>CM042691.1:429098885-431562969 GCA_023614405.1 Avena insularis | reverse complement strand
ATATACCGCCGACCGGCAGAGCCGCACGATCTGTCACCCCCATCAGCAGGCTGAGATGAAAGAAGCGCGGGAGGCGGGCGGAGCCGGGCGAAGGTGGAGACGAGTTGTTTTTAACTGTTTTTGCTTAGTTTTAAGCATATTTTCAGCATAGTTTTCTCTAGTCCTTTATTTCAAAGAATATTTGACTAGAGGATATGTTACAAAGGCAGAATTTTTCTGCAAAGAATGAGTTTTTTTTTAATGAAAGTTTCCGCTGCAAATAGTTCTTTTACATTGCAAATGTATGGTTTAAAATTGCACCAAATGCAATAAAGTTGATTAAATCTTGATATAAAGATGTGATTAAAGTGATTATGACTCATGCTATTAATTGACCAACGTTATTAATAATCATGACCATAATCTTTTCCTATTAAGTATAAAAGGTGCATTTAAATTTATTTCTGCCCAACGGTGATGTAATTTTAAATAGCACGAAACGATTGCATGCTTAATTTATGCCAACGTTAAATTAACGCATACAGTTGTTTTACTTGGTGATCTCACATCTTTTGTGATTTTCAGGAGGTCTCAACCTCATGGCATGTTTGAAGGACATCCCGCTCCTAAGGGGGGACAACTACTCCGAATGGAGGAAGAAAGTTGACTTGGCGTTCGTATGCGCCGAAGTGGATTGGGTGGTTGACACCAAGCAACCAGTCAAACCCGATGACCCGGTTAGGGGTGCTGCTGAAGAAAGTGCTGACTTTGAGAAAAGGAAGAGGGACCATGCTCCACTGGAGCTGGCCTACTCTATTGATAACCAGAAATGGGTGAACGCCAATAAAAAGACTTTGGCCTTCGTAAAGAACACAATTGAGAACGCAATAGTGGGCTCAATTGGAGAGTGTGCCACCGTGAGCGAGTATCTCGCCAAGATAAATAAGCCGATTCTTGGCTCTTCAAAGATATGACCAATTTATTAAAGCGGTGATTCTTGAAAAAAGTACAGGAGGACCCACGGAATAAGAGAGCACATCTTGAGGATGTCAAACATGGCAAAACTCAAGCCCATGGATGAGGACCTCGAGCTAAAGCCAGCACTCTTGGTGCACCTTGTGATAGCCTCACTTCCTGACCCTTTGAAAACTATGTAATAAACTATAATATGTCCCCTGAAAAGTGGGACATAGAAAAGACCATTGGGAGGTGCTCCCAGGAAGAGGCAGGGCTGAAAGCCCTTCACGGCGGTTCTCGAACCCGTGAAGGACGGCGGAAGAGAGGCTTCACGGTGGCAACCATGGTGGCTCACCCTCCAAGCCCCATGGCAAGGGTCCCATGCGACACCAGTACCGACATCACGGTCCACCCACAGGAGAAGGATCAGTGCCATCCTTTGCCAAAAAATGGGCACTACAAGAAGGACTGTCGGTTTGGCTAAAGTACATCATGGCCAAGAATGGTAAAGATATTGTTTCTTTTGTTAACGAATCTTTGTATGAAAAGTTTACTAGATCCACTTGGTGGATTGATTACGAACAAGCATTCACGTTGCCAACTCTTTCTGAGGTTCCATTGACAAGGACCACGCCAAGAAGAGAAAGATGCATTGAAGTGGCGAATGGAATAGAAGCAGAAGTGGAGGCCATTGGTGACGTCCCTCTGGAGCTGGCTGATGGCTCTTTGCTTTTGCTCAAAGATGTACTTTTCGTTCCTTCATTACATAGGAATTTAATAAGTGTTTCCTGTTTGGACAAAGATTCTTACGAATGTTATTTTGGAAATGGCAAGTGTGCCATTTGGTTGAAAGACAAATGTGTGGGTGTTGCTACATTATTTGATAAGTTATATTTGTTATCTTTGCATGAGAAAGTTTTTTCTGTGTGTGATGTGAATGAAAAAGTTTCCTTGTCGAACAAAGAACAAAAGAAAAGAAAGCGAACTCTTGACTCATCGAAACTATGGCACTGTAGACTAGGCCATATTTCGAGGGGAAGAATAGAAAGCCTCGTTAAAAATGAAATTCTTCCTCCGTTAGAGTTCTCCGACATAGAACAATGCATAGATTGCATTAAAGGAAAGTATGTCAAACAAATTAAAAAGGGTGCAAACCGAAGCATAGCTACACTAGAAATAATCCACACGGATATTTGTGGACCGTTTCCGGTGAAAAGTGTGGATGGCTATGATTCATTCATAACATTCACGGATGATCACTCCCGGTATGGTTATATTTATCCGATTAAAGAAAGATCTGAAGCATTGGATAAATTTAAAATTTTCAAAGCTGAAGTAGAAAATCAGCATGATAAAAGAATTAAAATAGTTCGGTCCGATCGTGGGGGGGAGTACTACGGTCGGCATACTCCATATGGTCAAGTACCAGGACCCTTTGCAGTTCTGCAAGAAAAGCGGAATAGTCGCCCATTATTCTATGTCAGGCGAACCTCGACAAAAGCAGTAGCTGAAAGGCAACCCGTACCCTTATGGATATGGTGCGCGACATGATGAGCTATTCCACCCTCCCATTGGGATTGTGGATGGAGGCGCTTAAAACCGCCATTCACATTCTCAGCAGTACCAAGTAAGTCGGTGCCCAAAACACGTCTGAATTGTGGACAGGCGAGTCCCTCTCTGCACCACTTGAGATGCAGGGGAGCCCAGTGAGGCAAAGTTTTCAATCCAAACATTGCAAAGTTAGACCCCAAAACAGTATCTTGCCATTTTATTGGCTATCCAGATAAGTCCAAAGGCTATCGTTTCTCTTGTCAGATACACAAAGTTTGTAGAAACGAGACATGCAGTCTTCTTGGAGGACGAATTGATGAGGGGGAGCACGGTAGCTAGGAAAATTGATCTTGAGGAAAAGAGGGTGCATGCACCTAATCCGATGACTCAGGAGCCATTTTTCTCGCTACCTGTTGTGCCATCATCTACAACCCCTGAGGTTGTGGTGCCGACACCTGTTGTGACTCCACGCGTGACAATAATGGGCGAAAGTTCGAACCATCCATCAGAGCCACTGAGCCTTATTGAGCACGAAAGGGAGCCAGAACAGCCACCTACTGTAAATGTGCCTGAACCCGAGGCAAGAAATGAGCAAGAGTCTACACATCACTACGACTAACAGTTTGACGGCTACACATGGATCGGAAGTTCCCTCCAAGCACTAGGACTAACAGTACACTAGGGACCGAACTGCAGAGCGAAAATTGTTTGGGGTGCTGATTGGCTGAACACTGTCCCCTCCAAGCTCTTTAAAACACCAACTCCAACAACTGGACTCAGCACCCGCCGATAGCTCCCTGGCTTGTGTTTCCCAGCAATGGCTCGTGCCGTCGTGGTCTCGCCGCTTCTCCTCTTCCTCCTTATTGCCTCGTCGTCGGCCACCTTCTTCGACGCCGTTCTCGGGCGCAAGGGCAGCACCATGGAGAAGGTGCGGTTCCCGTGGCAGGACAAGTACGCCGTGATCTTCGACGCCGGCAGCACGGGCACGCGGGTGCACGTCTTCAAGTTCGACGACAACATGGACCTCCAAAACATTGACAACGAAATCGAGGTCTTCGCCAAGGTACGTTTGTTACACAATAGTACATGCATTGCAATTGATGCCGATAATAATTTTAGTCTTTTGGATGGATGGCACAGGTGACTCCAGGGCTCAGCTCGTACTCTGGCCGACCGCGGGAGGCTGCAAACTCCATTATGCCCCTGCTCAACAAGGCCAAGAGCGTTGTGCCCTGGTGGGCCATGTGGAGAACTCCAGTGAAACTAGGGGTATGTATACGTCAATAACAGTTTGACGGCCCTCAACATACAAGCCCATCACTACGAGCCAGCTTCCGAGAAAAAGAATAGTGAAAATTGTTTATGTTAATAAGGAAAAAAAATCAAACTCTGGCATTTTTGATATATTACCACACCATTTTAGTGCTTCCTTCGGTTCATATTAATGGTCTCAACTTTGTCTAAATATGAATCAATCCAGTTTAAATATTTAAACTAGATACATACGAATCTGGATAAAGGTAAGACCATTAATATGGATCTGAGGAGTATCGGATCTGAACATGCATCCACACCAGAACAAAATGGCGTCTCACAGGAAAAAGGAATCCAAAAGTCTGTTGCATGTTTAACTCTAAGACCAAAACTGAACTGGTTTCATCCCATGAAGCTGATTTCGTTACGAATATGTACATCAAACATGCAGGCCACAGCCGGGCTCAGACTTATCGGAGAGAAGCAGTCTGAACAGATTCTGCAAGCAGTACGGCATTTTCCATCTCCATATCCTACTCAATTATTGATGATCTGTAGCATGGGCAGCCATACACTACATGAAAGCTAGATCTCGTCTTTGATCGAACTGAATCTTATTACAGGTCAGAGATGTTGTCCTCACCCGGTCACTGTTCCAGTACGACCCAAAGTGGATCAATGTCCTTGAAGGATCTCAAGAAGGCTCCTACCTTTGGGTACCTAATAATTAAATTAAATGGATCAACATTTATTTTTTAGTTCTTCATAAGAAAGTGTGTAATAACTGTATTTCAATCCTGCGCGTACGTAGGTTGCTCTGAACTACCTGCTGGATAAACTGGGAGAGGACTACTCCAAGACGGTGGGCGTGATCGATCTTGGAGGCGGTTCTGTCCAGATGGCGTATGCCGTCTCTCCAAACGCTGCGGCGAACGCTCCGGCGACGCCTGACGGCAAGGACCCTTACATCACCAAGGAGTACCTCAAGGGGAAAGACTACAACGTCTACGTCCACAGGTCCATCCATCTGACAGTGCACATCGCAGTTCAACATCAAACATTAGTAGACATTGAAAACAGTTGCAAAATGTGTTGATTCTGCAGTTACTTGTATTACGGCAACCTGGCTGCTCGCGTGGAGATCCTCAAGGCGAAGAAAGGCCCGTTCAGCTCATGCATGCTACGCGGATCCGCCGGCAACTACACCTACAACGGCGTGGAGTACAACGCGGCGGCGTCGCCGGAGGGCCCGGCGTACGGGGAGTGCAGGCAGGAGATCGCCCGGGCGCTGAAGCTGGACGCGCCGTGCCCGGCCAAGAGCTGCACCTTCGGCGGCGTGTGGGGCGGCGGCGGGGGTGCCGGGCAGACCACGCTCTACGCGGCCTCCTTCTTCTACGGCAAGGCCACCCAGGTCGGGTGGGTGAAGAAGGGCACCCCGAGCGCGACGTCCAGCCCGGCGGCGTTCAGGGCGGCGGCGGACAAGATCTGCCCGCTGAGCCTGGAGGAGGCCAAGGCGGCGTACCCCGGGGTGCGTGAGACGGAGTTCATCTGCATGGATTTGTTGTACCAGTACACGCTGCTCGTCGACGGGTTCGGGCTGGCGCCGACGAGGGAGATCACGCTGGTGGACAGGGTGAAGCACGGGGAGTACTTCATGGAGGCGGCGTGGCCGCTCGGGGAGGCCATCGAGGCCGTCGCGCCCAAGAAGCGGCTCTCCCAAGACGCCTGATTGGTTTTCTTGTCTTGCAATAATTTGCTGTTCCGGTGGTCAATGTTGAGTAATGGCTGATGGCTGTTCCTAAACCTAATAAACGGGTAGATGAGAATTCTCACAAAGTTTACTTGACCCTTTCACGTGACATAAATTTTGTTTGTTATTCTAATTCACATAGGAGATGCTCCGGGGGTATTTTACTCAGCGTAAGGACTAATACCATGGATATTTTAGCTTGTTCGGAATAATAATTTCATATCAAACTCCACATCTGTAATAAAGCTGACAAATTCTCATGGACCCTTGTCGTTGTAGTACATGGTGCTGCACAGGATGTGTTCAAGGCTGATTTTCTTCGAGAGTTGGTGAACCTAGCGAAAGATAATCCATACCCCATTCTCATAGGAGGTGATTTCAATTTGCTTCGGTTTCTATACGAGAAGAGTAAAGACCGGTTTGATGATTATTGGTCGTTCCTTTTTAATGATGTCATTGACAGTCTTGAGTTGAAAGAAGTAACCATGATTGGACGACAATTAACAATACCTAGGACAAGATGTTCTCATCCATTCAAATTTGAACTAGGATGGTTACATCGGGAAGTTTCTAGAATATGGTTAAAGTTGTTTGGGAAAGACCAGTTATGGGTAATATCCTAATCTAGAGGTGGAATAATAAAGTGTGAGCGACATGCAAACACCTCGGGTGTTGGGCATGTCACAACCGGTATTCTTAAAAAAAGAAAAACAAAGGCTCTCGTCTACTATTGATGATCTCGAAGCATTAGCAGAAATACGATTGCTAACTTCGCATGAAATTGAGCGTAAAAGTCAATCGAATGGAGAGTCAGCACGAGGATTCAAATGGTACCAACGTTCCAAGGCTCATTTATTTTGCATGAGGATTCGAATACTGGATACTTCCATAGTGTGGACAATGGCAGACACAAGAAGAAACTTATTCCCTCCTTAACGCAAGATAAAGGAATGATTGAGGAACATGAGCAGTTGAAATCTTACATTACGAATTATTGCAAAGGTTTGTTTGCAAAACCAGAAGAAGGTTCCTTCTCCCTGGATGAGTCCGAAACAGACGATGTATCTCAAGTTTCTGATGAGGAAAACAATCCATTGACTGCTCCCTATACTGAGGAGGAGGTCAAGAAGGCCATTTCCAAATGGAACACAATAAGGCCCCTGGTCTTGATTTATATCCAGCTGAGTTTTATCAAAAAAAAATTGATGTTATCAAAACAGATCTTCTAGACATGTTTAGTGCTTTGCACGTTGGACAATTAGATTTGTTTTAATTGAATTTTAGAGAGATTATTTTATTACCTAAGTTTAATGAAGCAGATCGAATCCAACAATACAGACTGATCTGGCTTCTTAGTGTTAGTTTTAAGGTTTTTACCAAAGTCGCTACTATTAGGTTAAATTTAGTGGCTGATCATATAGTTCGTACATCGCAAACTGCCTTCATGCAAGGTCGCAACATACATTGACGATGTGGTTATCTTTCATGAAACAATGTGTGAATTACATATAAAGAAGTTGAATGGGGTTATTCTAAAAATTGATTTCGAGAAATCTTATGATAAAGTTAAATGGTCTTTTTTTCAGCGGTCTCTTGGAATGGAATGCTTTTCAGCTGAGTAGCATGCTCTAATCAATAGCTTTGTGTTGGGAGGTAGTGTTGTCATCAAAGTCAATGCCGATGATGGCAAATACTTTCAGACCAAAAAAGGGCTAAGATAGAGAGATCTATTATCGCCAATGATGTTTAATATAGTGGCTAATATGTTATTTATCATGATTGAGCATGCAAAGTTTGAGAACCAAATTGAAGGTGTGACTTCCCATCTAGTGGGTGGAGGTTTATCTATACTTCAGTATATCGACGACACAATTAGTGTTAGTTTTAAGGTTTTCACCAAAGTCGCTACTATTAGGTTAAATTTAGTGGCTGATCATATAGTTCGTACATCGCAAACTGCCTTTATGCAAGGTCGCAACATACATTGACGATGTGGTTACCTTTCATGAAACAATGTGTGAATTACATATAAAGAAGTTGAATGGGGTTATTCTAAAAATTGATTTCGAGAAATCTTATGATAAAGTTAAATGGTCTTTTTTTCAGCGGTCTCTTGGAATGGAATGCTTTTCAGCTGAGTAGCATGCTCTAATCAATAGCTTTGTGTTGGGAGGTAGTGTTGTCATCAAAGTCAATGCCGATGATGGCAAATACTTTCAGACCAAAAAAGGGCTAAGATAGAGAGATCTATTATCGCCAATGCTATTTAATATAGTGGCTAATATGTTATCTATCATGATTGAACGTGCAAAGTTTGAGGACCAAATTGAAGGTGTGACTTCCCATCTAGTGGGTGGAGGTTTATCTATACTTCATATATCGACGACACAATTAGTGTTAGTTTTAAGGTTTTCACCAAAGTCGCTACTATTAGGTTAAATTTAGTGGCTGATCATATAGTTCGTACATCGCAAACTGCCTTCATGCAAGGTCGCAACATACATTGACGATGTGGTTACCTTTCATGAAACAATGTGTGAATTACATATAAAGAAGTTGAATGGGGTTATTCTAAAAATTGATTTCAAGAAATCTTATGATAAAGTTAAATGGTCTTTTTTTCAGCGGTCTCTTGGAATGGAATGCTTTTCAGCTGAGTAGCATGCTCTAATCAATAGCTTTGTGTTGGGAGGTAGTGTTGTCATCAAAGTCAATGCCGATGATGGCAAATACTTTCAGACCAAAAAAGGGCTAAGATAGAGAGATCTATTATCGCTAATGCTATTTAATATAGTGGCTAATATGTTATCTATCATGATTGAGCATGCAAAGTTTGAGAACCAAATTGAAGGTGTGACTTCCCATCTAGTGGGTGGAGGTTTATCTATACTTCAGTATATCGACGATACAATTAGTGTTAGTTTTAAGGTTTTCACCAAAGTCGCTACTATTAGGTTAAATTTAGTGGCTGATCATATAGTTAGTACATATGAGCTGCCTTCATGCAAGGTCGCAACATACATTGACGATGTGGTTACCTTTCATGAAACAATGTGTGAATTACATATAAAGAAGTTGAATGGGGTTATTCTAAAAATTGATTTCGAGAAATCTTATGATAAAGTTAAATGGTCTTTTTTTCAGCGGTCTCTTGGAATGGAATACTTTTCAGCTGAGTAGCATGCTCTAATCAATAGCTTTGTGTTGGGAGGTAGTGTTGTCATCAAAGTCAATGCCGATGATGGCAAATACTTTCAGACCAAAAAAGGGCTAAGATAGAGAGATCTATTATCGCCAATGCTATTTAATATAGTGGCTAATATGTTATCTATCATGATTGAGCATGCAAAGTTTGAGAACCAAATTGAAGGTGTGACTTCCCATTTAGTGGGTGGAGGTTTATCTATACTTCAGTATATCGACGACACAATTAGTGTTAGTTTTAAGGTTTTCACCAAAGTCGCTACTATTAGGTTAAATTTAGTGGCTGATCATATAGTTCGTACATCGCAAACTGCCTTCATGCAAGGTCGCAACATACACTGACGATGTGGTTACCTTTCATGAAACAATGTGTGAATTACATATAAAGAAGTTGAATGGGGTTATTCTAAAAATTGATTTCGAGAAATCTTATGATAAAGTTAAATGGTCTTTTTTTCAGCGGTCTCTTGGAATGGAATGCTTTTCAGCTGAGTAGCATGCTCTAATCAATAGCTTTGTGTTGGGAGGTAGTGTTGTCATCAAAGTCAATGCCGATGATGGCAAATACTTTCAGACCAAAAAAGGGCTAAGATAGAGAGATCTATTATCGCCAATGCTATTTAATATAGTGGCTAATATGTTATCTATCATGATTGAGCGTGCAAAGTTTGAGGACCAAATTGAAGGTGTGACTTCCCATCTAGTGGGTGGAGGTTTATCTATACTTCAGTATATCGACGACACAATTATTTTTATGGAACACAAATCTCGAAAAGGCTAAGAACCTGAAACTCATACTTTTAGCTTTTGAACAACTTTCAGAATTAAAAATAAACTTCCATAAAAGCGAATTGTTTTGCTTTGGTGAGGCTTAGGATGTGGCTGACCTTTATGCTGAGCTCTTCGGCTATAGTCAGGGCATATTTCAGATTCGGTATTTGGGCATTCCAGTTTACTATCGGAGGCTTACAAATGCTGAATGAAAAATCGTTGAGCAAAGACTGCAGCTGAGATTGAGTAGCTGGAAAGGTAAATTACTCTCCATAGGGGTAAGGTTGGTACTCATTAATTCAGTACTAAGTAATATGGTACTATATATGATATCATTCTTTCAACTTTCAAAAGAAGTCTTGCAAAAGGTTGGATTATTTCCGATCAAGATTCTTTTGGTAGAGAGATAATGAGAAAAAATATAGAGTGGCTAAATGGAGTGTGCTTTGTCGACCCAAAGAATGGGGGCTAGGTATTCATGATCTGGAGATCAAGAATACAACCCTACTTAGTAAGAGGCTCTTCAAGTTATTAACTTAAGAGGGGATATGGCAAACTCTACTAGAAGGAAAATATGTTGGTTCAAAAGCATTGTCCCAAATGGTTTGAGAACCTGGTGACTCTCACGTTGGGCCGCCCTGATGGCAACGAAGAAACATTTATTCGGCTTTGGCACATTTTTATTAAGGACGGTTCTCAGATACGTTTTTGGGAGGATAAGTGGCTTGGTATTGCTACACTCCGTGAACAATATCCTGCGTTGTATTCCCTTGTCCGTTATAAGGAGGAAACGATGCCACCGTATTGGAATCATTCCCCCAATATGACTTTTAGGAGAGATTTAATTGGTACCAGACTTGATTCTTGGATCATATTGCTACATCGGTTAGCAAATGTTCAACTGTCAGCTGGGCCTAGTGAATGTCATTGGAACTTAAGTGAGAATGGTTCTTTCTCCGTTAGTTCCTTATACAATGTTTTAGTCTAGCCAGTCATACCAGTTTTAGATAATACGATAATCTAGAAGATAAAGATATCTCTAAAAACAAAATATTTGCTTGGTATATTCGCGAGGGGTTATCCTTACTAAAGATAATCTTATTCCGCGGAATTGGTATGGAAATCCTAGGTGTGTGTTTTTTCATCATAATAAGACAATGAAACACCTGTTTTCAATGCAATTTCGCTAGGTCTATATGGTCAGTTACCCAAGCAGGTTCAGGCTTGTATCTACCATGTAGTATTGCCAACATATTTAGTAATTGGTTACATGGTATAGATCACAAGTATAAGTTACTTATTTGGATTGGAGCGATTGCCATTATATGGTCGCTATGGCTATATAGAAATTATAAAGTTATTAATAATCAAAATTATTCTCTCATGCAGGTTATTTACAGATGTACCAACACCCTACGGTCTTGGTCGGCACTGCATCGTGTAGATTATCAGGACCTTTTGACGGAGGTGTGTATGCGGTTGGAGGATATGGCGTGGGATTTGTTTACCCGACATGGATGGTATCATAATCTATGGATAGGCCCGCCTTTAGCATCTTAGGTGTTTTACAATTGCTCTTTTTATATTTAATCAACATTTTTATTTTTCTCTGTTTGGATATGTGGATTTGTGACGGCTATGTCTATCCTAGCTATGTAGAGGCCGACTGTAAGACTTAAACCTTTTAAGTAATAAAGCGGCCCTTATCGAAAAAAACAAGGAGGGCGATGTCATTGCCATATATAACCAATAAAGGTCACATCTATGATTTTCATCTTGAAAATGTACTCCAGACGTTTCACCAAAACTAAAGTCCCCCAGTATTGTGTCATACTTGCCGAGGCCGCTGCTGCCGCATGCCCTCCTTACCTTCCTTTTCTCCATCCTCAAGCTCCTATCCGGGTATAGGATCACGAGATCCACCACGCCCAAACACTGGTAGTCCAAGCCCCCTCCTGGACGACCAACACCGCCGCCTAGAGTCACCACTCTGACATCCTTGCACTGTTGCTGATTGTCGCATCCCAGCCGCATCATCCGACCTCGATAGAGAAGGAACCTCCCACGCCTTAGGATGTGGGGCCCACCGTGACCCAGACGTGATTGATGGGATCGACTAGGAGAAAGGGGCAAGAGAAGGTCATTTTGCTTTGCCAGCTAGGGTTCACTCTTATGCCGTAAGGGGAGCGACAAAGGAAGCGCTCAGTTCATTTCTCGTAACAAAACTGAATATGTTCTCACTCGTTACACATAAAGAAGGTTGGGAACAAGAGTTCATCATATGCAACATTGATGTTGTATGGAAGAAATTGTGAGTGAAAGAATAAGCAAGAGAGATGCATGAGGATTGTGGTTGCTGCTGATCAACCTGCATCCTTTGTAGCGGTGGCTTCGTGGTATACATCAGTCAGGAGAGGGAGTATTTATTGGGTGTGGAAGTTGGTGGCGAGGTGGGCGCCGGCTACCAAAGGGGAAGAGGACACACACTACCTCACATCCTTGGATTGTTGGCACTAAAAACTACTGGCAAAAGCCAAAAAAGTGCCGACAATCAGTTTTAGAGGCACAAAAGAAAGTGCTACATTAAGTGGCGACAGGAAAGAAATTGGCAGCAGTTTTAAAAAGTGTCGACAATGTTTGAACCGGGGCAGATTCAAAACTGCCGTTAAAATTCTTTGTAGGCACTTTTGCTAAACTATTGATGAAGTTCTTTGGACCCACTTTTGCTAAACTGCCGTTAAAGTTCTTTGGAGGCACTTTTGATGAACCGATGGCGACGATTTTTGGACGCACTTTTGCCGGCAAAATTCTTTGGAGACAGTTTTGCCAAAGTGTCGGGAAAATTATTTGGAGCAAGTTTTCTGAAATGCATTTGATTGCAAATTCTACCAGTCCATCAATAGATCTTCCAAAGTACGATTAAGTACACAATTTCAACATTATAAAAACTTAGTAATTCCAAAGTCAATAACCACCTATTCAGCATTACAAGAATTCAGTGAGACCCCAAATTATCAAGGTGCAAATATTACAATGAATTGTTCATGTAATGACAACACAAGGATCAAGGAACCAACAACTATGATAGCACAATAACAATGACATCAATCTTACTACTAGTATGTACAAAAACCATGGAGTAACCTCGTCCTTTGGCCATGATTGTCTTAGTAACCATGCTTCTGGAACTCCATGTCGTTGTTTTCTGCCATGATTCTTTGAACATCATGGTATGTCCTCGGAATAACCTCGAAAAAGTAAATTGGAATATCAGAATAATAAATAGGAACATGTAGCATGCAAAAATAATACCATGGAAATCAACAACATAGAAAGGAGTGACGAACTAAATACCGATGATCATTTCCACCTCCAACAGATATACTATATATTAAGGATATGAATGAAATTTGCATCAACTATAATGCCAAAGTCAATCTGAATAATCACTTGTTGGGTTCCGTGTATGCAAGAAAAGCCCTACAAGTTTGAGATTTGCTCGAGCTTGGTTGGTATAACTGTTTAATCCTAGTGAATGTTTGGCGCAGAAATTGTTTTGTTTGTTGTTTAGAGAGATTGTTCATGGTCATGCTATAAGATGGAATTTAACTCTCTTGTGATCCAAATTTATAAAGGAGACTAACTTCTCACGAGCGGAGCGATACCCGTCGCCCGAGTGTTCGTTGACTTAGGGTTCCACTTCTATATATCTTTTGTAAGCTGTCGCATGAGATAAGTCGGATCCGTGTAAATCCCAACGTTGTGTGAATACTCTTTATATAGTAAAGTTTTGCTGGCTGGTATAGTTTTGTTATCTCTTTTTGATTGAGAGGGTTTTTCACGTTAAAATCTTTTATCCCGTGTGTGATTTTGTTTTCGTTTTTAGTTTTTTGATCGCCGTGTTTATAACAGGATCAAGGGATCTCGATATCGGTTGTGAACTATAAGAAATTTTAAAACAGTTGAGAATTAAAAAGACTGAACAGAAAAAATCGTGGCCTCTCTTTATTCAACAGTCCAGACTTTTTCTTCGGCAGCACTATCACTGACGGTACATCCTCAAATCCTCAATTCAAGATCGATCTGCAGGCTCGGGTGATGGCAGAGTTTCCGAGATTTTGGCCAGCTTCACCGTCAGAGGGATGGCAGGCTCAGGATGAAGCTCGACGCAGCGGTGGTAGAACATGGCGGCGGCCACCGTGGAGTAGAGCTGCACGCCGGCGGACGACAGAACAAACCCGTGCAGACCGCCCAGCAAAAACAAGGACTTGCCCTGCGCGCAGTCCAGAGCTAACGCGTACACTGGGTACGTGGCGACCGGCAGGACGACGCTCACCACGAACACCTGCACGACAGCCTCCTTCCTCCTCGCGGCGGTGGTCATGAACCGCCACGCCCGTCGGAGCCCGCGCGCCACGCCGCCGTCGCAGCTTTCTTCCCCAGACGCCAGCGCGGCGACGGCCACCTGGAAGAGGGCGGCGAGGCAGAGGCGGAAGAGGAGAGCGAGTAGGAAGAGGAAGAGCAGGACGCCTCGCACGAAGGACTCCACGCCGCCGACTGTGTCGGAGCGGGCGGCGCCGTAGCTCCACCATGACGCGAGGCACGCCGCCAGCACAGCCGTGCAGGCGAGCTCGACGGCAGCGACGAGGGCGGCGCCGACGAAGAGGCCACGGGGCGCCTTGTCCCGGAAGAGCCTGCCGAGCGAACCCGGCCGGCTGTCGCCGGAACAGCGGAGCGTGGCAGAGGCGGCGAGGGCGACGACAGCCTGCGTGGCGAGCTTGCTGGCGAGGTAGGCGAGGTAGAGGAGGAGCAGCGCCACGGCGTGCTCCCGGATCTTGTCGGCCGACAAGGCGTATACCGCGTCGCGCCACGAGGAGAGGCCGTCGTGGAGCTGGACCGAGGCGAGCGGGTGCGCGAGGAGGACGGCGACGGCGAGGAAGACGAAGGTGTGGGCGAAGACTAGCCCGAACACCGGCGCGAACAGCTTGGCGTTGCGCGTGGGGAGGAGCAGGGTTTCCTCGACGAAGCTAGCGCAGGGAGATGACGATGAACCTGCTGTGGCGGCCATGACGGGATCAGTCAAAGGCTAAAAGCTAGCTAGCTGAGTGTTTGATCGCTAAGCGAGTGTGTGTAGTTTGTGGATCAAGTGGTGGGTGCTCATCGGATCGGAACAAGAAGAAACGGAGGACACGACTTGGAAATCTGGGAGAATTGGTCAGTCAACTCTGTTGGTTCGCCGAGTGAGTGGAGGAGAGTGAGAGCGGATTTACCCGTTGTCCCCGCCATCACGTATACGGTAGTATTGTTGAAAATTCGTGCAAAGTCCATAAAATTAACAACTGCTAATATCGAGAACTAATCCATAGTTGGATGGTTAGGAGGGCAGAGGTATTCCCAGTCCACCAGAGTTTAAATCCCAGGTTTGACGCTTTGGTGTCTTGTAAAGGCGAAATATTTTTTCAGTGGAAGGCGGCGTTCCTGTCGATAGCGAGCCGTCTGCGGTGACTTTGTTAATCTCAAGACCCGCCGGCTCAGTCTCTTGAAGATGCTCATAGGGTTAAGGTGTGCGTGCGTTTGTTCATAGGGTGAGTGTATGTACACATAGGTTTGTACTGTGTTTCTCAAAAAAAAAACTGCTAATGTCCCAGTCCATCTTTATGCCAAGCATGCTTTGTGCTTGCACGCTGACGTCTTCGGATTGCTGGATATACTCTCCCCCTAGTTTCGTTGTTACTAGTCTCTAGGCTGATAGAGCTGGTATTATTTGAATAAAGCCCGGAAGTTTATTGTAAAGAAAAACATATTTATACTTAAATTCTCCTAAAAGGTTGGAAACAATCCGAGCTCCACCTGACAGTGAAACTTATATATTTTTTTGACTGGGTCCGCTGAAATTTGTATGTATCATCAAAATTTGTTAATTTTGGTTTTTCTTCTAATTTTTTATTGTTAATTTGATTGTTTTTCTTGTTTATTCCACAGTTGATATTGAATCGTGTATATATCTACGAGATTTAAGACAGTTTCAGATCTCTAATAAATCACGTATGAATCTAACTAAGATGAAAAAAATTCTGTAAAATAGTTTGCACCAATCTTCAACAGATCAATGGTAACGATGGTGCCGAGGGACCAACCTATGTGTAGTGTTTCATTTCCGGAGGAGAGTATGTCTGTTGAAGTCTCCGACATTGCTGGAGGCCACATCATCGCAAACTCTGAGCGTTCCTCGTATTTATCTTCTTGTTCGCTAGCCCGCCGGCCGTTGATTACGAATGAGACTCGGTCCAACGTCACAATGCATATTTCATCGGAACTATATTGAGACTCTCAATTTGAGAGCGAGCCGATGACTTGCGGTGGTACAGAGTACACAACCACGTACTCTACATGCTTTTGACAATTTGACATTCCAAACTTTCCATCAATTTCTTAGATTTTCCATGGACGACTTTGGCCACAACTAACTTGAACTCTTGGGCACTTGTCCCTTGTTGCCACGCCACAGAAGTTAAACAACATCGATATCACACTCCATCATAGTCGAACTTGGAGCTCTTCTTTTACAGGGTTAACAAAAATCCTTGCATCGTCCGCATAAATGGAAATTCTGCACCGAGGCCTGCGCGATCTAATCCAGCTCAGGATTCCATGGTGGCTAGCAATAGAGAGGATACGCTGAAGGGGGTCGATGGCCAAAATGAAAAGCATGGGCGAAAGCGGGTCTCCCTGTCGTAGGCCCATTCCATGGCCGAAGGGGGTACCCGGATCCCCATTGAGGAGCACTCTAGAGGTGGCAGAGGCAAGGGAGAGGCACACCCATTCGCGCCAAGACGGGCCAAAACCGAGAGCCTTCAGAACCTCGATGAGGTAGGCCCATCCCACCGAGTCGAAAGCTTTGGAGTTGTCCAACTTTAGGATTCCTCGACTGCTTTGGGAAAGCGAACGGACTTGTCACCAACATGAGTAAGACTGAAGTCTTCCTGGTGCGTTGAGAGAACATTGACCTCCCAGATCTTCTTTCGACTTTTCCTGCTAAGATTGCAACGTTTCCGGGGAAATACTTAGGACTGCCTCTACACTTCTAGCGGCTGAGGAAAGTAGACCTCCAACCTTTAATTGACAAAATCTCCGAAAAGCTACCGGGCTGGATGGGGAAAAATCTAGTGTGGCCGGGAAGAGTCGCCCTTGCAAAGTCCATACTATCGGCCATCGCTGTTTACCACGCTACTGTCATCCCTTTATCCAAATGGGTGCGTGAAAAGATCACTCGTATTGCTAGAAACTTCGTCTGGGCTGGTGACGAGGGAGAGCATGCCGCACAAGGGAAAGCGCTGGTCAACTGGACCACCATATGCAGGCCAAAGGATCTTGGAGGCCTCGGAATGTCTGACCTCCAAAGGCCATGCCTTCGCTGGCCATGGCTACAATGGACTGACCCACAACGCACATGGGAAGGCTCAAAGCTTCCATGCAACGGAAAATACATGGCCCTGTTCAGAGCTTCTACTAAGATCGACATCGGGGATGATGAGACTGCCTCCTTCTAGCACGACAACTGGAGCGCGCGGGGCCTCATCTGCCTTTGGGCGCCAGACCTATACAAAGTCACTACCAGGAAGAACCGAAACATGGCCACGAAACTCTTGGGAGGGAAATGGATTCGTTCCATTGCTCGCCTCAACACGCCTGCGCAGCTTGCCCAGTATCTAGAGGTTTGAGATTTGGTAAACGACATGTAGTTGACTCGCGGACGCCATAAGCTGGACTCTGACAGCGAATGGAACCTACAACGCGAGCTCGGCCTACCTTGCGCAATTCCATGGAAGCCACCCCAAATTCAAAGCTCTAAAAATCTGGGCTGAGCACACCGAGCCAAAATGTAAGCTCTTTGCGTGGCTGGTTTTGCACGGCAAGATGCTGACGGCAGACACCCTGGCCACCAGGGGATGGAGCCACGATCCAATATGCGCCCTTTGTCGTGCTGCCCTAGAGACGCCAGATCATCTCTGCAAAGACTGTCCTTACACCATGGCGATTTGGAACCTCAACCAGTATAGGGAAAATGACGACGGCGGAAACCTAGGCACTGATTTCCCCTCTGTATCCGACTGGTGGGACAATCTGATCGACGCCCGCACGCCCACTGAGAAACGCAAACTCAGTGGCCGCCTGCTCTACGTCCTATGGAATTTTTGGAAAGAACGAAACAGAAGGATCCTCACCCACAAACGCCTCACTTATCTTGAAGTCGCGAATATCACTAGGGAGGATATCCGCCAATGTGCACGTGTGTTCGAGGTCTTTGGGCCGGCTATCCCCGCGGAGCCTGATTAGGCAGTGTTGTAATTTTTGCTCGAGGTGCTTTTGGCATGTTTACACCTTATCCAAAACATGTCCGTCTTAGAGCTCTTGCCGGTTGCCCCCCAAAAAAATCATAGTCGAACTTACAACCATGTTCTATTCGACCGACATTATATTGTTTTCGGTTGTCACGCTGTTCACAACCTTTTCTACCCTATGTGTCTGACTCCGGCCAAGCTTATCCAACTTCACATGTGCTCAATTAAGCATCATTTCAGTCCCGCACATAGTTTGAGGAATAGAATTAGGGTTGCGTGGGGACTAGCCTTCACCTGATCTCATTATATAACAACAGCAGGGTACAACATACACATACACGTACAACCAGTGTATAGACACACCTATACAAGACCGTATTTTACAACCCTCCCTCAATCTAAACCTCTAGAGACTAGATTAAGATTGGATCTAAAACGGTCTAACATCTGTTGTGTGGCTAGTTTAGCGAAAACATCAGCCAACTTTTTTTTAAAAGGAGCATATATTAATATCGCGAGATACCAATTACACCCAGCCTCTACAACAACGCATTACCCTAATGGCGCTACGGATGCACACAACCAAAAGAGAAAGAAGAATTACAGAAAAAAGAAATTCCCACTACAGCGATCTATGCCCTAAAACAGCGACCAAACACCACCAAGGCAGCACCCGAAATCCATCCTCTCCAAAAGTGACGCCTCCAAGAAGGGAACAGTGCACTAGCATTGTCATCGCTCTAATCATCGATCACAGGTTTTCACCCCGAAGAAAGTCCGCGCTAACAAAACAATGCCTTCAACAAGACCATTATCAGGCACAACCAATTAAGGCCATACCTTGGATTTTCACCCTGCAGCTTGAACTCTGGAATTCGCATGTACTGTCGCCCCCACTTTCCAATGTCGATGCTCCAAGACCTAGAACACCAAGCCAAAACCTAATCGCAACCAGGATTCAAACCACCATTATCAGTCTTCATACCTCGGCTTTCATGTCATTCTCCACGACGGCCTTCACCATGGGACTAATGGCATGTCCTTGATAGCAACAGTATGCAAAGCTTCGCAACACTCCCTCTGAAACCAAATGGTTAGATAAAACATGGTTGTGCGCGACCGAAATCCATCCAATCTAGCGAACTCCGGCATGTCATCCATTGGAGTTCAATAGCAGCATCTTTCGGAACACAACACTCTGACCAGATCGATGAAGTAATGGAACAGGTAGATCTTGGTCATGGTGTGAGAGGGATCCTAGGACCAAACCCCCTTTATTCAAAGCCAGACTGGAAGCCCCCTCACCATCGGCCTTCACCGGCCACCAGACCCACCAGATCTAGGCTGGCAGATCGAGGATGACCCCGGCCGCGTCACCCACGAGCACCTCGAGGGGGCAGCACTTCGGTGGAAAACGGTGCAAGGATGGTATCGTCGCCACCATATCCTACCGCCCCACCTCCAGGCCATCCCACTACCGCGCCCTTGCAGACGACGCGTCGATCTGTGCGTGCCTCGCCTCTCCGCGCGAAGCCTTGGGAGGAAGACGCGCCCACCTTGCCCCGCCGCCTTCGCAACTAGGGCGCCGCCACCACCGTCGTCGGCGGCGTCCAACAGGGACCGGATCTAGGTTTTTTTGGGGGGAGAGGGAGTCACCCCGGGATCGCCCTCACAAGCGACCTGGGGGCATTAGACCTCTGATGACGGCACGGTGGACCTGCCTATGGTAACATGAGCCCAATGATCATCAGAGGAAATGAACCTGACTTGAAGAGCTCCAGCTGCTACTCGCTCATGCACAAAATGGAAGTCTATCTCAATGTGCTTGGTCTGAGCATGAAAAAATGGGTTTGCAGTACCCTAAATTGTCACACCACAAAACATGTGTGTACAATGCCAAGTTCCTTGAGTAAAAATTCTACCCATATGGCTTCAGCAGCTCCATTCTCTAGTGCTTTGTATTCTGCCTTGGTACTGGATCTCTAGACGGTAGGCTGCTTCTTCGAACTCCAGGAAATCAAGTTCGGTCCTACAAAGATGGCGAAGCCTCCTGTGGATCATCGATCATCAATGTATCTAGACCAATCTGCATTAGTGAAAATGCTAATCCCTATAGATGCAGACTTCCAAATTGCAAGCCTGTACGGAGAGTACCCTTAACGTATCGCAGGATGCGTTTGACAGCTTCCCAATGTACCTCTATTGGTTGTGAGAGAAACTGACACACCTTGTTGATGGAGAAACAAATATCTGACCGAGTAAGGGTCAAGTACTGAAGACCCCCCCCCCCCCCCTCGACAACACTGTGGTACCGGAAAGCATCATCGGTACTTAGTGGTTTTCCAGCATCACAAGCAAGCCTCTCGAAGGTGGAAAATCTCATCGAAGCGGAGTTGCAATTCTCCATGTTAACCCGATGAAGGATATCCTGAGCATACTTGCGTTGGGTTACACGCATGCCCCAAGAATTATAGGACGCTTCAGGACCAAGAAAATAATCAAGCGGTCCAAGATCCTTAATGGGAAAATTGTCCGAGAGGGAGCGCACTAGACTGTCAAATACAACAGGAGTAGATCCCGCGATGACAATACCGTCAATGTAGATGAGCATATAGATCTGAACGCCACCATGAGAGTAAATGAACAATGAGGTATCGACTTTAGAGGAGGTGAAACCAAGCTGTAGCAAATGGGCACTAAGGCAATCATACCAAACCTGTGGAGACTACTTAAGGCCATAGAGAGCAGGCTCCAATTTGCAAACATGAGTGGGATGCTGACAATCTTCAAATCCGGGCGACTGCTGCATATAAACTTTTTCGGTCAGAAAACCATGGAGAAAGGCGTTGCTCACGTCAAATTTGAGGATTAGAATTAGGATTTCGTGGGGACTAGCCTCCACCTGGTTTCATTATATAACAACATCAGGGTACAACATACACACACACACACATATATATATATATATATATATATATATATATATATATATATATATATATATATATATATACAACCGGCGTATACACACCTATACAAGACCATATTTAACACACATCGTTGTGCTTGACATCTTGTAGACACATGATTCTTTACGACGTGATCCAAACTCTCCTAAACTTACGTGCAAGTCATGAACCTCCTACCATTTACTAACTTTGTCTGCAATTAGCAATACATCTAAAGAGATAAAGTTGGTTCCTTGTAGCTTCCATATTGTAGGAGCATGTGTCCGCAATTTCTATCTCTCCACTGATGTCTACATACTTCTATTCTTGTAGACAATTGTTGGGTCTCCAAATGCAGAGGTTTGTAAAACAGCAGCAAGTTTTCCCTTAAGTGGATCACCCAAGGTTTATCAAACTCAGGGAGAAAGTGGTCAAAGGTATTCTCTCTCAAGCAACCCTGTAATCAAGATACAAGAAGTCTCTTGTGTCCCCAACACACCCAATACACTTGTCAGGTGTATAGGTGCACTAGTTCAGTGAAGAGATAGTGAAATACAAGTGGTATGGATAAATATAAGTAGTAACGGTGATAGAAAATAGCTTGACGGCGTGGAAAAGACTAAAGACAAACTGAAATAAAGAAGAAAGCAAGCAAACATGTAACAGATCTAGTAGCAAACGGTGTTTCAATGCTTAGAAACAAGGCCTAGGGATCATACTTTCACTAGTGAATACTCTCATATAAATATATACTTCTCTATGATACTACGCTGAACTACTCTCCAGTTGGACACTCTAATCGTTGGTAGGGCTATAACAGCACACCTCAAAGTAAGCCTTTCCCCTCTAGATAACCCCACATTGTCACCTTGAGCACTAGATGGGTCCAACAAACACCACAATTTCATAAAGACATCCAACTCCCAAACATAACTCATAACAAGTATTTGTAATCTCTAGCCTAAATGCCACCATGGTGTGCACGCTGTCACTTTCACACACATGGGGAGAGCAGAGATCTATTAAAGCACTTGAGTAGCAAGGTAGATCTATAGATTACAAGCTCATGATCTTAATAAGATCATGCATAGAGACAGAGATGAACACATAGCTACCGGTAGAACCCTTAGCCTCGAGGAAGAACTACTCCCTCTTCATCATGGGAATCAGCAACGATGATGGAGATGGTGGTGGAGATCGATGGAGATGGCTCCAGGGGCACTTCCCCGTCCCGGCAGGGTGCCGGAACAGAGACTTTCTGTCCCCCGAATCTCCCCTTCGGTGGCAGCGGTTCTGTGGAACTTTTCGTGGCTGGAGGCTTGATGATTTAGGGTTTATGCATCGGGAGGCTCTTATAGGCGAGAGGGGAGACCGAGGGGGTGCCGGAGGGGCCCACACCACCCCCTGGCGCGGCATGGCCTGGCTCGTGCCACCAGGTGGTGTGGACACCCTCTTGCCCTTCTCCGTCTCGTATTCTGGCTCCAAGTGTCCCCCGGTAAAATAATAACTTTAGCTTTTGTCCCGTCCAATTCCGAGAATATTCATTTTCTGACTTCCTGGAACCAAAAACAGCAGAAAATAGGCAGCTGGAACTGTGACTCTTGTTAATAGGTTAGTCCAAGAAATCATATGAAAAGTACTCCAAAGTGTGGACAAAACACAAGAAAGTAGATAAAACCAAGCATGGAACATCAAAAATTATAGATACATTTGCAATGTATCACCCACCATTGGTTCACTTCCGCAGCTCCTTAGAGATAGTGCCCATCAGTGTGTTTGCTCTAGAATAATACCCATCTACTATCTTTATAGGGTTAGCATATATCCCAACTCCCCTATAACATCTTTGGGATTAAACACTCTTCGACTTATCTCCATACTTCTATCACTTTAGTCTTTGGCGTCTCTTATTTTTTTCGAAATAGAGGGTGCGACCACCGGCCTCTGCATCGAAAAGATGCATCCGGCCTTTATTGCTTTATTATTGATTGATCAACAAAGGAACAACAAAGAACATACATCACCAAACCCAAAGCCACCACACAACACTTACAAACTCGGTAATAGAGGAAAATCGTGTCAACTTGGCTGCTGTATGCCCGAAAAGACAACGAAGACATGCCACCAGTTAGGGACCGGGTACAGTAGCCCGAGTCACCCTCTAGGCGAGACGAGAGCGTACATCCGGATTAGCTGAATCTTAGCGAGCACCTTGTGTGCACTCCATAGAAGTCGTCGCTGCCGTCGAGCCTCTGAACCGTCTTCACGATTAAGATCCACACAAATTTTGGTATCTTTTATATTGTTTAATTTGTTCGCAGTACAAATACAACATTTACGGATGCTATAGTCTTTGTGCAATACTTTGTTTTATATTCTGGCGACGTGCGGTGACCCAGCATACCACTGCATGATGTAGTACACTATAGTCGTTGACATAACACCAATGAAACACGTTCCACTAGTATTACATATCTCAGAGTGGTATAACAGAAACATCACGGGTCCAAGACATGACTATAGATTACAACTCGACTTCTTACAAAAGATCCAGAGAACACTCCTCAAAATAGTGAGGACAAAATATACAAAAGAATTCGGAAATAGGAACTTGAGGTCTATTCTAGAAATAGTTCTACTATTAACTTATGTCTATGGCTTACGATTGCTGCTATAGCAATGCTCTACATAAGTAGTTCTGGTATCTAGGTTTTTATCTATACTCCACTCTCCAGTTTCTCTTCTATTGACGTTGATGTAGTTGTTGGTTGACTCCCACTAAATATCTTCAGCACTTCAAAGTAGACCACCTCTGGAAAGCCTCATCGATTGCTCCAAGATCTAGCAAGGGTTAAAAAGGTACGGTTGAGTACGAGCATACTCATCAAGTTCACTAAAAATTAGTGTTTGATGCACTAGCTACATCCACGAACCATAGGTTGTAGGCTATGCAGGTTTTTGTAAACATTTCTTCAAAGGTTACTTTCATTCTGAAAAGCTATGTTCGTTAGTCTTCACAGGTTGATTAGAACTTCGTGGAGTCCCGTTCCTGTAGCATTCGCAGATCCTTCCCAGAATATGGAGTAACATGTCAGATTTTTATACATTTTGCAGAGGTGTGTTTCTTTACCCATGAGAAATCCTTATCCTTGTTGCATAACCGAGCGAATCTTTCCCGTTCACACTTCCTTAGGTGTGGGGCCTAGTATAAGAACCCAAACCAATCACGGCCATTCTCCACGACCCCGCATGCCCATCGAATTGCATGTTATACCCAGGATAAAACTTGTTTCCAATTATGGCCTGAAATACCCAACCCTCGTAGATACCAGATGCCGTGGGACATTGAGGAATCCCACCCATATGCTGTCAATTCTGTCCAATAATTACAGGCACGTCCCAGTCATCCGTTGACATGCAGAAGGAAGAAGATCTAGCTGATTTTCCCAGATCCCATATATAACTCATGGTTAACACGTAATCTATGGTGCAAGAATCACTGGCGATATTGGTTGTTAAATCCTAGATGATACATTTCTGAGCAATGGCGATTCCATTGCCTGTCATAGTAGATTAACTGATCACCCTAGATCAGTAACCGTTCAAGTTAATTATGAAAATAGTGTTTTACGCCATCCTTCTTAAAATGCAGGTGTCAATAGTAACAGTTTACAAATACTTGATAGAAAATAATCAAAGGACATGAGCAAGTGAGAACTTGCCTTTGTGAATACAAGATTATGCAATCACACTCTTCTAGTCGACATAAAATCCAATATCTGAAAATAGCATCATTGGTCCGATAAGGACTAATGTTTAAGGAAGCAATATGTTGTGATGCATAAGTAATGTAATACATTTTGTAAAATCCCGAGATAATTCACCAACAATGTGGATGATTTAAACGTAGGTGATGCCTTTAAGATTTGGTTATTTTTCAAATTTACTTCACAAGTAAATATATCTACAAAGCACTTAAGAGTTTAACATGCAAGGTATACAAGTAATGTACAATAACAATCTAAGACTGAGGCTAATTGCCATCTGGTAGCTATTATGAAAGTCCAGGTGTCGGGTTATTAGGAGTTGAAGGAACTATTATAGAGTTGTTGTTTGAAGTGGCAAAAAGAATAACCTTCGAAGAAATGGTTGTTTATGTTAAGTTAACAATCTTGAAGGTTGTCAGGATTAAACTATGGTTTTTGATAGGGTACAAATAATGCAGAGTTATGGTACTTTTAATTAATTATATGATTGATCAAATTAACTTTTAAAAAATGAATAAACTTAAGACATGATGTTTATGATATTGTAGACCAAAGTTAACTATAAAAACGGAAATGAATCTTATGGTGTAATGTGTCTAGAACATTACCAAGTTTTAGGGTTTTGATAAGTATGCTTATGAATGTGGGATCATTCACTTTCAATTTTAGTGAACGATGGGTTCAAGATTTGATTTTCTTTTATAATCCTAATAATATGTAAATCATTAATGGAAGCATAATTAGATGATTTCATTAACTTGTAAGGGTTTAAAGTATTTATGCAAGTTTAAGAGTTAATTCTATTGTTTTGAAGAAATAGCTTTATATAAGTCCTACATGTTTTCACTTTGAAAGAATTATGTTCTATGTTTCAATAAATCTCAAGTAGTTAATTAAAGCTAATATGGATTTATTTTGATTTATAAATGATATGAGAAAATATATCTCTTATATTTTAATAAAAGAAAAGGGCTTAAAGTGAATGATAACACTTATTTGTCTATAAATCCTACAGTGATTTGGAATTTTATAATTAGCTTTTTATAAAATAGATTTATTTTTATACGCAAAAATGATTTTTATTTGTTTTTAGAACCTCTCTTTATTTTTCTATATTTCATTGAGGGATTTAATGGTGTTAATATTTAGTTGCATGTTATTTAACTCAAACAAGTAATATTACATTTTTTCCTTGGTAGGTATTATTTTTCTGAATAGTTTGATATATCATATGCATTTTTATGATTTTCTACATTTTTCTAGTGCTAAAAGTACCTATAGGATTATTTTGGTAATTTCATTTATTATTATTTTCATGCTTTTTAATGGGGCTTGTTTGGTTGGGTGATTTATTTGGCCTGGCCCAGCCAGACCCAACTTAGGGGCACTTCACCCTGGCCCACCCCTCTCCACACACCCAACACACATGCACACACCCACACACACATGCACACCTCTTTGCTCCCTACTTGCTGCGCTCGACGCCATGGCTGGCGGCTCAATTCCAGCAAGCACCGGTCTCCCCGTCCACCATCGTGGTGTGTGACAACTCAGTCAACGATGCCGCGTCGACTGGTCCTACTCGATTTGTTGCGCACGCCTACTCTTGCTCGCTCTGCTATCTCACTGAGGCTAGGGTTCCGCCCCTTTCTGTGGTGTTGTACTCCGACGACTTTGTGACATTACCCCGACGCTCTGGTGGTACGATGGTGCTTGTCTGTGTCGTTCCCCTTGGGCTATTGCAGCTGTTGGTGCGGCCCAGCATGGGTTGCAGCGCTTCCAGGTGCTCCATGTGATGTCGTCGGCATCCACCTCTGCTTCTGCTTCTCTAAGTTAGCGAGGACCACGATAAGTTGTTCTTCTTCCTTACTTCTCTCTGTCCCTCTCTGGATTCCTCACTGTGGTGATGTGGTAACCCTAATTAGGTTTGTGCTTTGTGTTAGGGTTCATCTTGCTGCTTAAATTATCTGTTAATGATGTCTAGATAAAATTGATCTAGAGAATTCCCTGTGGTGCCATTTATGTAGTGGTATCTGATTTGTTTGGTGGTTGATGTTACTCAGTATTGTTACTGGCCATGGTAGTGTTGATGCCTTCCTAGAATTAGACTCTGAGATGTTCTGGTATATGCTATTGGTATTGAGTCATGGTAATGATCTTAATGTTGTTGACCTGTTGGCTCTTAATTTGGGGAATAGTGGCATACTGGTATAAGCATATGATTACTTCTATGGTGGTATGGATGATGCTTCCCTGAATTATCTATAAGTTATGGTCTCGATGTTTATGGGTTGCTTATATACTGATAGATAATATAATGATGATTCATGATGGTGTTGCGCTAGGAAAATGATTATGCTATAGCTATGATAGTGTGCACCTAGGACTGCCTGCTAATTTGATACTGTCCATAGGGATTTAAGGTGTGTAATAATTCTGAACTTTAGTGGTCAGTTATGACAGTAACCCGCTGGATAGAATGATTTCTAGTAGCTCTATTAGAAAGATGATTTGTTATACTTTTTGTTCCTTGTAGATGAATTGGTATATCACATGTGTGTTGTCCATATGGCAGTGATTTGTTATACTGATTCTTAGGAGGTAATACTAGGAAGATGATGTGTCTTCTAGACTCAGTTGTAAGGATTACCGACCTTATGTTGTCCATTTAATTATAAAGATACCTTGAGTATGATTCCTAAGGTTTTAACTTAGGAAGATGATTAATCTGGTTTGGATAGATATCTTTCTTTTTAAGCTTAGTTTACTGGCTAAGCTGCTAGATGTCTGCAAGTGCACAGATCGTTTATGAAGTATAGATATCGATCCCACAGGGAGTCCAAAGGTAAGTGTTTATGAATGAAGTCTCTATCACACTCAAAGTTGTCACAGGTCTTCGAGTGAATTGACTGCAAGTGTGGAAATAAGAATGAAATTTGGATTAAACTGGATGTATCTAAATAAAACTAAAATGTAAACTTCAGGAATAAAAAGCATAAAATTAAAGAATGATTCGATTATTTGTGGTTTTCTGCAGATGACAAAAAAGGCGCGGGGAGATACAGTTCATGGTGATAGTGATCGTGCCAGGTGGACGAATGATAAGTGTAACAATTATAATCTTATAAGTATATGTGTAGGCGAGCAACCCATAATTAGCCGGAACTCCTCTTGGTAGATTTCATCCCAACTTCAATAATCCTACTAGTCTGTTACCAAAACCATGGCTAGTCACTAGACGATTAAGATCTTTCAGGTTGCTTAGCCATTAAGCTCATTGGATCGGACTAATGCAATAAGCAGAGTGGTTCCTCGTGATCCTCGAGTCAAACTAGTTTCCTATTGATATCTCTGTGTCACTCGGGGGTCGCCAGTCTGCTAGCAAACAAGATCCTATCTATGTAGAACAAAGCATCATGTTGTCTGGGCCCTTAATTGGACAACAAGCATTAAGCATCCCACAGATATTCAAGCACACATAATATAGTAATTAGAATCAATCACAAACTAATGGAAAATATATGGAGGCACATCACATCTGACCAATCCCTTACATCTCCCACGCCCAAGGAACTTACTCACACATGAGAGAAGAAAGCATCATCAATATAATTAAATAAAGGGAGTTCTTCTCGATATTACTGTGGAGATCCACAATAAGAATAGAAAAGTAATCCAACACAATTCAAGATAGGAAGAAACAATATCAAACCCTAATCTTGTAAAGTGAAGATCTCTCTCTCTCTCTCTCAAGTACAAGTAATGTCTATGAGGGTGTGATGGCTAGGAGGTCGAAGATTGTGGAGCGAGATGAAGAACATCTTCCCCTTATTCTCCGGATCTCTTCTTTCTCCTCTTTGGATGGGATGGCGGCTGTTGTGTTATGATTTCGTCTCCCTTCTCTTCACGAAAGTTGTCCCTTTGACAAGACGGAGGCGGCGGCAACTATACGGCGGGCACTATACGGCTGGAAAAATATTCCTGTCGTATAGTTTCTCGTTAAAGCTACTGTATGCCTCCCTTGACTGCTTCCAAAAAGTAGACTGGCTTGTTTTTCCTTGAATATTGTGTTTCTCTTGTTAAAACCTTCTATTGATGTTCAGAACCTGAAACACACATTAAAAACCAAGTTTTCTTCGCTACCGAAGTATTAGCGTTAGGTAAAGCTAGAAAACAATCAAATCCAGAAGAAAACCATCAAAATGTATCAAACTCACAGTTATCAACTCCCCAATCTTAGATGTTGCTCCCCCTCGAGTGACAAGAAAATAAGGAAGAATAGTGGAGATTCGAGACTGAAATAAAAGAACTTCCAAGCTCGAATTGGTGTCAAATTCTTTTCTTCACAAATCTTGCAATCTTAAACATGATCATACAAGTATTCACAAGATTGCACTGAGTCCACTTCCTAACCACGTATATCTTGCTAGCATGCCTAAGCAAGTGTCAAAAGTTTAGCTAAGAAGGTGAAACAAATTCTTTTGGTGTCTCTCTTTGTTGAGAGATGAAAACCTTTTGCTCTTGTTTCTTTAATCAATTAAGAGTCCTCAGTTGACACAAAAAAAAACATTCAATTTAAGAACAACTCATGTATTCCCACGTCAAAATTTCAAGACTCTCAAAGCACCTTTTTTGTTTCCTTGTTTTTCAAAAAATTCAGCCCTTTCATAGAGAAATCATGCCACTATTTTTAACATGTTAATTGGGACTGTGTTGTGCACTCGTGACCATGCCAATAGATAAATGTTGAGCAATAGTGGGTTAGAGGAGTACTACAACTTCACTTGGAACGTGAAACCACAAGGAGACTAAAATTTACCCATCATAGCATTGCAGCTGCAGACGCTTACATAACTCAATAGCCAAAATCAAGTGGTTTCCCACATTTAGATCGTTCGTTGGCCAACGGAGTTAATAGTTCCCCATGGAGCACGATAGTGTTGTAATGACACACGTAAAGCAATATCTTACTGTAATTATTAGAAAAATCAGTGGCATGATCTCTACTACTTCGAAGCATCCATTTTATCACACAATTTCATTCAAGAGTGCTACCGAGTCTATTTACATTAAGCTCAAATGGGGTTGAGTAGTTCTAAAATAAAACCCTTTGGGCTAAACATGGACTCAAGTCATATTTTGGATGTTTTTTCTTGTTGTAAAAATGTCGGAAATATTTTTAACCAAGTTCATTGCTCATTATTTCAAAGCTAAAAAGGAGACATTAGCATAGGAATAGAATTTATAGGATAACAAGCTAAGTGGGGAGTGGCTCAAGTGAAAACGAGTAAATAATTGTAGGGTCAATTTAAAGTTGCAGAAAAGGTGATGAAAGGAATGTGATACCCCTCTTGCTTGCTTCGTTCTCGTACTTGAGTCGAACCCCCTCTATATTTCCCTATTGCCAAGTCACCTAAAATTGAGCAATCTCCAAGAGAAACAAAGAAACAAATTTGCAAGGTTTGGAGGTTTTCAAACCTCCCCCAAGCTTAGGTTGTTGCCAGGCTCAGTTGTTGCCATCGTTCGGTGGTGGGTACGGATACTGCTAGTAGTAGTCGGGGAAGTGGGTCATGAAGTGACTGAAGTTGTGAGTTAAGGTACTAACATCCTCATTCACTCCTTGTAGCGTGTGGTCAATATCCCCAACGCACTGGTTGAGCTACTAAAAATCTTGATAGGGGACATTATTGAACCCCTCCTACTGCTGATTGGGCCATGTATCCCAGGATCCCTCCTGTTGTTGCTGATGTCCCTCCCAAACAGGGTTGTATTCCTGGTCCTACTCCTGCACATGCTCATCGTGCTGCTCTCCTTCTTCATCTTCTTCTTGATCAGGCTGTAATTCAGCCATGATCTCCACCACTTGATCCTTGGTGAGGATCCAGTTGGCCTTTGCCACAATCAAGAAGGCTTGTGGACAGGGCAACGGAACCTGCTCAACCTGTGCATCACCAAGATAACCAAACTAATAAGCTCGGAGCCTCTTGTCAGCTCGGTAAACACCAAGGAAACCACAAGCAGTTATATATTTGACATCCATAAGTTTGGATCCGTCAACTGGTTGCATAACAGGTAATGTAATGTTCAATGCTGGGACAAGGTGGGTTACCAATCCACCAATGTGAATGTCACCTTTCTTTTTGTTGCCCTAGTGGCGAAGGTGCTGGAGGAGTAGAGCCGCATGATTGGGGCTTTGCGGTGCATTGGGGAAGAGTGCCTTGGTGATCATGGCCATGTCCCCATTAGCCATGGAACCGATATCTCCTCTTCCAAACAGTGTATTAGCGAGGAACAAGGTGAAGTAGCGAATTGTTGGGTTCTGAATGGTGGAAATATTCTTTTGGTAGAAGTCCCTGTCACCGTTAACAGAAATAACCTCCCAAGTTTCTCCACTTGAGATGCTATATAAATTTGTAACTGTTGACTCCCCATCGTGAGGGAAGTCAAAAGCATCACAAAATCGTTGGAAAGTTATTTCATATGGATGCTGGTTTATGGTGAAGCTTACCATGCACACATTACCTTTCTCCTTGTGGTCATCATAGAAAGAGGCGAGGAACTCATAGGTGAGCTCGGTGTAGGTATTGTGGCCTGCGTAGGCGAGTAGTGATAGCCCTGCATTTTCACACATGAGGTCGAAGTCCGCCCTCAACCCTACCGCGGTGAGAAAGCTATCATCGGCCCAACGTGTGGGCATCACCCTCCTTGATGAAACCATGGCCAACTTGTTGTTGAGCTAGGCCCGGAGCCCCGAGCTCTTGCCACATTGGCGCTTGCTCTTGTGAAAAAAAACTACCAATTTTGTTCATCTTGATGCACTGAAAAATTTCACCATGATACCTTAGGCATATAGTTTGTACATGATATACGAATGATTCTACGTGGAAAAATTTAATCCTAACGTGAGAAATCAAAAGGGGAAAAACAAAATAAGCTTGAGTTCATCCACTAGATCAATGTGAGAGTTTCAACCATGGAATTCTAAAAATAAAGCATGGATAGAGAGAGAAACATACTGATACGTTGCTAACGTATCCATAATTTTTGATGTTCCATGCTTGGTTTTTATCTACTTTCTTATGTTTTGTCCATACTTTGGAGTACTTTTTATACACTTTCTTGGACTAACCTATTAACAAGATGCCATAGTGCCAGTTGTCTGTTTTCTGCTGTTTTTGGTTTCAGGAAAGTCAGAAAATGAATATTATTGGAATTGGACGGGACAAAAGCCAAAGTCAGTATTTCACCGAGGGGGACACGGAGCCAGAATATGAGATGGAGGGCAGGGCCACACCACCTGGCACGGCCTGGCCCACGCCAGGGGGTGGTGTGGCCGCCTAGGGCACCCCCTCAGCCTCCCCTTTCGCCTATATATCGCCTCCGATACAGAAACCCTAAGGACCCGATCAAAATTCCAAGAAAGAGTCTGTAGCCGCCGTCATCTCCATCCCTAGATCAGGAGGGATCTGAAGCTCTTCCCGGCATCCTGCCGGAGGGGAGAATTCACCCTGGAGGCCTTCTTCATCACCATGCAAGGATCCGGTGTGATACATGAGTAGTTCATCCTTGGACTACAGGTCCATGTAGTAGCTAGATGGTTGGTTCTTCTCCTTTGTGCTACCATGTTTAGATCTTGTGAGCTCCGTTCATGATCAAGATCATCTATTTATAATCATACATGTTGTGTTTGCGGGGATCCGATGGATATTGAGATGCTATTTCAGATGATTATTGATTCTATCATGTCTTTATTATTTGTGATCTTCCATGCTTTCCGTTGTTAGTAGCTATCTTGGCCAAGTAGATGCTAGCAACTCCAAGAGTTAGTATTTATGCTCGATAGTGGGTTCATGCCTCTAGTAATCTGGGGAAGTGATAGAAATCTCTAAGGTACTAGATGTGTTGTTGCTACTAGGGAGAAAACAGCAATCCTTTGTTCATAGAACAATCGTATTGTTTACTTTACACACAATGCACAATGCAATTATCTGTTGCTTGCAACTTAATACTGGAGGGGGTTTGGATGATAACCTGAAGGTGGATTATTAGTCATAGATGCAGGTGGATTACGGTCTATGTATAATGTTGTAATGCCCAATCAAATCTCAAAGGAGTCAAGATGATTAGTATATGCATGTATGCTTGAAATGGCTATATTCTTGAATATATTAATATATGCTTTCTACAAACAGAAGAGACTAATGCCTTGTAGGAGCTTATGGAAGAAGTAATTGCTGAAACGGAAAGCTCATTAGATGAAAAAGAGGAGGAGAGTTATGAACAAAAGGAGGAAGAATGGATTATCTACCCATGCCTACCTTCTAATGAGAGTAACTCTTTATCCCTTACATTATTTAATTTCCCCCATGCTTACCAAAGGAGGATGAATGTTATGCTCATGTTATCTGTGATAATCCTTTATTTCTGCCTAACTTTGAGATGCATGGTACTAAAGATTTTTGCTTAGAAAATGTTTATGATAAAGCTCTAGACGATGGTTCTATATTTAATGATCAATCATCTTGTTATAGAATTGTTAAAAGTGGGTTTGAAGGTTTTAATCCCACTATTTTTGAGCTTGATAAAAATTATGTGTTTGTAGATCATGAAAAGCATACTTTATGTGATAGTTATATTGTTGACTTTATTCATGAGGCTACTAAAAAATATGAGAGAGGAAAATATGGTTGTAGAAGTTTTCATGGTACTGAAACACCTCTCTATGTGCTGAAAGTTTTGAAGTTGCTCTTGTTTTATCTACCCATTCTTATTACTATGTGCTTCTTTGATTTATTTTCTTACAAGATTCCTATGCATAGGAAGTGGGTTAGACTTAAATGTGTTTTAAATTTGCTTCTTGATGCTCTCTTTTACTTCAATTCATATTTCTTATGTGAGCATCTTCTCAAACTATCAAGCCTAACTTAAAGGCGTTAAAGAAAAGTACTTATTCGGAGATAACCCAAAAGTTTTAGATGAGTCTTGGAAGTTATTACCTCCGTAATAACCACTCCTTATCCTTTTTATTTGCTTTTTGTGGCAAGAGTAACCTCTAATGAGAGAGAAGTAATGATTGGGAAAGTTGCTGTCCCAAAACAGATTTTTGTGCTTCACCGTAAAAATTCGTGTAAAATCTCTGTACGTCGTTTTGAGGCGTGAATTTTTGTGCTTCTGCCCCAAGTTGTTATATAACTTTCGTTAGTTCAATACATTTCGATTTGAGCAATAGAAGGAATTCGAAAAAATTGGTTTTTACCTACTGGTCTGTTTTATCAAATTCCTGCCATTATTTGCATTTGCTTCTTGTTGGTTCCTTTTTGGGTTCTCTTTGGGGAATTGAGCTTTTTGAGGGAAGTGCTTCAGTAGCTTGTGTTTTAATGGAAGTTTTATTGGTATTGAAACTGAACCTAAATACTTATTATCTTGAGTGCACTAATGTTGCTAATAAAGTTTGTGTGAAGTTTTGTATGAAGGAAAAATTTCAGGTGTATGGAGAGAATGATGTAATGAGATGAAGAATAGACTAAAGCTCAAGCTTGGGGATGCCACCCCGTGTCGCCCCAAGAAATATTCAAGAGGTACAAGCGTCAAAGCTTGGGGATGCCCAAGGCATCCCCTTCTTCATCAATAAAAATCCCAGGTTTCTTCCAAACACTTCATTTTTATTGTTTCATGCACAGTTGTGTTGTTCTTGGAGCGTCTTTGTTTTTTGTTTTTGGTTTTCGTTTGCTTGGTTTTCTTAGTTTACTTGAATAAATTGGTTGGACCCCCTTTTTCATGCATTGGTTTTCAAATAGTTTGGTTTGGATTGGAACAGAGTAGGAAAGCTCATGCTTAAGTGGTAAAGAGAGCTTGTTTTTGACTGGCCCATGCTTTGTCATGCCATGCTTGATATTGTTTTGGCTTTATGCTTAGTGATCTTTGCTTTAGCATGACATGTTATAAACAATTGAGATTTCTTAATGTGCCTTGGAAGAATCATGTGTTGTTTTAGCATATTAAAGCATAGTATTGTGGTATTCTCCTTTGATGCTTTATTTGGGTTGACTTGGCGCATGCTCACACCATGTTATGGCTATCCCAAGTCACCATAGCCTTTATGATCCTTTAGTTTTCGACTTGTAATGTCACTTTATGCTTTAATTAATGATGTTTTGTCGCTCTGCATGATTATGACCATTATTGCTCTCTTAGTCGGTCGCTCCCAGTATTTTGCTAGCCTCCATAACCAAGTATGAGTTCCACTCATGCATCCAACTCCTAAAACCAAGTTATTCCAAAGAGTCCACCATACCTACCTATTAGCATTTGCTATTCCAAGTATATTCATGTTTTTATCTACCTTCTGAATTAAACTTGTTATGATAAAACTAGTGATTAAAGCTCTCACGAACTTGATGGCACACTTTACTTTTCTTGCCCTTAATAAACTTGAACCATTGTGTCGTCTATGTTGTAGATGCTTGCACTTATATGTTGGGGATTAGCAGAACCATGTTATCATGGGGAACGCTTTCAACATTGCACTTGTACTTTATACCTAGTTGATATCATGCTCTTTTGTCTATGGATAACGTCGGTGTGAAATGAAAGGGGAGCTTGTAAGTCCATAGAGTTATGTATGTGTGTTAGAGAAACGCCTGGGCCGCCGGTCTAATCCATGCCTAATCATGGTGGAAACCTGCAGCGTAACCATAATGAGCTGTCTATGAAGCATTCTTCTTATAAAAAAAGAGTCAGATATTGAGAAAAAAGAGAAAAAGAAAAAAAGAGATATGAAAAGAGGAAAGAGAGAAAAAAGCACCATTTTCCCATGGTAAATAAGAAGATTGCTGAGATGCTCATTTTCTGCTTGCCTTGTCATTTTGATATGGGGATTCTTCCATATCATCGGGCAAGGGGTACCCCGTTGGCGGTTCTCTATGATACACATGTACTTACTATGACAAGAACTTACCGGTAACTAAACTTGAGTAGCATGAGGAGCGACCCTTGTATTCAAGGGACATGAGATTTCCAACTTATACTTTGTCAAGCATATACTCCATAGTTTGTTCACTTTAACCTTAATCACTTCAAGATGCTTATGATAGGGGCAATGAGATCTGAAAGCTAATAAGTACCATAATTTTTGGAAGCTCTTTATGAAACTTGAATCCCTGCTTCCTTCTATGAAGGCCTTTCTTTTACTTTTATGTTGAGTCTCCACCTTCTATCTTTATGCACCTATTGAGAGAGCATAGTGGCCATTCTTAGTTTAATGTGCATTGTCCCAAGACTTGTTGATTGATGCATAATTTTGATATTGCTTGTCCTTAAACTATGTGTATCTAGTCACTCTTATGAACTTTGAATGTGTCCTATGCATCTATGTTTGCTACTCTATGAGGGACAAGCTGAATGCCACTATGCTATGTTTTCTTTATGTGAAACAAACAAACGTCTTTCAAAGCATTGTTATTCATGAAATCTTTTGTTTGTGCCTTTTCATGTTAGAACATAGTTGCTATGTCTTATTGTTAGAACTTTACCTTTCATGCTATGTTGATGTACTATGATCCCAGCTATCAATGTTTTACAAATACTTTGATCAAGTTTATGATGGTGCATGTCACCTCAAAAATTATTCTTTCTTTTTATCACTTACCTACTAGAGGACGAGTAGTAGTTAAGCTTGGGGATGTTGATACGTTGCTAACGTATCCATAATTTTTGATGTTCCATGCTTGATTTTTATCTATTTCCGTATGTTTTCTCCACACTTTGGAGTACTTTTTATACACTTTCTTGCACTAACCTATTAACAAGATGCCACAGTGCCAGCTACCTATTTTTTGCTGTTTTTAGTTCTAGTAAAGTCAGAAAATGAATATTCTCGAAATTGGACGGGACAAAAGACAAAGTTATTATTTCATCGAGGGGGACATGGAGCCAGAATACGAGACGCGGAGGGGCCAGAGGGACGCCACACCACCTGGCCGTGCGACCAGTCCTGGCCCGTGCCAGGGGGTGGTGTGGCCGCCTAGGGCACCCCTCGGCCTCCCCTTTCGCCTATATATCGCCTCCGATACAGAAACCCTAAGGACCCGATAAAAATTCCATGAAAGAGTCTGTAGCTGCCGTCATCTCCATCCCTAGATCGGGAGGGATCTAAAGCTCTTCCCGGCACCCTGCCGGAGGGGAGAATTCACCCTGGAGGCCTTCTTCATCATCATGCAAGCCTCTGGTGTGATGCGTGAGTAGTTCATCCTTGGACTACGGGTCCATGTAGTAGCTAGATGGTTGGTTCTTCTCCTTTGTGCTACCATGTTTAGATCTTGTGAGCTCCGTTCATGATCAAGATCATCTATTTGTAATCATACATGTTGTGTTTGCGGGGATCCGATGGATAGTGAGATGCTATTTCAGATTGATTATTGATTCTATCATGTCTTTGTTATTTGTGATCTTGCATGCTTTCCGTTGTTAGTAGCTATCTTGGCCAAGTAGATGCTAGCAACTCCAAGAGTTAGTATTTATGCTCGATAGTGGGTTCATGCCTCTAGAAATCTAGGGAAATGACAGAAATCTCTAAGGTACTAGATGTGCTGTTGCTACTAGGGAGAAAACAACAATCCTTTGTTCATAGAACAATCGTATTGTTTACTTTACACGCAATGCGTAATGCAATTATCGGTTGCTTGCAACTTAATACTAGAGGGGGGTTGGATGATAACCTGAAGGTGGATTATTAGTCATAGATGCAGTTGGATTACGGTCTATGTATAATGTTGTAATGCCCAATCAAATCTCAAAGGAGTCAAGATGATTAGTATATGCATGTATGCTTTCTTGATGTTTGTCAATTGCCCCGCTGTAATTTGTTCACCCAACATGTGATCTATCTTAAGGAGAACCACCACTAGTGAACTATGGACCCCGGTCCTTTCTTTTATCATCAATCTACAACTGTTTACTGCTTTCTGTTTACTTTCTGCAAGCTTTTACTTTCTTCCACACAATATGTTTAATCCTTTGTTTTCAGCAAAACCGGTGAGATTGACAACCTCACTCTATGTTAGGGGCAAAGTTTTGTGGTTGTGTTGTGCAGGATTCCAAGTTGGCAACAACACCTTGGAGGTGTTTCCTTGCTCCTACTGGTTCGATAACCTTGGTTTCATAACTGAGGGAAAACTTGCTGTTGTGATCATCATACCTTCCTCTTGGGGTTCCCCAACGAGCTCGATATATTTTGGGCCATCACATACCGATCTGTTGATTCCCCAACTCAAACGAATGAAATCCGCGAAGAATCAAGAATTCTAGGTGGGTTTTGAGGGGTTTGGAGAGAGAATATGAGAGAAAAAGTGAGGAGGAGGAAGAACCCTAGCCGTCCTAGTGCGTTTAAGTGGTCCCGCCGAACTATACGACCGCAACTATATGGGCGGTAAAAGTAGTTCCTGTCGTATAGTTGTGGCAGCGTCGCAAATTAGGGTGTCTTTATGCCAGATCACAGCTATACGGGCGCAACTATACGGTCGGATCAAAATGGTCCCGCCGTATAGTTGGTCGTCAAACCTTCTGAAACCTCGAGATAAATTTTCTCAGACAGGCATCATTAACTATACGGCCAAACTATACGGCCCGAATTTTAATTCCCGCTGTATAGTTGGCCGTTAAACCTTCAGTATCCTGGAAATGAAATTTTACAAAGGCAACGATAACTATATGGTCGGAACTATACGGCTGAATTTTTTATTCCCGCCGTATAGTTGGTCATTAAACCTTCTGTGTCCTGGAAAATAAATTTTACAAAGGCAATGATAACTATACGGCCGAAACTATACGGCTGGAATTTTTATTCCCACAGTATAGTTGGTCGTTAAACCTTCAGTACCAAGCTTTTTCGCCCAAAAATTTCAGAGATTCACTTTTTAATCTGGGCAAAATGCTTAAGCTAGTTTTTGTAGATAAAACTCAAACTTTTATTTTTATACTTATTCTACGCTTGTTCAATCGATATTTCTACTACTTTTTGATAGCTGCATCTTCACGGACGCGCTTCCGTAAGAATGTCTGTGAAAAAGTTGTAGGAATGCGATGACCATTTTATTCTTTAATTTATTTTATTAATGTGATGGGTTGACTCCCATTAAGCATTTTATTAAGAATGGTTGAATAATTCAACCCCTTCTCTATTCTCAAATTCTTACCTTGGGTTGCCTCTTATCAAAGGCACTCACCACATGAACTCGTTTTGCCGGTGGAATATATCTTTCTCCTGCTTCCAGCTTCTTTGGAAAATACTGGATGATTTCAGCATCATAAACATTGAAGATTAGTTTTCCCTTGGCACAATCAACTGACGCTCCTGCAGTACTAAGAAAAGGTCTTCCAAGTATTATGGATAATTTTTCATCCTCTGGCATTTCAAGAATAATATAATCAGTGGGAATAACATGCTCGTCTATTCTAAGTAGAAGATCCTCAATCATACCAATGGGTTGTTTAGTAGACTTGTCAGCCATCTGTAAAGTGATAGTAGTAGGGGAATACTCCCCTAATCCTAACCTTTTATAGAGGGAATATGGCATTACACTAACTCCTGCACCTAAATCACACAAGGCATTGTGAATATCTGTTTTTCCAATTGAGCATGAAATAGTTGGTATTCCGGGATCTCCCGATTTAGACAATAGCTTCCCATTAGCAGGATAACTAGTCACCATGGCAACGGTTTCTGTTATTTCTTTCTTTCTACTAAGAATATCATAGAGGAATTTAGAATAGGTAGGAACTTTTATTGCATCCGCAAATGGCATTTCCAGACGAATATCACCAAGTGCCTTTTTGAAAGAATCAAAGATTACCTGATCCGGTGCTTTCTTTTTTCGATCTGGATAAGGAAGCTTTTGCTCACCTTTTTATTCTTGTCTTTTAACTTTTGAGGGGATGAGGCTCTTTTGTTGCTTTCTTGTGTTGCTTCTTATCGCTCTTCTTCTTTTCTACTACAACAACTTCATCTTTATTGCTTATCTCTTTTTCTTCTCTTGGATCAACTGTCTCTGCATCAGAGTCATAACGGTCATCATGTGCATCATTTTGGTCCTCCATGGTTTAATCTTGTGTTTCTTGAGCAGTTTCATCTTGAGGATCCACCATTGTATCATCTTCTTGGCTTGCTTTGAGCAAGGCTTTTTTCCTTTCGATCTTTTTCAGCTTCATATTCTAGTGGCCTAATGGTCCTGTAATAACTGCACCTCCCCTTGTAACAACGTTAGTAGAAACAGGAATATCTATATCATCTTGAAGAAAAATTTGATAACCAGATGCTATTTGTTCACATTGGGTTTCAATCATACTAAGGTACTTGTGAAATAATTTTATTTCTTGGTCAATCTCATCATAATTTTCCGTGAGTTTCGCCAAAATCTTCTTATGTCTTTGAAATTGCTCATGCAGGTTATTATGAGATTTTGCTTGTCGATGTTTTAATTCTTGAAAAACTTTTCTAGTTTCATCTTCTTTAGTAAAAACTTGTAACAAGTCTACTTTGTTTTCCTTAACAAGTTCAGAAGGTATACCTTTTTCTTCCATTTATTTGCATACTTCAGGCATAAGGTCAGGAGTTATATGAAGTATCCCTTTTTCCAACTTAGTGCCAAAATCAGGATTATATAAAGAATCATTCTTAGCCCTAGTAGACATCAATTCCAAACATGCTTTAATAGTTAAAGTATTTATCGATTCTCTTGCTGATAAGTCAAGCAACTCTCTTCATTGAGTATTAATACCATGGTAAAATAAATTGCAAATAGTTGATTCAGAATAGCCATGATTAGCAATACTACTGATCATTCCAAAGAATCTATTCCAGACGTGTGGGTAGTTTTCTCCCATGTTTTGACTAAAGTTGCCTATATTCTTTCTAATTTCAGTTACCTTTTTAAAAGGATTAAACCTGTTTATGAATTTAACAATACAGTTTTCCCAACATTTAATGTAATGACGAGGGAGAGAATATAACTAGTCTAGAGCCTTACCTTTAAGAGACCAACGAAATAATTTTAGATGAGAGAAGTCTCTTGGAAAACCTTTTGGTCCAAATGATGTTATCATATCGTCGAACTCTCTAAGATGTCTTCCTAGGTATTCATCTTCCCTTCCACTGAAAGCTTTTTCCTGCAAAATTTTAATAATTCCACCATCAAATTGATATTCTCTAACTCTAGGATTAGGAGATTCTATTGGTTGTTTAAGTAAAGCAGAATTTGGAGGACTGTATTCTCTGAGAGTTTTCTCAGGTTTCTTGGGAGTTGTCCTGTAAATGGACATGATTTCCATAAAACCACTCAGGTTTTCAACTTCAACCTTATTTGATCTTTAAAAAATTTCAATAATTTCTTCGCGCCTTTGAATAGGCACGCGCTCAATATAATCTGGTAAATAGGTCCTACCAGAGCGTGTATACCCTTTGTCTCCTAGGGAGACTGATGGGCCAAAATATATCGAGCTTGTTGGGGAACCCCAAGAGGAAGGTATGATGAACACAGCAGCAAGTTTTCCCTCAGCTATGAAACCAAGGTTATCAATCCAGTAGGAGCAAGGAAACACCTCCAAGGTGTTGCTAGCTGGACTTTGGCAGGGCGCACTACGGTGAAAACCTGCACAACACAACCACAGAACTCTGCCCCCAACTTACAGTGAGGTTGTCAATCTCACCGGTTTTTCTGAAAACAAAGGATTAAACATATTGTGTGGAAGAAAGTAATAGTTTGCAGAAAGTAAACAGAAAGCAGTAAACAGTTGATTGTAGATTGATGATAAAAGAAAGAACCAGGGTCCATAGTTCACTAGTAGTGGCTCTCCTTAGGATAGATGACATGTTGGATGAACAAATTACAGCGGGGTAATTGACATACATCGAGAAAGCAATATACATATACTAATCATCTTGACTCCTTTGAGATTCAATTGGGCATTACAACATTATACATAGACCGTAATCCAACTGCATCTATGACTAATAATCCACCTTCAGGTTATCATCCGAACCCCCTCCAGTATTAAGTTGCAAGCAACAGATAATTGCATTACGCATTGTGTGTAAAGTAAACAATACGATTGTTCTATGAACAAAGGATTATTGTTTTCTCCCTAGTAGCAAAAACACATCTAGTACCTTAGAGATTTCTGTCACTTCCCTAGATTACTACAGGCATGAACCCACTATCGAGCATAAATACTAACTCTTGGAGTTGCTAGCATCTACTTGGCCAAGATAGCTACTAACAACGGAAAGCAGGAAAGATCACAAATAACAAAGACATGATAGAATCAATAATCAATCTGAAATAGCATCTCAATATCCATAGGATCCCCGCAAACACAACATGTAGGAATTACAAATAGATGATCTTGATCATGAACGGAGCTCACAAGATCTAAACATGATAGCACAAAGGAAGAGAACCAGCCATCTTGCTACTACATGGACCCGTAGTCCAGAGATGAACTACTCACGCATCACACCGGAGGTTTGCATGGTGATGAAGAAGGCCTCCAGGGTGAATTCTCCCCTCCGGCAGGATGTCGGGAAGAGCTTCAGATCCCTCCCAATCTAGGGATGGAGATGATGGCGGCTACAGACTCTTTCGTGGAATTTTGATTGGGTACTTAGGGTTTCTGTATTGGAGGCATCTTATAGGCGAAAGCGGAGGCCGAGGGGGTGCCTGGGCTAGCCACACCACCCCCTGGCGTGGGCCAGGCCTGGCCGCGCGGCCAAGTGGTGTGGCCGCCCTCTAGCCCCTCTCCGTCTCGTATTCTGGCTCCGTGTGTCCCTCGGTGAAAAACTGACTTTGGCATTTGTCCCATCCAATTCCGAGAATATTCATTTTCTGACTTTGCTGGAACCAAAAACAACAGAAAACAGGCAGCTGGCAGTGTGGCTCTTGTTAATAGGTTAGTCTAAGAATGTGTATAGAAAGTACTCCAACGTTGGAACAAAACATAAGAAAGTAGATAAAACCAAGCGTGGAACATCAAAAATTATGGATACGTTAGCAACGTATCAGAGAACATTTTGTAGTAGTAACACCTGAAATGTCAAGAGAAAAACACTTAGCGCTTAGCTCCCCGGCAACGGCGCCAGAAAATAGCTTGATGTCTGCAAGTGCATAGATTGTTTGTAGCTAGTTCGAAGTATAGATATCGATCCCACAGGGAGCCCAAAGGTAAGTGTTTATGAATGAAGTCTCTGTCACACTCAAAGTTGTCACATGTCTTCGAGTGAATTGACTGCAAGTGTGGAAGTAAGAATGAAATTTGGATTAAACTATATGTATTTAAATAAAACTAAAATGTAAACTTCAGGAATAAAAAGTATAAAAGTAAAGAACCAGTCGATTGTTTGTGGTTTTGTGCAGATGACAAAGAAGGCACGAGGAGATACAGTTCATGGTGATAGTGACTGTGCCAGGTGGATGAATGATAAGTGTAACAATTATAATCTTATAAGTATATGTGTAGGCGAGCAACCCATAATTAGCCGGAACTCCTCTTGGTAGATTTCATCCCAACTTCAATAATCCTACTAGTCTGTTACCAAAACGATGGTCAGTCACTAGACGATTAAGATCTTTCAGGTTGCTTAGCAATTAAGCTCCTTGGATTAGACTAATGCAATAAGCACATTGGTTCCTCGTGATCCTCGAGTCAAACTAGTTTTCCATTGATATCCCCATGTCACTTGGGGGTCGCCGGTCTGCTAGCAAACAAGATCATATCTATGTAGAACAAAGCATCATGTTTTCTGGGCCCTTAATTGGACAACAAGCATTAGGCATCCTACATATAGTCAAGCACACATAATATAGTAATTAGAATCAATCACAAACTAATGGAACATATATGGAGGCACATTACATCTCACCAATCCCTTACATCTCCCACGCCCAAGGAACTTACTCACACATGAGAGAAGAAAGCATCACCGATAAAATTAAATAAAGGGAGTTCTTATTAATATTACCGTGGAGATCCACAATAAGAATAGAAAAGTAATCCAACACAATTCAAGATAGGAAGAAACAATCTCAAACCCTAATCTTGTAAAGTGAAGATCTCTCTCTCTCTCTCAAGTGCAAGTAATGGCTATGAGGGTGTGATGGCTAGGGGGTCGAAGATCATGGAGCGAGATGAAGAACATCTTCCCCTTCTTCTCCGGATCTCTTCTTTCTCCTCTTTGGATGGGATGGCGGCTGTTGTATTATGATTTCGCCTCCCTTCTCTTCACAAAAGTTGTCCCTTTTGACAAGACGGAGGCGGCGGGAACTATACGGCAGGAACTATACGGACGGAAAAATATTCTCGACGTATAGTTGCTCGTTAAAGCTACTATATGCCTCCCTTGATTGCTTCCAAAAAGATACTTGCTTGTTTTCGCCTGAATATTGTGTTTCTCTTGTTAAAACCTTCTGTTGATGTTCAGAACCTGAAACACACATTAAAAACCAAGTTTTCTTTGCTACCGAAGTATTAGCGTTAGGTAAAGCTAGCAAACGATCAAATCTAGAAGAAAACCATCAAAAATATGTCGAATCTCACAACTATCACTGCCACTATGATGGCTCTAGTTTCTGGAGTGTGCACAGTAGGTGGATGAGGTAGCATAACTTGCTTCTCAAAGCTTGGATGTGATCTGGTTTTCATAGCCGTGGTGGATGTGCACACCTGGGACAGTGATGTACAGTCTGATGCCCCTCCTTTTCTAAAATTAAGAACAACTACTAGTTGCCCCTACAACCTCTATGATGATCTGCATAGCATCTATGCATTCTAAGAGTAGTCATCCTCCCTATAATGCCATGCCTAATTAAGAAAACTAAAATTGGATTTAGTGAGATTAGCAACCTGCTGTTGTAGAGTAGCTGTTGTTGAAACTTGGTGGTTGTTCTTCTGATGATCTACCTCTCTTGGCTTGGCCTTCTTCTCCTGGCTTGGCCTTCCTCAACACCAAAACCTCGCCTTCCTTATGTTACCATAGCTGAGCTATTGTCTGGTTGAATTTGGGGATGATCTGGTGGAAACCAGGTTATGGAACCCTGGCTGCTCTTGCTGTTCTTGATGGTTATTTGGGTGCTATGGTGAATTCTTGGTTGTGTGGGGAGAATGTGTAGCAGATAAGCTCTGCTAATACGGTTGTGTCCTTTTTATCAAGTTCCTCATTCCTCCTGGTGTCGACAGCACACGCACATGCAGCTGTGTGCGAGCTACTTGCCTACTTGCCTCCTATGTGTGGATCAGATCAACTAATATCTTGATATTTTCTCAATCTTTTACATGTTTGCCTTTTTACTTAGTCTGGTGAAACTTACCCTTGTCCCATGATGTAGCTCTAAGGCAATGGACTATGTAAGAGCAGATACTACTTTGCCCCTAATTACAGCTCAGCGAGGAACGGAAACAATGCATTTCACTGTTAATTTCTGAGAGCACTAGTACTAACACTAAACCTTTTCCCTTTTATTCTTTTGTTTTATCTTTGTTTAGGTTTTCCTTTTATTAATTTGTAATTCATTTATTGTAATCTTTCATTTTTATTTAGACATTTGCAAAAAATAGTGTAATATTTGTATTATTGTAATAAATTTCATTAGCATTTTTGTTAGTTGAAACTTGTAAAGGTTTGTATCTTATTTAATAAAGTTAATTTTTCTTTCTTTTTGTAATATCAATTTCTCTTGTAATATTGTTTATATGACAATTATAAAGTAAATGTATTCTTCCTTTATTGTAACTTAGAACTTGTTAATATTTATATCTTATTTATAAATAAGAATTCAATTCTTTATGTATTATTGTAATTCATCTAACATTTATTAATACATATACATATTCTTTTATAATTCAAATATATAGTTTGAATATTCAAATTTAAAATGCTTTCCCCCAAGAACAAAGAATTCAACAAAGGTCATATCGAAATCCATAACACTTGTACTGACGTTTCCATCAGAAAAAGAGAGACCTCAATCCCTCTATAACTCTTTTAGTTTTGCAGGAAAATTCTCCGAATTTTTTTATGCATGAATGCAATGCACACACATGTGTCCTCTCTATTTCTAGTTGCTAATCCTGTGATGTTACACGACGTTCGCCCTCTGCATCCTCTGAGTCTTCGTATACGTTCACATCCTCTATTTTGCAATCAACTCAGACATGTTTGCCCTGATCCTCACATCTATTTGAATAACAGTAGAAATCTATTTTTGTTTCTTAATGCTTGCGTGTATGTGTTGCCTTGCCTCTGGTTGTTGTATGTGTCATTCTTCTTTTCATGGAAACCGAGCCAAATGAACACATTTTCCATTCCTTTCTTGGTATTTCTTGATTTATCCTAAGGATGATATTTCATTTAGCCACTTGTTTTACTTTTCTCTTTGGTAGTTAGGCTTCTCCAACGGACCAGAGAATTCTTTATAGTTTCTTACTAACACTGTGATATTCTTTTTCTTAGGATTGCACCTATGGTAGCTTTTGAAGTGGTCAAAGAGACTGAATTTGTCTACTACAATCTTTTGTTCTTCTCTAGTTGAAGGAGAGTCGTACAAACTGAACCTTTTGTATTACTCCCTACCTTCTACTCTAGATGAAACTGCTAACGGGTCCCATGGAGGTGAGCTATGTTAATTGATTGATAACTATTTCAGTTTTTACAAGTAAATTGGGTCTCTCAAATTGATTACTTTGTTAGCGAGGCTACAAGACACAAGAAAAATATCACAGATGTATGTCGACTGTATCACATGACTAGAGAAAGAGACTATGGGGATCCCACCTTTTCCGATGTTTGTACTACCAAATATTAGAAAATTAGAATAATTGATAGACATGTTTTTACCTAATGTACATGTCCTGATTTTTTTCCACTTTAGACTGATGCATCATGTCATGCATCTACAATTGAATTTTGAGGGCTTCAGATTATGCTTATACCGACGCTAATGAGATATTAGAGCAAGAACAATAGAAGAGTCAATAGCCGGCTATAAGCCGTCGTCATGTCATCTGTAGTCAACCTAATAGTTAATATGTACAATAGTAAGATTTAGAAAATATACTATCTTATTAATTTATGGCCCACCTGTCACTCTCACATATTGCCTAGGACCACGTGCTGGAGTTGGCTCTTGCATGAGAGCCAACACCTCTTCTCTCATATCTGCTCTCTCCTCCAACTAAGCAAAGATATATTATTTAATTCTCTACAGTCAGCTGAGTAGATCCTGTTGTACTTGCTCTTAGACTAGTCACAGTTGGGAGTATATGATACTAATATATGATATCATCTGTATAATACATAGTATTATGTAGTAGTATCATAGTTTTACTATATTTATTGTTTTGTAGAGTCTCAATGCAAAATTGTGTACAAGATTTATTTGGAAATAGTTTTTCTAGTTCTACGTGTTATGATACCGTATCTACCTATGATACCAACGTAACCTGTTTCATCATTAATTAGCATCCCACGTTAGAATTTTGCCAACATGGCATGCATGATACTATCTATGATATCCCTATTGGGGCTAGTCTTATCTGACTCAAGTCCACCACCTCACACATTTCTACGTAATTATTGAGCTCTGACAACGAGAACTATTCCAGCATGCGACCAATGAACTTGAGGTGTTGCACGAATCACCGACAAATGAGTTTGTGCATCCATGACATGGACCATCTTGACGGAATGGTGTGGCCTTTCTATGAATTGATCATCCATTATAACCTCTACTGTCAGTTTGTCACTCATTCATGTAGGATCAAGGCTGCTTGTGCTAAAACATTTTTTCTAATTTTCCATGTGTTGTGTAATCCTTCGTTTTAAATCTAAAGTAAGGATGAGAACCTAGTTGAGAGGCAATACCTAGCTAGTTAGATCATGTCGTCATCGGTGATGCACACACAAAGGGCTAGAAGCACAGTGGGTGGCGCTCCGGCTAGCGTGCATGATGACCTTCATTGGCGTTTGTCTACAAGGATATCGTCCAAGGTCTCCGTCCACTCCATGTGATGCATGGCGCTCTGGGTTTAGACTACGATTCCTGGATCAGATGCGAGCTATGTACTGTCCATGTGTGTACATGGAATCTTGGAGATTGATTACGTGGTTGGAATGTTTTCCGCCAAGTTGCAAACATAGAAACTAGCTAGCTTTTGTAGATTGACTTAGTTCCCGGAGGTTGTTGTTTGAGACAGATATTGACTAAATAACCTTGTATTATCAGTTTTCATGTGCATTGAAAATTGGGGGTATGCCCTATGGAAAAATAAGAAATATTTGTCCTCATAATCTAGGTAGGAGAGAGATGGCAATTGGTGATGTAGCCCTAAGGTCGCAAGTTAGCATGGGGTACCATTTTGATGAGTTGTAGGATTCACATGGGTGCAGATTGTATGATATCATACATATAAAATGCCCTCAAAGTTAATTCCTGGTCGATTGTTCCACTGGGGGGCTCTCATTCTCTTGTATCCCTTCTCTCTCCTCAAAAAGAGTTGAGAGTCGCCTCGGTCTTCCTAGCGCTACCCCATCTCCTCCTGTCAGCCTTGCCGACGAGAGTGGAGATGGGGTGGTGGCCGGTCTTCTCCTATTGGATTTTTCTTGTGATTTTCCTTTATGGCGTTTGGCGAGATGTCGTGGGGCCTTGTCATCTTGTTGCCAGCACGTAGTGTCGGGCGATCGCTGGATCCTCTTCCCCTTAAGCTTCCGAGGTGGGAGCCTAGTGTGGGGGACCAATCTGGTATGTAGTCTAGATCTGGTGTGTAGGTCGGTGCCTCTTTTAATAAGCGAATATGTAGTCCAGATCAAGTCAAGATGGGTGTTGTTGCTCTTCTAGGACCTCGAGGTGGCGGGAAAAAAGAGGAGTTTGAGGTCAACTCTTATTGCAGATTGGATTTGTAGTGGGGAGTGTTCGTTGCTACAGGTGAGCAAGTTCTTTGAAACTCTATCTCGGTGGCCCTCCGATGGCTTCATTCTGTCTTGCTGCCGACCATCGTAGCCGAATGACGGCTGCTCCTTGCCTCAATGCCTTCGGTGCTACATGAACTTCATGGAAGGCATCAGGTTTTCAACCTCCAGGCCGGAGTAATAAGGAGGCCTTCTCGATCTAGTATGGCATTCCACGGCTGCTATGTACCAAGTTGTCATGTCCCCAGCGACGAAGCAAACAACCGCTTCTGGATGCTCGAATCAAAGATCGGTGGTGGAGGACCCGATTGCAATATTTTTCTTTGGTTTGTGGTCTATTATGGAAAACTAGAGGATCATGTTATATTTTCTATCTTTCTTAAGGTTCTCACTATAATTTGTAGCCCTAGCACTTGCTATAAATGAAGTAACTAGGTCCTTCGGGACCTTTCTATGCTAAAAAACCTAGATGTAATGTAGGTTCGTGAATGGACAACTGCTTATTTGAGGGCGTTATAAAATACTTCATGTGTATCTTCAACTTCCATCACTAGCTTAGGTTAGGCTCTTAATCTATTGTCCTCCAGCTGGTGATATACTTAAATTATAGAGGTGGCATCACAGTTTTCATCATAATTTAAGGTGAGAGGTAAGCTCATAGTAACCATGGTACGCATCAGAAATACGAGTAGGAGAACTCAAACATGGACAGCCGGGGATGTATCAACACACCCTGATCACTAGGCTATGCCTCAGTCCAGTAGAGGTGGCATTGATGGAACGCTGTACTTGAAAAGTTTTCATTTTTTGAAGTTCGTGCTTTTAGTTTGTGACGAAGGTTAGCAGGACACATTAGTTCTCTTCTCTTTAAGATAAGTTTCTCTGCAAAAATTATTTTACTGGTAATAATTTGTCTCTATCATGTTGCCAGTTACACATCTTAGACCTACTTTCATCATATAAGTTATTTTCTTTTCTGCAGGCGTAAGGAGAAGTTTCATCGCAGGTGTTCTGTGCAGAGCGTGAACCATCCTTTTATTTTGAAAAAACCACGTGAACCATCGTAATATTCCTAGAGCGAATAAAAGCAAAAATGTAAAAAATTTGATGACAGTGGGATTTGAACCCACGCCCTTTCGGACCAGAACCTTAATCTGGCGCCTTAGACCAACTCGGCCATATCATCTTGGTGCAATAGTCTGCACACTATTTAATATACTTCTTATAAGATCTCCACAAATATACTAGTTCAATGCGACAAGGCATGCATCTCGCGTCCGTCTGGTTTCTGTTGCTCACACATACATTGCCTGCCTCCTTGCTTGCTCCAACGAGACATACCTCATGCATATCTCTCCTGCTCCCTCCCCATGCCGCACGTATATAAAGCCAACCCAGCACAGCTTCGTCTCCACAGCACAAACACACTCGCAACATCTAACTCGAGCCTAGAACAAAGTACTCAGACGCACGCACGCAGACACAAGGATGGGACGCGCTGGCACCGTGAATGCTGCCGCGGCAATGCTGCTCCTGCTGGCCCTGGTGACCGTCGCCACCGCCGTCGACGCGGCCACCGGTAGTCAGGTGACTGCGACGGCTCCTGCTGCTGTCGGTGGACGCCGCGGTGGTGGCCGGGCTCAGCCGGAGGGGCTGACCGAGTGCGTGGCCGTGTGCGGCGAGACGGTCACGTCCTGCCTCCTCGACTGCTACACGGTGCCGTCCGCCGCCCGCCTAGGGGAACGGAAGATCCTGCCCATCTGCCTCCTCGACTGCACCAACGCCGCCATGTTCTGCGCCTCCGACTGCTCCGCCGAGAATCTCCTCAACTAGCTAATAATCAACCGATCGAATAATCCATCCGGCTAATGATGAACGATATGTAGCTTTCATCGTACCGCCGTGCCATTCTTATAAGCAACCGGTTATAGATACAAATCTTAATCACCCACACTCAGGGACATTCATATTCTGGTCTCTCATCTAGACACACTAGCTTGTAAGTATGAAAGGTGAAACGATCCAATATATACCGTGGTTACGACATATAGGGATACTACTCTTCATATCAATGATCCACAGTGTCATTATAGTATTCTATTCTATTGGCCCTCTCCAATATTTTGAAGAAAAATTAAATTTAGAAATCACCCTAAAATCCACCATGATTGACACATTTTATCCTGAAGTCTAATTTGGTATAATTTTCACCCTCAAATTCACTAAACCAGATTAATAACCACCTGAGGTTGTTTCTATAACTTCGAAGGCGGTTTTGTCCCCCAACTAATGCTGATTAGGCGTGCAAGGCTGAGTAGGCAATTCGGTGGGACTCATTTGTCATTGTTTTTGTATAACTGAAATCTCCTGTATCTGAATCTATTTCCTCTGTTGCGGGACACGAACTCATCTACAGTGGTCTACCATAGCCCGCTCCTCCGTTGGCATCGCTCACTTCGGCATCGTTGTTGTGCTCTGCCTTGCCAAGTATTGGGCGAATGCCTAGGAGAACCTACAAAATCACTGAAAACTTGCAGTTTTCATTAACTGGATCCATATATAACAAAATCGGCTAGTTATGTCCACGCGATGATCAATAACCACCTTCTTCATTGCCGGCGGAAAAAGAGATGGAAAAAGGTTCAGAAAAACGACTAGGGACTAACCTAAGATCATCACTGACGATAGCGGAGAAAGTCGAGTCAGGGCAGACGATGGTGGAGAAGGCCGCCGATGATGGACACACCAGAGACGACAGCCTTCTGGGTTCGGTGGCAGCAAAGTGCTCGAGGAAGAAGAAAAGGAGGCACCTCTTAGCTCTAAAGGGTGAATGCTCTCACTTACATCTGGGTCCCACTGTCGCTCAACGGACACACACGTTCCAGCTTCGGGATTGGTCCAAGTCAGCTGCCAAATCATCAGCACATGGACGACAAAGCAAGTATAAATGTGTCTGAAACGGCCTCATGGTGTTATTAATCTGGTTTTGTGGATTTGAGGGTGACAATTATACCAAATTAGATTTCAAGGTAAATGTGTCCATCAGGGTGGATTTTAGGGTGATTTCTATACTTTTGTCATTTTGTAATGAAGTGAGTTTTTTTTAGGGGATGGGCTGGTGGGGGTGTAATGAAGTGAGTAAATTATGGGATTGAGCCCATGGACTCAAACAATTGAACTTAATAGGCCTTGGGCCAGCTTCAGGACCATGTATGAGAGTTGAACTGCGGGGCACACCTTCACGACGAAGTGGGGAACCGAGGGGAAGCTACACGGGCGACGGTGGGAGATGGGGAAGAAGGGCAAGGCGGCGGCGAGGGAACGGCGGGAGCAGCGTCGGCAGGAGGTCACCCTCCTCCGCGCCGTCCCCTACGAGCCCAGCCAGCGGTGGTGGGACGGCCTCGCACCGGCGCGCGCCGTTGCGGTGGTGACGGGGGCCAACCGCGGCATCGGCTACGAGATCTCCCGCCAGCTCGCGCTCCACGGCCTCCACGTCGTCCTCGCCTCGCGCGACGCCGAGCGCGGCCCGGAAGCCGCGGAGAGGCTCCTCCGGGAGGACGCGGGCGTGGACGTGGAGTGGCGGCAGCTCGACGTGACGGACGCCGCGTCGGTGGAGGCCTTCGCGGCCTGGACTGCGCGGACCCACGGCGGCATCCATGTCCTTGTGAGTGCGTAGTAGGGCCCCGTGCTTCCCTGCCCCCCTTGCTTACCTAGCGCGTAACTCTCGTGTCAAGTGATCAGTCCAACTGCTTTGTTTACCAAAGCTCTTCGTGTTTAATCTCAATTCGATCCATATCATACAGAACTGAAAATTTAGTTCTTAATGTTTTACCCATATCACCTCTATCTCTTGAGTAGTTATTAGTAATCTAATGGAGCCGCTGAAAACATAAGCCTAACTGCCTGCAGTGAAATCTGAATGCTTATTTATGAAATAAAATCTTATGATGCATTTTAATGTGAATTTTTAGCAGAATAACAGTTTACTCATGTGCAGTATAAAAATGAGATTTATCAATTCCATACATGTGAAATGTAGGGATAGGAATTCTAGGTTGTCCTGCTTTACTTAAACAGGGAGAAACCAATAACTGAAGTATGCAATCGGTAGTTGATACTTTTACTGGCAGATGTTTGTCTGAATGTGTCTTGTAACCCAGCTACAGGTTAACAATGCAGGTGTGAACTTCAACAGAGGAGGAGATAACTCTGTTCAATTTGCTGAGCAAGTTATCGAGACAAATTATTTTGGTACGAAGCGGATGATTGAAGCCATGACTCCATTGTTTAAACCTTCCCCATATGGTGGCCGAATAGTGAATGTGAGCTCAAGGCTTGGTAGGGCCGATGGCAGACGCAATGTAAGGTTTCATTGTGAGCTTCTGTATTTCCAAAGTGATCCGTTATGACCTTCCAAATATGCATCACAATTGTATCTAATGATTTTCTGTTGTCTAATTAACCTGTCAGAGAATTGGTGATGCAATCCTAAAAGAGCAACTACTAACTGATGATTGTTTGTCTGAGGAATTGATAGATGGGATGGTCATGAAATTCCTTGAACAAGTGAAGCAAGATAGTTGGTCCTCGATCGAGTGGCCTCAGATGTACACGGACTATTCCGTCTCAAAGCTTGCTGTTAATACATATACAAGACTCGTGGCAAGGAGGCTTTCGGATAGGCCTGAAGGCCAAAAGATTTATATTAACTGCTTCTGTCCTGGCTGGGTAAAGACCGCCATGACTGGTTGGGAAGGGAATATTTCAGCCGAAGAAGGTGCTGATACTGCAGTTTGGCTCGCCCTATTACCCCAGGAAGAAGCTACTATTGGCAAGTTCTTTGCTGAGAGACGTGAGATAAGCTTCTGAGGTGACTAGTTTTTTCCATAGTTTTGGTCCCAGCTACAAGTAGGCTTTTTCCATAGTTCTGCCTCCAGCTACAAGTAGGAAAGCCATGACTCACATGTTGAAACTCCTCTGTTGCTCACTGGCATTTATTTACATTAGAATTGGTTCACAGGCCTGGTGATTTGCCTTTTTATTTTATACGGTGAAGGGAGATGTGTTGACATTTACACTGTCATTACATGGAGTTACTCATTCATCTTTCAGAATTGCTGTTCTGACTCTTAACATTTGACCATACCTACCACCTATGTGATCTATCTAGGTGATATAAGGTTGGAACGGTGGAGCTGCCAGCGGCATGCTAATCAAGAGTGGTTCAGATGTTGATTGACTCCAGGTGGTCAAAGATCATTGAAGCATCACATTGATGGAAGACCCATGCTCTCTAATTTTCTCAATAAATGAGATCATACCAAGTGTCTCCCGGTCGTGAATGAAGTGGCTGAAGAAAGGGGAATGTTCACCAGGACCACCAGAATGGCAGCAGAGAGGCATGACACGCTGGCAGTGGCAGGTTCCTTCCCATACCGCGACCTGGACCGACTGAATTGCACATCGCATCATCAAGGATTAGGCTGGATCTCCGACCACTCCGCTATCAATTCTCTCATCATCTGTCTCATGTTGGGTGGTTTTGCCAGGATTTGTGGGGCTTAAAATCGAGGTGGAGTTTTACAACTCTACCCAGGCAGACCAAGATAAGCTTCTGAGGTGATTAGTTTTTTCATAGTTTTGCTCCCAGCTACGAGTAGGTATTTTCTACAGTTGCCCCCAGCTGCAAATAGGAAAGTCATGACTCATATCTCCAAACTGATTTGTAGGTTAGTAGCAGTTATTGAAATGGGATTTGGGAAGTGTTTGCATCTACTCCCTCCGTCGAGAAATGACTGACTTGGCTTTGACTAGATTCTGCGTCTGGATACATTCGAATCTAGACAAAACCGAGTTAGTTATTTCTGGACGGAGGGAGTATATATCTTGTTAAAAGGGCCTGTGATTTGTCTTTTTTTATTTTGCATGGTAAATGTATTCACATTTTTCTGCAATTCCATGCAGTAACTGATGCATCCTTCAGAATTACTGTTCTGATACTTAACATTGAACCTTGCATAGACTCCAGGTGGTCAAAGACCGACCATTGAAGCATGACATTGATGGAAGGCCCCTGCTCTCTAATTTTCTCAATAAATGAGATCATACCAAGTGTCTCCTGGTGGTGAATGAAGTGGCTGAGAAAAGGGAATGTTCACCAGGACCACCGGAGTGGCAGCAGGGAGGCACGACACGCTGGCAGGTTCCTTCCCGTACGACAACAATGACCTGCACTGACTAAACTGCACATCAGATCATCAAGGATTAGGCTGAGGATTGTGTTCTCCGGCCAACTTCACTGTCAATCCCTTGCCATTTGTCTCTCGTGTTTGGGTGGTTTTGCCAGGGTTTTGGGGCTTAGGTGGATGTGGGGTTTTGGGGTTTCTGCACGGCAAGCACATGGAGGAGGGTCACATTTGGAGAAGATGGAGTAGGATGGTAAACCTCTAGGCATGTGTGGAGGAAGACGCCAGAGTCAATGAACAGAGGGCAAGATAAACCTTATCTCCCCGGCTTTTTGGACGGATAGCATATGGACATATCCGGCCAGACATATTGCACCATTGATTGACTGTACCGTGTGCATTGAACCGGTCAGCTCGCACCTGGGGAATTCCGGAGCTAGCAGGCAGGATGATGCTGGCTGGCTGGCTGGCTGCGTAGCTGGGCCTTGAATGCGCCGTATGCTCGCTCGCTCGCTCCTGTGGGCCCCATCGGTTTGTTTGGATTGTCTGCTGCAGCAGGGGGCGAGAAACGTTGCTGTCCAAGACCATCGGTCTACCTCGCTCTCACATGCGTTGCTTGGGTTTCTGGAGCTAGTAGAACCTACGCTTTGTCTTCCTGGACCCCCTGCGTCCTATCTTATCCTGCGTAATGGGACGGAGCTGCACTGCACTTGGACGACATGTTTTCGTGTGAGTGCGTATGCATGGACGATCGTGCACGTAGCTTCGATTGTGGCTAGCTTGCTGTTCCTGGATGTTTTTGATCGATTTGTTGATCTGAGTATGAATTCGAATCGTTGCGCGTACAGTACAACCGGTGCGTCTTGCTTCTTTGTCCACGTCCTCGCATCGATCTGCTATGCTTGTTTAGGCGGTAAGATGTGCATATATCGCACTGGTACTGTTTGACAGTTACCAGTTACCATATGTGACGGAGGTCTTTGCTGATGCAGCAGACTGTAGATTACTCTAGAGGTGTTATCGTGTTATCTCCAATTGATCGATGGAACCTGTCCCCATGCACGGCATCTGCCACCGGGCCTGGCCTGACGTGACATCCATTGGATGATGCACTGCCCTGCAACTAGTACCATTCTTGGCCAAGGTTGACTGAAATGGCTTCATTTTGAGTTAGACCGAGCCACAGTTTTATTATCACCGTTGTGCGTTTCTGTTACGTCTATATTTAGGATCTACCCCGAGGCAAATCAATAAGATGATATGGCCGAGTTGGTCTAAGGCGCCAGATTAAGGTTCTGGTCCGAAAGGGCGTGGGTTCAAATCCCACTGTCATCATTGTATTTTTAATTTTATCGACTACCTTTTTTTGCAAGTTTGTGCATAGGAGGACTACCGGTTCCCACATAGTACGTACTAAAGTGCTAGGTTGCCAACTCTTAAAATTTCTACACTATCTGATTAGCAAGCTTTTTTTTTTTCTGTTACTGCTAGATCATACGTTGTACACTCCACGTATGGAATTTATCATTACGTTAGTTTCAGTCATAAACATCCCCCCCCCCCCTTTTTTTTGCATGTATATATACTGAACTGATGCGTGCAGTATTGAGACCTTTGGGCCCCAAGCTATCAACGGGGTGCTAGGTGTCAACAAGTGTACAAACCGCGGCTACCCGCAAATAAAAAAAGTGTACAAACCGCTGCTGATGGTCCGGCTAGAACAAAAACCCCAAAGCAGGAACTGTATCTGCCATAAAAAAGGATAATCAAAGGATATAAACATATAAGTATATGCAAAGCCACCGATCGATCATCATGGGACGTAATATTTTGAATTTTATCGACTACCTTTTTTTGCAAGTTTGTGCATAGGAGGACTACCGGTTCCCACATAGTACGTACTAAAGTGCTAGGTTGCCAACTCTTAAAATTTCTACACTATCTGATTAGCAAGCTTTTTTTTTTTCTGTTACTGCTAGATCATACGTTGTACACTCCACGTTTGGAATTTATCATTACGTTAGTTTCAGTCATAAACATCCCCCCCCCCCCTTTTTTTTGCATGTATATATACCGAATGATGCGTGATATTGAGACCTTTGGGCCCCAAGCTATCAACGGGTGCTAGGTGTCAACAAGTGTACAAACCATGCTACCCGCAAATAAAAAAGTGTACAAACCGCTGATGGTCCGGCTAGAACAAAAACCCCAAAGCAGGAACTGTATCTGCCATAAAAAAGGATAATCAAAGGATATAAACATATAAGTATATGCAAAGCCACCGATCGATCATCATGGGACGTAATATTTTGAATTTTATCGACTACCTTTTTTTGCAAGTTTGTGCATAGGAGGACTACCGGTTCCCACATAGTACGTACTAAAGTGCTAGGTTGCCAACTCTTAAAATTTCTACACTATCTGATTAGCAAGCTTTTTTTTTTTCTGTTACTGCTAGATCATACGTTGTACACTCCACGTTTGGAATTTATCATTACGTTAGTTTCAGTCATAAACATCCCCCCCCCCTTTTTTTTGCATGTATATATACTGAACTGATGCGTGCAGTATTGAGACCTTTGGGCCCCAAGCTATCAACGGGGTGCTAGGTGTCAACAAGTGTACAAACCGCGGCTACCCGCAAATAAAAAAAGTGTACAAACCGCTGCTGATGGTCCGGCTAGAACAAAAACCCCAAAGCAGGAACTGTATCTGCCATAAAAAAGGATAATCAAAGGATATAAACATATAAGTATATGCAAAGCCACCGATCGATCATCATGGGACGTAATATTTTGAATTTTATCGACTACCTTTTTTTGCAAGTTTGTGCATAGGAGGACTACCGGTTCCCACATAGTACGTACTAAAGTGCTAGGTTGCCAACTCTTAAAATTTCTACACTATCTGATTAGCAAGCTTTTTTTTTTTTCTGTTACTGCTAGATCATACGTTGTACACTCCACGTTTGGAATTTATCATTACGTTAGTTTCAGTCATAAACATCCCCCCCCCCTTTTTTTTGCATGTATATATACTGAACTGATGCGTGCAGTATTGAGACCTTTGGGCCCCAAGCTATCAACGGGGTGCTAGGTGTCAACAAGTGTACAAACCGCGGCTACCCGCAAATAAAAAAAGTGTACAAACCGCTGCTGATGGTCCGGCTAGAACAAAAACCCCAAAGCAGGAACTGTATCTGCCATAAAAAAGGATAATCAAAGGATATAAACATATAAGTATATGCAAAGCCACCGATCGATCATCATGGGACGTAATATTTTGAGCTGCCACAATTATGAACGAATCGTATCTCTTCCGGATGCCAGGTATGTCGATCTTTATTAACTAAACCTAATCAGGTGATCCGAATCCTGACCAATACTTAGCAGCAGTGACATCTGACATCACACAAATTCCGTATATAGGCAGACAGGCGTTTGCGAACGACTGACGTCAAGCACAGGCGGGCAGGCCTATCTCCCGAACCCTGCACCTTACGTTTTCATGCATGAAGCACGTACGAATTCTTCCCTGACCGACCAGAAGATAGATTGCTGCACCTGCAGGCTGCAGCAGAGAAAAGAAGTAATAAATGGCCAAAGGCACAGCGCCAGCAACCAACACCGACCACGCCCAAAGGCGCACGCGCATTGTACGTACAAAACCTCGAACCGGCAATGTGGGCGTTGGCCGTATACGATCATAAACCCTCCCTATTTTTGTCTAGAAGATTTGGTAATTAATAATTAGTATCACTATGTAGATTATATGATAAATCGGTGTGAATTTTTGTTGTTGGTTAGAGTATATAGCTATCAGTTTGATATTTAATTAAATATATTTAGTACACCTATATTTTCTATTTCCAGGGATGTAAGGATCGTATGTGTTTAAACAGATGCCGTTTTGATCATTGATTAATTTAACTATATGTACTCCCTTCGTCCAGAAATAACTGACTTGACTTTGTCTAGATTCGAATGTATCTAAACACATTTTAGTCTATAGACACATTTGAATTTAGACAAACCGAAATCAGTTATTTGTGGACGGAGGGAGTAGATTATTTGAGGCACAACTACACCATCAAAAAAGTGATCTTAATTAAGAAAATCCAACGATATCAACGAGATATCAAGTAATTCAGATACTACTCTATGTACTCAATGTATCCTAGGTAAAAAATCATCTTGGAAAAATGTTTCTGAGCGCAATGAGTACAGTTAAACCTCAAACGTGTTGATTTTTTTAAAAGTTTCTTGAAACATAATCGTCTGGCTATCATTAGCATGATATCATTTTGAGGAAGCTAAATAGTTTGTTTCAGCTTCTAATAGATGGACTGAAATATTGGGCAAACAAAATGGATATCGTTCCATTTACCTTCACAACTACCTGGAGAACCTGAAATAAGAACCCCGCCTCAACTGTACCAAGTTGAATGCTAAGGGTTCTTTCGTGTCTCGCCATCCTTGGTGAGAGGGATCCATCATATTTTAGTCCTCAAGGAGGTTGTATACATGCCTGGATACGCTAGAAGTAGATAGAATGAGAGATGCATGTCTAACATGAGGGATTCATGTTGGCACTCCAGTGGATCTCTCTCTCTCTCTCTCTCTCTCGATTACCGTAGAGATGGATTGCACTGCCATGATGCAAATGAATGAAGTTAGGGAGCGTAATGGACTACCTCATATGCAAGTTAATTCTTCATGGAGATAATGAGACAATTGTTTTGGAAACTGCACCGCACTAAAAATGTATAGTATATGATGATTTTGCAAACTATGGACGAGCACATTAGAGAACAATGTGTTTAATTGTCTCTATCATGATATTCCTGATGTTCTTTGGTTTGTGTGGATGTAAAATATAATTCTAATTAATCAAATCCGTTATTTTCTCGAAAAACAAACCAGAAAAAGTGAAAACGTTTGGAAGGTATATCATAGAGAGGAGAAAGTTTATGCTCATTTGGCACCACAAAGACACCCCATAGGCCGCCCCAGGCCCCAGCAGGAGTAGGACTCCAAATATAGAGTTGTGCCAATAAGGACTATTTTGTTATCTATCATGTCCAAGAGACTAATAAATATCTACTAAAGGGCTAAATTTATATAGGAGCAAGTCTACGCAATTCACCAGTAGTGTGTATTGCATACATCGAAAACTAACCAATCTAATCAGCGATAACAAATTTAGATAGGTTTACAGTCGCGCTCCAACCGAAGTTCCACACCTCGTACTACAAACAGAATATATGACAAGTAGATTTCCAAGTTTAAGTTATATGAACAAATCTTTATTTCAGAAACATCTGCTTTTTGTAGAGAAGATGATATTGAATGGCTTGTGGGCCACCATATCAAACAATCAAATCGTATTTATGCAAAAGCACTAGAATATATTTTATTTATGTATTCATTGGTGATTACTATCAGCGATGCTATTGGAATACCAAAAACACAACATGCACACGTTATCATCCCATTATTGTATCCACCACAAAAAGCAAGACATATCAAATAGGATAAAGAATCATGCCAACATTTAATTTCTACTCTGAAAAAGATTTTATAAATATGCTTACCGAATCATGCACTAAAACCTACCATTAAGATATTTTTATAACATATACTTTAGATATCTCTACCATAAATATGTACACTATATAGTTTATGTAGTTATTGGGAATTAGTTGATGAAGAATAATATACTAAAAAATATAATTTAAATCTAGGACAATGCAAATGCATTTTTCAATTATATGCATTATAGTATAAAAAAGGGTGCTACGACGTAACGTTTCACAATTTTAACATAGTTAACAATGTCAAATAAGAAATATATAATTATACTCATTAACACCGTAGCATGCTAAATGTAAGTATAAATGTTTAATATAAACTTTATATTGAGGCCAATTCACTTGGAGTCAAAATTTTGTTTCGATGACCGGCCATGTTGCAATAATTGGACAATTTCGTGGATCGATGCGTTTTGCATGATCTGGTAGAGATATCCTTAAAACATGAGATATGGATGTAAGAAATGCAACTACAACACGGGATGCAATTGAAAAATACACTTGAATCACGCGACATGGTTCAAGCAAACGAAAAATACAGTTGAAACATTCGATACGAAATAGATAACGTTAAAACAGGTGAGCCTCAGTCGCAAATCTACGTGCGAAAAATAATTTTGATTAATATAAAAAAAAGAAAAAACAAGACACTTACTTGTTAGGGTCCTTTAGTTGTCTATAATTTTAGAAAACATAAATATTATGACTAGTGTTAAATGAGCATCAATTTTAGTTTTGACCACTTAACTTTGTCTTTTCTATTTTGAAAGCATACATGTTAATTTTTGCGTGTAGATTTGCATGAAGATAGACCATAATAAAAAAAACAAGTACATTAAACTTAAAAAAAATATTTTAAATTTATATTCGTACGGGATTTGTCAAGGCAAAACTCCATATGTAGGAGATTGATGACTGCAAGTGCACAGATCAATTGTAGCTAGTTTTGAAGTAAAGATATCGAACCCACAGAGAGCTATTGGTAAAGGTCTTTATGCTCCTCGTTACTATTCACTAGAGAGTACTTGTAAGTTATCTTTAATTCCAAGTAAAGGGTGTATAAAGAGTGTGTTTGAATGAGTGCTAAAGTAAACAAGAACAAAGTAAATAACAAAAGTAAAGTAGAGCAAGAGAGTGTCTATATGGTTGAGGGGTTCTCAAGGAGTGTAGGATTCACCACTAGCATGAAATAATTATGAATTATTAGGATAACCTATCTTTTATGTCATGATATGTGTAGAGAGAGATCCATAATAAGATGTTCACTACACGGCTCATAGGAAGCCACTTTGTTGAGCCAAGAGTGAGGTCACCTCTAAATAACCACTGAGATGTTTAGGAGTAGTCACCCATATAAACCACCACAATTAAGGGTTTTCCCGTGGATATCGTAATTAGCTTAGGGATTCCCTCTTTAATCCTCCTTTAACCATGTAGATTATGAGCCGACGTCAATCTGTCATGGGGCATTCCGAATACACTTCCAAGACACGTCCAAAGGATTTCTCCCTGCCTTTAGTCCCAAGGGCAAATGATATACAGCCAACTACACATACCATCTAAAGAGAGAGATCAAACACAATTCATAGATCAATGGATCTTTGTACACAAGTAATAGATCATCTTTATTTCAATGCATAATAATACTAGGGTTTCACCATCTCTCCCAAAGAATAAGGCAACTACTCATACATGAAGGGGATCAACATCATGACAATTGTATGGATGCAATATGAAGGTACAATTGAATACAAGTGCAAATCCACAATAGAGATTGGATCACAAAAAAATAAACAAAGGGGATCAGAGTTGGAGACGTTGTTGATGAAGATCGATACGTAGCCCTTCAAGATGCAAGTGTCCTCTCTCCCTTGAGTGCTATGGTGATGTAGATCTTGTGGGCGGTGGCTATGGAGGTGACGGAGCGGCAGGGCTCCGTCCCTATGGCGTGTATGAACTCTCCCCCTTGTTCTAGGGTTTTCCCCTCTGTAAATAGGTATCTAGAGGTCGGTTTTGCGAACCGACGGAGTTAGAGGCCGAATATGCCCATTGGGCCTTCACAAATATTGTTTCGTTTGACGAAACAAAGCCTTCGGAGGGCGGTAAGTCCGTACGGTACGGGCGGGCTCCGCCCGTACCAGTGGTTGTTATCCCTTCGGTACTCTGTAGTATTTTGGCCGTCATTTTCTCATACGGACTCTAATTGAGGTGTTCTTTGGCTTATTTGATTCGTATGGACGAGGGATATAACACCATGGCCTTGGATCATCATTTGGAGTTGATGGGAAAATCCCTTTTTCCTCCCCTCAAATGGCTAAGTCTGGTGCCTGCAACTCCTCCACATTGAATCCTCTTCGCTCCTTTTATCCATGATTCTCATAGCACCTACACGCAAATCAAAGACAAGAAAAGGTAATAAATTCCTAATAAAACTACTAATGTGCAAAGTCCATGTGAAAATGAATGAGAACTAGGAATAATACATAATAGGCATTGTTGTAGAAAGATGTAGCAGGTGATGAGTGAAAATATGAATAATTTTTATACTTAAATATGATTCAATTTTGAAATCATCAGAGCTATCTCACGACCTTAGCTACCTTGGCTGTCCGATCACGCCTTTAATTGAAGAGAGACCTAGACTTGACATCACTATAAGTGAACCATACCTAGGGTCACTTATTAATCCTAGTGTACCTCAACCAAGTAGAGGAACCATTTGGGAACCTATCCTATGAACTAGTTCGATGTTCCGTTTACTTATAACCATTCAGATGTATATACTTAGAACTCAACCTTGATCAGAAGAAATATTGAAACCTAGTAGACCGGAACACTATGTCAAACATAGTGAGGCAACTTTATCTTTGTTGGGGAACACACTACGGTAAACAAAAAAAAATTTAGCGCATAACAAAGATCCAATGCAAGGGTGAGGTAACGGAACATACCCTCGTAGTCGAACTAGCGGAAGTTTGTCGATGATGAGGTTGATCGTGTGTCGATCCCCGCAACAAGCCTTAGCGAGTCGCGAGGAGATGTATTATCCCACGGACGGCTTAGAAATACTGATGCTCCAAGTGTCGCACCTCCACCAGTATCCATACGTGCAACGAAAATGGCACCGCGTCGAGGCGAGATCAAGAACTCACGGACGAAGCAGGAACGTGTCGATGAAGATCCAATAACACTCTATCGTCCGTCAAGATTGGATCTAGACGGGGTAGAAGTAGGAGCTATTGTGGGCATTGGTAAAGATCTCCTCCACACGATGAAGATGACGACGCGAGGAAGAAAAAATAATATTGATGTACATAAAAGAAAAAATAAGACATTTGCTTATTAGTGTTTCTTGGTTGTCTGTAATAAGCTGAGCGTCAAATTCAGGTGGTTATCAACAATTCTTGGTCTAATGAATTATTTCGACTTCCTCTTACTGAATCATATGGTCAAAGTTATCTCATCTTACAATACGACGATGATACTTTATTGATTATTCCAGCAGATCCGATTCAGATTGAGAATCTAAAGGAAATATTTTAGAATTTCACATGATCAACAAGATTGAGAATCAATTATCATAAATCCTCCATGATCCCAATAAACATTTCATCCAACATATGCCAAACTCCTGCAGTTATTTTTGGATGTAAACGTGAATCTTTTCCATTTATCTACCTCGATTTACCTATGGCCACTACTAGGCTAAAAGTAGATGACCTAGTACCTATGATCTACAAAATAGATAGGATATTGTCAGTTATATCTAACCTACTGGCATATAGTTCTAGATTGATAGCATCAAATCCATCATAACTGCTATGCCAAATTTTGCCATGTGTGCTATCAAAGTTCATCTGACTCGCTTGGATCATGTAGATAAATCTACTAGAACCTTTTTATGGCATGATAATGACATTCACAAGAAGGGCAAGTGTCTAGTTCAATGGGAAAAAAGTCCATCTTCCTAAAAAAAAGCTAGTGGATTAGGTGTGCTGAATCTAAGAGATCAAAATAAGGACTTGCTAAATTTTTTTATAAATTATACAATTATCATGATATTCCATGAGCAAGCTTGGTGTGGAATCCATATTATCAGAATGTCCAAATTCCTAGTAAAGACAACTCCAAAGGCTATCATCGGTGGACAAGTTTCATTACATTGCAAGATATTTTTAACGATCTTACTATTGTAAAGCCTGGTGTGGGAAATTGTGTTATTCTATGGCATGATAATGATGGGTTCGTAGCATGAAAAACAAAAAATTTCTACCACAAGAACAAACAAAACCCAGATCTAATATAGATAAAAGCCAAGATCTAATCTATTATACATGTGCAACGAGATAGATCTGTACTAACCCTCGTAGAACCGAAAGCGTTACGAGATTAGATCTCAGGGTTGATGTAGTCGATCACTTGCCGATCTCAAGATCGTGTGGACGATCCTTCCGGCTGCTCCAGCGCTTCCACAATGGTCACACGCGGAGTCGGCAGACCTTCCTCTCCCTGCTCCATGACGGAGGTAGTAGATCTTCTCCACGGAATCCCAGCAGCACGACGGTGTGGTGGTGGTGGTGGAGTGGAGAATTCTGCAGGGCTTCGCCTAAGCCGGAGCAGAGCGAAGGAGGAGGAGAGAGGCGGCGGCTAGGGTTTGTTATGGGAGAGTGCTAGGAGGGGGCGCCCCCTCCCTTCTATTTAAAGGAGGGAGGCGCGCCTGGGGAGGGGGAGTCCTAGTAGGACTCCCCTCCTATGGCCGGCGGGTTGGGAAGGGGGGAGGAGTCCTCCTCCCCCACGAATCCGTGTCTCGCCCCACAAGGTTTCCTTTGACCCTTTCTTGGTTTTCAAGCAAACACCAATAACTCTTCTAGAACCTTCCAGAACATTCCGAAACCTTCTAGAATCTCCATACAAACACTCCAGAACATTTCCTAACTTAGAAAATGATCCCCAATATATGAATCTTATTCTCCGGACCATTCCGAATCTCCTCGTGATGTCCCGGATCCAATCCAAGACTCCGAACAACATTCGATCTCCAACGCATATTCTATATCTACTTAAAAACAACTTCGAACCTTAAGTGTGTCACCCTACGGTTCGTGAATATGCAGACATGATGAAGACACCTCTCCGATCAATAACCATCAGCGGGATCTGGAGATCCATAACGGCTCCCACATACTCAACGATGACTTTGTGATCGATAGAACCATTAACATACGAAACCAATTCCCTTTGTCACGCGATATTCTACTTATCCGAGGTTTGATCGTCGGTATCTTCATACCTAGTTCTACCTCGTTACCGATAAGTACTCTTTACTCGTTCCATGTTATGTCATCCCTTGTGACCTAGTCACATGCTTGCAAGCTATCTAGATGACATTCCACCGAGAGGGCCCAGAGCATATCTATCCGTCATATGGATGGACAAATCCTAATCTTGGTCCATGCGCTTCAACACATACTTTCAGAATACCCAATGACACCTTTATAACCGCCCAGTTACAAAGCGGTGTTTGATGTCATCAAAGTACCCATCTGGTGATGGTGATTAACATAACCTCATGGTCGAAGGATTAGGTTACTATGCATTTGAAAGCTTACAGCAATACGAACTTAATGACTTGATCTTATGCTACGCTTACTATGGGTGTGTGTCCATCACATCATTCTCCTAATGATATAACCTTGTTATTAATGACATCCAATGTCCATGATCAGGAAACCATGATCATCATTTAATCAACAAGCTAGTTCCACAAGAGGCTTACTAGGGACTCTTTTATGTTTACAAAACACACATGTATTAGTGTTTCCTTATAATACAATTATAGCATGGGATGTAAACATTCATCATAAACACAAAGATATAATAATAACCACTTTTATTATTGCCTCTTGGGCATATCTCCAACAGTCTCCCACTTGCACTAGAGTCAATAATCTAGATTACATGGTAATATACCTAACACCCATGGCGTTCTGGAGTTGGTCATGCTTTGCTCTAGGGAGAGGTTTAGTCAACGGATCTGCCACATTCAGATCGGTGTACTTAGCAAATCTTTATGTCACCATCTCGGACATACTCGCGAATAGCATGGAAACGTAGCTTGATGTGCTTCAGCTTGCTATGTGACCTTGGCTCCTGTGCATTAGCTATGGCACCGTGTTGTCACAAGAGATGGCCATCGGGTCCAACGACCGGGAATCACGCCAAGTTCAAGAATGAACTCCTTCATCCATATGGCTTCTTGTGCAGCCAAGCAGCTATGTATTCCGATTCAGTTGAAGATTTCGCCACAACGCTTTGCTTGGCACTCCTCCAGCTCACTGCAGCACCATTCAAAATAAATACGTATCCAGACTATGACTTCGAGTCATCTGGATCGGTGTTCCAACTAGCATCAGTGTAACCGTTTACAACAAGCTGTTCATCACCTCCATAAGAAAGAACCATATCCTTAGTCATATTCAGGTACTTTAGGATATTCTTGACCGCTGTCCAAAGGTTCCATTCTAGGATCACTTTGATATCTGCTAGTCAAACTAACAAAGATGTGCTATATCCGTCTTGTACACAAGATGGCATACATGATAGAACCTATGGCCGAGGCATAGGGAATATTATTCATCTTTTCTCTATCTTTTGCCGTAGCCGGACTTTGAGTCTTACTCAAGGTCTTACCTGACAACATGGGCACGAACCCTTTCTTGCTCTCTTCCATTCTAAACTTCTTTAGAACTTTGTCTAAGTATGTACTTTGTGAAAGTGCTATTAGGCATCTTGATCTATCTCTATAAATCTTGATGCCTAGAATATATGCCGCTTCGCCAAGATCCTTCATTGAAAAACTATTATTCAAATAGGTTTTGACGCTATTAAGAAGTTCTATATCATTCCCAATCAACAATATGTCATCTACATATAGTACTAGGAATGCTACAGAGCTCCCACTCACTTTCTTGTAAATACAAGCTTCTCCATAAGTTTGTATAAATCCAAAGTTTTTGATTACTTTATCAAAACGTTGATTCCAACTCCGGGATGCTTGCTTCAGTCTATAAATGGAGCGCTGAAGTTTGCATACCTTGTCAGCATCACTAGGATCGACAAAACCCTTGGGTTGTACCATATACAACTCTTCCTCAATGTCACCATTAAGGAACGCCGTTTTGACATCCATCTGCCAATTTTCATAATCGAAATATGCAGCGATTGCTAACAAAATCCTCACAGACTTTAGCTTCGCTACTGGTGAGAAAGTCTCATCGTAGTCAACTCCTTGAATTTATCGGAACCCTTTCGCGACAAGTCGAGCTTTATAGACGGTAACATTACCATCAGCATCTGTTTTTCTTTTAAAATCCATTTGTTCTCGACAGCCTTACGGCCATCCGTTAAGTCCATCAAAGTCCATACTTGGTTTTCGTACATGGATCCCATTTCGGATTTCATGGCTTCTAGCCATTTGTCGGAATCTAGGCTCACCATGGCTTCTTCATACGTCGCAGGGTCATCAGTGTTGTCCACCAACATGACGTTCAAGGCAGAGTCATACCACTCAGGAGTGGTACGAACCCTCGTTGACCTGCGAGGTTCAGCAAGAACCGTTCAAGTTTCATGATCAGCATCATTAGCTTCCTCTCCAGTTGGTGCAGGCGGCACAAAAACATCTTCTGGTGCTGCGCTACTCTCAACTCCGAGAGAAGGTTCAATAACCTCGTCGAGTTCTACTTTCCTTCTAGTCACCTCTTTCGAGAGAAATTCCTTCTCAAGAATGATCCATTCTTGGCAACGAAAACTTTGCCTTCGGATCTATGATAGATGGTATACCCAATTGTTTCTTTCGGGTATCCTATGAAGACACATTTCTCCGCTTTGGGTTCAAGCTTATCAGGTTGTAACTTCTTTACATACGCTTCGCAACCCCAAACTTTAAGGAACGACAACTTAGGTTTCTTTCCAAACCACAATTCGTACGGTGTCGTTTCAACGGATTTAGATGGTGCCCTATTTAAAGTGAATGCGATTGTCTCTAATGCATAGCCCCAAAACGATAGTGGTAAATCTGTAAGAGACATCATAGACCGAACCATATCTAAGAGAGTTCGATTACGACGTTCGGACACACCATTACGCTGAGGTGTTCCTGGCGGTGTCAACTGCGAAAGTATTCCACATTTCTTTAAATGCATGCCAAACTCATAACTCAGATATTCACATCCACGATCAGAACGTAGAAACTTAATCTTCTTGTTACGATGATTTTCCACTTCACTTTGAAATTCCTTAAACTTCTCGAAAGTTTCGGACTTATGTTTCATAAAGTAGACATACCCATATCTACTTAAGTCATCCGTGAAAGTGAGAACATAACGATATCCACCACGTGATGCTACACTCATTGGACCGCACACATCGATATGTATTATTTCCAATAGGTCCGTAGCTCGCTCCATTATTCCAGAGAATGGAGTCTTAGTCATTTTTCCCATTAGACATGCTTCGCATCTTTCAAGTGATTCAAAATCAAGTGATTCAAGAAGTCCATCAGAATGGAGTTTCCTCATACGCTTCACTCCAATGTGACCAAGACGATTACACATGTATGTAGAATTATCATTCAATTTTATTCGTTTAGCATCTATGTTGTGAACATGTGTATCACTACTATCGAGATTCAATAAGAATAAACCATTTATCACAGGTGCATTACCATAAAAGATATTACTCATATAAATCGAACAACCTTTATTCTCAGATTTAAAAGAGTAACCGTCTCGCAATAAACAAGATCCAGATATAATGTTCATGCTTAACACAGGCACCAAATAACAATTATTCAAATTTAAAACTAATCCCGAAGGTAGATGTAGAGGGAGCGTGCCGACAGCGATCACATCAATCTTGGAGCCATTTCCAACGCGCATCGTCACCTCGTCTCTTGCCAGTCTTCGTTTATTCCGCAGCTCCTGCTTCGAGTTACAAATATGAGCAACCGAACCAGTATCAAATACCCAGGCACTACTACGACTACTAGTAAGATACACATCAATAACATGTATATCGAATATACCTTTCTTCTTGATGTTGCCGTTCTTTAGATCCGCCAGGTACTTGGGGCAGTTACGCTTCCAGTGACCAGCACACTTGCAGTAGAAGCACTCAGTTTCAGGCTTAGGACCAGCCTTGGGCTTCTTAGCAGGTGCGGCAGCTTTCGTGCCGTCCTTCTTGAAGTTGCCATTTTTCTTAGGCTTGCCCTGTTTCTTGAAATTGGTGGTTTTATTGACCATCAACACTTGCTGCTCCTTCTTGATCTTCACTTCAGCAGTTTTCAGCATGGACGATAGTTCAGGCAACGTCTTGTTCATGCAGTGCATATTGTAGTTCATCACAAAGTTCTTATAACTCGGTGGCAGTGATTGGAGGACACGGTGAATCCCTAACTCATTAGGAATCGTTATCCCCAACTCTTGGAGCTTGTTTGCGTGCCCAGACATGGTGAGCACGTGCTCGCTAACGGAGCTTTCCTCTTCCATCTTGCAGGTAAAGAACTTTTCGGAGGCCTCATAGCTCTCCACAGCCGCGTGAGTCTCAAAAATGAGCTTGAGCTCCTTAATGATCTCGAACGGGTCGTGGTGCTCAAAACGCTTCTGGAGCTCCGTTTCTAAACCGTACAGGATGACACACTGAACTGTGGAGTAATGATTTTTCCGAGTGGCGTAAACATTCTTTACGTCATCGGTGGCATCATCTGCAGGTGGGTCACCTAGCGGTGCTTCGAGCACATAGGTCATTTGACCAGCCCTGAGGACAATCTTCAGACCACGGAGCCAGTCCGTGAAGTTGCTTCCATTGTTCTTAAGCTTTTCTTTCTCTCGGAACGCATTGAAATTGATGGAGAGGTTCGCCATAATCTACAACAAATTTGCAAGTAGTTTAGACTAAGTTTATGATAAATTGAGTTCAATTTTAATTTAAATTAACTAGGTGAACTCCCACTCAAAACAACATCCCTCACATTGTCTTAGTGATTACACGAACCAAGTCCACTACACCAAGTCCGATCTTCACGAGAGAAGATGTAGTTTCATCGGCGAACAATCTTCATGTTCATCATATCACTTATATGATTCATGCTCTACCTTTCGGTATTTCGTGTTTTGAGACCATGTCTGTACATGCTAGGCTCGTCAAGATTAACCTTAGTTTCCGCATGTGCAAATCTGGCTTGCACCCGTTGTATGCACATGTAGAATCTATCACATCCAATCATCACGAGATGCTTCGAAACGACGAGTCTTAGCAACGGTGCCAACTAAGGACGAACACTTTTATTACTTGATATTTAGTGAGAGGGATCATCTTATAATGCTACCGTCGCGATCTAAGCAATACAAGATGCATAAAGGATTAACATCACAGGCAATTCATAATTAGTGTGATATGATATGGCCCTTTCTTCTTATGCCTTTGATCTTCATCTCCAAAGCACGGACATGATCTCCATCATCACCAGCATTGCGTCAAGGTCAGTGGCGCCGCTTCATGGTTGTCCATCATCACCAGCAACTATTACAACTACTTGGAATAAAGCTATTACAAGATGAATAGACACGCAGGTCTTAACAGAATTAAAGACAACCATTAGGCTCCTGTCGGTTTCCATATTACAACAAGGATCATTGCATACATCAAATATAATTACAATCACATGATGGCCATATCACATCACAAAACCCCTTGCAAAAACAAGTTAGACGCCTCTAATTTTCTTTGCATGTTTTACGTGGTTTGGGGCTTTCGAATAAGAACGGATCTTACCTACGAAACTGAACCACAACGTTGATACAAGTGCTATCAAGTGCAAAGTGTAGATTGGATCTATACTATGGTGGGAGAGACAAACACCCGCAAAGCCACTTGTGCAAAGCAAGTTACACGTCAAGCGTGGAGCAAGTCTCATGTGCGATGACATGTAAGGTTAGCCCGAGCCGCTTCATCCCACCATACCGCAAGATGCAAAGTACACAAAGCAAAAGACGGCACTAGCACCAACGCCCACAAAACCATTGTGTTCTACTCGTGCAACAGATCTACGCATAGATATGGCTCTGATACCACTGATGGGTTCGTAGCAAGGAAAACAAAAAAATTCTACCGCAAGAACGAACAAAACCCAGATCTAATCTAGATAAAAGCCAAGATCTAATCTATTAGACATGTGCAACGAGATAGATCTGTACTAACCCTCGTAGAACCGAAAGCGTTACGAAATTAGATCTCGGGGTTGATGTAGTCGATCACTTGCCGATCTCAAGATCGTGTGGATGATCCTTCCGCAAGGCAGCGCTTCCGCAGCCGTCGGTCACACGTCTGAGTCGGCACCTTCCTCTCCCTGTTCCAGCCGAGCAATGAGGTAGTAGATCTTCTCAACGGAATTCCAGCAGACGACGGTGTGGTGGTGGTGGAGTGGAGAATTCTGCAGGCTTCGCCTAAGCCGAGCAGAGCGAAGGAGGAGGAGAGAGGCGGCTAGGGTTTGTTATGGGAGAGTGCTAGAGGGCGCCTCCTTCTATTTAAAGGAGGGAGGCGCTGGGAAGGGAGTCCTAGTAGGACTCCCTCCTATGGCCAAGGGTTGGGAAGGGGGGGGAGGAGTCCTCCTCCCCCACGAATCCGTGTCTCGCCCCACAAGGATTCCTTTGACCCTTTCTTGGTTTTCAAGCAAACACCAAGAACTCTTCTAGAACCTTCCAGAACATTCCGAAACCTTATAGAATCTCCATACAAACACTCCGGAACATTTCCTAACTTAGAAAATGATCTCCAATATATGAATCTTATTCTCTGGACAATTCTGGATCTCCTCGTGATGTCCCGGATCCAATCCAAGACTCCGAACAACATTCGGTCTCCAACGCATATTCTATATCTACTTAAAAACAACTTCGAACCTTAAGTGTGTCACCCTACGGTTCGTGAATATGCAGACATGATGAAGACACCTCTCCGATCAATAACCATCAGCGGGATCTGGAGATCCATAACGGCTCCCACATACTCAACGATGACTTTGTGATCGATAGAACCATTACCATACGAAACCAATTCCCTTTGTCACGCGATATTCTACTTATCCGAGGTTTGATCGTCGGTATCTTCATACCTAGTTCTACCTCGTTACCGATAAGTACTCTTTACTCGTTCCATGTTATGTCATCCCTTGTGACCTAGTCACATGCTTGCAAGCTATCTAGATGACATTCCACCGAGAGGGCCCAGAGCATATCTATCCGTCGTATGGATGGACAAATCCCAATCTTGGTCCATGCGCTTCAACACATACTTTCAGAATACCCAATGACACCTTTATAACCGCCCAGTTACGAAGAGGTGTTTGATGTCATCAAAGTACCCATCTGGTGATGGTGATTAACATAACCTCATGGTCGAAGGATTAGGTTACTATGCATTTGAAAGCTTACAGCAATACGAACTTAATGACTTGATCTTATGCTACGCTTACTATGGGTGTGTGTGTCCATCACATCATTCTCCTAATGATATAACCTTGTTATTAATGACATCCAATGTCCATGATCAGGAAACCATGATCATCATTTAATCAACAAGCTAGTTCCACAAGAGGCTTACTAGGGACTCTTTTATGTTTACAAAACACACATGTATTAGTGTTTCCTTATAATACAATTATAGCATGGGATGTAAACATTCATCATAAACACAAAGATATAATAATAACCACTTTTATTATTGCCTCTTGGGCATATCTCCAACAGATAAATGGCAAAGTACTCCTTTTAGCTACCACTTCCCTGAACTTATTTCATTTGCCATAGATAAGAAGATATTTATTTGAAGATCAAGACATTTATTAATGATCCAATGGGCGATAATGAGATTGATGATTTGTTTCACAAGCCATTGTCTCTTATAGGTGAAGATCTAAGGACCCGGCTATAGATAATGCTTCAACAGTCTGACATCACTACTACTGATCATGATAGCTGGATATTTCCATGGTACAATGATAAATATTCTACCAAGAGAGTTTATGATGTCATTATCAATGCCCCTGATACACCTTCCCTTTTCATATGGATTTGGAAGTCTGCATGCCTTCCTAAGCAGAAGTTCTTTTTCTGGCTATTAATTCAAGGTTGATTAAATACCAGATATTTGATGCACATGAAGAATTTCTATGTGGAATCCACTGAATGTGTTCTTTGTGATGACACACCCAATAAAAATTACACCCATCTCTTCTTCTCCTCTGATTTTAGTCAAAAAAATTGGTGAAAGATTGGAGAAGAATGGAACACTGATCTGCCTCTTGTTGAGAGGTGATGGAAGCTAAAAAAAAAGGTGATTTAATCCTTTTTTCAAAGAAGCAATGATTGCTTGATGTTGGAGTATATCGATTCATAGGAACAAAATGATATTTGACATGGAGCAAAGAGACTTCAATCAATATTATATTTTTTTCAAAAAGCTTCTTTTGGGCCCATTAGACATAGAGTTAAACCTAGTCTAAAGAAAGGCATGCAAGATTGGCTTGACCCGTTGTATATTTTGGACTCTGGACTCTAGACTGTTGGTCTGTTGTACATATTTTTAACCATTATATGAATGAAAAAGATGCACTATATTTTGCGTTAAAAAAAGACCACTAAAGTTTGACTTTTTTTATGTCGGAAAACATACATGTTAACTTTTGCATTCAAATTTGCATGAACATAGACCATAGTAACAAAACAAGTACACAGATGTCAGAAATTCTAAATTTATTTCCTAGCATGTGTTTCTGGAGCCAAAACTCCATATGTAGGAGCCCTCGTACGACCTCGGCGGAATTTTTCCATCCGATCACGCCTTTGATTAGAGCCTTCTTGGCCATCTGATGCTCCTAGCCGTATGTCCGAAACCTGCTACTCTAGAAGACAAATCACGTGTCTTTTCCAAACAGACTAATCATGATAGAGTCACATATGCATTAACAAAAACCCACCTCCCCGCATAGCACACCAGATCATAACACCCGTCCTAATCTCGACCCTGGGCTCTCTCTCTCACAGACACACAATATATCAAAAGTCAAACATGTGTAAATCTCAAATAAAAATTGTACATATTAGGTTGTCTTTTAAAACATCTATTCGCGGGTTTACGGGATCTTACTCGCAATGGTAGCGTTAGCGCACGGCAGACATGCAGGGGCGGAACATACGTAACGTTTAGCATGCAAGATCAGGTACACATTGACGTGGCTCACATATCTCCCGTCTCCCGCGTCCACACGACGTACGTACACGCGACTCTTGGTCAGTCAACACCAGCCAGATGCATGCATGCATGGCCAGTGGCAGGCAGTAGACATGAAAAGAGCACGCGCGCAGTAGCACGTACTAGTACTACTCCAGTAGTAGAAGAAGATAGCTGTACGCTTCGTGCCTACGATATCGTACCCCCACACTACTAGAGAGACACGGTGGCGACTGGCGGGCCGGCGTCGATCGCATCCGTGAAGATAAACTCGCTCACAGCACAGCTGTGTTGCACCCAACAGTACGTACTGCCCGCACACAGTATCAGCGTCACACGTGACAGACACTAGCTAGAAACCAGCTGAGGATCGATGCAGAAGAATTCTCTCCCCTGACAGACAGGCCAGATGCATGGCCCGCCAAGCTGCAGGAAACAGTCGTTCGTTCGTTCGTTCGTTCGTACGTGAACAGTCCGAGGAATTGGCGTGTTCACGCCCCAAGGCATGCATGGAAAAAAAATCCAATTTCAACCTTAAAATTCGTAGAGCTTAGCTAAACCGAACCCTGAATTTTGCATCCTGGCCAAAAACTAGCATATATGGAAAACAAAATTGTACCCTCATGTATATACATGAGGTACCACTAATGAATTTTGAACCCTGAATTTTGAAAAGTAAAATAAAATATTTGGAGACTAAAAAAAACGGATTTTTTGGTCGGTCCCAAAATCAGGACTAGTAGTAGTAGTACCATAGACCATTGCAGTATTTTACCATGTTCATCTGCATGTTGATGTGAATTTAGGTCTTGTTGTTTTGGAATCGATGCAGGATCCTCTCCCCTACTACATTCCGATATACGTGTATTCGGAAAAATAAGTTTTCATCATTTATATTCAGTATGGCTATAGAAAGATATTATTGTTGATATGACTATATACGGTATTTGATACGGTATATCAATGTCCCTTGTCCGTATAGAAAATTAACGCGTACAACGTCATAAGATTTTAATTTTTTTTTTTAAGAAATAAGATTTTAATTTTGATCATTGATTAGTACTGCATATGTAGTATATAACTTGGTATATAAGAAGATCTATACCATTATTTGGTACAATATATCAGTATGCCTGTATAGAAATGTAAGGGGTACGCCTTCTTAATTTTTTTATTTCAATCATTGATTAGTACTCTCTCTCTCTCTCTCTCTCTCTCTATATATATATATATATATATATATATATATATATATATATAATTTGGCAGAAAATCTATATCATTAAAATGTGACTTTAAATAAAGATCTAGTGGCACTAATTTAGTATCAAGTGAATAGACAAAATATGAAATCTAGAATGCACTTACATCTTATATTCGCTCGTAACGAGGGAGTACTTTTGGGCCCCGAAGTCGCAAAGAAATAATCAATTGTTTGATTTTTCTAGCTAGCTAATTATATATTAGTTCGTTTCTATGCGGAATAAGTGAATCAAGACGCTAATAAAGTGTCCTGTTCTTCTCAAAGAAAGAAGATGAAATGCATGCATGCGAGAGAGTGGAGAGGTGGAGTGGTACGATAGAGAAAAGACAGTGCAAGGCTGTCATGTAATCTGCGTCCCCTCCATCTGTCGGAACAAATCTGAGCCCCCCTTGGCATCTTCCATCCGTTTCAGCTGTCCGTCAGAAAGAATGGAGCGTCAGTCCGACAGAGCCAGCTCGATCTCAGCCACCCGTTTCGTCAGCGCACCAGAAAGAAAAAAAAAACACAATTAATCAGTGGATACGATATGCTAAAGTTAACATGAGAATATATTTGTGACATTTTCGATTATTTGGTAGTGCCACAACGGATATGAGGCCATTAATTGGCCGAAATAAAAATGGCTGCGTATCTTTGGTAGTACTCCATGCATTGCAAGATTGCCAAATAATCTCTGCATGGCAGTAACTGACGATTTTTTTTTCCATCGGCAGTAAGCAGAAGCTGGTAGGGTTCTAGAAACGGCATGGCCATCGCGCAGTGCGTACAGCTCACCGCGGCGGCCCACCTCACAGGGGTGGAGGAGGAGCTGCAGCAAAACGCCATGGCCATGGATGGAACAGCGTCACCAGCGATCCATCTTTTGTTCCCATCCATCCATCGTCTCCGTCACTTGGATGGTAGCGCAGTCTGTATGGGCAGGCGGGTCAAAAACTAAAATTTGTCCATGCACACGTAGTAACAGTTATACTTACTAGTACATTATACTGTGATTTTTACTATTCTACTCGTATGAATTTTGGTGACAAGCTGACAAGCGACAACTCCTCTCTGTCAGAGAAGAGACAGAGAGAGCAGCTGCTTTTTGATGATCTGGTAGCATGGCATTGTGAGGAGCAGCTGCTGTCTGCCTGTATTCCAGCTCCATCGGTTGACAAGGCCCCCGTCCCGTCCGTCATCTACTTCTTCTTCCTCGCTTTTCCAGCAATCATTGGCGTCTTCTTCTTCTCCTCCTAGCTCGAAAGAAAGATTCATGGCACGGAGGGAGGACGTATAATAATTTGACGATACGTTTTTTTTTGGTTTGCCATAGTTAAATATTCAAAGAAAAATAATATAAAGAACAAAAGAATCCCAGCGTCGTCGGCGCCGTGTCGCGATCCCCACGAATTGTCGCCCTTGCTGGCAATCATTGGAGGTCCAAATGCGTCCTCATTAGTCATTATACACCCAAATGCTGAACAAGTCCCAAATTTTCTTGGGCGGGTTTAAGGATTTTTGGCCAATTTTATCTATCTACCCTACAGCAGCAGCAGCGGCGACCGCCAAAGATAGCAAGCAATCTTTGGTGGGTTATTAAGATCTCCGGGCAGTGTTTTTACCCACGTTTTTGCTATGCGGCTGACCACGCTGACCTGATGCCTCTCCTACAGCCGTTATATATACTCCCCTGCTGCTTCCCTTCCGCTGGTGCTGGCTGGCTGGCTGCCTTCCTTCCTTCCCTCTCGTCGGCTCTCCTCCTCCTCCCCCAAACCAAACCCCTCTCCCCTCCCGATCTTCACAAGCAACTGGACTCGGCAGAGGAGGAGGAAGGCAGAGGTTTCTCTTCTGCTCCTCCCACCTACCCTTCTCCATGGATTCTTGCTGCCCATAAATGTTTTTTCTAATCTTGTACCATGATGATCTGAATGTTCTTGCACGATAATCTGATTTTGCCTCGGTTGATCTTTCTGTTCTTTCTTGATTGTTGCTTTGAACAGAGTTGGATTTGTTTTTTCTCCTTGTGTTTTGACAGAAACAGAGCAGGGAGGAAGGAACAAGGGGGTGACAGCCAGGAATCGGTCGGAACAAGGTGCTTGCTGTCTGTGCAATGGCTTCAGCATCCGATCCTGCTCCTGTTCCTGGACGTACATGACGCCAGGAAATCTGCAGGTATGCTCTGGGGTTTGGATGGTCTCTCTATATGTATCTGCCTGTGCGTTTCATGATCTTTGCATCAGACGGAATCATGGAATTGGTATATTTTTGGGGCGTGAGAGTGTGAATGAATGCTGTGGAATTTGTGGATCATAGGTTATAATTATTTGTTAGGCTGGGTCATTCTGCATGCTTGTTATTATTCATATGTAACAACATGTATATATGAATGAACTCTTATGTTTCTGTTTTTCTGTTTCCATGATGATTGGAATTGGTTGTCCTATTGCGTGATTTCAGAGCCCGTAAGGCCACACTGTTAGATCAAGGAAGTTGTAGAATTTTGCATTGAATCTTGCACAGATCAACTGAACTTGTGCATCTAGATCTTGTAGATCACAGTTGATCCAAGCAAATGCATTCATGGTTTGCAATTACAGAAGGAAGCTTCTGCATACAACTTTATATGGTTGAACAATGTCTGCAGTATGTCTGCATTCAGCATTTTCTTTATGTGCACATATTGGCATGCATTGTCAACTAAAAAGAATACATGGTATACATTAGTGCATCTGGGAGGCTCTTTGTATAACATGAGAATTTTAGTAGTGATCGCTATTATTTCTCTGACTTTGATTATGGCGCGAACTGTCGGGGCTCCCCTGCAGTCCTCCATTCAAAAAAAATATTATGGCGCGCAATATTTGAATATTGCAACGGTCGTGCACCGTATCTGGAAACAAAAATATTATGGCGCGAAAGGCTTGAATATCGTAACGGTCATGCGCGTTATCTGGGAAATAAAAAGGAAACCGTTAAAAGCAAAAGGCGCAAACCGCCACGCCACGTAATCTTCAGTTTCGAGTGTCAACATGTTTCCATTGTTCCATCTAATCATTTAGCTGTCCTTTCTTTGATTTATGCACTAATAATTGCTTGGTCCGTTCTCTGATGACGTCATTGTCGGAATGCGCTTTTCTGTTTTACCGCTAGTACCGCCTATCTTTTATTTTTGTCCGTCCATATATGGCATATATGTTCCACTGGTATTCTGTGATTATTTAGTTCGTGTTGTACTGTTGCACTCCTGATTCAGAAATCTATATGTTATATTATTGCGAGTTCAAAGCTAAGTCCAGATAAATTAAATATACTACTATTTAGGTTATTTGTCAACCGCTGCTGCTACAAAATTTACTACCCTATTCTAAAGGAGGAGATTTCATACTAGATGTCAGACATTCTTGCAGTAGCTCTAGCAGGTGCTGCAGGAGGTGTGGCAATACTAGGCGCCGTCACAGTCCTTGTAGTGCTATGCCTACGGCACCGCAGAAGAACTTCAGATTCTTCAGAGAGCAATTCCTCAGGTTATGCTCTTCCAGGTAACCTCTTCAAATTAATTTTCAATTTTCAAGATGTTGTTCATTTCAATATTTTTCAGCTAGTGTCAAATTATCATTTTTACCTACAAACTGCTTTTCTATATATCAGACATGCAGGGAGCGAGATGTATGACACTGGAGGAACTAAGGTCTGCTACAAATAACTTCAGCTGTTCGAATCTCATTGGAAGTGGAATGTTTGGAGAGGTATTCAACGGTTTACTCCGGGATGGCACGATTATAGCGGTTAAAAGGCGCCATTCTCCACCTAGCCAGGAATTTATTCATGAGGTACCACTATTTTCTTCGCATCCACAGATTCTCTAGAGTAGCAACATGTTGAGAGGATGAGAGGAAAGCAAGTAAAGAGCCAAGAAATTAAACCCTGTTTCCTAACAATGTTGACAATATAGTGGTCCTTTTCCTCCCCAGGTTAATTACCTATCGTCTATCCGTCATCGTAACCTTGTAAAGCTTTTGGGATATTGCCAGGACAATGACATGCAGATGCTTGTCTATGAGTATGTCCCCAATGGCAGTGTTTCTACACATTTGCATGGTGATCTTTTATTGTGTGTTTCCTATTATTGTTCTCATGTACAAGAGGAGCATTAGAAGTACTAATATTTCCTTTCTTTCTCCCGTCATTGTATAGGCAACGGCCATTCTCCAACTGTAAGGCTAGAGTTCAAGCAGAGGCTTTCTATTGCTCATGGAACTGCCAAAGGTAAGTTTTCATATCGATGCCAACTCTGCACTTCCCTTTAGTGCAGACACTTATTTGCATAAATTACAAGTGTCATGAAATATATTATCGATCGGCTCATTGTTGGGTAGCGAAGTGATTCAAGGAGTCTTAACATTATGATCTTTCCTGTCACCACAGGCCTAAGTCACCTGCATTCCCTGACCCCTCCTGCTGTTCATAAGAACTTCAAAACAGTTAATGTCCTGGTGGATGAGGATTTCACGCCAAAAGTTGCTGATGCTGGGATCCAACGCATTCTTGACCGACTAGGCAGAGCTGAGCCATCTTCGAGGATTTGTAACGATCCATTACTTGACCCTGGGTAACGACTAGATTATTATGGAGTGTTAGAAGTTCTTACATCACTTGATTTCATTAGTGAATAATACATCTATGTCTACTTTCAGTGTGTTGCTTGCTTGATTTTAATGGAGTTTTTTTTTTTTTTGCATGACCAGAGCAAAAGAGTCCATGATCTGCAACATGCAAAATGATGTATACAGTTTCGGTGTGTTCCTTGTTGAATTGATCAGTGGAAGGAGAGCTTTGTCTGATAAAAGCATTATTGAATGGGTATGTTCTACTGATTTCCATCGATTATTCAACTCCAAATTTTGTAGAGGCGGTTTTGATCTCATGTCATAATATCTACCATCGTAGCAGAACAAAATTTCTGGTTGCTTACTTCGTATCTGCTTATATGCAGGTACAAAACTTTCAAGAATCATCTGATATCTCTGCAATAACAGATAGCAGAATGATCAACGTCTTTACCTCAGAAGGCATGAAGGAATTGTTGCGCTTGGCATCATGGTGTGTGAACCCGGTCAGCGAGCATCGTCCACCGATGAACTTGGTGGAGGCTGAAATACACCGGATACGCGAGCAGGAGATCAGGCTGACGACGATCATGCCGGAAGCCACAGCAACCGTGACTCTAGGCAGCCAGCTCTTCACAGCATCAAGATGATATAGAATGGAATTATAGCATTTAAAGGCTAAGCTAGTTTCCTCTTTCAGGGTTATAGATTAGCTATTCTATCTCCATTTTTCACCATTAGCTTCTTTTTCATAGTGAGTCAGCTTGTCAGCTGTTAACTCAAGTGGACAAAAAAGGAGCAGCTGTGAGCTTCCCTTTTCACCCTGGATTCTTTTCTTCGTTATTTTCCATAGGTTTAAACTTGAACCAGAAAGAATGATGATTATTTTTGTTAGACATTATAACATCGGAAAAGGGTAGCGCCAAACTGGCGATTATATGTCTATACTGCATTAGTCTGGCATATTATTTTCTGATAACATTTGAGAGAAGATGAAAATAACCATGCTCTTGCAGGAAGACCAATGAGCAATGTGCTATCAAGGCTCTGTTCAGGGAACATGCAATTTTGTGGTGGAAGAAGCTTTACAGACATATGACGTACGAGGATGAAGCAGACTTTTCAGCTGTCTGTTTTTACAAATCTGCTTTATCTGAAGATTATTTTCTTGGAGCTATGCCATCCAAGGTTTCCTTAAGAGTGTATGTTTATATTATACATGCCATCTGAACTGATCTCCAACTGCATCTAGCCAGTCTGACCACCATTTCTGAATGGTGCCTACGGTTTCACGATGTCTTCTCCGTTGACGGTGAAGTCCCAGAGCTCGCCATACTTCTCGTTGAAGTCCCAGATATCCATGGAGTTGTAGTCCGCGATGAGCTTGTCCCGCTTCGACCTCTCCATCATGTAGATCTCCGGCTCAAAGTTGTGCGGTTTGTCCGGCTTGTCCATCTCAATGATGCAGAACACAACGATGAAGAGAGCTGCCCCAATGTACAGGTACTCCCCCTGGTGGCCATGAATAAACCATGAACCTCTCTCCCACCGGTGAACCCAAGACAGACGATGCATGTAAATAGGAGGAAGAGGTTAATGGAAGTATGCGATCCATACCGGCACATCGAAAGCCATGCCAAGGATGACCGCGGGAGGAAATGACCAGGAGAGGAGTGCTGCAAGAGTTCACCATTGATGCTAATGAGAAAGCTTGTTTTGAAAATAATGATTCAAGGACATGCATACTGTTTCCAGACAGCAAAAAGGCAGCATAAGTGCACCTTGGAAGCCCTGAGGAGGTTCAGCTTCTTGGTACCACTCAGAAACATCCTCCCAGAAGCCCTTCTTTTCTTCAGTTGGATGATTGGTTTCACCACATCACATCAGAGTCAGCACAACTTTTGCTAGAAAATACTTATAGCTTATTCTGTATACAGGATGCATTTCGAATTTTCGATTGAATGAGAGTGTGAAGGGGACGATACCTTGGCCTTCATCGTAGGTGTGGTGTCCATCATACACTCCATAGACAAAGTCATCCTGAAAAAAAAATTCATTCCAGTGTTATCCATTTCTTCAGACAACACAGCAAAAAGAACAAGAAACCAAATCAAATATCCTGCAAAAGGAAAACCACATGGATCCCAAAGCGAACAAGGAGTCGAGCTGACAGACCGGGCTGACACCGTTGGTGCGCCACCTGTCGATGGGGTCCTCCTGCAGGTCCGGCTCGACCTCCGTCAGCGGCCCAGGCCCGGCCCTCGCCACCACCGCCCTGCCATTGCCACTGCTTTCCCAGCAGCCTGCAACATACTTCTGATGTGGCTTCACCTTTATGCTCAGCTGCCGCTTCTCTGCGCCATGGCGAGTGCGAGCAGTGGCAGCTGCTGCAGTAATGGTGGACGCCAAGCTGCTGCTGCTCATTATCTTCTCCACACCCTTTGCTTGCTGGTTGCTGCCTCTGCTGCACATGTACCACCCTGCAAACAGACAAAAAACAAGTGGATAATGGTTTGGACATGTACCGTCCAGAAAATTTTGCTACTACCTTTCTTTCTCCTTTCTTTTGATATCTGTGTGAAGGAAAAGGAGTATAACTTACCAATAATCCACTCAGAGAAACATGTTTACACATTTTGTGATTACTAAATTTACTGCATCCTCCCAGAGTTCTTACGAAGTACAGGGCTTTGTGTTTACACATGAGGAGGAAAAGACCACAGCAACATGGGGGCAGAACAGATCAAGCAAAATCAAGGCAGGACATTTCTTTTTTATTAACTTAATCAATGAGCAAACAATAACGAAGTTTCTTGAACATATCTCCACATTTGTTCCAGAAGGGGATTTTATATTCTTACACCACACTCTACATATTACATAATAGAGCCGATCCTACAGAAAAATCACATCCTGCGTCCCTCCTCAACTTTCAAAGAAGAACGATTCCGCTTCCAGCCAGGATGTCTGAGCCCCCCTAAAATGAAAGAAATTAGTGTCAGACTGCCAGGACTTCATGAGGTAATCCAGGAGTAACATTTTAATGCCAACAGACAATCCTAGTGTTCATCTGGTAACAATGTAATGCCAACAGACGGGCCAAGAGTTTACAAAAAGATTACCTGGTTCAAATTGAGTTTACTAGCCTTGTCTGGCTTTCATAACCAGCTCCTCGGTAGTAGCACCAATGATCTCATTGGATCGCTTTAGAGGAACACAACAAATTCTTCCAATAGAATCCTGAATATACAATCGAATTTATTATTATACAACACAAAGAGGTAAAAGGGGTAACAACACGACGTTAATGCAATTGAAAACTTTTGGATTCTGGCATTGTTTATTGCAAAATCTGTATATTATATTTGTAAGAAACCTTTTATATGATCTGGCAATGCAAGTATGCAACAATCCAAGAAAAGGCTACAAGAACTCACTCTTGTAACAATACCAAATCTCTCTAACTTTTGAACAGCATCCATGACCTCAAAATTGCATTGCAAACCAAACTCTTCTTGGATTAGCTCTTCACATTGCAAATCAAGATCCTAACATGATGGGGAACAAAGAATAATTTAACTCAACCCTTTGTACTTGCATGACATAATGTCAGAAGAAAATAAAAAATAATCGTTTTAAATAGCAAATTTTTTAATGTACCTCAATAGTAGCCTTTCCATTTTCCATCAATATATAGTAGGAAATTATGACCTCCTTGACCTGCACATCACAAATCACAAATATGTAAATAAATTGTGAGTTTAAATTTCCCATGAGCAGTTGAGCACTACATGTGGACCTACTTCCTGCTGAATCACATCATCACAGAGGTGCAGAAGTGTGCCTTTCCCACTATCTAGTTGCTTGTCATACATTGATTGAGTGATAAGGTTTTGATAGGTTGCCATGTTCTGTTGAAACCTGCAGGAAAGATAAATTATTAGCTGACCGACATCAACCAGTAAGTAAAATGCAGGAAAATCCTAATCAAGGAGAGCTAAAAAGAAGCAAGGAAGAAAAAGTGCATTTGATAAATGTCTTGTTCTGGAGTAATCCTAGCAGGTCCTAAGAACAAAAAATCTCCCTATTCAGTCATCCACACATAATACAGATTACTGAAGAATGAAAATTATACATCGAGTGGGACTCACGAGAAATAGATCTTAGCACAATATCCAGCCAAAGCAGTAAGGATGGCAGTCACAACCCAAAAATCAGCTTTAGGCATTTCGAGTGAACCAACAAGTGTAACCTGGGTAATGTGGTAGAGGTAATGATCAACTGATGAAGCACAAGAAAATAAATGAATCAAGTCAAACCAATTCCACTAGACTTACAAGCCCAATAACAACAGAAACAATGAACTGAACCCAGTCCATTGGTGTGAGGCTCGGGTTTTTCTTCTCGGGCTGCAATTACCATATTTTTTCTTCAGCATAGGCCCAGGTGAATAGATGAATATGGATGTGTGCTCAAAACAAAAATATTTGGATATGAGACTTTTTTTTATAGAAATACTAGAGTTCCAGTACTAACCAGAACCAACTCCATATCTGCCATAGGAATATTTCTGAAGTGCTTTACATGAATTCCTCTATCATCCTGGCCCTTCGGGCTTTTATTCCTGAAGTAAAACATGTGCCATCGGAAATCAGTTCAGACATGCTAGTTTACACAGATCATGCAAACATGTGCCAACGAAATCACAAGATTTTTTTGTCTGCAGCCTTAAGTAAAAACATTATGAGTTCTACCTGTACAAGACAATCACCTCTTCGAATGTAGGCTCTTGAATTGTGACTTTGCCAATTAAGTTGCGCAGGCTACAATAAAAGTAGGAAAACGTCAGACGGAAAAATAGCAGTTATCGGGATTGTGATGGTGTAACAGGCCAAACAGCACAAACCTCAACTTCATTGTTTCAAGTCGTATACGTTCCACGTATAGCTCCTTGTCTTCTTCACCAACTAGATCATCATTTTTCTTGGAATCCATCACCGGCTTAACCTTGTTCTTCCTCAAGAAGAGCTTTTGCAGTCTGAAATTCCAGTATTAGAATGACTAACCTGTTGGACAGAGCAAGATAAATTGCACAAGGTACTACATGAGTGGTGAATAGCAAACCTCGTCTTCTCTAGCAACAATCGCCATGCACGAGTTATGACCATATCCACCTTCTCCATGAAGAAAAAATCGCTAGTTCGGTCCAGTCCTATGCCCCTTCGAAATATGACGTACTGGAACAGAAAAGATTATGCTAGATTTTTATAAGGTCTACACGCAACGCAATACAATGAGCTGCTTACGAGTAATACGAGGAAAACTGAGCCACAGCCAATGCGAGAGCAAAATAGGTAGGGTGCTACATCAATACTACATGCAAACCTAACAAGGAATTGCCCAAGTTCAATTCCCTCACGCAAAATCTTTCAGTGATCTTCTAAAGCTAAAACTAAAGAAAACAATAGTGAGCAGATGCAACCAGAAAAAACAAAATCCAGCCTGCTAAATATGTTTCCAGATGAGAATGCATCAGTGATGCATATAAGAGCAAAGCATTCTCACCTTATCCGAGAACTCGGGTAGGTTGTCATGATGGTGCTCCTTGAAATACTTTGACAAAAGTTTGCTATCTAGCTGCACCAGCAAACAACAAAAACTGTAAGGCCAACCTGGCTGAGTTTAGATAAGAAAGACAGTTTGGAGCGATAGGACATTTTACCTTTGCTTCATCAACTTTTATTGGAAGATTCAATAGATACTGTCCAGACTGGGCAAGTTCAACCTCATCATCAGATACTATGTTGAAATTGCTTTTTTGCATCACCTGCACCAAATTAGAGACACTTAAATCAGCAACGTACATATGGATTAGATTTTAATATTAAGGAAAAAACACCCTTCTATCTAAAGAAAACACCCTTCTATCTAAAGAAAACATCCTTCACTTGGAGATGTAATATATTAGTAAATGCTTTCTCCCAAACAAGTTCCTTACCTGAAAGAAATAGGTGAGGAAATTCTGCTCGAGTCTATCGATTTCCTCAGAGGAAAAGTTCTGCTGCTGCAGCTTTTTGGCACCGTGCACAGGGTCGAAGAGAGCAAACAGTTCCTGTAGCAAAATTAACATACTAATACATCAAATCTGCTTGAATTTCAAGCACTGCCAGAAATTAGCAATTCTCAAAGACAGGTACGCATCAGTTTGAACCAACAAATGCACAAAAATGTGTGGACAATAATTCTTCTGGGAGGTATGCAAGTTCTCACCATCATATCATCAAACTGAAGATGATACCAGGCTCTGATGGTGTACTCCACCCTCTTGCAGAGCTTCAAGAACTCTTCTCTGTCGTTTTCGTGTTCTTCGTGAAACAGGAAAACAGAGTTTGCTTTCAGTTGCACAGTACCATACACAGAACAGTATCTTTCCTTCAGCATGTAGAGTAGAGATTACGATAGATGAACACGGAACATGATGTACTTGATGGCCAAATTGGGGGAAAGATTGCACTACTATGCGCGTTATGGGTTCCAATTGCACATGCGCGTTAGGATTTCTCTACCTGAATTCTTTCTAGTTTATTACAGAATCAAACAGACCAAAATTCTTGTTATTTTTTCGAAGGGGCGATGTTTAGCACCTTCCCAGGCGAAACGGGGTCGCATATATAGGGAAAAGCCATAAAATTAGATCGATTATGTTAAAGGGATCAAGAAACGCAAAACGTCCATGACGAACGCAAGAGGGGTTAACGGAACGGAAGAGGGGGGAGACAGACCAATGAGGTAGGCGAGCTTCATGATGAGCTTGGGCTTCATGATGGGGATTACCGACTCGCGCTCCAGCCGCACCACCTCCTTGTCCTTCCCCATCTTGGCCTCCGCCGCCGCCTCGGCCGCCGGCATTGCCTTTTCGTCTAAGCGAGATACCACAAACGGCAACGCCAACACCGCCGCCGCAGCAGCCGAGTCCTTTCGGCGGTGAAGAAGGGAGAGGGGGTGGAGAGATTGGTGGGGAAGACGAGGAGAAGAATTGGACGGAGCAGCGCTTCCCTGGATTAATTATGGCGACTGGGAACGAGGTGGAAACGCATTACGGTTACAGATCCATACACAGCACAGTGCTGTTGTGTTGTCTTCTTCGGCCGGCGCGAGAAAAGCGAACCTACGGAATACGCTTTTGAGGCCAGAATACGTACTACTAAATCACATGATTACGGAGAAAATTGCACAAACCACCACTTGTTGCCGATGTTGCGCAAAACACCAACTTTTCATATTTTTTGCACAAACCACCAACTATTGGTGTAATAGGTTACACACAGGTCTAAATCTCATATTAAGTCGTTTAACCGCAATTACGACCGGGTACATGATATAAGGATCTGATGTCCATGTGTCATTATCTAGTTTTTTTATCTTTTTCAAAAACAAATTCTAAGTATTGAAAAAATATTCTTTCAAAATTTTCTAGATTAGTTAGTTTAGGGTTGTTTATATTATTTTAATTACCGAGAGTTTTTTTTTTAAAGTTTGAAAACAACTCACTAGATAATGACACGTTGTCACCACATCATCACTGTCTTGTGGATCCTGGTCGTCAGATTTCAATTAAACAACCTAATCTAGGATTTGGATCTCTGTGCAACGTATTACACCGATAGTTGGTGATTGATGACCCACAAGTATAGGGGTGTATTGCAATATTTTCGATAAGTAAGAGTGTCGAACTCAACGAGGAGCAAAAGGTGTTGGCTAGTGGCTTGGAGCAGAAATTCTCTGTAAATACTTAGCAAACGGATTTTTAGAGGTTTTTAATAATGCAGGTAAATAAAGTACGAGTAAATAAAATATAATAAGAATAAATACAGCAAGTGGCTCAATCCTTTATTCAGCAAAGGACAAGCCGATTGTATTACTTAAAATGACCAAACGTTCTCGAGGACACATGGGAATACCGTCCAGTGCTTTCGCTTCATGTAATTGATTAATCTTCTTTAGTTTGCTAAGTGTTGTGTGGGTGAACCTGTGCTAATGTACCGACCTTCCTAGGACTAATACATACTTGTGATTATTACCCTTGCAAACATCCGCAAGTACAAGGAAATAATTAAGATAGAAACCTAACCACAGGTTTAAACTCTAAGATCCTGACGTTCCTTGTGTAATGGTTTCCTAACGAGTGTTCAGGTTTCTGTCACTCCGGCAACCCCTACGATTAGTAGCCAAATACACAATGCATTCCCCTAAGCCCATATAGGTGAAGTGTCATGTAGTCAACGTTCACATGGCATCACTAGAAGAAGTACACAACAACTTAAATATCAAACCATTGAATCTTTCTCAACATAATTCCACTACTGACAACATGACTTCTCCCATGTTCTCAAAAACAAAACGAATTACTCACAAGACAACATATGGATCATGATCAAGGATGAAATAATGATGTATAACAATCTGAACATAAACAATAATTCAACGGTTCACTCAATAGCATCAACTACAAGGAGTAATCAACACCGGGAAAGTTTCCCCTAAGAACTATGCAAGATTCAACCCAATTGTTACAGCAATATAGAGATGGTGATGAGGATGCTGATGGTGATGGTGGTGGTGATGATGATGATGATGATGATCCCGATGAAGCCTAGCTTGATGGTGGTGTTGATGGCGACAATCTCCCCTCTCTGGGAAGGAATTCCCCCGGCAGAATTCTGTCTGCCAGAGAGATCTTTCTCTCTCAGTGTTTTCTGCCCCGCAGAGGCAGCGGAATCTTTCTGTGGTCGCTCCCCGAGTCTTAGGGTTTCGGGAGGATAATATACGCCAGAGGGGAGAGGCGGGAGTGGACCAGGGCAGCCACACCACCTGGCCCGCGCCAAGGGGTGGTGTGGGCCCCCTATGGCCCATCTCCGCCTCCCCTTCTGGCTTCCTTCGTCTTATAGAAAAATAGGATTTTCCATGTATTTTCCTGGATTTTCTGATCTTCGCGAATTTTGCCTCCAAACAGCACATTTTCCATCAGAATCCTAACTGCAGCGGTTCATGCTCCAAAAGTCATCAATCATGCAAAACCAAGTGAAATAACATAGTATCATCTCTTAATATGAAATATATCAATGAATAACAGTAAATTATAATATAGAATAGTGATGCAAAATGGACGTATCAACTCCCCCCAAGCTTAGACTTCGCTAGTCCCTGTTTAAAACGAGCTCAATAAACATGACCTCAGGTTTATGGAGTGAAGAGTCGATAAAAGAATACGGACAAGAAGCATCATATTCATCAATACATAAGTCATAAAAGAAGACAACTCACTATTATATAACTTAAATTGCAATAAGTAAAGGAAACACAATAAAGATACATAAAGTAAATCATAATTGGTAATGGCAAACTTAGCTCTTGGTTGAAGAATAGTTGATAATTTGCAGGAATTCCCAAATAACTGATTTTCAATGATAGCTTTCAAAGTAGTAATCCCCAAGATAAGAGCAAAGTGCAAAACAAGAAACATAAGAAACATGATTGAATAAGTCATCATATGAATGAATGAAACACAACAACTCAAAATATTTGCTGAGGTAGAAGGGAATAGGTTTACTGACTCAACTAAAAAGTAAAAGAAAGGCCCTTCGCAGAGGTAAGTAGGGATTTCAAGTTTCATAAAGAGCTCCCAAAAATTATGGTACTTATTAGCTTTCAACTCTCATTGCCCCTATCATAGGCATCTTTAGGTGATTAAGGTTAAAGTGATCAAATATGAGGATATGCTTGACAAGTTGTAAGTTGAAAATCTCATGTCCCTTGAATACGAGGGCCGCTCCTCATGCTACTCAAGTTTAGTCACCGGTAAGTTCTTATCATAGTAAGTACATGTGTATCATAGAGAACCATGATGCACTCGACTTTCAACGTAGAGCTCGTTGGGAACCCCAACAGGAAGGTATGATGAGCACAGCAGTAAGTTTTCTCTCAGTTATGAAACCAAGGTTTAATCGAACCAGTAGGAGCAAGGAAACACCCCAAAGATGTTACTAGCTGAGCTGTTACTAGGCGTGCTAGTAGCAACGTGGATACTTGCACAACACAACCACGTAACTTTGTCCCCAACTTGCGATGAGGTTGTCAATATCACCGTGTTTTATGGAAAACAAAGGATTAAACGATTTAATGGAAAGAAGTAATAGTTTGCGTAAAAGTAAAAAGTAAAAAAAGTTTATAGATTGTATGTAAAGAAAAAGGACCGGATCCATAATTCACTAGAGGTGGCTCTCCTTAGATAGATAACATGTTGGGTGAACAAATTCTGAAGCTGGGCAATTGACAAACACCGAGAAAGCAATACATGCATATACTAATCATCTTGACTCCTTTGAGACTTGATTGGGCAATACAACATAAGAATACATAGTCATCCAACCATCTATGACTAATAATCCACCTTTGAGGTTATCATCCAACCCCTCCAAAGATTAAGTTAAGTTGTAGCATTATTGCTTTACTGCTGTAAGGTAAATAATACAATTGTTCTATGAACAAAGGATCGTTGTTTTCTCCCTAGTAGCAACAACACATCTAGTACCTTAGATTTCATCCTTCCCTGATTACGGAGGCATGAACCCACTATCGAGCATAAATACTAACTCTTAGAGTTGCTAGCATCTACTTGGCCAAGATAGCTACTAACAACGGAAAGCATGCAAGATCTCAAATAACAAAGACATGATAGAATCAATAATCAATCTGAAATAGCATCTCAATATCCATCGGATCCCTGCAAACACAACATGTATGAATTACAAATAGATGATCTTGATCATGAACGGAGTTCACAAGATCTAAACATGAAAGCGCAAAGGAGGAGAAACCAGTCATCTAGCTACTACATGGATCCGTAGTCCAAGGATGAACTACTCACGCATCACACCGGAGGCTTGCATGGTGATGAAGAAGGCCTCCAGGGTTAATTCCCCTCTCCGGCAGGGTGCCGAGAAGAGCTTCAGATCCCTCTCGATCTAGGGATGGAGATGATGACGGCTACAGACTCTTTCGTGGATTTTTGATCGGGTACCTAGCGTTTTCGTCCCGAGGGAAACTTATAGGCGGAAGGAGAGGCCGAGGGGTGCAGGAGGCCACACCACTCGGGCCAGGCCTGGCCGCGCGGCCAGTTGGTGTGGTGGTCCCCTGGCCCCTCTCCGTCTCGTATTCTGGCACTTGATGACATCTAGAAAAATAGGCACTTTGGCTTTTGTCCCGTCCAATTCCGAGAATATTCATTTTCTGACTTTCCTGGAACCAAAAACAGCAGAAAACAGGCAGCTAGCACAGTGGCTCTTGTTAATAGGTTAGTCCAAGAAATCATATGAAAAGTACTCCAAAGATGGAACAAAACACAAGAAAGTGGATAAAACCAAGCATGGAACATCAAAAATTATAGATACATTTGCAATGTATCAAACCGCCAACGGGGTACCCCTTGCCCGATGATACGGAAGAATCCCCATATCAAAATGACAAGGCAAGCAGACAATAAGCATCTAAGCAATCTTCTTATTCACCATGGGAATATGGTGTTTTTCTCTTTTTCCTCTTTTCTCATCTCTTTTTTATATTTTTCTCTTTTTCTCAATCTCTATCTCTTTTTTTATAAGAAGAATGCCTCATAGATGCTCGTTATGGTTACGCTGCAGGTTTCCACCATGACAGCATGGATTAGACCGGCGGCCCAGGCGTTTCTCTAACACACATACATAACTCCATGGACTTACAAGCTCCCCTTTCATTTCACACCGACGACATCCATAGACAAAAGAATATGATATCAACTAGGTACAAAGTATCGGTGCAATGTTGAAAGCATTCCCCATGATAGCATGGTTCTGCTAATTCACAACTTACAAAGCGTAAGCATATACGCAACATAGATGGGCACAATGGTTCAAGTTTATTAAGTGCAAGAAAGTAAAGTGTGCCATCAAGTTCGTGAGAGCTTTAATCACTAATTTTCTCATAACAAGTTTAATTTGGAAGGTAGATAAAAACAAGAATTTACTTGGAATAGCAATAGTGCTAATAGGTAGGTATGGTGGACACAAATGGCATAGGTTTTGGTTCAAGGATTTGATGCACGAGAAGAATTCCCTCTCAGTACAGGTTTTTGGCTAGCAAGGTTGGGTAGTGATGGCTCAATGCACGGCGTCCAAAAAAGTGCTGGTGCGTGGTTGATGTAGAGCTTGTTGGGAACCCCAAGAGGAAGGTATGATGAGCACAGAAGCAAGTTTCCCTCAGTTATGAAACCAAGGTTTAATCGAACCAATAGGAGCAAGGAAACACCCCAAAGGTGTTACTAATGAGCTTAAGGTATGCACTACCGGTGCTAGTAGCAACGTGGAGACCTGCACAACACAACCATAGAACTTTATCCCCAACTTGCGATGAGGTTGTCAATCTCACCGTGTTTTGCGGAAAACAAAGGATTAAACGTATCAAATGGAAAGAAGTAAAAGTTTGCAGAAAGTAAACACAAAGAAGTAAACAGTTGTAGATTGTATGTAAAGAAAGAGGACCGGGATCCATAGTTCACTAGAGGTGGCTCTCCTTAGATAGATAACATGCTGGGTGAACAAATTACAGCGGGGCAATTGACAAACACCGAGAAAGCAATACATGCATATACTAATCATCTTGACTCCTTTGAGACTTGATTGGGCATTACAACATTATACATAGAGCGCCATCCAACTGCATCTATGACTAATAATCCACCTTCAGGTTATCATCCGAACCCCCTCCAGTATTAAGTTGCAAGTAACAGATTATTGCTTTACAAACTGCATGTAAAGTAAACAATACGATTGTTCTATGAACAAAGGATTGTTGTTTTCTCCCTAGTAACAACAACACATCTAGTACCTTAGAGATTTCTGTCACTTCCCTAGATTACCAGAGGCATGAACCCACTATCGAGCATAAATGCTAACTCTTGGAGTTGCTAGCATCTACTTGGCCAAGATAGCTACTAACAATGGAAAGCATGCAAGATCACAAATAACAAAGACATAATAGAATCAATAATCAATCTGAAATAGCATCTCAATATCCATCGGATCCCCGCAAACACAACATGCAGAATTACAAATAGATGATCTTGATCATGAACGGAGCTCACAAGATCTAGACATGAAAGCACAAAGGAGAACCAGCCATCTAGCTACTACATGGATCCATAGTCCAAGGATGAACTACTCACGCATCACACCGAGGCTTGCATGGTGATGAAGAAGGCCTCGTGGTGAATTCCCTCTCCGGTGGTGTCGGGAAGAGCTTGATCCTCCCGATCTAGGGATGGAGATGACGGCGACTCTGCACTCTTTCGTGGATTTTGATCGGGCACTTAGGGTTTTCGTCCCGGGGCAATATATAGACGGAAGGAGAGGCCGAGGGGTGCCGAGCGCCACACCACCTCGGCGCTGGGCTGGCCGCACGGCCAGTGGTGTGGTGGCCCCTGCCCTCTCTCTCGTGATTCTGCACTTGATGACATCCGAAAAATAGGCACTTTGGCTTTTGTCCCGTCCAATCGAGAATATTCATTTTCTGACTTTCCTGGAACCAAAAACAGCAGAAAAGCAAAAGTAATCGTGGCTCTTGTTAATAGGTCAATCCAAGAAATCATATGAAAAGTTTTCCAAAGTTGGAACAAAACACAAGAAAGTGGATAAAACCAAGCATGGAACATCAAAAATTATAGATACATTTGCAATGTATCAACATCCCCAAGCTTAACTCCTTCTCGTCCTCGAGTAGGTAAGTGATAAAAAGAAAGAATAATTTTTGAGGTGACATGCACCATCATAGACTTGATCAAAGTATTTGTAAAACATTCGAGGCTGGGATCATAGTACTTCAATCATAACATGAAAGACAAAGTTCTAGCAATAAGACAAAGAAACTATGATGCAACATGAAAAGGCACAAACAAAAGATTCATGAATAACAGTGCTTTGGAAGACGTTTGTTTATTTCACATAAAGAAAACATAGCATAATAGTATTCAGCTTGTCCCTCATAGAGTAGCAAATATAAATGCATAGGACACCTTCAAAGTTCATAAGAGTGACTAGATACAATAGTTTAAAACAAGCAATATCAAAGTATGCATCAATCAACTAGTCTTGGGACAATGCACATAGAACTAAGAATGGCCACTATGCTCTTAAAGTAGGTGCATAAAGATAGAAGGTGGAGACTCAATATAATGGTGGAAGAAAGGCCTTCATAGAAGAAAGTAGGGATTCAAGTCTCATAAAGAGCTTCCAAAAATTATGGTACTTATAGCTTTCAGCTCTCATTGCCCCTATCATAAGCATCTTGAAGGTGATTAAGCTTAAAGTGACACAACTAAGAGGATATGTTTGACAAGTTATAAACTGAAATCTCATTCCCCTTACTTATGAAGACCGATCCTCATGCTACTCAACTTCAGTCACGAGTAAGCTCTTGTCATTGTAAGTACATGTGTATCATTAAGAACCGCCAACGGGGTACCCTTGCACATGATACGGGAGCTTTCCCATAATCAAAATGACAAGGCAAGCAGACAATGAGCATCTCAGCGATCTTTTTATTTGCTATTTGCATAGGTTTTTATTGAGGATGCTTCATAGAGTTCTCATTATGGTGATGCTGCAAGTTTCCACCATGATTAGGCATGGCTTAGGCTAGCGGCCCAGGCGTTTCTCTAACACACATACAAACTCCATGATCTTATAAGTTCCACTTTTATTTCACACCACCGGGATCCGTAAGCAAAATAACATGATATCAACGGGGTACAAAGTACAAGTGCAATGTTGAAAGCGTTCCCCATGGTACATGGTTCTGCTAATTTCAACTTATAAAGCGCAAGCATATACGCAACAAAGAAGGACCCAATGGTTCAAGTTTATTAGAGGCAATAAAGTAAAGTGTGTCATCAAGTTCGTGAGAGCTTTAATCACTAGTTTTCTCATAACAAGTTTAATTTGGAAGGTAAACAAAAGCATGAATATACTTGGAATAGCATAAGCTAGTAGGTAGGTATGGTGGACTCTTTGGAATAACTTGGTTTAGGGAGTTGGATGCATGAGTGGAACTCATACTTGGTTGTGGAGGCTAGCAAAAGACTGGGAGCAACAAACTAAGAGAGCAATAATGGCCATAATCATGCAGAGCGACAAAACATCATTGATCAAAGCATAAAGTGATACTACAAGTTGAAAACTAAAGGATCATAAAGGCTATGGTGACTTGAGATAGTCATAACATGGTGTGAGCATGTGCCAAGTCAACCCAAATAAAGCATCAAAGGAGAATACCACTATACTATGCTTTAATATGCTAAAACAACGCATGATTCATCCAAGGCACATTAAGCAATCTCAATTGTTTATAACAAGTCATGCTACAGCAAAGAATACTAAGCCTAAAGCCAAAACAATATCAAGCATGGCATGACAAAGCATAGGCCACAGTCAAAAACAAGCTCTTTTTACCACATAAGCATGAACTTTCCTACTCTTTTCCAAACCAAACCAAACTATTTGCAAACCAATGTATGAAAGAGGGGGTCCAACCAATTTATTCAGCAAACTAAGCAAACAAAATCAAAGGAAAAACCAAAACGAAAACGGAAAAGAAGACGCTCCAAGAACAACACAACTGTGCATGAAACAATAAAAATGAAGTGTTTGGAAGAAACCTGGAATTTTTATTGATGAAGAAGGGGAATGCCTTGGGCATACCCAAGATTTGACGCTTGTAATTCTTGGATATTTCTTAGGGTGACACGCGTGGCATCCCCAAGCTTGAGCTTTAGTCCATCCTTCATCTCATTACTCATTCCTTCCATACACCTGAATTTTTTTCCTTCATACAAAACTTCACACAATCTTTATTAGCAACATTAGTGCACTCAACATAAATAAGTCTCAAGGTTCAGTTCTACACCAAATAAACTTCCATTATAACACTAGCTACTGTATCACTTCCCTCAAAAAGCTCAATTCCCTAAAAGAACTCAAAAAGGAACCAACAAGAAGCAAATGCAGAAAATGGCAGAAATCTGTCAAAACAGACCAGCAGGTAAAGACGAATTTTTTAAAAGACCTTATGTTGCTCAAATCAAAAAGTGTTGAACTAACTAAAGTTAGATAACAACCTGGGGCAGAAGCACGAAAAATTACAGCTCAATCCGACATACAAATCTCTCTCACGATTTTTTACGGTGAAGCACAAAAATCTGTTTCGGGACAGCAACTTTCCAATCATTACTTCTCTCTCATTAGAGGTTACTCTTGGCACAAAAAGCAAATAAAAAGGATAAGGAGCGGTTATTACTGAATTAATAACTTCCAAGACTCATCTAAAACTTTTGGGTTATCTCCCAATAAGTACTTTTCTTTAACGCCTTTAAGTTAGGCATAAGAAGCAAGAAAAAGGAATCAAGTATTCTCAAATGAAGAAGCATTAAGACCAAATTTTGTTTTGATAGGAGAAGCAAAAGAAATCTTTTCTCTCTTTTTAGGGAAGTGTTCTATACCTTTCTTGAATGGGAGTTGATATTTAATGGTGCCTTCTTTCATATCAATGATGGCACCAACAGTTCTAAAAAAAGGTCTTCCCAAAGTAATAGGACAAGAAGCATTGTATTCAACATCCAAAACATAGAAATCAACGGGGACATAGGAATCGTTAACCATAATAAGAACATAATTAAGACTACCCATGAGTTTCTTTTTAACATTATCATCAAGTGGGACATTCAAATAGCAATCTTCAAGAGGAGGCAAATCAAGCATATCATAAATCCTTCTAGGCATAATAGAAATACTACTATCAAGATCACATAAAGCTTTGAAATCAAAGTCATTCACTTTCATATTAATGATGGGTTCCCAACCATCTTCTTGTTTTATAGGAATAGAAGCTTTATGTTTCATCTTTTCTTCTTTAATCTTTATGAGAGCATCAACAATGTGTTTTGTAAAGGCCATGTTAATAGCACTAGCATTAGGATTTTTAGCAAGCTTTTGTAGGAACTTAATAACTTCAGAAATATTGCAACCATCAAGATCAAAATCAAACTTATCATCTAGAGTAGTAGAACTATTACTAGCCTCAACACTAGTGGTGGTAATAGTAGAAACACTAATGTTTCTAGCAATTTCATCTTCTCTTTCCCACTTAGCATGTAGTTCAGCTAATAGTTTAACATTTTCATCAATTCTTACTTGTATAGCATTAGTAGCTACAAAGGGATTCTCATTAGTTTCAGGTTTAGCAGCCATTTTATTGATCAAAGAGGATTGAGCTTCAGACAAAGATGATATATTTCTTTCAGCATTAGAGAGTTTTTCCTCAATAGTTCTATTGAAAGCAGTTTGTTTACTAATAAACTCTTTAAGCATAACTTCAAGTTCAGAGGGAGCACTCTTATTATTGTTGTAAGAATTTCCATAAGCATTACCATTGTTGGGAGGATATGGCTTATAATTGTTGTTACCAAAATTGTTCCTATAAGCATTGTTACCATAAGCATTGTTGCCAAAATTGTTATTTCTTATGAAGTTCACATCAACTTGCTCTTCTTGAGCAACCAAAGAAGCCAAAGGAACATTATTTGGATCAATATGGGCTTTCCCATTAACAAGCATAGACATAATAATATCAATTTTATCACTCAAGGAGGAGGTTTCCTCAATAGAATTTACCTTCTTACCTTGTGGAGCTCTCTCAGTATGCCATTCAGAATAATTAACCATCATATTGTCCAAAAGTTTTGTTGCAGCACCCAAAGTGATGGTCATAAAGGTACCTCCAGCAGCAGAATCCAATAGGTTCCTTGAAGAATAGTCCAATCCTGCATAAAAAGTTTGGATGATCATCCAAGCAGTCAGTCCATGAGTGGGACAATTCTTTACCAAAGATTTCATACTTTCCCAAGCTTGAGCAACATGCTCATTATCAAGTTGTTTAAACTTCATTATTTCACTTCTCATGGATAGAATCTTAGCAGGAGGATAGTATTTTCCAATAAAAGCATCTTTGCACTTATTCCAAGAATCAATACTATTCCTAGTTAAGGAATTCAACCATTCTTTAGCTTTTCCTCTCAAAGAGAAAGGAAACAATTTCAGCTTAATAATATCACCATCTATATCCCTATGCTTTTGCATCTCACAAAGTTCAACAAAGTTATTTAGATGGGAAGCAACATCTTCATTACCAATACCAGAAAATTGTTCTCTCATAACAAGATTGAGTAAAGTAGGTTTTATCTCAAAGAAAGTATCTTCAGGCACAGGTGGAGCAATAGGTGTGCTCATAAAATCATTGTTGTTGGTGCTAGTGAAGTCACACAACTTAGTGTTTTCAAGAGTAGTCATTTTTTTGGGTTTTCAAATAAGAAAGCAAACTTGTAAAACTAATTCTTTTGTGTTTTTTGAATAACAAAACAAGCAAACAAAGAAAAAATAAACTAAGCAAAACAAAAACAAAAAAGTAAAGAGATTGGTTATGAGGGACTCCCCTTGTGAAGATGTCCTTGACTCCCCGGCAACGGCGCCAGAAAATCGCTTGATGGCTCAATGCACGGCGCCCAGAAAAGTGCTGGTGCATGGTTGATGTAGAGCTTGTTGGGAACCCCAAGAGGAAGGTATGATGAGCACAACAACAAGTTTCCCTTAGTTATGAAACCAAGGTTTAATCGAACCAGTAGGAGCAAGGAAACACCCCAAAGGTGTTACTAGCTGAGCTTTGGCAGGGCGCACTACCGGTGCTAGTAGCAACGTGGAGACCTACACAACACAACCACAGAACTTTGTCCCCAACTTGCGATGAGGTTGTCAATCTCATCGTGTTTTGCGGAAAACAAAGGATTAAACGTATCGAATGGAAAGAAGTAAAAGTTTGCAGAAAGTAAACACAAAGAAGTAAACAGTTGTAGATTGTATGTAAAGAAAGAGGACCGGGATCCATAGTTCACTAGAGGTGGCTCTCCTTAGATAGATAACATGCTGGGTGAACAAATTACAATGGGGCAATTGACAAACACCGAGAAAGCAATACATGCATATACTAATCATCTTGACTCCTTTGAGACTTGATTGGGCATTACAACATTATACATAGACCACCATCCAACTGCATCTATGACTAATAATCCACCTTCAGGTTATCATCCGAACCCCCTCCAGTATTAAGTTGTAAGCAACAGATTATTGCTTTACGAACTGCGTGTAAGGTAAATAATACAATTGTTCTATGAACAAAGGATCGTTGTTTTCTCCCTAGTAGCAACAGCACATCTAGTATCTTAGAGATTTCATCACTTCCCAGTTACGAGGCATGAACCCACTATCGAGCATAAATACTAACTCTTGGAGTTGCTAGCATCTACTTGGCCAAGATAGCTACTAACAACGGAAAGCATGCAAGATCACAAATAACAAAGACATGATAGAATCAATAATCAATCTGAAATAGCATCTCAATATCCATCGGATCCCCGCAAACACAACATGCAGAATTATAAATAGATGATCTTGATCATGAACGGAGCTCACAAGATCTAGACATGAAAGCACAAAGGAGGAGAACCAGCCATCTAGCTACTACATGGATCCGTAGTCCAAGGATGAACTACTCACGCATCACACCGGAGGCTTGTATGGTGATGAATAAGGCCTCCAGGGTGAATTCCCTCTCCGTGGTGCCGGAAGAGCTTCAGACCCTCCCGATCTAGGGATGGAGAGATGACTCTGAGACTCTTTCGTGGATTTTTGATCGGGCACTTAGGGTTTTCGTCCCGAGGGAAACTTATAGGCGGAAGGAGAGGGTGCCAGGTGCGGAGCGCCACACCACCTCTCGGGGCGGGCCAGCCGCTGCCAGTTGGTGTGGTGGTCCCCTGGCCCCTCTCCGTCTCGTATTCTGGCACTTGATGACATCTAGAAAAATAGGCACTTTGGCTTTTGTCCCGTCCAATTTCGAGAATATTCATTTTCTGACTTTCCTGGAACCAAAAATAGCAGAAAACAGGCAACTAGCACTGTGGCTCTTGTTAATAGGTTAATCCAAGAAATCATATGAAAAGTACTCCAAAGTTGGAACAAAACACAAGAAAGTGGATAAAACCAAGCATGGAACATCAAAAATTATAGATACATTTGCAATATATCAGGTAGCAAGCATAAGAGTTGAAGGAAACAAACAAACATACAAGTGACAAAAACAAACATGCAATCTTTCTTGGAAGCACAAAAGATCTTAACTAGAGAATACTAAACTTATGTGAAAATCAAGAAAGAAAGATGATGAAATAATATTTCTTTAGAATACTTTTATCTTTTCATTCAACTCTCAAAAATAGTGTTGCTACTGACCGAGCCAGGTTTGCCAAAACCAACTAAATTAACTCAATGATCCCAAAGTGATACCAATACTAATGACAAGATCAATCATATAACCATGAATTGAAAACTAATATAAGATATGCAAAAGAGTAAACGATAGAACTTCTCATTAATATTTCATAACGAGAGAGGGGACACTTCCATAATGCAAACCCTCCTACATGATAACTTCTCTATTCATGATATGACTCTACTAAAAAGGTTAAAATATAGAAGATAGTGATGTGATACCGCGGCACTCCCCCAAGCTTGGAACAAACCAAGGGGATGCCAAAACCTGATGACGAATTACTCCTTTGGTGGTAGTGGTATTCTCTCGTCATCATCCGACTTCCAGGGTAAGGGCTCCCCACCAACAAAGGACATCGTGGTCTCCAGCATCCTAAAACTTGCAGCAGCACTTATGCGTTTAAACCTAAACTCGTACTCACGGTATTTATTTTGAATGTCGTAGAGTTGTGCTTGCAGTTGGTTGGTTGTTTGGCGGAGTGAGAGGACTTCATCCTTGAGCTCACCAGTTTCCTTTTGGTGCTCGGCGATGAGTTTAAAATAAATCTTATGGATGATATCCACTTCGCGTTCCGCCATCTTCTTGTACCTAAACACTTCTTGCTCCAGTGCTTCCATCCCGTCCTCTGGAATTCCTTCACCTTTAGGGCCTTGAACCTATTTTATCCGTACCTCCCCATCTTCAAGCAACAACTCTTTGGAATGAACCTTTAACTCTCTCATGTATGGGTTGATGATATCCACTGAGGAATCTTCCTTCGCTGATCTAGAGGAAGACATCGTGGCTCCAAATCTGGGAGTCTACTTGTCAGAAACAGATTGAAACGAAAACACGATGAGAACCCGATATACGAACCTCGGGGGATCCGGGGGATTATATATTACGAAGTTTTACAGTAAAAGGAAGGTACTGGGAGAAAACGGATCGGAGACGGAGGCCGAGGTGGCCACACCACCAGCTGGCGCGGCTAGTGGGGCCCGCGCCAGGGGGTGGTGTGAGCCATCCTGGCTCTATTTCCATCCCTCTTTCGCTTCGTAGCTTTTCTTGTTGGATAAAATCTCCAAAAATATAATTTGACAGAATTTTTGCGGAACTTTTCCTACCAGAACTGTTACCTATTCGAAAACGGACTCTGCAGGTCTCTGAAATTGGTCTTTAGTAGATTCTTCCGGAGTCACCGCTTGAATAACATCAATATCTTCATCTTCATACTCATATTGCTTGAGTCATGAAACCTTTCACTTTCTTATTACACCATTTTCTCCACTAACCTGGAAATTTCTTTCACACAAAACTTCACACAATTCTCATTAGCAACATTAGTGTAAGCGAGGTAATAACCCTTTTTAAGTCCAAATTCAACTGAAATCCATCAAAACATAAGCTACTGTAGCAACTCCTTCTGAAAACCCAAAAAGAATTCAAAAAGGAAATCGATTTAAGAAGTAAATGCAAGAGTTGCAAAATCTGTCAAAACAGACCAGCAGGTAAAGATCAATTTTTTCAAAAATCTTTCGTTGCTCAAATAAAAAAGTGCAAAACTAACGAAAGTTAAATAATAACCTGAAGCATAAGCTCAAAAAATTACAGCTCAATCCAACGTACAGAGATCTCTCACGAATGTTTACGGTGAAACACAAAAAATCTGTTTCGGGACAGCAACTTCCCCAAATCTTACTTCCCTCTCATTAGAAGTTGATCTTGACACAAAAACCAAACAAAACGTTAAGGAGAGGTTATTACCGAAGTAATAACTTCCAAGACTCAAAGAAACAAAAACAAACTGAAAGCAAAAATAAATTGGGGTGTCTCCCAAAAAGCTCTTCCTTTATAGCCATTAAGATGGGCATGATAATTTCAATGATGCTCTCATAAGATATGAATTGAAATGAAAGAGAGCATTAAGAAGCAAAAGTACACATGTTTAAGTCTAATCCACTTCCTGTGCAATGGAATTTTGTAAACAAACAAGTTGTTGAAACCAGAGGCTACTAGCATAGGAAGGCAAAAGAAGTGCAACATAAAAACTTTCAGCATAAAACGAGGAAACTTGATATTATTGAGATGCATAAGAACACTCTTCCCTCTCTCATAATAACTTTCAGTATCATGCATAAACTTAATAATATAACTATCACAAGAACCATTGTAACAATGATCACTTATCCTAACAGAAAACACAGGGACACTAGCTCTCATAACACTACTTTGTGAAACAATATTAGGGATATCCTTATAAGGGATAGTGTGTCCATCTTCCTCATATTTAGTGACAAAGTCTTTCACATTTGCTATTATAGGTTCATCATCCATTTGTTTATCAGGTTCAACAGCTTTATTTGTACCTTTATTAACCATACTAGCTATCATAGAATGTTCCTTTATCTTAATTGGGAAAGGGATTTTCTCAACGTAAGGTTCAGGTAAAACATGATTAGCAGTATAAACTTCAGTATTTCTTGCAGGAACACACTTAGCAACATCTTTATATGGTTCATGATACTAATTCCACTTCTTTTTAGGAACTTCAATATAGGAGGCAAAAGACTTAAAATAAGTTGCAATAGCTTGAGAGTCTAGACCATAAGCATTACTAATATTTTGAAAGTCAACAGTTCCCATAAAAGATTCAATGCATTCATAATCATAATTTATACCTAACTTTCTTCCTTTTTCATTCTCCCATGCTTCAGCATTATCTTGAATACGGTCCAGAAGATCCCATTTAGCTTCTTCTTTCATGCGTGTAAATGATCCAGCACAAGAAGCATCCAATAAATCCTTATCATGAAGAGAAAGCCTTGCATAAAAGTTATTGATAATAATATTGTTGGGGAGCTCATGAATGGGACATTTGAGCATTAATAACTTTAATATCCCCCAAGATTGAGTTGTACTCTCTCCATCAAGAGGCCAAAAATTGTATTTTTGATTCCGATCTTTATGAATCTCACTAGGAGGATAAAACTTTGAATAAAAGAGAGGCACTATTTCCTCCCATTCAAGAGCTTGACCATTCTTTAGCAGCTTATACCAGTCCTCAGCTCTTCCTTTTAGTGATAATGAGAATAGCTTCTTATTAACTTGATCTGTAGTAATACCTGCACACTTGAACAACCCGCATAATTCGTGTATAAAGAGCAAATGATCACCGGGATGGATAGTTCCATCTCCAACATAATAGTTATCCATAACACGATCAATAATTCTTGTAGGTATTTTAAAAGTATCATTCTCAGCAGGTGGTGGTTCATCTACTACCTTAGAAGTGGTAGTAGCATTACGAAATAAGAAACTCAGCGAATTATCCATAATGAAAATAAAGCAACTAACAGAAGTAAACAACACTCACAGTAGAAGTTTCCTTTACCATTTCCACTCTCCAATAGCGCTTCACTCCCTGGCAATGGTGCTAGAAAATAGTCTTGATGATCCACAAGTATAGCGGGTGTATCGCAGTATTTTTGATAAGTAAGAGTGTCGAACCCAACGAGGAGCAGAAGGTGCTGGCTAGTGGCTTGGAGCAGGAATTCTCTGTAAATACTTAGCAAACCGATTTTAAGGGTTTTTTATAATGCAGGTAAATAAAGTACGAGTAAATAAAAGACAATAAGAATAAATGCAGCAAGTGGCCCAATCCTTTATTCGGCAAAGGACAAGCCGGTTGTATTACTTAAGATGACCAAACGTTCTCGAGGACACATGGGAATACCGTCAAGTGTTTTTGCTTCATGTAATTGATTAATCTTCTTTAGTTTGCTAAGTGTTGTGTGGGTGAACCTGTGCTAATGTACCGACCTTTCTAGGACTATTACATACTTGTGATTATACCCCTTGCAAGCATCCGCAAGTATAAGAAAGTAATTAAGGTAGAAACCTAACCTCAGCTTTAAACTCTAAGACCTTGACGTCCCTTGTGCAATGGTTTCCTAACGGGGGTTCAGGTTTCTGTCACTCCGGAAACCCCTACGATTAGTAGCCAAATACACAATGCATTCCCCTAGGCCCATATAGGTGGCTCTGATACCACTGTTGGGTTCGCAACATAGAAAACAAAAAATTTCCTACGATGGGAACTATACGCCAAGATCTATCTACTAGCTACAAGCAACATGTGGATATACATCCATAGAGAACTTACCCTCGAAGACAACAAAGCTTTGTTAACAAGTTGGAACTCGTGGATGATATAGTCGTACACTTGTCGATCTCAAGATCGTGATGAAGTCTAGCAGGTCCGGCTCCAGCACGTCCTTCAGATCCAGCTCCAGCAAGTCCAGCACCACCAAGTCCAACACCACAAAGCAGCAGTGCATCCGTCATCGCACACACGTCTGGTACCCCGACAACCTCCATACCTCTCTCCAGCAAAGCAGGGGAAGTAGCAACTCCTTTCCAGATAAAGCCACCGGGAACATGTATCTCGCTAATCCGAGACCATGGGGAATAACTAGAGGGGGAGAGAGATCCTTCACGAGGAGGTGTGAGGAAGAAGGAGTGAGAGGGGGGCCTTTTATAGGAGGAGGGGAGGGTGTCCCTTCACCTCCCCCATTCATGTGGTGGTAACCCCCTCCACATTAAAATGCCCCTTCACATTCTCTTTTAAAGTCTCCACTTTAAATGAATTAAATTTCTCCAAATTTAATGCTCTCTCATTTAATAAAACTATTTTATTAATTTTATTCAGAATTTTGTTAATTACTTTAATTAACAAACATTCACATAAAACCCCCTGCAACATTTCAATATTACATGCAGAACCAATTTCAGCAATTTCACCCGAAACAGTTTTGGTGTCTATTGAAATAATTCCAGCGCTTTCTTAAATCTTTATCTGAAACATATTTGCTCCAAATGGTGTCGGTATCCCTTAAGTGTGTCACCCTACGGTTAGCAAATAATGCAGACATGATCGAGACCCCTCTCAGATCAATAATCAGAAGCGGGACCTGGAGATCCATACTGACTCCTACACATTCAACGATGACTTCTGTGATCGTGAGAACCTTTAACGCTAGTAACTAAATCCCTTTGTCTCATGATATAATACGTGTCCAAGATTCGATCATCGGTATCCAAATACCTAGCTTGATCTCATTACTGACATGCACTCTTTTCTCGTTCCCGTGATATAACATTCTAATAATCACATCACTTGCTTGCAAGCTATCTTAATGTGATATCACCGAGAGGGCCCAGAGTATATCTATCCGTCATCGGGATGGACAAATCCCACTCTTGATCCATGAGCCTCAACATAACACCTTTGTAGCACTGAACCCACCTTTATAGTCACCCTGTTACGGTGTGACGTTTGATGTTATCAAGATACTCTTCCGGTGTTAGCAATTAACATGATCTCATGGTCTAAGGACTAAGATTACTTCGTATGATGTTATAGCAATATAAACATAATGACTCTGATCGTAATGCTATACTTCGGATGAATGTTCATCACATCATTCCACCAATGTTGTGACCTCGTTATTAACAACATCCAATGTCCATGATCAGGAAACCTTGATCATCTTGTTAATCAACGAGCTAGTTTATATGAGAGGCATTACTAGGAACTTTGTATTTTGTTTATTAAACATACATGTACTAACGTTTCCAATTAATACAATTATAGCATGCAAAATAAACATTTATCATAAACATGGAATAAGATAATAACCACTTTATTATTGCCTCTTGGGTATATTCCCTTCAGTCTCTCACTTGCACTAGAGTCAACAATCTAGTTTGAAAAACTTTGCGTATTGAACACCTATGGCTTTCTAGTGTTGCATATACGCGATTGATAGTGGTTAACATAATCTCTAGATCTGACAGTTTCAGGTCTGTGTGTATTTGCATGTCTTTGCGTCTCTACGCATCACTCATTCCCAAATGAGATGGCATTGTATAAATTTGGTACTTTGGTGAGACCTTTAGTTTGTTCGGGTTAAAATATATTGATATTATTGTCATACAATATATCTTCGTAGTATTAGCCCACTTTGAACCACACCTAGTTTGATAACAAACTACTTAACACAAATGCCCTCCTTTGCTGCTACTATAGCAGTCATGTACTTAGCCTTTCGTTGTAGTATCCGTCACAATGTCTCAACTTTGGAACTCATCCAAATCCATCATGGAACATCCTTTCCATTACATTGTGCCACCCATAGTCTAAATTGAGATAAATTTAATTTGTATCTTGTGACAAAACTAGTATCGATGTAACACTTTACAATGAACTACCGTTAACTATTTGTCACTTATACATGATATATTCTTAGTTCTTCCAAAGCTCATAAGAATATCTTTACTATTGTCCAATGATCATCTTATGAATCATTCTGGTATGTGCTCATAACATTTAGAGCATAGGACATTCTGGATATATACATATCATGGTATAATCGATCAGAATCTTCATGTGATTTTACTCACCAAGTGTTGAAACACTTGAATCTTGATACAATCCTTTCCATGCAGCAAGAACCTTTCTTGTTGTTTCCATATTGAACCCTTTCAATATATCATATATGTATGTTTGGCATAACCATATTAGCGCCTCAATCTATCCATATAGACATTGATGCCAAATATTCCGGTTTTGCCCAAGTCTTTCATCAATATGAAATTCTTAACCCGTGTCAATAAAAGATACATCATTTCCAATCAGCAATATGTACTCTGCATAATGTATTGGAAATTTGTCTCAGCGCTCCCACTTAATTTCTTGCAAATGCAAGCATCTTCATCATCTCCGATGAATTTTAACTCTTTTAACAGTTTCATCATGGTGAAGATTCCAACTCCACTATGCTTACTTCAACTATTGAAGTTTGCATGCCCTTTTAGCACCCTTTGAATTAACAAAACCCTTCGGACCGTGTCATGTACATATCCTAGGTAACCATTCTTTTAGAAGAACCTCATTTTGTTTATTCAATTACCATATACCAAATTATATGTAGTGGTTGCTACATTAATCCATCAAGACTAAATATCGCTATGAAAGATCAAATCTTGTCATAGTCAACTCCTTGAACATTGTTGTAAACTTATTTCCGACATGTCAACTATTTCATAGATGTTAAACATCCATGTCTATTTCTTTATAGATCCAAACACGACCGATAGGCTTCACGCCTTTGCGGAGGGTCTTCCAAGTTTAGAAACTTGATTTCTCTTTTATGGATACTATCATGGATTCTATGACTTCTAGTCATTTTTATGGAGTTAGGGCCCATCATCGCTTCTTTATATGTAGTCGTTTCATCATTGTCAAAACAATAACGACTTGCTTATCAAATCACACTATTTGATTCTTACCGACCCACACGGTTCAATAGGAACTCTAATCTCCGAGATCACAACCTTTGTAATCACGGGAGCCATGAGCATTATGGCCACCACCAGGACACTTTCCGGTGTTGCGCTACTTAGCACATATAGCTAAGGTTCAACAACCTTATCAAAGTTCTATTGTCCTCCCACTTAACTTTTCACAAAAAATTCGTTCTCAAGAAACTTGATGTTCCAAGTAACAAACTCTTTTGTTCTCGGTGTTATGGAGAAATTCCCAAGAAATTCTTTGGGATAACCTACAAAGACGTGCTTATTAGACTTTGGTTGTAAACTTTTTACTTATGCATAGCATACCAAAATTTAAGAAAATACAATTCGGGGTTTATCCCAAACCATAACTTATATGGTGTCATTTCAACGGATCACGATGGTGCTCTTTTCAGTGTAAAAGTGGTAGTCTCTAAAGCTTCAATCCTTAAAACATAATGGTAGTTTTATAAATGACACCTTTGATCTTACCATGTCAAACATGGTTTGATTTCATCTCTCAAATATGCCATACTCCTATGGTTTATCGGAAAACACAAATCATGGAACAATTCCTCAAATCTTAAGTGTTTTGCTAAACATGTAACTCAAATATCTTCCTTTGTGATCGAATCATAAACTCTTTATTTTCTTGTTACAATGATTTTCCACTTCATCTTGAAAGTCTTTGAACAATTTTCAAATGTTTCATACTTCTTCCTTATTAAGTAAATATATAGATATATTCACTTAAATTTCTGGAGAAAGCATATGAAGCAAAAAGATTCATCCCATATGGATACATATAATGGACTATATACATCAACATGCATAATATCCAATAAGTTAGTCATCCGTTCCTCTTTGGCCTATGGACGGAGTTTCAATTATCTCGAGGAAAGTTTCATAAGCGTCAATTGATCAAAATCAAAGACTCCAAAAATTCCATCAACATGGAGTTTCTTCATGTTTTCTTTCTAATATAATGTAAAATAGCGATGTCACTTCATAAGTGATCTTTCAATCATTTGTCTTGCGACATTTTAGCAATAGTGTTTATGGATGTGATTTCTCCCACTAGACTTGTAAAAGTTCATGCATCCTTTATGGAATACGGTAATTATTTGAACAACCATTGTTCTCATAATACCGGAACAAAATAACAATTATTTAAACAAATCTTGAAGTCTAGGTTTGATGACAACGAAAAAAAACACAATAACACTTTATTTGTTTTCGATGAATATCATCACTTATTCTCTTGCTAGTTACTTAGGCCATTGCAGTTCATGAATTGCGTTGTCCTGTATGACACTTCATACCAACCAATTCGGTATCCAATACTGGTATCCAATACCTAAGAACCACATTGTTTAACAAGCAAGGAATACAACCATAACATGTATATCTTCTATATACCTAATCTGGAAATTTCCAACTTTTTCTTTTCTGCCAAATATTTTATAGATTCTCTTTCAGCAATTCCTTTTCCTTTTAAAATAATATATCAACATCAATAGTGGTGTCATTCACATGACACATAGTACAAAGTGTATATAGTCAAATACTAATACCTTTGAACTTGCACTTTGAAGTGGATCACTGATACATTGCAAATGTATCTATAATTTTTGATGGTCCATGCTTGGTTTTATCTACTTTCTTGTGTTTTGTTCCAACTTTGGAGTACTTTTCATATGATTTCTTGGACTAACCTATTAACAAGATGCCACAGTGCCAGTTGCTTGTTTTCTGTTGTTTTTGGTTCCAGGAAGTCAGAAAATGAATATTCTCGGAATTGGACGGGACAAAAGCCAAAGTTACTATTTTCCTGGAAGACTCACGGAGCCAGAAGGAGAGTCGGAGAGGGGCCATAGGGTGGCCACACCACCCCTAGGCATGGGTCCCCCTTGGCCGCACCAGGGCATGGTGTGGGCCCCCTGGCTGACCACCGACCTTGCCTCCTTCGCCTATAAGAGCCACCCGATACCAAAACCCTAAATCATCAATCAGAAATCCATGAAAAGTTTCGTAGCACCGCCGCCACCGAAGGGGAGATTCGGGGGACAGAAAGTCTCTATTCCGGCACCCTGCCGGGACGGGGAAGTGCCCCTGGAGCCATCTCCATCGATCTCCACCGCCATATCCATCACCATTGATGATTCCCATGATGAGGAGGGAGTAGTTCTCTCTCGAGGCTAAGGGTTCTACCGGTAGCTATGTGTTCATCTCTCTCTCTATGCATGATCTTATTGAGATCATGAGCTTGTAATCTATAGATCTACCTTGCTACTCAAGTGCTTTAATAGATCTCTGCTCTCCCCATGTGTGTGAAGTTGACAGTGTGCACACCATGGTGGCACTTAGGCTAGAGATTACAAATACTTGTTATGAGTTATATTTGGAGTTGGATGTCTCTATAAAATTGTGGTGTTTGTTGGAACCATCTAGTGCTCAAGGAGACAGTGTGGGGTTTTCTAGATGGGAAAGACTTACTTTGAGGTGTGCTGTTATAGCCCTACCATGGATTAGAGTGTCCAACCGGAGAGTAGTTCAGCGTAGTATCATAAAGAAGAATATATTTATATGAGAGTGTTCACTAGTGAAAGTATGATCCATAGGCCTTGTTTCTAAGCACTGAAACACCGTTTGCTATTAGATTTGTTACATGTTTGCTTGCTTCCTTCTTTATTTCAATTTTACTTTAGTCTTTTCCACGCCATCAAGCTACTTTCTATCACCATTACCACTTATAATTATCTATACCACTTGTATTTCACTATCTCTTCGCCGAACTAGTGCACCTATACACCTGACAAGTGTATTAGGTGTGTTGGGGACACAAGAGACTTCTTGTATCTTGATTGCAGGGTTGCTTGAGAGGGGGTACCTTTGACCACTTCCTCCCTGAGTTCGATAAACCTTGGGTGATCCACTTAAGGGAAAACTTGCTGCTGTTCTACAAACCTCTGCACTTGGAGGCCCAACAACTGCCTACAAGAATAGAAGTGCGTAGACATCAATCACCATCATCAAATGTTTGGTATTCTTTCAAAAATCCATTCTTTAGTAATCTATTAGTGTAGTAAACATTTTACTTACATCTTCTATTCATCCTTATCATGACAACTTTCATGATCAAGCTACTATAGCCTATAAGGAAGAATGACGAGTATAATTTTAGTTCCCGAACCTTTTTGGGGGATTCGGATGCCTAGCATCTCCATCCTTCACAAATTCTCATACAATATGAGAACATGTATTTTGCTAAATTATACTCTATCATAATGCAACCAAAAACTTTGTTTCAGATATCACAATATCTTCCACACATGATGGTTTCGGAAAACAATTCTTTCAGCTCCTATATAATCTTGATATTAAAACAACTTTTGAATATCAATAATCATGGAGGCAAACATGATACTTTAGATACTAACATTGGAATTCTTACTCTTGATTTAATACTACTTATTAAACTTCATGGAGTAAATAGAGTTTGCTGAAAGTTTGCAATAGGACTTATAAACTTTAAATTGACATTCAAAACAATACGATACCAGTTCGTAAAGTAAATATCCAGAATTCTATAGTTCTATTATCTCAATTAAAACTAAGCATAAGGTAGTGAACATACGCCAATGACTACAACAAATTATGCAAATTCACTTTGATTTAGTTTATGAAAAATTGAGTTCGACTAATCCAAATTAGAAATGAACTCCCACTCAAAAACGACATCCCTCGTGCCTTTTTGGTGATTACATGAACCAAATCCACTACACCAAGTCCGATCATCACGTGAGTCGGTGTAGCTTCAAAGGCGAGCATCAATATGGGCATCATATCAACTATATGACTCATGCTTAACCTTTAGGTTCGTGTTCCGAGGCCATGTCTGTACATGCTAGGATCGCCAAGTAAGGACCTTAGTATTCGTGTGTGTAAAACTGTCTTACACCCATTATATGAAAGCGTAGTCGATTACACCCGATCATCACATGATGTCTCGAAACACAATCCATACAACGGTGCATACTTAAGGAAGAACACATTTTTATCTTGATATTTAAATGAGGGATCATCTAATAATGCTACTAAAACGCCAAACAAGCAATATAAGATGCGAACATCATATGTGTAAAGTGGAATGCTATGGTCCATGCATTTGATCACCATCATATGCATCATGGTATGATCTCTATCATTCCTTTGTGTGTAAGGCCAAGGTCTATGGAACTTACACGTTGAGTGTGTTGTAAGAGTATCTATCATACATCTAATTACAACAATACCATAGCAAGACACTAGCCCAACAACGATCTAAACTAGACGCCTCTAATTTATCAATTGCAAGTTTTACGTGGCTTAGGGCTTTCGGAGATAGAACCGGTCTTACCTACGAACATGAACCACAAGGAGGATAACCAAGTTATTAGCAAATCGTTGTAAATCAGATATTAACTATACTAGGAGAGATACAGACACCCGCCAGCCACTTATGCAAAACAAGTTGCATGTCAGTCGTGGAACCGGTCTCATGTACGATGACATGTAAGGTTGGTCCGGGCCGCTTCATCCCACTATGCCACCAATATCCAAAATACATAGAAGATGCAATAACATGATCATCATCGCCCACATATAAACATACGTGTACTACCCATGTAAAGCACCTACGCATAGATCTGGCTCTGATACCACTGTTGGGTTCGCAGCATAGAAAACAAAAAATTTCATACGATGGGAACTATATGCCAAGATCTATCTACTAGATACAAGCAACAGGTGGATATACATCCATAGAGAACTTACCCTCGAAGACAACAAAGCTTTGTTAACGAGTTGGAACTCGTGGATGATGTAGTCGTACACTTGCCGATCTCAAGATCGTGATGAAGTCCAGCAGCTCCGGCTCCAGCACGTCCTTCAGATCCAGCTCCAGCAATTCCAACACCACCAAGTCCAACACCACAAAGCAGCGGTGCATCCGTCATCACACACACGTCCGGTACCCCGACAACCTCCGTCCCTTGCTCCAGCAAAGCAGCGGAAGCAGCAACTCCTTTCCAGATAAAGCCACCGGGAACATGTATCTCGCTAATCCGAGACCATGGGGAATAACTAGAGGGGAAGAGAGATCCTTCACGAGGAGGTGTGAGGAAGAAGGAGTAAGAGGGGGGACTTTTATAGGAGGAGGGGAGGGTTGATACATTGCAAATGTATCTATAATTTTTGATGTTCCATGCTTGGTTTTATCCACTTTCTTGTGTTTTGTTCCAACTTTGGAGTACTTTTCATATGATTTCTTGGACTAACCTATTAACAAGAGCCACAGTGCCAGCTGCCTGTTTTCTGCTATTTTTGGTTCCAGGAAATTCAGAAAATGAATATTATTGGAATTGGACGGGACAAAAGCCAAAGTGCCTATTTTTCCGGAAGGGATCAAGTGCCAGAATACGAGACGGAGAAGGTCCAGGGAGCCACCACATCACCTGGCCGCGCGGCCAGGCCTGGCCCGCGCCAGGGGGTGGTGTGGCCGCTCCCGGCACCCCCTCGACCTCTCCTTCCGCTTATAAGTTGCCCTCGGGATGAAAATCCTAAGGGCCCGATCAAAAATCCATGAACGAGTCAGTAGCCGCCGTCATCTCCATCCCTAGATTGGGAGGGATCTGAAGTTCTTCCTGGCACCCTGCGGAGAGGGGAATTCACCCTGGAGGCCTTCTTCATCACCATGCAACCCTCCGGTATGATGCGTGAGTAGTTCATCTGTGGACTACGGATCCATGTAGTAGCTAGATGGTTGGTTTCTCCTCCTTTGTGCTTTCATGTTTAGATCTTGTGAGCTCTGTTCATGATCAAGATCATCTATTTGTAATTCATACATGTTGTGTTTGCGGGGATCCGATGGATATTGAGATGCTATTTCAGATTGATTATTGATTCTATCATGTCTTTGTTATTTGAGTGCATGCTTTCCGTTGTTAGTAGCTATCTTGGCCAAGTAGATGCTAGCAACTCCAAGAGTTAGTATTTATGCTCGATAGTGGGTTCATGCCTCTGGTAATCTGGGGAAGTGACAGAAATCTCTAAGGTACTAGATGTGCTGTTGCTACTAGGGAGAAAACAATAATCCTTTGCTCATAGAACAATCGTATTGTTTACTTTACACGCAGTTCGTAAAGCAATAATCTGTTGCTTGCAACTTAATACTGGAGGGAGTTCGGATGATAACCTGAAGGTGGATTATTAGTCATAGATGCAGTTGGATGGTGGTCTATATTATGTTGTAATGCCCAATCAAGTCTCAAAGGAGTCAAGATGATTAGTATATGCATGTATTGCTTTCTCGGTGTTTGTCAATTGCCCCGTTGTAATTGGTTCACCCAGCATGTTATCTATCTAAGGAGAGCCACCTCTAGTGAACTATGGATCCCGGTCCTTTTTCTTTATATACAATCTATAAACTGTTTCTGCTTTGTGTTTACTTTCTGCAAACTATTACTTCTTTCTATTCGATACGTTTAATCCTTTGTTTTCCGCAAAACACGGTGAGATTGACAACCTCATCGCAAGTTGGGGACAAAGTACTGTGGTTGTGTTGTGCAGGTCTCCACGTTGCTACTAGCACCGGTAGTGCGCCCTGCCAAAGCCAGGCTAGTAACACCTTTGGGATGTTTCCTTGCTCCTACTGGTTCGATTAAACCTTGGTTTCATAAGTGAGGGAAAACTTGCTGCTATATTCATCGTACCTTCCTCTTGGGGTTCCCAACGAGCTCTACGTCGAAAGTCGAGCGCATCAAGATTTTCTGGCGCCATTGCCGGGGAGTCAAGGACATCTTCACAAGGGGAGCCCCTCATAACCAATCTCTTTACTTTGTTGTTTTTGTTTTGCTTAGTTTCTTTTTGCTTTGTTTGCTTGTTTTGTTCTTCAAAAACCCAAAAAAAATTAGTTTTACAAGTTTGCTTCCTTATTTCAAAAACACAAAAAAATTAGTTCCTTTCTTAAGTTGCCTTTATGACTAGCTCTGCTCCAATCACTATTTCATTATGGATAGCTCACTCAGTTTCCTATTTGGGAACAGTATTATGACTGCTAAGGTAATAGATGAACCATCGCGTGCTAGAACCTCCTTGGAAGAAGAAATTGCTGAACCTGAAAGCTCATTAGATGAAAAAGAGGAGGAGAGTGATGGACAAAAGGAGGAAGAATGGATCTACCCATGCCTACCTTCTAATGATAGTAACTCTTTATCCCTTACATTATTTGATTGTCCCCCGTGCTTATCAAAGGAGGGTGAATGTTATGTTCCCGAGGATTCTTTTGAAAATGTTTATAATAAAGCTCTAGTGCTTGTAGATCATGAAAATCATGCCTTATGTGATAGTTATATTGTTGAGTTTATTCATGAGGCTACTGAAAATTATTATGAGAGAGGAAAATATGGTTGTAGAAGTTTTTATGGTAATGAAACACCTCTCTATGTGCTGAAAATTTTGAAGTTACTTTTGTTTTATATTCCTATGCCTGTCACTTTGTTCTTTGTGCATTTATTTGCATACAAGATTCCTATGCATAGGAAGTGGGTTAGACTTAAATGTGTTTTGAATTTTCTTCTTGATGCTCTCTTTTACTTCAATTCATATTTCCTATGAGAGCATCTTCTCAAATTTTCATGCCTAACTTAAAGGCATTAAAGAAAAGTACTTGTTGGGAGATAACCCAAGAGTTTTAGATGAGTCTTGGAAGTTATTACCTCTGTAATAACCTCTCCTTATCCTTTTTATTTGCTTTTTGTGCCAAGAGTAACCTCTAATGAGAGTGAAGTAATGATTGGGAAAGTTGCTGTCCCGAAACAGATTTCTGTGCTTCACCGTAAAAATTCCTGAGAGAGCTCTATACGTCGGATTGAGCTGTAATGTTTTGTGCTTCTGCCCTAGGTTGTTATCTAACTTTCGTTAGTTCAACACTTTTTGATTTGAGCAACATAAGTCTTCTAAAAAATTCGTCTTTACCTACTGGTCTGTTTTGACAGATTTCTACCATTTTCTGCATTTGCTTCTTGTTGGTTCCTTCTTGAGTTCTTTTGGGGAATTGAGATTTTTGAGGGAAGTGCTACAGTAGCCAGTGTTCTAATGGAAGTTTATTTGGTGTTAGAACTGAACCTTAAGACTTATTTATCTTGAGTGCACTAATGTTGCTAATAAAGATTGTGTGAAGTTTTGTATGAAGGAAAATTTTCAGGTGTATAGAAGGAATGAGTAATGAGATGAAGGATGGACTAAAGCTCAAGCTTGGGGATGCCACGCATGTCACCCCAAGAAATATCCAAGAAGTACAAGCGTCAAAGCTTGGGGATGACCAAGGCATCCCCTTCTTCATCAATAAAAATTCCAGGTTTCTTCCAAACGCTTCATTTTTATTTTTCATGCACAATTGTGTTTTTCTTGGAGCGTCTTCTTTTTCATTTTCGTTTTGGTTTTTAGTTTGCTTGGTTTGCTTAGTTTTCTGAATAAGTTGGTTGGACCCCCTCTTTCATACGTTGGTTTGCAAATAGTTTGGTTTGGTTTGGAAAAGAGTAGGAAAGTTCATACTTATGTGGTAAAAAGAGCTCGTTTTTGACTGTGGCCTATGCTTTGTCATGCCATGCTTGATATTATTTGGCTTTATGCTTAGTATTCTTTGCTGTAGCATGACTTGTTATAAACAATTGAGATTTCTTAATGTGCCTTGGATGAATCATGCGTTGTTTTAGCATATTAAAGCATAATATAGTGGTATTCTCCTTTGATGCTTTATTTGGGTTGATTTGGCACATGCTCACACCATGTGATGACTATCTCAAGTCACCATAGCCTTTATGATCCTTTAGTTTTCAACTTGTAGTATCACTTTATGTTTTGATCAATGATGTTTTGTCGCTCTGCATGATTATGGCCATTATTGCTCTCTTAGTTTGTCGCCCCCTTTTTGCTAGCCTCCACAACCAAGTATGAGTTCCACTCATGCATCCAACTCCCTAAACCAAGTTATTCCAAAGAGTCCACCATACCTACCTACTAGATTATGCTATTCCAAGTATATTCATGATTTTGTTTACCTTCCTCTTGTTATGAGAAAACTAGTGATTAAAGCTCTCACGAACTTGATGGCACACCTTAGTTTACTTGCCTTTAATAAACTTGAACCATTGTGTCTTCTATGTTGTATATGCTTGCACTTATTTATTGGGAATTAGCAGAACCATGCTTTCATGGGGAACGCTTTCAACATTGCACTTGGTACTTATACCTAGTTGATATCATGCTATTTTATATATGGATGTCGTCGGTGTGAAATGAAAGGGGAGCTTGTAAGTCCATGGAGTTATGTATATGTGTTAGAGAAACGTCTGGGCCGCTGGTCTAATCCATGCTGACATGGTGGAAATCTGCAGCGTAACCATAATGAGCCGTCTATGAAGCATTCTTCTTATAAAAAAAGAATCCTATATTGAGAAAAAAAAGAGAGAAAAGAAAATAAAAAAGAGATACTATGAAAAGAGGAAAGAGAGAAAAAAGCACCATATTCCCATGGTAAATAAGAAGAATGCTGAGATGCTTGTTGTCTGCTTGCCTTGTCATTTTGATATGGGGATTCTTCCGTATCATCGGGCAAGGGGTACCCCGTTGGCGGTTCTCAATGATACACTTGTACTTACGATGACAAGAACTTACCGGTGACTAAACTTGAGTAGCATGAGGAGCGGGCCTCGTATACAAGGGACATGAGATTTCTGACTTATACTTCGTCAAGCATGTACACCATAGTTTGTTCACTTTAACCTTAATCACTTCAAGATGCTTATGATAGGGGCAATGAGAGCTGAAAGCTATTAAGTACCATAATTTTTGGAAGCTCTTTATGAGACTTGAATCCCTACTTCCTTTTACAAAAGGCCTTTCTTCCACCATTATATTGAGTCTCCACCTTCTATCATTATGCACCTACTTTGAGAGCATAGTGGCCATTCTTAGTTCTATGTGCATTGTCTCAAGACTAGTTGATTGATGCATAACTTGTTATTGCTTGTTTGAAACTATTGTATCTAGTCACTCTTATGAACTTTGAAGGTGTCCTATGCATTTATATTTGCTACTCTATTGAGGGACAAGCTGAATACTATTATGCTATGTTTTCTTTATGGGAAACAAACAAACGTCTTGCAAAGCATTGTTATTCATGAATCTTTTGTTTGTGCCTTTTCATGTTGCATCATAGTTTCTTTGCTTATTGCTAGAACTTTGTCTTTCATGTTATGATTGAAGTACTATGATCCCAGCCTTGAATGTTTTGCAAATACTTTGTTCAAGTCTTTGATGGTGCATCTCACCTAAAAAATTATTCTTTCTTTTTATCACTTACCTACTCGAGGACGAGCAGAAGTTAAGCTTGGGGGTGTTGATACATTGCAAATGTATCTATAATTTTTTATGTTCCATGCTTGGTTTTATCCACTTTCTTGTGTTTTGTTCCAACTTTGGAGTACTTTTCATATGATTTCTTGGACTAACCTATTAACAAGAGCCACAAGTGCCCCTGCCTATTTTCTGCTGTTTTTGGTTCCAGAAAGTCGAAATGAATATTCTCGAAATTGGACGGGACAAAAGCCAAAGTGCCTATTTTTCCTAAGGGATCAAGTGCGAATACGAGGCGGAGAAGGGCCAGAGCCACCACCACTGGTCGTGCGACCAGGCTGACCAGCGCCAGGTGGTGTGGCGCTCGGCACCCCTCGGCCTCTCCTTCCGCCTATAAGTTGCCCTCGACGAAACCCTAAGGGCCGATCAAAATCCACGAAAGAGTCAGCCACCGTCATCTCCATCCCTAGATCGGGAGGGATCTAAAGCTCTTCCGCACCACGAGAGGGAATTCAGCACTGAGGCCTTGTTCATCACCATGCAAGCCTCCGGTGTGATGCGTGAGTAGTTCATCCTTGGACTACGGATCCATATAGTAGCTAGATAGCTGGTTTCTCCTCCTTTGTGCTTTCATGTTTAGATCTTGTGAGCTCCGTTCATGATCAAGATCATCTATTTGTAATTCATACATGTTGTGTTTATGGGATCGATGGATATTGAGATGCTATTTCAGATTGATTATTGATTCTATTATGTCTTTGTTATTTGAGATCTTGCATGCTTTCCGTTGTTAGTAGCTATCTTGGCCAAGTAGATGCTAGCAACTCTAAGAGTTAGTATTTATGCTCGATAGTGTAGGGGTTCGTAGCATGGAAAACAAAAAATTTCTATCGCATACAAACAAACAAGCCAAGATCTATCTACTAGATTGCAGCAACGAGTCGATGGAATAACTCACCCTCGAAGATTCCAAAGTGTTTAACGAGAGCAGATTCTCGTGGGTGATGTAGTCGATTTCTTCCGATCTCAAGATCGTGTAGACGATCCTTCCGGCTGCTGCGTTCCATAGCGCTCCCGCAATCGGTCACACGTTAACTCGACGAAGACCTTCCTCTCCCTTGTTCCAAAGAAATGGAGGTTGTAGCACTCTCTCATGATTCCTGGCAACGCGTGGTACCTAAGTAGAGGGAAATCCCGCAGGCTTCCTTAAGCCGGTCAGTATGGTGGAGCTTATGAGAGAGGCTATTAGTGGTCTAGTAATTAGACACACCAATTAGAGGGCTCTAAACCAATTAGAAGGCTCTAAACCAATAGCTCTAAACCGGGTCTAGATCTATGGTTTAGTTTAGAGGATAGGAAACTTGTGTGTGTGGGAGGAGCCCGCCTCCTTATATAGGTGGAGGGCTGGCCGGCCAAGGGAGGAGTTCCTCCCAACTCGGCCTAGGGAGGTGCGCCGGCCAAGGGAGGAACCTCCTCCAACTCGGCCTCCACCTCTCCTCCTCTTTCCCACTTCCCAAAAGCTGCTTGACTTTCAAACTGGCTGCTTGACTTTTCAATTTAGGATTTAAATAAATCCTTTATTTGGGACAGCAAGAATACTTAGTACATGATGCAATCATTCCAATATGTAATGACACACTCATGTACCCTTCCTCCGGAGTGCCGGACATTCCGGGACCTTCTAGAATGTTCCCGATGAAAACACGGAATCATTCCGCCATTCAAACGGGACTTTCCTTATATGAATCTTATTCTCCGGACCATTCCGGATCTCCTCGTGATATCCCGGATCCCATCCGAGACTCGAACAACATTCGGTCTCTTTCTCATAATACCATAACTACTCAAACAACGTCAATCCTTAAGTGTGTCTCCCTACGGTTCGTGAATTATGCGGACATGATCGAGACACTTCTCCGAACAATAACCAATAGAGGAATCTGGAAATTCATATGGCTCCACATATTTCTCGATTACTTTGCGATCGAATGAACCACTTACATACGATACCAATTTCCCTTTGTCTCATGATATGTCACTTATCCGAGGTTATGATCGTCAGGTATCTCTCGCATACCTAGTTCATCCTCACATCGATAAGTACTCTTTTCTCGTTCCGTGATATGTGATCCCAGACCAAGTCACATGCTTGCAAGCTAATTGGATGACATTTCACCGAGAGGGCCCAGAGAATATCTATCCGTCATGTGGATGGACAAATCCCACTCTTGATCCATGTGTTTCAACCAATACTTTCCAAACACTCAATGCCACCTTTATATCCACCTGTTACGGTGTGGTGTTTGATGACATCAAAGCATCCATCCAAGAAAGGTGATATGCATGATCTCATGGTCGAAGGAATTAGGTTACTATGTATCGTAAAGCATATAGCAATTGAACTATTGAAATGACTTGATCTTTATGCTACGCTTGTCTATAGGAGTATGTCCACCATATCATTCTCCTAACGATATGATCTTGTTGTTGATAACATCTCAATGTTCATGATAGGAAACCACAATCATCAATCAACCAACAAGCTAGTGAAGTATAGAGGCTATACTAGGGACTTCAAATTAAGTTTACAAATCACACAAGTATTAATGGTTTCCTTGTTAATACTATTATAGCATGAATGTAAACATTTATCATAAACACAAAGATATAATAATAACTACATTTATTATTGCCTCTAGGGCATATCTCCAACAGTCCCACTTGCACTAGAGTCATCTAATCTAGATTACATGGTAATATACCAACACCCATGGCGCTTTGGTGTTGGTCATGTTTTGCCCTGGAGAGGTTTAGTCAACGGATCCGCCACATTCAGATCTCGTGTGTACTTTGCAAATCTTTATATCCCCATCCTGGATATGTTCTCGAATAGCGTGAAAACGCAGCTTGATATGCTTCACTTCTTGTGTGACCTTGGTTCTTGTGCATTGGCTATGGCGCCCATGTTATCACAAGAGATAGACATTGGGTCCAAGACACTTGGAACCACACCCAGCTCTGTAATGAACTCTTTCATCCATATCGCTTGTGAAGCCTCCAAGCAGCCATGTATTCCGATTCATTGAAGATCTCGCCACAACGCTTTGCTTTGCACTCCTCCAGCTAATCGCTGCACCATTCAAAATAAATACGATCCAGTTGTGATTTAGAATCATCCGGATCGGTGTTCCAACTAGCATCGGTGTAACCATTAACAACGAGCTTCATCACCTCCATAAGAAAGAACCATATCCTTAGTTCTTCTCAAGTACTTAAGGATGTTTTTGATCATGTCCAATGATCCACTCTGGATCACTTTGATATCTGCTAGTTAGACTAACGAGATATGCGATGTCGGGTCTAGTACATAGCATGGCATACATTAGAGATCCTATGGCTGAGGCATAGGAGTCTTACTCATCCTTTCTCTATCTTCGCCGATGTCGGACTTTGAGTTTTACTCAAGGTCGTATTGAAGCAACATGGGCAAGAACCCTTTCTTGCTCTCTTCCATTCCAAACCTCTTTAGAACTTTGTCCAAATATGTACTTTGTGACAATGATATTTGGCGTTTCGATCTATCTCTATAAATCTTTATGCCTAATATGTAAGCTGTTTCGCTAAGATCCTTCATTGAAAAACTATTATTCAAATATTCCTTGACACTATTAAGAAGGTCTACATCATTCCCAATCAACAATATGTCATCCACATACGATTAAGAATGCTCTGAGCTCCCACTGACTTTCTTGTAAATACAAGCTTCTCCATAAGTTTGTATAAAACCAAAACTTTTGATTACCTTATCAAAACGTTGATTCCAACTTCAGGATGCTTGCTTCAATCCATAGATGGACCGTTGAAGTTTGCATACCTTGTTAGCATCTTTAGGATCGACAAAACCTTTGGGTTGCATCATATACAACTCTTCATCAATGTCTCCATTGAGGAATCTTTGTTTTGACATCCATCCGCCATATCTCATAATCGTAATATGCAGCGATTGCTAACATAATCCTCAGACTTTAGCTTCGCTACCGTGAGAAAGTCTCATCGTAGTCAACTCCTTGAATTTGTCGAAACCTTTTACGACAAGTCGAGCTTTATAAACGATAACATTACCATCAAGATCTGTTTTCTTCTTGAAAATCCATTTGTTCTCGACAGCCTTTCGGCCATCCGGTAAGTCCACCAAAGTCCATACTTGGTTTTCGTACATGGATCCAATCTCGGATTTCATGGCTTCTTGCCATTTATTGGAATCTGGGCTCATCATCGCTTCCTCATATGTCTCGGGGTCATCGGTGTTGTCCACCAACATGACATTCATAACGGAATCATACCAATCTGGAGTGGTACGATTTCTCGTTGACCTCCGAGGCTCTGTAGCAACTTCAACCGAAGTTTCATGATCACCATCATTAGCTTCCTCTCTTATTGGTGCAGGCACCACAGGAACTTCTTCCGGTGCTGCGCTACTCGCAATTTCGAGAGAAAGTTCGACAACCTTGTCGAGTTCTACTTTTCTTCCAGTCACTTCTTTCGAGAGAAATTCCTTCTCTAGAAAGGATCCATTCTTGGCAACGAAGATTTTGCCTTCGGATCTATGATAGAAGGTATACCCAATAGTTTCCTTCGGGTATCCTATGAAGACGCATTTTTCCGCTTTGGGTTCAAGCTTGTCCGGCTGTAACTTCTTTACATAGGCTTCGCATCCCCAAACTTTAAGGAACGACAATTTAGGTTTCTTCCCAAACCATAATTCATATGGTGTCGTTTCAACGGATTTAGACGGTGCCCTATTTAAAGTGAATGCGGCTGTTTCTAATGCATAACCCCAAAATGATAGTGGTAGATCTGTAAGTGACATCATAGAACGAACCATATCTAAGAGAGTTCGATTACGACGTTCAGACACACCATTACGCTGTGGTGTTCCCGGCGGTGTCAACTGCGAAAGTATTCCATATTTCTTTAAATGCTCGCCAAACTCGTAACTTAGATATTCACCTCCACGATCAGAACGTAGAAATTTAATCTTCTTGTTACGTTGATTCTCTACCTCACTTTGAAACTCCTTAAACTTCTCGAAAGTTTCGGACTTATGTTTCATGAAATAGATATACCCATATCTACTCAAATCATCCGTGAAGGTAAGAACATAACGATAACCATCATGATGCTACACTCATTGGACCACACACATCGGTATGTATGATTTCCAATAAGTCCGTAGCTCGCTCCATCATACCGTAAAATGGAGTCTTAGTCATTTTACCCATCGACATGCTTCATCTTTCAAGTGATTCAAAATCAAGTGATTCAAGAAGTCCATCGGAATGGAGTTTCTTCATACGCTTCACTCCAATGTGACCAAGACGACAGTGCCACATATAGGTCGAGTTATCGCTTGACTTCAAACGTTTAGCTTCAATGTTATTAATATGTGTATTTCCACTATCGAGATTCAATATGAATAGACCATCTATCAAAGGTGCATGTGCATGAAACATGTTACTCATATAAATCGAACAACCATTATTCTCGGATTTAAACAAGTAACCGTCTCGCAATAAACAAGATCCTGATATAATGTTCATGCTTAACGCAGGCACCAAATAACAATTATTCAAGTATAAAACTAATCCCGATGGTAGATGAAGAGGTAGCGTGCCGACCGCGATCACATCAACCTTTGATCCGTTTCCTACGCGCATCGTCACCTTGTTCTTCGCTAGTTTCCGTTTATTCGCAGCTCTGTTTGAGTTACAAATATGAGCAACCGAACCAAGATCAAATACCAGGCACTACTACGAATACTAGTGAGATACACATCAATAACATGTATATCGGATATACCTTTCTTCTTGATGTTGCCGTTCTTCAAATCTGCCAAGTACCTTGGGCAATTCCGCTTCGATGACCTTCTCCCTTGCGGTAAAAGCATTGGTTCAGGCTTAGGTCCAGCCTTGGTCTTCTTCGTGGTGGCAGCTTTCTTACCACCCTTCTTGAAGTGTCCCTTTGCTTAGACTTGCCTTTCTTGAATTTGGTGGTCTTATTGACCATCAACACTTGGTGCTCTTTCTTGATCTCCACTTCGCAGATTTTAACATAGCAAATAGTTACGGCAACTCTTTGTTCATGTTCGCATGTTGTAGTTCATCACAAAGTTCTTGTAACTTGGTGGTAGTGATTGGAGGATGCGGTAAACTCCCAAAGTATTAGGAATCACTATACCCAAACTTTGAAGTTTATTTGCGTGCCCGGACATCTTAAGCACATGCTCACCGACGAGCTACCCTCTTCCATCTTGCAGTTAAAGAACTTTTCGGAAGCTTCATAACTTTCAATTGCCGCATGAGTCTCAAAGATTAATTTGAGATCCTCGACAATATCATATGGATCGACTCTTCAAACCTTTTCAAGCTCGATTCTAAACCATACAAGATAGCACACTGAACTATGGAGTCTTGATTCTTCCAGCGAGGTAAACATTCTTTACTTCATCGGTAGCATCACCGCAGTGGGTCACCTAGGTGCATCCGACATAGGTCAAATTACCAATGTGAGGACAATCCTCAAATTGCGGAACCAATCCGAAGTTGCTTCCATTGTTTTTCAACTTTTCTTTCTCTAGGAACGCATTAAAATTGATGGTAGGCTGCCATTGATCTACAACATATTTGCAATAGTTTAGACTAAGTTTATGACAAATTGAGTTCAAATTAATTAATGAAATTAAACTAGGTGAACTCCCACTCAAAACAACATCCTCACATTGTTTTAGTGATCACATCGAACCAAATCCACTACATCAACACCGATCATCACGAGTTGATATAGTTTCAATGGCGAACAATCATCATGTTCATCATATCTACTATATGATTCATGCTTTACCTTTCGCGATCCGTGTTCCTGAGGCCATGTCTCGTACATGCTAGGCTCGTCAAGATCAAACCTTAGCTTCCGCATAAGCAAATCTGGCTTTACGTTGTATTCACCACCGGAATCAAAGACACCCGATCATCACGTGGTGCTTCAAGCAAGCTTTGGCAACGGTGCATACTAAGGGTGAACACTTTAGAACTTGAAATTTATGTATGAGGGATCATCTTATAATGCTACCGTGCCTACTAAGCAATACAAGATGCATAAAGGATTAACATCACATGCAATTCATAATATGTGATATGATATGGCCTTTCTTCTTTGTGCTTCCGATCTCCATCTTCAAGCACGAATATGATCTCCATCATCACCGCATAGCATCAAGGTCAATGACGCTTCTTCATGGTTGTCGCCCACCAGCTTCAACTATTACAACTATTTTGAATAGACACGCAGGTCTTAATGTAAATTAAAGACAACCATATGGTTTCGCCGTTGCCAACTTACAATAAGGAACATTGCATACATCAAATATAATCACAATCATGGCCATATCACATCATCTGCACCCCCGCAAAACAAAGTTAGACGCTTCTACTTTCTTTGCATATTTTACGTGGTTTGGGGCTTTCCATAAGTGTCGTTCTAACTTACGAACAAGAACCACAACATTGATACTAGCATTGTTGATCACCCGTTGTAAATTGGATCTTTACTATGCTAGGAGAAACAGGCACCCGCAAAGCCACTTATGCAATACAAGTTGAATGTCAAGCGTGGAGCAAGTCTCATGAACGATGTCAAGAAAGGTTAGCCCGGCACGCTTCATCCCAACATTACGCAAGATGCAAAGTACACAAAAGCAATCTACAATAAAGCATCAACGCCCACAATGACCATTGTGTTCTACTGCAACAGATCTACATATAGACACGGCTCGATACCATCAGTAGGGGTTCAGAGCATGGAAAACAAAAATTTTCTATCGCATACAAACAAACAAGCCAAGATCTATCTACTAGATTGCAGCAACGAGTCGATGGAATAACTCACCCTCGAAGATTCCAAAGTGTTTAACGAGAGCAGATTCTCGTGGGTGATGTAGTCGTACTCTTCCGATCTCAAGATCGTAGACGATCCTTCCAAGGCGCGTTCCATAGCGCTCCTTGATCGGTCACACGTTAATTTCGACGAAGACCTTCCTCTCCCTTGTTCCAAAGAAAATGGAGGTTGTAGCACTCTCCTCGCGATTCCCAAAGACAACGGCGTGGTACCTAAGTAGAGGGAAATCCCAGAGGCTTCGCCTTAAGCCGGTAGTATGGTGGAGCTTATGAGAGAGGCTATTAGTGGTCTAGTAATTAGACACACCAATTAGAGGGCTCTAAACCAATTAGAAGGCTCTAAACCGAATAGCTCTAAACCGGGTCTAGATCTATGGTTTAGTTTAGAGGATAGGAAACTTGTGTGTAGGAGGGAGCCCTGCCCCTCCTTATATAGGTGGGAGGGCTGGCCGGCCAAGGGGAGGAGTTCCTCCCAAACTCGGCCTAGGGAGGTGCGCCGGCCAAGGGGAGGAATTCCCCTCCAACTCGGCCTCCACCTCTCCTCCTCTTTTCCCACTTCCCAAAGCTGCTTGACTTTCAAACTGCTTGACTTTTCAATTTAGGATTTAAATAAATCCTTTATTTGGGACAGCAAGAATACTTAGTACATGATGCAATCATTCCAATATGTAATGACACACTCATGTACCCTTCCCCCTCCGGAGTGCCGGACATTCCGGTACCTTCTAGAATGTTCCGATGAAAACACGGAATCATTCCGCCTACTCAAACAGGACTTTCCTTATATGAATCTTATTCTCCGGACCATTCCGGATCTCCTCGTGATATCCCGGATCCCATCCGAGACTCCGAACAACATTCGGTCTCTTTCTCATAATACCATAACTACTCAAACAACGTCGAATCCTTAAGTGTGTCTCCCTACGGTTCGTGAATTATGCGGACATGATCGAGACACTTCTCCGAACAATAACCAATAGAGGAATCTGGAAATTCATATGGCTCCCACATATTTCTACGATTACTTTGCGATCGAATGAACCACTTACATACGATACCAATTTCCCTTTGTCTCACGATATGTCACTTATCCGAGGTTATGATCGTCGGTATCTCTGCATACCTAGTTCATCCTCACATCGATAAGTACTCTTTTCTCGTTCCCGTGATATGTGATCCCTTGTGACCAAGTCACATGCTTGCAAGCTAATTGGATGAACCGAGAGGGCCCAGAGAATATCTATCCGTCATGTGGATGGACAAATCCCACTCTTGATCCATGTGTTTCAACCAATACTTTCCAAACACTCAATGCCACCTTTATAGCCACCCTGTTACGGTGTGGTGTTTGATGACATCAAAGCATCCATCCAGTAAAGGTGATATGCATGATCTCATGGTCGAAGGAATTAGGTTACTATGTATCAGAAAGCATATAGCAATTGAACTATTGAAATGACTTGATCTTTATGCTACGCTTGTCTATAGGAGTATGTCCACCATATCATTCTCCTAACGATATGATCTTGTTGTTGATAACATCTCAATGTTCATGATAGGGAAACCACAATCATCAATCAACCAACAAGCTAGTGAAGTATAGAGGCTATACTAGGGACTTCAAATTAAGTTTACAAATCACACGAGTATTAATGGTTTCCTTGTTAATACTATTATAGCATGAATGTAAACATTTATCATAAACACAAAGATATAATAATAACTACATTTATTATTGCCTCTAGGGCATATCTCCAACAGATAGTGGCTTCATGCCTCTGGTAATCTGGGGAAGTGACAAAAATCTCTAAGGTACTAGATGTGTTGTTGTTACTAGGGAGAAAACAACAATCCTTTGTTCATAGAACAATCGTATTGTTTACTTTACATGCAGTTCGTAAAGCAATAATCTGCTTGCAACTTAATCTTTGGAGGGTTAGGATGATAACACGAAGGTGGATTATTAGTCATAGATGCAGTTGGATGGCGGTCTATGTATTATGTTGTAATGCCCAATCAAGTCTCAAAGGAGTCAAGATGATTAGTATATGCATGTATTGCTTTCTCGGTGTTTGTCAATTGCCCCGCTGTAATTTGTTCACCCAGCATGTTATCTATCTAAGGAGAGCCACCTCTAGTGAACTATGGATCCCGGTCCTTTTTCTTTATATACAATCTATAAACTGTTTCTGCTTTGTGTTTACTTTCTGCAAACTATTACTTCTTTCTATTCGATACGTTTAATCCTTTGTTTTCCGCAAAACACAGTGAGATTGACAACCTCATCGCAAGTTGGGGACAAAGTACTGTGGTTGTGTTGTGCAGGTCTCCACGTTGCTACTAGCACGATGAGTGCGCATACGCCAAAGCCCAGCTAGTAACACCTTTGGGATGTTTCCTTGCTCCTACTGGTTCGATTAAACCTTGGTTTCATAACTGAGGGAAAACTTGCTGCTATATTCATCGTACCTTCCTCTTGGGGTTCCCAACGAGCTCTACGTCGAAAGTCGAGCGCATCAAGGGTGTCCCTTCACCTCCCCCATTCATGTGGTGGTAACCCCCTCCACATTAAAATGCCCCTTCACATTCTCTTTTAAAGTCTCCACTTTAAATGCATTAAATTTCTCCAAATTTAATGCTCTCTCATTTAAAAAAACTCTTTTATTAATTTTATTCAGAATTTTGTTAATTACTTTAATTAACAAACATTCACATAAAACCCCCTGCAACATTTCAATATTACATGCAGAACCAATTTCAGCAATTTCACCCGAAATAGTTTCGGTGTCTATTGAAATAATTCCAGCGCTTTCTTAAATCTTTATCTGAAACATATTTACTCCAAATGGTGTCGGTATCCCTTAAGTGTGTCTCCCTACGGTTCGCGAATAATGCAGACATGATCGAGACCCCTCTCAGATCAATAATCAGAAGCGGGACCTGGAGATCCATACTGACTCCTACACATTCAACGATGACTTCTGTGATCGTGAGAACCTTTAACGCTAGTAACTAAATCCCTTTGTCTCATGATATAATACGTGTCCGAGATTCGATCATCGGTATCCAAATACCTAGCTTGATCTCGTTACTGACATGCACTCTTTTCTCGTTCCCGTGATATAACATTCTAATGATCACATCACTTGCTTGCAAGCTATCTTAATGTGATATCACCGAGAGGGCCCAGAGTATATCTATCCGTCATCGGGATGGACAAATCCCACTCTTGATCCATGAGCCTCAACATAACACCTTTGTAGCACTGAACCCACCTTTATAGTCACCCTGTTACGGTGTGACGTTTGATGTTATCAAGATACTCTTCCGGTGTTAGCAATTAACATGATCTCATGGTCTAAGGACTAAGATTACTTCGTATGATGTTATAGCAATATAAACATAATGACTCTGATCGTAATGCTATACTTCGGATGAATGTTCATCACATCATTTCACCAATGTTGTGACCTCGTTATTAACAACATCCAATGTCCATGATCAGGAAACCTTGATCATCTTGTTAATCAACGAGCTAGTTTATATGAGAGGCATTACTAGGAACTTTGTATTTTGTTTATTAAACATACATGTATTAACGTTTCCAATTAATACAATTATAGCATGCAAAATAAACATTTATCATAAACATGGAATAAGATAATAACCACTTTATTATTGCCTCTTGGGTATATTCCCTTCAGTCTCTCACTTGCACTAGAGTCAACAATCTAGTTTGAAAAACTTTATGTATTGAACACCTATGGCTTTCTAGTGTTGCATATACGCGATTGATAGTGGTTAACATAATCTCCGGATCTGACAGTTTCAGGTCCGTGTGTATTTGCATGTCTTTGCGTCTCTACGCATCACTTATTCCCAAATGAGATGGCATTGTATAAATTTGGTCCTTTGGTGAGACCTTTAGTTTGTTCGGGTTAAAATATGTTGATATTATTGTCATAAAAAATATCTTCATAGTATTAGCCCACTTTGAACCACACGTAGTTTGATAACAAACTCCTTAACACAAATGCCCTCCTTTGCTGCTACTATAGCAGTCATATACTTAGCCTTTCGTTGTAGTATCCGTCACAATGTCTTAACTTTAGAACTCATCCAAATCCATCATGGACCATCCTTTCCATTATATTGTGCCACCCATAGTCTAAATTGAGATAAATTTAAAGTTGGTGATGCAAAATGGACGTATCAGTGATCCGTGCAAAAAACATGTAAAGTTGGTGTTTTGCGCAATGATGGCAACAATGTGGGTTGGTTTGTGCAATTTACTCCATGATTATGCCATGCTTTGGTTTAGCCTAAGGTTGCCACACCTCACCTAAGTCATGCCACGGCATATTAAACACTTTTTTTGAGCCATATGTTCCATGTGTTATTGGCTCTCTTTTTTTTGCCAAAACTTGCCACTTTGTGATGGCCATTTTATTCACTTCACTTGCTATGGCGCCATAGTTTTTTTTCACAGGAGAAGGGTCACGAAGGACCTCGTTGTGGCGCCATAGTGAACCTAAGGTTAGTCATGGTAGAGTTAGTCATGAACCAAATATACCCTTAGCTTGTGAATCCATGTTAGGGGTGGGCACGAAGAAATGTCGCACACTGAGGGAAGAAACGTCTCCATGACCAGCATTGGCTAGAGATGCAAGTAGGATCCCACTTATATCTCACTTCTAGGTCGTCTATAAATCTACAAGTTATATTTTAAACAACAATTTTCAACAAGACAACTTAAATGTGGGATATAAGTGCGATCTCGCTTACATTCATAATTTTTGATAAATATAAAGGGTTGATTTTGACAACCATCCAAACAAATCCTTATTCCCGAAAAAACATACCACAGTGACTAATTCGATTCAATGTTATCTTCATGCTGAGGGCTAGAACCTGAACGCACCATTTGCCCTATCTGATAAGCTTTATTTTTTCACCCCCACCATTGTTTCTTCTACCCTTCTTATGGAGTACTTAGTTGTGCACCTATTCCCACTTTACCGACATTGTCGCCGATCGTATTTATCACTGACAGCACATCCGTAACTGGGGTGACAACGTTGGGCAAGGGCACCGGAGTGGCCGTCACCATCAAGATCAACTTCTCTCCAACCCCCCATGAACTAGTAACACGTGATTGTTGAAGGCAGCTAGGCTTTGAAGAAACTGCACAAATACCACAATTGCACTAACAACATAATTGAGCAAGACAACTCACGTGGCATCATTTTAAAAATGTATGAGGTATAACTTAAAGACCATAGGATTATGAGCGATGGTGTGTGTCACCTTAAACTTTAAGGAACCAGTAAATCAATTTGGTTAGAAGGAACAACATAGACTCCGCGCTGCCACCCTCCCCCTTCTCTTCCCCTCGGAGGACCGCCGGCCAAAGGCTCACGACTCCGATGAAGGGGACAGCGATGATCTGGCATGGGACCCAGCGCTAGCGAGGGATGCTGCCGGGCGAGCCCTTCGCCGTCGACGGTGCCGCCATGGCGTCCCCTTGTGGCAATGGGTGGCTCGGTTGGAGCTCGGTCCTGACTGGAGGCCTCCGGTGGGGTGGTGCTGGCATGGATGGAGTCGGTGGGAGCCATGGAAGCCAGGGTGGCGACCCTGGGAGGTGGTTGGCGGCGCTGATCCTGGCGGCGGGAGGCGCACGCCGATGCTACGGTTCGCCCTCCTCGGCCACGTGGGTGGAGAGAGGGTGGTGGACGGTGGTCGTCACGATGGTCGCCTTGTCAGCTCTGAAGATGGTGTCCTCATCCCGGGCTATTCCCAACCTCTGGCCTGGTATCTCGGTTCGTCGGATCTGGCCTTGTCTGGGTGGCGGTGTTGGGGGATCTGACCAGGAGAAATCCTTGACCGGTGGTGGCGGTCATGGCGTCGACGACATTGTAGGATGTCATCTTCCTTCTTGGAGGCGACATTGAGGTGCATCTCCCTGCCCACCTTCTCCTACGCTCGGGTGAAAACCCTAAATCTTCGGATTGGGAGAGGCAGCGCCATGTCGACGTTTCCTCCTTGGAGGCGCCATCTTGGGCTCGTGGGAAGCTGTCGTGCCACGCGGTGTTCTTGGTCTGCTAGTGGCGGCTTTGCCGTGTCTTGGCCTCGTCCTTAAACCTTGCATCTTGCTAGGTGGTCAGTGCTTCGGCCGGCGGCGACGTCTGGGGGTTCGCGTATAGAGATGTTCGTGCTTCGGCTCCTTGGCATTTCGTTCCTGTGTACATTCGCGCTCTTGGGGGAGCTACTCTGCATGTTCAACACCCTGCGAACCAGGGGAGAAGGTTGGGACCTTCATCGGAGGTAGAGGCGGCTGGCACGACGAGCCGGGACGTGACAAAGAGGGGCTTCTCTGGCGGTGGGCTTCTCGGTGTTTTCCTCGCCCAAGTTCTGCATGTTTCGATGGATGAAGACCTCGAAGCCAAGCTGTTTTCCTATGTTTTTCCTCATGTTGCTTGTTGTTCATGGCCTGTCAGCTGATCCATCAGCACCCTGTACTTGCCGTTTTGGCTTCATTAATTTATCGGGTTTATTTCGAGCCTACCGTCTTAGAAAAACAACATATGAAAGAGATATCAGACCGATACAACATATGCTACATATGCAAATTTGTTTTCATGTCATCAACATACAAATGATGACGGGTATACTTATGTAAGCGTCTCCCATGCATCAAGGAATAGTCAAGTGTGGACTTTGCTACCGTCATCAGACCAAGTCATACACGCATACAAAAAGTAATTAAAAACGTGATTGGAAATCATGCTTTTATACTAAGATAAGAAAATAGCTCTTTGTCCGTCCTAAAAAGGATTTTACAGATTTATCTAAATTGGTATGTATCTAAACAAATTTTAGAGTATAGATATATACTTACGAATCTTGATAAATTCGTGATATCTTTTTTCATCAGGATGTAAGGAGTAGATAAATACTACTAGCTCAAAACTTTTTCTGCCACAAAAGAGAGCTTTGATTTGAATTGTGGGCGTATATGAAACTGCTTGGAAACTAACGAGGCTCCTCTGGCGATCCGGTGCCTCGCCGGGTGAGGTGGAGTTGGACCCCACCGCGTGCGCTGGCCGCTGGGCTCCCGTCGTCGCCGTCCACGTTCAAACAAACGCACCGCCAGCGCCACCTCACCGTTAATCTCACCGCCCCCTAATCCCAGAGATTCCAATCTACCCAGTCACCATCTGGAACCATTGGCCAGTCGCCAACCCTCGTCGCCGTTGACGGCCGCTTTACTCCCCTTACGTCGCCGTCTCGCGGGGCTGGCGGCCACCAATAACTCCCGCTCCCGCCGCGTGCCAAGTAGAAGGGGCCGAGTTGGAGGAGGAGGATGGTGAGGCTCCCGTACCTGACCGCGCTCACCACGCTCTTCAGCTACGGCCTCCTCTTCGCCTTCGGCCACTTCCGCGACTTCTTCCGCAGGATCCTGGACGCCGGCAAATCCAGCAACCTCAAGGTCCGTTTCGCTTCTATCCTAACTTGGCAGGCCGGCCGGCCCGCCGGCGAGATTCTGATTTGTTTCCCCCTGTTTCCTCTTCCGGGGCTCACGCTGTGTTCGTGTTGCTGATTCCGTAGGGTTACGCGCCCATTTGCTTGGGGTACGAGGATTTCTACACGCGCCGCCTCTACCTCCGCATCCAGGTGAGAGATCTCCTTCCCCACTGCAGACGATTCGTAGAATTGGAACCCCTTTTGTCTGAGCTGGAACTTGGATCACGCGATTCCGAGTCAGTTGCTTGAGTTCCCTGGTAGTGGTGAGCGAGGCAAATCTACTGCCTGCTTAAGTAGATCATATGATGGATACTATCCCGACTGTAACTTTTGGAGAGGTTCATCCATTGCTAGGATATCTGAAGCACTCCTACTCTCCAACCTCATCCACTGCAGCACAATTATGCGATCCCAAACGAAACTTCGGTCTAAATTAGTGGCTGACTGAAGTAAAGTGAAATGGTTGCTTTGTTTCGAGCGATCTTGATTGTGCTGTTCATTCTGCAGCATTTTTTTGTGTGCTATTTCACTTTCCATCTATTGTACAGAGTAATTGTCAGAAACCATATTTCTAGATGTATCCATTGATTTTTTTCTGGACAGTGATTCTGTGGGACAATGCTTCTCTTTGCTGTATGCACCCTCTAGTCTAGAATAAAATACTCATCACTTATTTCTGTTTGCCTTTTCTTAATCGGTGGGCAGGACTGTTTTAACCGACCTATTGCTAGTGCGCCGGATGCCTGGTTCGATGTAGTTGAGCGGACCTCAAATGATGGCAACAAGACACTCCAGTATGTTTTCCTCACATTCGACTCCACACCTAATTAGCATAAGCAATTGCTGCGGATGTTATCCCAGGACGAATGCTAGTCTCTAACTCAGTGCATCTTCCATGCAGATGTACCAATAAAACATCCAAGTGTCTTAATTTGGGTTCCTACAACTACCTTGGTTTTGCTGCAGCAGATGAGTACTGCACTCCTCGTGTTATTGAGTCACTCAAGAAATACTCTGCCAGTACTTGCAGTTCCCGAGTTGATGGAGGTAGGAGCTTAATGTCCATGCTGTAGTTTGCCTCCATATAGTGCTTTAATAATATAGTGAAAGGAAGGTTAATTGATTGTATATGATCTTAGGAAATACTAAGCTCCACACAGAGCTTGAGGAGCTGGTTGCCCGATTTGTCGGCAAGCCTGCAGCTATTCTTTTTGGCATGGGTTATGTGACAAACTCTGCAATCATTCCAATCTTGATTGGGAAGGTATGTGGTGAGGAGATAGGCATTTATTTCTTCTGTTCTTCTGATACATGATGGAGTTAAATGAATAGCAATGATTGCAGGGGGGACTGATAGTTAGTGATTCATTGAACCATATTTCCATAGTGAATGGAGCTAGAGGTTCAGGGGCCACGGTCCAGGTTTTCCAACATAACAGTAAGCTCCATAACAACTGCATCTCAAGTAATTAATTCAATGATGAGGCATGTAGTTTAATGCTTCCTTCATTTCCTTCCAGACCCCGCACATTTGGAAGACGTACTGAGGGAGCAGATTGCAGGGGGGCAGCCTCGTACACACAGGCCATGGAAGAAGATAATTGTGATTATTGAGGGAATTTATAGCATGGAAGGGGAGCTGTGCAACCTCCCTGAGATTATGGCTGTCTGCAAGAAATACAAGGTTTGAGAATTGTGCAAACTGACTTTGCTATTTTGTAGGAACACTGCATCTTAAAGTGATGAAACTTATAGTAGTTCCTTGCGCACTGAGCATATTACTTGTGGCATATATAGTACTGGTTTTCACCAGCTATGCTTAATGCAAAACTTCAAACTGGTAGTGATGTATTCGAGTATTGACTGGAGTTCTTAAACATCTTAACAGGCTTACACATATTTAGATGAGGCACACAGTATTGGAGCTGTTGGAAAAACAGGGAGAGGTGTATGTGAACTACTGGGAGTGGATCCAGCTGATGTTGATATTATGATGGGCACATTTACAAAGTCATTTGGATCGTGCGGAGGTTACATTGCAGCATCAAAAGTACGAAGAACATTCTTACCAATTCTTGACTGAACATGTACAGATTTGATAAATCTGATCAGTAGGTCTTCAATGTTTTTTAGGAGATCATTGACCATCTCAAGCATGCATGCCCGGCCCATATATATGCAACATCCATGTCACCTCCAGCAGTCCAGCAGGTCATATCCGCGATAAAAGTTGTCCTTGGGGAAGATGGATCTAACAGAGGTATATCAGAATGAGGATTGAAAGATTTTATCGCTTATGTGTGTCTCTTGTCTTGGCAAAATTCCTAATCTAGTACTTGCTGTAAATAGGGGCCAAGAAACTCGCTCAGATTCGGGAGAACAGCAATTTTTTCCGTTCAGAGCTTCAGAAAATGGGTTTTGAGGTGCTAGGAGACAACGACTCACCTGTCATGCCCATCATGCTTTACAACCCTGCTAAAATCCCTGCTTTCTCAAGGGAGTGCCTGCGGCAAAATGTGAGTTTTCGTATTGTGCCGCTCCATGCGTCAGATTCACAATAAATATATATTATTTGTTTAGTTCAAAATTTTGTAAGAGAACTTAAAGCAATTCATACTTATGCTTCTAGTTGGTGAAGTTTTGAGTTCCTCTTTACTAATGTGGCGTGTGTTCTGTTATTCTAGGTTGCTGTTGTTACTGTTGCGTTTCCTGCTACACCACTGCTACTTGCCAGAGCTAGAATATGTATCTCAGCTTCCCAATCCAGGGAGGATCTTCTTAAAGGCTTGGAGGTAAAATCCACTCTCCCATCGGTGTGCCTAGGTGGAACACATGTAGTGTACTTGATCTGAATACATGAGTAGTATGAACGCATTTATGGATTGTGCGATGTATACAGAATACATCCCTGACTATGTAATAAATTCAATGCAAATTGTTCAGGTTATCAGCAAAGTTGGTGATCTTGTGGGAATCAAGTACTTTCCAGTGGAGCAAGAGAAGCCTGCATCCATTGACAAACTTAAGAAGCTCCAGTGAGCAGTGAGAACAGACAAGCGGGAGCAGTTTGCTGCTTTTATGCAAGATCTAGTGGGTCGTCTTGATAGTGCGTCATGCCTTGGTTTGGCTCTTTTGTGAACCTCCAGGACCCTTCACTCATCTTCTTTTCCTGAAGCAGTTTCGGATTTTGTACAGCTTGTATCATCATCCATCATAGTTCGAAACGTAACACGCTTATATAGACACTGTTTTGTCATATTCAGGAAAAACAGAATCCCTGTTACAAACTTGAAAGCCTTGTAAGTGACTGAAATCTTGTAGATACTAATTCGTCTTCTTATTGTTAACTTGTTTTCGAGGCTCAACGTTACCTGTATTGACAGTGCCCAAACCAGCTTGACTGTCGAATATTCTTTATGTGACTTGTATAAGACCATGGCGAGTTTAGTTTCGTAAACTGTGTGTCGGAACAGGCGAAACAAGGTTGGATCTTAAATCTCTCGAACTGCTCTGCATGTGTGGTTAAACACTCTTTTTAGTGATCAGTAACCTACTGTTGATTGATCATACTGAATTGTGTCAAGTCAATAGGGCTCCCCATCAGACGAAGCTCTGTAGGTTCTACAGTTGTGCTGTTGTGCTGCAAGGAGATGAAGAAGTTGATGAGCTGTTATGGCATATCAAAAGAGGAAGCTAGCCTTTTTTATGCCAATAAGGAAAACCAGTTGGGCCCTGGACCCTTGTTTTATTATGGATGTGGAACCAGTTGGGCCTTGGGCCCTTGGTTCATTATGGATGTGAGCAATGTGCATATGAAGAGAGTGGAGGACAGTAGTCACTCAAGTGTCAGTAACACCAGAAGGCAGGAAGGAGAAATGCTGTGGTTGCACACAAACATGTGACTCAATTCACAACTGGAACAACACTGTTTCTTCCTGGTTCAATGTGCCTCAGCTCAGCTGAGCTGCTTGTCTTGTTATGTTTTGGTTGGTAGTGAGATCAAGGAAGAGAGATATGTTGAGGCTGTGGCATGCATGTCTAGGGGGCTAGAACATGCTGCAGGAGAGGAGAGAGCTTGGTCATGCCTGCTATGATGCAAATGCCTAGTGCACTATGTACTGCTCCTCCTGGTGCCCTGATTGCTTTGCATGGCACAAAAGGGCTCTCTCCTATCTCTACTCTCTCTCTCTCTCTCCCCTATCTCTCTCTCCCTTTGTCTGGTCAAACAGCAGCCTCCTGCAGCTGTACGAAACAATATGCAGGTGTATATTTGCACTTTGCCCTGATAGGGATGAGAGAGATAGGCGTATGTGGTGCGGTTCTTTTAATAAAGCTTACTGGATTCTCTCTTTTTTTCTTTTGAAGGAAAAGAAAGAGCCTGCTGGGATTCTCTTTTGGGTGATTCAGACCATATGCTGTACTGTTTTTCAGGCTGATATGGTGTACTATAGGCAGTATATGGGGAACTAAATTCAGAAGTAATTTTTTTTGGAACAGTGGGAGGTATGGCATGAGACAAAAAGAGAGCTTCTACCTGTCTAGCTAGTGCTGGAAAGCATCAATAGCTGCTGCTGCTGCTGCAAGTCCATCGTCCATGTACATGGAATAACTGTCAAATTGTGGAATATTTGAACAGTCGATTTTGGGAATTTGACAAGATGGGCTAGGTATTTCTGCTGGAGCGATTTATTCCTGGCCACCTGTACTGTCAACCTCTTTTCTTTTTTCTACTACTCCTATTCTGGATTGCTAGAACTATATCCAATACAAGTTTGTTTTGGAGCAAGATTTGCTATTGACTAGCTGCATTTTCTGCTCGGTAGTAGTAGTAGTGGAGTAGCTTAGGATAGATTTTTCCATGTCTCCTGGCCTGCAAACCAGGAAGCAAGAAAACTGTCTAGGAACAGAGCATTACTATTTACTAGTGCATTGCATATAGTAGCTAGGTGCTGTGCACATACGTGTGCGTGCATGATCTGCATATGCTTTTTACATGCATGTTTCTTTTCAGAGACGTGCATGCATAGATTTGTACTGGCTAGCTTTTCTGTGAGCACCCTACTACTCCACCCCCCAGGCTATCAAAGAAGGATACAAAAACAGTAAAAGGAGACAGCACATGAACAGGGAAGATGCCCTCCTAGGAGTATAAGCCTGAAGGAAGGCTGCTCCCCTGCAATAATAAGCTGGCGAGTGAAGCACAGCCAGCCTGCACTCTGCAGTGAGCACTAGCTACACCTCCTACAAGAGCTTTTTTCAGAGACAGCTAGAGACAAACGAGGGCAGGGAACAAGGCTTAGCTAAAGGGGACAACAGTGGTTTTGAGCTGGTTCACAAAGATTCAGTGATGTGTCTTTCCATGGCATGATCGGTTGTGTGCATGGCTCGCAGGCAGCAAGAATGCAAAAGATTGCAGCAGCATGCAGCCAATCTTGCATGCATGCACGCATGGTTGGTCCACAAGATCTTCCTTGGCATGTCACAGGAAACCATGATCAAAACCCTGACCTCCCCCAATCCAAACATCTTGTCATGCACAATCTTTTCCTCCTCCCCCTGCCACATTGGAGACATGAGAGAGAAAGATTCAGAGCCCCCCCTCTCTCTCCCTCTCCCTCTCCTGTGTGTTTGTGTGTGTGGGCAACTTTATAGGCATGCAGAAGTGAGGCCAGGACAGGACACTGCTGCAGCCTACAGCACAAGGCAAAGTGAAAATCCACATCTATGGGTATATATGTCTATGCAACGTTTCAGAGTGCCAATCTGCAGGCGCCAAACAGTACATGCCTATCAAGTGCATATATGTATGCATGATGCATCAATGGCTTTGGTGCTCGAGTACTCTTTGCTTGGCTGCCATCATGACTCCTGAGGTGTGTGTGACATATTTGTTTCAAGAAGGTGAGCCAAATAAAGGATTTGTCATAAAACAGAGAGGTGCATTTGCGTGTCTTCTAGTAGAAATGATGGGTGGATTGATCACCACACAGACACATATTGAGCAAAGCAGGAAAGCCATGCCACTCCTATCACTCTCACCTTTACAAATTGGAATCCAGATTTGTCTGCATCTACATGTACATACCTGTATGATATTAGGAGTATATGTTTTGTGCTCACTATAGATTATTGAGGAAAAGAATGATGCCGGGCATAGTTTTTATAAAGAAAATAAAATGCTTGATGATCACCAACCAACTATTGACAGTTAATCTTTCGAAGGATTTCAGAGACTGGTCTTAAGTATCTTGCTCGGGAACATATGGGTATATATTCGAAGAGATATTTTAACTACCTTAGAGCATCTCTAACAACAGCCCTATTATAGAGCTTTGCCCCATAAAAACTACCAAATGGGGCAGATTGGGCCAAAAAGCGACCTCTAGCCGCATCAGTGTTTCGTGCCCCATTTTTTTTGGGACAGTGCCGCCTCGTGTTGCATATTTGCAGCAGCGCGGCCACTGCCCCATTTCCCCATCCCCGCACACGCATCAACTTGCGCTCGGAAGCTTCCCGCCCACGCACGCCGCCCCGCTTTCCCTCTACTCCGCGCCGGCCATTGGCCACGGGAACTGTAACATCCCAGCATTTAGGACCAAACGAGGGATAGATTTAGTAATATGTGCATCTGCATTCATTCATCTGATAAAAATAGGGTATATTTTTCGCAAACTAAAACCCTAGAGGGATCAGAGTTTCTATTGCCTTAATGGATTAGGATTTAGCTCATCTCGGCGAGTGCGATAAATTCTGGCAGCTCTAGGCATTTCGTGTGTTTTGGGGGGAGAATAATTCAAATTTGTTTTTGGATTTCCAATTTGAATTCAAATGGAGTTAAAGAAATTTATTACTTGAATAAATGAATATTATAATAAGAAAAATAAATGAAATTAGATTATTTGGATAATATATTATGGCAGTATACAAAACAATTAAGTAAATCGAAATGAGTTAATAAAAGAATGGAAAAGGACTTCATTACATAATATCATTTATTTATGCTAGTAAGTAAAGAAGAAAAAGAAATTACAATAATGGAAATAAAAAGAAACCTTTATTATATGAATATAAAACTACATTGTATTTACATATTTGAATAAAAGGAAAAGTTACAACAATAAAAAAGAAAACCTAAATCTAAATACTAGATATATCTTGTAGCTTCATGCATTTCTTTATCTTCTTTTCCTACAAGACAAAACTCAAACAAAAGAAATTGTTAGTGTTAGTTTTGTTCTCAGACTAACAGAGAATTGCATCTGCTAATGTCATCATTGAGCAAGTAATTAGAGCAACTCCAACAGACACGCTAAAATCCGGCGCTGTAAAATTGCTATGCAGCGCGTGCGATCCAGTTTTAGCGCGCGCGCGGCATTTCTCCTCCGGCGGATGCGCTAAAATCGGCGCGCAAAAATAGAGCGCAAAACAGACCCCACCAGATGCACAAAAATACAGCGCGTGGGCGCCGACGCAAACATGTTTCACAACAAACTATATGTTCAAGAAGATCAAACAAATCCAAATAAATTCAATAAAAAATTGTCTAGTTATTATTACAACACAACCAAATGGTACATGAATATTACAACAAATATAGGAATTGTTCATCAACAAATACAACAAGTTTTTCATCAAACACTACAACAAATACAACAAGTTTTCCAACAATACAACAAACAACAAATAAAAGGAGGGATCAACGTTGTGCTCCAAACCATTTCCACCACTCCTCTATGAGATCTTTTTGAAGATTATCATGGATCTCGTTGTCGCGAATGGCATGATATGAGGCAATGAAACGTGCCATCCTATACTCTCTCCTATGCACTTGCACATGAATCTCCATCAAGTCATAGTGGTGGATGCGATCTACATCTTTGCCACGATCATCCTCTATGATCATGTTATGCATGACCACACAAGCGGTCACGATGCACAAAAGACATACTTGATCCCAAAATTTAGCCGGTCCTCGCACAATAGCAAATTGGGCTTGCAAAATCCCAAAGGTTCTCTCCACATCTTTCCTAGCCGCCGCTTGTGCGGCATGGAAATCCTTTTATTTCTTACCTTTGGGTTTGTGAACCGGCTTCACAAAAGTTTGGAACCTTGGGTAGATGCCATCTGCAAGATAATATCCATAGTTGTATGTGTGGCCATTTGCTTCAAACTCTACTTGTGGATCTTCACACAATGCAATCCTTGACATAAGAGGAGACCGCTGAACAATATTGATATCATTGCAGGACTCAAGCATTCCAAAAAAAGCATGCCAAATCCAAGTCTCATAATCTGCCATAGCTTCAAGGATGATTGTGCAATCCTTCTTGTGACCTTTGAATTGTCCATGCCATGCCGCATGACAATTTTTCCAACTCCAATGCATACCGTCAATAGAGCCAAGCATTCTAGGGAACCCCCGAGCTTTGTTCTCCTCCAAAAGCCTAGATGTGTCTTCGGCATTGGGAGCTCTCAAGTAGACGGTGCCAAACACGCGCACAATTGCGACGATAAAGCGCTTGACACACTCAATGGCTTGACTCTCACTCATTGCCAAATGGTCGTCAACAAGGTTAGCCGGAATACCATATGCCATCATACGCAAGGCGGCGGTCACCTTCTGGTAGGTGCTATGTCCAAGCTCTTCAGCAACATTCCTTCTTCCTCGAAGAACCGATCAAACTTGGTCACCTCTTCGCAAATGCGCTTGAACAAACCGGTACTCATCCTAAAACGCCGACGAAAATACTCCTCTGGAAAGATGGCATTGTCGTTGAAATACATCCTCATCAACCTCTTGTGCCCTTCAATCCTTTCCCTCCACAACTTGCGCCTACCAAAAACCGAGCCACCACGCTTCGGTTCTTTAATCTCGCGCCAAGCTAATATTATCGATATGTTCTCATCTTCCTCGATCTCTAGTTCCTCGTCGGATGAATCATACGATATCCTCTACAAGCACGAATATATGCTCACTTACTCTACCGAAAGTAAAATAAAATTTGGAGTCACGGTGGCGGCAAAACATACCTTGCGGCGGCAAAAAAGCGTGCGCCAAGTAGCTTCCCGGCTTGAGGAGGACATGGCGGCCTAGGGTAGCGCGGCGCCGCGATCGCCAAGTTGCGGAGAGACGGCGCGACGGCGGCGGTCGCTTATCGGTGCGAGAGGAGGCGTGGTGTCGGCCACCCGAGTCGAATCCCACCGCGGCGAGCTCCAAGGAGGTACGGGGAGGCGCGACGACGAATCTGCAGATTCCGCACACGAGCGAGCGGCAGCGAGTGGTGGAGACGGCGAATCGAAGCGGCGGTGCCGGCGCTATCGCGGAAGGGGAATGGAGGCAGTGGACGCGCGAGTGAAGTTTCAGCGGCCGTTGGCGTTCGCGCGCGAGGGAGAGCGATAGCGCGCGCTGGCGACGGGGCACCAAATTTGGGGCGCGCGGGTGGGCAAATTGACACGCGCCCAATTTTTTTAGTGCGTGCCGGATTTTCGCGAGCCTGCTGGAGGACGAAAAATTGCCGCGCGCGCTATATATCGACCGTTATTTTTACAGCGCCGGATTTTAGCGTGTCTGTTGGAGTTGCTCTTAAGGGACAAATGACAATCTGTTCTTATCAAGAAACAAGCCTTAGTACAATATCATTGGAAAATGGGGCAAGTTTCACCAAGTCTTAGTAAAAGTAAAATAGTAAAACTCTTAGAAAAGATCCAGGATTCACTTGATCTCATCCATAATCAGTAGCAAGCAATCAAGCAGCTAACACGCAGATGCATGTGTGTGTGTGCTGTCGACACAGGGAGACAACCCAAAGGATTGATAAGGCAAGCACAACCACAATAGAGAATCTTCTTTGCTCATTCTTTCATAGCCAAGAACAACAACACAATACCACAAACCTATCCACCAAAAACAAGGCAATAGATCATCACCATGGTCACCTGAAGGAGCCCAAGGAGTGGACCAAGAGCAACAACACAGGAGCAAGAAGGAGAACAAGAAGGCCAATACCAGGAGGAGAAGGCCAGTACTAGCAGGAGAAAGAAGTAGGTCAAGTGATCATGATCAATCACCAACATCGTCCACACCAAGCTACAATAGCAACAATAGGTTGACCATCTAAAAAATTCATGCATAGAATTCTATTTTGATCAGCAGTACACATGAACTAGTGGTAGAGAAATGAGAAAGAGCTCTCAGTCTAGTGTTGTGATGCTACATCTATAACATCCTAGAGCAAAGAAGGAAGCCATCATAGTATTTGTTCTTGAAGGAGATTTGCCCTAGAGGCTAATAATAAAGATGTTTTTATTATCATAACTCATTAGTTAGTAATAGTTTTATACCATATGCTATAACTGTATCAATCGGAAACATTGGTACACATATCTCTACTACTTAAAAAGGACGAATTTCCTCGCTTTCCTCCGGTACACATATCTCTACTACTTAAAAATGACGAATTTCCTCTATTTCCTCCGGTCGCATATCTCTACTACTTAAACATTGGTACACATATCTCTACTACTTAAAAATGACGAATTGTAGGATTTCTTATACTACTATTTGTAACCTTGACAAGGTTAGTCCAATAGCGGCAAGATATCAATATTCACGCATACGGTGGTAATTGGTGATGAAAAAAATATAGCATATTCAGGTATGAAACCAGGGCAGTTCTTGCTTAATTAAAGTTTATCGCATTTTCTTATTTTACAATTTTTCATATGATGTGAAGAAGCTGGTTTAGAAATAGTTTAAATTTAGATATTTGAAGCATAGCTACATACAATCGTTCAGCAAAAACTTATAGATGGGACCTGGTAAGTGAACTATGAAGGAATTGTCACTACAAGTCTCACAGATTACATGCTCCAGCACCATGGTCAGACCTCCAAATTCAATCAATCTTCTCGTGGTGAATTAGGCATGTCCACATGTGCAAGTCTCTGTCACCATGGCCTCTAATAGATTCCATCATCAGTACCTACCTACGCTTTCTAGGTCCAAAGATGTTCACCTCTTCACATAGACAAATGAAAGAAACCAGATTGTGTTCATAGACTCATCTAAGCAAAAGTAAAATGCAATAGTTAAATAAATTCAATTTTTTATAAATAATTGTTGAATTCGCCACATTTTTAGCTAACATAAAAATCTACATGACTTACCAGGGATTTGTTAGTCCATTTTAGGTAACCTCCTTTAGCCTGTCAATACCTAGGTTTATTAGGAGGTAGATGCATTTTCTAAGTGGTCAAGGCATGCCAATCAGAAGCTATTCGGAACTAGGGACAGGCTTGAGCTGAGTCACAAATGAGCATTGTTCAAAGTTCATACTTCATAGTTAGCCTTTTCAAACTCCTTTTTCGTATTTCTCATTTTCTTAAAGAAAGGTCAAATTAGACTATTGTTACTTTTATTATGTTTCTAGCATTTACTTTGCCACTCTCTTAATGAATTCACCGAACTAACCATATAAATGAGAGACTGCAATACAAATTTACATGTATTAATTGAATTAAATAACCTCCACAATGCATACATAATAAGGATATAAATAACATGATTTATTGACACAAATGTATAATATAGGCATCAACTTACTGATTTTTATAAATTGCTGGAGCCCTCTTCTGAAGTTCATATGGACAAATGTCAGGGCAATGTGTGAATCTAGAATATAGCAGTCCATTTTTCAAGACTTTTTCGGCTAACTCTCATTATGGCTCAGAAGCTTGAACTTCATGCTATACAACACTTGTTCTATTCTTAAATCCTGGCAAATAATTCAATAACAAAAGGCAGGAACACATGGAGATGATAGTTTCCTTTTATTTTTCAGATGAAACATTCATGATACACCTGCTTCCATTTGAAACATGAGTTCTTTGGCACTTTGTATTTTACATTATGGAAACTTAAATAGTATTCAATTTATTTTGTGTAGGTTGAAATGGAAATTTAAAATGACGTGTACTGTCGAGATGTAAATTAAAATATCAACCTATTGAAATACTTGTATTATTGTCATGGCATCTAAAGTCAGTGGAAATTGGGATGGTGGAGGCACCTGGTCAATTGCAGAATAATTCACTTTTCTACAATAAAAATCATCCAACCTTCACTTTTTGCTAAATATATCTGGTCCCATTTTTCTCCAAACAATCACTTACATGCAAGAACATGCTAATATGTCCTCTAAGAAGAAATGTTATCTGATCAACATGTAGCCACATCCATGGTAATCGAGACGAGGGGGGACAAGTTACCAGTCATGGGCTGCTTGTGTTCGCTCCAACCCTTCGGAGCGGGTCATTCTTGCCGACGTCCTCGGAGCTGGCTCTGATTCACCGCCGAGACCCACGGGAGGAGGCCACCATTGTGCTCCCTTGAACAAGCTTTGCCCACAATAATAGATTCGTGGAGCAAAGGTCCACCACTCCAACTCTATTGGTGTCGAGCGCTGGGTCGTGGGCCTGAGGCGAGCGGTGCACGTGAGGGGGTACATGACGTCGACCGAGACTAGGGAGGCAGGGGAGTGGCAGTCAGCGGCAGTTGAGAGGCAGTGGAGTGGGTTCTTGACAAAAGCGAGAGGGAACTAGATAGTCGGGAGGTAGCCAGTGGATATGAATGTAGAGTTGTTCCGATTAATTTTTTTTCTTTGACATGGTTACTTTGTGCCTCAACAAGTTTTTATTGTTCAATAGAAAAATTATTAGGAAAACATTGAGATTTTGAAGATCCTCAAGACTATTAAGATTAGTTTTTGACAATATGTTTTCGAAAGGTGCGCATAAAAATCGGAACCACGCATGTTATGTTAAATTTCATGGAGCATTGGATCAATGATAATTTTCGAATTTTATATTTCCAATTTTTTTAACACATAAATATGATTTTTGAATTTTTCGATATAGGATCCAATCTCCACTCAAAACGAAAGAATTTTTGACCCGTGGCAACACGGGCATTTTACTATGGTATACAAACAAACCAAAGTCCCTAATATCCTCTAGTAGACTAGCTCATTGGGCAATCGATGATCGAGATTTTCTAATCAGGGAGCATTTATGCCAATTGATAACGAGGTCACTTCATTAGTTGAATAATGTGATGGACACACACCCAACCATAGTATTGCAATATGATCAAGTCAAAAAGTTCAACATTGCGATATCTAGTAAGGGGTATTAACTTATTTCTTTAACTGTGAGATCATGTTTAATCACTACCACCCGAGGTTGCTTTGATTACATCAACTATCACACCGCAACAAGGTGATCATAAAGGTGTGTATTTGGTATTTCATAGGGGTATGTTGAGGCGTATGCATCGAGATCGGGATTTGCACATTCAGTGACAGATAGTGTAACATCCCAAAAACTTTAATCAAAGGTTGTCAAGTTCAAATCACCCAATTTAGGGTTAACAAAAACTTTTATTAAAGAAAAGGCATATGAATGCATGTGTGTTTGCATTAGTGTAGAATTATTTGAAAATGCCATGCTTGATTGTCTAAATGTTGTGAAATGGTTTAAAGGTGAATGCCACATCATCTAGACCATTTACAAACAAAATCCAAAGAAAAAGAAATCAAATAAGATTAAATAGGGCAAATGGTCATTTTGACCAAAGTTAACCACTAGGCCACTTTGAGTGTTTCTAGAAGAGAAATTCTAACAGAAACATTTCTATTTCTTTCCACCCCTGGCTAGACCAAGTAAAGATGTACCAAGACCCACTTTACATATTTACAAAAACATCTAGCAAAGCAATTCAAATGACATTTGAAAATTGAATCCAATGCATATGTGAAGATCCCACTTTTTCAAAAACCCACAAAATCAATTCCCCTTGCCAATCCCAAGCAAACCTAGTCCCTCAAGCTTAAGTCAAATTCACCCAAAAAGTTCGAATCAAAAATTCAAATTTAAATCTCATGCGGGCATTATGTCGAACACTTGGTGAGCACAGAAACAACTGCCAAACTTTTACTGTTTTTGATCAATGCCTTGTCTACCATTTGTCGCCAAAACTTGTCCCTGGTCTCCCCAGTCCCAATCAGCACCAAAGAACCACTCCCCTTGCTGTTTGCGCTAGTGCCGAGCCACCCCGAGCACCCCCATGCCGGTCGACCATGGGCCGCTCACCCCGGACCGCCCCGCTCTCTCCCACCATGCCTATGTGGTAGGCAAGACCACACCGCCGCCTCCTGTCGACTCCCCGAGTGATGCCCAGCCGTGGACCACCGCAACAAAGCCGCGCCCAGAGCGTGTGCGCCATGCCGAGCACGCGCCCGACCAGCTCGCACACGCCGCGCCTCGACCTCACCCCGCGCGCACTGCTCCGCCATGACCCCATCAGCCGCCCAAACATCCCCGTTCGCCGCCGCTTGACCCGTAGCCACTGTGCGCCGCATCGAACACCGCCTCTGCCACGCAGAGCACCGCCCGCGCCCGACCAAATGCAACCGCCCCATGCCGTGCCTTTAAGCCAGAGAGGACCGCCAGGAGACCACGCACCGTCCCCTACCTCCAGCCGCGCCGCTAGCTGTCTGTAGCGTCACCACCGACGAGCCGTGCCCACGCCGCTCGGTCCCCTCGTCGAACTATAAAAGGAGGCCCTCTCTACCTCAATTCTGCACACCACTCAACTCCCCTCTCACCAGTGATCCTCCCACACTCTCTCCGGAGCAAGGCGAGCCTCAATCCGCCGGAATTTCGCTAGATTTTGCTGCTGCAGAAGAGAAAAGGCGTCGTCGATTGGAGCCGCCCCAGGAGCCGCCGCGACCACGCCTCGAAGCGCCGTTGTCTACCAGCTCGAATGCCCCTACTGCCGACCGTAGTTGGAGCCTAGGTGAGCCCTTGTAGACCCCCACCGTGCCGCTATGGTTCGTCCTCGCCAGAGACCTGTTCACCGGGGATGACGAACCACAACTGTTCGATCGTAGTCTAATCGCACGGGTGAGTTTGGAACGTACCGCTTTGCGTGAGATGTACCTCTGACACGTAGGAGCCCCCTGTCAGTAGCCCGCTGCGCCCGCGTAGTGCAGCTGGGCCGGCCCATTTTCCTTTCCCGCGCTAGCCCACATATTCAAATTAGTATTTTCCAATTTAGTTGAAACTAGAATCTGTCCACTTATTCAAAATTCAGTTTAGAGAGTTTCACTTAACAAAAATGCATGATTCAAATTTTGTTAAAAAGATAATTAAAATATCTATCCAAGCCCGTTGGATTTAAATCAATTGGAGTTAGAGATCACATATAGCAAAAATAACAATACAGAGACTTTCGCAACTTCAAACATTTTTCAAAAATCAACCATAATAGATTTTGAGTTGATTCCAACTCTGAAAAATCAAATTGAAAAATCAAATTTGATCATATCTATCTGAATATGTAATAATATTTTGGTTTGCATGCAGTAACTTTGGACTAGTACCAAAATAATGCTATATAGGCATTTCTAGTCACTTTAAATCATTTAAATGATAACCTTAAACTTATTGAAATATGATCAAACATTTAAATCACATTCCTATGTAGTAGAATATGTGGTGATGACATGTGTCCACATGATCCCATATTTTAATTGGAGAATATTAAATCTTAATTAATTTCAATGAGTATAAATTACTTTTCTCAAATAAACTAAATAAAACTAGTTCTTTAATTCATGTGATGATTGTGATGATACTAGATCATCAAGTGTGTGCCTTAGTATGCTAAATAGGCTTAGTTAAGTATTGTTTTGTGATTGTGTATCCCGTATTCATTTATAGACGATAGTACCGACCAAGTCTACAAGGAGGAGGAGTTCTACCTCGACGAAGACGAAGAAAACTTCAATCACTTCACCAATCAAGGCAAGCTAGAATTATACAAGTTAGCCATGCAAGATAACCTAAGCAAGATGCATTAGGCATGCTTTGGTTATATACTTTGATTTATACCCATCCCAAGTTTTACTTGCAAGCTTTAATATTTTACTTTACCAAAGTTTCTTTACTTTTAGTAATGCTTTGTGAGTTTTTGGAAAGTAGTATAGATAGCATAAAGATTATAATACTAGGCCTATACTAGATGTCATTCTATGGCATGAGATTGAGATTAGCATCCCTCATTAGTGAACACTCTTAACCTTAGTGGCTAGTGCTAAGCATAAAACTCGATCACTTTAGATGGGAATACTTGGTGAAAATGCTTATGAAAACCTTGGAATGATGAGTCATTCTATTGAGATGTTTTGACATGTGTTGAGAAACACAAATGGTTTATGATGATGAAAATGTTGAGGCATGAGCCTTGGCCCTTTTTAAAAAAAACTGATGGTTCGGTTCGGATGCGATACCATTCCAATTTTACCGTACAACCACAATACCTGAATTGGGTAAGGCTTAGACGGAAGTTTATATGCATTAGTATGGGTTCCCTCGCGGAAGAGGTTTGAGCTGAGGCTACCTCTTGATGATGTCCACCTATGCAGTGCCCAGGATGGCAGATGGCCATGGCTGGGAGGCCAAGCTCATAGGAGAGGTGCTTGTACTAGAGTGTGTAAAGGAAAGGTTATGATTGATTATCCGCATACTAAGTATGATGATTCAGGGTTATCCCTGACGGATGTATCGAATTTTGTGGTGAAAGTGTACCACCTCTGTAGAGTGTCAAACTATTCGAATAGCCGCGTCCGCGGTCATGGACAGTTGGAGTGGCCATACTGTTCCGTCGTCAGATGTTTTCAAAATGACTTGTGAAATGATCTATGATTTTTGACTTGACCACAACAGGGTTGTGACTATGAAAACTAAGTTCTCAACTTAAGTGATTTAGAACTTTATCTTAGTTTTCTTTGTTTCTGAACTCAGCTTAGGTTAAATTTAGCTTTTGCAAAAAACTTAGAGCTTAGTTTTCCTCCTAGAACTACCTTACTTGTTAGTGATAGTTTGCGAGTACTTAAAGAGTACTCATGGCTTTGTCCCTGGCTATTCCCGTGGCCAGACTACGAGGAGGACTATCCGGAAGAAGGACAACAGGACAACTATGACAACTAGGATCATCTCCCATCGTCAGCATTGCCTGTGACACTGAAGATGGATCCCACTACTACGCTTATTATTCTGCTGCTTGTTTGTATTAAGACTGGATAATGAGATCCTTTATTTGTGTAAGACCTTATTATGGTTTGTAATGGATGATGTACTATGATATCCAATCTGTTATGTCTCGCAAAAATGGTAATCCTGGGATTGCAATGTATGGCATAACAGATATCTGGGATTAAAAATCCGGGTGTTGACAGATAGATACCCTGGGCCCACTCGATGAGATTACATATATAAGTTTGCAAACATGTGACTGTCACGGGGATGTAATATCACAAGAATGAGTAAATGCGTTTGTCAGTAACAAGGTCAAACTAGGTATGTCGATACCGAAGATCATATCTTGGACAAACCAGGTATCATAGAGAAAAGAGAATGAGACTCAACGTACAAAGTTTAAGCGATCAAGTTATTTGTGGAATGCATGGGGTACATCATGAGTTTCCAGGCACCGCTGTTGGTCATTATTCGGAGAGTGTCTCAATCATGTCTGTGTATTCCCGAACCATAGGGTGTCACTCTTAAGGGTAGATGACGCTTAGGGATTGATTCGAGATTGTAGGAGAAGAGAGAGAAAACTTCGGAATAGTTTCGGGGTGGTACCATAATGGTTCCGGGGACATCCTATGATGATCGGAGGGATCTGAAAGGTGTTTTGGAGTATGAGGTATTTAATATTAATTAATATTTAATTGCATTTTTTAGGGCAACCCACCTAAATGGGCCTCCAGGTGAGACCCAAGAGGGGGCCGCATGCCCCAAGGAGGGACTAGGGAGGATGACAGCCACACCCCACATGGGGCCGTAGCCGGTGGTGGGAATACTCCTCCCCCTCCCCCTCACATGTTGTGGTGCCTCCCTTCCACCTATATATAGATGGGCACCCCTCTCCCTCAAATCATCCATCAATTGTCTTTGCCTATTCTCTCTCCCTCTCCTCACATGTGGTTCCCAAGTAGGAACAAACATAGGGGGATAGGGGTTTCTCCACCATATGCACGTCGTCATGCTGCTAGACTCTCAGTCCAGATCAATCTTCTTCCGCTGCTTAGCTGGACATGAGCCTGAGAGACGTTTCTACACCAGATGCATGTAAAGCCACCAGACACCGCCAGTTGTGGTGCTAGTTGCTTAGAGCTTGGGTGTCTACAATACCTTGAGGTCGGCTACGTCATATGACTACATCATCCACATTTCTCGTGAAATGTTAACCGCTTTCGGTCTTCAAGGGTATGAACACCGAATACCTCTTGTTACTTTACATCTGCATAGATAGATCTTGGCTATGGTGTTCTCGTCGTTCGGAAAAAAATCTGCCGCAGAACCCCTTAAGTTCTTATTTGATGCCTCAACTTTTACAACACAGGCTTGGGACAAAATCACATTAAGGAGTAGATAGCAGGGTAGCAAATCATGCTTCCTCAATTAATATTGTGCACACTCCAGTATTGGAGGCACCATAGTAACAACTTTGAGCATCATAAGCCACTCAAACATGTATTCCTACCAACTAACCACACTAGCCAATCATTCGAATTAAGCACTTTGTACCACTTATATAATCTTCCTAAATTAAAATTAGGAATCAGTTGAACTATTCGCTGTCTAGTTGATAATAACAATTAGCATAAGCAAGATAGGCTTGCAGAGCATATCTGCACAAGAAGAAGGTCATTTCTCTAGTAAGGCATCTAATAACCATGTATAATCTCATTGTCCTATTGGCAGTATTCAAAGTATAAGCAATCTATACTTGCTGAGCCCATCTATGTAAATCAATTCCTTTTCCTTGTTTTCAAACATAGGAATCATAACCATTTGAGTTCACTACCAGGATTGACAAGCAACTAAGCTTAATATATTATATAGTCTAAGCACTTCACTGATAAGGTTGATAGTTACAAGCATATGTGAACAACACACTGAAGCTAAGATTTAGATAAACATTACAACCATGGTTATAAACCCAAATCATCATACCAGGACAGAGCAAGTAGTTCATCAATAGTAATATGAGCCAATCAGAACCTAGATTGATTTGTGATATAGCATAGTTTCAATAGAGGATAAATGAACATACCTATATAAAGATTGAGTACCCAGTAGTAAAGGAATAAGGGGCAGAAGAAGCAGAGAAGGAGAGAGGAAGCACCTACCCAAAGGCAAGTCAAGGGCTCGCTGACGAGGAAGAAGGAGGTATTGGCGTGCAAAGATGGAAGTGGGCGGCAGGAAGATCACGATATCGCTTGATTCATGTCGAGTCGCATCGAAACACCATCGATTACACTAGTTTAGCATACTAGATCACTAGAGGACACTGCAAGACCGTCGACGAGTAGCTAGGTCGAGGTATCTAAAACCCTATCCACCAGTAGGGGGTCGACCCGATCGAGAGAGGAGGCAGTTGTCCAATCGAGCCAGACCCAGTGAAGTAGTTGCATGGACTACGTTAGTGGCCACCGTTTGCAGCGTCCAGAGTGGCTGCGACTGCTGGGATGGACTGTGGTGGCGGCAACGCCATGGGGAATCGCTAGATGAAAGAAGAGAGTGAGGTCGAGTGGGAGAGCATGGCTGTGGGCCGGTATGACCGAGCCCAGGTCGTCTGGTTGCGTTGGCCCAACTAGTGGGCCGAGTTATGGGTTCGACTGGCCACTGGGCTGAGCCCAGTTAAAATAAGAAATAAAGAAAAACAAAGAACCGAAATGGAAATTACCAAAATATCCCTAAAAATAATTTAATCTCTATAACAATATAGAAAAAACATAAAAATATGTATGATATACCAAAATGTTTACAAAAATATAATCTATCAAGAAAAATATTAAATTGTCTATTTGGATTAAATAAAATGTAATAAAATATTTAAACCATCAAATCTCTCATAGTAATATATAAAAATGAGAGAAAATGCTAAAAATAAACAAAAGTCATTTTTGAGTATGAAAATTAATATACTATATTATGAAAATGATAAATACATTATTCCATAAGATCTTAAGATTTATAAAGAAATAAATATTTACAAAGGTTTTAAAATCCTTTTTCTTATATTAAATAAAAAGGAATATATTTTATTTTATCTTTAAATCAAAATGAATTCCTTTTTCTTTACTTAAATTATTTAGGATTATTTTTATGAGAAAGTAATAATACTTTCTTAAAAATTGAAATAAAATATTTTTAAAACTTTAAAAATCCTTTTCTACTTAATAACATGGGTAAAACATGCAAAGAAGAGTAATAATCTCAAAGTTAAGCATTGCATGTCATTACTATGCAGCAAGACATTATTTAATTCTTTAAACATTGTACTTACCGAGCAATGATGGTATTTTGTAGAAACCAAAGCACAAGGATATGACTCCATTACCTTACAGTCACAAGGCAAGTTCATCTGTTGATCATGTCCTTGATGTGTTTTATAAAGTAATTGCAATCTATTATGGTATCACCTATATTCAAAAAGGAGATCGAAAAGATTATTTTCATAACAATATGAATTATTGGTTATCGACTTGAGTGGTGATAATCTACTAAGGTGGGCAAATGGAACCACATATGATATATGTGGTTAGTGGAGGTTCCATTTGTACTAGAAAGTATCATATTGGACTTAATAACAAATATCACTAGTGATTCTAGCATCGTATATTATACGTTAACAATAAGATCTGGAATGAGACAGAGAAGTCAGCTCGATTTTCTTCCTTTCGCATGCTAATGGACGCGCGGGCCATGAATGCAATCCTTAGACCGTGAGTATAATTCGGAGAGGATTAGTAGTAGATAGATGGGACCCTCAACGTTCCACGATATTTTTGGTATCTACGATGGATTGTACGTGCCAACCCGAAGTAAAGTAGTATAATCGGGGAAAGTATAATTCAAGGTCTAGGCGTACAAAAGGGTGGGCATGTGGGGTTGTGGTTAGCTTGGATCATATACTAGGCCCCACATCATGGAATTATGGACTAGAAGGTACACCCGGTTGTGTAGCGAGGATCTGATCTCTTATGGGTAAAGCAATGAACCTCTGCAGAGTGTACAAAATGTGACATGTTACTCCCTATTTAAGGAAGGAGCTATGAACGCGGTATTCATGAAGCTCTGGTAAACCTGTGAAGGCTGACGAGCATAGTTTTCAGAATAAAAGAAACCTTTGGAATAAATGATTTCGAAAATTGCATGGAGCCTACGACTTATTGTATGTGGCCATAAGTAGTGCATCATACTTGCCACCTTGCATATAATGAACTTGATAGGTAACATTGTTACTCACTCTTCCTTTGATCCCCTTCTTAGACTCTTAAGACCAAGAGGAAATTGCACTATATGCTATCAAATGCTAGGAAGACACCTTCTACTAAGAACTTGACATATCCAGAGGAGTCGAGGGTGTGGATCATGAGATCCACTATAGAGTTGAAGGCAACAAGTCCGAGTAGTTATTAGAATAGCGCTTAGTACCAAGGTTGAGTCGAGCAACATTGAACTTTAATAACTAAGTTGTTGAGCTCCCTACTTGTTAATTAGTTTGGTTCTTTTTGTTCTTAAGTTGTAGCATCTCTAAGTAAGATGTTAGCTTGTTGTGAGTCAGGAGAACTTATGGTATCACTTATTTTGGTATTGTAATAATAATTTTGTATGTATTGTGGACCTGCAATGTTTCTATTATACCACTTTAAGGGATGCAATATTTGCGAAACGGGGCTTTCAGAGATATTATGTCAACAACTTGCGTACTAAAATCTACGACTCGACCAAACACTTGGGGGCTACTCCTAACAGGAGCGTTGGTCATGCACCCGAAGATCTTCCGGGTCCAGTGAACACACCATCCAAATACAAGTCCAAGACCATTGCACCTTGATCCCTTCTTCGAATCAAGGGTTCGGCTACGGACTCGGAGGTTCCTCCCATAGGGAGCCCTGGAAGCTCAATCGGCAAGCTACGGTCAACAACAGCAATCGCAAAAGTTCAAAGTCCCCACTCGAGTCTATGACTCGAATAGGCACTCGGGGGCTACTCCCATAGGGAGCGCTGGAAGCTCAATCGGCAAGCTAACAGTCACAAAAGTTCAAAGTCCCCACTCGAGTCTACGACTCTAATAGGCACTCGGGGGCTACTCCCATAGGGAGCACTGGTCGCACACCCTATGAAGAGGCAAAATAAATTATTTGTGGCAAAGAGCATTGACCATGTTCATGCCGTAAGCATTCGAAGCATTCGGCAACTTCGCCTCTCATCAAACACAAAAGTACCTTGCAATGAGACAACGTATCCTAGGACACCCGAAACACCTCCACGGTGATGAAACTTCGGATTCCGCATTTACAACGTGAAGATAAGACCTGCAGATACAATCCAATGGCCTGCAAATGCATCCGCTGTGCTCTACCAGAAGCATACCGTGCCTACATGCATGATTAGAAATCCTCGACGAACACATTTAGTTCAAACCTTAAACACTGGAATTCGACTCTATAAGGCCTACACGGCATGACTCGAATTACGCCAGCAATTTTACGAATTCGAGTCCGGGACTCCAGTTTGAGTAGATAGCGTTGTTTTTTCCTACGACAGTTAAGTGATCCCGATCCGTCGGATGAATCAGGAATGCATATCAGCTATCCATATGATATAAGCAGACACCCGATAAAACATTCAGATGAGCGCTTGAAGACTTTAGAGTCTCCCTTCGAATATACAATTTAGAGAGACACTCGGGGGCTACTGACATGGGTATTCCCCACGGACACCCAGGTTTGGCCTATATGGTGCAGCCCAAGCAAACCCATGCCAAGGCCCAAGAAGATTCGGGTGGCCCAAGTCCAGGAAGATGTGAATCCTTGGGAAGCATGACAATGTGTAGATAGGAAACTTAAAGGAAAAACTCTAATCTGTAACTGACTTGGCCTGCTATCCTGAGACTTAGCCCCCTTATATAAAGGCTAGTAGGGGTGTCGAGGAGGACAATCCATAAACTAGCTACACACCGCCAGATCGCATCTGCGCACCTCTATACTTCTCGACTTTGTCGATAACAAAGAGGAGACAAGCAGGAGTAGGGTCCCTTCTTAGGGCCTGAACCTGGGTAAACCGTGTGTCCCTGATGTGCTTGTTTGCTAGCCGATCTGTCTCCAGCGCTCCCCACTTCTTAAACCCAAGTCCATTATCCATGGGCATTGGTGAGTTAACCCCTCGTCACCGGGTTGTGGAGAAGGGCACTGGTTGGCTTGGATCATATACCAGGCTCCAAATCTAATATAGTGGGACCCACATCACAGAATTGTGGAAGAGAAGGTGATACGCCCATTTTGCATCACTATTTTATGTCTTAATTCACTATTATTCATTGATATATTTTGTATTGAGAGGTGATACTTATGTTATTTCATCTATTTTTGCATGGTTGATGACTTTTGGAGCATGGACCGCTGCAGTCAGGATTCTGATGAAAAAGGTGTTGTTTGGAGGCAAAATTCGTGAAGATCAAAAAATCCGGGAAAATATACGGAAGATCCTATTTTTCTAGAAGACTCAGGATGCCAGAAGATGGAGTGGAGGTGGGCCACAGGGGGCCCACACCACCCCATGGCGCGGGCAGGCCTAGGCCGCGCCTGGGAGTGGTGTGGCCGCCCTGGCCCACTCCAGCCTCTCCCCTCTGGCGTATATCAACCTCCCGAAACCCTAAGACTCGAGGAGCGACCATAGAAAGATTCCGCCGCCTCTGCGGGGCGGAAAACACCGAGAGAGAAAGATCTCTCCGGCAGACAGATTTCTGCCGAGGGAATTCCTTCCCGGAGAGGGGAGATCGTCGCCATCAACACCATCATCAAGCTGGACTTCATCGGGATCATCATCATCATCACCACCATCAGCACCCTCATCACCATCTCCATATTGCTGTAACAATTGAGTTGAATCTTGCATAGTTCATAGGGGAAACTATCCCGGTGTTGATTACTCTTTGTAGTTGATGCTATTGAGTGAATCGTTGAATTATTGTTTATGTTCAAATTGTTATACATCATTATTCCATCTCTGATCATGATCCATATGATGTCTTGTGAGTAGTTCATTTTGTTCTTGAGGACATGGGAGAAGTCTTGTTGTTAGTAGTGGAGTTGTGTTGAGAAAGATTCAATAGATTGTTATTTAAGTTGTGGTGTACTTATTCTACTGGTGTCATGTGAACGTCGACTACATGACACTTCACCTATATGGGCCTAGGGGAATGCATTGTGTATTTGGCTACTAATCGTAGGGGTTGCCGGAGTGACAGAAACCTGAACCCCCGTTAGGAAACCGTTGCACAAGGGACGTAAGGGTCTTAGAGTTTAAAGATGTGGTTAGGTTTCTACCTTAATTAATTTCTTGTACTTACGGATGTTTGCAAGGGGTTTAATCACAAGTATGTATTAGTCTTGGATGGGGCGGTACATTAGCACAGGTTCACCCATACAACGCTTAGCAAGCTAGAGAAGATTAATCAGCTATATGAAGCGAAAGCACTTGACAGTCTTCCCATGTGTCCTCGAGAACGTTTGGTCATCTATAGAAATACAACCAGCTTGTCCTTTGCTGCATAAAGGATTGGGCCACTTGCTGCATTTATTCCTACTGTCTTTTACTTACTCGTACTTTGTTTACTTGCTCTATCGAAAACCCCTAAAAATCCGTTTGCTAAGTATTTGCAGAGAATTCCTGATCCATACCATTAGCCAGCACCTTCTGCTCCTCGTTGGGTTCGACACTCTTACTTATCGAAAATACTGCGATACACCCCCTATACTTGTGGGTCATCAAGATTATTTTCTGGCGCCGTTGCCGGGGTGTGAAGCGCTATTGGAGAGTGGGACTGGTAAAGGAAACTTCTACTGTGAGTATTGTTTACTTCTGCAAGTTGCTTTATTTTCGTTATGGGTAATTCGCTGAGTTTCTTATTTGGTAATGCTACTACCACTGCTAAGGTAGTAGATAAGCCATCACCTGCTGAGAATGATGTTTTCAAAATACCTACAAGAATTATTGATCGTGTTATGGATAACTACTATGTTGGGGATGGAACTGTCCGTCTCGGTGATCATTTACTCTTTATACACGAATTATGCGGGTTGTTCAAGAGTACAGGTATTACTACAGATCGAGTTAAGAAGAAGTTATTCTTATTATCGCTAAAAGGAAGAGCTGAGGAATGGTATAAGCTGCTGAAGAATGGTCAAGCTCTGGAATGGGAGGAAATAGTGCCTCTCTTTTATTCAAAGTTTTATCCTCCTAGTGAGATTCATAAAGATCGGAATCAAATATACAACTTTTGGCCTCTTGATGGAGAGAGTACAGCTCAAGCTTGGGGAGATTGAAGTTACTAATGCTCAAATGTCCCATTCATGAGCTCCCCAACAATATTATTATCAATAACTTTTATGCAAGTCTCCCTCTACATGACAAAGATTTATTGGATGCTTCTTGTGCTGGATCATTCACTCGTATGGAAGAAGAAGCTAAATGGGACCTTCTAGATCGTATTCAAGACAATGGTGAAGCTTGGGAGAATGACAAAGGTAGAAAGTCAGGTATAAATTATGATTATGAATGCATTGAATCTTTTATGGGAACTGATGACTTTCAAAATATTAAAAATGCTTATGGTTTAGACTCTCAAGCTATTGCTTCTTATTTTAAGGCTTTTGCTTCCTATATTGAAGTGCCTAAAAAGAAGTGGAATAAGTATCATGAGCCTTATAAAGATATTGCTAAGAGTGTTCCTTCAAGAAATACTGAAGTTTATACTGCTAATCATGTTTTACCTGAACCTTATATTGAGAAAATGCCTTTTCCAGTTAAGGTAAAGGAACATTCTATGATAGCTAGTATGGTTAATGAAAGTACTAGTAAAGCTGTTGAACCTGATAAACAAATGGTTGATGAACCTATAATAGCAAATGTGAAAGACTTTGTCACTAAGTATGAAAAAGAGGGACACACTATCCTTTGTAAGGATACCTCTAATATTGTTTTACAAAGTAGTGTTATGAGAGCTAATATTCCCGTGTTTTCTGTTAGAATAAGTGATCATTGCTATGATGGTCCTTGTGATAGCTATATTGTTAAGTTTATGCATGTTACTGAAAGTTACTATGAGAGAGGGAAAAATGTTCTTATGTATCTCAGTAATATCAAGTTTCCTCGTTTTACGCTGAAAGTTTTTATATTGCGCTTCTTTTGCCTTCTTATGCAAGTTGCCTTTGGTTTCAATAACTTGTTTGTTTACAAAATCCCCTTGCATAGGAAGTGGGTTAGACTTAAATGTGTCTGTTTTTGCTTCTTAATGCTCTCTTTCACTTCAATTCATATCCCTATGAGATCTTCTTCAAAATTATCATGCCCATCTTAATGGCTATAAAGAAAGAGCTTTATGGGAGACAACCCAATTTGTTTTGGCTTTCAGTTTGTTTTTGTTTCTTTAAGTCTTGGAAGTTATTACTTCGGTAATAACCGCTTCTTATCCGTTTTGTTTGGTTTTTGTGTCAAGATCAACCTCTAATGAGAGAGAAGTAAGATTTGAGGAAGTTGCTGTCCCGAAACAGATTTTTGTGCTTCACCGTAAAAATTCGCGAGAGATCTCTGTATGTCGGATTGAGCTGTAATTTTTTGTGATTCTTCCCCAGGTTGTTATTTAACTTTCGTTAGTTTTGCACTTTTTGATTTGAGCAACAGAAGATTTTCGAAAAAATTGATATTTACCTGCTGGTCTGTTTTGACAGATTTTGCCAATCTTGCATTTGCTTCTTTATTCGATTTCCTTCTTGAATTCTTTTTTTGGGTTTTCGGAAGGAGTTGCTACAGTAGCTTTTGTTTTGATGGTTTTTAGTTGAAGTTGGACTCAAAAGGTTTTATCACTTCACTTATACTAATGTTGCTAATAAGAACTGTGTGAAGTTTTGTGTGAAAGAAATTTCCAGGAAGTGGAGATAATGGTGTAATAAGGAAGAGAAGGGCTTTATGACTGAAGTAATAATTGTATGAAGATGAAGATATTGATATTCAAGAGATGACTCCAGATGGATCCACTAAATACCAAATTCAGAGACCCGCGGAGTCCGTTTCCAACTAGGTAACAGTTCTGGTAAGAAAAGTTCCACGAAAATACGATCCAACTATATTTTTGCAGTTTTTAGTCGATAAGGAAAGCTACGAAGCGAAAAAGGGACGGAACCGGAGCAGGGGTAGCCCACACCACCCTGTGGCACGGGCCCACCCCTGGCCGCGCCACTAGGTGGTGAGGCCACCCAGGACTCCGCCTCCGACTCGTTTTCTCCTAGTACCTTCCTTTTGACATGAAACTTCGTAATATATATCCCCTCGGATCCCCGAGGTTCATATATTGTGTTTTCGTCGTGTTTTCGTTTCGATCTGTTTCTGCCAGGACATACTCTTTGAAAGCTTAGAAGCATAATGGTGTCCGCCAAGGATAAAGGAAAGGAGCCCATGGAGGAAGACCTCCAGGACCCTGGGAAGGAGAAGAAGATCGAGAGTGAAGTTGAAGAGGAGCAAGGCCAATGTCCGCACACCGGCACTACCATTGCAAGCATTGGAGTGGTGAAACCTGCCAAGATCAGAAGGACTACACGGATGCAGACTGGGGGAAAAGCTCCTCGTCATAGTTTGGCTCCACGATCTCGTCCTCCACGCACCAGCTATGCAGGAAAAGAAGACTCCAAGTGGGAAGAATGGAAAAAGAATCACAAGAGCTAGGATCCACAAACTGAAATGATTATGGGCCATATTGAGCACAACTCAGAGTTGAGTCGCACTCTCACCTTCGAGATTGAGGACTTTGGGAAACTGATCAAGGAGCTCATCGAGAGGATACCACCACCACCAAAGGAGTAATTCATCATCAGGTTTGGCATCCCCTTGGTTTGTTCCAAGCTTGGGGGAGTGCCGCGGTATCATATCACTATCTTCTATCTTTTTACCTTATTAGTAGAGTCATATCATGAATAGAGGAGTTATTTTGTAGTATGGTTTGCATTATGGAAGTGTCCCCTCTCTCGTTAGATATGTATCCCTTGGTGTGAGTTTCTGTTATGGAATATTAATGAGAAGTTCTACCTTTCACTCTTTTGCATAGCTTTTATTAGTTTTCAATTCGTGGTTATATGATTGATCTTGTTGTTAGTATTGGTATCACTTTGGGATCATTGAGTTAATTTAGTTGGTTTTGGCAAACCTGGCTCGGTTAGTAGCAACACCTTTTTGAGAGTTGAATGAAAAAGATAGAAGTACTCTAAAGAAAAATAATTTCATCATCTTTCTTTCTTGATTTGCTCATAAGTCTAGTATTCTCTAGTTAAGATCTTTTGTGCTTCCAAGGAAGATTGCATGTTTGTCTTTATCACTTGTATGTTTGTTTGTTTCCCTCAACTCTTATACTTGCTACCTAGCCTTGCTAGCCAAAAACCTGTACTGAGAGGGTATTCTTCTCATGCATCCACCTCCTTTAAACCAAAAACTTTGCCATTTGTGTCCACCATACCTACCTAGTAGCATTATTGCTATTCCAAGTAAATTCCTGTTTTGTCTACCTCCCAAATTAAACTTGTTATGTGAAAATTAGTGATTAAAGCTCTCACGAACTTGATGGCACACTTTACTTTCTTGCATTTAATAAACTTGAACCATTGGGTCCTTATTTGTTGCGTATATGCTTGCGCTTTATGAGTTGAAGTTAGCCGAACCATGTATCATGGGGACCGCTTTCAACACTTCATTGGTACTTGTACCTAGTTGATATCATGTTCTTTTGCTTATGGATCCCGGCGGTGTGAAATAAAAGTGGAACTTGTAAGATCATGGAGTTTATATGTGTGTTAGAGAAATGCCTAGGCCGCTAGCCTAAGCCATGCCTAATCATGGTGGAAACTTACAACATAACTATAGTGAGCATTCTATGAAGCATCCTCAATAAAAACCTATGCAAATAGCAAATAAAAAGATCACTGAGATGCTCACCGTGCCTTGCCTTGTCATTTTGATTATGGGATAGCTCCTGTGTCATGTGCAAGGGGTACCCCGTTGGCGGTTCTCAATGATACTCATGTATTTACAATGACAAGATCTTGCTCGTGACTGAAGTTGAGTAGCATGAGTATCGGTACTCATAAGTAAGGGGCATGAGATTTCAACTTATAACTTGTGAAGCATATCCTCTTAGTTGTGTCACTTTAACCTTAATCACCTAAAGATGCCTATGATAGGGGCAATGAGAGCTGAAAGCTAGTAAGTATCATAATTTTTGGGAGCTCTTTATGAGACTTGCAATCCCTGCTTCCCTCTTTGAAGGGCCTTTCTTTTACTTTGTAGTTGAGTCAGTAAACCTACTCCCTTCTATCTCAGCAAGTATTTTGAGTTGTTGTGTTTCATTCATTCATATGATGATTTATTCAATCATGTCTTATGTTCCTTGCTTTGCACATTGCTCTTATCTTGATGTTTACTACTTTGAAATCTATCATTGAAAAAGCCAGCTATTTGTGAACTCCAGCAAATTATCAACTATTCTTCGACCAAGAGCTAAGTTTGCCATTACCAATTATGATTCACTTTATGTATCTTTATTGTGTTTCCTTTACTCACTGCAAGTTGAGTTATATAATAGTGAGTTGTCTTCTATTATGATCTATGTATTTGATGAATGTGATGCTTCTTGTCCGTATTCTTTTATCGACTCTTCACTCCATAAACCCGAGGTCATGTTTATTGAGCTCAGTTTAAGCAGGGACAAGCGAAGTCTAAGCTTGGGGGGAGTTGATACGTCCATTTTGCATCACTATTCTATGTCTTAATTCACTATTATTCATTGATATATTTCGTATTGAGAGGTGATACTTATGTTATTTCATCTATTTTTGCATGGTTGATGACTTTTGGAGCATGGACCGCTGCAGTCAGGATTCTGATGGAGAAGGTGCTGTTTGGAGGCAAAATTTGCGAAGATCAGAAAATCCGGGAAAATATACGGAAAATCCTATTTTTCTAGAAGACTCAGGATGCCAGAAGATGGAGTGGAGGTGGGCCACAGGGGGCCCACACCACCCCATGGCGCGGGCAGGCCTAGGCCGCGCCTGGGAGTGGTGTGGCCGCCCTGGCCCACTCCAGCCTCTCCCCTCTGGCGTATATCAACCTCCCGAAACCCTAAGACTCGGGGAGCAACCACAGAAATATTCCGCCGCCTCTGCGGGGCGGAAAACACCGAGAGAGAAAGATCTCTCCGACAGACAGATTTTTGCCACGGGAATTCCTTCCCGGAGAGGGGAGATCGTCGCCATCAACACCATCATCAAGCTGGACTTCATCGGGATCATCATCATCATCATCACCACCATCATCACCATTAGCACCCTCATCACCATCTCCATATTGCTGTAACAATTGAGTTGAATCTTGCATAGTTCATAGGGGAAACTTTCGCGGTGTTGATTACTCTTTGTAGTTGATGCTATTGAGTGAACCGTTGAATTATTGTTTATGTTCAGATTGTTATACATCATTATTCCATCTCTGATCATGATCCATATGATGTCTTGTGAGTAGTTCGTTTTGTTCTTGAGTACATGGGAGAAGTCTTGTTGTTAGTAGTGGAGTTGTGTTGAGAAAGATTCAATAGATTGTTATTTAAGTTGTGGTGTACTTTTTCTAGTGGTGTCATGTGAACATCGACTACATGACACTTCACCTATATGGGCCTAGGGGAATGCATTGTGTATTTGGCTACTAATCATAGGGGTTGCCGGAGTGATGAAACCCTGAACCCTGTTAGGAAACCATTGCACAAGGGACGTAAGGGTCTTAGAGTTTAAAGCTGTGGTTAGGTTTCTACCTTAATTACTTTCTTGTACTTACGGATGTTTGCAAGGGGTTTAATCACAAGTATATATTAGTCTTGGATGGGGCGCTACATTAGCACAGGTTCACCCACACAACACTTAGCAAGCTAGAGAAGATTAATCAGCTATATGAAGCGAAAGCACTTGACAGTCTTCCCATGTGTCCTCAAGAACGTTTGGTCATCTATAGAAATACAACCGGCTTGTCATTTGCTGCATAAAGGATTGGGCCACTTGCTGGATTTATTCCTACTGTCTTTTACTTACTCGTACTTTGTTTACTTGCTCTATCGAAAACCCCTAAAAATCCGTTTGCTAAGTATTTGCAGAGAATTCCTGATCCATACCACTAGCCAGCACCTTCTGCTCCTCGTTGGGTTCGACACTCTTACTTATCGAAAATACTACGATACACCCCCTATACTTGTGGGTCATCAAAAGGTACACCTGATTTTGCAACAAGGATCTGATCTCTTATGGGTAAAGCAACACACCTCTCGAGAGTGTACAAAATGTGACATGTTACTCCCGTTCTAGGAAGGAGCTATGAACGCGGCAGGAAAGGATCTCCATGAAGGTCTAGTAAACCTGTCAAGGCTGACATGCATAGTTTTCATAATAAAAGAAACATTTTTAAGAAATTATTTCGAAAATTGCATGGAGCCTATGACTTATAGTCGGTGGCAGTAGCTAGTGCATCAAACTTCCCACCTTGAATATAATGAACTTGCTGGGTAATGTTGTTACTCACCGTTTCCTTTGATCCCCTGCTTAGACTGTGAAGACCAAGAGAAAACTGCATTGTATGATCTCTAAGTAAGATGTTAGTTTGTTGTAATATCTCTAAGTAAGATGTTAGTTTGTTGTAAGTGAGGAGAACTTATGGTATCACTTCTTTTGGTATTGTAATAATAAGTTTGTATGTATTGTGGACCCGCAATCTTTTTGTTGTACCACTCTGAGGGATGCAATATTTGCGAAGCGGGGCTTCCAGAGATATTATGTCAACAACTTGAGTACTACAACATGCAATGGTATGCTAGGTCGCCGCAGGGACACCATGGATGGACCCACCAACTCCCTCTCTTCCCCTTCCACCCCTCTAGCCGACGATGGGATGACTTCTGCCACATCTGGCAAGCCGGAAAGGAAGGGAAGAAGGCATATTCAACCACCGACCATGGCCATCGTCGAGAAGGTGAAGTAGCGGAATACCATGAGCGCCCACGGAAAGGCCAACTCCGCAGCGTATGAGGAGATGCTGCCACCAACCCCGATCATCCAGCCGCTGGCTCCTAAGGCCGAAGATCTGATGTCGCCATTTGTCCCTCCACCCGCCCAAGACTTGTTCGATGGAATGTCTCAAACGTATTACTACCGGCTTCCTTCCTCTGTATGTCATTGTAGTATTTTAATTCTAGTATCCTCCATAGATGACACAATTTGTATGTTAATTCTAGTATTTTTGTGATTTTTTTAGTTTGGATGATGAGTTTTTTTTTTGAGACTATGAATGTGACATCTCATCAGCAAGATTTTGTGGGTTCCCAAGATACCCCATCGCAAGAGTATGAGCAAATTCTCGATGAGCTGGAGGAGGGTTTTGTTGACTCACCTCAATTGGCAAGAAGAACGACCAACTACACAAACAAAGACAACCTTGTGATCATCTTGGCTTGGAAGAAGGTGGATATTTATACGGACAAGGGCACGGAGCATCCCAAGGACACATACTAGGATAAAATGAAGGAGTTTTTCAATGTCCAAAACCCACATGGCAATGAAAGAACCACCGCTTAGATTTGTCATCAGTGTAATACCATATCCATCGAATGTCTTGGTCGACGTGTTTGGAAATGTGAAACACATAACCCCAAATAGCACCAACAAGGATGATAGGGTGAGTCTTTGGCTAACATTTTCATCAATTTCCTCTTTTGTATTTTTGTGTGTGTTCTATGTTGCTATCCTATATTTCCTATTTTGTAGACAAATGATGACTACAAGTGCATAGATCATAGAGAGCTATTTGGTTAGGGTCTTTATACCTCTCATCCCTATCTATCAAAGGATACTTAGTAGTTGTCCTTGATCTCAAGTAAGGGTATTTTGAAAGAGCTGTGATTTGTTACAAAATAGTAAAGAATACAGTAAAGTAAACAAAAACAATAGGAACTGTAAAAGAAATTTATGTAGTAAGGCAATTTTTTGGGGGGATTTAGGATCCACCACTAGCAATCGTATTAGATATAAGTAGGATAAATATATTTATTTTGTTATGACATGTGTGGGGAGAGATCCATAATAAGATGTTCCTAGAAAATCACCGGTCATCACATCTCTAAATAACCACTGCAACAATTTTAGGCAACCACCTATGGATCCATTGCAATTAAGGGTTAGCCCGTGGATATCAATATGAGCTTAGTGAATATATCATTTCTTCAAGTTCCTCCTCTGATCCCTTCTAGAGGTGAAGTTTCGGTGTTTCTTGTGTTTGTGAATGTCGGATCTCCGATCTGTCTGCGCGAGGTGAAATTATTTGACGAGGCGAGGACGATGGAGGTCCGTACATGCATGTGGTATAGGCGGGCGTCGCCGGTGCTGATGCTCATTATGGCCCAGATGCTTCTCCTCGTGTCATCCCTTTGCCCAGTTGCATGGAAAATTATTTAGATGACTTTTATCATGTCAAAATTACATATTAATACATAATATGATAGTTCTTATTAATATGTTCATCATTGACTTAATATTTTGGGATCCTATGGAAACAAGCATAGAAGGTGCGTGCGAGCACGGTAAACTGCCAAAATCCTACTGCTACATATGAAAAAACATTAAGTAAAAATGTTTCAAATATGCACTCATCAACTTCCCCAAGCTCGGACTCTTGCTCGTCCCTGAGCAAGAGAGTGGATTAAGGTATTTATGCCCCTCATCACTATCTATCAAAGGATAGTTAGAGCTTCCCTTAATCTCAAGTAAAACTATTTTGAGAGAGTTTGGTTTGATTGCAAAAGAGTAAAGAATGTAGTAAAGTAAACTAGTGCGGTGAGAACTGTAAAGGAACTTCAGTAAGGCTAAATATTCTCGGGGATTTAGGATCCACCACTAGGATATGTATTAACTATAAGTAGGATAAATCTATATATTCTATCATTATATGTGTGGAGAGAGATCCATAATAAGATGTGCCTAGAAAACCATCGGTCATCACATCTCTAAATAACCACTACAACAATCTTCTGCAACCACCTATGGATCCATTGCAATTAAGGGTTACCCCATAGATATTGGTATGCCCTTATTGAATCCCTCCTTATCCACGTTGTCCATATGGTAGAGTGCCAAACACAATTATGTCACTTAATGTTGTACGCAATCCCATACTTCCAAGTGTAATTCCCTCTCTAGTCCCATAGGCAAATATTACATGGTCAACTTCATATAATATCTAGAGAGAGAACTAACACATATTCATAAACCTAAGTTGTAGATCATCTTCAATTCATATATATAATATTGCTATGGTTTCACCATCTCCGCAAGAACAAGGTAAACTACTCACACATGGAAGCAATCAACAATATCATCATAATCATGCAGATGGAATGAAAGTAAATGGATAAATTTTGATACAAATCCACAATATCAATTGCAATTAAAACTAATGGAGGTAGACAAGATGGGGGAATGATGCAGGTGATGGATATGCAGCGGTTGATGATGAAGGGGATGATGTCTTGTCCTCCAACAAACCATTTAGAAGCGAGGATGATGCCTTCCTATGAGTTCCTTGTCCAGAGATAAAGTTTTGGTGTTTCTAGTGTTTGTGAATGTTAGATATCAGATCCGTCTGCGCGAGGTGAAAGTATTTGACGAGGTGATCCTGATGGAGGTCCGTATGGACGCATTGTACGGGTGAGCTTTTCCTGTACCGATGCTCATTACGGCCTCAGATGCTTCTCCTCGTGTCCTCCTTTTACCCAGTTGCACGGAAAATTATTTATATGACTTTTATCACGTCAAAATATCATATTAAAACATAATATGACAGTTCTTATTGATATATTCATCATTAACTTAATATTTTGGGATCCTGCGTAAACAAGCATAAAAGGTGCACATGAGTGCGATAAAATGCCAAACTCCTACTACTACACATGCAAAAATAGTGGTAAAAATGCTTCAAATATGCACTAATCACACATTCACTTGGGATTGAAAACCATGTACATGTCTATTTCAATTCCTCTCATGATCATGTACATGTCTACTACTCTTTGCACTAAGCTAGCTACATATTTATTTTCTCTTTCTTTTTCTTGTATTGCTTGTGCAAAGAAGCTAGACATATTCTTATGCCCATGAAAAGACTCAAAATGGATCAATACGGGATACCATCTTCCAAGCCAAGCATGAAGTAAATCACGGTTGTGTTTGAGTATCTACCTCAACTTTTACTCACTCTATAATTTTCTTGATAGAATAATTTATTAATTCTCATTGATTTCATAGTTCTTATGTTTCGAATACTTATTTTTTAATCAACCAAATGACTATAACACACTATCAAGAATTCTTATCATATTATATTAGTACTATTGGTTTGGAAGACCCTAAAATCATCGCAAAGTACAAGTATAATAACACTCATCCTAATTCATAAATCTAATACAATAATCATAAAACCGAGAATACTTCAAATATCATAAAGGCTCGAAAATTCATTAGATACTAATTCCTTCCTTCTCCAAAGGATTTGAATATGGAACTAATGCAAGACTTCGAATTTAACTAATATGCATGCGAGAAAGTGAACATGTTAAAATTGTAAGATAGATTACAAGGTGTTATAGATCTCCCCAAGATTGGAATCAAGCTAGGTGGGATCAGATAACCCCTTGCGATTATTTGATACCGTAGTACTCCTTAAAAGGTGGCGGGATGGCATGCATGATGACATCACGGAGCTTCCTGTTGGTCTCTTCCAAAGAAGAGATGTGCTAGAGAGATTTATGCAAGTCAGCATGCATAGTGTTTCTTTCATCTACAAACCTTTCCATCATATTGTTGAGTTCCTTCTTGCTTTCCAAATTCAAGAGGAGCTTCCGCACAATTTCCCGGTGAACAAGTTGTTCCTTATGGTATGCTTCTGGGGCGCTGATGCACTGCTTGGTTCTTGAGAGCGGCCTTCTTGGGGTAGCAGGTTCATCATGGAAATTGAATCTCCAATCCTGTTGTGGCTTCACATTGGTACGGGCATTCATGATGATTTTCTTGTTTGTGGCGGTGTGCACAATAGTCTCCTCATAGGTACATGCATCAGCTAGTGGAGATATCTTATGTTTGGGTGTAGAGTTGTTGGTGGCGATGACCTTGAGTGACTTTACACATCCCTTCCCATACGGCTTCTTAGATTCTTCATCGTCTTCAGGCCTCACCATGGCAAGGTGCTCCGGATGCTTCCGCCCATGAACAACTTGATGCATGAAGGTCTCGAAAGCTTCTTCATCATCCGAGCGATATGAGTCATAGGAGGGCTTCCTGTTCTTGGGACTCTCGCCTTGTGCTTCACGGTGTTCGGCTTCAATGGGAGAGGTCTAGAAGTTGTCCCATGAAGGAACCATGAGACCGAGTGGTTTGCCTTTGCTTGGAACTGGGTAGAGCATCGTCTAGATTAGATCTGAAGATATAAGAGGAAGAAGAAACCTCAGGAGAGTTTATGAGAGGTTAGCATAGGGAAAATACGTAACAATGGACTTGAAGTTGCTCAATAAAAGAATCCTAACAAAATAGGCAAGAAAAGATCAATACAGTTAAATTTGGAGCCCGTAATGACCACTAGTACGGGCGCGGCCCTTACCGGGTGCCCATACGCAATGTACTTCCAAAAATTTCCCTAATGACATTAGTGCAAATCTTTCCAAACTCTCGGTATGGTCGTTTCTTATCATAAAGGAGAACAACAGCAAAGGTCCTGAGGCGATAATGATCATCCGTACGAGGTCATGGTCCCATAAAGCCTGGTCGTACCACTTCGGGACAATCGATAAATAGAATGCAAAGTGTACTATACGCATAACGACCACTGGTACTAGCGCATGTGGCCATACCTCCCACCCATACCGAAGTCGAAAAACTAGCAATCCACTTAGAACAATCCAAGGGTATCAAAAATGCAAATGAAAACAATGAGAACATAATTAAAAATTGAAAATAAGTAAATCTGAACTTACCTCACTTACCTCGGGTTCTAGGAACTGTTTTAAGGAGACTTACTTACTTTAAAAATTTCTATTAATTTTCTTTCCCCTTTGTACATGGTTGGTTGCAAAAGATCGCTAAAACCATTACACAGAGTTGGAGAAAATTACTTTTCGGGGCGAAGTGTTCCTGACGAGGTTTAATCTCGTCAATGCCCATTGTTATGGACTTGGGTTTTGGAGAAGATGGGGATGCTGGAGATCGTGGCACGGTTAACAGACAAGCAACCAGGGGACACGAGATTTACCTGTGTTCAGCGCTTGAGGGAAAACCCTACTCCTGCTTGCGCTCTTTGATTACGGCGAACCGAAGGTTACAGGTGCAGATTCGATCTTGCGTGGATGCGTGCAAAGTATGAGTCGAGGGATCTAGGTCTATTAGTGCGTGCCTCCTCGTTGGTCCCTCCTAGCCTTTATATATGGGAGGCTAGGTCTCAGTACCACGAGTAGGTTACAAGTTGTATTCAAACTCTAGTCTTGCTCTCCAAGGATCCGAAGACGTCATGGGCCTTGGCCACCCGAAAATCTTCATGGGCCAGCGTATGTCTGCCGTGGGCCTTCCTTGGGCTGGACTAGGTATACTGAAGTTACGTACCCGTAGGGTATAACCATGTCAGTTCCTACAGGCACATAGAGTAATGCCACCTTGTCTTGTGTTTTCACTTCTTCAAATGATTCTTGTGCTTCAGGCGGCTCTTCCTTATGTTGCAGAATCTCCAACTCAAATTCTTGTAAAAGTAGAGTCTAACAAATCATTCTAGGCTTAACATCATTCCTTTCAAGGATTTCTCTTAAGCTATCATGATCAGTATACACTCTAACTTTTGAGTCAATAATATAGGATCTAAATTTATGATAGTAAAATACAACAGCAAAGAGTTCTATTTCATCCATGGGGTAGTTCTTTTGGGCTTCATTAAGGGTGTGAATAGCAAAGAAAAACCCCAACAACTTCATTACTAGCTTCACAGAATAAATCAAAGGGTTTTCTCCAATTTGGTGGTTTAATAATAGGAGCATTTATAAGTGCTTGCTTTAATAAGATAAAAGAGACAACTTTCATCAAATTTAAAGCGGACATTTTTTTGAAAGAGATTAGTTAGTGGTCGAGCAATTTTAGAAAAACTCTTAATGAATCTCATGTAAAACCATGCATGACCAAGAAAACTTCTTATACCTTTAACATTCCGTGGAGCTGGCAGCTTATGTATTGCTTCTATTTTGCTTTATCAACTTCTATACCTTTACCTGAGATTTTGTCACCAAGCACTATACCTTATTGAACCATGAAGTGGCACTTTTTGCCGATTCAAGACTAAATTAGTGTATTCACACCGTTGTAGAACTTTATTAAGATTATAGAGACAATGGTTAAATGACATTCCATAGATGGAGAAATCATCCATGAATACTTCCATTATATTTTCAACATAATCTTAAAAAATATCAGTCATACATCTTTGGAAGGTAGGAGGCACATTACATAAACCAAAGGGAATACGACAATAAGCATACAAACCAAGGGGAAAGTAAAAGTTATTTTTAATTAATCTTCTGGCTGAACAACTATTGGAGAAAAACCAGAATATCCATCTAGATGACAAAAGTGAAAATGCTTAGCAAGCCTTTCTAGTGTTTGATCTACGAATGGCAAAGGATAATGATCCTTTCTAGTTTACTTATTAAGCTTTCTAAAGTTAATACACATTCTATGCCCAACAATAGTACGAGTAGAGAATAGTTCATTGTTTTCATTTGGCATAGCAGTAATCCACCTTTCTTCGGAACACAATGAACATGACTTACCCATTCGCTTTCTGCCACATGATAAATTATACCTGCACGTAAAAGGCGAATTATTTCTTTCCTTACCACTTCTCTCATTTGTGGTAGTCTTCTTTGAAAATCTGCAACTGGTTGTGCTCCTTCTTCCATAAATATTCTGTGAGTGGCTATCAAGGTACTAATCCCTTTCAAGTCATCCATATAATAACCAAAGGATTTATGGTGCATTTTCAATACAATCATCAAATTTTCTTCTGACTTTTATGCAAGGTTAGCACTCACAATAACATGATATTTATTAGTATTATCTAATAACCTGTATTTTAATTCTTTTGGAAGAAGTTTAAGTTCTGGGGTAGAAGTTCCTCATCTCCTTTTCTCTCTAGGATTTCATAAACTCATTCATGAGAGAATCAATTATAGGTGCAGAGTCAAGATAATCCTTTCTGTCAATGTCTCCAGGGATGTTATCATTTTCAACTAAAATCCTTTCTAGATCACCATTAGGAGTTTCATAAAACAAGGTGGCAATACTAATGATATTACCTTCCTCTTCTTGCTCTTGCTCTTCAAACTCTTCATCAATAGGTTTGTGTTAAAATTTTGAGAAGTGGAATTGCATTACATCTTATCCAAACTTGAGGGAAATTGTTTCCTTCTTACAATCAATATTTGCCCCTCTAGTGTTTAGGAAAGTTCTTCCAAAAATAATTGGACAATAGGAATCAATTGGATATTAACTACCACAAAATCAATGGTATATTTGTAAGGCCCAATATAAATAGGCACATTTTCAATTATTCCCATAGGGACTCTTAGTGTTTATCGACGATCATGATTGTCATTTCAGTATTTTCTAGTTCAGCTAGTTCAAGTTCATCTTGAATCCCTTGATAAAATCTATAAGGAATAACATTAACTATATAATTCCAATATCATAAAGGCTATAATAAGAAGTTTCACCAAAAGTACAAGGAAGTAGAGGTTTACCAATATTTTTAGCTTTTACCTTTCCTTCAACAAACTAAGAAGCTTCAAAATCAAGCTCACCCACATTGCAGTGTGCAGACATAGATAATATACCTTCTTTAGTTACCCCCCCTCTTCTTCCATGATCTCATAAGGTACTTCTTCTATCTTTGCCTCTTCTTGTTGTTTTTTCAAAGTTTCCTTTTCTTTCTCCAATTGTTCTGCAAGGAGTTGAGAACTCATATGCTTTTCTGCTGTCCTTGGGAAAGTAAGTGGTTCTACATGTTGCCATATTTCCCTTGGCACCTTTTTGGGAACATCAACAACCACTTGCACTTCTTCACCTAGTTTAGGCAGCGGAGTGTACTAAAGCAATTCTTTCTTCGGTGCTCTGATACATTCTATAAAAGACTGAAGAACTTGCAGTATAATATCATCATCAAGTTGAAGTTCATCGACTGTTTCTTTTACTTTTCCAGTGTCTTTATAAGAATTAAGACAATCATAATCTACTTCTATTACACCTTCACCTCCTAAATCAGAACCCCAAGTTTCTCTATTACAACGATTTTTTTCTAGAGGTTCCCAAGCTTGTTCGGCGGTGAGGTCCATAAAAGACCCACCGGAAGATAAATCTATTTCCTTTTTTATATCTTGGTTGAGTCCTCCAAAGAAAACATGTAAAACATACCATGTTGGTAAATCATGATAGGGGTATTTATCAACCACACCTATATATCTTATATAGGCTCTTACCAATCCTTTGCCTAGGAGGTTCTTGAAATTGGTAATTACCCTTCTTGCTTCAATGGACTTTACCTTGGGATAAAAACGAAATACAAATTCCTTTTTAAATTTTCCCAAGTATCAATTTTCTCTGCAGGACAAGTTTATACCAAGCCAAAGCAGTGTTGCTTAGAGATTGACTAAACAATTTAAATTTAAATTCATCACCAGAATAGCCTCTCAATATAATAGTCCAACAATAACTCGGTAAAGAAACTTAAGTGAGGATACGAATCTTCATTGGGATCATCTCCTGCAAAGCTTTCTTCATTCATAATAGAAATTAAGCGAGGATGAATTGCATATGTTTCATAGCTCCCGAGGTACTTAGTTGCATTGAGCTTATTCATAAGCCCAAGCACAGTCATGGTGTTTACCTGAAACCAGTAAACAACTTTAGTATAACAATTAATAAATTAGAAACTAAGAACAAAGACCAAAAGCGCTTAGCTCCCCGGCAACGACGCGAGAAAATAACTTGATGACTACAAGTGCACATATCAATTGTAGCTAGTTTCAAAATTAAGAGTATCGAACCACACAGAGCTATTTTCTTAGGGTGTTTATGCCCCTCATCACTATCTATCAAAGGATACTTAGTAGCTTCCCTTGATCTCAAGTAAGGGTGTTTTGAAAGAGTTGTGATTGGTTGCAAAATATGAAAGAATGTAGTAAAGTAAACAAGAGCAATAGGAACTGTAAAAGAACTTTAGTAAGGTAGAATGTTCTCGGGGATTTAGGATCCACCAATAGCATTGGTATTAGCTATGAGTAGAATAAATCTATGTCTTTGTTATGACATGTGTGGGGAGATCTCCATAATAAGATGTCCCTATAAAACCATCGATCATCACATATCTAAATAACCACTGCAACAATATTTGGCAACCACCTATGGATCCATTGCAATTAAGGGTTACCTCGTGGATATCAATATGCGATTAGTGCATCTATCCTTATCCCCCATCCATTTGGTAGAGCCCCATCCATTTGGTATGTCACTTCACGCCGTACGCAACACCATACTAAGGGTAGTTCCCTCTCTAGTCCCGAAGGCAAATATTATGTGGTCAACTTCACATAATATCTAGTTATAGAACTAACACAACAATCATAGCACAAAGTAATAGGTCATCATCATTTCATATTATTATATTGCTAGGGTTTCTCCATCTCCCCAAGAACAAGCTAAACTAGTCACACATGGAGACAATCAACAAGATCATCATAATCATATGGATGGAATGCAAGTATATGGGTGAATTTGAGTACAAATCAACAATATCAATTGCAATTATAACTAATGAGTATAATTAAGATAGGGAATGATGTTGGTGATGGAGATGCAGCATTGATGATGAAGGGTATGATGCCTTGTCCTCCAGTGATCCATGTAGCAGCGGGGATGATGCATTTCTGCTAGTTCCTCCTCCATATCCCTTCAAGAGGTGAAGTTTCAGTGTTTATGATGATGTCTGTGAATGTTGGATCTTCGATTCATCCGCGCGAGGTGAAAGTATTTGACGAGGTGAGGCCGATGGAGGTCCGTACGAGCGCGTGGTGCGGGCGGGCTTCGCAGTATTGATGCTTGTTTTGGCCCCAAATGCTTCTCCTCGTGTCCTTGCTTTGCCTAGTTGTGTGGAAAATTATTTAGATGACTTTTATCACATCAAAATATCATAATAATACATAATATGATAGTTCTTATTGATATGTTCATCATTGAATTAATATTTTGGATCCTGTGGAGGCAAGCATAAAAGGTGCACACGAGCATGGTAAAATTCCAAAATCCTACTAGTACATATGCAAAAATGTTAAGTAAAAATGCTTCAAATATGCACTCATCAACAAACATGGCACAAAATATGTTTAGGGAAAAAGTGACCAAGAAGGTAGAGAAGGAAAGTAAAGGAAGAACTTTTACTTTACATCATTGTTGGGCCGATCTTGAGAATGATGAGAATTGGAAAAGTTGTGATAAGAATGATGCCACAAAGAAGAAAATGATGAAGAGCTTCATGAGTGAAATCATTGTTGATTGTGAGGACGATGCTTCAAGTGACTAGGAGGAACATAGAAGCCCAACACCAAACTCAACTCGAAGACCAAGAAACCCTATGGAAGAAAGTTTTCCAAGATGGCAATAAAGGTGCAGAAGGCCAAGATGATCAAATCCAACAATCATTCAACAAACTTATTGAGAGACGCAAGGAGTTCGTCGAGGAGATGAAGGCACTAAAATGAAATAAATAGAGGAACTCAAGGAGGCCGAGGAGAGAAAGGAGGTGGACAAGGAGAGGAGAGCAGCATGCGAGGAGATCAAAGCCCAAATCAAGAACAGAAAGGTGGCCATGGAGGAGGCACAAAAGGCAATGGAGACCGAGCATCAAATCATGTTCATGGACATTACCAACATGAGTCCTCAACAAAAGGTTACATTGACATGTGCTGTGAAGATGTGATGTGGAAGGAACAACAAATGCTTCTAGCTACAATGCCACCCATTGACGGATACATGGGCGGGTTCATGGGAGCAATGGGACATGGTGGTGGCATGGGACATGGTGATGCCAATGTGCAACAAGGTGATGGAAGTGAGCAACAACTACATGGTGATCCAAGCAACACCAACAACGGCAATGAGGAGTGATCAGGTTATTTGTTCATATTTGCATTTACTTTTATGCTATGAACTATGAGACCTTCGTTTTAAGCTATAATATGGTTGGAACTATTCTATGCTATGTGGATCTAGTTGATGTCTACTATTTGTTCATCATGTGTGGTTATTTTGGAAAGTCTTTACTCATTTTAGTGAAAAAGTATGCAAATGTTGTCAAAAGGACAAGTCGTGGCGCGGCTGCCATGCCCATTTTGGTGTTGCCGCTGGAGCAGCCGCTATTGCAAAATGGGGAAGCTGGTAAAGTGGCAACCGTTTTGCTGCCCCATTTTCCCAAAATAGCTGCCCCATCTCCTGAATTTGCTGCCCCAAAATAGGGCTACTGTCATCTCCACCGACGCGTCCCAAAGTGTGTCTAGCAGCAGTGTTGGAAAGGGTCTTTTGGGGGCGCTGGTTCACAGTGTTGGCAATTTGGGAGGGCCTCCCCATACTGGTGGCACCCCAAAATAGACCCCAAACAAATTTGGCTCAAATAGTTTAAATTCGCAGCCACCTGTTCGGCGCCTCCAATGCCAATAGTTCGTTGATCATACATACCAAGTCCAGCATACAAGGCCATTGAAATTCAACTACACATCTATCAAGTTGGTCCCAAAATGCCATCAAAATGTGGCGATCCTCATAAAATCCAGACGATCAAATGGAGGACATCTCGTCCTCGGTCACCAATGATGTTGGCTGGACTTAAGACGATGCCACCGCTTCAAGAGCTAGATGTGCGGTTGCCATTGCCGCTATGTTGCCGACATCGCTATTGCAGCCTCCTCCAAGATGCGAGTACGGGTGATCGCGTCCCATGCCTTGTACATCTCATCCATGTTGGCGGTGTTGGCCTTAAGGATTGTCGCCTCTTGCATCATTTTGGTGACCACAGCCTTCGATGCCTCATTCCCATGTGGCTAGCATGGCTTCTCGGGTGGTGACTTTGCGGCTGCTACAACTTTCTCCTCACTAAGGTTGATCTTGATGTTGGCCTTTTCCATCATAGACTTCCACCTCGACTATGATTGTTTAGCTCTATCTTTTGCGTTCGATGAGAAAGCGGTGATCATCTTGTCGATGGTCTCATCCACTTTGTTAGCTGCTCCCGTGCCGACACTCTCCACCTTGGCCTTATTGTTCCTAGTTGGGCTGCCTCCCGAGGAGTTGGTTGGCGCATCCAAATCAACAGGCTTAACATTGTTCAGGCTAAATCGGACCTTCTCCCATTTTGTTCAAAGCTCAATTTGGGTGAGCCAATGCATGTACTCCCTAGTCCAAAAAGGATGCCGGAGATTTGTCTAGATTCCTTTTGTACCTATACACTAAAACACACCTAGATACATGTGAATCTAGACAAATATTTGATATCTTTTTTGGATGGATGGAGTACTTAAACTCTTGTAGTCCATGGCTTTGCCTGTACAACTTCATGGCATCTACACCATCACCAGGCGGTGACAAAAACCCATCTAGGGTTCAGTCTCTCTCGTTGTGACGCTACTGGTCCGCTCCACCTGTAGTGGCCTTGGGGCCTTCGAGGTGTGGTGGACCACGACCTCTCGCTGACATGAGGTTTTCTATTGGTTTTTTAGCGTGCTTTTCAGTGTCTTGTTTAAGATGTTGAGGCGGTGTCTACGTTCTAAAGTTAGCATAAAGTCTTTCTTGTTTTACCCCCGCTCCGCTAGTGCATCTAGTGCCGACGAAGGGCACGTGGAGTCTTGTGTCTGGTGGTTCTCCTAGGATATGGTTGTTTTTTGTGTTTGTTAGTGTGATTTTAGGTCAATATATTCGAATCTACGGTTGTCATCATTAGTGATGGTTGCTGCTCTGATGCGCTGGCCCTTTGTGGCCTTAGCTCAAGGACTTCGCCTATGTCTATTATAACAAGCTCTACTACAACAAGCTTTGCTTGGCTCCGGTGATGGACGAGCAAGGACATCGGCGCGCCTAGGTGGTCCAATAACCTATTTGTAATTTTATTACTTTTGGAACTCTTTGTACTGTTGCTGATGATTTTTGATAGATCCGTGGAATTTCACAAAAAAAACTTCGTGGCATCCTTTTACTAACAAAACAAAAGGACATTCATGCATGAGAGCCAACAAATAGTACAACAATGCATGCCAAAATGAACAAAGTTTAAGCTTTGACTTGTTCTATCATGGTCTTGCCACTTTATTTCCTTCTTCGGACCTTCTCAAGATCACCATGAAACTTGTTGCAATATACTTGTATCATGACCCACCTATGTGACAACGCACCTTTGTTGCGGATCAAGTGCATCTTCGCGTATTCGCCATAGAGCTTGCGTTTGTTGAATTAGTCGTGGATCCGCTCCCTATACCACTTGCCGATTTGTTGGGCACCAGTGATGGGGTAAAGGCTCACGGCCTTCCATAAATCCATTTGGCATTCATCCTCATCCATCATCCATCGATTTCCTTTGCCACCCTTCCTCTTTGTTCCCTTGGTCTTGACGTTGGTTTCAACTTCTTCCAATTCCACTTCCTCCTACTTGTCCCCCTCTTCCAATCATAATAATCATTCCCATCCTCCATCGTGCCATCTTCCACATCCTCTCCGGCCCAGGAATCATCAACAACTCATCCACATGTCATGTTGGACAAGATGCTGGCGTCCTCGTCCTGCACACAGTTTCATAAACCTTAGCGATGTTGACGCCATGTATTCTGTCAGTGCATACGAATTAAAGGGGATGTGTACCTGAGCCATGTCGACGCCTTGCATTCCATCGAACATGTGGTGGTCGATGTTGCTGCCATAGCTGAACATGATGTGCCCGTCCTGTGAGCTCGCACCTATATCATACAGCGTTGGTGACCCATTGTAGATGTAGCAGAGGTCGAAGCCGACGCCGCGTTGGTTGCGCTGCCATGGGTCGACTGTTATCGGTGAGTAAATGGTGTCCAGGTTGTAATTATACCTGGGCATTTTTCGGGCCGGGCCTGACCAAGCCCACCCGCGAAAATCCTAGGCCCGAGCCTGGCCCGGCCCGGCTGTCGGGCCTAAAAATCAAGCCCAGGCCCGACCCGTGATGCATGTTTTTCCTCGGGCCGTCGGGCATCGGGCCGGGCCTTTCCCTATTTTGCGCATTCATGAAGCCTGAGCCTGGCCCGTGACACCTTCGGGCCACAGAACTGGAGCCCAGGCCCGGCCCGTTGGGCTTTTCTCGGGCCGGGTCGGTCGGGCCGGGCTGCCCACGCCCAGGTATAGTTGTAATCCCCTTCACTCTCGCCAATCTTGGAGAACCGAGATTGCGGACGAATCGGCGACATGATGGGTTCGTTGAAGAAGTCCAATGAGGATGGTGAGGGGAACCTCGAACACCCTACGGTGGTGCTTCCTTGGGTCGCACCGCCATCACTTTTGCTGCTGTGGGCTGCGACGTACGAGGCCATACCAGCAACCTCCGCTTACACTTCTTTCTTGATCAAAGCTGTCGTGCACCGTTGTTTTCGTTCAACAGACATGACATTACGTCGGTTCACCTCCACCTACCAAGAACCTTCATCCATGTCCTCTGACTTCGTGGGCACCTTTTTCTTGCTGCGGCTTGACGAGTCATGTCATCATGGTCGGAGGCGAGGCGGGAGCATGGCAGGGGTGTGGGTGGAACGAGCGCGGCAGACGGGAGGCGGGAGATATCGAATGGGGGATGAGTTTTCGGTGGAAAATGGGGAAAGTGATATATCTCCTCTTTGTGTGGCTACCAAGGCGGTCCTGCGCGGCGCATCCGACGTGGCAGCAGTTGTTGGCGCCCCCTGTTCACTCCCTTTGGGTAGGGGCCGACACGTGAGTGCCGGACAAAGAATTGAGCCTCGCGAGGCGTCGACACCCGTTGGAGGATACCGATGCGGGCCGGTTTTGCCCGACACCTCCAAAGGCAGTTTGAGGGCGGTTGGGGCGCCCTGGTGGAGATGCTCTAAGTGTGCTCTATATATGTATCTGGTGAGTGTCATCTTGTGAGAATTCTGTGGCTGCTCAGATCATGGCATTCATCCTTTGCCCAACATAAGAGCACATATTCATCTAGGAGAGCAGGTTGTGGCGCCTGAATAACTGTGCATGTGTTGTCATAAATAAATGCTGATTGCTGAAGGACACAAAGTGACACATGATTATGTCTTTCTTTCCAAGGGCACATCAGAAACACATGTTAGTTTAGTTAATTAAGGTGCAGAATAATAAAACTTATACAAATCGTTGCAGCTACTAATGATCGTCGGCTACATAAGGGTGTACTTGTAGCTTCTTTGTTAATGCAACATGAGAACGCATTTTGGAGTTGATTTTACAGAGAGGCGGGGAGGTTTATGCAAATAAATTGAATGAAAAGGTAGATTAAGTTGGAGAATCCTCCAACACACAGCTTTCTGGCATAAGCTCGTAGCGTTGCATAGCTAATAGTATGTTCATACAGGGTATTTTTTTCTTAAGAAAGTCAATTAATTATGGATGGATGCTGATAATGAGTAGTGACTATCACGTACTCATTCTATATTTTTATGTATGATTTAATTAAGTAAAACACAAGTTTAATTGATAAAATATTTATATGATATCCATGTCAATGGAGATGATCAACTGGCTAGCTATATAAATTGCAAATTTGCAATTACAAACCGTGTACAGGCAACGTGAAGGCACTATCCGTCGCTCTACATCTTGTTTTTTGTTGATGAAACTGTCAGTTGTGCTGCATGATTGCACACTGATTTTCTTGCCATAACAAAATTGGTGAAAACATAACATGCAGGCTGTCATTGTACGCTTAATCACCTAATTGTTTTTTGTTCATGTGCCAAAGAAACTAATGTCCTTGCGCAGCTACGTTAGTTAATTTATAGAAGTAGGTTAACTAACTATTATATTGCAGAGTCAGAGAGTGCTCATGCATGCAGTCCCTTAATTAATCTCTATTACGTGATGGCCTCACCTGCATACAACTGACAACGACTAACCAAAGTATATATATATGCAGCTGCTCTGGATAGTTCTGACACCCAACATATATATACCTATACTAAGCTCAAGTGGATACATGCCAATTATACACGGGAAATAGTATAATGCTTTATTACAATTCCATCTTTCAATTTTTAATGTATCCCATGTACTGAACAGTGTACATGCATGGATGCATGCCGTTGAATTGAGGATATGCTCGATCAAGAAATATAGTAACCTGATATAGCTAGCTGCCAAATTAGCTGCCTAGTTACTATCAGATATATATATATATATATATTGTACATGCTACTGCTACAATATGACAATTTCTTAGTATAATAAAAAAACCTATGATGACATGTATGCTCCTTTTATTCGGTTAATATTTATGTTATAAATAGTTGTATCAGTGAGATATCTACTCATTTTTTTAACCGAATACAGGAAATACATGCGTGATCATCACTAGTGCTTAACACACATTTTGCTGTTGTCATAGCTCCTTGTTTATGTGTACTATAATTAGATGATTATGTAGCACTCATGAGGATTCCACCCAATCTCTAACTACCCTTTATCATATCTCACGAGACAGAAGTATCACGACTCTTGCACTAACCAAACCCCCATATATCCAGATGCACTCGTATTAAGGCTATGAAGGAACAAAAGAGACAGCAATTAAGTATAATTTATCAGAAGTACCAGCTCCATAATATAGCTTCCGAGAGGGTGGCACTCCTTAACTAGAATCTCTCCCAACTGGTTTTATTTTATATAACCATTCATCCACGTATATTCAGTTATCCACCATAATTATCACTAACATGTAATATTAACAATTTTTTTTGTAATAGTAGTAGCTAGGGAGATCAGCAGATCATATATATTATCTGTTGTGTGACATGACTTGGCATCGGAAAATTAAGGTTTTGGTGATTAAGGAATCTGGCCGAATGACCCTGCAACAGGAACAAAGACATGACAGCGTGTTAACTTAAACATGACCATAACAGGATGTCCTCCAAAGAAAGGTACCTCATGCCTCATCACGTGTGTGTGTGTCATTCCTCTTGAGCTGAATGATTAAGAATTCCTCTAGACGGTCCACATTGCAGTAGACCATGGTACATAATGTCGCTAGTTTGGTTGGGCCACTTTTTTTTTGCATAGAACCACTGTTTCGTGTTTTCGGCAAAAAAAAAGTTTAGAATCGCATTATCAAAGCCACATAAAATGGATCGATGTGTGTGTGTGGTGGGTCTAACATGTGATATTATGATCGTAGAAGTTATCTCTCCGATCCAAATTATTGATTTTGATTGTTTAGATTCTATGTATCTGTATAATGTTTTAGTGCTAGATACATCCGAATTTAGACAAATCTAAATCAATTAATTAGGATCGGAGGGAGTACAATTGTGATGTGCCAACGAGCGCAAGCACTGTTCAAGGTTGTTTCTGTTGTACTCCTTATTGTTCCCTTCTATAAGATATATTGGGAAGCCAATTAAGCTTGTCAAAATATCTTATAAAAAAATAGAGGAAGTAGTTTATAAGATAATTAAGCTCACAATGTAGCGTTCCACATATATATTTGGATGAAGGTAAAGAGGAAGCAGTTTCTCCCGTTGAAAAAAATAAGAGGAGGTTTCTTTAGATGAAAGGAAAGATGAGTTGCACAAATAGCTAACATTTAGTTGGTGAAAAGCTACACCACTTATACCAAATGTAGTAACCTTGATGGAACATATTTAGGAGCTATTACTGGTCATTTTTTAAGATTAGTAGTAATAAGGTGAGTGAGTTGCCATGCTGTCACTTCAACGTAGAACATACTTCACTTTGCCCCATCCATCCATCTTTCCAACCTCCCCCCCCCCCCCCCTTCTCTCTCTCTCTCCCCCTCTAGCCCTGTGTTTCTCTCTCTCTACCCTATGGCTATGTCCTACGTGAATTTGTTCGCCTAGGTAGTTTTCGTGTCCAGTGCCATGTCTGTCCACCTTGCACATAAATTCTACAGCAAGATGGCATGGCATGCACATTTACAATACTATTTATAAACTCACTTCCATCACAATTCACAAAACACACATAGTTTTAAATTAATTAACCACTGACAGCTCTCTTCCCATCCAATTTTTCCTTTTTTTTCTTCAGTTTCTCTCTCCTCTGGCTGTCCCCCTCTTTCTCTATCAAGTTTTTTTTATCAACTTTCTCTCCATAGCAAGGACTATTAAGTTTCAGACCAAAGGGGAAACAGCTCTCTGTCCTCAGTCTCCCTCCTCATCTCCTTGTCTTCTTCATCCCTTATTCCCTTTGCTAGCATGCTTGCCATAGGTGAAAAAAACTAGAGTTCAGAACCATCTGATCTTGAGAGGAGATTGAGAGATGAGGCGGCAATGAATGAAATTTGCCGTCGCCTGGCCAGACACCGCCGGTGAATCGATCGAGACATGAGACGTGCTGCACGGTCGAGGTCATCAACGTCAGCAGCAGCAGCATATCGCCGTCGACGCCGCCATGGTGCCAACCACTAGGAGCCTGCCGCCGCACCATGACTCCAGCGGCAAGAATAGCAAGCCGCCGTCGTACTACCCAGGATACTGCATCGCTCCCCAGCTGGAGGCTGCGCACGGCGGCGACCTCAGGCAGCAATCGTCAAGGTTCCCTCGGCGGCTAGCCATGGCCGACGACGACAACGCCGTGGGGCGCCGGAGGCGGCGGCGTCAAGGAGAGGAGGACGCGGACGGTGCGAGCTCCCGGGGCGGCGGAGGGGACGATGAGGACGGCGGCGACAGAGACTGGCTCCAGCTGGGTCTTGGTGCCATGGCGTCGTCCTCGTCGACAACCTCCTCCTCCTCGTTCTGCGGTGACACCGACGGCGCCATGGCTCCGGCGCCGAAGGCTGCGCTAGATCTTTTCGCCGGCAGCAAGCAAAGCGCAGGCATGATGAGCAGGCCTCCGTTGTTCCCGCTGCCCATTAGGAGCTACCACTGGCAGTCCGGCCACGACCGGTACCGGCCGACGACGGCGGCGAGCGGGTCCATGACCTCGGCGCCGCCGTTCTTGCCGTTTGCGCGGCCGCTGAGGAGCTGCTCCGCCGATCTCTTGATGAGAGTCGTCAGCCCGCCGACGCCGAGGACGGAGGCCGCCGGCTTGTGGCTAACACTTCAGGCATCTCCCAACCAGTAAGCGTATCTTAATTTACTGCATACTTCTACAAGTCTACACGTACGTATGGCATGTATATATATGCATACTTCAATTTGATTTCTTTCTCAAACTTATTTTTTAAAATTTTACCATGCACATGCAATGCTTATTTGCAGTTTTGCACCCATCTAATGCATAACAATTCATATTCTATTGCATGCTGTCTGCATTTTTTTTGGGATTGTTTACATAGTTTTGCAGTGCACATATGCCAACAAAGCTAGCTTAGATTGCATTTTATTAGTATTGTCATCAAGCTACAGTGTGGAGCTTTAGTACTTAACAACTCTTCTTGCCATGCTTGCAGAGTTAGAGAGCCCATTTTGCCTCAGATACCAAAGAGCTACTTAAGAATCAGGTATAATCAATTATAATTTTCATTTCTTTTTTACCCCTTCACCATAGGGTACAAATTAAATCAATGAAGAATATGTTATCGAATATCGATGCACATTTGAGTATGTAGCTCTCCTTGTTAGTTTCTGCAAGTTCTAGCTATCTAGATACCTGCTAGCTAGTCTCCAAAGTTTCTAGGTAGGTCATGCGGCAGGTAGCTGGCTAGCTTAGACGATGTAGGATTAGTGCCTATCAAATAAAACTTTTGATTTGGTATACATACGAATTGTTCAGTCAAAGAGTAGACTTTATATATGAATTTAAAGGTCATGCTTGCGTACATGCATTATCTCAAAATGCGTATTTTTTGACAGGGATTGCAACATGAAGGTGGAAGTGGTGCTAAAGTACTTGGCTGACAAGCTAGGACTCGCACGATCTCATCAGGTACATCTCGAAATCGATCTTTACTTTGCGGTTATATATCTATCTATTTTCCGGTTATCACTTGAGGGAGTTTTGTACATAAACAAATTTTCCCGTAGTAGATTGGTAGCACACATTCGTGCACATTATTTCCCCAAAAGAACCTGGCCTTGTTAATTTAGCAAAACAAAAATACTTTTTTCTTATTCTTCTTCGTTATGAATATTGTACGTATTTTTGTTGATCATATCTGTTATATCAGATTTTGCTGAGAAGCATCAATCGAGTTATAATAACGAATAGTTGCACAACTGTTGAATTTGCACTGCAAGGTATAGATAGTATTGGTTTGTTGCTATGTGGCCGCATATATGGGTATGCTATTGGCGCTTGGAATAATCATGAAAGAAACACTATACCTAATTAAGCGTACCACGTAGCTAAGCTATGTCAGTGTCTCATGTTTTGTTGGATACTAACAAAGCAACAGGTCAAAGGCCCACATCATATGCATCAAGTTCTACATTGCGATGCACTAATTCACTTGAGAACCATTCTTACTTCTATGTATCATAAACTCTTAAGCAAAAACACTCTATTAGATAAATGCATACGTGTGACCAATGGTGGACAAACTAATAAATTTTACTCCACCGTCAAAAAATAACTGACTTGGGTTTGTCTAGAATTGAATTTATCTATATACTAAAATGCGTCTAGATACATTCGAATCTAGACAAATTCAAGTGAGTTATTTCTGGACGGAGGGAGTACATGTCAATATAATATATGTATGGTTTTAGATGATAATGGAAATTAATTACCACTTCCAGCACATAAAATACGCAAACTATCTAAAGATGTTGATTATTACTAATTTTACTGAAAGCCTGTCTGAAATTCAAGGACTATTTGCTCCGATGTATGCTCGCTGAAGTTAACTGATCAAGGAGTTGGTGCTGCGTACCAAAATAAGTACAGTATTATGTCAGCATCTTCGTACCAAATTCATGTATCTTATTCCTAGCTTGATGCATGAAAATAACATTTGCAGCCAAGTCTCTTCCGTCAGTCGATTACTCACAAGAAAAATATTGTTTTCCGCTGATACACAATTAACACGCCATTACTAACTGTTGAGGTGTCGATGCATGTCAAACTGTTGCGATATGGCTGTCCCAACCCATCTAATAATTATACAAGTAGTAGTACACCAGCCAACTTCATTCGCATTAAACTAGTTATAAGTTCATGCACTGTTTCATCGTCAACACTTAACCATCTTAACTATAGAAATAATCAAAGTCAACTTGATTGTCTGATTTCGACGTGCATATATATGCCCCCTATTTTATGCATGTTTTACTTATTTTCTGAAAAACCAGTTTGTGTGCTTGTCTCAATATATTTACAAATCTGTACGAATCGATCAATCGTTATCCTCCTTTAGAGTTTTATTCGAGTAATATGTTGCCCCAATTTTACTAGCTAGTGGAGCAGTTTATATGTTGGTAGTGTTTGCGCTCATTATTTTGTAGTCTATTTTATATCTTTTGGGGCGCTATACATGTCACAGAATGCTAGCTGGTGTTTTTGCGCCTCATGTGCATCATCTCCTCGTCACGCTCTCGTGTGCACATATATACTCGTCACGGTGCAACTGCAATGCTCGATCGCTATAGTGTATATGCACATCACAGCGGCTAGCTAGCAGCTAGCATGAATAAATTGCGTTACGTCTACGTGCTGATGCTGGCTGACTACCTGCTGGCTACATATATAGGACATTCCTTTTCATTGCGTCTTGGGTTCGTAATATAAATGTATAGTATATGTACACCAGCCGTGCTTCACACACATATGCTGCACTTTGCTAACTGGTTCAAGTTAGTTTTTAATATTTTCTAGCGAATGTAAATAATTATCTTTTAGCCACATGTACGTTGGCTTTAAGATTCATGCAAGTGCATAAGATGAGAAAATCATAATTCTAATCAAACCTCTATAAAACAGTTGAATAAGAAATAACTATAAGTTGATTGAGACACCGGCACTCCCGTAAATATTAATCATCGGCCCTCCAACCCAAATTAATTGCGCAGCTCAGGAGTATAGTACTTGTATTAGACATAGTATATGTTGCACCAATTATTTTGGGCTGGAGGGAGTACCAGGTCGTTCTGGAAAGAGTTGTTTCTAAGTTTTTTTTTGGTGGTGGGGTGGGGGGGGGGGGGGGGGTACAATAAGAATTTTCCATCACATGTGCATGTGCATGTTATTAGAAGGTTTAGAATTAGAGTCCATGCATGTCAATCAAATAGTTTTAGTTGATTTGATAATGTATTGCCTAACTATCTCAAGTCTTCTCTCTTCCACACGATAGAGGTTTTGTTAGAATCTCGAACAGTCAATTTTTTTTTACATTCAATTATAATGCAAAACATGAATTTAGATTTTATTACATATTAACAATTATTCAATATGTTTTTTTACTATATAGATTCGACGGTGTAGATATGGACAAGTTTTCTATCGCTTTGGTCAAACTTAGAGCATCTTCACTCGTTCCCCCGTACGACATCCGGCATGGCCTTCTTTTTTGCCCCGTATGGGCGGCCGTCGGATAGGTCACAGATGGGGGGGTGGGGGGCTGGCTCCCAGCCGTGGCCCCATACAAAAATTTGAAACATTAATTGGCAAATTCGTTAAAATACGAAATTAATGACAATTTCACATACAGTTTGAACATGTTTACACAAAAAGACTGAACTACTAGTGACCATGCACACCAGGTCGACAAACAGGCCGATGGTACTCCTCCGAGTCATCTAGCTGGGTGATGTAGTGAGAGGAGGAGGCTATTCCGTCGTGGAACCCAAGCCTAGAGCCCGTAGAGGGACTTAATTCGGTTGCGGCGGTGGCATCGCCAGACGCGGGTGGTTCCCGACGGCGATGTAGTCGAGCACCCAGGCAACCGTGCACCCTAGGACGCTCCACCACCGCCGCTGGCCATCGAGATTGTTGTTCTCCGGCGGCGGTCCGTCGCCGTTGTAGGTGTCGATGTGGTCCGTGCGCTGTTGCTTGAAGAAGATCATCCACTCGTGGTGGTTGTCAGGATGCTACTAGGGGCCGTACCTCTCCTCCAACGTGAGGACGGACCAGAAGTGCTCGAAGATGGCCGCGGATCGGGCCTCGCTGACCGGCACCGGAGGCACCGTTAGGCCGCCAACGGTGATCACCCATCCCCTCGGCAACCGACGGTCCGGAGGGAGTGGGTACTGGGCGCCCAGAGCGCCTGCGCCTCATGGACGCGTAGGCACCGCCGCCGGAAGCCCGTGGACGGAGGACCCATCTTCTGGAAAATGCTCCATCAACGGCGGGGATTCGGCTAGTGTTTCGAAGGTTAGCGGGAGAGGGCGTGAGGTGTGGACATGTTGTGAGAGTGGAGATCTGCAATGGCGATGGCCGCCTCGCCTACACATAGCTAGAGTGGAGATCTGCAATGTTGATGGCCACTGCGCCTACATATAATGAGAGAAGGGCGGAAAGCGGTGAAAAAGACGGGAAGGACAAGGCGGGAGAACACGCTGGCGAGCAATTCCGTCGCCGCGTGGCTGTCGATGGGAATGCCGCTCGGGAAACGAGTCATCTGTCTCACTGTCATGGCTGGCCCACGGTATTTTCAGCTCCATCTAACGCTCCCGCTAGCCCCAATGGGTTGGGTTCGGCCTAGGGACGCTGGATGACAAAATGGGTTGTGCGAAAAAAGTGTTGGGGGCCGGGTTGAGCGTGATTTTGAGCCCGGCACCCCCATAGCCCTTTAGATGTATTTTAGGGTCCTGAGTGGAGATGCTCTAGAGAAGTTTTAGGTAGTAGGACAAACTTATAGTACTAGTACAACTAGTCTCCCTCCGATCCAAATTAATGTTCTCATATTTGTGTACATTCAGATATATCTAGTTATATTTTAGTGCTAGATACATTCGAATCTAGCTAAACCTGAGAACGTTAATTTGGATACGAGGGAGTATTGTTTTGAAACGGAGGGAGTAGAGAAAATTATAGTTACATCTGGCATCAAGAATCTAATAATACCAATCGATGGATCTGTATAGTCTCGAATTTATATTTTCATGATGAATAGTTATTTTGTTTGCAGTAAAATAAATATGTCATGCATTTTTTTTTTCGTGTTTGAGGAACTGGACCTATAGTTTTGTGGCCGGTGTGGCCAGGAGTCCAGTTGCACTCGGTCGTCCGCGCACGCTGTCACCACCGGCACCGCGCACGTCCAGTTTATTACGATGACACATCACCATACGCGCGACACGCACGGGATCCATATTTTGGGAAACGTGGTGGATTGATCGAAATGATTAGAGTAGAGTAGTGCGCGCGTGGGCTGCTGGTCGATCGATCGATCGGTCGCTTTAGGCCACACGGGAGGGGAGGGATCCAGAGAGCTAGGTAGCTACCTACGTGACGGTGGTCGACGACGACGACAGAGCTAGCTAGCTACTATACGCCACTGGCGGCACGCGCGCGCGCGTGCGTGACTAGGACACGATCGCACACGTACGTACGTACGTATCTCAAATTTAAGATATATTTTCTTCTTCTTAAACTCACGTATAACGTATGTGTCTTCGCAGAAAGCTAAAACATTTTATTTTTTAAAATGGATGGACTACTACTGTACATTTCTTTTATCATTGATTTAGTATATAGTCATATTAAGTCAGTGACTGACGGAGTAACACTTACGCGTGCCAACGCGTCGAGTGCGCTGATCGAGCTGTTAGACTGCACCTGTCGGTCGACATTGTTTGAACTGCCAAGGAGCCCAATGTGCGTGCGAATGGGACGTGCCACGCATCATGCATATATGCATGCATGCGGTCGATCAGTACGCTGCAACCAATCCGTCCAACAATGTCTGTCCAAGTGTTTAAGACACGGCCCACGGCTAGTATACCTCGGCCGCTCAATGCGTACGCGCCTTTGACGTCATGCTTATGTGAAGTTGCCGGATGTGATGACGTACGTGGGTTACCAAGTTTTTTTCTCGCGAAAAAATTAACCATGTTTTTTCACCTGCAGGTGGAGCTAACGTGCAGAGGGCATCTCCTCCCCCCGTTCCTGCTGATGAAGCACGTGAGAGACAGCATCTGGTGCGGCTCGCCGCCGGCGTCAATGGAGGACGACGAGGCTGCCCATCTCGCCGCTGGGCTGCCGCCACGTCGGAGCACCTCACCGGGAGCGACGGCTACTGACCATGTCATGACACTCTTTTACAGCACAGCTAGTAGGAGCCATTGATTAATTCAACTAGCCAGCCGCCCGGTCGATCGATGACGATCAGATTAATCCCTAGTAGTATGTGATTAATTAATCAACACCTGATGAGTTCTTTGATTTCTTAAACTGCTAGTGCTAGCTCCCTCCTCCCGGTCTCTGATCGCCAGATAACTGAAGCTTGGTTGGTTCCAAGACTAACCAGCCAACTCTAACCCTGAATCGATCTTCCTTCTTTTCTGCTTCCTTTTTTTTTGCTTTTAATTAATTTCCTCTTCATCCCTTCTGGGAAAAAGTATGGCTTAATTCCCTTTTCCTAACTGAAGTATATGGCTTATATTATGGGACAAACTCAAGTTGTGATACGTTGGTCGATCCGGCTGCTGTGTCACACCTGAGTCACTTGCATCAGTTTGCTGCAGTTGTAAGCGTTTTGTTACTCCTAATTAAGCAACGATACTCTCTCGTTCAGCTGTGTTCTTTTTTTCGAAATGGGCTGTATCGACCAATGCATATATAGCCTTTATTGCTACTCTCGTTCAGCTGTACGTAAGCTCCCACTTGTAAGTTTATCTTCACTTCCCATGTATGTCTACGATCAAGCGAGCATACACGGAGGTTTGCTGGGCTGGTTAGGTTTGGCATGTATGACACGAAACATCAATCACACGCATAAACTGTAAACATGCATGCATGACCGAACCATGTTTCAGGTGTCACGTTCCTTAGGCAGGTCCAACGAGGTGACCGGGCATATTCAGAAAAAACATCGTTGTATCAAAACTTGTTAGTGCACGACGATCTCTATATAACGTTGTCGTACATAATCGTCACAAATATTGTTCTCTTATCATTCTTCTACATTGATCAAACTAGTAGAATCCACACTTTCTAACAGCCCAGATCGAGAACCAACCCGTGGTTGGATGGTTAGGAGGACAGTGACGCCCCCGGCCCACCAGAGTTAAAACCCTAGGTTTTGAAGGCACTCGTAGCGGAAAACACAATTTTTTTCTAACTAGAACGCATTGAAAGCCCAGGATCTATCTACTAGTTAATGCAGTAACGGGAGGAGTCATGGTTACATATCCTTGTAGATTGCAGCGCGGTTAACGTATAGCGGGGAACGTAGATAAAGTAGACGAACGTAGCTGATCTCAAGATCACGAAGCTCCTCGCACGTCACCTCCTGGTCCTTTGCACGACAACCCTGACCCCACTATTGGTGGTGCTATCCGAGGACTCGCAAACATACGATGTCTAGCGACGACTCCCGTTCTCCTTGATCCAGCTGGGATGCGGAAGCAGATCCTCTAAAACCGGGATCCAGCAGCGCGACGAAATGCTGATGGTGTTGACTCCCTCATGCGTAGTTCTTCGTGGAACCGCACTCGCGAAAATCAACTGAGAAAGAGGAAGAAATTCCCTAAGAAAATTGCCTTAGGAAATTTTTCTTTTATTTTTGTGTGTCTTTTTTCGTCCAATATATCTTATTATATAGGAAAAAAAGGGTACTCTCTTCACTCAAGTCCGCACGTGGGACTAAAGGAAAAAAGAAAAAGGAGGAGGAGGCAGCTGGCCGGCAACCAGCGGTGGCCGGGTGGGCCCGACGTGGGCCAGCCTGTGGCCACGCACAGCCAGCCCGTGAGGCGGCGGTAGCGACGACGACTGGCGCCCCCCCTTGCGCCGGCCCAGCAAGGCGCCGGCCTAGCAGAGCTGTGGCGCCGGCCAGGTAGGTCGTTGGCCGACCTATCAGCGTGGATGCCCGAGCTCACCCGCACGCTTGGTGCATGGGCCGAAGCCACGGCTTGCAGCATCGGTGGCGATTTTCCGTCTGCCCGCGCGACCGCATGCACTCGCCCGCCCTTGTGGGATCGGGTGCGCCCAGGAGATGTGGCTTGTGCTGCCCTTCCAGGGTGGCTTCCTCTTGGGCTATTTCCCTCTTGGGATTCAGCCCAATGCAGGAAGGTGCCCCATAAATAATAATTTAAAATATCTATTTAATATATTAATTCATAATTAATTTATATATATGCATATTTATAAATTGTCTTTTCATCCAAAATAGCTTTCAGTTTTCTCCTTCTTCCGAACATCTTCAGACCCTCTTCGTAACTATTTCGATAATCATTTCACGGAACATTTTCGGTCTCTTCTTTCTCATCGGTGCCTTTCTCATCGGTGATCCCTTCGCTTTCATAGGGATCTTAAACATTGTTAGACCCTTAAGTGTGTTTCCCTACGGTTCAGGAATGTCATAGACATGATCGAGATTTCTCTCCGATCAATGATCAATAGCGGGACCGAGATGTCCATATTGACTCCCATGCATCCCACGAGACGTTCGAATCATAAACTCTGTGTCCTATTCCCTTTGTCTCTTCGATACATGACTTGTCTGAGATTTGATCTTTAGTATCACTATACTAATATCGTTATCGACAAGTCTACTGAACTCGTTATCATGATATTGTATCCTCATGACCTAGTCCTACGCTGCAGCTTATAGGATGTGATTTCACCGAGTGGTCCCAGTGTATCTTCCCATCACATAGGTGGACAAATTCCGATCTCGATACATAGGCCTCAACTATTCCTTTGGAATACTCAATGCACATTTTTATGGTCACCCAGTTACGGACATGACAGTTAGTGAGATCAAAGCATTCCTCCAGAGATAGTGATTAATATGATCTCACGGTCTAAGAAGAAGATCACTTCGTTTCTAATCATTACAAGGATGAACCATGTGACTAGATCACGTTGCAATACTTAAGTGGGTAATGTCCATCATATCATTAATGACATGACTCCGTTGTCAACTAGCATAAATGCACAATGATCAAAAAACCTTGATCACCGGTTACCCAATGAACTAGTTTAATGGAGGCTATTAGGGACCTGGTTTGTTTACATACCACACCTGTATCAGTGTTTCCACTTGATACAGTTATAACACAACATGAAACTGTTATGAACTAGTTTGAGATATGATAATAAACTTATTTAATATTTACCTCTAGGGCATATCTCCTTCAGTCTCCTACTTTCACTAGAGTACAAATAATCTAGTCGCATTTGTTTACCGATCATAAACACAAGTGTTTTAGATCATGCTTGCTTATGGAAAGACATCTTGCCTTTTAATCTGTTTTACCAGATTCACATGCCCTTTTGCAAATTACCAGTGTCTCTTTATCTTAACACTCACACCATTAACTCATAAGGTGTCTTATAGTATTTTAGTTTGGTGACTAAGTGAGATTTTGTTTCTTAGTACGATATGATGGCCGATCGATCACGAGAACTTTCACTCTTGTCATCTATACTAGGAACACACCTAGTTGAAGTCAAACTTCATTAACCAAACTTATCATACTCTTTCTATTATCGAAATAGTTTCCCACAACAATAATAATGCAGATCATTACTCATCACTACGCTTCTAACAATTCATTTAATCCTATTCAGTGATTTAAATCACTTTAGAACCTATTCTTCATACTAAGAACATGGGTCACATTTTTTTCAAGTCTACAACACGGTTGCGTGGAAGAACCTATGACACAATCATATCAATTGAGTACTCTATCAATTTCTTCCTTTTCAACCATGTTGTTTATACTCAATGTCTCATCTAGTTTTACAAGTAAGACCACTTCTTTCTTATTTCATTCTGAACTGCTTCAGAATCCAAACTAGTCTATTCTGAACTTGCTTTCATAATCTGAACAGAAACAGTTTGACTCTCAATGTTGAATAATCTATTTCTATAGACTTTAAAGTCTAATACTTTGATCAACTTCATCCAATATTTCATATTACTAATATCAACTACTACATTCATTATATGTCAAACATATATACATGAATCTTTTTCATGCTCCCACTCAAAATGTTATTCACATATGAGTCCTTTATGTACTATTCTCATAGCTCCCACTCAAATATGTCATCCACATATTTGATTCAGAAGACTATACAACTCCCACTTAAATACTTCATAAGTTTTGGACTTCTCAACATTTTGGTAATCTTTAAAATCTGTTGATCTTATATCAAATTGAGAGTTTCCCACTATGAGATTTTAGCATTCCTTTTCTAAATGTAAATCCGTAGATTCCAAGCATTGCTACATTATTGTAGTCAACCTTTTGAATTTGTCAAGACAATCTTAGTGACAAATCAAGCTTGTTTTTCCAAAGTTGTATTATTTCCATAGGAATCTTAGTTATTTAGGAATGATCAAGTAACTCCTTAATTTGATAAGATTGGAGTAACACATTACTCCATTAACCTTAAATGTAACTTTCTATAAATTTCATGACTTTTTAGTCATATCTCATACTTTGGTCCTTCGTCATGTCTTCATAGTTTGTAGGTATATCATATCTAATATGATAAGCAAATAATGTAGTTTTTCCACCAAGTGACAATTCACTATTCAATCCTAGTTTCTTAAGTTAAGTCCTTAATTGAAATGCTATGATCATGATCAATAGTTTCATGTCCTTTTGTAGAGTTTTGTTTCACAGAACATATTCCGTTGCGCTACTCAATAATTGGACTAAGATAAAATATTTTAATTTCAAACTTTTCACTTTTCTTCCATCAACATTTTGTCAAGAAACTTTCCTAAACAAGTATTCCCCTTGACAATAGCCATTTTGTCCTTGGTTATGAAAGAATACATTCATAGTTGCTTATGAATATTCTACAAAGATTTCGTATTCGTAACGACTTTATCAAAGACTCTAGAAACTCGAACGTGCCATAACTTTTATGGTGCTGTTTCCACGAATCATGATGATTTCCTATTTCATAAGTGTTAGTTGTTTTGATCCTATAACTCTATCCTCTTATTCTATAACCATCTTTTGCAATGACTAAACCATTAACTTAGTTACAAATGGTCTTGTTCCAATCAAGAAAATTTGTTGCTTTTGTTAATTCTATATCCCTTTTGTTCTGACGGTTATTTGAACATTTCAAATTTTCTCGGAGTTATGTGTTCTTTATCAAATACTCTTATTTAATTTTAAGTCCACAATTATACTTATATGATAAAGATTTCTACCATATTTTTGAATTATGATACATTGTATGTACGGTATTTCAATAATGTATATTCTGTTTTACCAGAACATATTTTGTTTTAGTCATATTTGCCAATCTAGGCATGATTTAGCATATGCCGATAGATCAATCATCTAATGGTTTCCAATTATCCATTAGTATGAATACATTGTATGCTTGTATTGTTTTATGACTTATTAGTGTCATACACACTAATTGCATTATCATTTAAGTTGGATATCATTTTGGCTTTTGTGTGTTATAAATGTATACATTATCATTAAGACCCCCATAAGAACAACACATTCATAACCAAAAATGTGACCATAATATAAATCATTCATATTAATAGAACAACTGATTTGTTACATATATATGAACAACCGTCTCGCGAAATGCAAGACAAACTAAACGACCCTCAAACTCAAATCAATTACAAATAGTTCTAATTCTAATAAGTCTAGTATATAAATGTAAAATGAGAAGTATTGTCGTCCATCAGCATCCAGTATGCCTCCAACACATTGTGTCCCCTTATCTCCTCCACTCAACGCTTATGTAGACGGTCTTGTTTTCATAAAACAAGAACAAGTATCATTATACTTGGTGAAAATTGCCATATTATTTTTTGATAAACATATTTATAAAATTGTATATTATATATACCTGCTCCGTCGATCATCTCACCAGTAATAGACTCTACTTTCACAGTTCTCAACTGCTGCATGAACTGATGAAAGCTGAGCGAGTCACCTCTCATCACATATCCATGGATGACCTATTTGTAGCTAGGGGTAGCGAATGCAACACACCATCTATTCCAAATTGTTATTCCATCTAGTAGTCAACCTCATATACAAGAAGTGCATAGAGTTTATGCTTGATCCCCAAGTAGCTAACCAAGCACGTGTTTTCTTCCATCTTATGGGAAAGAAACTTATCCAACAGATCAAATCTCAAAAGTCTAAATTGGTCTATGAACATAGATTTTATTCCATTAATCATATCAAATGGCTTGGTCCGTGGGAATTGCTCTTGTAGCTCAAGCACCAGTGTCCATCATATGGTATTTGATACGTAGATGAATAAGTCACGACGATTGCGAAACTCTCGTTCATCTTCCTCACTTGCATCATCATTTAGAAGATCTCCTAGTGGTTCTGAAGTTGTGAAGAGTAGGTCATAAGTGATGAGAACCGTCCTTAGACGTAGATACCATTCTAGGAAGTTGGACCCATCTAAATTAAGCGTGTCCTCTAGCGACGCCATTCCACACATTTATATGTTAACTTGAGCGACATGATCTACAAACATATTTGCAAGGCATAAGACTAATGTTCACAACATGAGTTCTAATGTATAATCATAGCATAGCAAGAAATCCCACTAAAACTATTATCCCTAAGATAGTTTTAGGGATTACATAATCGCTTTACACTGTGTCACCTCGAATCATCGTGGCCTTTGACACAACGGCCAGGGTGGACTATATCCGTCGATCACATCGTACATGTGACTCATGCTTGATCTTTCGATCTCCGTGTTTTGAGACCATGTCTGTACATGCTAGGCTCGCTAATTCAACCTACGCGTATTTGCAGTGCATACATGGCTTGCACCCACCATATGTGAACGCTGAGATGTCTAGCCCCGATCGTCACCCGGCCTGCTTCATAACAACGAACTTTCTTGGTGGTGCACACTTTAGGTTGAACAATAATATTGGTATTATATTAGGGATTATCTTATTAATGCTACACTCGTATATCTAATACAACTAAGCACAAATAATATACACACAAAATAACATCACATGCAATTTGTAATGTGTGATATGACATGGTCTCTTGCGCCTTGATCTCCATCATGAGCCATTTAGTATGACGCCAAGCTCATGGTGCTATCCATGAAATGTGTTCATGCAATTGACCATATCACATCCCATACCCCCTCTTGCAACATAAAGTTAGAAACCTCTACTTTATTAATTACAAGTTTTATGTGGCTGCTAGGGGTTTACGAGATAGAACACTTCCTACCTACGAATATCAACCATCACATTGATCAAGCAGTTGTCTCTACTACACTCCTTTCGGGGCCCTCTGTTGTTAATGCCATATCAATTACTATGGAGAGACAGACAACCGCTGTCCACTTATACGGTATAAGCCATATGTCAAGCGTGGAACCAGTCTCGCGTAAGATTACACGTAAAGTCGGTCCAGGCCGCTTTATCTCACAGTGTCGCGATATAAACAAGAACAAGTGGGAGGGTAACAACTAAGCGATCAATGCCCACATTTAGCATGTGGTCTACCCGTACTAGCATAACTACGCATAGATCGACTCTGATACCACTGAAGGGCTTCATAGCGGAAAACACAAATTTTTCCTAACTAGAACATACTGAAAGCCCATGATCTATCTACTAGTTAATGCAGTAACAGGAGGGATCACGATTACATAACCTTGTAGATCGCAACACGGTTAATGTCCCGCGAGGAACATGGATGAAGCAGAAGTTTGTAGCCAACCTCAAGGTCACAAAGCTCCTTGCACATCACCTCCTGGTCCTTCGCACGATAGCCCTAGCCCCCTATTGGTGGTGCTATCCGAGGACTCGCACACATACGGTGTCTAGCGATGAATCCCGTTCTCCTTGATCCAGCCGGGATGCGGAAGCAGATCCTCTGGAACTAGGATCCAACAGCGCGATGGCGTGCTAGTGGTGTTGACTCCCTCGTGCATAGTTCTTCGTGGAACCGCACTTGCGAATATCAACTGAGAAAGAGGGGAGAAATTCTCTAAGGAAATAGCCTTAGGAAATTTGCCTTTTATTTTTATGTATCTTTTTCCCTCTAATATAGGCCTTATTATATACAGGAAAAGGGGGTACTCCCTTCCCTCAAGTCCACATGTGGAACTAAAGGAAAAAAGCAAAAGGAGGAGCAGGCAGCCGACCGGAAACCAACGGTGGTCGGGTAGGCCCCGACGTGGGCCCCGGCGTGGGCCAGCCTGTGGCCTGGCCGGATGAGGCATCAGCCCGAGTGGGCCTTCCCGCCTCGTGCACACACGCATAGCCAGCCTGCAAGGCAGCGGCTAGTGGGACGCCCCCGCACGCGTCGGCCTAGCAAGGCAACAACCTGGAGGAGTTATAGTGTCGGCCGGGTGGGCCGCTAGCCGGCCTGCCAGCGCGCCTACCTGAGCTCGCCCGCCCGCTTGGTGCGTGGGCCGAGGCGACGACCTGTAGCAGTGGTGGCGATTACCATTCGCCCGGCCGACCGTGTGCACTCGGCCACCCTTGTGGGCCCGGGTCGGCCCAACCGATGTGGCTTGTGCTGCCCTTCCGGGTGGCTTCCTCTTGGGCTATTTCCCTCTAGGGATTCGACCCAATGCAGGAAGTTGGCCCATAAATAATAATTTAAAATATTTATTTAATATATTAATTCATAATCAATATATATATATGCATATTTATAAATTGCCTTTTCATCTGAAATACCTTTCGGTTTTCTCCTTCTTCCGAACATCTTCAGACCCTCTTTAGAACTTTTCCGATAATCTTTTCTCGGAACATTTACGATCTCTTCTTTCTCATCGGTGATCTCTTCACTTTCATAGCGATCTTAAACGTCGTTAGACCCTTAAGTGTGTTACCCTACAGTTCATGAATGTCATAGACATGATCGATATTTCTCTCTGATCAATGATCAATAGCAGGACCAGGATGTCCATATTGACCCCCATGCATTCCACGAGACTCTATCGTGTTTGAACCATAAACTCTGTGTCCTATTCCCTTTGTCTCTTTAATACATGACTTGTCTGAGATTTGATCTTTAGTATGACTATACTAATCTCGTTACCAACAAGTCTACTTATCTCGTTATCGTGATATTGTATCCTCATGACCTAGTCATACACTACAGCTTATTGGATGCAATTTCACCGAGTGGGACCAGTGTATCTTCCCATCACGCAGGTGGACAAATCCCGATCTCTATACATAGGCCTCAACTATTCCTTTGGAATACCCAATGCACACTTTTATGGTCACCTAGTTATGGACATGACGGTTAGTGAGATCAAAGAATTTCACTAGAGACAGTGGTTAATAGGATCTCAAGGTCTAAGAAGAAGGTCACTTCAATTCTAATTATTACAACAATGAACCATGTGGCTAGATCATGTTGCAATACTTACGTGGGTAATGTCCATTATATCATTCTCTAATGACATGACTCCGTTGTCAACTGGCATAAATACACCATGATCAGGAAACCTTGATCATCGGTTGCCCAACGAACTAGTTTAATAGAGGCTAGTTGGGACCTAGTTTGTTTACATACCACACATGTACCAGTGTTTCCTCTTGATATTGTTGGGTCCGCAGCATAGAAAACAAAAAATTTCCTACGGTGTGAACTACACGCCAAGATCTATCTACTAGGTACAAAGCAAACGGGTGGACATACATCCATAGAGAACTTACCCTCGAAGACAACGAGCTTTGTTAACAAGTAGGAACTCGTGGTTGATGTAGTCGTACACTTGCCGATCTCAAGATCGTGAAAAAGTCCGAGCGCCGCAACTCAGCAGCGCATCCGCACTCGCACACACGTTCAAGCCACCGGACAACCTTCACCTCCTCGCTCCAGCGATCCAGCGGAAGCAGCAACTCCTTCCAGACGAAATGCCACCGGGAACATGTATCTCACTAATCCGAGACCATGAGGGAATAATTCTAGAGGGGGAGAGAGATCCTTCACAAGGAGGTGTGTGGATGAAGGAGGGAATGGGTGGCCTTTTATAGGAGGAGGGGGGGTGCCCCCTCTCTCCATGGCCGGCGCATGGGGGTGACCCCTCACCTCCCCATTCATGTGGTGGTAACTCCTCCACATTAAAATGCCTCTTCACATTCCCTTTTAAAGTCTCCACTTTAAATGCATTAAGTTTCTCCAAATTTAATGCTCTCTCATTTAATAAAACTCTTTTATTAAATTTATTCAGAATTTTGTTAATTACTTTAATTAACAAACATTCACATATAGCCCCTTGCAATATTTCAATATCACATGCAGAACCACCTTCTGCAATTTCACCCGAAACAATTTCCGGTTTCTATTGAAACAATTCCTGCGCTTTTGCAATTCTTTCGTCTTCAAACATATGTGCTCCAAAATGGTGTCCGTAACTCTTAAGTGTGCCACCCACGGTTCGCAAATAATGCGTACATGATCGAGACCTTCTCCGATCAATAATCAGCAGCGGACCTCGAGATCCGTCTCGACTCCTACACATTCAACGATGACTCCTGTGATCGTGAGAACCTTTAACGCTTGTAACTAAATCCCTTTGTCTCTCGATATATTACATGTCCGAGATTCGATCATCGGTATCTCCATACCTAGTTTGATCTCGTTACCGACATGCACTCTTATCTTGTTCCCGTGATATAACATTCTAGTGATCACATCACTTGCTTGCAAGCTATCCTAATGTGATATCACCGAGAGGGCCCAGAGTATATCTATCCGTCATCTGGATTGACAAATTCCTCTCTTGATCCATGAGCCTCAACATAACACCTTCAGAAAGATCGAACCCATCTTTATAGTCACCCTGTTACGGTGTGACATTTGATGTTGTCAAGATACTCTTCCGGTGTTAGCAATTAACATGATCTCATGGTCAAAGGATAAAGATTACTTCGTATGATGTTATAGCAATATAAACATAATGACTTGATCGTAATGCTATACTTCGGATGAATGTTCATCACATCATTCCACCAATGGTGCGACCTTGTTATTAACAACATCCAATGTCCATGATCAGGAAACGTTGATCATCTTGTTAATCAACAAGCTAGTCTATAAGAGAGGCATGACTAGGATCCCTTTTTGTTTATTAAACACACATGTATTGATGTTTCCTATCAATAAAATTATAGCATGCAAAATAAACATCTATCATATACAAGGAATACATAATAACAACTTTATTATTGCCTCTCAGGGCATATTTCCTTCAGTCTCCCACTTGCACTAGAGACAATAATCTAGTTCACATAGTGATAAATCTAACACCCATGGAGTTCTGGTGTTGATCATGTTTTGCCCTAGGGAGTACTTTAGTCAACGGATCTGCTACATTCAGGTCCGTGTGCACTTTACAAATCTTTATATCTCCATCCTTGACATGTTCGCGGATGGAGTGAAACCGGCGCTTAATATGCTTGGAATTCTTAGAGACCTTGGTTCCTTTATGTTGGCTATGGCTCCATTGTTGTCACAATAGATCACCATCGGGTCCAACGACCGAAACCACACCCGCCCGTTATGAACTCCTTCATCCAAACTGCTCGCTACCGCTCAAGCAAAGAACATATTCCGCCTCTCTTGTTGATCCAGCCACCACAAAGGTTGTTTGGAGCTCCTCCAACTAACTCGCCCGCTCAAGAGAAATACGATCCGGATTGAGACTTAGAGTCATCCGGATCAGTGTCAAAGCTAGCATCAACATAACACTTAGCGACTAGCTCTTGTTCACCTCCGTATATAAGAAACATATCCTTAGTTCTTCTCAAGTACTTAAGGATATTCTTGACCGCTATCCAGTGTTCAACTCGGATCAGATTGGTACCTACTAGTCAAACTAATAGCATGTGCCACATCCGATCTTGTAGATAGCATGGCATACATTATAGAGCCTATGGTCGAGGCATAGGGGATCTTATCCATTATCTCTTTCTTCCGTAAGCGGACTTTGAGTCTTACTCAATGTCTTGCCTTGCAACATAGGTAAGAACCCTTCTTACTTCCGTCCATATTAAACTTCTTTAATATCTTATCAAGGTATGTACTCTGTGATAGCCCAATTAGGCGTCTTGATCTATCTCTATAGATTTTAATGCCTAATATATATGAAGCTTCACCAAGGTCCTTCATCGAAAATTTGCTGTTTAGATAACTTTTAACACTGTTTAAAAGATCTAAATCATTTTCAATCAATAATATGTCATCCACATATAATATCAGAAATGCCACATTGCTCCCACTCACTTTCTTGTAAATACAAGCCTCTCCATAAGTTTGGACAAATCCAAACTCTTTGATCACCTCATCAAAGCGGAGATTCCAACTTCGTGATGCTTGCTTCAGTCCATAGATGGATCGCTGAAGTTTGCACACCTTATTAGCATCCTTAGGATCGACAAAACCCTTAGGTTGTATCATATACAACTCTTATTCAATATTACCATTGAAGAACGCAGTTTTGACATCCATCTGCCATATTTCATAATCGAAATATGCAGCAATTGCTAACATAATCCTAACCGACTTAAGCATCGCTACGGGAGAGAGTGTCTCATCGTAGTCAACTCCTTGAATTTGTCGAAACCCCTTTGCGACAAGTCGAGCCTTATAGATGGTCACATTACCATCAGCATCAGTTTTCCTTTTGAAAATCCATTTATTCTCAACGGCCTTTCGGTCATGAGGTAAGTCCACCAAGTTCCAAACCTGGTTTTCGTACATGGATTCCATCTCGGATTTCATGGCTTCTAGCCATTTGTTGGAATCCGGGCTCATCATAGCTTCTTCATACGTCGCAAGGTCATCCATTTCATCAACCATGAAATTCACAACAAGATTGCAGTACAGTTCAGGAGCTGCACGTGTCCTGCTTGACCAACGAGGTTTGGTAGTGTCCTCTTTCGGAGTTTCATGATCAATATCATTAGCTCTCTCTTCATTAGGTGAAGTCAACTCCGAAACAACTTCTGGAGCTGCGCTACTCGCCATTTCATGAAGAGAAGGTTCAATAACCTCTTCGAGTTCTACCTTCCGACTACTCACACCTGTCGCGAGAAACTCCTTCTCAAGAAAGGATCCATTCTTGGCAACAAAGACCTTGCCCTCGGATCTGTGATAGAAGGTATACCCAATCATTTCCTTAGTGTATCCTATGAAGACGCATTTTTCCGCTTTGGGTTCGAGTTTATCCGGTTGAAGTTTCTTCACATAAACATCGCATCCCCAAACCTTAAGAAATGACAGCTTAGGTTTGTTTCCAAACCATAATTCATACGGTGTCATTTCAACGGATTTAGATGGTGCCCGATTTAAAGTGAATGCAGCTGTTTCTAGTGCATAACCCCAAAATGATAAGCAAGTCATCAGAGACATCATACATCGAACCATATCCAATAAAGTACGATTATGACGCTCGACACACCATTACGTTGTGGTGTTCCTAAGCGTGAGTTGTGAAACTATTCCACGCCTTTCATATGTGTCTTGAACTCAGAATTAAGATACTCTCCTCCACTTCGGACCAAGAAATTTGATCTTTCTGTTACGATGATTTTCCACTTCATTCTGAAATTCTTTGAACTTTTCAAAAGATTCAGACTTGTGTTTCATCAAATAGATATACCCATATCTACTCAAATCATCCGTGAAAGTAACAAAATAACGATATCCACCTCGCGCCGACACACTCATTGGTCCACACACATCAGTATGTATGATTTCCAATAGATCTGTCGCCCGTTCCATTGAACCGGAAAACGGCATTCTAGTCATCTTGCCCATAAGGCATGGCTCACATGTATCAAATGATTCAAAATCAAGTGATTCCAAAAGTCCATCAGAATGGAGTTTCTTCATGTGTTTAACGCCAATATGACCTAGACGGCAGTGCCACATATATGTAGATATATCATTATCAAGTTTAATCCTTTTAGCATCAACATTATGAATATGCGTAATACTACTATCGAGATCCAACAAAAACAAACCATTCAACATAGGTGCATGACCATAAAAGATATTATTCATATAAATCGAACAACCATTGTTTTCAGACTTAAATGAATAACCACTTTGCATCAAACACGATCCGGATACAATGTTCATGCTCAGTGCAGGCACCAAATAACAATTATTTAGGTTTATAACTAATCCCGATGGCATATGGAGAGGCAACGTTCCAACGGCGATCACATCAACTCTTGATCCATTGTCGACCCGCATCGTGACCTCATCCCTTGCTAGTTGTCGCTTCTTCCGCAGCCCCTGAACCGAGTTACATATATTAGCAACCGATCCGGTATCAAATACCCAGGTGCTACTGCGAGTACTAGTCAAGTACACATCAATAACATGTATATCACATATACCTTTGTTTGCCTTGCCGGACTTCTTGTCCGCCAAATACTTGGGGCGATGCCCAATGGCCACCCTTGCAATAGTAGCACTCGGTATCGACTTAGGGCCAGCTCGGGTTTTTTCAGCGTGGCAATGCATTTGCCACCCTTCTTTCCCTTGTGCTTGCCTTTCTTGTCCTTCTTCAAACCGTGGTTCTATTGATCATCAACACTTGATGTTCTTTCCTAATCTCCACTTCTAGCCTTAAGCATTGACAAGCTCGAAGAGACTTCTTCATGCCCTGCATATTATAGTTCATCACGAAGCTCTTGTAGCTAGGTGGCAGAGATTGGAGAACACGATGTATGCCTAAGTCAATGGGAATCGTTATTCCCAAGGACACAAGCTTATCGGCGTACCCAGACATTTTGAGTACGTGCTCACTAATGGAGCTGATTTCCTCCATCATGCAGCTAAAGAACTTTTCCGTAGCATTATAACTCTCTACGGCAGCATGGGTATCGAAAATCATTTTCAATTCTCCCATGGTATCAAAGGCATTGCCATTTTCGAAACGCTTTCGAAGTTCTGGCTCTAGCCCATACAGTATGCCGCAATGAACTAAGTTGTGGTCCTCCTGACGAGTTATATAGACGTTTTCCTCGTCAGGGGCATCAGGAGCTGGTGGGGGGCCTAGCGGCGCATCTAGCACATATTGCTTTTGTGCAGCAGTGAGGAGAATCCTCAAATACATAGCCCAGTTGGTGAAGTTGCTACCATTCGCAGCAAGTTTCTTTTTCTCCATGAACACATTGAAATTAAAAGCAGGTGGTGCCATCTACAACAGAATTTGTAAAGTATATTTAGACTAAGTTTATGATAGATTGAGTTCAACTAATCCAAATTACTAATGAACTCCCACTCAAAAACGACATCCCTCGTGTCCTTTTGGTGATTACATGAACCAAATCCACTACACCAAGTCCGATCATCATGTGAGTCGGTGTATCTTCAAAGGCGAGCATCTATATGGGCATCATATCAACTATATGACTCATGCTTAACCTTTCGGTCCGTGTTCCGAGGCCATGTCTGTACATGCTAGGCTCGTCAAGTAAGAACCTTAGTATTTGCGTGTGTAAAACTGTCTTACACCCGTTGTATGAAAGCGTAGAGTTGAGAACACCCGATCATCACGTGATGCCTCAAAACACGATCCACAAAACGGTGCATACTTAAGGAAGAACACATTTTATCTTGATATCTAAATGAGGGATCATCTTATAATGCTACCAAACGCGCCAAACTAGCAGTATAAGATGCTAACATCTAATGTATGAAGTGAGGTGATATGGTCCATGCATTTGATCTCTATCATTTGCATCGTGGTATGATCTCTATCATTCCTTTGTGTGTAAGTCCAAGGTCTATGGAACTTACACGTTAAGTGAGTTGTAAGAGTATCTATCATACATCTACTTACAACAATACCATATCAAAACACTAGCCCAGCAACGATCTAAACTAGGCGCCTCTAATTTATCAATTGCAAGTTTTACGTGGCTTAGGGCTTTCGGAGATAGAACCTGTCTAACCTACGAACATGAACCACAACGAGGATAACTAAGTTATTAGCAACTCGTTGTAAATCAGATATTGACTATAGTAGGAGAGACAGACACCCGCCAGCCACTTATGCAATACAGGTTGCATGTCAGTCGTGGAACCGGTCTCATGTACGATGACATGTAAGGTTGGTCCGGGCCGCTTCATCCCACTATGCCACCAATATCCAAAGTACATAGAAGATGCAATAGCATGATCATCATCGCCCACATATAAACATATGTGTACTACCCGTGCAAAGCACCTACGTATAGATCAGGCTCTGATACCACTGTTGGGTCCGCAGCATAGAAAACAAAAAATTTCCTACGGTGTGAACTACACGCCAAGATCTATCTACTAGGTACAAAGCAAACAGGTGGACATACATCCATAGAGAACTTACCCTCAAAGACAACGAGCTTTGTTAATGAGTAGGAACTCGTGGTTGATGTATTCGTACACCTGTCGATCTCAAGATTGTGAGGAAGTCCGAGCGCCGCAACTCAACAGCGCATCCGCACTCGCACACACGTTCAAGCCACCGGACAACCTCCACCTCCTCGCTCCAGCGATCCAATGAGCAAGAACTCCTTCCGCATAAAATGCCACCGGGAACATGTATCTCGCTAATCCTGCACCATGGGGAATAATTCTAGAGGGGGAGAGATCCTTCACAAGGAGGTGTGTGGATGAAGGAGGGAATGGGTGGCCTTTTATAGGAGGAGGGGGTGCCCTCTCTCCATGGTCGCATGGGGGTGACCTCACCTCCCCATTCATGTGTTGGTAACTCCTACACATTAAAATGCATATTAACATTCACTTTTAAAGTCTCCACTTTAAATGCATTAAGTTTCTCCAAATTTAATGCTCTCTCATTTAATAAAACTCTTTTTATTAAATTTATTCAGAATTTTGTTAATTACTTTAATTAACAAACATTCACATATAGCCCCTTGCAATATTTCAATATCACATGCGAACCACCTTCCAATTTCACCCAAACAATTTCCGGTTTCTATTGAAACAATTCCGCGCTTTGCAATTCTTTCGTCTAAAACATATGTGCTCAAAAATGGTGTCCGTAACTCTTATGTGCCAACCTACGGTTCATGAATAATGCGACATGATCGAGACCCTTCTCCGATCAATAATCAGCAATGGGACTTGGAGATCCGCATCGACTCCTACACATTCAACGATGACTCCTGTGATCGTGAGAACCTTTAACGCTTGTAACTAAATCCCTTTGTCTCTCGATATATTACATGTCGGAGATTCGATCATCGGTATCTCCATACCTAGTTTGATCTCGTTACCGACATGCACTCTTTTCTCGTTCCCGTGATATAACATTCTAGTGATCACATCACTTGCGTGCAAGCTATCCTAATATGATATCACCGAGAGGGCCCAGAGTATATCTATCCGTCATCTGGATTGACAAATTCCACTCTTGATCCATGAGCCTCAACATAACACCTTCGTAGCACTGAACCCATCTTTATAGTCACCCTGTTACGGTGTGACGTTTGATGTTATCAAGATACTCTTCCGGTGTTAGCAATTAACATGATCTCATGGTCAAAGGATAAAGATTACTTCATATGATGTTATAGCAATATAAACACAATGACTTGATCGTAATGCTATACTTCGGATGAATGTTCATCACATCATTCCACCAATGGTGTGACCTCGTTAGTAACAACATCCAATGTCCATGATAAGGAAACCTTGATCATCCTGTTAATCAACAAGCTAGTCTATAAGAGAGGCATGACTAGGAACCCTTTTTGTTTATTAAACACACATGTATTGATGTTTCCTATCAATACAAATATAGCATGCAAAATAAACATCTATCATATACAAGGAATACATAATAACAACTTTATTATTACCTCTCAGGGCATATTTCCTTCAGATATAGTTATAGCACAGTATCAAACTATTACGAACTAGTTTGAGATATGATAATAAACTTATTTAATATTTGCCTCTAGGGCATATCTCTTTAGGTTTGGCACTCTGGTGTCTCATAAAAGGCGGAATATTCTTCAGTGGGAGGCGATGTTCCCGTCGATAGCGAGCCACCTGTGGTGACTTCGTCAAGCTCAAGACCCGTCAGATCAGTCTCAAGACTCAGTCTTTTGGAGGTTCTCATAGGGGTAGGGTGTGCGTGCATTCATAGGGGTGAGTGTATATGCGTATTTGTGAGCGTCCGCGTTTGTTCTGGATTTCGCAACATCCAGGTCAACAAAAGGGAAAGTTTTCCTAGTACAGAGTAGTTCTGTAACTCACAAGGTTTTTGCTTAAAACAACTCCAAGCAAAGATCAGGAAGGTTGTGAAAAGAAAATACAACATACTAAGATAAAGTAAAGAGTTTTATCTTTCCTCGTTCGACTTAAACACCAATCACAACTTAAGGTTCAATATATCATCTACCAAGGATTCAAACTCTAAATTACAACAACATACGAAACTAAGGGACTAAGAAAGGAAGATTTAGGGAAGAAATTCTTCATGTTATCTCGTGTAGTCCGAGTAGTTTAAATACATAAATAGAGGAGTAGGTCTAGGACATAATTTGAATGGTCTGATTTCTTCTTCTTTTTTATTGCGTATTCTTCTTTCCCCGAGCTTTGGTGTTAGGGAAGAGGAACCCTAGATCCCCATCATCTCTTTATCCTTCCTTGGTTTTGGTGGTGGAGGTTACGAATGATGCCTTCCCTCAAGCGGTGCTCCCCTCTTATATCTTGTATCCTCTCTTGGCTAGCTTTGGAGCAGGTGAGATTCTCTTTTTATCCCCTCACACCTCTTGCATGACGATGGACTTTTTCTGCTTCCGTCCTCGTCTTATTTTTGCACTGACAAACTTGCTTCTTCCTTTTCGTGTGATGCTAGCCTTTTCTATAAGCTTACATTGACCCACCAAAATCTTCCTAGAGAAGTGTTATACCTACATTGTAGAACAGTCTCCTAGAAAATTGCTTGATGGTATGGCTAACCCCCTTAATCTTTGCTAACATGTGAGCACCCATGCCCAGCGGTGGCATGAGAAAGAACTGCCAAGTACCATCAATATTCTCCTGTATCCAACCAATTACATAGCAGGATCTTATTGATTTTTTTTCAAATCTAGAACACCCAAGCCCCTCGGTGGCATGAGAAAACACTTAATTTCCGATGCTCTTTTTAGACATGAATTTTGGTGTTTCCTAGATTATATAACTTGATATTTGCAAAATTGGTAATTATGAAGAAAGCAAATAAAGATGAAGATTGGGGCTCCAGCAGGTTTTGAAGGACACTATGGGGAGAGATAGCAAAACAATGGAATAGTCTAAAGAAATTAGTTAACAGTGTTGAGTTATCTGAGGAACCTGACAAAGTGGATTAGACAACTGTAGCTCTTGGAAATTCAAAGTCAGAGAATTATATTCTAATGGATTTTTTGCTCATAAGTTTCTTTGGAAGGTGATAATTCAAAATTTTAAATTTTCCTATGGCTTATTCTAAGAAACAACATTTTGGAAAAAGGCAATCTAAGCAGAGGAGGCAAGACACAAGATTAACAATGTCATTTATGTGGTCAAAGTAAGACTATAGACAATCTCTTGTTCAGGTGTGTTCTGGATAATTTTTCATGACATGTCGTTTGTTTGTCATTTTGTTCTGTCTAGACCACCTAAAAGTGCATGCGACTTGGTTGGGAATTGGATCAATGTTTTCCAACTTCCAATGTATACAAGTTCTATGTGTATGGGGGGAGGGGAAACATTATGTTGGACAATTTGAAAATCAAGAAATGGTGCTTGTTTCACAAGGTGTTTTCTTGATGATCTAGCAATAGTAATCTAAAAACTATGTAATCTAATGAATCATGGGCTATGTTGTAGAAAAATCAAGGCATGCGAAGCCTTGAAGAAGGTATTGTGAAGCTCAGGAAGGTAATATGAGAGGCGTATTCGAGAGAACATGGGTGGTCTCTTACTGTTGTACGATGACACTCTTAAGATCCATTCTAACATGATGATGTGGGTACTGCTATGTTGCTTGCTTTTCTAGAAAATTGTTCTTATCTTTTATGTCTATGTCATGGAATATAATAATTAGCTTGGCCCTTTGGTTGCTTGTTAAACAATATTGTTTATTTTACCTTTTACCTGGTTGTAACAAAAGTGGTGATATCTGCAATGGAAATTAATGACCAGATGTTCAGGTTTAAAAACAATAACTACATGTTAAATTAATTATTATGCATGTGTACGCACGTGTTTGTATGCCATCATGATTATGTCAGGAGAACATGCATGCACAGATATAACATCATTAGTCTGGACATACTATTTTCTTTATGCATGCATTTGTGGAGAAAATCACATGCTTATGACTATGAGGTGATAGAGTCAATGTGTGGAGGAACATATCACGTGCTCTTAACCGTGATTTGTGAAGATATGAATGAATTTATGTTTGTTTATCATGTTTAGGCATGCATTAGGGAACCTGTATAGTTGTGCATATGTGTGAAATTCTCTATCAAGATATTTGCTAGGCCCGGATGCTCTAGAACTATTAACCAATATTTTTAATATAACAAAAGTAATTGGATACTTACAAACACATTGTAAGTATTCAACAAATTGATGTGTGAAGGGTAAAAGTTTAGTTCTCATATCCCAAACAATCTTAAAAGACCTATATGGTTCATGTGAAAAAATAACTTTTGTTATTCAAGTATATTCTAAATGGAAGAAACTAGAATTATATAGAAATCAACATTACTTTTATCTTATGATTTAGCAACATATTGGCATGCTTAACCATGCTAGATATAACAGAAAAATGTTAGATAATATTGTAATTAGTTCAACGATTATTAGTGAAAACATATATATATTTAGTGAATACAAAATAATTAAGTATATAACTGTAGTATAAATAAGTTAGGATCGTGAATTATAACATGCACTGTATATATCAACCAATATTATTATCCTTGGTAGTGGATGATGGCTGTGAAATACCACCTCTTTTAGCCATATAAAATGTGTCATTTATCTTTCATATCATGTTTGTTCCAGCTATAGTTATGCCTTATATGCATGACTTCTAGTTCTCATTTATTTTCATATTAGCTTTGCATATTTAGTAGTTTAGGTAGAATTTTATCACTTTCCTTGTTAATGACATGTGTGTAGGTGTTGGAGAAGATTATGGATAAAAAGGAACAAAGAGAGCATAGTATGGAGGAGCTGTAGGGACCAGACTTAGCCATTTGAGAGGTTGGAAAAGTGAATTTTTCCAATTTCTCAAAATAAATATCCAAGACCATGGGCTTGTAGCCCTCGACGAGACAAACTCAATGAGCCCAAGAACACCCAAAACGGAGTTCGTATGAAGAAATAGCGACCAAAATACTAAAGAGTACTAGTGGTTTAACGACCAACTATATGGCGGGAGCAAAACTTCCAGCCGTGTAACTCCCGCCGTATAGTTGCCAAAAAGGTCACAAACGATGGTATTTCACCCTCCGGAAGCTCCAGAACCTTCCCTAAGTAATATGACGGTATTGGGGGAACCCTAGGGCACCCCCAAGGCCTATATAAAGGAGACACAACACCATAGCCCTTCAGGGGCGGAGCCCTGTCACCGCTGTCACCCATCTGATCTCCATGATGGCGGAGCTCTGCCTCAACTACACCTCCAAGATCTAGATCTCCCTCAACACCATCACCATCAAGGAATCCAAGCAAGAAGAAAGGGAGGAGAAGGAAGACATCACCACCACCACGCATCAATCTCCATCTCCATCTCCCTCTCTCTCTTGTGTTTAGTAATTGTAAGATTGAACACGGTTTTGACATCATTATATATTTATATATGTTTTGCTATTCATCCATGTGTGAGTGATTGATTCAATTCTAGGTTGAGGTATGATCTAGTGTGTTAAGTTAAAATTTATTGTGATCTAAGATGCGTTTATGTGATCCTTTGGTCCAGAAGTGCCTTTTGCCTTGCGATGACGCGCGAGAATCATGCATAGTGCACAGAAAGTGACAGCCCGATAATCAAATGGGGAACGTTTATTTGTCTGGGAAGTCTCTTATAGATCACACATATATTTTCCCATCTAGTACTAGTTAGATCGAAACCTAGAAGCCCTCTCTCATTCCATTCAATCCTACAACTACAATCTCTTTAATTCAGTTCATATTCCTGTTTACTTTCCATCTTAGTTTATTTTGTTCTTGTTAAAAGTTCTTTGTTCTTAGACATTTTAAACCTCTCTCAATTATCGATGTTCTACTAACTTATATAATAGGCTATTTCTAAACCACGGTTTGGGTGCGAAACGTGGCCGCATTGACAACATGGCTGCGGGGTCGTGTTGTTTCCGTTCGTCGATCTCCCATCGGGACAAACTCTTAAATATTTGTTGCTAGAAGTACTGCAATAACCCTGTTGTCGGTGCAGGAATCCAGTCATCAAATTGGCACCGTTGCCGGGGAGCTAAGTGTCCGGTTATTACCTTCCTACTCGCACATAGTTTATTTCCATTTGTTGATATTTATCTTACTTCTTTTGATTAGTTGAAAATTAAAAAAATAGTTTACCTTTTGTTAGTAGTCTTGTTATTTATTTTAGTTATAGGAAATTTAAAAACATAGAACTATGGAAACTAAAAGTCTTGCGGAGTATGGTGCTCCGAGTGTTGATCATTTACATGCTCCTATTGTTCAGCCCGCTATTGATGTGGATGTATATGAGATTAATCCTATGTGGATAAATATGATCATGGAAATAGCTTTTGCAGGAGATCCGGACAATGATCCATATGAGAATATTGACAAATTTACTTCATTGTGTTCTATGGTGAAGGCAAATAGATGGACAAATGATAAGCTGGAGTTATATCTGTTCCGGTTCTCGTTGAAAGGAAAAGCTAAAGATTGGCTAAAATTGCATCCCGCGGGACACTTCAATTCATGGAGAGGTATCTCCGAAGCTTTTCTCGGTAAGTATTTCTCACAAAAGCAAACTTATGAGCGTAGGCTTCATATCCTAAATTTCAAGCAGAGCAACAATGAGGATTTAATACAAGCTTATAGTAGGTTCTCAAAATTGATGCATGAGTGTCCACATCATAATTTACCTGATTGTTTATTGTTGAATCACTTTTATGGTGGCTTAAATCACTCTTCTAAGGATAATCTAGATATGATGTGTGATGGTGCATTCCTTGGGAAAACTATGAAAGAAGCTTGGCAACTCTTAAGAGGTATACATAATAATTTTCATCAATGGCAATGTGAAATTGTGCATGAAGAAAAACCTCTCCCTACTGATCTAGAGAACTTGGTCAATGAGTTTCTTAAAGATGAAAATAGAAGAGGAAAAATTCCTTATGATGATACCTTAGTTAGAGATGTTCTTTCTAAAGCAATGCCTTTCATAGCTGATTATTTTAATCATATTAGAATTGCTGCTACTAACGATGGAGAACATCCCTCTACTGATACTCCCATATCTTCCACTTGTTGCATCATTAAAGCAGGAAAGAAGGGTAAATCCATGAAGCCTAAAACCAGGAAAAATAAAAATAAGAAGCCTCGGGTTGAATATCCCACACATCTGACATCTGCAGATGAAGTGAAACGGCTTCGTGAAGAGTATTGGAGACGCATCAAGAAGAAAGAAGAAAAAGAAATCAAGGAATGGAATAAATTGAAAGCTGCTCTCAAACCTGATCCCCCACCTATTCCTGATCTTTATTATTATTCTGAATTTAGTGATGATGAGGACTTCAATTATTCTAGAATCCCTGATAATTCCTCTAAAGAAGTTTTTAATGATTCTAGTAGTATTTGTTTAAATACTCTTTTCGGAGAAATCAATTATGATGAGCGAAAGACGAAACCCTGTGTGCCTCCCATATCTGTTTGCTATGACTTTTGTTTAACTAATGAGGTGTAGGAAAGTCCGGTGGCAAAGACGAAGCTACTGGATCCAAAAGGACATTATGGGCTGCACCCTCAAAATAGCAATCAAGGTAAAAATTCAAAGTTTGATAATAAATCTTTAACACCCTCTATGCAGGAAGGAAAGAATACATATTTACCACGCTTGGTGCATCCATCCTCACGTGGCAACGAGAATACTTAGAGCAAACGATGATATAAATCCTGCATACACTCGTTGGAGGTAAGCAAAACTACTCCTATAGCTGCCTCCATTGCTGAATAACTGTGGAGTATCAAATCCTGGCTACTTGGTTATAAGAAAGCGCTTCCCGGGAGGCAACCTGGAAGTCATTAGGCGTCTTTCTTAGTTTTGTGTCTTGAATCTAGTTGAATTCATGTTGCATTGGCATTTTTATTCTTTGCATGATTTGCTATTAGAGTTATCTTGTTGTAGTTTTTAAAAGGTAGAATTCATTGTTACTATGTGTTTCATAACTCGGTTGTACTTAAATCCCGTTTTATACATGCTGTTGTTGGTCGAAAATTAAAGTTGTTATTTTACTGTCAAAATAAGGTGTTTCGCTAAGTTTCAGGATAAGAAAGAATTCTTGAAGAAATAGAAATTTTTTGATGACTACTGAAGGTTTAACGACCAACTATACGATAGGGAATAAAAATTCCAGCCGTATAGTTTGGTCGTATAGATATCTTTGCCATCGACAAATTCTCTTTTGTGGGAATAGAAGATTTAACGACCAACTATACGACGAGAATAAAAATTCTGGCCGTATAGTTCCGGTCGTATGGATATCGATACCTCTGTCAAATTTCTTTCTAGGGTACTGATGGTTTATCGACCAACTATACGGTGGGAATAAAAATTCTGGCCATATACTTGCACCCGTATAGATGGGAAAACCCCTCAAACGCCAACTGGAAGGTAACCATTGCTCAAAATTTTATTCTTTCTTCTTATTTCTTCCTTTAAAAAACTCAAAACACCACCTAGGAGCTTCTCCCATGATCTAGAGAAGCCGAGCATATGTAAGCAATAAATTTCTACCTCAGAAACCTCCTAGACTGTAATTCTCTGTAGAAGTTCATGTTTTCTTTTTTACTTTCCTTTTATCGGTGGGGTAAACGAACTATGTTCGTATACCAAACCGATGCATTTTTTGTGTGTTATTTTCGCAGGGACTTGAACCTTGTGTGATGACATGTACGGTAGTGCCAACCGTGCAAACACTCGCATGAGCCACTTGGTTGCTTGAAGTCAACGCTTCAACAATCAGTGTCTGGTAAAACCTTCCAATTTGAACCTCTTTTAATAAACACATAGGGGCTACACACTCGTGTCTTGTATCCTGTTTCGCTTGCACCTCATCACAATCTAGGAGAGGCATCTTCTAGAACTAGTTTGTTGACTTATGCATGGTGCTTAGGTTGATGAACCGACTCAGTGGGACTTGTATTTTTATCACTTGTGAGCTAAACCCGTGTCTTCAGAAACACAAAAATATTTCGTTTCCCTTTTAGTTTTCAAGTAGGTCCTCAATGAAGGCACAACGGGCCATATCAAGAAATACATGTTGAAGCAAAGGTTCTTTGTCCATCAAAAGAGAGGTTACTTGTACCTAAACGGTAAAGTGTGTCACCCTTGTTTTCAACTAAGCTTGGGGAGATAACCACTTATCACACTTTCTCTTGGAAATTGTATTTTCTCTTTCTTTTGGTGATCTACTCAAGTTTGGTTCTTGCAAAGTTCTAAGCTTGGGGAGGTTACTTCTGCATGTGTAGTCTTGTGCAATGTTCGTATTCGATGAAGGTTTAATGCAATCATGTATCCCGCTGTTTTTGAATGCTTGTTTAAGTGAGTCTAGTTCTGTATTCATATGGGGATACACTTGTTCATGATAGGCACCATAGGAGTTGACTTAGATCTTGTATGCATCTTGCCAAATTGTTTATCAAGCTTCTGACACTATTTGTGATCCTCTAGAAAACATTGCCACAATCTCTACACTTGGAAAGAATGAATACTTGATCAAGATCTTTTGAAATTTTTTGGTTGTCACTAAATAGCTTTGTCTTAAATAGACTTGATAGTTTTCTTACGGAAGGAGTTGTCAATTGGAAATGACATTTCGAAGATTTGAGTTCTATGCTAAATAAGGTGTTGTTTAATTGTCTTAAGAGTTGAGCCTTAAAGATACTCAACACCATATATGTGATGATAAACTTGATAGTACTCTTTGAAAGTGATGGGGATATGCCGAAGGGGGTATGCCCAGCAGGACGTTCCGATTGGGCCGAAGGGCCTGCGAGTGGGCCTAAAGAACGGTGACTGGAGTGCGACTGAAGGAAAGGCCTGGCGATTGGAGACTGAAGTCCCAGAGGCATACATGAAGCCCAATCGGATTAGGTCAAAAACCTCCGAGTCCATATCTTGATCGGTTGTAACTTGTAAATCCTAGCGAGGTGACTCCTATATAAACCTCCCTAGGGTATCCTTAGAACTTACGTTCCATCATACACCCCCTGAAGCGACTCGCTACTTAGACGCCGAGCTCGCCACCCCTGTAACTCGCTCTCCATTAATCCAATCTAGCAGGAGTAGGTCTTTACCCTCCGGGGGCCGAACCTGGGTAAACCATGTGCATCCGCCCCCATCTCGCACCGCAGATGGCCGCTAGCTCTTCCTTACGTTACAATCAATCGCTTCCAAAGCGCATCGCCGTGGCCATTTCCATGACAAATGGCGCCACCGGGGCATAGCGGACTGGCACGAGTTCTGGCGAGACCCTACTCGTCGATCGATCGGCCGCCATCGCGCATGATGATCGCCATCGGCGGGATCTTACAGATCCTGCCCAGCAGCTACATCCCAGCGTCACGCCCGGTCACTCATGGCGCGGTGATGCCGGTCGGCTCCATCAACCTCTTTGTCGGCTTCACTGGCGCGGTCGACCCAGCTGCAACGATGATCGTCGGTGGATCGCCCCCGCATCGCGACCTGCTCTCAGAAGAGCAGGTCCGCTCCATCAGGAGCCTCGTCACCAAGTACGACTCGGCCGCCAGCAGCGCGGCCGAGACCAACGCCGCCACCAACGACGAGGCCCTAAACGACGACGCCGACTCCGCGACCCCTGCCTTGGTCGACGGATCTATCACCGCCGCATCACGAGAGGACTCCATCACGCGAGTCTCCAACACGGAGGATTTCGAGGACCCCTCCATCCTCGGGATCTTCGACTCCGACTCCGGATCGGAGTCGCCTGAGGACTTCCGCGCCAGATCCAATCACTTCAACACGATCTACATGGCGGGCAGCACGGCCGCCCCACCAGATCCGTTCTCCATGCTGATCCCGTCGACTGCGACAGCCACAGAGGTGGAGGAAGCCTGCCTGCGGCTCGCGGAGGCGCAATGCAATGAACTCGCCGAGCGCGAGAAATACCGCCTCGAGCGGGAAACGGCGCGGGAGCTATCACTCTATCACCAGCGCCGCATCAGGACCCGCCTGAACTCCAACGTCCAGGGCCGTGTCCTGAACTTCAACAACGAAAGCGACCCTGCACGCGCGGCCGAGCGCGAATACTACGAGAACGTGCTGCCAGGCGGAAGCAACCCCGTGAGACCACCACCCGGCGCACCGGTGACCGGAGCCCCTCCACCACCCATTGGCCGCGCGCCCCCGCCGTGTAGGGGTTCGTAGCATGGAAAACAAAAATTTTCTATCGCATACAAACAAACAAGCCAAGATCTATCTACTAGATTGCAGCAACGAGTCGATAGAGGAACTCACCCTCGAAGATTCCAAAGCGGTTAACGAGAGCAGATTCTCGTGGGTGATGTAGTCGTACTCTTTCCGATCTCAAGATCGCGTAGACGATCCTTCCAGCGCCACGTTCCGGCAGCGCTCAGATCGGTCACACGTTCGTACTTGACGAAGACCTTCCTCTCCTTGTTCCAAAGGCAATGGAGGTTGTAGCACTCTCCTCGCGATTCCGGCAGACAACGGCGTGGTACCGGAAGTAGAGGGAGATCCCAGGCTTCGCTTTAAGCCGGTGCGAGTATGGTGGAGCTTATGAGAGTGGCTATTAGTGGTCTATTAATTAGACACACCAATTAGAAGGCTCTAAACCAATTAGAAGGCTCTAAACCGCTGGCTAAAGCAATTAGAAGCTCTAAACCAAAACGGCTCTAAACCGGAGGTAGAAGATAGGAACTTGTGTGTCCTAGGAGGGAGCCCTGCCCCTCCTTATATAGGTGGGAGGGGCTGGACGGCCAAGGGGAGGAGTGAGTCCTCCCCAACTCGGCCTTGAGGTGGGCGCCGGCTTGGGAGGAGGAATCCCTCCCAACTCGGTTTCCACTTCTCCTCCTCTTTCCACTTTCCAAAACTTGTTGCTTGACTTTCAAACTAGCCGTTTGACTTTTCAATTTAGGATTTAAATAAATCCTTTATTTTGGACAGCGAAGACACCTAGTACATGATGCAATCATTCCAACTTACAATGACACATTCATGTACCCTTCCCCCCCCCGGAGTGCCGGACATTCCGGGACCTTCTAGAATGTTCCCGATGAAAACACCGGAACCATTCCCCAACTCCAAACGGACTTTCCTTATATGAATCTTATTCTCCTGACCATTCCGGATCTCCTCGTGATATCCCGGATCCCATCCGAGACTCAACAACATTCGGTCTCTTTCTCATAATACCATAACTACTCAAACAACGTCAATCCTTAAGTGTGTCTCCTACGGTTCGTGAATTATGCGGACATGATCGAGACACTTCTCCTAACAATAACCAATAGAGGAATCTGGAAATTCATATGGCTCCACATATTTCTATGATTACTTTGCATCGAATGAACCACTTACATACGATACCAATTTCCCTTTGTCTCACGATATGTTACTTATCCGAGGTTATGATCGCCGGTATCTCGCATACCTAGTTCAACCTCGTACCGATAAGTACTCTTTTCTCGTTCCTGATATGTGATCCCTTGTGAGCCAGTCACATGCTTGCAAGCTAATTGGATGACATTTCACCGAGAGGGCCCAGAGTATATCTATCCGTCATGTGGATGGACAAATCCCACTCTTGATCCATGTGTTTCAACCAATACTTTCCGAACACTCAATGCCACTTTTATAGCCACCTGTACGGTGTGGTGTTTGATGACATCAAAGCATCCATCCGTAAAGGTGATATGCATGATCTCATGGTCGAAGGAATCAGGTTACTATGTATCAGAAAGCATATAGCAATTGAACTATTGAAATGACTTGATCTTTATGCTATGCTTATCTATAGGAGTATGTCCATCACATCATTCTCCTAATGATATGACCCTGTTGTTAATAACATCTCTATGTTCATGATCAGGAAACAATGATCATATATTAACCAACAAGCTAGTTTAACAAGAGGCTTTACTAGGGACTCTTTTATGTTTACAAATCACACAAGTATTAATGTTTCCTGTTAATACAATTATAGCATGGTATGTAAACATTTATCATAAATATGAAGATATGATAATAACTACTTTATTATTGCCTCTTGGGCATATCTCCAACAGTCTCCCACTTGCACTAGAGTCAATAATCTAGTTTCAAACCTTTGTGTATTCAACACCTATGGCTTTCCGGTGTTGTATGTACACGATTGCTAGTGGTCAATTGATCTCCGGATCTGACACTTCCAGGTCCGTGTGTAATTGCATATCTTTGCGTCTCTACGCATCACTCATTCTCTAATGAGATGGCTTTGTATAATTTGGTCTTTCGGTGTGACCTTTAGTTCTTTGGAGTTAAAACATGTTGATAATATTGTCGCACAATATATCTTCATAGTATTATCCTCATTGTGAACTACACCTAGTTTGATAACAAACTACTTGACACAAATGCCTCTTTGCTGCTATAATAGCAGTCATATACTTAGCCTTTTGTTGTAGTATCTGTCACAATGTCTTAACTTTGGAACTCATCCAAATCCATTATGGAACTTACTTTCCATTATATTGTGCCACCCTTAGTTTAGATTGAGATAAAACTTAATTTGTACTCTGTGACAAAACTAGTATCAATGTAGTACTTTTACAATGAACTAATCATCTATTTGTCACTTCTACAAATAATATACTCTTAGTTCTTCCAAAAGATCATAAGAATATCCTTACTATCGTCCAATGATCATCTTATGAATCATTCTGGTATATGCTCATAATATTTATAGCATAGGACATATCTGGATTTGTACATATCACAGTATGATTGATATAAATACTCTTTGTGATTTCATACATCAAGTATCAATCTATACTTGAATCTTTGTTTCACTTACCAAGTGCCAATACACTTGAATATATCATCAACATTGAACTCTTTCAATCCTTTCTGTGCAACAAGAACCTTTCTTGTAGTTTCTATATTGAATTCATTCAATATCTCGTCTATGTACTTCTGGCACAACCATATTAGCGTCTTATTGATGCCAAATATTTGGGTTTTGCCTAAGTCTTTCATCGGGATGAAATTCTTAATATGTGTTAATAAAAGATACATTATTTCCAATCAACAATATGTCTTCCACATAATGTATTAGAAACATGTCTTAGCGCTCCCACTTAATTTCTTGCAAATGCAAGCATCTTCATTGTCTCTGATGAAATTAAACTCTTTTAACAGTTTCATCATAGTGAAGATTCCAACTCCGCTATGCTTAATTCAACCATTGAAGTTTGCATATGCTATTAGCATCCTTTGAATTAACAAAAACCCTTTGGACCGTGTCATGCACACGTCCTAGGTAACCATTCTATTAGAAGAACTTGTTTTGTTTATTCTACTACCACATAACAAATTATATGTAGTGGTTGCTACATTAATCCGTCTAGACTAAAAATCGCTATGAAAGATCAAATCTTGTCATATACAACCTTTGAACATTGTTGTGAACTCTTTCCCAACATGTCGACTATTTCATAGATGTGAAACATCCATGTCTACTTCTTTATAGATCCAAACACAACTGCAAGGTCTTACACCTTTTTCGAGGGTCCTTCAAGTTCAAAACTTGATTTCTTGTGTATGGAACTTTCACGGATTTTATGGCTTCAAGACATTTGACGGAGTCAGGGCCCATCATTGCTTCTTTGCATGTAGTCCGTTCATTATTCTCAAATAATGATTCAACCCTCAAATCTTGGTATTTGATTGTTTACTTGACCTACTTGGTTCAATAGAAACTTAGACCTCCGTGACCACAACCTTTGAGGCACGTGAGCCATGAGCATTGTTGCGCCTCCTAACACTTTTGGTCTTTGCGCAACTCTGCACATATAGCTAAGCTTCATTTATCCTTATCTAAGTTCTATCGTCCTCCCACTTAACTTTTCACGAAAAATTCCTTCTCAAAGAAACTTGACATTCTAAGCGACAAACACTTTTGTCTCCGGTGTTTATGGAGGAATACTTAACATTTATACAAAGACAGGTTCATCCGACTTTGGTTGCACACATCTTTCTTATGCATAGCAAACTAATGTTTAAGAAAGGACTACTTGGGTTTTATCCCAAACCATAACTTTATATGGTGTCATTTCAGCGGATTATGATGAAGCTCTTTTCAGTGGAAAAACGGTAGTCTCTAAAGCTTTTAATCTTTAAAATATAATAGCAGTTTTATGAATTATACCTTCGATCTTACCATGTCAAACAAGGTTCAATTACATATCTCGACGCCCATACTCTTATGGTGTTTCGAAATGCAAATCCACGGACGATTCCTTAAATCTTAGGTATTATGCTAAACTTGTAACTTAAATATCTTCCTTTATGATCTTATCATAAACTATTTATATTCTTGTTACAATGATTTTGCACTTCATCTTGAAAATCTTTCGAACTTTTCAAATATTTCACACTTCATCCTTATTAAGTAAATATTCACATATTCACTCAAATTTTCGGAGAAAGCATATGAAGTTGAAATCCATCGCTCTAGACTACACATAATGGAGTTCGTACAACAATATGCACAAGTTCCAATAAGCTAGTCATTCATTCCCTTTTGGCCTATGAACGAAGTTTTAATTATCTCTAGGAAAGTTTCACAAACGTCATTTGATCAAAAATCAAAAGACTCCAAAATTCCATCCACATGGAGTTTCTTCATGTTTTCTTTCCAATATAATTTAAACGGCGATGTCACTTCCTAAGTGATCTTTCAATCAATTTGTCTTTCGACAATTTTAGCACTAGTTTTATGGATGTGATTTCACCAACGAGATTTGTGAATCATCCATCTTTTATGGATTACGGCAATTATTTGAACAACCCTTTTGTTCTCATAATACCTGATAAAACAAATCTTGAAGGCAAGCTTTTGATGTTTAACGAGCAACACAATAACCCTTTATTTTGTTCTCGATGAACATCATCACATATTCTTTTGCTAGTTACTTAGGCCATTGTAGTTCATGAATTGTGTTGTTTCGTATGACGATTCATACCAACAAATTCAGTATCAAAATACTTAAGAACCACATCGTTTAATAAGCAAAGAATATAGCCATAACATGTATATCATCTATATACTTAAACTGAACAATTCTAGTCTTTTCTTTTCTGCCATATACTTATGAGATTCTCTTCAAGATTTCTTTTCTGTTTGAAAGAATCTATCAACATCAATAGTGGAGTCATACATATGACACATAATCCAAAGCGTGTATAATTAAATACAAATGTCTTTGGACTTGCACTTTGAAGTAGATCACCATCATCAAATGTTTGGTGTTCTTCCAAATTCCTTTCTTTAGTAATCTCTTGGTGTAGTAAACATTTTACCTACATCAAATATTCACCTTATCATGGAATCGTCCATGATCAAGCTACTTTTAGCTTATAACGATGAATTATGAGTATAATGTTGCTTTCCAAAACCTTTTGGAGGATTAGGACAACAAGTGTCTCCAACCTTTTGCAAATTCTCATCAAAATATGAGAACATGAACTTTGCCATATTATACTCTATCATGTTGTAACCAAAACTTCGTTTTAGATATCACAATATCTTCCACACATCATGGTTTCTGAAACAACTCTTTCAGATCCTAGATTACCTTGATATTAAGACAATCCTTTGAATATCAAGAATCATGGAGATAAACATGATACTTATATACTAATATTTGGAATTGTTACTCTTGATTTAATACTAATTATTAAACTTCATGGAGTGACCGGAACTTACTGAAAGTTTGCAATAGGACTTTTAAACTTTAGATTAACACTTCAATACAATACGATACCAGTTCGTAAAGTAACTAACCAGAATTCTATAGTTCTATCATCTCAATTATAACTAAGCGCAAGGTGGTAAACGGATGCCAATGACTACAACAACTATGCAAATTCACTTTGATTTAGTTTATGATAAATTGAGTTCTAATTAATAATTAAATTAATCTAGGTGAACTCCCACTCAAAACAACATCCCTCACATTGTTTTAGTGATCACACGAACCAAATCCACCACATCAAAACCGATCATCACGAGAGTTGATGTAGCTTCAATGGCGAACAATCAACATGTTCATCATATCTACTATATGACTCATGCTTTACCTTTCGGTGATCCGTGTTCCTGAGACCATGTCTGTACATGCTAGGCTCGTCAAGATCAAACTTTAGCTACCGCATAAGCAAATCTGGCTTGCTTACGTTGTATTCACCCGCGGAATCAAAGACACCCGATCATCACGTGGTGCTTCGAAGCAGCAAGCTTTGGCAACGGTGCATACTAAGGGTGAACACTTTAGAACTTGAAATTTATGTGCATGAGGGATCATCTTATAATGCTACCGTCATCTACTAAGCAATACAAGATGCATAAAGGATTAACATCACATGCAATTCATAATATGTGATATGATATGGTCTTTCTTCTTTGTGCTTTCGATCTCCATCTTCAAGCACGAACATGATCTCCATCATCACCGGCATAGCATCAAGGTCAATGATGCTTCTTCATGGTTTTCGTCCACCAGCTTCAACTATTACAACTATTTTGAATAGACACGCAGGTCTTAACAGAAATTAAAGACAACCATATGGCTCCTGCCGGTTGTCAACTTACAATAAGGAACATTGCATACATCAAATATAATCACAATCATGGCCATATCACATCATCAAGACACCCCTGCAAAACAAAGTTAGACGCCTCTACTTTCTTTGCATATTTTACGTGGTTTGGGGCTTTCAATAAGTGTCGTTCTAACTTACGAACAAGAACCACAACATTGATACTAGTATTGTCAATCACCCGTTGTAAATTGAATCTTAACTATGCTAGGAGAAACAGGCACCCGCAAAGCCACTTATGCAATACAAGTTGCATGTCAAGCGTGGAGCAGGTCTCATGAACGATGTCATGTAAGGTTAGCCCGGGCCGCTTCATCCCAACATACCGCAAGATGCAAAGTACACAAGAAGTAATCGATAATAAAAGCATCAACGCCCACAATGACCATTGTGTTCTACTCGTGCAACAGATCTACATATAGACACGGCTCTGATACCACTGTAGGGGTTCGTAGCATGGAAAACAAAAAATTTCTATCGCATACAAACAAACAAGCCAAGATCTATCTACTAGATTGCAGCAACGAGTCGATAGAGGAACTCACCCTCGAAGATTCCAAAGCGGTTAACGAGAGCAGATTCTCGTGATGTAGTCGTACTCTTCCGATCTCAAGATCGCGTGACGATCCTTCCAGCAGCGCTCCCGCAGTCGGTCACACGTTCGGTACTCGACGAAGACCTTCCTCTCCCTTGTTCCAGCAGGCAGCGGAGGTTGTAGCACTCTCCTCGCGATTCCGGCAGCACAACGGCGTGGTACCGGAAGTAGAGGGGAGATCCCGCAGGGCTTCGCCTTAAGCCGGTGCGAGTATGGTGGAGCTTATGAGAGAGGCTATTAGTGGTCTAGTAATTAGACACACCAATTAGAAGGCTCTAAACCAATTAGAAGGCTCTAAACCGCTGGCTAACGCAATTAGACGCTCTAACCCAACACGGCTCTAAACCGGAGGTAGAAGATAGGAACTTGTGTGTGCTAGGAGGGAGCCCTGCCCCTCCTTATATAGGTGGGAGGGCTGGCCGGCCAAGGGAGGAGGAGTCCTCCCCAACTCGGCCTTGAGGTGGGGCGCCGGCTTGGAGGAGGTCTCCCTCTCCAACTCGGTTTCCCTCTTCTCCTCCTCTTTCCACTTTCCAAAACTTGCCGTTTGACTTTCAAACTAGCCGTTTGACTTTTCAATTTAGGATTTAAATAAATCCTTTATTTTGGACAGCGAAGACACCTAGTACATGATGCAATCATTCCAACTTACAATGACACATTCATGTACCCTTCCCCCAGAGTGCCGGACATTCCGACCTTCTAGAATGTTCCCATGAAAACACCTAACCATTCCCCAACTCAAACAGGTCTTTCCTCATATTAATCTTATTCTCCGGAGCATTCGGGATCTCATCGTGATATCCCGGATCACATCCGAGACTCCGAACAAGATTCGGTCTCTTTCTCATAATACCATAACTACTCAAACAACGTCAATCCTTAAGTGTGTCTCCCTACGGTTCGTGAATTATGCGGACATGATCGAGACACTTCTCCAACAATAACCAATAGAGGAATCTGGAAATTCATATGGTTCTACATATTTCTATGATTACTTTGCGTCGAATGAACCACTTACATACGATACCAATTTCCCTTTGTCTCACGATATGTTACTTATCCGAGGTTATGATCGTGATCTCTCGCATACCTAGTTCAACCTCGTTACTGATAAGTACTCTTTTCTCGTTCCCGTGATATGTGATCCCTTGTGAGCCAGTCACATGCTTGCAAGCTAATTGGATGACATTTCACCGAGAGGGCCCAGAGTATATCTATCCGTCATGTGGATGGACAAATCCCACTCTTGATCCATGTGTTTCAACCAATACTTTCCGAACACTCAATGCCACTTTTATAGCCACCCTGTTACGGTGTGGTGTTTGATGACATCAAAGCATCCATCCGGTAAAGGTGATATGCATGATCTCATGGTCGAAGGAATCAGGTTACTATGTATCAGAAAGTATATAGCAATTGAACTATTGAAATGACTTGATCTTTATGCTATGCTTATCTATAGGAGTATGTCCATCACATCATTCTCCTAATGATATGACCCTGTTGTTAATAACATCTCTATGTTCATGATCAGGAAACAATGATCATATATTAACCAACAAGCTAGTTTAACAAGAGGCTTTACTAGGGACTCTTTTATGTTTACAAATCACACAAGTATTAATGTTTCCTGTTAATACAATTATAGCATGGTATGTAAACATTTATCATAAATATGAAGATATGATAATAACTACTTTATTATTGCCTCTTGGGCATATCTCCAACACGCCGGACCAACCGTGGATCATCATCTCGCCTCAAGCCCGCGACGCCAATGGACTACCACTCTACTCCGCACCGATGGACAATGTCGTCGCGGCCGACGCTGCGGTCGCCAACCTCGACGTCCAAGGCGACGACGTGCTATAGATCCAGTACGCCAAGGCCCTACTCGCCAGGGCCGTCGAGCAACAAGCTGCGGGAGTCGACCCGTGGGGCGGATGTATTCCCGTTCCTCAGCAAGCAGAGCAGCGACAAGCGGTCACTCCACCGTTGCCAACACATTGACCCGCCCTCCACCGCAGCCCCTGGCGAACCAGCCACGGGCCGCCAATCCCGCGTTGTCCACCAACGAGCCACGAGCGGCGAATAACACGGTTGCCGCCAACGGGCAGCCCATTGATGCCTGAACGAACATCATCAACAACTAGGCGTGGCGGGCTCGCCAGCCCAACGACTTGAGGCACACCCTCACCAACTGCGGTGACCCGGAACTAAGTCAGACCGCAATGCTTCGATCCCATGATCCGTGGGGAAAAATACCCCGCCAACTTCAAGGCTCCCAAGGAGATCGAAAAGTACGATCCGACGTACGATCTAGCTGTCTGGCTGGACACATACCTCATGGCAATGGGAATCGCAGGCCACACCGACCTGATCGTCACTCGCTACCTCCCCCTGATGATGGAGGGTGCGACTCGGCAATGGATCAACACCCTCCCCGCCGACATCATCGATTCCAAGGAAGAAATGCGGGACGCCTTCATCACGCACTTCGAGGGCTCCTACACCCGTGCCACCACCATAGAAGACCTGGAGTGATGCATCCAGGGACAACACGAGTCGACTCGCCGCTAGATCCAAAGATGGCGATACATTGCTTCAAGAACGTATGTCGGTATGAACCCCTGGTCGCTAAGATCAAGAGGGTCTACCGGATGCTCGACAACATCCCCGACCTCCTCGAGATCGCCAAGCGCTGTGCGGAGGAGGACCCCAACCAAGACTCCGACGACGAGTCGGGAGGAAGACGCCGGACCAACATCCATGATAGCGGGCGCCTACGCGACATGCGCTACAACAACACCCGCATCACCGGCAAGTGCTGCACGGACGGGCGAGTCGACTTCGTCGCCAACGCCGGCTATGGCCAGCGCGACCCCAAGAGCTAGCGCCGCGACGGAGGAAACTACCACGACAACGGAAACTACCGCTCCAATAATACAGCGAAGCCAAAATTCGACCCCGCTGCCCTTCTCAATCAGCCCTCCATCTACCATAGCAGGGAGGGAAAACCCGTCACCCACACCACCACGGATTGCCACTCTCTCAAAGAGATTGAAAAGGCGAGGCGAGCAAGGGAGGACCCCAATAACAACCCACCCCAGGACAACGGGAACGTCGGCGGCTTCGGCACCGCCATCGGCTCGCTACACACCTTCACCGGACTCGGCACCAAGCGCGAGAAGAAGGTGCTCGCCCACGCGGTCGCCATCAACGCGGTGATCCAAGTTGACATCCCTTGCTTCCTCAACTGGTCCGAGCAGAGCATCACCTGGAATCGCCAGGACCACGCGCCAAGAATCGAATACCCAGGGCGAGTCGCCCTGGTAGTCAGGCCCAAGGTGGCCGACTATTGGCTGCCTAAGACACTAATGGACGGTGGGAGCTCCATCAACATAATGTACCTAGACACATTCAAGAGGCTCCATCTCCCAGAAGCAGTCATCGAGCCGACCCTGACGACCTTCCACGATATCGTCCCCGGTCGGAAGGCGTACCCGATCGGAAAAGTGACGCTGCCATTCACCTTCGGCACTCCGGCAAACTACCGCACGGGGAGGATCGTATTCGAGCTGGTGAACTTCCGCAGCCCCTACCACTGTGTCCTGGGCCGCCAGGCATTCGCAAAATTCATGGCGACCCCACACTACGCCTACAACATGATGAAGCTCCCAGGGCCAAGCGGCATCATCACCGTCCACGGCGACCCCGACATGGCCGTGGAATGGAAGGACAAAGGAGATGAGCTCGCCGACGCCGTCATCGCTACGGAGACCGACCACGTGGAGGAGCCTGCAAAATACGTGGGCAACATCAACAAGGACGACCCCACCATCCTGAAGAAACCTACCGCCATGAACTCCACGTTCAAGGCGACCACACACACTCGCACCGTCGAGCTCGTCCCGGGCGACTCCAACCAGACGGTCACCATCGGGGCGCACATGAGCCCTGCATAGGAAAGCGCACTCATCGGGTTCCTCCGTGAGAACCCCGACATCTTCGTATGGAAGCCATCTGACATGCCAGGTGTCCCGAGGGAACTCGCTGAGCACAAACTCAACGCCGACCCCAAAGTGCGACCAGTAAAGCAGTCGCTACGGCCCTTCAATGAAGAGCGCCGTCGAGCAATCGCCGAAGAAGTACAGCGCCTGCTAGCCGCAGGCTTCATTCAGCCAATCAAATACTCCAAGTGGCTGGCAAACCCAGTCCTGGTTCTAAAAAAGAACAACACATGGAGAATGTGCATTGACTACACCAACCTCAACAGCGCCTGCCCGAAGGAGGAGTTCGTCCTACCGCGCATCGATCAGATCATCGACTCGACCGCGGGATCGGTGTCGTAGGGGTTCTCCAGCCTTACGTAATCAATCTCCTCGTAGGGGTGCCAGCCGAGCGGGATCTGCCCGAGACCAGCGGGGGCCTCCTTGCTGGCGGCTACGGCGGATGCGTGGACAGGGACGGGGGACTCCTCGCCGGCGGCCTTGGAGGCGCCGATGGACACCGCGTCGTTCTTCTCCATTGCCGGCATGGCTAGGGTTTTCTTGGGGGTTTGCAGAAGGTGATGGGACAGTGGAGACGGTTGAGTGAGCGAGTGAGTGATGAGTGAGAGTGGTGAGGCCTCTATTAAAGAAGAAGGGAAGCGACGTTTCGTTGCACTACCATGCACCAAGTAACCGCATACGCTACTGCACTGTGCACGGCCACACGTGTCCGCTACGGCCCCGTGCACCGCACACGCGTACCGTGAGTCACGTTTTTTCCCCTCGTGTCTAACCCTGGTGACTCAGTTGTACTCAGTTTTGCTCTCGAATGTAACACTGGCAGTTTGGTTGTACTTAGTTTTTCCCTCCAGTACTAACACTGCCGTGTGCAATATACTCAGTTTTATCCTCCGGTGGCTGGTCAACAGAGAGTCAACAAATAGGTTTTAGCTAGCTAATTGAGTCATTTTATGCACAACAAATTTAAAAGGAGCAAAACATAGTGGCATCTATCCAGAGAGTCTTATTATGTGATCTGCCACCATAAAAAATATATATATACCAAGTTTTAACCTAAATCACCACTTCTCAAATCACCTACTATCTATGAAGGTTCATGGCTTTCAACTCAAGCCTCTTCCCAAAACATAGTTTGTCTGAATGAGGCAATAATTGTCAAACTTGTGTATATTTGAATTGCAAATAGTTTGATGTACGCCAAGATGTATTTTATTGTATAAAAGACGCATTTTCCATTTTTTAAATCTTTTTCTATTTTCTATTTGAATCCCTTTGTCAGTTTTTCCCCTTGGTTTTTAAGTTCTACTCAGTTTTGCCCTTGGTTCTTAAGTGCTACTTAGTTTTCCCCTCTCTTAGTATCAATCTCTCGCATATGTGCTCATCTTCGTTGCTATGCTCTGATTAGTTGAGAAAATTTTCACGCGGATAGTGCCTACCAACTGTTGATTCTCAGTGATCTAGCGGACAGGATAACCCCCTTTATCTGTCGGGGGCACCCCTCTATCCATGCAAAATAACGAGTTTGCCCCCGGTACTTTAACTACATAAACAAATGAACTTGAATATAATTTGAAGGGAACGTGTTTGAAGGTGTATAATTTGTGCATTACATCCCACTCTATGAAAATGATAATCTCTCAAGATTTTCTTGGCACAATATTATCACGTATTAAGTGCGATTTCAAAGAGTCCAAATGTGTATAATTTTCGTATATGCAAGTTTATGCATTATATTCCACTCTATGAAAATAGGGGAGAAAATGATAATCTCTCAAAATTTTGCTAGCACATCATTATCTCGTTATTAAGTGCGATTTCATAGTGTTCAAAGGTTTAAAATTTTCGTATACACAAGTTTATGCATTATATTTCACTTCGTGGAAATGATAAATGATCAGGATTTTATTAGCACAACATTATCATGACCTAAGTGCGATTTCAAAGAGTCCAAAGGTGTATAATTTTCGTATATGCCAGTTTATGCATTACATTCCACTATATGAAAATGATAATCTTTCAAACTTTTCTTAGCACAACATTATCACGTATTAAGTGCGATTTCAAAGAGTTCAAAGGTGTATAATTTTCGTATATGCAAATTTATGCATTACATTCCACTCTATGAAAATAATAATCTCTCAAATTGTTAGCACAACATTATCACGTATTAAGTGCATTTTCAAAGAGTTAAAAGGTGTATAAACTTCGTGTATGCAAGTTTATGCATTACATTCCACTTTATGAAAATGAGGGAGAAAATAATAATCTTTCAAAAATTTGTTAGCACATCATTTTCATGTATTAAGTGCAATTTAAAAGTGTTCAAAGGTTTATAATTTTTGCATATGCAAGTTTGTGCATTACATTTCACTCTATGAAAATGATAACCTCTTAAGATTTTTTAGCACGACATTATCACGTATTAAATGCGATTTCAAAGAGTTCAAAGGTGTATAATTTTTGTATACGCAAGTTTATGTATTATATTTCACTCCATGGAAATGATAAATGATCAGGATTTTATTAGCACAACATTATCATCTCTTAAGTGCGATTTAAAAAAGTTTAAAGGTGTATAATTTTCGTATATGCATTACATTTCACTATATGAAAATGAAGCAACGGCACAGGCGCAGGCGCGGGGCTGGCTCGGGGTCCCATCTTGCAACGTCAACCTAGGTAAGCTGTGGGTCCGGCGCTCACGTGGATAAGCTATGGGTCTGGCGCTCACGCGGATAAGCTGTGGGTCCGATGCTGATCTAAATAAGTTGAGAGAGGTGTCCACTACGGGAATAGATTGAACGCGGCCCCACTTGTCAGCATGCAACGGCAAGGATACACTACGGGACCCGACAGAACGCTGCCCTACTCGTCAGCACGTAACGGCGAGGGTCCACTATGGGACCCGACTGAACGTGGCCCCACTTGTCAGCACGTAACGGTAAGGCTGACGGACGGCGAGTTTCAGACTATGTGAGAGTTTCGTACAAGGAGATAGGCAAAAGTGAGGAAAAACTAAGCGGCTAGGGAAAACTGAGTACAACTAACGAACCGAGGGCACGAAAATAGAAATCTCTTTCATTTAATTAGAAATGTTATGCACTAGAATGGTCTAGAAATAAATATTTTTAGTGATAACGGTTAGAACTGTGAACTCTTAACTCAGTGTGAATAATTTTTCTGATCACGATTGTTGCTTATGAGAGGGTATTACATTGTTCAACTCGACAAGTTGCTCCTAGAGAAAGACATAATTCACAAACTTTACTATTAACCTTACTCCAATCTACAATCTGCAGTTGCGCCTGTCAGTTCTGCAATGCATCCTAACATACAAAAGTTCAGAGCAACAAAGTTTAGAGCGAGAATTCTAGTGCTCGTTTACCAGAAACGAAATGCATATATAGTACGTAGCGATGCTTCTCTACTAGTTCGTGAGGCAGCAACGGAGTGTTTCGAGAGAGGAAAGCTAGTATGTAATGTGTTGTGTTGTAATTGAACAAAAGAACTATACCGATAGCAAATTACGCAAATCCATTTATCATTGCGCATACTTCGGCATTCAACGCATGTCATTTATGTACATGCGTAGTACCATCGGCACCATTCGTACTTCCAAACTGGAACACCATTCTGTTGTAAGCTAGTACAGTGCAACATTAGGTTAGTCAGTGTATATGTTCGTTGTTTCTCATGGGTGGAGCTGACATGCCGAGAGATTGCAGCTTATCCCTTCCAAGCGAATAAAGAGGCCGAGCTGCCACCAATAAAATCCATCTGAGATTAATTAAGTGACCAAGTTATATTAAGCAACCAAGTTATTTTAATCGTTTTATATTTGCTTCTCTGATCTGGCTTATTAACTTGTGTTAATTGGTACTAGATCAACCAACCTACATGTTTCAGTTCCCCTTACATCTCCTGTGGGAGAAAATACATATATACTTGTGTCTCCACAAGCATACGCTGAGAATTACTAGAGTAGCAAACTAAATTTTGAATCCAAGATGAAGAAATCACGAACACACAACTGTAGACAGTAGATAGTAGACAGTAGACTAATCGGGTAGAGGTTCTATGAGGAAAGAGTTTATTCCTTTATTGAGGGACAATATTCTTGAATATCCTATTGATTTTGTGGGTATTCAAGAGACTATGCTGAAAGATTTCTCTACCAGTTTTTTAAGAAGGCTTCATTCATGTGCTAACTTTATGTGGCATTGGTTGCCTTATGCTGGTAAGTCGGGTGGTATCTTAGGTGGTGTAAACTTAGATAAGTTTGATGTTATCAGGTTTGATACTGGGAAGTACTTTCTAAGGGTTTTGGTGTTGGACAAAAAGATTAATGTACACTGGGTTCTGGTTATAGTTTATGGAGCTGATCAAGAGGAAGACAAGGAGGCCTTCCTTCTTGAACTTGCTACGATTTTTTCAAAGCAAGGTTTACCCTTGCTTATTGCTTGTGACTTTAACCTATTGAGGTTTTCTCATGAAAATATAAAGTACCAAAAAGAACAGAAGTAACAACCTTTTTAATGAGATGATTAATGTCTATGATATGAGAGAGATTGAAATGTTTGGTGGCTCTTTTACCTGATCGAACAATCACAGAAATCCAACACTGGAAAAATTAGAGGGTGTTGGATTCAAGGAAATGGGAGTCCCTTTTTCCTTTGGCCTTGGTACATAAAATTCCAAGAAATGGTTCCGACCACAATCCTTTGATACTTAAAATGAACAATGGTAGTGTTAAGAAACCAAAAAAAAATTAGGTGTGAACTTTTTTGGAGTAAGGAAGCTGATTTCCTAGAGAAAGTTAGACTGGTTTGGGAAAAGCTATGTCAGGAAAAGATAACTTGAGTTGCTTTTTACTTAAAATAAAGAATGAAAAAAATTACTTAAAAGGTTGGAGTGTGAACTTGAGAGGTTTATAACTCAAGAGAAAGAGGGAAATTTTGGTGCAGCTTCAAGATTTGGAAATTTTGGAAGAAATTGACCCTTTAACCGAAGATGACATTATCATGAGAGTTGAACTACAAAAGGAACTGATGGACATTTAGGAGGAAGATGAATTATTTTGGTACAGTAGGTTGATGCATGTAAAATACATACATGAACTTTGTAGTTTGTTAACATGTTTTTACACATATTTGCATCATATATAATGTTATATCCATGTTTTATATTAATTTTTGGGGATTTACCAATGATCCCATTTATTTTGGCTATAACACGGTAGGGTAGAAAAAAACCTATTTTCAATGTTTTTGATGTTTCAGGAACTATACGAAGTCAAATGGACCCGAGCTTTTGGGGATGTCAATATTTATCCACGAGAAGCATCTGGAGCACAAGAATCCCACCTGGAGGGCTAGGAGGGCCAAATGATCATGGGTGGCATGCCCAGCCTAAGTGGGCGCGCCACCTACCCTCATTTCCTCCTAGGCCGTCTGATCGCCTTGATTCTTTCGCCCATGGAGTTCTCTTGACCTAAAACCCCCTATATAAGGATCCCCCAGGGAGTCCTCAAGAAAAAGACACCAGAGAAGAAAACACCACCAAACAGAGTCAGATCCAACTAAGATTGGAGGGGAAAACTCCGCTGGAGCCGCCTCCGGGGGATCTCCACCCTCTCCAACATCTCCAGCATCATCACCATGATGAAGAGGGAGTAGTCCACCTCTAGGCTATGGGTTTGTGGCAGTAGCTTGATCTATTTCTCTCTTCTTCTTCATAGATCTAGTACCATATGAGCTGACCTACCTGATTATGTGTAGCATCCCAATTTTCTAACAATTGTAATGCTACTTGCCTAGTCTACATAATGCTACTTTCTACTTATTATTAATTGCATCATCATTATATCATGCTCATGTCACCATGCCACATTGCATTTGAGCATCATATAAAATCACTCTTTTTGAGTTCTTATCTACATTATTGCATCACTTGTAGTTGCCTCTTGATATATTGTATTTGCTTCTTGATATAATGCTTAGTGCCCAAGTTGAGTCAGGGGCATATCTATTACAATTCCTCCATCCATTTTTCCACCTTCCTTTGTGTCCATCCACCAATTCCACCATCCTAGTTAAATATGAGCAAATGCTTTTTCTTTGGTATTTATCTCTAGCTCATAAATAATTGGGTATGGGTCTTTTCATTTTAGCTTTTCTTCCATGCTTGATCTAGTATTGTTTTTACAATATTAATGTGGGAGCCACCTTGGCCGCTTTTGTGTGCTATGGGTGTGGTTTTCCTCTTTATCAACTTGTCATGACTTTATTCTAGCTTGTGTGTATGTTTGTTTTACAAGGCCATGCCATCTATAGTGGCTCATACACACTAAATCTTGGTCTTTATTTCAACTACACTCATTTTTTTGAATATACTCATGATGGGAAGATAAGTCGATGTCCCAAATATAATTTACGCAGATGCTAGTGCAGTTGTGGTGCCACAACACGCATTCATGCATGGTGCTTCATTCCCTCCTTGTTATCTTTGGTTTTCATCCTATGGGTTTATCAAGGTTTTATGAAAATTGAGAACCACCAAAGAAAAATCTTAAGAACACACCCCACCTGATCCAGCCCTGCAAGCCCAACAGCTAGCCACTTAACCTCCAGCCGACGGACACCCCTCCCGTTTGTGTGCATCTTCTCTTGTCGCTGTCTTTCGTCCTCTGCAGCTAAACGGCAGCGAGCAGGTGGCCGTCCCCTCGCCGTCTGCAGCATCACGCCTCATGCCATGCGCGTGACTCCCCGACCTTATCAGCCCTCGCCTCGGAAACCCTAGCGCAGATCCCTTCTTCCCCAACCCGCAATGCTCCCCTCTTTGTTTTCTCATCCTCCTTTTTTCGAAAAGGGGAGTAAAACCCCGGCCTCTGCATCAGTCGATGCACACAACCTTTTATTACAAAGTCATCATCCAAAAGTTTTACAATTCAAGGATCAAATAAGGTTGATACATGCACCAACCAGCAAAATACAAGCGACAAATGATCACTAAACATCTTGTAAACGACTAATATGCCGCCAGCATGACTGGGTGAAGATATCTCGTGCGACCATCAAGAGACGGCTGCACCTAGTAACCATAATATCCCGCTGGTCTTGCGGTAGAAGAAAGGCCCATAGTTGCACCCAATGTGCCACCATATGAATCACCTGCAAGAGATTAAATGTTTTGTTTTTGTTAAAGATAATATCATTCCTGCAACGCCAAATAGACCAACACAAGGCCGAGACTCCAATTCGGATTCTTGCCTTAGACTTATTATCAACACCATTCAACCAATTCCCAAACATATTCGTTATATTAGATGGAGGGGGGAGATCAAAAGCAAAATAAACAATGCACCACAAAAGGCGAGCAAAAGGACACAATATAAACAAATGTTCTATGGTCTCCTGTGATCCACAAAAACAACACTTGCTACACCCTACCCAATTCCTTTTAATCAAATTATCCTTAGTAAGGAGAACTTTATTATGAAGGAACCACATGAAAATTTTAATTATGAGTGGGATTTTCAGATTTCCAAAGATATTTCCGAAGAAAGACCGTATGATCACTCATAAGATCCTCATACATGGATTTCACTGAGAATACACCGGACGATGTTAAGTTCCATACAAACTTATCTCGGTCCTCAGACAACTGCACACCATCATAAGCCTTTGGCATAAGTGAAGCCAATCATCCCACTTGGTGCCACTAAGTACTCTCCTAAAACCAATATTTAGTGGTATTTGAGCTAGAACTTGAGCCACTGTCACGTTTGTCCGTTGCACAATATTATATAATGATGGATATTGTCGTGACAGGGGTAAATCTCCTAACCATGTATCCTCCCAAAACCTAGTGTTGGCTCCATCCCCAATTTGGAAATGCCCCCTAGTGAAGAATTCATTCTTCACCTTCATAAGTCCCTTCCAAAATGGGGAATCGGTTGGACCTCAGACAAAGTTTTTTGACTTAAATATTTATTATTTAACAATTCTTGCCACACCCCTTCCTCGTTTAGTAATTTAAAAAAGCCATTTGCTTAATAAACACCTATTTTTAGTTTCCAACACCTCAATACCTAGACCTTCCTGATCTTTAGGTCTACAAATTATGTTCCATCTCGTTAATCTATACTTTCTTTTATTCTCATCACTTTGCCAAAAAAGCGAGACCTATAGAAATCCAATCGCTTTCTTACCCCCTTGGGTATTTCCAGAAACGATAGCATAAACATAGGTAAACTTGTTAAAACAGAATTGATTAGAACTAAGCGATCACCATATGATTAAAGATTGCCCTTCCAGCAACCCAACTTTCCTTGAAGTCTAGTTTCTACTGGATACCAATCTGAATTTTTAAGTTTTCTATAGTGAATTGGTATGCCCAAATATCGAAAAGGTAAAGATCGAGCCTCACAACCAAAAATTTGTTTGTACTACTGTTCCTCCTCTTTGGCTTTCCCAAAACAGAAGAAATTAATTTTTAATCCCGATAATTGTTCAAAGATACATAAAATTTATTTCATGTTTACAGCCTTCTGTAGATCATGCTCCATAAATAATATAGTATCATCCGCATATTATAAAATTGAGACTCCACCATCAACGAGATGAGGGATGAGGCCTCCAACTTGTCCATCCTCTTTAGCTCTTGTAATTAGGATAGCAAGCATATCTACAATAATATTAAAAAGTATTGGGGATAAGGGATCTCCCTGACGAAGACCTTTTCTAGTTTGAAAGAAATGTCCAATATCATCGTTAACACGTATCCCAACCCTCCCCCTTGCACACACTGCTCAATCAATTTACACCACTCTGGTGCAGATCCCTTCATGCGCAAAGTTTGTTGAAGGAATGACCATTTAACTTTATCATACGCTTTCTCAAAATCAATTTTAAATAAGATCCCATCCATTTTCTTCCGATAAAGCTCATGAATGGTTTCATGCAAAACAACCATCCCTTCTAGGATGTGTCGCCCAGACATAAAAGCAGATTGAGTTGGTCTAATAACTTTAGGGGCAATCCCCATAATGCGATTAGTACCCACTTTGGTGAAAATTTTGAAGCTAACATTCAATAGACATATTGGTCTATATTGTTGAATTTGTACCGCATTTTCTTTTTTAGGAAGTAGGGTAATGACACCAAAGTTCAATTTAAACAGAGGCAAATCCCCTGCATGTAATTGACGAAATAATGCCAAAAGATCATCTTTGATCACTTCCCAAAACTTTTGGTAGAACTCAGCCAGGAAACCATCCGGGCCAGGTGCCTTATTATGCTCCATTTGGGAGATAGCCTCAAACACCTCTTTATCAGAAAAAGATGTCGTGAGAATACTATTCTCCTCAATGGTTAGCTGCGGTATGTCATTAGTGACCCCCTCCATCAAGGTAATATTAGTTGGGGAAGACGCCCCAAATAGCTTCTTATAGAATTCAGTGGTATAAACTTTTAAATTTTCCTCACCAACAATCGTTCCTTCCTCCTGCTCTAATTGGAAAATATTTTTCTTCCTATGCTTACCATTTGCAATCAAATGAAAGTATTTAGTATTATTTCCTCCTTCTTGAATATGTTTTACTTTTGCCCGTTGGGCCCATTTTGTCTCCTCATCCCTCCTAAGGGATGTAATGCGATCATTAGCCTCCTTTAAAGTCCCCTGCTCATCTATACTTAACAAAACAGTTTCTGCCTTTGTGTCAAGATTATCAATAAGAGAAAGCAATCTTTCTTTTTCTTTCTTATATTTCCCACTCAAATTTTTTACCCATCCCTTTAGAAAGCACTGCAAGTGGCGTATTTTATTTTGCCATCTCTCCATAGGTGTATTCCCCTTGGTAACCGCAGCCCATTCAGCCGCAACCATCTCATAAAAACCTGCTTGTCATAGCCAATACAACTCAAAGGAGAAACGAGATTTGTTACCAAGATGTGCCTTAACTCCAGAATCAATAAGTAGAGGAGTATGGTCAGACCCGGCACGTGTAAGAGCTCGCACAGTAACGAGAGGGAATTTCTGTTCTCACTCAACACTAGCCAAAATACGATCCAACTTTTTATAAGTAGGAATTTCTCTACGATTAGCCCACGTAAATTGTCGTCCCGAAAGAACAATTTCTCTAAGACCAAGGCTCTCAATGATCGCATTAAAAACAAAAGGCCAATGTGCATTAAAATTATCGTTATTCTTTTCCTCTCTGGATCTGATGATGTTAAAATCTCCACCTACCAACATAGGTAAAGGTTCTAACTCGCACATCCGAACCAGTTCAGCAAGAAACTCAGCTTTATGAGTGTCTTGTGTTGCCCCATAAACAGGTACAAGAACCCATTGAAAGCCATCCTAACATGTAACTTTACATAGTAATCCCCTGTCGACACCTTAAGTTTTCTCATCCTCCTGAAGGAACTCCATGGCTGGGGCCTGAAGCTTCGAAACAGCTCTCATCTCCATCCGTGCCGAGCGATTCTGAGACCGTAGGTTGCTTCTCAGCGCCTTATCCGTCCCCTGTGAAGTTGCAACGTAGCCGAGCGGCCCGGGACTGCTTCCTCTCCATCGTCTTCGTTTAGGCCAAGAAGGAGCATCCCGTCTCCATCGCCCCGGCCACCTTCGTCCACCTCCGAACCCGATTTCGGCAGGAATTGATCGAGGCGAGGTTCAATTCTCCGTTCCTTTTCCTCCTTGCACCATCTCCGTAGCATAATCGCCATCGCCGTCGCCAGAATTCCACTCGTGTGCACGTCGTGCGTACATCAGTTCGGCAACAAAGACAGCCGCACCCTTTCCCCGCTTTCCAATCACCTCTATGGTACATCTCCAGCCATGATCTTCACCCCTAGATACTCTCTGATGTACCACCATTCCTTAGCATCGAACATCGCACAAAACTGGGGTGTAAATCTCTCACAATCATCCTCCTAAGTCGAGACGCGCTCGCAGTAATCTCTGTTAGAGAAACAGCTCATCGCCTTTGTTTTCGCGCTCTGTTCCGAGCAAGCTCACCTCAGCGACAGACCACCGTTTAGATATTTGTTTGCTTTCATATGTAGCAGGTTGTACCATCTACCCGTAGCCGCAAACGACACCCCAAATGGAGCTCTCAATATCCTGCCTCGACCTCCTGAAGTTGGCCCTTTCTCTTCGGAGAAACTCTGTCAGATTCGACAGTTAGCCTACATGCAAACCACTCTGTTCATCGACATTTTGCCGGAGCTACAATCGATCTCCGTAGAAACTCAAAACACAAATGTTACTCCCTAATGTCCCATATTCAAGCAGATCCAAACCTCGACCAAAATGGTGCAGCACAACGCTCGCAATCTTCCTCCAAAAATCCGTTGAGCTAGCTTGTTTTGCCACAAACTTTGATTCAGCCTTATCCTAGTATGCTTGGCTATCCCCGCACGTCCGTGTCCTGCTGCGTGTTTTGCTGCTGTCGACACCGAAGTCTGAAGCATTGTGTGTTCTTTGGTTCAGTAGATGGTTTTTATTTTCTTCTTCGCGCTGCAGACCCAAACAAAATGTCAGCGTCTCCTTTTTAACATCAGAGATTAGCCAGCTTTTGGTTGTCACTTGATCCTGTTGCCCTGCTAGTCTGGCTAATAACAAAGTTAGTTTTGTCTAAATTTATTTAGCCCTGAAACTGAAGTTTTGTTCTCCGAACTGAACCAGTGTGAAAATTCATATAAACACTTCAGCATACAGACTCTAATACTTGTAAACAAAATTACAGGAACAGATCCCTGTACGCTGAACCTTTTGTAGAAAAACCTACTGAATATTCAAATGCTAATTACTTTGAAACCATACTACAAATTCATATATCTTAACAGTGAGAAGTTTCTAGTTTTTTTGAAACTTTTCGAATACAAATTTATTTATTTTCTGTTTGAATATTCCTAAACATGCAAACAAATGATATTTTGCCCTTTTCCATTTAAGATGCAATAACTAATAACTTTTAATCTATAAATCCAAATGTTGTATATGATATATGTTTTATGATCAGAAAAATGCCAGGAATTCAAATATGTCGTCCAAAATAATTTTTAAGCAATTTAAAATTTCAAAATTATTTAAATTTCAATAAATGCCTTTTCTTAATAAATCCATAACTTTAATTCCGTAATTCCAAATTTGATAAATAATATGTCTAAATCGATCAGCACGACGAGCCCGTTTTGTTTATGCATTCCATGATATGAATTGAAGAATGCATCATATAAATATTAAGTATACAGCAATGTTTATGGGAGCAAAACATGACTAAAAACTTAATAAAATGCTTTGTTTTTGTACCCCACACCTCACCCATGTCATGCTATGCTATGCCATGTAAATTATGCATCATTCCATCATGGCATACTTGTTTGCTTGTTGCATATTATTTATATGATTGTGCAATATATTTATTTCGGCCCCTTGTGTGTTTGGTTTTTATCCGGATAGACACTAAGCAAGGAGAATATCAGGAGCTTCAGGAGTATTACCCGGATCCTTCCTATTCGGTAACAGAACTGCGAGGCAAGCAATTCCCCATGCTTGCATACATATAGTACCTATGCTCCTATCTTACTCTTGCATCATTGAGTCGCGATTGCATTAAATTGAATCTCAAGTATTGCATAGCCTTTACTTTCAAACTCCACCGAAGCTTGTACCTCCATCCTATGAGTCATTACTGCAGGAGTTGTTTGAGCCATGCGAGTCGTAGAATTGCATGTGTAGGGTTTGTGCGCGTCTTTGGATAATGAGGTACCTAAACCACTTAATATGAGTAGAGAACTAATGAAAGAGACATCGGTGAGCATTATCTGCTATTTGGTTCTTTAAGCTCACTTGTGTCCCGTAGGATCCCGAGTACTTGATTCATGTTCCTTGACTATTCGCACTATCCACATTCAGGAGACCCTATGAATCCCCCTTTGCCTGAGCTTGATTCACACTTTATTTCTTGGGGCCACAAAGTAGTTTGGGGCTTTATTACTATCATGTACTTATGTCATGCTTTACTGCTTTATTTATGATTGTGCGTGGAGCACCTATACTGTTTAGGAATTGCGGAGTGTTTTCGTGGTATCGACAAGCCCAGTCACACTTTCGGGTTCCCAGTCATTTACAGCCATTGGCGTAAACCTTGGGTCCATCTCGGAGCCGGCCAACTTCGTTGCGGGTAGCTTAATGGGGTGGCCCCTTGAAATAATTTATGAATCCTGTGAGTGCATTATCGTGAGGCCTCGTTGCGTTTTATTTGGTTCTTCCCGAGGTTGATCGTGTGTGTGTTGCCATTTGTGCACCCCTACAGGGTAAATCTTTCTAAAAGCCATGTCTATGGTTATGGACGACTTGGAGCACAGTTTCTCGATCATAGACAAGCATAACTAAAGTACCGCCCTTAATTTGACTAATACATGATTGGTAAATAGTGCAATACTCATTGAATGGTTAATAAAATTGCCAACGGATGGGATGTTCTTCCGCCTTCTCGTCGGTAAGCGGGAAGGAGGACGAGTGAAGTTTATTATGTCGCTTATATAACTGTTGTTATTAATTAACGGACGTCCGTCCATCTCTAGTTGGGCGGATGTGTAGCGAGTCTCTATGGCTCCTTGTAGATATTATCTTTTGCTGCAATTGCGTCACCCCCAGGTTGTTCCCTTTAGATGCATTAAGACTTGCTGAATACCCCTAGGGTCTCACACGATAAATATTTGGTTTAGGTGGACAGGTATACTCCCAGGAAGGCTACTGGGTCAAAGAGACTGATGATGGTGGCAACGACTATCAGGTGTAGAGATTCCGGGGATGGAGATCCATGAGATCTATGGGCGGGATGTGCTTAGTTCTGTGGCATCTTATGCCGATTTGCTTCTTATCCGTACTCGGATCTTGTATTCTGCTTCCGCTTGATACTCTGGTGTGTGATGTATGAGGAGGTATCCTAAACTATTATATCTATCTAGGATATTTGAATCTTGCCGTATGGCGTTGCAATATTTCTATTTCTTTTAGATGGTGTGACTCTGATATCTATTGTAAGTCGTAGACATACATACTCATTTGTGTATGTCGTGGTCACGTTACGATCTTGTCCCGATGTTCTTGAAAGTGGATAAGGTGGTCGGCCGGTACCGTCCCCTGGTCCGCTTCGACGGGCCTACAGGTGGGTGTCCTTGGGCCTCCGCAGTAGAATCACTTATCCACTTTTGGGTTCGTCTAGGCTTGAACTTAGAGCGTAATGTCCGAGGTATTACATTATGGTCATATATATAATTTCTATGTGGTGGATCTTTGTTCTATGATTTGATATTTGAGATTGGAATCTATTTTATGTAAGATGTATTGATAGATGAATATCATGTACCTCGTTCCTAATTGCTTGTTTTGATCCAACTTGTATTCAAGAACTTGTATGGGGACAAGTGTGTATTAAACGGAGTAGCATGGTGGTAGTGATTGAATTGTGACAAACAATATTCAAGATCTACTTTGGTTTTTATCTTTATTTTGCTGCCTCACTAGGTATAAAGTGAAATCATGTGTTATAGTTATCATGTGATAGTGTGATAATATTGTTAGATCAAGGTAGCATATTTGTATTTCAAACATAATGTTATATTACTTAAAGCTATACTCTGATTTGTTCTTAATTCAAGATTGCATGGAGTTTCCCTTTCTTGAGGAGTATAAGAGAGATGTATTGCATCTCTAGTTTAAAACCTGATGCCCATATTGATTCCTTATCAAACACATAGAATTTCCAGGAAAATTTATCATTGATGAATTGTTTTGTGATCACTACAACTTAAAAAGAGAGTAGACAAGTGAACCCATGAACCCAAGTACAATTTTAAGCAAAAGAAACACCGTTCCATTACATCTACTATCTTTTATATTTTCTGCAATTTATTATTTCGAAAATACAAAAATACTTTCTTACTTGCAATCACTCATAAAAACCCCAAAACAACTCTACTATCTTCCACATCATCTAGTTTGCATTTCTTTACTTTATTTACTTTAGTTTACTTTATATTTTATTTCATATTACTAATACGAAACCTTGTGCTTGACAACCACTTGGTAGAGTTGGGGACACAAGAAAAATTATTTTACTTTACAGGTTGCTTGAAGAGGAGAAGACAAAAAAAACTTCCATAACCAATTCCCCGAGAGTTCGATATAAACCCTCGAGTCACCCTTGTGGGGAAAAGAAGCTTGCTACAACAATCTGCACTTGGAGTCCCAATGAAAAGTGGCCACGATTGTTGCCATCAAGAGTATTTTTTGGCACCGTTGCCGGGGAATTGGCGAAGGTACACCCCAACTGCATCCTCATCAAGTTTGAAGAGCAAGTTTGACGAACAAGGTATTTCTCGCGGCACTTGCAACATTTTTCTGGCACCGTAATCTTCATCAACATGTGCAACAACCCAAGCTTGGGGAGGTTGCACCACTATGAGCTTTTTCTTCTCCTTTTAGATTTTTAGAATGTTTTACTTTGTCTTGTTCTTAGTTTTTTTAAGTTCTTCCTTACAGCACAAAACACATAAAAATTAGTATCAACTTTTTATTTGCAAACATGGGAGAAAGGGGAACAGAACTTTGTGACTACACAAACACTCGTAATGATCAATTCATAGCTAGACCTATTACTACTCCTAAAATTACTGCTGAAAGTTTTGATGGAAGTCCTGGTCTTTTAAACCTTATAACTAAAGAAAAATTTGGGGGAGTACTAGTGAGGATGCCTCTATGCATTTGCATGGTTTTTTTTCAAATTTGTGATATGCAAAAGTTTAAAAATGTGGAAAATAACATTGTCAAACTCAAACTATTCCCATTTTCACTAAGAGGTAGAGCTAAAGAATGGTTATTATCACTTCCCACTGCTATTATAAACTCTTGGGATGACTTAAAAGAAGCTTTTATTAAGAAATACTACCCACCTGTTAAGATCCTACAAAACAGAAATAATATCCTATCATTTAGACAAAACGATAATGAACATGTAGCCACAGCTTGGGAGAGAGTTAAAAACATGCTTAGATCTTGTCCATCACATGGAGTAAATGAATGGGAAATATTGTATTATTTTTATAATGGCCTAAATATTATGTCAAGAAGCATTCTAGATTTTGCTGCGGGGGGTGCATTTATGAGTAAAATTGTGCCTGAAGCTAAAACTATCCTAGAAAGCATGCTCCATAACCATAGTCAATGGCATACTGAAAGAGCACCAAACCCATCTAGGAAAGTTAACTCCATTGAACAACTAGACTCCACAGGAAGTAAACTTGATGCTATATTTGCCTACATATCTAAGCAAAATACTGATAATGTTCCTCTACAAGAATTAGTAACAAACTCCAATGAAAGTGTAGATGTCAACTACATAAGAAACTTTGGTAGTAATGGATATGGGAACAACTATAATAACTCATATGGTAGGCCACTTTTTGTTCCTAATAAATATGCTAGTGGTGATAATGCTTCTAATAATTTAGAAAGCACCATGAGATCCTTTATAGCTACTCAAAAGGAACTTAACAAGGAATTTATAGCTTAGTTTGAAAAGACAAGATGCTTTATTGAAAGGGTAGATCTCCTAACACAAGAAGTCACATCATTTAAAAATCTTATTCAAGCTCAAAAGAACCATGAGGAAACTATTAAGTATGTGCAAGAAGTAATAGGTAAATCATGGGAAACTCTTAATATGATGAAGGAAAATGAAACACTAATGATAACAAATGATAAACAAGTAGAAGAAGTCAAAATGCTAAGTGAAACAAAAGAACCTCTACTTGATCTTGATAAATGTAGCTTGCATGAACTCATTAACTTATTGCAAAAGTTTTCTAATGATCCATCTTTTAATGGTCATCAAGCGGGATTTGGTTCCTACCTAGCAAATTATGTTATAAAAGAAAAGATTGAAAGATATAATAATGATATGATACCACCTAAGCTTGGGGATGTATGGCTCCCCAAGATTTTAATCACTATTGGAAAAGAGACACATCATGCTATTCTAGATTTAGGATCTAGTGTCTCAATTTTATCTAAAGATCAATATGATTTACTTGATTTGAAACCTATGTAAAAATGCTCTATAGATCTTTTACTTGCTAATGATTCAACTAAACATGATTTAGGAAAATTTAAAGACATCATGGTTGAATTGCATATGACATTTGTACCTGTTGATTTTATTGTCATGGACATGGGGAGCAATACCTCAAGTCCTATAATACTTGGTAGACCCTTTTTGAGAACCACAGGTGCAGTCATTGATACAAAAGAAGGAAATGTGAAGTTTCAGTTTCCTCACAAGAAATGTATGGAACAATTTCTAAGGAGGTAGCAAAGAAGCACAAGCTATCTCATGAGTTCCACAACACTTAAACCAAGTAAGTAAAGGCTAGCTATATGGCTATAAAGAAAGCGCTTTGCGGGAGGCAACCCGGTTATTTTCTTTTGGATTTTTGCTTTGAACTCTTGCTGTAGAAAAAGAGATTTGTTTTGTTTTTATTACTGTAATTTTTAATAAAGTACCAAGTGGAACCCAATTTGGATGTTAAAACGTTGCTAAACATATGGAGTAGCAAATTTCTGCAAAACAATTTTTAGTGAAAGAATTTTATGATTTTTTATACAAGTCCGGTTGCGCTCATATTTACACGGAATTTACAACTTTTCATCCTATGTATGCAAAAAAGTGGCTAAAATTCCTTACATGTTTAAGTGCGCGAGAAAATTTTGTTTTTCTCCTGCTGAAAATCTGGACAGATTCTGCCATGTTTTGTTTTAACCATTCCCAAGTGTCCTAAAATGATTGTTATGAGTCATATGATATGATAGGTATATGTAGGAAAATTATATTATTGATGGAACATTTAGAAATAATTTTGTCTTTGATATATATGCAGCAACAATTATACTTTTGTTCCACTAATGTCACCACTCAGAAAAGAGATGGGAGAAAAAGTTTTGTGTTGAAGTTTTTTGACAGGGAATAGAGGAACATCACACCAAGAGCAATCCAAGGATGGTGAAAACCATAATCTTGGGGATGTCCAAGGCACAAGACTGGATCTATTAAACTCTTGGTTTGCAAACCTTTAAACTTTGTTTTTTGAGCAACATAAAACTACCATAGAAACTTGGAGCATCTATTTTGTTTATTTTACTTTTGTTTTGCATTAAAAGGACAACCACCACTATTAATATAAATTTTTATGATAGAGCTACTGAAAATAAAATTTTCCTTAATGAGATTAAAAAATGAATAAGAATGCCTTGAAAGAAAAGAAAAAAAAGGGGAGATAAAAGCAAAAAGATGAAATTCATGTTGTGTCTAGTTCTTAAGCTCAAGTACTTTATATGAAGTATGATTTATTTTGTGCCTATTAATTTGTATCCTTTGCTTGTGTATATTTATGTTCAAAATTAAGGAGCAAGGTGAGAAAATAAATGTTGGCATTTTGAACTAGATGGCACACTCTTTAGATCTCTTTTTGCTAAGCCTTCACAATACAAGCTAAGACTTGTTCCAAACCCCATAAACTAGACTAGGCATATACACCTATTTGTGGCAAAAGCTACTTTCAAGTATAGTATGTATGTTAATCCTCCAAACATTCTTAAAAACACCTTTTTCATGTATTTTAAAGCTCATAAGAAAGTAAGGTTTGGGGTGATACCACTATGGAAATTTTTGTGCTTTACATCTTATTAGTTGTTGTTGGCCAAGCCATGTTGTCATGGCACAAGCTTTCAATGTTTAATGTTGATAATTAATCATGTTAAAGTTCTGCCTATGGATTGCATCGATGTGAAATAAAGTGTGCATACTGGAGTAGGCATGTTGAGAGAAAATGCTCCTGAACTGCTAGTCAAATCCATGCGCCGTGCGGCAACTCATGGTGGAAACTTACAGCATGATGATCCTTGTTGATATGCTTTATATGTATGTTTTTCTTGGTCTTATGGAGTAGAGATACTGCCCCCCACCCACCTTGAACATGACTAAGGAATTATATTAACTCATATGATAAATAAATAAATAAATAAATAAATAAATACAAAAAGGGGGCATATAGCTACACAGGGAGCAAGAGGTACTTCAGTGATGCGGTTTCTAAGACCAACATGTGCATACAATGACATGCCTAAGTTGAGTAGCATGAGGAGTGCAAGGTCATAGGTATGGTGCATGAAACAATCCACTTGTAAGATGTTTAGCACATAAACCATATGAAGCTTTGAAATAAAAGATACTTGGAACCCCATCCTTATTAGTATTGTTGACATGAACTACATAGCTCAAAACTTTATTTTTACATTCTTGATGGAGGATTAACATATGTATTCAATGCTTACTTTCGGTATGAGATGCAAAACATCTCAAGGGAAGACATGAAACTAAGAAGTGAGTCTTCCAGTCAAGGGCATGAAAATAAGAAGTAACCCAAAAATAAAGGCATAAAACACCAATGCCAATCATGAAAAGAGTCTGTTATTCTACAGGTTCATCAAAGTGTGCTTGAAGGTTTGTTTTGTTAATCATTTGTTTTATCATACCATTACTTATTGTTTAACATGTTTATAGATGTGTAAAAGATACAACTTGATAGTAAACTTGTTGAGTTCGCAGCATAGAAAACACAAATTTTCCTACGATAGGAACTATACGCCAAGATCTATCTACTAGATACAAGCAACGGGTGGATATACATCCATAGAGAACTTACCCTCGAAGACAACAAAGCTTTGTTACCGAGTTTGAACTCGTGGATGATGTAGTCGAATGCTTACCAATCTCAAGATCGTGTGAAAGTCCTAGCGCCGCAAATTAGCAGCGCATCCGTCCTCGCACACACGTTCAGGCCACCGAACAACCTCCACCTCCTAGCTCCACCGAATCAGTGGAAGCAATAACTCCTTCCAGACGAAATGCCACCGAGAACATGTATCTCGCTAATCCGAGACCATGGGGGAATATATCTAGAGGGGGAGACAGATCCTTCACGAGGAGGTGTACTTTGTGAGGGAGGAGAGGGGGATCTTTTATAGGAGAGGGGGCTTATCCCCTTCCCATGGCCAGTGCCCAAGGGGGGGTGCCCCCACCTCTTCCTCATTCATGTGGTGGAAGCTCCACTCACACATCCACTCACATGCATTAAATTTCCACCAAATTTAATGCAACTCTCATTTAATAAAACTCTTTTATTTATTTTATTCAGAATTTTGTTAATTACTTTAATTAACAAACATTCACATAAAACCCCCTGCAATATTTCAATATCACATGCAGAACTAATTTCAGCAATTTCACCTAAAACAATTCCGGTGTCCATTGAAATAATTCCAGCGCTTTGCAATTCTTTAGTCTGAAACATATATGCTCCAAATGGTGTTTGTCAACCCTTAAGTGTGTCACCCTACGGTTCGCGAATAATGCATACATGATCGAGACTCCTCTCAGATCAATAATCAGAAGCGGGACCTAGAGATCCATTCTGACTCCTACACATTCAACGATGGCTTCTGTGATCGTGAGAACCTTTAATGTTAGTAACGTATTCCCTTTGTCTCGCGATATATTACATGTCCGAGATTCGATCATCGGTATCCAAATACCTAGTTTGATCTCGTTAGCGACATGCACTCTTTTCTCGTTCCCCTGATATAACATTCTAGTGATCACATCACTTGCTTGCAAGCTATTCTCAATGTGATATCACCGAGAGGGCCGAGAGTATATCTATCCGTCATCGGGATGGACAAATCCCACTCTTGATCCATGAGCCTCTACATAACACCTTCTCAGCACTGAACCCACTTTTATAGTCACCCTTTTATGGTGTTAAGTTTGATGTTATCAAGATACTCTTCCGGTGTTAGTGATTAACATGATCTCATGGTATAAAGACTAGGATTACTTCGTATGATGTTATAGCAATATAAACTCAATGACTTTGATCATAATGCTATACTTCGGATGAATGTTCATCACATCATTTCACAAATGTTGTGACCTTGTTATTAACAACATCCAATGTCCATGATTAGGAAAGTTTGATCATCTTGTTAATCAATTGATGAGCTTGTTCAAAGAGAGGCGTAACTAAGAACTTTCCATTTGTTTATTAAACACAGATGTATTAACGTTTCCATATTAATACAATTATAGCATGCAAAATAAACATCTATCATATACTTGTAATATACATAATAACAACTTTATTATTGCCTCTCAGGGCATATTCCCTTCAACACTTGCATATTATGTTTCATTGAAAGGAATTGATCCTAGGAACTTTACATGATAATGAAACAAACAAAGTTAACAAACTCCAAAGTCCATGTTTAGTTTTTATCACCTTCATGCTCGAGGACGAGCATAGGTTAAACTTGGGGATGTTGATGCATGTAAAATGCATACATGAATTTTTTAGTTTGTTAACATGTTTTCCCACATATTTGCATCATATATAATGTTATATCCATGTTTTATATTAATTTTTGGGGATTTACCAATGTTTTTGATGTTTCAGGACCTATACGAAGTCAAATGGACCTGAGCTTTTTGGGATGTCAATATTTATCCACGAGAAGCATCTGGAGCACAAGAATCCCACCTGGAGGGCTAGGAGGCCCAAATGAGCATGGGTGGAGCGCCCAACCCAAGTGGGCATGCACCCTACCCTCGTTTCCTCCTCGGCCATCCGATCGCCTTGATTCTTTCGCCCACGGAGTTCTCTTGACCTAAAAACCCTATATAAGGATCCCCGAGGAGTCCTCGCGAAAAAGACACCAGAGATGAAAACACCACCAAACAGAGTTAGATTCAGCAAAGATTGGAGGGGAAAACTCCGCTAGAGCCGCCTCTGGGGGGATCTCTACCCTATCCACCATCTCTAGCATCATCACCATGATGAAGAGGGACTAGTCCACCTCCAGGATATGGGTTTGTGGCAGTAGCTTTATATATTTCTCTCTTGTTCTTCATAGATCTAGTACCATATGAGCTACCCTACATGATTATGGTCATATTTGTAATTCCTATGTGGTGGATCTTTGTTCGATGATTTGATATTTGCGATTGGAATCTATTTTGTGTAAGATGTATTGATCCAACTTGTATGTACTCGTTCTTAATTACTTGTTTTGATCCAACTTGTATGCAAGAACTTGTATGGGGAGAAGTGTGTATTAGATGGAGTAGCATGGTGGTAGTGATTGAATTGTGACAAACAATATTCAAGATCTACTTTGGTTTTTACCTTTCTTTTGCTACCTCACTAGGGATAAAGTGAAATCATGTGCTATAGTTATCATGTGACAGTGTGATAATCTTGTTAGATCAAGGTAGCATATTTGTATTTCAAACACCATGTTATATTACTTAAACCTATACTCTGTTATGTTCTTAATTCAAGATTGCATGGAGTTTCCCTTTCTTGAGGAGTATAAGAGAGATGTATTTCATCTCTATGTTAGAATGTGATTCCCATATTGATTCCTTATCAAACACATATAGAATTTCCATGAAAAATTATCATTGATGAATTGTTTTGTGATCACTGCAACTTAAAAAGAGAGTAGACAAGTGAACCGATGAACCCCGGTCCAATTTTAATCATACGAAACACCTTTCCATTGCATCTACTATCTTTTATATTTTTTGCAATTTATTATTTCGAAAATACAAAAATGCTTTCTCTACTTGCAATCCCTCATAAAAACCCAAAAATAACACTACTATTTTTCCATATAATCTAGTTTGCATTTCTTTACTTTAGTTTACTTTATATTTTATTTCATATTACTAATACGAAACCTTGTGCTTGGCAACCACTTGGTGGAGTTGGGGACATAAGACAAATTATTTTACTTTACAGGTTGCTTGAAGAGGAGAAGACAAAAACCCTTCCATAACCAATTCCCCGAGAGTTCGATATAAACCCTCGAGTCACCCTTGTGGGGAAAAGAAGCTTGCTACAACACTCTGGACTTGAAGTCCCAACGAAAAGTGGCCACGATTGTTGCCATCATAGGTCAAGTGAGAATTGGCTTCTAGAAGGGGATAACAATACTGAATTTTTTCATAGGGTGGCTAATGTAAAAAAGAGAAAAAACACTATTTTTAGATTGTACCATGAGGATAAAGAAATTAAAGGGGATGAAGATATTTTAGAACATGCTACTAATTATTATAAAGATTTTCTTGGATACTCTTTACCTAGTAATTTTGAGTTAGGTGGGAATTTATAGGAAACACATGAGAGGCTAGGTGTGGAAGAAAATTTAGAACTTTGTATACCTTCTTCTGAAGAGGAAATCAAAACTGCTATTTTTCAAATGGAAAGAATAAAGCTACGGGCCCACATGGGTTGCCTGCAAAATTTTACCAGTAATGCTGGGATGTTATTAAAGAGGATTTGGTGCTCTTGTTTGTTGATTTTCAAAAAGGTAGATTGGATCTTAGTAGGTTGAACTATGGGGTAATTACTTTAATCCCTAATAAAAAGAAAGCTGACAATTTGAAATTCTATATACCCATCTATCATTTGAATGTATCCTTTATGTTTTTCCAAAAATTGTTTCTATAATACTAGATCTTGTAGTCAACAAATTGGTATTGCCATGTCAAAATGCCTTTATTAAAAATAGGGTATCCTGGATGGAATTTTTTATTTACATCGGATCCTTGATGAACAAAAAAGCAGCAGTAATCAAGATGTGATTTTTAAAATAAACTTTGAAAAGGCGTAAGATAAAGTGAACTGGGATTTTTTGTTTGCTTGTCTAAAATTCTGTGGTTTTGATCGTGCTTAGTGCAATTGGATCAAATCCATGGTTGTGGGTGGAACTCTTTGTGTGAAAATTAATGATACCTTGGGAAGAAATTTTGGTACTCACAAGGGTGTCAGATCTGGGATCCAATCTCACCATTGTTATTTAACCTAGTAGGGGATTCGATGGTTAGGATGATTAGGAAAGCTTAGAGAGGAAATTTGATTTGTGGATTGGTTCCACACTTGATACCTTGTGGAGTGGTCATCCTCCAAATGCAAATGACACCAGTATCTTGCTAAGAGATGATCACAACTCTGCCATTAATGCTAAGTTGTTGCTATACATTTTTGAAAATATGTCTGGATTGAAGATACATTTTGATAAAAGTGAGATGATGTTGGTGATGGAGGACATCATCATGCTAGAAACCTACACTAATACTTTTGATTATCAAATGGGTTATTGTCTTATTAATTATTTGGGGGCTCCTGTTAGTGGATCCAGGCTGAGAATCAAGGATTTATATTTTATAGAAGAAAAACAAGAAAAAAACCTTCATGGCTGGCAAGGTGGTCCTATGTCATTGGCAAGGAGGAAAGTGCTTATTGATTCCTCCTTGAATAGTACTTTAACTTAATTGATGTCTCTTTTTAGATTACACAAAGCTTTTGTGGGGAAACTGGTTAGTACACAAAGAAGTTTATTTTAGGAAGTGAAGGAAATATGCCCTGAGAGGCAATAATAAAGTTGTTATTATATATTCCTTATACATGATAGATGTTTATTTTACATGCTAGAATTGTATTGATTTGGAAACACCAATACATGTGTGTTTAATAAACAAAAAGGGTTCCTAGTCATGCCTCTCTTATAGACTAGCTTGTTGATTAACAAGATGATCAAGGTTTCCATAATCATAGACATTGGATGTTGTTAATAACAAGGTCACACCATTGGTGGAATGATGTGATGAACATTCATCCGAAGTATAGCATTACGATCAAGTCATTATGTTTATATTGCTATAACATCATACGAAGTAATCTTTATCCTTAGACCATGAGATCATGTTAATTGCTGACACCGGAAGAGTATCTTGATAACATCAAACGTCACACCGTAACAGGGTGACTATAAAGATGGGTTCAGTACTATGGAGGTGTTATGTTGAGGCTCATGGATCAAGAGTGGAAATTTGTCAATCCAGATGACGGATAGATATACTCTGGGCCCTCTCGGTGATATCACATTAGGATAGCTTGCAAGCAAGTGATGTGATCACTAGAATGTTATATCACGGGAACAAGAAAAGAGTGCATGTCGGTAACAAGATCAAACTAGGTATGGAGATACCGATGATCGAATCTCGGACATGTAATATATCGAGAGACAAAGGGATTTAGTTACAAGCGTTAAAGGTTCTCACGATCACAGAAGTCATCGTTGAATGTGTAGGAGTCAGTACGGATCTCCAGGTCCCGCTGCTGATTATTGATCGGAGAAGGGTCTCGATCATGTCTGCATTATTCGAGAACCGTAGGGTGGCACACTTAAGAGTTACCGGACACCATTTTGGAGCACATATGTTTCAGACGAAAGAATTGCAAAGCGCGGGAATTGGATCAATAGAAACCGGAAATTGTTTCGGGTGAAATTGCAGAAGGTGGTTCTGCATGTGATATTGAAATATTGCAAGGGGCTATATGTGAATGTTTGTTAATTAAAGTAATTAACAAAATTCTGAATAAATTTAATAAAAAGAGTTTTATTAAATGAGAGAGCATTAAATTTGGAGAAATTTAATGCATTTAAAGTGGAGACTTTAAAAGGGAATGTGAAGAGGCATTTTAATGTGGAGGGGTTACCACCACATGAATGGGGGAGGTGAGGGATCACCCCCCATCCACTGGCAATGGAGAGAGGGGGCACCCCCCCCCCTCCTCCTATAAAAGGCCACCCATTCCCTCCTTCATCCTTACACCTCCTTGTGAAGGATCTCTCTCCCCCTCTAGAATTATTCCCCCATGGTCTCGGATTAGCGAGATACATGTTCCCAGTGGCATTTAAATGCGGAAGGAGTTGTCGCTTTATTTGGATCACTGGAGCGAGGAGGTGGAGGTTGTCCGGTGGCTTGAACATGTGTGCGAGTGCGGATGCGCTGCTGAGTTGCGGCGCTCGGACTTCCTCACAATCTTGAGATCGGCAAGTGTACGACTACATCAACCACGAGTTCCTACTCGTTAACAAAGCTCGTTGTCTACGAGGGTAAGTTCTTGTTGGATGTATGTCCACCCGTTGCTTTGTACCTAGTAGATAGATCTTGGCGTGTAGTTCACACCGTAGGAAAATTTTTGTTTTCTATGCTGCAGACCCAACAAAGGGTATCGAGCCTGATCTATGCGTAGGTGCTTAGCAGGTAGTACACATATGTTGATATGTGGCGATGATGATCATGTTATTGCATCTTCTATGTATTTTGGATATTGGTGGCATAGTGGGATGAAGCTGGACCAACCTTACATGTCATCGCATATGAGACCGGTTCCACGATCGACATGCAACTTGTTTTGCATAAGTGGCTAGCGGTGTCCTGCTCTCCTACTATAGTCAATATCTGATTTACAACGAGTTGCTAATAACTTAGTTATCCTCGTTGTGGTTCATGTTCGTAGGTGAGAACGGTTCTATCTTCGAAAGCCCTAAGCCACGTAAAACTTGCAATTGATAAATTAGAGGCGTCTAGTTTAGATCATTGTTGGGCTAGTGTATTGATATGGTATTGTTGTAAGTAGATGTATGGTAGATACTCTTACAACACAGTCAGCGTGTAAGTTCCATAGACCTTGGCCTTACACACAAAGGAATGATAGAGATCATACCACGATGCAAGTGATAGAGATCAAATGCATGGACCATATCATCTCACAGTACACATTAGATGTTAGCATCTTATACTGCTAGTTTGGCGCGTTTCGTAGCATTATAAGATGATCCCTCATTTAGATATCAAGATAAACATGTGTTCTTCCTTGAGTATGCACCATTCTGTGGATCGTGTTTCGAGACATCACGTGATGACCGGGTGTACTCGAATCTACGCTTTCATAGGAACGGGTGTAAGACAGTTTTACACACGTGAATACTAAGGTTCTTACTTGGTGAGCCTAGCATGTACATACATGGCCTCGGAACACGGACCTAAAGGTTAAGCATGAGTCATATGGTTGATATGATGCTCATATAGATGCTCGCCTTTGAAGCTATATCAACTCACGTGATGATCGGACTTGGTGTAGTGGATTTGGTTCATGTAATCACCAAAAGGACATGAGGGATGTCGTTTTTGAGTGGGAGTTCATTAGTAATTTGGATTAGTTGAACTAAATCTATCATAAACTTAGTCTAAATAAACTTTACAAATTCTGTTGTAGATGGCACCACCTGCTTTTAATTTCAATGTGTTCATGGAGAAAGAGAAACTTGCTGCGAATGGTAGCAACTTCACCAACTGGGCTATGAATTTGAGGATTCTCCTCACTGCTGCACAAAAGCAATATGTGCTAGATGCGCCGCTAGGCCCCCCACCAGCTCCTGATGCCCCTGACGAGGAAAAGAATGTCTATGTGACTCGTCAGGAGGATCACAACTTAGTTCATTGGCATCTTTGTATGGGCTAGAGCCGAACTTCAAAGCGTTTGAAAATGGCAATGCCTTTGATACCATGGGAGAATTGAAAATGATTTTCGATACCCATGTCCGTAGAGAGTTAAAATGCTACTGAAAGGTTCTTTAGCTGCATGATGGAGGAAAACAGCTCGTTAGTGAGCACGCATCAAAATGTCCGGTACGCCGATAAGCTTGTGTCCTTGGGAATAATGATTCCCATTGACTTAGGCATACATCATGTTCTCCAATCTCTGCCACCTAGCTACAAGAGCTTCGTGATGAACTATAATATGCAGGGCATGAAGAAGTCTCTTCCCGAGCTTTTGTCAATGCTTAAGACTACAGAAGTGGAGATTAGGAAAGAACATCAAGTGTTGATGATCAATAGGACCATCGGTTTAAAGAAGGACAAGAAAGGCAAGCACAAGGGAAAGAAGGGTGGCAAGTCTGTTGCCACGCCTGAAAAGAAACCCCGGGCTGGCCCTAAGTCTGACACAGAGTGCTACTATTGCAAGGGACTGGCCATTGGAAGCGCAACTGCCCCAAGTATTTGGCGGACAAGAAGTCCAGCAAGGAAAACAAAGGTATATGTGATATACATGTTATTGATGTGTACTTGACTAGTACTCGCAGTAGCTTTTGGTATTTGATAACGGATCGGTTGCTAATATATGTAACTCGGTTTAGGGCTACGGAATGCGACAACTAGCAAGGGATGAGGTCAGGATGCGGGTCGGCAATGGATCAAGAGTTGATGTGATCGCCGTCGGGACGCTACCTCTCCATTTGCCATCGGGATTAGTTATAAACCTAAATAATTGTTATTTGGTGCCTGCACTGAGCATGAACATTGTATCTGGATCATGTTTGATGCAAAGTGGTCATTCCTTTAAATCTGAAAACAATGGTTGTTCGATTTATAAGAATGATATCTTTTATGGTCATGCACCTATGTTGAATGGTTTATTTCTGTTGGATCTCGATAGTAATATTACGCACATTCATAATGTTAATGCTAAAAGATTAAACTTGATGATGATATGTCTACATATATGTGGCACTGCCGTCTAGGTCATATTGGTGTTAAACGCATGAAGAAACTCCATTCTGATGGACTTTTGGAATCACTTGATTTTGAATCATTTGATACATGTGAGCCATGCCTTATGGGCAAGATGACTAGAATGCCGTTTTCCGGTTCAATGGAACGAGCGACAGATCTATTGGAAATCATACATACAGATGTGTGTGGACCAATGAGTGTGTCGGCGCGAGGTGGATATCGTTATTTTATTACTTTCATGGATGATTTGAGTAGATACGGGTATATCTATTTGATGAAACACAAGTCTGAAACTTTTGAAAAGTTCAAGGAATTTCAGAATGAAGTGGAAAATCATCGTAATAAAAAGATCAAATTTCTGATCGACCGTGGAGGAGAGTATCTAAATGTGAGTTTAGCACACATGAAAGAGTGTGGAATAGTTTCACAACTCACGCCAAACACCACAACGTAATGGTGTGTCGAACGTCAGAATCGCGTACCTTATTGGATATGGTTCGATCTATGATGTCTCTGACTGACTTACCTCTGTCATTTTGGGGTTATGCACTGGAAACAGCTGCATTCACTTTAAATTGGGCACCATCTAAATCTGTTGAAACGACACCGTATGAATTATGGTTTGGAAACAAACCTAAGTTGTCATTTCTCAAGGTTTGGGGATGCGATGTTTATGTGAAGAAAGTTCAACCGGATAAACTCGAACCCAAAGCGGAAAAATGCGTCTTCATAGGATACCCTAAGGAAACAATTGGGTATACCTTCTATCACAGATCCGAGGGCAAGGTTTTTGTTGCCAAGAATGGATCCTTTCTTGATAAGGAGTTTCTCGCGAAAGGTGTGAGTAGTCGGAAGGTAGAACTCGAAGAGGTTATTGAACCTTCTCTTCATGGAATGGCGAGTGGCACAGCGCCGGAAGTTGTTTCGGAGTTGACTTCACCTGATGAAGAGAGAGCTAATGATAATGATCATGAAACTCCGAAAGAGAACACTACCGTACCTCGTAGGTTAAGCAGGACACGTGCAGCTCCTGAACTATACGGCAATCCTGTTGTGAATTTGATGGTTGATGAAATGGATGACCCTGCGACGTATGAAGAAGCGATGATGAGCCCGGATTCCAACAAATGGCTAGACACCATGAAATCCGAGATGGAATCCATGTACGAGAACCAAGTTTGGAACTTGGTGGACTTACCTCACGACTGAAAGGCCGTTGAGAATAAATGGATTTTCAAAAGAAAAACTGATGATGATGGTAATGTGACCATCTATAAGGCTCGACTTGTCGCAAAGGGGTTTCGACAAATTCAAGGAGTTGACTACGATGAGACATTCTCTCCCGTAGCGATGCTTAAGTCGGTTAGGATTATGTTAGCAATTGCTGCATATTTCAATTATGAAATATGGCAGATGGATGTCAAAACTGCGTTCCTCAATGGTAAGATTGAATAAGAGTTGTATATGATACAACCTAAGGGTTTTGTCGATCCTAAGGATGCTAATAAGGTATGCAAACTTCAGCGATCCATCTACGGACTGAAGCAAGCATCACGGAGTTGACATATTATTGATTGGAAATGATATAGATCTTTTAAACAGTGTTAAAAGTTATCTAAACAGCAAATTTTCAATGAAAGACCTTGGTGAAGCGTCATATATATTAGGCATTAAAATCTATAGAGATAGATCAAGGCGCCTAATTAGGCTATCGCAGAGTACATACCTTGATAAGATATTAAAGAAGTTTAATATGGACGAAAGTAAGAAGGGGTTCTTACCTATGTTGCAAGGCAAGACATTGAGTAAGACTCAAAGTCGATTCTGGCGGAAGAAAGAGAGATGATGGATAAGATCCCCTATGCCTCGGCCATAGGCTTTATTATGTATGCCATGCTATGTACAAGACCGGATGTGGCACATGCTATTAGTTTGACTAGTAGGTACCAATCCGATCCAGGTTCGGAACACTGGATAGCGGTAAAGAACATCCTCAAGTACTTGAGAAGAACTAAGGATATGTTTCTTATATACGGAGGTGAAGAAGAGCTAGTCGCTAAGTGTTATGTTGATGCTAGCTTTGACACCGATCCGGATGACTCTGAGTCTCAATCCGCATACGTATTTCTCTTGAACGGAGCAGCAATTAGTTGGAGGAGTTCCAAACAACCTGTGGTGGCTGGATCAACGACGGAGGAGGAATATGTTGTTGCTTCAGAAGTGGCGCAGGAAGCAGTTTGGATGAAAGAGTTCATTACGGAACTGGGTGTGGTTCCCAGTGCGTTGGACCCGATGGTGATCTATTGTGACAACAATGGAGCCATAGCCAACGCAAAGGAACCAAGGTCTCACAAGAATTCCAAGCATATTAAGCGCCGGTTTCACTCCATACGCGAGCATGTCAAGGATGGAGATATAAAGATTTGTAAAGTACACACGGACCTAAATATAGCAGATCCATTGACTAAAGTTCTCCCTAGGGCAAAACATGATCAACACCAGAACTCCATGGGTGTTAGATTTATCACTATGTGAACTAGATTATTGTCTCTAGTTCAAGTGGGAGACTGAAGGAAATATGCCCTGAGAGGCAATAATAAAGTTGTTATTATATATTCCTTATACATGATAGATGTTTATTTTACATGCTAGAATTTTATTGATTTGGAAACATCAATACATGTGTGTTTAATAAACAAAAAGGGTTCCTAGTCATGCCTCTCTTATAGACTAGCTTGTTGATTAACAAGATGATCAAGGTTTCCTGATCATAGACATTGGATGTTGTTAATAACAAGGTCACACCGTTGGTGGAATGATGTGATGAACATTCATCCTAAGTATAGCACTACGATCAAGTCATTATGTTTATATTGCTATAACATCATACGAAGTAATCTTTATCCTTAGACCATGAGATCATGTTAATTGCTGACATCGAAGAGTATCTTGATAACATCAAACGTCACACCGTAACAAGGTGACTATAAAGATGGGTTCAGTACTATGAAGGTGTTATGTTGAGGCTCATGGATCAAGAGTGGAATTTGTCAATCCAGATGACGGATAGATATACTCTGGGCCCTCTCGGTGATATCACATTAGGATAGCTTGCAAGCAAGTGATGTGATCACTAGAATGTTATATCACGGGAACGAGAAAAGAGTGCATGTCGGTAACGAGATCAAACTAGGTATGGAGATACTGATGATCGAATCTCGGACATGTAATATATCGAGAGACAAAGGGATTTAGTTACAAGCGTTAAAGGTTCTCACGATCACAGAAGCCATCGTTGAATGTGTAGGAGTCAGTACGGATCTCTAGGTCCCGCTGCTGATTATTGATCGGAGAAGGGTCTCGATCATGTCTGCATTATTCGCGAACCGTAGGGTGGCACACTTAAGAGTTACCGGACACCATTTTGGAGCATATATGTTTCAGACGAAAGAATTGCAAAGCGCAGGAATTGTTTCAATAGAAACCGGAAATTGTTTCGGGTGAAATTGCGTAAGGTGGTTCGCATGTGATATTGAAATATTGCAAGGGCTATATGTGAATGTTTGTTAATTAAAGTAATTAACAAAATTCTGAATAAATTTAATAAAAAGAGTTTTATTAAATGAGAGAGCATTAAATTTGGAGAAATTTAATGCATTTAAAGTGGAGACTTTAAAAGGGAATGTGAAGAGGCATTTTAATGTGGAGGTTACCACCACATGAATGGGGAGGTGAGGTCACCCCCATGCGCCGCCATGGAGAGAGGGGCACCCTCCTCCTATAAAAGGCCACCATTCCTCCTTCATCCTCACACCTCCTTGTGAAGGATCTCTCTCCCCTCTAGAATTATTCCCCATGGTCTTGGATTAGCGAGATACATGTTCCGGTGGCATTTAAATGAAGGAGTTCTTGCTCACTGGATCGCTGGAGCGAGGAGGTGGAGGTTGTCCGTGGCTTGAGCGTGTGTGCGGATGCGCTGCTGAGTTGCGGCGCTGGACTTCCTCACGATCTTGAGATCGGCAAGTGTACGACTACATCAACCACGAGTTCCTACTGTTAACAAAGCTCGTTCACGAGGGTAAGTTCTCGTTGGATGTATGTCCACCCGTTGCTTTGTACCTAGTAGATAGATCTTGGCGTGTAGTTCACACCGTAGGAAAATTTTTGTTTTCTATGCTGCGGACCCAACAGGAAGGGGGCAAAACATTTAAGAGTATAATTTGATGACTTCAAAACTTATTAGTAGACCTAAAAATAAGGGTGGTTTGGGGATTAAATACCTGGAAAAAATGAACACTAGTCTATTGGTTAAATGGTGGTGGAAATCAGAAACAAAAAAGGTTTGTAGCAAACTTTAGTTAATGCAAAATATACTAGAGGTCAACTCATGGCACTGGTCCAGCCTAAGCAAGGGGACTCGCCATGTGGGGCAGACATCATGAAAATTAAGAATGTACACTGAGAACAGGTAAATGGTTATTTGGAATGGATTTAGGAGAAGTTTTTGGGATGATGCTTGGTGCACCAATCACCCATTGAAAGATTTGTTTCCTGATATGTTTGACATATATAATGAATAGAAAGTTTCTGTGAGATTTGCTTATGATATTAGGTGGAGATTTGTTTTTAAGAGGTGGCTGGATGAGAACCAATAGAAGCAGGTGGCTAGACTGTCTGATATTTTGATTAGAACTCCTTTAGGTGAGGAGGAAGATAAACCTATCTAGAACCTGACCAAGTCTGGGGATTTTACTGTTAAAACAATGTATGCCAAACTAACCTAGATTTGGCCAAATAGAAATTTCAAATACTTGTGGAAAGGTAGGGTTCCACCAAAAATTAAAATCTGGTTGTGGCTAAATTGGCACAACTATATAGCTACCAAAGACAATATATTTAGAAGAGGATGGAGGGGAGACTATGTATCCAGGTTTTGTGATGAAAATGAGACAACCTGTCACTTGTTTTTTACTTGTCTAGCTGCTAAGTTCATGTGGAGTATGGTCAGTTTGGTAGTTGGTGCTAGAGATAGACTTGGTAACTTCAGTCGGTATTTTAGGTGGATTTCTAAATATGTTGGTGGGTTGACCAATGTTCATGTTGTTAATCTGGCAGCTCTTTACTGGGCCTTGTGGAAACCAAGAAATTGTGCATGTTTTAAATAAATTGATTAAATATCTAGTCAAAATAATCTATTATGCCTATGTTTTCTGAAATACTGGGCAGGGTTACAAAATGAGAGGATAAACAGAATATTCTGGAGGGGGCACATGTTTTTCAATCTTGTACTTTGGCTATCTACAAGACGCCAAGATATGAGGTGTAACACCCTCGCCTGATAAGGCTAAGTTCTTGTGTATAGTGCTAATCCCTGGATCGGTTCACTAGCACACAGTATAATATGATACCAAATAACCGTGCATCATAAATATAACGAATATGATCCAGAATTTACGTTATATTACAGCAGAAAGCAATACAAGGTAGATCTCCATCCTTTAAATGTGCCACATGTGAACAATTATTGAGTGGAGTCTCGCGACCAATAAATGATCACTCTCTAATGAGATAACCTGCAACATGAAACGTTGCAGCCACAAATTGTCAATACATTGAATGTATGGCAAGTAGGCTAAAGTGGATTACCACAGATCTAGTAACTACATGCTTATTTGGCAAGGTGGAGTTCAGGCTCATTTGCATAAAGCAATAGTTTTATACTATCATTTTTAACAAATTAGTTTTCCAATACGATAAATAGGACACTTTGGTTCACCCCCAGATGCTCCTACCGAGTTAAGTTCACCCAATAATTTTAAGTAATTGAGAAATTGGAATGAGTGAGAAATATGTCATAGCCTCAGAATTAGGTCGCTCATATTATCCATAACCGGGGACACGACTAAGTACTTAGATTAGACACCATGTAGGAGTTTGTACACTTTACCCATGTGACCTAGTCAACCCGCTCTTACCACTATACACATTTTGTGTCATGATAAGTCCAAGACAAGACAATTCGGGAAGAGTTACCAAACCCATCCACGCACCATACCAACCTACACTATCTACATCTCTAGATACATAGGATTCGATTCGCCAGAACCTACTAAGTCCAGCCAACCACCCATAACTCATTGGCATATGGTTGCACAGGTAAGCTACCAAACAAAGAAACCAATCCTTTCTCAGTGTCCTGGACGGCATTTCCCACCATAAATCTGCACTCTCATGACAATCAAACCAATCCTCCTAAGAGGTTCATTATAATTATGTTGTTTGTCATTTAGAAAAATATAAGCTTTCAAAACACATAATTTTTCATTGTGTGATTCCCATCCTCGTCTATATAGCATAGCTAAGCAATCTACCAATATGATGGCTCACAAACAAGAAATGCTAGGAATTATAGTATGAGATATAGCATAGCTTATACACATCAATTACTACACATGCAATTATACAAAAATATCTACAATGCATAAGAAAACAGTAGGACACTTACGACCAAGATAGCACCACTTGCCTTTGTTATAGTCGTTCAGATAATCCTCACAATTATAATAGTTGTACTCGTCATAATAATAATACTTCCAATCATAGTAGTTATAATTGTAGTAGTTGCACTCCTCGCAATCTAACGTTTCAAGCAAGCACAACAAACACACCATTCAAAACATTGCAACAATGCAATAATACAATAAAACGATGATGAACAAATGCATACATGGCGATTTAATATGTCACAATGGTTGTATTTAGTTCTTTGAATATTATTAGATCACATGATGCATGTAGAAAATCATTTAATGCAATAAAGCTTTTATTATTAAAACTATATCAATTTAATAGAGTTTAACTCACTTTAATATAATTTCTGAAGTTTCTATCATATTAAATTATAAATTTAATTCTACTAGATAGGTAATTCAATTTAGAGTCAGTAGCAATTGAAATCACCTAAAAATGAGTTATAAATATTTTTCTATGATTTAATTACTGTTGCAATGGGTTTAAAGATTTCTGCAAGAATTTCTATTTTAAAGCGCCCAGTAATTCTGTTTGCAATTTTGAAGGATAGGTATGTTCAAAATGTAACAGTGGCGATTGGTTTCAATTTTTTGGAGTCCTAGATAATTTCTTATGATTTAAATACGAATTAAATGGGGTTAAATCATTTAAAAATATTTGTTTTGATAAAATTAGATCTAAGTCCAGATTAATATCTTACATATAATTCGGAATTCATATTCACCTTATTGTATTTTTCTGATCTATAAATAATTTATTATGATTTATTTACTTCGAAAAGGCCATTAAATCACTTAACTTATTATAGTAAATATATATTGTAAAAGTTGTATCTGACAGTCCATAGGTATATTATTTTATATTTTTGGACAAGTAAAGCTTTTTCTTTGAATTTTACAACATTACACAATTTTCTGTCCTTTTTATTAATTTCCAAGTAGTTAGCTGATTGTGCTACGCTGATTAGGCTTGCCTGCGGACCTGTCAACAAAGTGGCGCTAGCGCGGACGATGATGAGGTAGCCGCGCGGTAGTTTCTTACTGGCTGATACCCCTTCAAGTCAGGATCTAATATGGCGCATTCAAATCGGATCCGACGGATGACAACGAATCTTTCTGAGATTACCAATGATGTCACCGGCGGACGGCGACGACGCTCGGATGTTAGATGCTGGCGTTTCTGCGGTGGCTGCCGACGATGAAGGAGTAGAGGACTTGGTGATTCGTGTCATGGCGGTCCTCCTTGTAACCTCATCGGTGACTCCTGCTTCCCGAAACGGCAGTAATGATCAACTGGAGACGCTCCGTGTCGGTGAAGCTGCGGCACGCGTACAACTCGCCTCCATGCTCTGTGCAAGGAAAACAACGTGTGGGATGATGCGGTCGAGTATGGGGAGAAGAACAGAGGCAGAAAGGAGGGGTGAGCATAACGGAAAAGTGATAAAATATATTGCCTAGCCCTTTCCATCAGTTCAGACTGTTGGTTGCGTTGACTAATGCATGCAATTTAATATGGTATCAGAGTATGAGATCCTAGGATCAAATCCCGGCCAACGCAAAAAAAATTAAAAACAAATATTACGGCTCCTCAAACAAACATCACAATAGGTCAAAGGGCAAAGACGCAGGGTGAGTGTTGAAATATATTGTCTAGCCCTTTCCATCAGTTCGGATTGTTGGTTGCGTTGGCTAGTGCATGTAATTCAATACGGTATTAGAGCAGGAGGTCCTAGGATTAAATCCTGGTCAACGTAAAAATTTAAAAAAAAAAATTGCGGTTCCCCGGTGATGTGGAACTCTGATGACGAATTCCTGATGCATAGGAGCTCGACCGCGAGCGACGACTCGGACAAGATCGGAGCAGAGCAAGGCAGTGCTAGGGTTCGAAATTTTTTGGGAAACGAAAGGATATGGGAGGCCTGGGGGATTTTGTGGAGAAGTTTCGTGCACAAGGAGCAAAAGGATCCGAACAAATTGACGAGAATTTGACGAAATCGATCGTGATCGTGCGTGTTGTTGTCTCCGTCACCGCAAGGAGGAAGAAGGGGGCGGGCCCCACCTGTCAGTGACAGAGGAAAGGGGAAAGGAGGCCGGTTGGTTGTTGGGCTGGCCATGGGCCTTTGCAGCAGTTGCGTGGCATGCGGGCGACGCGGAGGAGGGTCGGTTGGCCGGCCAGTCCGGGTAGGTAGGCTTAGTTTTTTATTTATTATTTTCTGGTTTCTAAACTCTTTTTTAACTTTTGTTTTAGGTCTTCAAATAGACTCAAATAAATTTCTATGGTTTTCTAAAATTATCCTCTATCAAAGTATGCCATTTAGGATTACTCTTGCTCAAATTTTACTTCTACAAAAACCATATATCGTGTTTGTACTTAGAATGAGAAAATCTCATTTAGGGTTTTTGAATTTCTTTTAGGCAATGCTATTTTTATCTTATAGGGTTTATATGCAATGATGTTCATGCATGCTCCATGATTTTGAACTTTTCAAATCTTTCACACCGATACTAACTACAAGAACCATTTCATGACCTTTTGCTTATATGGCTACTTAGGTCATAACAAAAGAATATATGGTTTTATAAAGCCTCGAATGGAAAATCAAAGTATGAAAATTGGATAGTCATGTTTATCCACTTTTTTATAAAGTTTTTGAACTCAAGGTTTGAGAGAACTTCAATCTTATACAACAAAAAGTATCTTTTCTTTGAGAAGTTTCAACAAAGTCAAACAATCAACCAAACTTATATTATCTTTTTCACATTCTAAAATTAGAAAAAATTTGGGACGTGACATGAGGGGAGGCTGATCAATGAAACTGGCGAGGAGGAGGGAGAGAACGGTGCTGCTTAGGCAGTTATGTGTTGCCTTGTTCTGTGCGGAGTTCTTGCCCTGCTGTAATTTTGCCAGGACGTCCTGTTTCTCTTATTACCTTAGCATGTTTCTGCAGTGGTTTATGTAAAAAAACTTCTTGGCTGGTGGTAGCGGGCTTGTTAGGAGGGTTTCTATCAGCTCCTTGTGTTGTAGTGACAGTTCGTTTGGGATAGTTCTTGTTGTTTTTCCTTTCCTTTTCTTTTCTGGTTTGTCGAACATCTGTTCGTTATTTCATGATAGTGGAACCCGGGACCTTTTTGGTTTCTGTATGCAATAAAAAAGGCATGGAACAAACCATGATTTGTTTCTGAGACATGTCAACGAAGCCCAGAAGCCCAATTCGATACAGTTTACACACACTGATATCATAGACCTGGTCTTTGGTGGTGACAGAGATATCCCTACTAATATTGACTCATAAGTGTTGGCAGGTGCCAGCCATGTATATATGCAGCATCTCGAGCCCTTAGTCTATGCATTGTTGTCTCCTTCCCGTGCAGTGTTTTAGTCTGTAACATTGCAATTCAGTTTAAATCAAATTGATGAAACTTAATGAAACGGGATGGTATCATTGAGCACAAATCCTAAAGCAGCAGATCAAAGGCAGAGACATGCACAGGATCTACCGTGGTAAAAAAATCACTCCTCTAGAAACTGCAGCATCCCGATGTGGCATAAGCGTTTGTCATAGGTGACAGTAGTTGTTGCCAATGACCATGTACTTCTTCCGTTTCAAAATATAAGATGCTTTAGGTTTGTGAAGGTAATGTATCTGGACACAATTTCTCCGAATCTACGCACTAAAAGACGTCCAGATACATTGTCTTCACAAAACTAAAACATCTTATATTATAAAACAGAGGAAGTAGTTGATTAATTTTGCATCCATTCTAGTGTCGAAGAGAGACCTGACGCACCATACGACACAGATCGTGGTTCTGGGCTTCTGCATCTTGAATACAGATACATGCCTTGAAGAAGAAGCAAAACTACACAGATCGTGGTCCTGGGCTGTCAATTTTTCGGACAAAGAAGTCTCGCATCAGATTAATCTAAATAATGCACCATACAACACAGATCAGAAGATACGAAAAAGGATCTTACTTTCTCACTATAATTATTCCTTGGCGGTTGAATCGCTGAAAGATTGGCATCATGTTCAACGATGGATCCTGTGAAAGCCTCCTGATAGCCATAGACTAGGTCGAATGTGATTTCAACAGGTATGTCAGGATACAATTACAACGTACAGCGTATGAGGAAATGACAGCTTGTCCACATGATATTATTGTCCGATCACGAGATGGAGCGCCATGTGAAGAAACCTGCCAAGCAAACAACCGGTAGTTAGCACCATGATTAACATCAAAACAGTAATGAACCACATACAAAACTGAGATCACACCCTAGTACTCGAGGTATGCCAAACAACAGCTACCAATTTATATTGGGTCCCCATGCTTTTGTATAAACTTGTGATGATATCAATGAATTTATCTTCGTTTGGAATATGGTGGAGCATATGTGCTCAAAGTCTCTATCGAGATATTTGTTAGTAGAGCCCTCTATCATTATGTTTGAATATACTTGGAGGAAAAAACACTTTGTAATACATATAAGTAGCAAAATTGATTAGAGGGACAATATTATATTGTTTTTTTGTTCTCCCCTGACAGTTTTGATAAACAATACATGGTTGCTATAAAAAAGAACTTTTTTAGCTTGAGTATATTTAAGATGTTGTGCATAAAAATCGTATAGAAGTACCATTTTGTCTTACTGACATAGCGCGGTTAATTTTGCTAGATATAGTTGAAAACATTGGTTAAGATTACATGTTGAATAATGTATGTATATCAACGTAAAATGACATATATATATAGTAACAAAATAATTAGAGGATAAAAATGTCTGGTATAAATATGTTAGGATTATTTTTGGGAGTGTATATAATCCAGCAAATACTGTTGCGCGATAATAATTTACAAGCGTTAGGATTAAACCCTAAGGGCATGTATAACCAAGGACGCTTCGTTGGGCGCTTAAGTCAATAAAAATAATGATCACAAATTCGGATATTAAGCTAAGCGCCTCAGCTGACAATGCTTAGCCCTTGTGTGGTCCCGCTACTCGAATTGGCTAAGAGTCCAGCTGTCCAACGGGCGACGTTATGATTTAGCTTGCCCAAGATTCTCCCAGCGGTGATTTCATGTGCTAAAATAGCATCCGGTGTCCCTAAATTCGTGCATGGGAAAATAGATTGGTTTAGCGCCCGACGAATAAATATGCGGCGACGCTAACAAAAATCCCGAGATCACCTAGAAATCAAACGAAACGGACAGGAAAATCACCCTAGCGCCCCATCTAAATGTCTGCCTTGTAGGTGCCGTAAGAGTTTTAGGAAAATTAGGTCCTGAGATTATTTATTTATTTCCAAATAATATAGATTTATCCTCATGGTTTTTTCTCATCTTTAGGAGAGATAGTATGAGATATCCTAATGGACCATTTAACAACTAAGAGAACGCGTGTATATGATAAATTTTACTTTCGTCTAGTGTCCTATTAATCTCAGAAGCTAGCGCCCAAGGATATCGTATATGTATTCATAGTAACCTGCAGAACTATCATCGATGTCATTATCTGCTATCTAAGATTTGATATTTGGTTGTTGTATGTTACTTAGTTAGCATATAGGAGATATGTTATGTTTGTTAGCTCGTTGTATGATGTTTGTTAAGCCTCCATGTCTCATATTTATTAAAAATTAAATAGTTTGTAGAATTTTCTTACATTAATCATAAGGTTGTTTATGTTTCATGACTCCAGGCCCCTCCCCGATGTGTTGCCTAAATACCTATGCACCCAAAAAATTAAGTTTTGATGACATTTGTTTTGTGTTTACATGACGTCAGAAGCATTTAAGTTATTTACTTGAAAACATTTGATTTTTTGTTTGTTGTTTCGATTTATTAAATTACATTCCATTTGGAGTATTCCCCCAATCTTGAACATGTACTAGTAGTCACTATTCTGCGGGCTGCTCAAGCTGATTGGACTTTCATTTTCATATTAGTATGGCGATAAGTTTCTCATGTCTAATGCTTATTATTAGTGATTGTGTGATACATCATCAATCTCGCTACGGGCTACAAGGTCAACGGTTGATTCACTGGAAGGTGCTTTTGGCTCAATAAGCTACCATTGTACAAATGCAACATATATAGTGAAAACGCTCTGCCGGTGAAAATCGGGAAACTTTGTTCGTGAGATGTTATATCTCGAACCAATGCACGATATGATAACTGAGATGCCATGCCAACCACTTAAGCTTATTTTACACAAACCCCACTCCTCTTAAGAATCTAACTGTAAATTGTTTAGAATCCGGTCTCGGCCTGTTTGTATCCTCTCCGAGTCCACGCCGATGCCAGTGTTGTCCTGCTCAATGGAGAGCCAATATGCGATGCACGAACCAAGTGTTCTGCCACATGAGGTCGCCAGGTCATCACCTTGAAGATATGATCTGCATCTGCCCCTATAATCCAACATGGTGGCCAACAAACGGTGGCGCTGCACAACAAGGCGACAACTCGGTGGTGCTATAACATGTCGTTGTAATTCGGCGGCCGAAGAAAGGTGGATGCCCCCTCACAATGGAAACTCAGCACGTCCCATGTCGTTAAGGCTCCAGCATGTATGTGTTGCGCCAGCCATCCGACAAGGCAAACATGGCTGTCATTGTAACCAAATAATCTTGTTCCACAGAATTAGGTGTAAACAAATTGTGCTTATCTAATATAATCCATGGATCATTGGTGACGTGGAAATGCGTCACTTTGTGTTTACAGATTCACCTTGTTTTCAATTATTTGTTAATTTCAGTTTAACTAAAAGTGGTGTGAATTCGTTGAAAAGGTCAGGAATTGACCAAACAATACAGCTACGAATTCAAAATCTTACAAACTTGCTACGAACTGAATCTCTGGCCTCTATTCTCCTGTAACAAGTGAAAATATAACAGTCCATGTGTGCTCCACCTTGTTGGAGGCAGAATCTATGCTGGAATTCTTAATTACAGCATGCTGCATAGAGCAAAAGAACAGCCATAGGTTGCAAAAATAGATAATTACATTCTTCAAATTGCAAAGACATAATTCATTTGTACGGGAAAAAAAGACACGATTTAGAGTACACATATGCTCCATCCGTTCAGAAATATAAGACATTTTAGCTTTATGAAATGAATATATCTAGACGCCCTTTAGTGTATAGGTTCACTCCGAACCTCTACGAACCTATACATTAAAAGACGTCTAGATACATTCGATTCACAAAGCTAAAACGTCTTATATTTCTGAACAGAGGGAGTAATACATAAACCATTGACAGCTGACAATTTCGTAGTCTCAAAGATAACACCGAGTCTCTCAAAAACTCGAAAGATAACGTTGAAGCTCTCGAAGATAACCCTGAAGTTGTGAATTCCATCTCTTGTTTCTCGAAACGGGTCGGTGGACTCCATCTTGTACCCACTAAATGAAAATCACTAGCTAGGTTATCTTGAATCAAAAGAAAAGCATCTGCAGCAAACATGGTCGGGGCTTCCTCTCCCTTTCTTTTACTTTCAGTAAGTCTTTGTTGAACTCAGTTATTTCCATGGGGTTGAGGCCCGTTTGGAAAAAAAAAAGCAAACATGGTCGGGGGAGGACTGGTTGCCGTCATCACATGTCGACAATCGAAATTGGAATTCTGCAAATGCAGATTATAGCCAAGCTCGTGCTCCATCTGTAATCGAATAGCACAAGGGTATGCACACACATACCTCATTGAAGTTTGCGTGTGATCCTTCCGTACCAAGAACAATTATGTTTCTTCAGAACACAACCATAGCATCCTGCACACAGGGCTACGGGGTAAAGGTAAGTTGTCTCTGATCATGGCATGTCTTCTACAGTATAAAATATGCTAAGTGGCTACTAAGTTTCCAGATTTTCACCAGAAATATTGTGGGCAGCTCAACAGCTTGCTCTGTATGATTTTATATGGTGAATTTGTCCAAAAAATGGCATCGCAACTCATAATTTTTTATCAGGTGTATAGTTGTACCTTTTCAGACATATTTATTTTCTTTACTAGCTATGTGTTCTCCATAAGCATACGCGAGAATTACTGGACTAAGTTTGGCATCCAGGATGAGGCAGCAATCCCAAACACACAACTGTAAACAGTATACATGCATCGAACCATGTTTCAGGGAGATGTGTCTGAAGCCCAGCAGCCCCCATTCCATACAGTTTACACAAAACCGATATCACAGACATGGTCTCTGGTGGTGACCGTATATATCGACAGTTGTCTCCCTCCCTGTGGACTGACACCTTCAAAGGAACTCCTCAAGAAACTACAATAGACAAAAACCATCCTGATGTGGTATAGTGTCTCTCGTAGGTGACAGTGGTTGTTGTCCATGACCATGTAGTTAATTAATTTGGCATTCGTTCTTGCCTCGAAGATACAGACTCAGCGCCCTCCCTGCTGCATCTTGAATCTAGATACAGGCCTTGAAGAAGAAGCAGAACTACCAGGCTGCCAATTGTTCAGGCAAAGAATTACAACATTAGACCAATGTAAACACGCACCACATGACATTGATCAAAAGATACAAAAACAGGAACTTACTTTCTCACTGTCATTGTTCCTTGGTGGCTGGATCGCTGAAAGATTGTCATCATGTTCAACGATAGACCCTGTGAAAGCCTGCTGATACACATAAACTAGGTCAAATGTGATCTCAACAGGTATGTCAGGATACAACAGAGTATGAGGAAATGACCGTTTGTCCACTTGATATTATCTTCCGATCACGAGATGGAGCGCCATGTGAAGAGGCCTGCCAAGCAAATAATCGGTTGTCCACACCATGAATGCATCGAAACAGTAACAAACCACAAATGAAACATGACATAAACTGCACCCCCAGGTCTCCAGAATGCTGCCAGATTTTAGTTCACAGAGATGGACTACCTGTCTACCTCCGCTCACGAAACTATGACCTCTTAGAAAGCGTCGAGTCAAACTTCAAGAACTTTGACTACTAATAAGTAACAGTTAATGTGGAAGAACTATTCAGATGATGAGGTGTAAATGATATCATTATATTTTTCATGACATGATGAAATAATTCATAATATATAAAATTTGTTTCTATTATATTTATGCAAGAAGTTAATCAAAGCTGCATCTCAGAGACTCTGCCAATGTCCAAACATCATATAATTATGAAAGGAGGGTGTTATAGGTCTACACTTCTATTAGCAAGGTAAACAAATTAAATGCCAAGCCAGGTAAGCAAAAAGTTTATGTAAGAATGCATGCACCATGCTAACAAATGGACTAAGAAGCCAGCCGTGCGTGAAGATCTAAAGCACAGCCGCACATGCATATCTGCCATATGACATGCAGATCCATTTCATGATACTGAAAGTATTTTGGATCAGTGACAAAAAAGGTGACAAATTTTGTGAGAACTGGGAAGTGAGAGCAGTCCTCACATTCATGTTGTTTCATAATGTTTCTAACTTTCTATAGAAAAACAGTGACCAAAATATACGGAGAAGTTTACAATAGGCAAGTAATAATGAAAGTAAATCCCTTGCAATTGGTACCTCCTGTGGCAAGAGAGACTTCGATGAACTAACTATATGCCCATTTTCATCTTTAAAAGAAACAGCTGCAAGTAGGAAATTTAGGTCATGGTCATATAAGCAGGGCATTAAACTTTTAATGAAGAACATCAAGCATAACAACAAAAATCAGCAAAACATATAGGTCTGTAACTTGGTATTCATAATATCATGTGCATTGTGAATAAGTTGTCGCACATGACAGTATCAGGACTAACCTTTTCTAATAGGAGCATGAACTTCAGAGTTCACTATCTGCACATTGGATGAAACACACTGTGACTTATATAGAAGCTAAGATACAATTGCGACTGCTAGCCATTAATTCAGGCACAAAGTAGAAGGTGCTGAAGGAGCTTACGGAGGTACTGGGTGATGGTGCAACAGAAGCATCTTTCAGCATTTCATTTCCTCCTAGCTTCTTTAGTGCACTCTTCAGCTATTAGTCAGAAAATCAAATATTGCAATTGAACACATTATTAGAATTAAGGTTACATTATGTCAGATCGGCTATAGAAACAGAAACATACCTGGGGATTTCCGTGACTCTGATCATTACCAGCACTTCCAGAAACTGAGGCACCAAAACTAACATTTTCGTGCTCATTGCCATAACTTAATATGTCCCCATTTTCCTCAACATCCTCACTTGTTCCAGCACTTTCATCGTCATCATCATCTTCATCTTCATCTTCTGAAGTAATTCCAGCTTCCTTTTCTAATATTTCCAATTCGTCAAACCTCGCCATGATTCGAGCATGTTCCGCGTCTGATATGCCCCCAGAAGAACTTGAAGCCTCTGGAAAATATTAGATAAACTAGTCATGCTGAAGCAGAAGTTGCTGTTTGCCAACAAATGTAAGCCCTAAAGGTTTGCCACCGCTTCTTTTAAAGGAAGCAGCTATCGACTCTACATACTAAAAATCAAAATATAATCCCGGCCTTACTAAAAACAACATTTCATTGTAGAATAAGATATCAATAGATTAACTAGCTGCATGATTACTTGAGTCCTTGTCAATTCAGGAATAGTCAAGAAGGATACTATATACAAAACAAAAGGCTGTTTGGATAGGGTAAATTTGGATCTGAACACATATGATAATTTCCCAAATATACCCCACGGCCAAATAACCCCAAGGACTCACAAGAGGGATATGCATAACAGTACAACATCAATATTACATTTCACCGTACTAAGATGACAGGAAGAGCCAAATACATTCTGAAAACAATATAATGCAGCATATCAGTACCTAAATAAACTATAGGTCCAAACGGTTACCTGATTTTGATGAATTTATTTCAGTCTCCTCCTCATACTCTTCCCTTATTTCAACAAGACCCTCCTGCAGGCATCAACATAATTAAGCATCCAATGACAAGTAATTTTGCACAGAAGCAAAGTCCACAAGCCACAATGAAACAGTAGAGTGAAGACCAACATGTGAATACTAGTTCTCAATTTCGTGAAGACAAAAGAGTATAACAAAATGAAAGAAAAATCATATCAGTAACTTGGTTTAGGGCCACTGGTAGAAGGTTATACTACTGCACCTCAAGGTAGGGCCACTAGTAAGACCCCCGCCTATATTATATAGAAGGATCCAACTTTACTAGGGCGTAGATTAACATGTTAGCAAGAAGCAGGACCCAACTTTCAATCTAAGAAGGATGGGACGATATCACGATATAGCTTAGCCGGCATACTGTATGAGTAGCACAATTGCAGAGTCCACATGTGAACTAAAAAGTCTACTGTAATTCACAATTCATTTTCCTTTTTCCCCTTAGCAGTGACCTCAACTTAGCTGAACACTAGTATACCGATTCAACATGCCTGAGATATATCATAAGAATGAAGAAAGAGGCTTACAGAAGCCTCGGCAGCGGTGGACTCGAAGAACTTGGCCTCGGCCTCAAGGTCAGAGATGGTTGCCTTGATCGCTTCCATTTGAGTTTCCAACTCCGTCCCCCTCCTGTGCAGTATCTCTATCGTCTGCTTCGCTGACCTATCAGCATAGTATCCATCCCCTAGAAGCACCTAAGGCACAACGCAAATTCGTAAGCTATCACGCTGCAGTTCCAGAATCCAAACAGGTCAGGTAGAACCAGAATGGAAAAACTGAAGAATGCCATACCAGAAGTTGATTCGTGTGGATCAAGCTGCCCGGGAAAAATGCGGCGCCGCCAAAGGGAACCTGCGAATCAGACCAACAAATCACCAAATTAGCTCGAGGCAAGTAACTGTGCTGCTGAAACGGGAGATAAGCTGAGGTAGGGGTGGGTAGGGAACCATGATTTCGTGGGAGAGCTCGTCGGGGAGCCGCTGGACGAGGGAGACGAGGGCGGCGTTGTCGGTGAAGAAGCCCTGGACGCGCGCGAGCTCGGCGCGGCGGTCGGCGATGGCCTGGGCCACATGGGACACGGCCCTCCTCGTATCATCCGGCGAGAACACGGCGCCCATCGGCGTCACCGTCCCCTTCTTCGCCGCAGCCATCGCCGCTCTGCTCTGGTCGCCCCGACTCTTCCCCAAACCAAAACCCCGGGAGCTAAGAGAGAATTAGCAAGAATATAAGGGCAAATTGATTATAATCGAATAAAAAGGAAGGGGAGAAGCTTGCCTTACCTTGGGGAAGCAATGGAGCGCGGCGGACAGGGGGGATATGCGGCGGAGGCGAGGCGCAGCGCTCCGGCGGCTGGTCACGGACGGGGCGAGCGAAGGGGGGCGCAGAGCGACTGGCCTTCCTGGACTCGTGCGACTAGAGGAATAGACGAATAGACACGGGAGGGTAGTCTTACCACAGTGGGTGCAGGGAGTGGGCGTGGGCGTGGGCGCGCAGGCGAGAGGCGGCGCCGGAGCAGGCAGTTGGACGGCGCGAGGAGAGCAGGTGGGGGCAGCGTGAGGCGATCAGGTAGGGGCGCCGGGCGTGCAAGTGACACGCGGTGGAGGGGGGCCTGCAGGCGTCTGGCGGCGAGGGGTCTACCGGGTGGAGGTGGAACGGAAGCAGTGGCGGCGAGGCATAAGGTAGCGGCGCGCCGACGGGCGACGGTCACGTTGGTGAATCCTATTTGACGCTGACCGACGCCTGAAGCGTCCGCCTGTTGGGCCGGCCCATATATGTTTCTTTTCGCTCTGTGTTTTTTATTTTGTTTTCTTTTTCCGTGTTGTGTTCCTCTTTTATCTTCTCCTGTTTTCGTTTTCTATTTTCTCTTTTTTCTGTTTCACTTCACTTTTTATATTTGGTTCACCTTTTATTTTACTTTGTTTTATTGTTTTTCTTTGTTTTTAAAAATCGTATAAGGAGTTTCATTGCGTAATATGTAAACATGTTTCAACCTCGTGAACAATTATTTTAAACTGGGTGAATATTTCTTTATTTTTATGAATTTTCCCTTTTCTTGTTTCCATTTTATAGTTTTAAACATTTATATGAAAATCTAACAAATAAAATCAGAATGTTGAGATTAAATGTGTATATATTTAAAAAAAATGTTCATGGGGTCTAAGAAAGTTTCCCTGTAGTTCAAATAAATCTTCATGTGAAAATAAAACATATTGAGAGCTCAAAATTACCATTCATAAGGTCAAAAAAATTCAAACATTACACTATGAAAAACAAACAGGAAAAAAAGAAGTGGTTTGGAAATGGGTCATGCTGGATGCAACCCATTCGAAAATGTTTCAGGGGTCAGCGGGATTTTGGACCTTGGAAGAACAAGTGAAAGAACTAGTAGTTTGTGTGTGTTCTTCTTAATTTGTGGGGTACTTCTGTTTATGAGGTTGGATTTTTAAAAGAAAAGATGGGACATATTTTGGAGACATCATTGTCTCAAAAAATAGGAGACACCAAGTTCGCAAGAAAAAGTTAGAAGACAACATAGTCAAAATTAATCAGAGCCATTATATAGCCAACTGTTAGAGTTGGGATTTTTGTAACCCCCTCACAGCTCTCAAAATCTTGGACGTTGATCATTTTGTGGTTGATGTAGGAGTCTTCTAGCATACATGAACTTGCCTCGGAACTAACCTCACACCGGATTATGATCCAAAATTTACCTAAATACTCATAATCTATAAACTTACATTCTTTTTTTCTCATTTTCAAAAATCATAGAAAATGGTTGTATTACCTGATAGAAAATTGAACTGCTTATGTGTGTGGTTATGTTCAAGATTTTCCAAGACTTAGAAATGTAGTTTTTGCAAAGAGATGTCTTTTTTTGCACGGGTAACAGAGGGTATTGGGCATACGGTCCAAACACTGAGACCGACCTCTCCTTGGATCATATGCACATTTTCGAGCCACCTACACCTTCTTACATTGATTTAAGCCTTAAACCAGTCATCAGTGGTCCCGCACCACAAGGTTGATGATAGACTGCTAGGGGTCTTGGTAAGGTCACTATGATCGGGCTAGTGCCTCCACTAGACAGGCTCTTAGAAGTTCATCTACTACCCTCAAAAATATTTTTGATGTTTCATGACAAAACGATTAACAGACAAATATTCACTAAGTGTTAACATTTATGTGGTACCACAAGTAGGGGTTTAGCCACCAGATGTGGACACTTGTAAGGTTCTATGGAAGCATGACTTGAAGCTAGAAGACTAGACTTTCTCTAATTTGTTTGAGTGGCTCCAAGAATCATATTGATTATAGTTCAAGGCGTAATCTAAAAAGGTATAATGATATCAAAGTTGTTGAACGAATCTCGTTGTTGCTTAGCTAGAGCCCAGTAACCCTCAAGCATAACACTATAAACCTTTCGGAGGCACGTTTCAATACCGAGGTAAGTTATACTCCCTCCATTTCAAAATATAAGATGTTTTTACTTTTGTGAAACAAATATATTTAGACATCTTTTAGTGAGTAGATTCGAAGAGAGCCACATAATAAAAGACATCTAGATACATTCCTTTCACAAAAGCTAAAACATCTTATATTATGGAACAGGGGGAGTAAGTATTAATATTGGCCTCTCTTACTAGGGCTCAAGAACTTGGGTTGGCTAATTTTCATTTGACTCATAAAGATTTAGTAATGATAGCACCAAGAATCACCTCTATAACACGAATTAGGGAATCATTTATGTTGGGGTTTTCCTATGTGTTATGCTTCAGAATCAAGTAATTGATGGCTCAAAATATATCGAGCTCGCTGGGAACCCCAAAAGGAAGGTATGATGAGCACAACAGCAAGTTTTCTCTCGGTTATGAAATCAAGGTTATCGAACCAGTAGGAGCAACAAAACAACTCCAAGGTGTTATTTCCAATTTGGAATCCTGCACAACACAATCATAGAACTTTCCCCAATTTACAGTGAGATTATCAATCTCACCGATTTTGCTGAAAACAAAGGATTAAACGTATTGTGTGGAAGATAGTAATTGCTTGTAGAAAGTAAACAGTAAACAGTAAATAGTAGATGATTTATCAATGGTAAAAACATGGACTGGGGTCCATAGTTCACTAGAGGTGATTCTCCTTAAGATAAATAATATGTTGGGTGAACAAATTATAGCGGGGCAATTGACAGACTCGTGAAAGCATACATGCAAATACTAATCATCTTGACTCCTATAAGATTTAATTGGCATTACAACATTATACATAGACCGTAATCCAACTGCATCTCTGACTAATAAACCATCTTTAGGTTATCATCCGAACCCCCTCCAGTATTAAGTTGCAAGCAACAGATAATTGCATTAAGCAAAGTGCGTAAAGTAAAAATACGATTGTCCCATGGACAAAGGATTGTTGTTTTCTCCCTAGTAGCAATAGCACATCTAGTACCTTAGAGATTCCTGTCACTTCCCCAGATTACTAGAGGCATATACCCACTATCGAGCATAAATACTCCCTCTTGGAGTTGATAGCATCTACTTGGCCAAGATAGCTACTAACAACGGAAAGCATGCAAAATCACAAATAACATAGACATGATAAAATCAATAATCAATATGAAATAGCATCTCAATATCTATCGGATCCCCGCAAACACAACATGTAAGATTACAAATAGATGATTTTGATCATGAACGGAGCTCACAAGATCTAAACATGGTAGCACAAAGGAAGAGAACCAACCATCTAGCTACTACATGGATCCGTAGTCCAGGGATGAACTACTCATGCATCACACCGGAGGCAGGCATGATGATGAAGAAGGCCTCCAGGGTGATCTCTCCCCTCCGGCAGGGTGTCGGGAAGAGCTTCAGATCTCTCCCAGTCTAGGGATGGAGATGACGATGGCTACAGACTCTTTCGTGAAATTTTGATCGGGTGCTTAGGGTTTTCATCCCGGGAGGCTTTTATAGGCGGAAGGGCAAGGTCGGTGGAGCACTAGGGGCCCACACCCCTGGTGCCCCCCCTAGGCCACGCTGCCACCAGGTGTGGCCGCCCTGGTGCGCCACTTCGTCTCCCCTCCGGACTCCGTGTTGTTTCGGGTAAAATATGACTTTGGCTTTTGTTCGGTCCAATTCCAAGAATATTTCCTTACTAGCTTTTCTAAAACCAAAAACAACAGAAAACAAGCAACTAGCACTATACCATCTTGTTAATAGGTTAGTTCTACAAAATGCATAAAAATACCTCAAAGTATGAACAAAATATAAGAAAGTGGATACTAAACAAGCATGGAACATAAAAAATTATAGATACGTATCAGTAATATCGAGATTCTAATGTTTGTACCATCTCAAAGTTGCGTTTGTACTATGTTACTCAATTTAGTATTATTTCCATTGTCGGTATTGTTTTATATGTCCAATATTTTCATATTTTTGTTATAGACTTAGACTATTTTGAATGCTTGCTTCCTAGGGGTATGAATAGGATGAGACCAAGAGATCTTTCATTACATCGGTATGAAAGATCTTGTAGTCTCGTCATTGCTTCCTAGTGTAGCAATATACTATAGATTTATGCAATGGTGGATTCATGGCATGGTTTGAGATATGCTCATGGATACATGTTTGGTAGATTATTTCTTCAGAGGAACCAATCAAATTTATGATCACCATGTTTGAGATTAGTGTGTAGTGGTGTGAAAACCATGAAAATCATGATGATGATGATGATGGATGAGTTGATGCAAGCCAAATTGTTTGAGTGGCTAAAACATATCTCATTGAGGATAGGAGGATAGCTGTAAAATGAGTCTTTGGAAATTTTACATCATTTAGATATCGATTGCCCCTCTTACTGATTGTTGAATATTGCATATCCAATATTTTTTATGCTTATCACATAAGAAATGAAAGTACCTAAGGTCTGACATTAGTCAGAAAAATACACATCAAATTATTGGGACATGGCTCCATAGCCTTGCGTAGTGAATGGCAAACTGATTTTGACACGAATGAAGGTGTGACTAAATGATTTAAAATGTAAAGCTAGATCATTAGAAGGTGACATGGGAGCAAGGTTTCGGTTACCGACTGAAAAAATAACGAGGGGGGATTTTAGGTTATCGGTGTTACCAAAAAAATACCGAGCAATTATTGTCCAAAAAATTCCATACAAATTTTGAATTCAAAATTCATTTGGAAATGGTAATTTGGTTCTAAAATATCTTTGTAGATGATATCGATGGTAACAGAACCAGCAACCTTTCGGGGTGAATGGCATCACCGCATCTGGATAGCACTCTCCCATGTTTGCTTAGAGAGCACAAAAGAAGACATGAACCATTTATCTATGTCTAAATTCAAAAGTTTAATAATTTTGTTATTTTTGGTTGGTTAGCTTGTTTACCGCGGGAAGGCTCAGGAAATGCGGTTACCGGGGAGTAACCAGACTTACCGCCTGGCAAAACAAATCCGTCATGGGATAGCACTTGGTACTGTTATACTAATCCTAGCTCCAGATGAGAGTAACCGAGAGGTAATACGAATATGTGTGAAGCATAACCTTCCATCTTATGTCCAGTCATGTGTCATAGTTAGTGATAGGACCGCAAAGATGTTTTCACAAGGCGGTCCATTTTGGATGGCCTTGGTTTATTTTTTTATCCGATTTGCTCGTTATTGATGATCGGCTTTGCTTGACAGTTGAATAAGCAAAAAAGAGCGACAAATGTAATATAAATTACGAATAGATTCTTGGGCCACCTAGCAAAGACTACAAGAAGTGGGGCGAGACGAAGGCGCGCCTCTCTCCTCGCCCCTCCATTATCGTAGTCAGGAAAAACTTCTCTTTGTAGAGTTTGTGGCAACAAACAGTCTTCATATAAGGCTCCAAAGTACCATCACAGGAGAGCAGCATCCATGATGAAAAATGTAGATTATAAGAGCCAAACCTGAAACCACACCAACACACATGAAACCAAGCGGATCCTAAGAGATCCACCGGACACACAACTCCACGCGGTCTCCGTCGTTGCTAGGCGCACCACTAGAGTGAGAAGGGAGGACCTTGTTATGATTTCATGATGTTGCCGCCACATCACCATCGAAATAAGACACGAAAGAAAACTAGAAAGAGAAACACAAACCCTCCCGCCGATAGGCTGAGGATTGCCACAACTTAAAGGCCTGAGAGGCCATCGGAGGCTGGGTTGACCGGCTGCTTATGTGCGTGGTTATGTTCAAGATTTTCCAAGACTTAAAAATGTAGTTTTTGCAAAGAGATGTCTTTTTTTGCACAGGTAACAGATGGTATTGGGCATACGGTCCAAACACTGAGATCGACCTCCCCTTGGATCATATGCACATTTTCGAGCCACCTACACCTTCTTACATTGATTTAAGCCTTAAACCCGTTGTTAGTGGTCCCGCACCACAAGGTTGATGATAGACTGCTAGGGGTCTTGGTAAGGTCACTATGGTCAGGCTAGTGCCTCCACTAGACCAGGATCTTAGAAGTGCATCTACTACCCTCAAAAAGATTTTTGATGTTTCATGACAAAATGATTAATGGATAAATATTCACTAAGTGTTAACATTTATGTGGTACCACAAGTAGGGGTTTAGCCACCAGATGTGGACACTTGTAAGGTTCTATGGAAGCATGACTTGAAGCTAGAAGACTAGACTTTCTCTAATTTGTTTGAGTGGCTCTAAGAATCATACTGTTTATAGTTCAAGGCGTAATCTAAAAAGGTATTATGATATCAAAGTTATTGAACAAAACTCGTTGTTGCTTAGCTAGAGCCCATTAACCCTCAAGCATAACACTATAAACCTTTCGGAGGCACGTTTCAATACCGAGGTAAGTTATACTCCCTTCATTTCAAAATATAAGACGTTTTTACTTTTGTGAAACAAATATATTTAGACATCTTTTACAATGTAGATTCGGAGAGAACCACACACTAAAAGACGTCTAGATACATTTCTTTCACAAAAGCTAAAACATCTTATATTATGGAACATGGGGAGGAAGTATTAAGATTGGCCTCTCTTACTAGGGCTCGATAACTTGAGTTGGCTAATTTTCATTTGCCTCATAAAGCTTCAGTAATGATAGCACCAAGAATCACCTCTATAACACGAATTAGGGAATCATTTCTGTTGGGGTTTTCCTATATGTTATGCTTCAGAATCAGGTAATATCGAGATTCTGATGTTTGTACCATCTCAAAGTTGCGTTTGTACTATGTTACTCAATTTAGTATTATTTCCATTGTCGATATTGTCTTATATATATGTCTGATATTTTCATATTTTTGTTATGAACTTAGACTATTTTGAATGCTTGCTTCCTAGGGGTATGAATAGGACGAGACCAAAAGATCTTTCATTACATCGGTATAAAAGTTCTTGCAGTCTCGTCATTGCTTCCTAGTGTAGCAATATACTATAGATTTATGCAATGGTGGATTCATGGCATCCTTTGAGATATGCTCATGGATACATGTTTGGTAGATTATTTCTTTAGAGGAACCAATCAAATTTATGATCACCATGTTTGAGATTAGTGTGTAGTGGTGTGCAAACCATGAAAATCATGATGATGGATGAGTTGATGCAAGCCGAATTGTTTGAGTGGCTAAAGCATATCTCATTGAGGATAGGAGGATAGCTGTAAAATGAGTCTTTGGAACTTTTACATCATTTAGATCTCGATTGTTCCTCTTGTTGATTGTTGAATATTGCATATCCAATATTTTTTATGTTTATCCCGTAAGAAATGACAGTACCTAAGGTCTGACACTAGTCAGCAAAATACACCTCAGATTATTGGGACATGGATCCATAGCCTTGCGTAGTGCATGACAAACTAATTTTGACACGAATGAAGGTGTGACTAAATGATTTAAAATGTAAAGCTAGATCATTAGAAGGTGACATGGGAGCAAGGTTTTGGTTACCGAATGAAACAAATAATGAGGGGCCAGGATTTCAGGTTATCGATGTTACCAGAAAAATACCGAGCAATTATCGTCCAAAATATTCCATACAAATTTTGAATTCAAAATTTCTTTGGAAGTGGTAATTTGGTTCTAAAATATCTTTGTAGATAATATCTATGGTAACAGAACCAGCAACCTTTCAGGGTGAATGGCATCACCGCATCAGGCTATTACTCTCCCATGTCTGCTTAGAGAGCACAAAAGAAGACATGAACCATTTATCTACATCTAAATTCAAAAGTTCCAAACTAATTTTGTATTTTTGGTTGGTTATCGTGTTTACCGCGGGAAGGCTTAGGAAATCCGGATACCGGGAAGTAACCGGACTTACCGCCTGGCAAACCAAACCCTGCATGGGAGAGCACTTGGTACCGTTATACTGATCCTAGCTCCAGATGAGAGTAGCTGAGAGGCAATACGAATATGTGTGAAGCATAACCCTCTATCTTCTATTCACTCATGTGTCATAGTTAGTGATAGGCTTGCGAAGATGTTTTCACAAGGCGGTCCATTTTGGATGGCCTTGGTTTCTTTTTTTATCCGATTTTCTTGGCATCGATGACCGTCTTTGCTTGACACAATTGAATAAGCAATAATATATCCGACTATCCTCCTTTTCGTAAAAGAAAACCATATTTTCGAGGCCACATCATCTGCTTGCATCATTGTTGTGTTCTTCATTTTTTTTAGAACTCGCCTACAGAAGTGCAACACCGTTGTGCAGTGATAGTACAGTTTGATATATATCGAGAAAACTACAAAAGACGATTGGGTGCGATGTTTTAAGAATAAACAAAATAATTTAATATCCACTTATTTATAACTATTTAATTACCAAATATTCCCTCATTAATTGTTTCCACGCGACAACATTGCTCCACATTTCCAGCCTAAGATCTAGATCTGGAAGCACTTGCGTGAGACAAAACAGGGGATAGTACACTACAATCCGAATAGTTTTATGTGATTACGCTATGATTAAAGAAATGGCAACAAAAGTGGCAACATTGTTACATCAAACAAATCACGCGAAGTTGGTGTGATTCTTTTTATTCATGAATCTCCGCCGAACAGCTTTTTTTTCTTAGCATATTTATACATACATACATATAGATCTACATATGTATGAATGGAGAAAGTAGGGCCATCTAGCACACCTTGGTGCAGAAACAACGGTGTCGAAAGCCAACGCACTTGCCTCCGGTGAAACCCTCGGTGAGGCAAACGCTTGCGCAGTTGGTTTCGCTCACGCAAAGTCCCACAAACTCGTGGCTCTGTGCCTGGCACTCCCTTGCCAAAGCCATCTGCACTAATCCATGGTCCTCTGCAAGGACAAAAGAAAGCAAATCAGTTTACCTCACATAATTGTTGCAGTGTTAATCATCAGTCATCTAAGACAATTTTGATGGCAAGCATGTGTACCTGTGGCCACAAGAAGCAGGAGGGCGACCACAAAAATCTTCATGGACAGATCCATTACGATTTCCTGTGAAAGGTGAAGATGGATTGTATGATGTAGTATGAGAGAAGTAGACGATGTAGATGGGGGAGGGGTCGCCTGCCTTATATACTTGTAGCAGCACACAGTTTTCCCTGTTTTTTTACAGTGCAGCACACGGTTTTGTTTGTTACTTCAGGGATAAGCAAACTGGTTTTTGTGGGGTAGTTTTTTTTAGGGGTTTGTGGGGTAGTGTAACTGGTATGTGAAACGGCAGAGAAAAAAGGGGAAACGGTAAGAGGGGAGGCCAGGCCTTGTCCACGTAGCAGCCAGTAGACTATTAGTGTTTTTTTTAGTGAATTATCCAGTAGAGTATTTTGTTTTAATCGGATACATAGAACATAAAAAAAATAACGTATCAACACCAGCCAACCATCAGGGCTATGCCTCGGTTCACAGATACATAGAACATCAAACCACTCGATCGTAGTATGATGCTCTGGTGGGCAGGAGCTACAATTAGCTGCACTAACCACCCAAGCAAAACATTGTCCAGAACCCAAACAGTACTTTACTCAAGAAAAACTCAAGTTACATCGCTAATTAATCTTTCTCATTGGATGCACTGAAAAATTAACACAAGAAACAATGGCTGAGAATGCTACTTACCAGATCTGAGGAGACGATGTAATCTGTAAAAAGGTAATAAGGGGCAAATTGGCCAAAACGACTATGCCTTTTATTATGAACTTTCTGGTTGAAAATTCACAAACTCCAAAGAAAAATATTTTTTTGAAACGAAAAAAAAGATGAAACAGTGCTAGGAGGAACTAGACACTTTTGATATAATAGAAGCGGGTCGGCGTGAGAATTTCGGAAATTCGTCCCTGACAGGGATTGAATTCCGGTCGTTCTAAACTTTTCCACAAGATCTAAATTTTCCCTCTAGTTGATTGTCATATGTTGCATTTCCAATATTGTTTATGTTTGGTCCTAAAAACTCACAGTACCTAGGGGGCATTGATTCATCGTCTTGCACGGTGTGTGTCGACCAACTGAATTTGACTCAAATGAAGGTATACATAAATGATTCAACACAAAGCTAGATCATTAGAAGACCTTGGAATGATCTTACGGGAGATCTAGGTACCGTTATACTGATCCTAGCAGCAGACCAGACTAGTTGAGGAGCACACCAAAATATTTGTGAAGCATATTTTCATGTGGTAGTACCATTTGACATATACTTGCAGAATAGCTCGCATGCGATATTTTGAGAATAAACAAATTAAGTAAATCTCATTATTTATAACTACTAATTAATTACCAAAGGTTCTTTATTTTTTCCATATTGGTAGCATTGTTCAGTATTTTCAGCCAAGGATCTTTTTTTTCGAAATGGGGGATAAACCCTGGCCTCTGCATTCTAAGATCTAGATCTTATGTTTTCCGAACCGCATGGTTGCGACAAAACAGGAGACCGTTAGTTTTCCATGATTACACCATTATCACTCCATCGGGGGGAAACGTGACAATGATATTCCATCCTCTACCATGATGGCAAAAAAGTCGCAAGATTATCGACTCGATTCTTTTTATTCATGTATCTCCGCCAACTAGCGTTTTTTATTCGGAGATTTATACATACATATAGATCTACATGTATGCACGAGTAAAAGGTCCTCTAGCAGCTCCTGGTGCAGAAACAGCGGTGCCGAAAACCAACACATCTGCCACCGGTAAAACCCTCGGTGTAGCAAACATTCGCGCAGTTAGAGTCGTGCATGCGGCCCCTCATACCTGTGGCTCTGTGACTCACACTGCCTCGCCAAGGCTACCTGCACTAATCCCCCATCCTCTTCGCGGACGAAATAAAGCAAATCAAGTTATCTTAGATAATTTTAGGAGTACCATCAAGTTATATCTTAGATAGTTCTAACAGTAAGCATACCTGTCGTCAGAAGAACGAGGAGGATGACCACAAAAATCTTCATGTGCAGATCCATTATTGCGGTTTCTTATCAAAGGCTAAGATGTTTATGATGGACTATACATAAAGGAGGCTGGTTGGGTTGTTATATAGACGTAGCAGCACACAGATTTCTTTGTTGTTTCTAGGATAATAAGCAAACATAGTTTTGTAGGGTAGTGCAACTGACATGAGAAAAAGTAGCTGCAAAACAAACATGTAAGGTAGTAGAAGGGGTGGCTATGCCCTGTCCACACCTGGCAACAACTAGACTGTCAGTTGAGGTTACAAGATGGACTCTTGTGCCCTAAATTGTTCTCGTGACACGGTAGGTACAGGAGAATGGCGATTGGCGGAAAAAAATTGTCCGGGCAATATGAATTTGCTCTTAATATAATATCCCCTTGTTTGTTTAGGATGTTGTCGGTGTAACACTAAGCACGGCAGCACGCATTGAAGCAAGATCTACTCGCTCCGTTCCAAATTATAAGATGTTTTAGCATTTTTCTGAAACACGTGTATCTAGATCAGTCTTATATTTTAAAACAGAGGGAGTACTAAACAACGAATAGGTTTACTTCCAAAACTGACAAATCATCATGATGTCTCGCTGCCAATGAATACACCACGTAATGCTGAGAAAATAATCTGCTTTAGCAACATGGAGTACATAGAACGTCGTTGACATTACATTGCAAAAGATATCGAACTCAACATTACATATTTACATTCCTACATAAATCTTTCTCCCTGCAAGCAAGTACTGGCCAATAATCAGCACAACAACAAACAATAGCTGAGAAGGCTACTTACAATATCTGAAGGAGAAACCCAGGGGGAGAATTCACCAAAACAGTACTGTAATGCTTTTTATCTAGACCACACGCAGTCACAGTACAAAGACACAAAACTCTCTGATTCACAAGTCATGGATTTCAAAGACGGTAGCCAGCTCCACAGCAAAAGATCGAACAAATCATGAAAGACGTGCTACGTACATGAAGCAATTGACATAAGCATGTAAAGACAGCAGGCTAGACAGGCAGAAACAACTTGAATATAGGAACTGGCTCAGCATGCGTGCAGCATGGTGCAAGCAAATCAAGAACGAGAGCTACATGGCTTGGCTGCGGTTTTCCCAGCTGCTACTCTTCCTTGGAATTTGCTCCCGTCTTCTCCTTCTCCACCCTTCTTGCCCTCGCTGCTCTTCTTGGCCCTGACGAAGCAGAAGCATGAGCAGCAGGGGCACTGGAACAAGAGCTTCATGCCCCGATGATCTGTTGCCTATGATGAACTATGTTTAATTTGGAGAACAATGCAACCTGGGGAATTCTAGCTAGCTAGCTGTCACTCACCCGAGCAAAAATATGGATGTGGATAGATCTCTCTGCCTCTCACACATTCCAGTTGCGGCCGTGAGCCCTGCCTGCCTGGATCCTTCTTAAATGGACGCAAATGGATACTCTCCCTGTGCCACCTTTCTCTGTAAAAGAAGATGGCCCAGTCATAGACAGACAGTAGTACATATGTTTGTTAGGCTAGCTCTAGCTGGTTGTACATTCATATGTTCCTTTGTGGAACTTCCTGTTCTTCTGAAGTTTACTGTTTTACAACGAGACAACGGCTAGCTAGCTAGCTAGCCTACCTTTTGTTAGATAATTAGACAATATTTTCATAATTAACTTTGGAATATTAAATGTGACGATATAGCTAAACTAACACATGAAACTCTAACATACTAGATGCATTAATCAACATGAACAGTCGCAGTGCATACACAACAACATTCATAATAGAACAATATATCGGAATACGATGTATGTACTGATCGGCTCTAGATGAAGTAGTCGTTGATGCAGTGATAACGTTGTTGATGACAACATTGGTGAAGATCGGTCGAAGAAGAATACGAGGAGATGGCGGTGCGCAACACCGCTCGACTTGGATGGTAGACGACCCGTGGTGAAGATGCGAGCAGTCGTGAGAAACGCTACCCAAAAATCTTACTCACCCTCTCCAATGGGCTGAGTCCACATCGCACACATTTCGGATCGGTTATAGTAGTCCACGATCCAAAAGTGACCCGAGCCGATTAACTATTGACACATCGGTCAAAAACGAATAGTTTTCATAGAAATAAACTCGCTTCGTTCCGCAAAGCGCAATCGTGTGGCGAGGAAGGAGGAACAAGGAACGTGCTGTATCACTTCCATTTTCACTCATTAGTTAAGTGATGAAACGCACTACTTTATAAGGACCGTTTGTTTCCCAATATTTCAAGAATGCGGGAATGGAAAACATAGAAAAAATTGCTGTGGTTTTTAATCCTACAAACCAAACATTCCCTACGGGAATATGATCCTCCAAAAAATCTGATGCATTTTCTACTAACCAAACATGCCCTTTAGGTGATACAACTCTTTTCTAACTTTTTATTTAAAATTAAACTTTGCTCTCACTCTTCTGACACACAAGTGAGCTGGCACCAACATGGACTGGCAAACATATGAAATTTCACACACATGAAACTTAGAAGAAGTCCGAAACATTAGCCAAAAGATTTAGCCCATTACTTCTAACATTGCGTGTGACCTGGTCTGCTACTTCCATTTGGCGTTGCATTTCTATATCCTGTGGTTCAACCCTTGGATTTACTTCTGCTAAGGCCTTCCGCAGTATGCGTTTTCACCCGTGCCATATCCAGTTTTAGGCATTTGGCATCGATGACTTACGTTGCTGAGCCGAGTTGTTAGCATAAACTACCATTTTACATGTCAATTTTTCCAAATGATACCAGTAGACCTCCAAATCGCATAAAACTACCACATCGAAACCAAATTTTAGCAAAATGCACTAAATCGTGGCTTGATCGTTAATTGACACCGAATCTGAAAGGCGAGACCCACTTGTCAGGCCCTATTTGCTGACGCGGACCAGGCTCCACATGCCAGCACAATTTAAAAAATCCAAAAACATTAGAAAAATAAAATAAAAATCTATTTTCCTCTCTCATCTGTTGACCATGCATGTTTGCCGCCTGCTCGCCATCGTCGCCGCGCCCCTCGCCATTGTCGCCGCGGCTGCACTCACCTTATGTGGCGGAGAGCCACAGCCCTCTAACCGCCGTCATTTTCCCTGTCTCTTCTTCCCCTCCTTGCTCTTCCTACAAGATCGCCGGAGTTCGGCCATGGCCACCGCCGCCTAGCGCCACGGATTCAAGTCACCCCAAGCTCCTCTGAGCAGGGCCGTCTCCAGAAATTCGGGGCCCCGGTGCGAACGGGGCCTTAAATTTGGTAAAAGAATCAAATAACTAATATAACTAAAACACATTTGCAGGTTATTATACCAGATATTACTGTCGAAAGAGTAAATAAAAGCAATGAACTAACCTCGTATTTTACCGAAAAGCATGAGTTTATGAATCAGTTAAAGATCCTTCACAGGAAATCTTTCAAGAGCACCGAGTGCTGCTTCTAATCTTTGTGTATTCGTATGCTTTTCAGCACGAGAATCACACTTCCTATTTCTAGAAGACATAATTCTAAATTAAAGAAGTATAATATAACAAATTCAAAAAGCACGCGAATTACCCGCAAAAAAGAACACTAGATGAATTTTGTCAGCAAGATAAGATAATAGGACATCGGACCTCGCTTACCTGATCTGCCGTGACAAGGTAGATTGATTTGGAGTATAGAACTACCGGACATTGGAACTGCATTGGCAAAAGCGAAACAGGTATGTTCGTCGATCGATCAAATGGGCCAGAGACGGAGGGCGACCGGCGCTTGGCTTGACAGACGCTGGGCATGGCAACATGGCCTCTAGGGTAGCCGCCTGGAGCTTTTTTTTCTCGATGGTGTTCTGTGGTTGTGGAGGACCTGTGCTAGGGCGATTCAGTTTCTTTGATCGATCGGGATTATATTGGCCCGAGCTACAAACCTACGGCGTGCATCAGGCACGTGATTGGAGACGAGTATTTGCCGTTTTAGAACTGGATTTAGTCATGGGCTTCAGCTGGGCCATCGGGGAAATTAAGTCCAGGGGAATTTGGCTGGGAGTGGAGACGTATTGCAGGCTAGGCTAGGATCTGGGGGCCTCAAAATTTTGGGGGCCCTGTGCGGTCGCCCAGCCCGCACTGCCCCTTGGACGGGCCTGCCTCTGAGCACGCCCTCCACACCTACGCACCGCCTAGAAGCTCCTCACATAAGGAATCGACGCGGGGGACTTAGAATCTGGCGAATCGAGGTCATCTTCTTCAACACCGGTCGACGGTTCTCGCCGTTGATTTCTTGCCGTACAACCTTCCCTGGCCCCTTTCTTCTCCCAGTGCCCCACGCCCCCTCTCGAGCTCAGGCCCATGGCCTTCATATCCGCGCTCGTGCCGGTACCACCCTCCTCGCTATCGCTGGCGCCGGCGCTGGCGTCGTTCCTTGGGTCGCTCTAGTCCTTGACGCTGCCGGCCTTCACGAGCACCGGCCCTTCCCCAGACTCCTCGGCAGCCATGAAGTTCATGAGGATGTCCTCGCAGTTGCGCTCCTGGTCCACCACGACGCGCGCCGCCACGAGCTCCTGGTCCACCTCGGGAAGAAGCTGACGAGGGCGCCTAGGCGCTGCTCCCAGGCAGCGAACGCGAAGGAGATGGTCGCCGCGACGGGGAGGACGTCTTCGTCCGTGACGGGCGATGGTGTGGATGGAGGCGTGCGGGAGGAAGCGGGAGTTGAGGGAGGAGAGGGCGGCGGCGACGAGGCGGTCGTGCTGCGTCACGACCATACACGACGGGGCCGGGTTGATATGGTCAATGCGTCCCATTTTTTCTTCTTTTTTGGTATTTTAACTATTTTTAATAGAGCTGACAGGTGGGCCCAGTCCACGTCAGCAATTTTTCTTCTACATGTGAGTCCTGCTGTCAGAAACGGTGTCAATTCGCGATTAAACGTGGATCAGTGTATTTTACGAAAACTTGGTTCTGATGTGGTAGTTTTTTGCGATTGAAACACCAACTGATACCATTCGGAAAAATTGATATGTAAAGTGATAGTTTTATGCTACGGACTCTGCTGAGCCGGTGCCAAAAAAAAATGTGGGCATCGGTGAACCTACTACTTGTTTCGATGCCACAATGGCTGGCACAATAAAAAATCACTTCTCTCCCTATGTGAGCAGCAGCGAGGTCAGAATGTGAGCTTGTTTCCAAAGAACTGTATGTACTCAAATATTAATTTATGCATGTGGACTTTTCATGGAAGCCGTGCCAAATAGACCACGCTGCGGGGTGGGTGCCAAAACAATTTCACCTTGCTTCGCTGACAACATGCAACACTTTTCACCGAAGACGCTGTGGAAGGCCTAAAAGAAAAATCCTTGGATTTGCTTAGAGTGGTTGGTGGTTAAAAAAAAATAGAGCAGACACGGGCAGTTTCAAAGCAGTACTACTAGAACCTCACGTCGCCGGCCAATCAAAGAGACTATGCGCGGCACATGGATAACTAATAGCTTTTGAGGCTGTCAGACCAGGTGAGGGAGTACTGTGGCGTGACTGCCCTCTGTCGTCGGTGGCTATTCTCATGTGCAGTTTCGTGCTGCTGTTGCAGTAGCATATATAGTACAAAGGCAATGGCAGTACGTGAGCGACATAGTACGATTGATCAATCTGAGTTAATTAATCTGAATGCACTTCACTTCATCGATAAGAGACAACTAAGGGCATGTGCAATGTGCAATGGTTGGTAAGACGGTATTGTAATTTTGATACGATAACAAAATATGATGTACAATGAGTAACTTTTCTTAGTCTTACCTCTAGCGACTGATATTCTTAAATATGTGGCGATCAACGACACTTACTAGATCAGAATTTTCAGGTTAGTTACCGAGACCTCATGACATGAATGGACATGGTGTTAATGTCAGCAACATTGTAAAGAAGGAAGGTACTCGCTAGGCAGGCAGGCAGGGGGATAACGGGATGATCCTGATGTGCCGTGCAAAATGTATGTATTCATGCGCGCGCGAGGTCAATCGTCGGGTCATGTGATTTGATGCGGCCGGCCGGGCGGGTGATGGGGCGTTGCAACCACCGTGTAGTAGTATGATCGATCGATCATGCATGCATGCGACGCGCGACAGACTGTTTCACCGCGCAGCACGCGCGCACATGGCCACCACCACGCACGGCCCACCTCTCTCTGCTTCAGCCTGCCTGCCTGTGGTACGTACGTGCAGACGTGCAGTGTGCACCTATCCATGTCTCCATGCGGTACGTGCATGCGCGCGTGCCCCTCCCGGCGCAAGCAAAGAATACGCTGGACCGGATCTGGTCTCGCGCGCGTCTCAACAGTTGGCTAACGAGCTTACTTTGCCTCATGCGTACGTCTACGTCCATATGCTTGGATCGACTCTAATATAGTAGTAGTCTAACTGATTGGTGATTACACATACTCACTCCAGTGTTATTTCCTGGGAGGAATAATTAATGCGCTACCGCGCGCAATGTCAACGTGCAACTAATCCAACGAACGAGGCTAGCTGAGGTGAAGATGATGATAGGACGATTATTATGCGGGCGAGAACGTGCGGCCGAGAATTATGCAGCAACCACAAGTATGTGTAGCATTTATATATCTTCCAACGATATATAATAGCACGCACCCCTCCGGCAGTTTAATCATGCCTCATCAACTTGCCGGGAAATTTGGAGTGGATAGCAAGACAAGAAGACGTGGACCGTGGGTGGAGCGCCCCCTCACCGGCATCAGGACATATGGCACGTGCACATCTATCTACTTTTAACGCCGGAGTTATATAGTTTTCGCATGGATTTGATCAAGATAAAAAATCGTGACGTACAGCACAAATCTCGGGATTATAACTAGCATAAGCAAACTAGACACGCGACAAAAGGCCAGCCAAAAACCTAGCACGTGGCTCAGATATTCAGACTAATCGCCGGACCAGATATGGTTATTCTGGAGCCGTGTTCCTTGTTTCGTCCCGCTATATTAATATAGTTGCAACAAACCGATGCAACTATAAAAGCACTGCTGGGCAGACATCATAAATCCAGTAAAAAAAAAATAAGAAAGAAAACGAAGAGAAAACAATGCCGACACCGTCAGTTCAACGAAAAGGGAGATGGCTCGTCACCGCTGCACCCTCCGGAGAATTTCCACAATGCTCCTAGCCCTCTGTAGCGTCGGGTACCAAGAAACACCTACAAGAAGGGGAGAGACAACGACGACGCTGCTGCTCGAACCAATCCAAGGGTTTACCCGGGAACATGTTCTACGGTCTTCCTCGGTACGCTTAGGGGGGTGGGAAAGAAGTACACCCGACGCCCTTCAGGAAGAACGATGACACCCCCAAGCGTCACCGCGTCGGTGCCAAGACGGCAATGATTTCTCCCGACCCCAAAGAACCAGACCCCCAGACGCTTTGTAACGCTCCACCAAACTTGCCACCCAACAACACAAGCTACCACTGTCTTGTAGTCATCACCATCATCTCACCATGGACAGGTTGCGAGGCTGGAAAACCGAAAAGAAAAAGCTTTGGCTAGGATGTCAGAGTAATAGCACGATCAAGGGAACTACCTCCGCTGGCGGAAGGCGGCCGCCGACCAGATGCAGTAGCAGGGGCAAATCAGGCCATCACTGACCCCCGTTGAGACTGAGTGGGTCTGTAAAGCCCTCGTCGGCGCACTGTAGTAGGGGCGCCATTGACGCCACCAAAGCCAGCACCAGCTCCTGCTTGACTGTCCAGCAGGGGAGCTCCCACCGTGCTAGAGGGGGCCCACCTAGACGCAGATGGGGCCCAATCAGGCCCAGATCTAGTCCGGGAGGGCGGGCGCCGCTGGCCACTCTGGCCAGCCAACCTCCAACGACCATGCCTCCCGGCGCGCCAAACAGCCGCCCCACCGCCATCCTTTGCAACCAGGGCTCACCGGACTGCCGCCAAACCTTGGTGCACCATCGCGGGAATCCTGCGCCGCGCCGCCACTTCTCACGTGCGAGGAAGAAAACACCCACCGCTACCGGTGCCGACGCCGCAGAGGCAAGGCCCGGCGGCGACAACGAGAAGGGGGTGAGGGGAGGGGGAAGGAGGCGGCGACGCTAGAGGTTTCCCATGTTCGCTCGCGGGCATAGCCTGGGCACGTGCCCAGTCCGACAAGCCTAATTTGACGATAATTTTAAAATACATTGTTTTACCTAGTCTTTGAATAATTTTTGGATTTGCCGCTGCCCCGCCACTTCGCACTAGCGGTGTTGAGCAACAGTTTGCTCAAACCGTTGAAACCCGAGAGCACTGTTTCATCTGCTCATTTCTTGAACCGGTAGGACCCGAGCTGAGTGGAGCGTACACTACGCCGCCTCTGGTTAAAACCGACCCTTTTGAACACCATAGTGTAGATCTTTCGTACGGCACCGAATTCAAAATCGACTCATTGCCCTCTCTCTATCTCTAGTACGCCGTGGTGGCAAATTTCCCCGGTTCGTTTGTTCGGTGTCCTCCCGCGGCATAGCTCTCCCGATGGAGACGGATGCCAATATTCTGCAACCACCATTCACCTGCGGATCTGCTGCGCGGGAGTCGTGCTCGAGTCCTCATGCAGGCGATGTTCTGTCCGTCGGATCGATCCGGCTAGGAAGATCGACGGTGTCAGGGGAACAGCACAGCGTGTTCCGCGCAGCAGATCCGTGCGGCGGATCGGGACTCGCGGCGCCAGCACGCACCGAGAACATCGCTCTCTGCTCCTGGCACGGGGATGCGAAAAAACAGACTGGAAATCGGCTTTCGCAAATGTATAGTAGCAGTCTGTTTTGCGTGATGCACCCTCAACTGTGTCCATATTCTTCATTACTTTCTCTATTATCGGTTGGTAAATTGAGTTTGTATTCAGATATTTCAAGACTACACATGGAGTATATGCATGTGTAGCTAAGTACTACTAGTACTACAATATGCTAGGATCTGTTGGGTGCGGGTGGGCGAACTCGTGCCTGATGGCCACTATATTCAAAATAATTTTAAAAACAATAAATCAAAATTAGCCTGTAAAACTAGACCTTCTAATTAAAAAGACACTGGAGTATTCTACGTACGGAAACAGCTGCCACCTCTCGCCTCCGCCTCCTTTGTAGATCGGTTCCCTCTCCTCCGACCAGCCTTGCCGGTGTCGGTAGGGGTGGGAAACCCGATCTATGAGTGGAGTTTCTAGTAGTAGTATCGATTTTGTCAGATTAGGATTAGGGTTTTGCTAGCCATCTTCATCCCAATGAAGATGGCATTATTTACAATAAGCGATCTTCGGACATTCGTTCGACAACGAGATCTCTTTTTCGATGTCAACGGTGATGTTGGAAGATTAAAGTTCTCTAGGTATGGGTCTTCAGATCTTGCTTCGCCAGATCTATTTTGGATTTTTCTGGTTGCAGCGAGGTTTGTCCTTGCAATATTTGTCCCGGCGGCTACGTCCTGGACAATGATGGTTCCTACTATCGGTTTATCAACGACGACGATTAGGTTGTTCGATTATTATTCCCTGAAATATTGGTGTTGGTACTCTTGTCAATGTTGGTTGATTACTTCAATGGCTGTGCACGTGCACACAGTCTTAGCATTGCGTCGAAAATTAAAATTATGGGAGAACCAATGTTGGTATATACAGGTCTCTGATTTGGTTTCTATGTCAGTTTAGTTCGGTTGTCTTCAAAAAATACAAAATTGTGTTATGGAAGAAGAAAGAGTATGAAGACCTAGAAGATTTGCTAGTTTTTTAGATTTTATTTTATAATTATTGGAGTCAGGTCATGTATCTCTACCATGTATATTTGTTTCTATTAATATAATATGGTATTGATTGTAAAAGAAAAAGACGCTGGGGTGTTGAAAAATGATGAGCAATGAGGGGGCAGACTGCGACAAGACAAAACTGAAAACTCTACCGGAATCGCGAGCGTACTCTTCCCCACTTCCTTCCACAACTTGCCGCCCCCTGCCCCTCGCCATCTCCGCGTCGTGACGCTGCCGCGGCCGTCCGTACAGCGCGCGCAGCGGCTCAGATCCCTCCCTCCGGCGAGCCCGCCGCCCGACCAATGGACCGTCTCCGGGCGGGGAGCCCCGTCTACGGGCGGCAGCGCAGCGGGAGCAGCACGGGCTCCACCTCCCCGGGCGGCGTCTCCCCGTCCCACCACCGCTCCTCCTCCACCTCCTCCGCTGCCTCCGTCCCGGGCGTCGGCGCTGGCGCGGGAATATCCAACGTCCGCCGCACGCAGAACGTCGCTGCGCGCGCCGCGGCCGCGAGGCTCGCGCAGGTCATGGCCTCCCAGAGCGCCGCCGCGGCAAACGGGGACGACGACGACGAGGACGAATACGGCAACGACCATCCGCCCCCGCCCCCGATCAGGTTCGGCAGCGGAGCCCGCGCCGGGCACGGCAGCAACGGCGTCTCCCTGCTCGGCCGCACAGCGAGATCTCCCTCCCCTGCGGTAAGTTTGCTCCCGGATCTCTCGCTGGCCTCGCTCGACGCCGCGTCTCTGCTTCGGAATAGGCTGTTCTATGAGCATGTTTAGTCCTAGTTGGTCAATTCGAAGTCAAATCGGTTTCAGAGCATGCTTCATTGGCTGAATTCGCAAGTGAAGCTAGCTCACATTTGCTAATGCCTAGTCAGTTTTCATTCCCTTTTCGTCGGGAGTGTTTGGGGAACCGATTAGTGATTGCGAACCATTTTGAATTGGCGTCTCGATCTGCTCAATTTGCTTACTCCGTGGCCTTTCTGCTAATTTGATCTCCTCATGTTTTCATTAGTTAGGTCGGAACATTGTAGAGCCACCTCCTCCAGTCCGGTCAGCATCAGCCGGGAGGACGGCCGTTGCATCACGGCCGACCACCACTGTGGTGCCGCCGATCAAAACCAACTCGACGCTGCGAACCCCGTCTCCTATCCCACCTGTGGCTGTGGATTCTCCAGTGCAACGGAGTCAGACGAGAAGGTACATGCACATACATACTCTCAGTCCACAGGATGTGCATTGTGTTATGTGTAGTAGACGTAGGCTGCTGTGAGCTTCTACATAATGAATGCATGATACTAGTGTTCATCGGATTAGCAATGGTGAGGGATTTGTACTTCTTCTGCCTACTAGCTTACTGCATTAATCAGGTCTTGCTATGGGCTTACTTTGACTGGACTTGTCATTATGTCTTTACATGCTGCACTTCATGAAATTCTGGTATGGACAAATATTTTGTTAACTTTACTCAGCATGATTGTAGCATTGCCCAATTAACAAATGGTCGAATCATTAGGTGCCCATGCGCCAACATGTAAAATGAACGAGACATACTATTATGCTTCTGGGCTGTTATTTACAATGAATAAGATCCACATAGTATGACCAGCTGAAACACCTGTTAAAACAGAGAGTACCTATAAAATTGAAGCATTGAGTCCAGTTGTGTGTGCTCACTAGGTACTGCAATGTTTAGTTGTTCACTAATGTGACTGAAATGTTAACATCTCATGTAACTTCTGAATCTGATCTTAGATTGGGTCAACATAATGGTTGTGTGACTAGTATGCCTCATGGTCAGTTAGACACTACTATGCTATGCTGAACTGTGCTGCATAATCTATTTAGTTGAAGATAGTATAAGTTCTTTAAAAAAATCACCACCATGTGAAACACCCACTTTTATGATTTCTATATGTTACCAACTTACCATGGACACTGCATTTCTTGTTGCATGTATGCATTGGAAATTTTGAATTATCACATTAAACTGTTGTTTCTAGCTTGAGTTTCCTTGCAGCATTTCTCTGTACGTTCAAGGGCAACACATGAAGTTTTTGACCTTTCCTGCTTCAGGTTTGATACACCCCCACTTAACTCTAGAGAATCAGCGCCACGGAGAGAGTCATCTACACTTCAAGATGAGGTTTTCTTTTTCTGTAGAAACTACTCCATCCATTTCTAAGTAGATACCATTTTAATTCTTTTGCACAGCAACCAAGGAACATGCAAACCATATTCCCCTAATTTTAAACATTCATTAGGTTACTTATTGCTCTCGTAGTGTGGATTACTAGTCTTTAGTACTCCCTCCGATCCAAATTAGTTGACTCAGATTTGTCTAGATTCGAATGCATCTAGACTTGCTTTAGTGCTAGATACATTCGAATCTAGACAAAACCAAGTCAACTAATTTGGATTGGAGGGAGTAGTAAATTTGGAAATAACCATTTAGATAATGAAGATGAGGGATATCCCAGGGAAAAGATGATAAAAAAGGTCAGGTCGATAACGTCCAATGTCATATCTCTAGGAACGAAAAAAAAGCTGGAATGACATGTATTCAGGAACATAGGAAATAGTTATTTGCATTTGTTCATGATGTCTGGTTTAGCTGGTAGAATTTCTTACTAGAAAACTGAAAGTTGAATAGTGCATATCAGCTATTTGAAAACTAACGCAGTGATGTCCTACAGCTTGATATGCTACAAGAGGAGAATGAAAGTGTTCTAGACAAGGTAATGTTAAACACTATCTTATAGTGCAATGTACTAATCTTTTCTATGACGGGCGTGTCTAATTTTATTCTGAATCTGGAACGACAGTTACGGCGTGCGGAAGAAAAATGCGAGGAAGCGGAAGCTAGAGCCAAGGAGCTTGAGAAACAGGTGAAATTAGGACTCGATAAAATTTCTTCTGATTTGCTTTATAGTTTGACATGTTTGCTCATTTGCAATACATGTTCTGAGTCTGTCTCAACTATAGACTTCTAAAATATTGGAATAAATTAACATTTTTGTGTTAAGAGAATGTAGAGTTCCTTGCAAAATGAGCTGTATGCGCCTTTTGTCTGTTTGTAATGGTTTCCTAATATGCAGGTAGCTGCTCTTGGAGATGGGGTATCCTTAGAAGCTCGTCTCTTGAGCAGGTTTGTTCCATGCCTGAATATGCCTATTTCCCAAATCAAAAACTGGTTGTAGCATAACATTTACATGAATGCTGGCAGGAAGGAAGCGGCACTTAAACAGAGGGAGGTCAGTTATTATCGTGTTTTATTCATGGGTTACTAGCAAGTCATTTCTTCATACTGTTTGTTACCCAAGATTTTAATGAGTAATGGTGAAATTATTGCCTCTATAATGGTTTTTATTATCCAAACAAGTGGATGAATCCTCTGCACTCTGCAGAACTTCAATGACATCTTCAATTTGGTGCTGTGTTAAACTATTATGACCATGCTAGATCCTTACTCCAAAGTTTTGCTGAACGATACAAAAGCACATACATACAGATTTTACAAGCTGTAATGTACTTAGTAGTTGAAGAGACAGTTTCCTTCCAGTTAGCCAATACTTCTAGTGATGCTTCTGTAATTCCTTTTCTATTCACACGTTCACAGGCTGCACTAAAGGCTGCAAGGGAATCAAATGATGGTAGAAATGGGGACATAAAGCATGAACTCGAGGTAATGATACTTCCTACAATCAACATATGGCGGCTTTTATTGGTTTCTATATGGTGCTATATTTGACTCTTCACCTGTGCATTAAATAGTCTGCCAAAGAGGAGGTTGCAGCAGCTGTGGACCAGCTAAAGGAGGCAGAGTCCGAGGCAAAGGCGCTGCGATCGATGACTCAGAGAATGATCTTAACCCAAGAAGAAATGGTTGGCCTGATTTACGTATAATTCTACTCGTTTTGCTTGATTTTGACATGCTATTTGATCTATTTATAACTTATGCCAGGAAGAAGTTGTCCTAAAAAGGTGCTGGCTTGCACGGTATTGGGGCTTAGCGGTTCAATACGGTAAGTTGCTTAAGAAACCATTTCCTTCAGTGGGAAAAATTTGAGCATGATGTCGTTATCCAGTACTCCCTCCGTCCCAAGGCTTAAGGCCTATAATTTTTTTTGAAAAGTCAAGCTACGGAAAGTTTGACCAAACTTTTTGAAAAAACTATCAAGAACTATGATATTATATAGATACCACGTGAAAATATGTTCCATGATGTATCCAAGGTTATATATTTCATATTGTAAATATTAATATTTTTTTTCTAAAAACTTGGTCAAACTTTACATAGTTTGACTTTTTCAAAAAATTATAGGCCTTAAGCCTTGGGACGGAGGTAGTATGAGCTAATCCTCTAATTGCGCTTGAGGCATTTAAGCAAAACAAAGCTTATGTAGCATTCATGCAGCAAATATATTTCTATGGACAAATGTTATATATTGGCTCTTCAAATGAAGTTGGCTAGCTTGCTTCTGTGATTTACCTTCTTTGGATAATTGTCAATAGGGTATTCTGGCTCTCACCTAGCCACATATGATATTTGCTAAAATGTGCATAGGCTTTGTGGAAATTATGCTATGATGTGCGTATGTTTAGAACTACCATGAAGAAGAAATTATTAAAAGTCCTACTATGCTTGCTAAAGCAGATTAAAGTTACGTAACCTATTATACAATGGTTGTCCTCTTATATCTTATCACAGTTGTTTTAGAACACAATATATATCCCTCTGCAACTGACCAAGAAAAAGTGATGCTACTCCATCCGTTCCATATTAACTGTCGCAAATTTGTCTGCATGATGGCTGACAAGAGAAGTACTGATGCTTTAGAACAGAATAAGAGCTAATTGGTTGTGAGAAGACAACAATGTTCACGAGTTCTGTGCACGTTGGCCTATTTAGTGCATCCAAATGGTTTTTAAAAATATTTTGATTTATGATTGGTCTCTGTATACTAATAATTTGCGGTCACGAGATATAGCGCTGGTTCAGGCTTTAACAAATTGAGCCAATTGCTAACCAGGCCAGCCCAATAATGTATTGGACTGGGTCTGTACATAGGTTAGGGGACCAGATGCTCAAGTTCAGTTCACACGTGATACTAGTTTCTGATGTAATTTTATTTCTACTGTTTCTTGGTTTTCTGATGGCTTGCTAATAAACCTGAAGGAGTTTATCCCGAGATTGCGGTATCAAAGCATGAACATTGGTCATCTTTAGCCCCTCTTCCTCTCGAGGTGGTTCTCTCTGCTGGTCAAAAGGCTAAGGAGGAGCCGCGTAAGCAAGGCAAGTTTGCATCTATATATTGTAGAAGTTGTATATTTTATTCCATGCACACTGCAATGAACTGTTCTTGAAATTTATTCAAGCAGGTGAGGATGATGCTCAGAGGAGAAACAGGCTTGTGCGAGACATGAGTGATATAATGGGAGAAGGCAACATAGAGAGCATGCTTTCAGTTGAAATGGGACTCAGAGAGCTTTCATCTTTGAAGGTATTCCTCTGCCCTTTTTAGCAGCAAGTTATGCTAACATTGTTTTCTAGATTTCAGTTGCAAAACTACATATATAGCACCTGTTCGAACTTTAATATAACGGACAGGCTGCTGCAACAAATATGGTGGGTTTTAGCTATTAACATTCTACAAAGTTTGACTGAGCCGGCCTCTGTTGATTCTACCTGAGCCTGTGCATAGACAGTTTTAGCTCGTTTCTGGTGCAAACCCGACCCAGTCTGTAATGTGTTGGTTTTGGTCGGTTTGAGTCTAACGGTTTCATGGTTCTACGGTTGAAGATGGCGGACACCTCAACGGCATCGCATCATCTTACGGACATCGTCCTAGCTTGCTACTGGTTTTACGGGTAGATGGCTAGAAGCTTCCGGCATGGCCTGCAGGCTTGAGAGGGTCCAGGCTCATAGTGAGATGCCAGCGTCGGATGGCAGTGCTGCACTGGTGCAGTGGTGCTGCTCCGTTGCTGCCGGCATGAGTTCTGCCATTAACTTGTAGCATTCAGGCTGAGAGGGACGCCGTTTTCCCAGCGCCCGCTGCTGTCCAGGGTTGTAGTGAGACGTCTGCGTCGGATGGTAGTGCTGCACTGCTAGAAGCTTCCGGCATGGAGCAATTGATTTGATTTTTGATGTAATAGAGGGACTTAAATAACCAGCTTCTTGTATGGAGACTATTTAACTAATATACAAATTACACACAATATGTGCACTACTAATCTTCTATCACTGTGCAGTTCCTCTCCTGTCTGTAACTGCTAACTGGCTTTACTATCATTAGAGTCTTCAATTTAGTTATTGTCATGTAGGTGGAAGATGCTGTTGTGGTTGCACTTGGTCAACACCGAAGACCTAGCATAGTTCGGCAATTCACATCAGGTTTGTTCTATTGCATTGTTTCTATCATACTCATTTAACCTTCTATCTCTTAGGAATAAGCAACGTATCTATTGATAGCCCAATGGGCAAATATATATTACGCATGAATTGGGGACGAGGGAAACAAATTCTAGACAAATACGGACTCCTAGAACGATACTAATACTCCTTAACACTATCAATATTATTGCTTCTTTACTACTCCCTCCGTCCAGAAAAGGATGTCACAGATTTGTCTAGATTCGCATGTACCTATACACTAAAATGTGTGTAAATACATACGAATCTAGACAAATCTGTGACATCCTTTTCAGGATGGAGTACATGAAATCATTGGTGGTGCTACAGCTTTATGCTGACTTCACTTTAATGGGCAAATACCTCTACGTCTTCAATTTGTACTTTATTTTATCTGCTTTTAAGTTTACAATGTAATGGTAGGGCACATGACCTGTGATGCTTAATTTCGTAACTTGACCCTATCCAAGGCTTCTTAGCGAAAAAAAATATCTGTGGGAATGTTAAGGGAAACCCTACATGAAAACAGATAAGCGTTGATTGTATTGTATCATCCACAGGTGCATGTACTATATTTCTTTTTACAGGGATTATTCTCTGTTGACTTCATTAAGATGCATTTTTGTGTCCTTGCTCGCGTCTTTGCTAAGGAAGTTATAAATCCTTTTCAGATTATAAATCACCTGGCGAACCTAAATTCCTGGAGGCATTTGGTAATACGTCCCTTTTGTAACAGATTTTTTATTAACTTCAGTTTTTACGGTTTTTAGATAGTATTATATGTATACATTTTGACCGGGTCTATAATTCCGTTTAAACTGGATCTGTTTGACATATCGCAGACCTTAGCCCCGAAGAGGCAGAGGATGTTAGCTTCAAGCATGTGAGCCTTTAGCAATGTGAACTGTTGCTTCTTCCCCACAGTTATTACCTGTTATATATGAACTCCATACCGTTCTAAATGTAGGCATGGCTCATATACTTCTGGAGAAGAGCGAAAACTCATGGTATTGAGGAAGATATTGCTGATGAGAGACTTCAGTTTTGGATTGGTCGCAATGCACATGCTCCAAATTCTCATGATGCTATAGATGGTATGATGCTTGTTCCCTATTTACCTATTATCCAAAAACTAACCATTGGCAGATACCCCCGTTAAATTACCCCTGTCAATGGTCACTTGCAGTGAGCCAAAAGATTGTTGTAATTGTATTAATGCATAAACCAGATAAGGCGGCTGCACATAAGCATTTTGTACATTATATGACCTCTGATCTGTTGTTGTTTTTTCAATTTATTTATACCTGGTTCCATTCAACTTTTCTGAGCTACTATTCCATGATTTCAGTTTTCTGTTTTACTGAACAATATGTCTGCTTTATCACTGCAGTGGAGCGGGGTCTGACAGAGCTCAGAAAATTGGGAATAGAGCAGCAATTGTGGGAGGGCACACGTGCAGACATAGATGAAGCTGCTTCGGCAGTGGAGAACGAGTAGAGTGTGCATCATGAATTCATGGTTGTTTATGCTCCGTGTATCATCCATCCCAGTTTTGGAGAAATGGGAACTCTGGTCCCACCAGCGGGTCTCAGGTCCTTGCTACCACCGAACCATTCTCCGAGCGGTGCTTCAGTTCTCCGGTGTTGAGCAATGGACTTGTCCCAATTCTGACGAGTTTGTGTAGCCAATTTGATCTCGTTGTTAAAATAGTTCTGTGAAATGTGCAATTGTTTTATTTTTCTTGAGACAAGACGACAATGACCTCACTCAACACCCAGTAATTATGAATTTTTGTGATTACTCCTGCCCATGCTTACTGTCTGTCCGTCTAGTTTGTACAAGAATCTGAACAAATCACAGGGTATATTGTTCCACTTGTGCATCATCATTTGGATGTGCTCCAACGAGTGAAAGATGTAACAACCTGTTGCAGGCTGCTTTGTTGTAATTTGCGTATTATTACACACTTGGTTTATCGCAATAAAAGGGGGGGCTGGTTTTGTTTGGTTCATCGTCTTCTGACTTGTGCACGGATTGATGCAGGTTCAGATGGGAATGCGACTCTTGTTGGAGTCTGCTACAGAGACAGTTCGACAGGTGCGGCAAAGGAAAGCTCCCCTCCTCTCCTGTCTCACCGAGTCACTGTCCGTCCTTTTTGGCTCGTCACATGTGCTGCCATTTCCAGACCCCTACGAGCCAGAACCCAACTCAAATTTGTCCTACACGGGCACCGCATTGCAAAATCCAGTATTTGCCCTCCGTCCATAGTAATTCTCCGTTATGATGACTACTAAAGCTCAGGAGAGCTGCTAAACACACGATGAAATTTGTAAGATTTGCATGATCAAACTTTCCACCCTCATGGCAAAAGTAAATCTGACCGGTGGATTAGCCATCGGACACGGAATGCCATGTGCATAGGAATTCTGAAAACTCGGTGCTATTACGCATCTTCATTTTCTGGATTACCATGTACTCCTGTTAAATGTCCCCGGAAGGCTTGAACACGGTGGACCTGAGGATTAGGGCGACGAGAAGTTGGGGATTTTGTCAGAAGGTTAGGTGTAACGCGGCGTGCGGCACGTCACCAGTAAGCCTAGGCACGGCGACTGTCGCTGTCCGGCGGTGGCCAACTGGTACATACTTACGGCTGCGTCCATGGCTAGTTGGCTAGGCCTACGCACATACTAGTTCACACACGGTGCTAAGCTCAAGCTGAAACCAGGGTCCATCGGTCTTTCCCCGAAACGGAATTTCCTCGGCGTCGGACGGTTTCCTGGCGCCGAGGGCACGCAGCGGCCGCGTTCGCTGGCCGGCGGTGACTGGTCGGGTTCGGCTCGATCGCGTGCGCGCTGGGAATTGATCGTCTCGTCCATCTCGACTCCGGATCGACCGATCTGCTTTTTCTTCGGGTGAAAGGTCAAGAATGGTTTAGAGCCGTCACGGGAAGCCTGCCATGGGTGCCGCGTTCGTTGCCGCTCGCTCTCCCGTTTCTTATTTATTCCCCACTCCCTTTCACACCTCGCGCCCCTGGGTATTCATTCACCCGCTCGTCCATCATCAATCCATCCATGGCCGTGGATGCATGGCCTCCTATCCTTTGCTCGCATCATTGCGTCTGCTCGCTAGCTCATTCCCTCGGCCACACGTTAAAGCGGGGCGATCGATCGGGCCTCGTTGTCGTACCGTCGCCGTCCTATACGGTTGGCACTTGCTGCTGCCTACTGGACAGTGTAGTGGTGCTAGTACGTACTGCTTTCTGTACAGTTAGGTCGCCTGTAGACAGCTACGCGTACGTGCAAGGAAATACATCCGTACGTACAAAAGATCGGGAATTCTTGCATCGTGCATGCGCGCGCACCTCGTGAAAGACTGGGCACTTCGTGTTTGGCGCAAGAAATGTTTCTCGTACTTGAGTTTGTATCTGTTACATAAAATGTGGGACTAAAATCACCACAACGCTTGGTATCTAACACCCCGTCTTGAAACAGATAAGAGCATCTCCACTAGCATTCGTAGGAGGGCCCCCTCAGGACTTTTTTCATCCGGACGGAGAAAATTCGTCTAGTTTTCGTTGTATTCGGCCAATTTTACATCCGGGGTTTCTGGACCGAACTCTGGGCGCCGGTAACCGTCTGCGAACACAAGGCCGAGCTCCCGTCTTTCTTCTCCATTCCTCGCCACAAATCCCGCCAGTTCCCCGAGCTCCCGCCATGCCGCCCAAGGGTTTCGTCAAATCCCGCTCCACCGTCGCCGGACCAAAGGAGAAGAAGCCGAGGAAGCCGCCGCCGAGGCTGGGCTGGACGAACACAGAGTGGACGAGGGATGCCGGCGGAGGAAGATCGAAACAGAGAACTGGAAGGATAGGATGACAAGATTGGAGGAGGCGCAGACGATCATAGAGGCGCAGGCGATCATGGAGGCGAAATCGGCGTCCGAGCACGCCGCCCCTGCGGCCGTGTCCTGCCCGCCACCTCTCGTCGCGACGTAGTACAACGCGCCGTGGGGAAGCCAATCAGGCGTCGGATCTTCGGCCATGTTCTCGCCGATATCACCGGCCATGTTTCAGGAGAATCAACTCGCGCTAGACGTTGTTTCCCTGAATGGAATATGTCTGAGAGGCAATAATAAAGTGGTTATTATCTTATTCCATGTTTATGATAAATTTTTATTTCTCATACTATAATTATTTAATTGGAAATGTTAATACATGTGTGTTTAATAAATAAATAAAGAGTTCCTAGTTATGCCTCTCATATAAATTAGCTCATTGATTAACAAGATGATCAATGTTTACTGATCATGCATATTGGATGTTGTTAATAACGAGGTCACATCATTGGTGAAATGATGCGATGAACATCCATCCAAAGTATAGTAATACGATCAAAGTCATTATGTTTACATTGCTATAACATCAAGCGAAGTAACCTTAGTCCTTAGACCATGAGATTATGCCAATCACTAACACCGAAAGAGTAACTTGATAACATCAAACGTCATAACGTAACAAGGTGACAATAAAGGTAGGTTCAGATACTGCGAAATTGTTATGTAGAGGCTCATGGATCAAGAGTGAGATTTGTCCATCCCGATGACGGAGATATATACTCAAGGCCTCTCGGTGATATCACATTGACATAGCTTGCCAGCAAGTGATAAGATCACTAAGAATGTTATATCACAGGAACAAGAAAAGAGTACTTGTCGGTAACGAGATCAAACTAGGTATGGGGATATCGATGATCGAATCTCAGACATGTAATATATCGCGATAAAAATGGGTTTAGTTACGATGTCAAAGGTTCTCACGATCACTAGAGTCATCGTTGAATGTGTGAGTCGGTACGGATCTCCAGATCCCGCTGTTGATTATTGATCGGAGAGGGGTCTCGATCATGTCAGCACTATTCGTGAACCGTAGGGTGACACACTTAAGGTATACCGACACCAAATGGATCAGATATTATACCAGATAAAGGATTTGAAAGCGCTGAGATTATTTCGATGAACACCGAAATTGTTTCGGGTCGAATTGCTGAAAATGGTTTCATATGTGATAGTGAAGTACTGTAAGGGGTTTTATGCTGATGTTTGTTAATTAAAGTAATTAACAAAATTCTGAATAAAAAAATAAAATAATTTTATTAAATGAGATATAACATTAATTTTGGTGGAAAATTAATGCATGTGAGTGGACATGTGAGTGGAGATGGATTTATGTGAGTGGAACATCCACCCAGATGAATGAGGAAGAGGCACTAGTACAAACACGTTACATAGAGTCGGTTATTGCCCATAGGCCTCAGCTGGTTTCTCGTTCCGGCTTAAGCGCACAGCTGATACGTTGCAAACATATCTATAATTTTGATGTTCCATGCTTGTTTTATATCTACTTTCTTATGTTTTGTCCACACATTAGAGTATTTTTACATATTTTCTGGAACTAACCTATTAACAAGATGCCACAGTGCCAGTTGCATGTTTTTTACTTTCAGAAAATCTAGTAAGGAAATATTCTCGGAATTGAACCGGACAAAAGCCCAAGTCAATATTTCACCAGAAGGAATACGGAGTCCAGAGGGGAGATGAAGAGGGGAACCAGGGCGGCCACACCTGGTGGTGGCGCGGTCATCCCTAGCCACGCCACCAGGGGGTGTGGGCCCCCTGGTACTCCACCGACCTTGCCCCTTCGCCTATATATTGCCTCCGGGACGAAAACTCTAAGTACCCGATCAAAATTCCACGAAAGAGTCTGTAGCCGCTGCCATCTTCATCCCTAGACCGGGAGGGATCTAAAGCTCTTCCCGGCACCCTGTCGGAGGGGAGAGATCACCCTGGAGGCCTTCTTCATCACCATGCCTGCCTACGGTGTGATGCGTGAGTAGTTCATCCCTGGACTACGGGTCCATGTAGTAGCTAGATGGTTGGTGCTTCTCCTTTGCGCTACCATGTCTAGATCTTGTGAGCTCCGTTCATGATCAAGATCATCTATTTGTAATCCTACATGTTGTGTTTACGGGGATCCGATGGATATTGAGATGCTATTTCAGATTGATTATTGATTCTATCATGTCTATGTTATTTGTGATCTTGCATGCTTTCCATTATTAGTAGCTATCTTGGCCGAGTAGATGCTAGCAACTCCAAGGGGGAGTATTTATGCTTGATAGTGGGTTCATGCCTCTAGGAATCTGGGGAAGTGACAGAAATCTCTAAGGTTCTAGATGTGCTGTTGCTACTAGGGAGAAAATAGCAATCCTTTGTTCATAGAACAATCGTATTGTTTACTTTGCACACTTTGCTTAATGCAATTATCTGTTGCTTGCAACTTAATACTAGAGGGGGTTCGAATGATAACCTGAAGGTGGATTATTAGTCATAGATACGGTTGGATTACGGTCTATGTATAATGTTGTAATGCCCAATCAAATCTCATAGGAGTCAAGATGATTAGTATATGCATGTATGCTTTCTCGGTGTCTGCCAATTGCCCCGCTGTAATTTGTTCACCCAACATGTCATCTATCTTAAGGAGAATCACCTCTAGTGAACTATGGACCCCGGTCCATTCTTTTACCATCAATCTACAATCTATTTACTATTTTCTGTTTACTTTCTGCAAGCAATTACCATCTTCCACACAATACGTTTAATCCTTTGTTTTTAGCAAAACCGGTGAGATTGACAATCTCACTATAAGTTGGGGGCAAAGTTCTGTGGTTGTGTTGTGCAGGATTCCAAGTTGGAAACAATACCTTGGAGGTGTTTCCTTGCTCCTACTGGTTCTATAACCTTGGTTTCATAACTGAGGGAAAACTTGCTGCTGTGCTCATCATACCTTCCTCTTGGGGTTCCCCAATGAGCTCGACACATTGAGCCGATCATCACGCTTTTTCTGGCGCCATTGCCGGGGAGTCAAGGACATCTTCACAAGGGGAGTTCCTCATAACCAATCTCTTTACTTTGTTTTATTTGTTTTGCTTAGTTTATTTCTGCTTTTTTTGCTTGTTTCTTTTATCAAAAACACAAAAAATTTAGTTGTACTAGTTTGCTTTCTTTATATCAAAAACACACACAAAAATTAGTTTCTATTTTAAGTTGCTATTATGTCTAGCATTGCTCCAATCACTATGTCATCGGAGGAAATGATTTTTTACTTTCAAACAAGGAATTGAAGAAAGTTTCAAAGAAGCTTGGTCTAGGATCTCTGAATTACATGCAAAAACTAAACCTAAAATGACTCTAAGCTTGTTGCTTAGCAGTTTTTACTTTGGAACTGCTCTATGCTATAGGTATGCTTTGGATGCTGTAGTAGGAGGAGATTTCCTCCAATGCAATGAGGATGAAGCTTTTAATGCCATAAAGAAGTTGGTATCAACATATAACTTTGCTAGCAAATCTGATTCCTCCTTCATAAACATATTTGCTAGATTAAACACTCTTGAGGCCAACACGACTAGTTTAAAAGATTGCTTTAACATGCTTAGAGAGCATCATGAATATGTTCCAATAAATTCTGAATCTTCAAAATGGCTTCCTACAGTAAAAGTTGTTATAAATAATGAAACATTTTATGCTCGCTGTGATATCATGTCTGAATTTTGTCTTATGCCTAAAGATATCTATGAATCTTTAAATCTTTGGGGACTTTCTGAAGGGGGAGAAGAAATATCTCTTACTAATAATGCCACGATATTACCCATTGGAATAGCTGAAGGAGTATTTACAAAAATTCTAGGGAAAGTGGTGTCTAGTGATTATCTTGTTATTGAATGTGTAGGAAAATGACAAATTACACTTGGAAGATCCCTACTTAAACTCCTTGGAGCAATAATAGATGTGGAAAAGGGCATCATGCATTTTGCTTCTCCACCAAACAATCATACGTTCCGCAAAGATAAGAATAAAAGTAAGAGAGGTAAGGGCAAGAAATTTGATCTTAATGCTTCTTCCTTTGAGAATACTTTTGTTGAGTCTTGCTTCTTATGCCTAGCTCAAAGGCGTTAAAGAAAAGCACTTATTAGGAGATAACCCAATTTTTTTAGGAATCTTTTGTTGAGTCTTGGAAGTTATTGTTTCAGTAATAACCTCTCCTTATCATTTTTGTGTGGTTTTTATGCCAAGAGTAACCTCTAATGAGAGAGAAGTAATGCTTGGGAAAGTTGCTGTCCCGAAACAGATTTGTGCTTCGCTGTAAAAATTTGTGAAAAATCTCTGTACGTCGATTTGAGCTATAATTTTTTGTGATTCTGCCCCAGGTTGTTATCCAACTTTCGTTAGTTCATCACTTTTCAATTTGAGCAACAGAAGGACTTCGAAAAAATTGGTCTTTACCTGCTGGTCTGTTTTGACAGATTTCTGCCATTATTTGCATTTGCCTCTTAATCTCTTTCTCTTTGAGTTCTCTTTGATCATTTGAACTTTTTAAAGGAAGTGCTACAGTAGCTTGTGTTTTAATGGAAGTTTTACTTGTGTTGAAACTGAACCAAAAGACTTATTATCTTGAGTGCACTAATATTGCTAATGAAGATTGTGTGAAGTTTTGTATGAAGAGAATTTTAAAATGTAGGGAAGAGTAATGTGATAAGATGAAGAATGGACAAAAGCTCAAGCTTGGGGATGCCACCCGTGTCATCCCAAGAAATATTCAAGAAGTACAAGCGTCCAATCTTGGGGATGCCCAAGGCATCCCCTTCTTCATCAATAAAAATTTCAGATTTCTTCCAAACACTTCATTTTTTTATTATTTCATGCACAGTTGTGTTGTTCTTGGAGCGTATTCATTTTCGTTTTTAGTTTTCGTTTGCTTAAATAAGTTGGTTGGATCCCCTCATTCATACATAGTTTCAAATAGGTTGATTTGGATTGGAAAAGAGTAGGAAAGTTCATGCTTAAGTGGTATAAAAGGAGCTTGTTTTTTACTCTGACTTAGACTTTATCATGTCATGCTTGATATTGTTTTGGCTTTATGCTTAATGATTATTTCTGTAGCAGGACTTGTTACAAATAATTGAGATTGCTTAATGTGTCTTGAAAGAATCATGCGTTGTTTTAGCATATTAAAGCATAATATTGTGGTATTCTCCTTTGATGCTTTATTTGGGTTGACTTGGCGCATGCTCACACCATGTTAAGACTACACCAAGTCACCATAGCCTCTATGATCATTTAGTTTTCGACTTGTAATATCACATTATTCATTAATTAACAATGTTTTGTCACTTTGCATGATTATGGCCATTATTGCTCTCTTAGTTGGTCGCTCCCAGTCTTTTGCTAGCCTCCGTACCAAGTATGAGTTCCACTCATGCATCCAACTCCAAATAAAACCAAGTTATTCCAAAGAGTCCACCATACTGATACGTCCATTTTGCATCACTATTCTATGTCTTAATTCACTATTATTCATTGATATATTTCGTATTGAGAGGTGATACTTATGTTATTTCATCTGTTTTTGCATGGTTGATGACTTTTGGAGCATGGACTGTTGTAGTCAGGATTCTGATGGAAAAGGTGTTGTTTGGAGGCAAAATTCGCGAAGATCAGAAAATCCGGGAAAATATACGGAAAATTCTATTTTTCGAGAAGACTCAAGATGCCAGAAGATGGAGTGGAGGTGGGCCATAGGGGGCCCACACCACCCCATGGCGCGGGTAAGCCTAGGCGCCCGAGTGGTGTGGCCACCTGGCCCACTCCAGCCTCTCCTGGCGATATCTTCCTCCCGAAACCCTAATACTGGGAGAGACCACGAAAGATTCCGCCTCTGCCCGGAAAACACCGAGAGAAAGATCTCTCCGGCAGATTCTGAGGGAATTCCTTCCCAGAGAGGGGAGATCGTCGCCATCAACACCACCATCAAGCTGGACTTCATCGGGATCATCATCATCATCATCACCACCATCATCACCATCAACACCCTCATCACCATCTCCATATTGCAGTAACAATTGGTTGAATCTTGCTATAGTTCATAGGGGAAACTTTCCCGGTGTTGATTACTCTTTGTAGTTGATGCTATTGAGTGAACCATTGAATTATTGTTTATGTTCAGATTGTTATACATCATTATTCCATCTCTGATCATGATCCATATGATGTCTTGTGAGTAGTTCGTTTTGTTCTTGAGGACATGGGAGAAGTCTTGTTGTTAGTAGTGGAGTTATGTTGAGAAAGATTCAATAGATTGTTATTTAAGTTGTGGTGTACTTCTTCTAGTGGTGTCATGTGAAGTCGACTACATGACACTTCACCTATATGGGCCTAGGGGAATGCATTGTGTATTTGGCTACTAATCGTAGGGGTTGCCGGAGTGACAGAAACCTGAACCCCCATTAGGAAACCATTGCACAAGGGACGTAAGGGTCTTAGAGTTTAAATCTGTGGTTAGGTTTTACCTTAATTACTTTCTTGTACTTACGGATGTTTGCAAGGGGGTTTAATCACAAGTATGTATTAAGTCTTGGATGGGACGGTACATTAGCACAGGTTCACCCACACAACACTTAGCAAGCTAGAGAAGATTAATCGACTATATGAAGCGAAAAGCACTTGTGACCTTCCCATGTATCCTCGAGAACGTTTGGTCATCTATAGAAATACAACGGCTTGTCCTTTGCTGCATAAAGGATTGGGCCACTTGCTGCATTCATTCTTCTTGTCTTTTGTTTACTTACTTTGTTTACTTGCTTTATCGAAAACCCTAAAAATCCGTTTGTTAAGTATTTGCAGAGAATTCTGACCCATACCACTAGCCACCTACGCTCTTTGTTGGGTTCGACACTCTTACTTATAGAAAATCTGCGATGCACCCCTATACTTGTGGGTCATCAAGACTATTTTCCGCGCCGTTGCGAAGTGAAGCCTATTGGAGAGTGGAACGGTAAAGGAAACTTCTCGTGAGTATTGTTTATACGCTAGTTGCTTTATTTTCGTTATGGATAATTACTGAGTTTCTTATTTGGTAATGCTACTACCACTGCTAAGGTAGTAGATAAGCCACCACCTGCTGAGAAAGATGTTTTCAAAATACCTACAAGAATTATTGATCGTGTTATGGATAACTACTATGTTGGGGATGGGCTGTCCATCCGGTGATCATTTACTCTTTATACACGAATTATGCGGGTTGTTCAAGTGTGCAGGTATTACTACAGATCAAGTTAAGAAGAAGTTATTCTCATTATCGCTGAAAGGAAGAGTTGAGGAATGGTATAAGCTGCTGAAGAATGGTCAAGCTCTGGAATGGGAGGAAATAGTGCCTCTCTTTTATTCAAAGTTTTATCCTCCTAGTGAGATTCATAAAGATCGGAATCAAATATACAACTTTTGGCCTCTTGATGGAGAGAGTACAACTCAAGCTTGGGGGAGATTGAAGTTACTAATGCTCAAATGTCCCATTCATGAGCTCCCCAACAATATTATTATCAATAACTTTTATGCAAGGCTCCCTCTACATGATAAGGATTTATTGGATGCTTCTTGTGCTGGATCATTCACTCGCATGGAAGAAGAAGCTAAATGGGATCTTCTGGACCGTATTCAAGATAATGCTGAAGCTTGGGAGAATGACAAAGGTAGAAAGTCAGGTATAAATCATGATTATGAATGCATTAAATCTTTTATGGGAACTGACGACTTTCAAAATATTAAAAATGCTTATGGTCTAGACTCTCAAGCTATTGCTTCTTATTTTAAGGCTTTTGCTTCCTATATTGAAGTGCCTAAAAAGAAGTGGAATAAGTATCATGAGCCTTATAAAGATATTGCTAAGAGTGTTCCTTCAAGAAATACTGAAGTTTATACTACTAATCATGTTTTACCTGAACCTTATATTGAGAAAATGCCTTTTCCAGTTAAGGTAAAGGAACATTCTATGATAGCTAGTATGGTTAATGAAAGTACTAGTAAAGATGTTGAACCTGATAAACAAATGGTTGATGAACCTATAATAGCAAATGTGAAAGACTTTGTTGCTAAATATGAAAAAGAGGGACACACTATCCTTTGTAAGGATACCTCTAATATTGTTTCACAAAGTAGTGTTATGAGAGCTAGTATTCCCGTGTTTTCTGTTAGAATAAGTGATCATTGTTATGATAGTCCTTGTGATAGCTATATTGTTAAGTTTATGCATGATACTGAAAGTTATTATGAGAGAGGGAAAAGTGTTCTTATGCATCTCAATAATATCAAGTTTCCCTGTTTTATGCTGAAAGTTTTTATGTTGCACTTCTTTTGCCTTCTTATGCAAGTTGCCTTTGGTTTCAATAACTTGTTTGTTTACAAAATCCCCTTGCATAGGAAGTGGGTTAGACTTAAATGTGTGTGTGTTTTTGCTTCTTAATGCTCTCTTTCACTTCAATTCATATCCCTATGAGAGCTTCTTCAAAATTATCATGCCCATCTTAATGGCTATAAAGAAAGAGCTTTATGGGAGACAACCCAATTTGTTTATGCTTTCAGTTTGTTTTTGTTTCTTTGAGTATTGGAAGTTATTACTTCGGTAATAACCGCTCCTTATCCGTTTTGTTTGGTTTTTGTGTCAAGATCAACCTCTAATGAGAGAGAAGTAATATTTGGGGAAGTTGCTGTCCCGAAACAGATTTTTTGTGCTTCACCGTAAAAATTTGTGAGAGATCTATGTATGTCGGATTGAGCTGTAATTGTTTGTGCTTCTGCCCCAGGTTGTTATTTAACTTTCGTTAGTTTTGCACTTTTTGATTTGAGCAACAGAAGATTTTCGAAAAAATTGATCTTTACCTGCTGGTCTGTTTTGACAGATTTTGCCAATCTTGCATTTGCTTCTTTATTCGATTTCCTTTTTGAATTCTTTTTGGGTTTTCGGAAGGAGTTGCTGCAGTAGCTTTTGTTTTGATGGTTTTTAGTTGAAGTTGGACTCAAAAGGTTTTATCACTTCACCTATACTAATGTTGCTAATAAGAATTGTGTGAAGTTTTGTGTGAAAGAAATTTCCAGGAAAGTGGAGATAATGGTGTAATAAGGAAGAGAAAGGTTTTATGACTCAAGTAATAAGTATATGAAGATGAAGATATCGATGATATTCAAGTGATGACTCCGGAAGGATCCACTCAATAGCAAATTCAGAAACCTACAGAGTCTGTTTTCAAATAGGTAATAGTTCTGGTAAGAAAAGTTCCGCGAAAATACAATCCAACTATATTTCTACAGTTTTCAGTCAATAAGGAAAGTTTCGAAGCGAAAAGGGACGAAAATGGAGCCAGGGTGGCCCACACCACCCCATGGCGCGGGCCCACCCCTGGCCGCGTCACTAGGTGGTGAGGCCACCCAGGACTCCGACTCCGACCTGTTTTCTCCCAGTACTTTCCTTTTGATATGAAACTTCGTAATATATAACCCCCCCGGATCCCCCGAGGTTCGTATATCATGCTTTCGTCGTGTTTTTGTTTCGATCTGTTTCTGCCAGGAAGAATCCCAGATTTGGAGCCACAATGTCTTCCTCTGGAACATCCAAGGGAGATTCCTTAGAAGATATCATCAACCCATACATGAGAGAATTGAAGATTCATCCCAAGGAGTTGTTGCTCGAAGGTGCAGAGGTCCGTATTAAGGAGGTTCAAGGCCCTAAAGGTGAAGGAAGTCTGGAGGACAGGATGGAAGCATTGGAGCAAGAAGTCTTTAGGTACAGGAAGGTGGCGGAGCGCGAAGTGGACATCATCCACAAGATTTGTTCCGAACTCATCGTCGAGCACCAAAAGGAGACTGCTGAACTCAAATATGAAGTCTTTTCACTCCGCCAAACAACCAACAAACTGCAAGCACAGTTCTATGATGTTCAAAATCAAAACTGTGAGTATGAGGCTAGATTTAAACGCATAAGTGCTGCTGCAAGTTTCAGGATGTTGGAAACCACGATGTCCTTTGTTGATGGGAAGCCTTTACCCTAGAAGACGGACGAAGATGAGAGTATACCACCACCACCTAAGGAGTAATTCGTCATCAGGTTTGGCATCCCCTTGGTTTGTTCCAAGCTTGGGGGAGTGCCGCGGTATCACATCACTATCTTCTATCTTTTTACTTTATTAGTAGAGTCATATCATGAATAGAGGAGTTATTATGTAGTATGGTTTGCATTATGGAAGTGTCCCCTCTCTTGTTAGATTTGTATCCCTTGGTGTGAGTTTCCATTATGGAGTACTAATGAGAAGTTCTATCATTTACTCTTTTGCATAGCTTATATTAGTTTTCAATTCATGGTTATATGATTGATCTTGTTGTTAGCATTGGTAGCACTTTGGGATCTTTGAGTTAATTTAGTTGGTTTTGGCAAACCTGGCTCGGTTAGTAGCAACACCCTTTTTGAGAGTTGAAAAGAAAAAGATAGAAGTACTCGAGAGAAAAATAATTTCATCATCTTTCTTTCTTGATTTGCTCATAAGTCTAGTATTCTCTAGTTAAGACCTTTTGTGCTTCCAAGGAAGATTGCATGTTTGTCTTTATCATTTGTATGTTTGTTTGTTTCCTTCAACTCTTGTACTTGCTACCCAGCCTTGCTAGCCAAAAACCTGTACTGAGAGGGAATTCTTCTCGTGCATCCACCTCCTTTAAACCAAAACCTTTGCCATTTGTGTCCACCATACCTACCTAGTAGCATTATTGCCAGGGCCGGTTCTATATTTTGGAGGGCCCTAGTGCAAAGTCAATGCATGGGCCCCTATGGCTAACATATAGTACATACGCATATCTAAGTATTTAGCCATATATATGTCTCTTTTCATTTAAAAATATTAAAAGTTATCCTCTAATCTTATATTTTTAGTCTAACATGTCTATAAATAATTGTTAATGACTTAATCAATGTCAGATTACGTTAGAAAAACTAAAAAATAGCAAAATATAACAAGTAGTATTGTCGACACTTCCAAAAATTGGGCATAGTGGGTCTAAAAAACTTGAAGCAAGGAAATTGTCCGGCACATCTAGAATTTCTTAAGAAACAATTTTTTTTGTTCTATATAGTTTCTAACAGTTCACTTTCATAGATTTAAAGGTACAACTTCAATCTAATAATAGCAGATATGCTAAGAAAATAATATACTCCCTCCGACTCATATTAGTTGACTAGATTTATCTAATACGACTGTATCTAGTCAAGTTTAGTGCTAGATATTCTCAAAAAAAAAGTTTAGTGCTAGATACATTTGAATCTAGACAAAGTTGAGGCAATTAATATGGGTCGGAGAAAGTAAGATACTTAAATAGATACACAACTAATATAGGCTGCAAGGAGTAATAAAAGAAGAAGTATATATTCTTAAGAAGACAAAGGAATAAACTATTTTTTCCCTATCATAGCTGGCTGCTCGTGCAGTTCTGTATCAATCTTTCTAGTTTTTAATTGGAGCACGTCAACATTATTCACTAGTAGCAACGAAGATTGCCAGGGATGTGCCCCCTATGTGCGTGGGCCCTTGGCCATCGCCATGTTCGCGATGGGTCAGAACCGGCCCTGATTATTGCTATTCCAAGTAAATTCCTATTTTATCTATCTCCCAAATTAAACTTGTTATGAGAAAGTTAGTGATTAAAGCTCTCACGAACTTGATGGCACACTTTATTTTCCGCACTTAATAAACCTGAACCATTGTGAACTCTCCATGAAAGTTATATGCTTGCAAATTATAGGCTGGGGATTAGCAGAACCGTGTTGTCACGGGGAACACTTTCAACACTTGTAAATATATACCAAGTTGATACCTTGCTCTTTTGTTTGCGGATGTCGTCGGTGTGAAATAAAAGGGGAGCTTGTAAGTCCATGGAGTTATGTATGTGTGTTAGAAAAACGCCTGGGCCGCTAGTCTAATCCATGCTGACATGGTGGAAACCTGCAGCGTAACCATAATGATATCTATGAAGCATTCTTCTTATAAAAAAAGAGAGAGATAGCTATTGAGAAAAAGAAAAGAAAAGAGATACTATGAAAAGAGGAAAGAGAGAAAAAAAGGCACCATTTCCCATGGTAAATAAGAAGATTGCTGAGATACTCATTGTCTGCTTGCCTTGTCATTTTGATATGGGGATTCTTCCGTATCATCGGGCAAGAGGTACCCCGTTGGCGGTTCTTAATGATACACACATACTTACGATGACAAGAACTTACCGGTAACTAAAGTTGAGTAGCATGAGGAGCGGCCCTCGTACTCAAGGGACTTGGGATCTTCAGTTTATAGTCTGTCAAGCATATAACTCAGATTGGACCTCACTTTAACCTTAATCACCTAAAGATACCTATGATAGGGGCAATGAGAGATGAAAGCTAGTAAGTATCATAATTTTTGGGAGCTCTTTATGAGACTTGTAATCCCTGCTTCCCTCTTTGAAGGGCCCTTTTCTTTTACTTTGTAGTTGAGTCAGTAAACCTGTTCCCTTCTATCTCAGCAAGTATTTTGAGTTGATGTGTTTCATTCATTCATATGATGATTTATGCAATCATGTCTTATGTTCCTTGTTTTGCACATTGCTCTTATATTGAAGTTTACTACTTTGAAAGCTTTCATTGAAAAACCAGCTATTTGTGAACTCCAGCAAATTATCAACTATTCTTCGACCAAGAGCTAAGTTTGCCATTACCAATGATGATTTACTCTATGTATCTTTATTGTGTTTCCTTTACTCATTGCAAGTTGAGTTCTATAATAGTGAGTTGTCTTCTATTATGATCTATGTATTTGATGAATGTGATGCTTCTTGTCCGTATTCTTTTATCGACTCTTCACTCCATAAACTTGAGGTCATGTTTCTTGAGCTCAGCCGCTTTAAGGGGACAAGCGAAGTCTAAGCTTGGGGGGAGTTGATACGTCCATTTTGCATCACTATTCTATGTCTTAATTCACTATTATTCATTGATATATTTCGTATTGAGAGGTGATACTTATGTTATTTCATCTGTTTTTGCATGGTTGATGACTTTTGGAGCATGGACCGCGATGATTCTGATGGAAAAGGTGCTGTTTGGAGGAAAAATTCGCGAAGATCAGAAAATCCGGGAAAATATACGGAAAATTCTATTTTTCCAGAAGACTCAAGATGCCAGAAGATGGAGTGGAGGTGGGCCACAGGAGGCCCACACCACCCCATGGCGCAGGCAAGCCCAGGCCGCGCTAGGGAGTGGTGTGGCCACCCTGGCCTACTCCAGCCTCTCCCCTCTGGCGTATATCTTCCTCCCGAAACCCTAAGACTCGGGGAGCAACCACAGAAAGATTCTGCCGCCTTTGCGGGGCGGAAAACACCGAGAGAGAAAGATCTCTCCGGCAGACAGATTTCTGCCGAGGGAATTCCTTCCCAGAGAGGGGAGATCGTTGCCATCAACACCACCATCAAGCTGGACTTCATCGGGATCATCATCATCATCATGACCACCATCATCACCATCAGCACCCTCATCACCATCTCCATATTGCTGTAACAATTGGTTGAATCTTGCTATAGTTCATAGGGGAAACTTTCCCCGGTGTTGATTACTCTTTGTAGTTGATGCTATTGAGTGAACCATTGAATTATTGTTTTTGTTCAGATTGTTATACATCATTATTCCATCTCTGATCATGATCCATATGATGTCTTGTGAGTAGTTCGTTTTGTTCTTGAGGACATGGGAGAAGTATTGTTGTTAGTAGTGGAGTTGCGTTGAGAAAGATTCAATGGATTGCTATTTAAGTTGTGGTGTACTTCTTCTAGTGGTGTCATGTGAACATCGACTACATGACACTTCACCTATATGGGCCTAGGGGAATGCATTGTGTATTTGGCTACTAATCGTAGGGGTTGCCAGAGTGACAGAAACCTGAACCCCCGTTAGGAAACCATTGCACAAGGGACATAAGGGTCTTAGAGTTTAAAGTTGTGGTTAGGTTTTACCTTAATTACTTTCTTGTACTTACGGATGTTTGCAAGGGGGTTTAATCACAAGTATGTATTAAGTCTTGGATAGGACGGTACATTAGCACAGGTTCACCCACAAAACACTTAGCAAGCTAGAGAAGATTAATCGACTATATGAAGCGAAAGCACTTGACAGTCTTCCCATGTGTCCTCAAGAACGTTTGGTCATCTATAGAAATACAACCGGCTTGTCCTTTGCTGCATAAAGGATTGGGCCACTTGCTGCATTCATTCTTACTGTCTTTTGTTTACTCGTACTTTGTTTACTTGCTTTATCGAAAACCCCTAAAAATCCCTTTGTTAAGTATTTGCAGAGAATTCATGATCCATACCACTAGCCAGCACCTTCTGCTCCTCGTTGGGTTCGACACTCTTACTTATCGAAAATACTGCGATACACCCCCTATACTTGTGGGTCATCACATACCTACCTATTAGCATTTGCTATTCCAAGTATATTCATGTTTTTATCTACCTTCTGAATTAAACTTGTGATGTGAAAACTAGTGATTAAAGCTCTCACGAACTTGATGGCGCACTTTACTTTTCTTGCACTTAATAAACTTGAACCATTGTGCCCATCTATGTTGTGTATATGCTTGCATTTTGTAAGTTGTGGATTAGCAGAACCATGTTGTCATGGGGAACGCTTTCAACATTGCACTTTATTTAGTTGATATCATGTTCTTTTGCTTATGGATCCCGACAGTGTGAAATGAAAGGGGAGCTTGTAAGGCTCATGGAGTTCGTATATGTGTTAGAGAAACGCCTGGGCGGCTGGTCTAGTCCATGCCTAATCATGGTGGAAACCTGTAGCGTAACCATAGTGAGCAATCTATGAAGCATCCTATATAAAAAAAGAGAAGCCTATGTAAATAGGAAAGAAAAAAGAAAAAAAGGGCCTATGCAAATAGGAAATAAAAGGATGTTGAGATGCTCATTGTCTGCTTGCCTTGTCATTTTGATATGGGGATTCTTCCGTATCATCGGGCAAGGGGTACCCCGTTGGCGGTTCTCTATGATATACATGTACTTACAATGACAAGAACTTACTTGTGACTAAACTTGAGTAGCATGAGGAACGGTACTCGTAAGTAAGGGGCATGAGATTTTCAGCTTATAACTTGTCAAGCATATCCTCATATTTGTTCACTTTAACCTTAATCACCTAAAGATGCTTATGATAGTGGCAATGAGAGCTGAAAGTTAATAAGTACCATAATTTTTGGAAGCTCTTTATGAGACTTGAATCCCTACTTCCTTCTATGAAGGCCTTTCTTTTACTTTTATGTGGAGTCTCCATCTTCTATATTTATGCACCTATTGAGAGAGCATAGTGGCCATTCTTAGTTTAATATGCATTGTCCCAAAACTTGTTGATTGATTCATAACTTTGATATTGCTTGTTCTTAAACTATTTGTATCTAGTCACCCTTATGAACTTTGAAGGTGACATATGCATTTATGTTTTTCTACACTATGAGGGACAAGCTGAATACCATTCTCATTATGTTTTCTATATGTGAAACAAATGGACGTCTTTCAAACCATTGTTATTCATGAATATTTTGTTTGTACCTTTTCATGTTACAACATAGTTGCTATGTCTTATTGTTAGAACTATATCTTTCATGCTATGTCCTTTTTATCACTTACCTACTCGAGGACGAGCAGGAGTTAAGCTTAGGGATGTTGATATGTTGAAAACGTATCTATAATTTTTGATGTTCCATGCTTGTTTTATATCTACTTTCTTATGTTTGTCCACACTTTGGAGTATTTTACACATTTTCTGGAACTAACCTATTAACAAGATGCCACAGTGCCAGTTGCATGTTTTCTGCTGTTTTTGCTTTCAGAAAAGCTAGTAAGGAAATATTCTCGGAATTGGACCGGACAAAAGCCCAAGTCAATATTTCACCAGAAGGAATACGGAGTCCGGAGGGGAGACAAAGAGGGGAACCAGGGCGGCCACACCTGGTGGTGGCACGGTCAGCCCTAGCTGCGCCACCAGGGGGTGTGGGCCCCTGGTACTCCACCGACCTTGCCCCTTCACCTATATATTGCCTCCAGGACGAAAACCCTAAGTACCCGATCAAAATTCCACGAAAGAGTATGTAGCCACCGCCATCTCCATCCCTAGATCGGGAGGGATATGAAGCTCTTCCCGACACCTTGCCGGAGGGGAGAGATCACCCTGGAGGCCTTCTTCATCACCATGCCTGCCTCCGGTGTGATGCGTGAGTAGTTCATCCCTGGACTACAGGTCCATGTAGTAGCTAGATGGTTGGTTCTTCTCCTTTGTGCTACCATGTCTAGATCTTGTGAGCTCCGTTCATGATCAAGATCATCTATTTGTAATCCTACATGTTGTGTTTGCGGGGATGCGATGGATATTGAGATGCTATTTCAGATTGATTATTGATTCTATCATGTCTATGTTATTTGTGATGTTGCATGCTTTCCATTGTTACTTGTTAGTAGCTATCTTGGCCGAGTAGATGCTAGCAACTCCAAGAGGGAGTATTTATGCTCGATAGTGGGTTCATTCCTCTAGGAGAAGTGACAGAAATCTCTAAGGTACTAGATGTGTTGTTGCTACTAGGGAGAAAACAACAATCCTTTGTTCATAGAACAATCATATTGTTTACTTTACACACTTTGCTTAATGCAATTATTCGTTGCTTGCAACTTAATACTGGAGGGGGTTCGGATGATAACCTGAAGGTGGATTATTAGTCATAGATGCAGTTGGATTACGGTCTATGTATAATGTTGTAATGCCCAATAAAATCTCATAGGAGTCAAGATGATTAGTATATGCATGTATGCTTTCTCGGTGTCTGTCAATTGCCCCGCTGTAATTTGTTCACCCAACATGTCATCTATCTTAAGGAGAATCACCCCTAGTGAACTATGGACCCCGGTCCATTCTTTTACCATCAATCTACAATCTATTTACTATTTTCTGTTTACTTTCTGCAAGCAATTACTATCTTCCACACAATACGTTTAATCTTTTGTTTTCAACAAAACCGGTGAGATTGACAACCTCACTGTAAGTTGGGGGCAAAGTTCTGTGGTTGTGTTGTGCAGGATTCCAAGTTGGAAACAACACCTTGGAGGTGTTTCCTTGCTCCTACTGGTTCGATAACCTTGGTTTCATAACTGAGGGAAAACTTGTTGCTGTGCTCATCATACCTTCCTCTTGGGGTTCCCCAACAAGCTCGATATGTTGAGCCGATCATCAGTAGCCTCTAAGAGAACACCACCTAAGCAGGTTTTCCTTTGCGGCTTTAAGACACACGACCTCAGGCGGTTCCAAAATGTAAACATCTCTAAGGAGTACGACATGGAGACGGCTATTAGTCTTGACTGTTTGGAAGAACTCATCACCCTCCGACGGCTTCTATTAGGAATCGCCTCCAAGAGTAAGGGACCTGGAGTCGGATTCAAATAAGAACCGTCTCCAAAACAAGGATGCCTCGAATCAGTTATTCATGGCTGCCTCCAACAATACTGCTAATTCAAACTCAATCATAGCATACATGACGCATAATCATGATTAGGCAGTCAGAAAATGGATAGAGATAGATTACGATAAATAGCTCAAGTACTTATTAACAATTATCCTTAGCTAGGGGAAATCTATATAAATTTAGCCATTACATCATGGCAATACATATAAAGTGGAGTCCATACATCAAACATCTAGCATAGTACTCTCTAACAAACCAGCATTGTATTTATAATGGACCGTCCGGTGGAAGTTGCTGAACCAGAATATGTACCTCTCCATTATCTTTTTCACCAAAGTAGAAAAGGACAATGTTATGCTGCTTCAAGTTGAAGCTTCTCACCAACTTCTCCCATTCAGTCATCAAGATTGCATTTGACCCAGCTCTCATCTTCATAACCATCTTTAGCTTCTTGATATTCATTTGCCAAACATGGACATCAATAGGTTCATCAAGGCGATTCTTTAGGTATTTTCTTGTGAACTCAGCTCCAAATGTCTACACAAGTAGAAATAATTGAAGAATTAACATGCTTGTGTTTACTAGAAGTAATTAAATATCATAGGCTAGCTTGTTGGTCACATATTCAAGAATATAGCATCTTACCGCCTTGCGCTTCTTTTTCATGGCAGATGAATAGGGCAACCAGTAAACGAGTACTTGATTTTTGGTCAAAATTCGGGTCCACACCAGTCTAAGAGAAAGTCTACATGAACTTCTTTCAGATGCATAACGTTTCCAAAAAGGCTCTGCTTATCAAAATTAGTGTCCCCTTGTGTTGAGGCTTTGATGCAATAACACATAAAAATTTCAATGCGGTGGAATATTCATGTCTATCGTCTAAACATATACAAAACAAATGACTGCAATTTTGATATTCTTTGATACCTCTAAACTCAATTCTCTCAATGGGCTCTTCATCTGATGACTGGAATTTAAAACTGCCAAAGCTAATACGAAAACTTTCATCGCTAGAGAGCATTATTGCATAATTACTACAGTTTCACATCTGTTAAATAGATACAAATAGAGAGCATCTTAATACAGTCAAGATGCAAGCAGACTAATGAAGTGACAATTAAAATAGATACAAACTAATGAAGTGACAATTAAATCGATCTTTTGCTATAAGGGCAACGAACAATGAGGAATCAATAAAGAATTGCGGATTTTGAGATTTATACAAGGGGAAAAGAGCTAGAACGAATGGAGACCGGCTGGGGGAGGCTCTCTCGATGACACCGTCGGGTCTTTGCAGCTCGGTAACTATGGACCTTAATTACGAGAAGAAAAATGGCAAAACATACCAAAATTCCTAAATTGAAGCTCTACATTAGGGTTTTGGGGGTTTGGTTTTCACGCATACCTATCTGGACAACAAAGGGGTCCTCGAAGGTGAGGGAGAGCATCTGCACCGCAGGGGACCGGAGGAGGCGAGGAGGAGAGGCAGGGGACTGATACATTGCAAATGTATCTATAATTTTTGATGTTCCATGCTTGGTTTTATCTACTTTCTTGTGTTTTGTCCACACTTTGGAGTACTTTTCATATGATTTCTTGGACTAACCTATTAACAAGAGCCACAGTACCAACTGCTTGTTTTCTGCTGTTTTTGGTTACAGGAAGTCAGAAAATGAATATTCTCGGAATTGGACGGGACAAAAGCCAAAGTTGCTATTTTACCAGAAGACATCTGGAGCCAGAATACGAGACGGAGAAGGGCTGGGGCCCGGCCACACCACCTGGCCACGTGGCTAGGCCTGGCCCACGCCAGGGGGTGGTCTGGCCGACCCCAGCACCCCTTCGGCCTATCCTTCCGCCTATATATTACCTCCGATACCAAAACCCTAAGTACCCGATCAAAAATCCACGAAAGAGTCTATAGCCGCCGTCATCTCCATCCCTAGATCGGGAGGGATCTGAAGCTCTTTCCGGCACCCTGCCGAAGAGGGAAATTCACCCTGGAGGCCTTCTTTATCATCATGCAAGCCTCTAGTGTGATGCGTGAGTAGTTCATCTCTGGACTACGGGTCCATGTAGTAGCTAGATGGATGGTTCTCCTCGTTTGTGCTTTCATGTTTAGATCTTGTGAGCTCCGTTCATGATCAAGATTATCTATTTGTAATCCATACATGTTGAGTTTGTGGGGATCCGATGGATATTGAGATGCTATTTTAGATTGATTATTGATTCTATCATGTCTTTGTTATTTGTGATCTTGCATGATTTCCCTTGTTAGTAGCTATCTTGGCCAAGTAGATGCTAGCAACTCCAAGAGTTAGTATTTATGCTCGATAGTGGGTTCATGCCTCTGATAATCTGGGGAAGTGACAGAAATCTCTAAGGTACTAGATGTGCTGTTGCTACTAGGGAGAAAACAACAATCCTTTGTTCATAGAACAATCGTATTGTTTACTTTACACGCAATTCGTAAAGCAATAATCTGTTGCTTGCAACTTAATACTGGAGGGGGTTCAGATGATAACCTGAAGGTGGATTATTAGTCATAGATGCAGTTGGATGGCGGTCTATGTATAATGTTGTAATGCCCAATCAAGTCTCAAAGGAGTCAAGATGATTAGTATATGCTTGTATGCTTTCTCGATGTTTGTCAATTGCCCCGGTGTAATTTGTTCACCCAGTGATACATTGCAAATGTATCTATAATTTTTGATGTTCCATGCTTGGTTTTATCCACTTTCTTGTGTTTTGTTCCAACTTTGGAGTACTTTTCATATGATTGCTTGGACTAACCTATTAACAAGAGCCACAGTGCCAGCTGCCTCTTTTCTGCTCTTTTTGGTTCCAGGAAAGTCAGAAAATGAATATTCTTGGAATTGGACGGGACAAAAGCCAAAGTGCCTATTTTTCCGGATGTCATCAAGTGCCAGAATACGAGACGGAGAGGGGCCAGCGGGCCACCACACCACCTGGCCGCGCGGCCAGGCCTGGCCCGCGCCAGGAGGTGGTGTGGCCGCTCCCGGCACCCCCTCGGCCTCTCCTTCCACCTATATATTACCCTCGGAACGAAAACCATAAGTGCCCGATCAAAAAATCCACGAAAGAGTCTGTAGCCGCCATCATCTCCATTCCTAGATCGGGAGGGATCTGAAGCTCTTCCCGAAACCCTGCCGGAGAGGGGAATTCACCCTAGAGGCCTTCTTCATCACCATGCAAGCCTCCGGTGTGATGCGTGAGTAGTTCATCCTTGGACTACGGATCCATGTAGTAGCTAGATGGCTGGTTCTCCTCCTTTGTGCTTTCATGTCTAGATCTTGTGAGCTCCATTCATGATCAAGATCATCCTTTTGTAATTCTGCATGTTGTGTTTGTGGTGATCCGATGGATATTGAGATGCTATTTCAGATTGATTATTGATTCTACAATGTATTTGTTATTTGTGATCTTGAATGCTTTCCGTTGTTAGTAGCTATCTTGGCCAAGTAGATGCTAGCAACTCCAAGAGTTAGTATTTATGTTCGATAGTGCGTTCATGCCTCTGGTAATCTAGGGAAGTGACAGAAATCTCTAAGGTACTAGATGTGCTGTTGCTACTAGGAGAAAACAACAATCCTTTGTTCATAGAATAATCGTATTGTTTACTTTACACGAAGTTCATAAAGAAATAATCTGTTGCTTGCAACTTAATACTGGAGGGGGTTCGGATGATAACCTGAAGGTGGATTATTAGTCATAGATGCAGTTGGATGGCGGTCTATGTATTATGTTGTAATGCCCAATCTAGTCTCAAAGGAGTCAAGATGATTAGTATATGCATGTATTGCTTTCTCGATGTTTGTCAATTGCCCCGCTGTAATTTGTTCACCCAGCATGTTATCTATCTAAGGAGAGCCACCTCTAGTGAACTATGGATCCCGGTCCTTTTTCTTTACATACAATCTATAAACTGTTTACTGCTTTGTGTTTACTTTCTGCAAACTTTTACTTTTTTCCATTCGATACGTTTAATCCTTTGTTTTCCGCAAAACACGGTGACATTGACAACCTCATCGCAAGTTCGGGACAAAGTTCTGTGGTTGTGTTGTGCAGGTCTCCACGTTGCTACTAGCACCGGTAGTGCGCCATGCCAAAGCTCAGCTAGTAACACCTTTGGGGTGTTTCCTTGCTCCTACTGGTTCGATTAAACCTTGGTTTCATAACTGAGGGAAACTTGCTTCTATGCTCATCATACCTTCCTCTTGGGGTTCCCAATGAGCTCTACATCAACACCGCCATCAAGCATTTTTCTGGGCGCCGTGCATTGAGCCATCAAGCATTTTTCTGGCGCCGTTGCCGGGGAGTCAAGGACATCTTCACAAGGGGAGTCCCTCATAACCAATCTCTTTACTTTGTTGTTTTTGTTTTGCTTAGTTTCTTTTGCTTTGTTTGCTTGTTTCTTTATCAAAAACACACAAAAAATTAGTTTTACTAGTTTGCCTTCTTATTTGAAAACCCAAAAAAATGACTACTCTTGAAAACACTAAGTTGTGTGACTTCACTAGCACCAACAACAATGATTTGATGAGCACGCCTATTGCTCCACCTGTGCCTAAAGATACTTTATTTGAGATAAAACCTACTTTGTTCAATCTTGTTATGAGAGAACAATTTTCTGGTATTGGTAATGAAGATGCTGCTTCCCATCTAAATAACTTTGTTTAACTTTGTGAGATGCAAAAGCATAGGGATGTAGATGGTGATATTATTAAACTGAAATTGTTTCCTTTCTCTTTGAGAGGAAAAGCTAAAGAATGGTTGAATTCCTTAACTAGGAATAGTATTGATTCTTGGACTAAATGCAAAGATGCTTTTATAGGAAAGTACTATCCTCCTGCTAAGATTGTATCCATGAGAAGTGAAATCATAAAGTTTAAACAACTTGATAATGAGCATGTTGCTCAAGCTTGGGAAAGAATGAAATCTTTGGTAAAGAATTGTCCCACTCATGGACTGACTGCTTGGATGATCATCCAAACTTTTTATGCAGGATTGAACTATTCTTCAAGGAACCTATTGGACTCTGCTGCTGGAGGTACCTTTATGACTATCACTTTGGGTGCTGGAACAAAACTTCTGGACGATATGATGGTTAATTATTCTGAATGGCATACTGAGAGAGCTCCACAAGGTAAGAAGGTAAATTCTGTTGAGGAAACCTCCTCCTTGAGTGATAAAATTGATATTATTATGTCTATGCTTGTTAATGGGAAAGCCCATATTGATCCAAATAATGTCCCTTTAGCCTCTTTGATTGCTCAAGAAGAGCAAGTTGATTTGAACTTCATAAGAAATAACAATTTTGGCAACAATGCTTATGGTAACAATGCTTATAGGAACAATTTTGGTAACAACAATTATAAGCCATATCCCCCCAACAATGATAATGCTTATGGAAATTCTTACAACAATAATAAGAGTGCTCCCTCTGAACTTGAAGTTATGCTTAAAGAGTTTATTAGTAAACAAACTGCCTTCAATAAAACTACTGAGGAAAAACTTTCTAATGCGGAAAGAAATATAGCATCTTTGGCTGAAGCTCAATCTACTTTGAATAAAATGGCTGCTAAACCTGAAACTAATGAGAATCCCTTTGCAGCTACTAATGCTATACAAGTAAGAATTGATGAAAATGTTAGACTATTAGCTGAATTACATGCTAAGTGGGAAAGAGAAGATGAAATTGCTAGAAACATTAGTGTTTCTACTATTACCACCACTAGTGTTGAGGCTAGTAATAGTTCTACTACTTTAGATGATAAATTTGACTTTGACCTTGATGGTTGCAATATCTCTGAAGTTATTAAGTTCCTACAAAAGCTTGCTAAAAGTCCTAATGCTAGTGCTATGAACATGGCTTTTACAAAACACATTACTGATGCTCTCATAAAGATTAAAGAAGAAAAGATGAAACATAAAGCTTCTATTCCTATTAAACAATAAGATGGCTGGGAACCCATCATTAATATGAAAATGAATGACTTTAATTTCAAAGCTTTATGTGATCTTGATAGTAGTGTTTATATTATGCCTAGAAGGATTTATGATATGCTTGATTTGCCTCCACTTGAAGATTGTTATTTGAATGTCCCACTTGATGATAATGCTAAAAAGAAACTCATGGGGAGTCTTAATGATGTTCTTATTATGGTTAAAAATTCCTATGTCCCCGTTGATTTCTATGTTTTGGATGTTGAATACAAATCTTCTTGTCTTATTACTTTGGGAAGACCTTTTCTTAGAATTGTTGGTGCCATCATTGATATGAAAGAAGGCACCATTAAATATCAACTCCCACTCAAGAAAGGTATAGAACACTTCCTTAAAAAGAGAGAAAAGATTTCTTTTGCTTCTCCTATGAAAACAAAATTTGGTCTTAATGCTTCTTCATTTGAGAACACTTGATTCTTTCTTTGCTTCTTATGCCTAACTTAAAGGCGTTAAAGAAAAGTACTTATTGGGAGATAACCCAATAGTTTTAGATGAGTCTTGGAAATTATTACATCTGTATTAACCTCTCCTTATCCTTTTTATTTGCTTTTTGTGCCAAGAGTAACCTCTAATGAGAGTGAAGTAATGATTGGGAAAGTTGCTGTCCCGAAACAGATTTATGTGATTCACCGTAAAATTTCGTGTAAAATCTCTGAACGTCTTTTTTAGGCGTGAATTTTTGTGGTTCTACCCCAGGTTGTTATCTAACGTTCGTTAATTTAACACTTTTTGATTTGAGCAACAGAAGGTCTTCAAAAAAATTCGTCTTTACCTGCTGGTCTGTTTTGACAGATTTCTGCCATTTTCTACATTTGCTTCTTGTTGGATCCTTTTTGAGTTCATTTGGGGAATTGAGCTTTTTAAGGGAAGTGCTACAGTAGCTAGTGTTCTAATGGATGTTTATTTGGTGCTATAAATGAACCTTAAGACCTTTTATCTTGAGTGCACTAATGTTGCTAATAAAGATTGTGTGAAGTTCTGTATGAAGGAAAAATTTCAGGTGTATGAAAGGAATGAGTAATGAGATGAAGGATGGACTAAAGCTCAATCTTGGGGATGCCACACGTGTCACCCCAAGAAATATCCAAGAAGTACAAGCGTCAAAGCTTGGGGATGCCCAAGGCATCCCCTCCTTCATCAATAAAAATCCCAGGTTTCTTCCAAACGCTTCATTTTTATTGTTTCATGCACAGTTGTGTTGTTCTTGGAGCGTCTTCTTTTTCGTTTTCTATTTGGTTTTTGTTTTCTTTGGTTTGCTTAGTTTTCTGAATAAATTTGGTTGGACCCTCTCTTTCATACATTGGTTTGCAAATAGTTTGGTTTGGTTTAGAAAAGAGTAGGAAAGTTCATGCTTATGTGGTAAAAAGAGCTCGTTTTTGACTGTGGCCTATGCTTTGTCATGCCATGCTTGATATTGTTTTGGCTTTATGCTTAGTATTCTTTGCTGTAGCATGACTTGTTATAAACAATTGAGATTGCTTAATGTGCCTTCGATGAATCATGTGTTGTTTTAGCATATTAAAGCATAGTATAGTGGTATTCTCCTTCGATGCTTTATTTGGGTTGACTTGGCACATGCTCACACCATGTTATGACTATCTCAAGTCACCATAGCCTTTATGATCCTTTAGTTTTCAACTTGTAGTATCACTTTATGCTTTGATCAATGATGTTTTGTCGCTCTGCATGATTATGGCCATTATTGCTCTCTTAGTTTGTCGCTCCCAGTCTTTTGCTAGCCTCCACAACAAAGTATGAGTTCCACTCATGCATCCAACTCCCTAAACCAAGTTATTCCAAAGAGTCCACCATACCTACCTATTAGCTTATGCTATTCCAAGTATATTCATGCTTTTGTTTACCTTCCAAATTAAACTTGTTATGAGAAAACTAGTGATTAAAGCTCTCACAAACTTGATGGCACACTTTACTTCACTTGCCCTTAATAAACTTGAACCATTATGTCTTCTATGTTGTATATGCTTGCACTTATTTGTTGGGAATTAGCAGAACCATGCTTTCATGGGGAACGCTTTCAACATTGCACTTGGTACTTGTACCTAGTTGATATCATGCTCTTTTGTATATGGATGTCGTCGGTGTGAAATGAAAGGGGAGCTTGTAAGTCCATGGAGTTATGTATATGTGTTAGAGAAATGCCCGGGTCGCTGGTCTAATCCATGCTGACATGGTGGAAACCTGCAGCGTAACCATAATGAGCTGTCTATGAAGCATTCTTCTTATAAAAAAAAGAGTCCTATATTGAGAAAAAAAGAGAAAAGAGAAAAAAAAGGAGATACTATGAAAAGAGGAAAGAGAGAAAAAAGCACCATATTCCCATGGTAAATAAGAAGAATGTTGAGATGCTCGTTGTCTGCTTGCCTTGTCATTTTGATATGGGGATTCTTCTGTATCATCGGGCAAGGGGTACCCCATTGGCGGTTCTCTATGATACACATATACTTACGATGACAAGAACTTACCGGTGACTAAACTTGAGTAGCATGAGGAGCGACCCTCATATACAAGGGACATGAGATTTCTGACTTATACTTCGTCAAGCATGTACACCATAGTTTGTTCACTTTAACCTTAATCACTTCAAGATGCTTATGATAGGGGCAATGAGAGATGAAAGCTATAAGTACCATAATTTTTGGAAGCTCTTTATGAGACTTGAATCCCTACTTCCTTCTACAAAAGGCATTTCTTCCACCATTATATTGAGTCTCCACCTTCTATATTTATGCACTTACTTTGAGAGCATAGTGGCCATTCTTAGTTCTATGTGCATTGTCCCAAGACTAGATTGATGCATACTTTGATATTGCTTGTTTTAAACTATTGTATCTAGTCACTCTTATAAACTTTGAAGGTGTCCTATGCATTTATATTTGCTACTCTATTGAGGGACAAGCTGAATACTTTTATGCTATGTTTTATTTATGTGAAACAAACAAACGTCTTGCAAAGCATTGTTATTCATGAATCTTTTGTTTGTGCCTTTTCATGTTTCATCATAGTTTCTTTGCTTATTGCTAGAACTTTGTCTTTCATGTTATGTGATGGCTCAATGCACGGTGCCTAGAAAAATGCTTGATGGCGGTGTTGATGTAGAGCTCGTTGGGAACCCCAAGAGGAAGGTATGATGAGCAGAGCAGCAAGTTTCCCTCAGTTATGAAACCAAGGTTTAATCGAACCAGTAGGAGCAAGGAAACACCCCAAATGTGTTACTAGCTAAGCTTTGGCAGGGCGCACTACCGGTGCTAGTAGCAACGTGGAGACCTACACAACACAACCATAAAACTTTGTCCCCAACTTGCGATGAAGTTGTCAATCTCACCGTGTTTTGTGGAAAACAAAGGATTAAACGTATCGAATGGGAAGAAGTAAAAGTTTGCAGAAAGTAAACACAAAGAAGTAAACAGTTTGTAGATTGTATGTAAAGAAAAGGACCGGGATCCATAGTTCACAAGAGTTGGCTTTCCTTAGATAGATAACATGCTGGGTGAACAAATTACAACGGGGCAATTGACAAACATCGAGAAAGCAATACATGCATATACTAATCATCTTGACTCCTTTGAGACTTGATTGGGCATTACAACATAATACATAGACCGCCATCCAACTGCATCTATGACTAATAATCTCTGAACGTCTTTTTGAGGCGTGAATTTTTGTGCTTCTGCCCCAGGTTGTTATCTAACTTTTGTTAATTCAACACTTTTTGATTTGAGCAACAGAAGGTCTTCGAAAAAATTCGTCTTTACCTGCTGGTCTGTTTGACAGATTTTTGCCATTTTCTGCATTTGCTTCTTGTTGGTTCCTTTTTGAGTTCTTTTGGGGAATTGAGCTTTTGGAGGGAAGTGCTACAGTATCTAGTGTTCTATTGGAAGTTTATTTGGTGTTAGAACTGAACCTTAAGACCTTTTATCTTCAGTGCACTAATGTTGCTAATAAATATTGTGTGAAGTTTTGTATGAAGGAAAAATTTCAGGTGTATGGATGGAATAAGTAATGAGATGAAGGATGGACTAAAGCTCAAGCTTGGGGATGCCACGCGTGTCACCCCAAGAAATATCCAAGAAGTACAAGCTTCAAAGCTTGGGGATGCCCAATGCATCCCCTTCTTCATCAATAAAAATCCCAGGTTTCTTCCAAACACTTCATTTTTATTGTTTCATGCATAGTTGTGTTGTTCTTGGAGCGTCTTCTTTTTCGTTTTCGTTTTGATTTTTCGTTTGCTTGGTTTGCTTAGTTTTCTGAATAAATTGGTTGGACCCCCTCTTTCATACATTGGTTTGCAAATAGTTTGGTTTGGTTTGAAAAAGAGTAGGAAAGTTCATGCTTATGTGGTAAAAAGTGCTCGTTTTTGACTGTGGCCTATGCTTTGTCATGCCATGCTTGATATTGTTTTGGCTTAATGCTTAGTATTATTTGTTGTGGCATGACTTGTTATAAACAATTGAGATTGCTTAATGTGCCTTAGATGAATCATGCGTTGTTTTAGCATATTAAAGCATAGTATAGTGGTGTTCTCCTTTGATGCTTTATTTGGGTTGACTTGGCACATGCTCACACCATGTTATGGCTATCTCAAGTCACCATAGCCTTTATGATCCTTTAGTTTTCAACTTGTAGTATCACTTTATGCTTTGATCATTGATGTTTTGTCGCTCTGCATGATTATGGCCATTATTGCTCTCTTAGTTTGTCGCTCCTAGTCTTTTGCTAGCCTCCACCACCAAGTATGAGTTCCACTCATGCATCCAACTCCCTAAACCAAGTTATTCCAAAGAGTCCACCATACCTACCTACTAGCTTATGCTATTCCAAGTATATTCATGCTTTTGTTTACCTTCCAAATTGAACTTGTTATGAGAAAAGTAGTGATTAAAGCTCTCACGAACTTGATGGCACACTTTACTTTATTGCCTCTAATAAACTTGAACCATTGGGTCCTTCTTTGTTGCGTATATGCTTGCGCTTTATAAGTTGAAATTAGCAAAACCATGTTTCATGGGGAACGCTTTCAACATTGCACTTGTACTTTGTACCCCGTTGATATCATGTTCTTTTGCTTATGGATCCCGGCAATGTGAAATAAAAGTAGAAGTTGTAAGATCATGGAGTTTGTATGTGTGTGAGAGAAACGCCTGGGCCGCTAGCCTAAGCCATGCCTAATCATGGTGGAAACTTGCAGCATCACCATAATGATCACTCTATGAAGCATCCTCAATAAAAACCTATGCAAATAGCAAATAAAAAGATTGCTGAGATCCTCATTGTCTGCTTGCCTTGTCATTTTGATTATGGGAAAGCTCCCGTATCATGTGCAAGGGTACCTGCTGCAGTTCTTAATGATACACATATACTTACAATGACAGGAGCTTACTCGTGACTGAAGTTGAGTAGCATGAGGATCGGTCTTCGTAAGTAAGGGGCATGAGATTTCGGTTTATAACTTGTCAAGCATATCCTCTTAGTTGTGTCACTTTAACCTTAATCACCTTCAAGATGCTTATGATAGGGGCAATGAGAGCTGAAATCTATAAGTACCATAATTTTTGGAAGCTCGTTATGAGACTTGAATCCCTACTTCCTTTTATAAAAAGGTATTTCTTCCACTTATATATTGAGTCTCCACCTTCTACCTTTATGCACCTACTTTGAGAGCATAGTGGCTATTCTTAGTTCGATGTGCATTGACCCAAGACTAGTTGATTGATGCATACCTTGATATTGCTTGTTTTAAACTATTTGTATCTAGTCACTCTTATGAACCTTGAAGGTGTCCTATGCATTTATATCTGCTACTCTATGAGGGACAAGCTGAATACTATTATGCTATGTTTTCTTTATGTGAAACAAACAAACGTCTTGCAAAACATTGTTATTCATGAATCTTTTGTTTGTGCCTTTTCATGTTGCATCATAGTTTCTTTGTCTTATTGCTAGAACTTTGTCTTTCATGTTATGATTGAAGTACTATGATCCTAGCTTTGAATGTTTTACAAATACTTTGATCAAGTTTATGATGGTGCATGCCACCTCAAAAATTATTCTTTCTTTTTATCACTTACCTACTTGAGGACGAGCAGGAGTTAAGCTTGGGGATGTTGATACATTGCAAATGTATCTATAATTTTTGATGTTCCATGCTTGGTTTTATCTACTTTCTTGTGTTTTGTCCACACTTTGGAGTACTTTTCATCTGATTTCTTGGACTAACCTATTAACAAGAGCCACAGTGCCAGCTGCCTGTTTTTTGCTGTTTTTGGTTCCAGGAAGTCAGAAAATGAATATTCTCGGAATTGGACGGGACAAAAGCCAAAGTTGCTATTTTTCCGAAAGACATTTGGAGCCAGAATACGAGACGGAGAAGGGCTGGGGCCCGGCCACACCACCCGGCCGCGCGGCCAGGCCTGGCACGCGCCAGGGGGTGGTTGATACATTGCAAATGTATCTATAATTTTTGATGTTCCATGCTTGGTTTTATCCACTTTCTTGTGTTTTGTCCACACTTTTGAGTACTTTTCATATGATTTCTTGGACTAACCTATTAACAAGAGACACAGTGCCAGCTGCCTGTTTTCTGTTGTTTTTGGTTCTAGGAAAGTCAGAAAATGAATATTCTTGGAATTGGACGGGACAAAAGCCAAAGTGCCTATTTTTCCGAAAGTCATCAGATGCTAGAATACGATACGGAGAAGGGTTGGGGGCCGGCCACACCACCTGGCCGCGCGGCCAGGCCTGGCCCATGCCAGGGGTGGTCTGGCCGACCCCAGCACCCCCTCGGCCTCTCCTTCCGCCTATAAGATGCCCTCGAGACGAAAACCCTAAGTACCCGATAAAAAATCCACGAAAGAGTCTGTAGCCGCCATCATCTCCATCCCTAGACCGGGAGGGATCTGAAGCTCTTCCCGGCACCCTGCTGGAGAGGGGAATTCACCCTGGAGGCCTTCTTCATCACCATGCAAGCCTCCGGTGTGATGCATGAGTAGTTCATCTTTGGACTACGGATCCATGTAGTAGCTAGATGGCTGGTTCTCCTCCTTTGTGCTTTCATGTCTAGATCTTGTGAGCTCCGTTCATGATAAAGATCATCTATTTGTAATCCATACATGTTGTGTTTGCGGGGATCCGATGGATATTGAGATGCTATTTCAGATTGATTATTGATTCTATCATGTCTTTGTTATTTGTGATCTTGCATGCTTTCCGTTGTTAGTAGCTATCTTGGCCAAGTAGATGCTAGCAACTCCAAGAGTTAGTATTTATGCTCGATAGTGGGTTCATGCCTCCGTAACTGGGAAGTGATGAACTCTCTAAGGTACTAGATGTGCTGTTGCTACTAGGGAGAAAACAACAATCCTTTGTTCATAGAACAATCGTATTGTTTACATTACACGCAATTCGTAAAGCAATAATCTGTTGCTTGCAACTTAATACTGGAGGGGGTTTGGATGATAACCTGAAGGTGGATTATTAGTCATAGATGCAGTTGGATGGCGGTCTATGTATAATGTTGTAATGCCCAATCGAATCTCAAAGGAGTCAAGATGATTAGTATATGCATGTATTGCTTTCTCGATGTTTGTCAATTTCCCCGCTGTAATTTGTTCACCCAGCATGTTATCTATCTTAAAGGAGAGCCACCTCTAGTGAACTATGGATCTTGATCCTTTTCTTTTACATACAATCTATAAACTGTTTACTGCTTTGTGTTTACTTTCTGCAAACTATTACTTCCTTCCATTCAATACGTTTAATCCTTTGTTTTCAGCAAAACATAGTGAGATTGACAACCTCATCACAAGTTGGGGACAGAGTTCTGTGGTTGTGTTGTGTAGGTCTCCACGTTGCTACTAGCACTGGTAGTGCGCCCTGCTAAGGCTCAGCTAGCAACACCTTTGGGGTGTTTCCTTGCTCCTACTATTTCGATTAAACCTTGGTTTCATAACTGAGGGAAACTTGCTGCTGTGCTCATCGTACCTTCCTCTTGGGGTTCCCAACGAGCTCTACATCAACACTGAGCCATCAAGCATTTTTCTAGCGCCGTTACCGGGGAGTCAAGGACATCTTCACAAGGGGAGTCCCTCATAACCAATCTCTTTACTTTGTTATTTTTGTTTTGCTTAGTTTCTTTTTGCTTTGTTTGCTTGTTTCTTTATCAAAAACACAAAAAATTAGTTATTTTAGTTTGCTTTCTTATTTGAAAACCCAAAAAGATGACTACTCTTGAAAACACTAAGTTGTGTGACTTCACTAGCACCAACAACAATGATTTTATGAGCATACCTATTGCTCCACCTGTGCCTGAAGATACTTTCTTTGAGATAAAACCTGCCTTGCTCAATCTTGTTATGAGAGAACAATTTTCTGGTATTGGTAATGAAGATGTTGCTGCCCATCTAAATAACTTTGTTGAACTTTGTGAGATGAAAAAGCATAGGGATGATGATGGTGATATTATTAAGCTGAAATTGTTTCCTTTCTCTTTGAGAGGAAAAGCTAAAGAATGGTTGAATTCCTTAATTAGGAATAGTATTGATTCTTGGACTAAGTGCAAAGATGCTTTCATTGGAAAGCACTGTCCTCCTACTAAGATTATATCTATGAGGAGTGAAATAATGAAGTTTAAACAATCTGATAATAAACATGTTGCTCAAGCTTGGTAAAGAATGAAATCTTTGGTAAAGAATTGTCCCACTCATGGACTGACTGCTTGGATGATCATCCAAACCTTTTATGCAGGATTGAACTACTCTTCAAGGAACCTATTGGATTCTGCTGCTAGAGGTACCTTTGTGACCATCACTTTGGGTGCTGCAACAAAGCTTCTGGATAATATGATGGTTAACTATTCTGAATGGCATACTGAGAGAGCTCCACAAGGTAAGAAGGTAAATTCTATTGAGGAAACCTCCTCCTTGAGTGATAAAATTGATATTATTATGTCTATGCTTGTGAATGGGAGAGCCCATATTTATCCAAATAATGTTCCTTTAGCCTTTTTGGTTGCTCAAGAAGAGCAAGTTGATGTGAACTTCATAAGAAATAATAATTTTGGCAATAATACTTATAGGAGTAATTTTGATAACAACAATTATAAGCCATATCCTCCCAACAATGGTATTGCTTATGGAAATTCTTACAACAATAATAGGAGTGCACCTTCTGAACTTGAAGTTATGCTTAAGGACTTTATTAGTAAACAAACTACTTTCAATAAAACTATTGAGGAAAAACTCTCTAATGCTAAAAGAAATATATCATCTCTATCTGAAGCTCAATCTTCATTGATTAATAAAATGGCTGCTAAACCTGAAACTAATGATAATCCCTTTGCAACTACTAATGCTATACAAGTAAGAATTGATGAAAATGTTAGACTATTAGCTGAATTACATGCTAAGTGGGAAAGAGAAGATGAAATTTCTAGAAACATTAGTGTTTCTACTATTACCACCACTAGTGTTGAGGCTAGTAATAGCTCTACTACTTTAGATGATAATTATGATTTTGATCTTGATGGTTGCAATATCTCTAAAGTTATTTAGTTCCTACAAAATCTTGCTAAAAGTCCTAATGCTAGTGCTATGAACATGGCCTTTACAAAACACATTACTGATGCTCTCATAAAGATTAAAGAAGAAAAGATGAAACAAAAAGCTTCTATTCCTATAAAACAAGAAGATGGTTGGGAACCCATCATTAATATGAAAGTGAATGACTTTAATTACAAAGCTTTATGTGATCTTGATAGTAGTGTTTCTATTATGCCTAGAAGGATTTATGATATGCTTGATTTGCCTCCACTTGAAGATTGTTATTTGAATGTCCCACTTGATGATAATGCTAAAAAGAAACTCATGGGGAGTCTTAATGATGTTCTCATTATGGTTAACAATGCCTATGGCCCCGTTGATTTCTATGTTTTGGATGTTGAATATTGTCCTATTACTTTGGGAAGACCTTTTCTTAGAACTGTTGGTGCCATTATTGATATGAAAGAAGGCACCATTAAATATCAACTCCCACTTAAGAAAGCTATATAACACTTCCCTAAGAAGAGAGAGAAGATTTCTTTTGCTTCTCCTATGAAAACAAAATTTGGTCTTAATGCTTCTTCATTTGAGAACACTTGATTCTTTTTCTTGCTTCTTATGGTTAACTTAAAGGCGTTAAAGAAAAGTACTTATTGGGAAATAATCCAAAAGTTTTAGATGAGTCTTGGAAGTTATTATTTCAGTAATAACCGCTCCTTATCCTTTTTATTTGCTTTTTGTGCCAAGAGTAACCTCTAATGTGATAGAAGTAATGATTGGGAAAGTTGCTGTCCCGAAACAGATTTATGTGCTTCACCGTAAAAATTCATGTAAAATCTCTGAACGTCTTTTTGAGGCGTGAAGTTTTGGGCTTATGCCCCAGGTTGTTATCTAACTTTCGTTAATTTAACACTTTTTGATTTGAGCAACAGAAGGTCTTTGAAAAAATTCGTCTTTACCTACTGGTCTGTTTTGACAGATTTCTGCCATTTTCTGCATTTGCTTCTTGTTGGTTCCTTTTTGAGTTCTTTTGGGGAATTGAGCTTTTTGAGGGAAGTGCTACAGAAGCTTGTGTTATAATGGATGTTTAGTTGGTGCTATAACTGAATCTTAATACTTATTTATCTTGGGTGCACTAATGTTGCTAATAAAGATTGTGTGAAGTTCTGTATGAAGGAAAACTTTCAGGTGTATGAAAGGAATGAGTAATGAGATGAAGGATGGACTAAAGCTCAATCTTGGGGATGCCACACGTGTCACCCCAAGAAATATCCAAGAAGTACAAGCGTCAAAGCTTTGGGATGCCCAAGGCATCCCCTCCTTCATCAATAAAAATCCCAGGTTTCTTCCAAACGCTTCATTTTTATTGTTTCATGCACAGTTGTGTTGTCTTGGAGCGTCTTATTTTTCGTTTTCTATTTGGTTTTTGTTTGCTTTGGTTTGCTTAGTTTTCTGAATAAATTTGGTTGGACCCTCTCTTTCATACATTGGTTTGCAAATAGTTTGGTTTGGTTTGGAAAAGAGAAGGAAAGTTCATGCTTATGTGGTAAAAAGAGCTCGTTTTGACTGTGGCCTATGCTTTGTCATGCCTTGCTTGATATTGTTTTGGCTTTATGCTTAGTATTCTTTGCTGTAGCATGACTTGTTATAAACAATTGAGATTGCTTAATGTGCCTTTGATGAATCATGCGTTGTTTTAGCATATTAAAGCATAGTATAGTGGTATTCTCCTTTGATGCTTTATTTGGGTTGACTTGACACATGCTCACACCATGTTATGACTATCCAAAGTCACCATAGCCTTTATGATCCTTTAGTCTTCAACTTGTAGTATCACTTTATGCTTTGATCAATGATGTTTTGTCGCTCTGCATGATTATGGCCATTATTGCTCTCTTAGTTTGTCGCTCCCAGTCTTTTGCTAGCCTCCACAACCAAGAATGAGTTCCACTCATGCATCCAACTCCCTAAACCAAGTTATTCCAAAGATTCCACCATACCTACCTACTAGCTTATGCTATTCCAAGTATATTCATGTTTTTGTTTACCTTCCAAATTAAACTTGTTATGAAAAAACTAGTGATTAAAGCTCTCACGAACTTGATGGCACACTTTACTTTTTTGCATCTAATAAACTTGAACCATTGGGTCCTTCTTTGTTGCGTATATGCTTGCGCTTTATAAGTTGAAATTAGCAGAACCATGTATCATGGGGAACGCTTTCAACATTGCACTTGTACTTTGTACCCCGTTGATATCATGTTCTTTTGCTTATGGATCCCGGCGGTGTGAAATAAAAGTGGAACTTGTAAGATCATGGAGTTTGTATGTGTGTTAGAGAAACGCCTAGGCCGCTAGCCTAAGCCATGCCTAATCATGGTGGAAACTTGCAGCATCACCATAATGAGCACTCTATGAAGCATCCTCCATAAAAACCTATGCAAATAGCAAATAAAAAGATCGCTAAGATGCTCATTGTCTGCTTGCCTTGTCATTTTGATTATGGGATAGCTCCTGTATCATGTGCAAGGGGTACCCCGTTGGCGGTTCTTTATGATACATATGTACTTACAATGACAAGAGCTTACTTGTGACTAAAGTTGAGTATCATGAGATTCGGTCTTCGTAAGTAAGGGGCATGAGATTTTGGTTTATAACTTGCCAAGCATATCCTCTTAGTTGTGTCACTTTAACCTTAATCACCTTAAAGATGCTTATGATAGGGGCAATGAGAGCTGAAAGCTATAAGTACCATAATTTTTGGAATCTCTTTAAGACTTGAATCCCTACTTCCTTTTATGAAGGCCTTTCTTCCACCATTATATTGAGTCTCCACCTTCTATCTTTATGCACCTACTTTGAGAGCATAGTGGCCATTCTTAGTTCTATGTGCATTGTCCCAAGACTAGTTGATTGATGCATAACTTGATATTGCTTGTTTTAAACTATTTGTATCTAGTCACTCTTATGAACTTTGAAGGTGTCCTATGTAATTATATTTTCTACTCTATGAGGGACAAGTTGAATACTATTATGCTATGTTTTCTTTATGTGAAACAAACAAACGTATTGCAAAGCATTGTTATTCATGAATCTTTTGTTTGTGCCTTTTCATGTTGAATCTTAGTTTCTTTGTCTTATTGCTAGAACTTTGTATTTCATGTTATGATTGAAGTACTATGATCCCAGCTTCGAATGTTTTACAAATACTTTGATCAAGTCTTTGATGGTGCATGTCACCTAAAAAATTATTCTTTCTTTTTATCACTTACCTACTCGAGGACGAGCAGGAGTTAAGTTTGGGGATGTTGATACATTGCAAATGTATCTATAATTTTTGATGTTCCATGCTTGGTTTTATCCACTTTCTTGTGTTTTGTCCACACTTTGGAGTACTTTTTGTTGGGTCCACTGCATAGAAAACAAAAAATTGCCTACGATGAGAACTACACGCCAAGATCTATCTACTAGGTACAAAGCAATGGGTGGACATACATCCAACGAGAATTTACCCTCGAAGACAACGAGTTTTGTTAACGAGTAGGAACTCGTGGTTGATGTAGTCGTACACTTGTCGATCTCAAGATCGAGTGGAAGTCCGAGCGCCGCAACTCAGCAGCGCATCCGTACTTGCACACACGTTCAAGCCACCGGACAACCCCACCTCCTCGCTCCAGTGATCCAGCAGAAGCAGCAACTCCTTCTAGACAAAATGCCACCGGGAACATGTATCTCGCTAATCCGAGACCATGGGGGAATAATTCTAGAGGGGGAGAGAGATCCTTCACAAGGAGGTGTGAGGAAGAAGGAGGAAGAGGGTGGCCTTTTATAGGAGGAGGGGGTACCCTCTCTCCATGGCCGGCGCATGGGGGGGTGACCCCTCACCTCCCCCATTCATGTGGTGGTAACCCCTCCACATTAAAATGCCTCTTCACATTCCCCTTTAAAGTCCCTACTTTAAATGCATTAAAATTCTCCAAGTTTAATGCTCTCTCTTTAATAAAACTCTTTTATTAAATTTTTTCAGAATTTTGTTAATTACTTTAATTAACAAACATTCACATATAGCCCCTTGCAATATTTCAATATGACATGCAGAACCACTTTCTGCAATTTCACCCGAAACAATTTCCGGTTTCTATCGAAACAATTCCTGCGCTTTGCAATTCTTTCGTCTGAAACATATGTGCTCCAAAATGGTGTCCGGTAACTCTTAAGTCTGTCACCCTACGGTTCGCGAATAATGCAAACATGATTGAGACTCCTCTCAGATCAATAGTCAGAAGCGGGACCTGGAGATCCATACTGACTCCTGCATATTCAACGATGACTTCTGTGATTGTGAGAACCTTTAACGCTTGTAACTAAATTCATTTGTCTCTTGATATAATACATGTCCGAGATTCGATCATCGGTATCCAAATACGTAGTTTGATCTCGTTACCGACATGCACTCTTTTCTCGTTCCCATGATATAACATTCTAGTGATCACATCACTTGCTTGCAAGCTATCTCAATGTGATATCACCGAGAGGGCCCAGAGTATATCTATCCATCATCGGGATTGACAAATTCCACTCTTGATCCATGAGCCTCAACATAACACCTTCATAGCACTGAACCCACCTTTATAGTCACCCTGTTACGGTGTAACGTTTGGTGTTATCAAGATACTCTTCCGGTGTTAGCAATTAACATGATCTCATAGTCTAAGGATAAAGATTACTTCATATGATGTTATAGCAATGTAAACATAATGACTTGATTGTAATGCTATACTTCGGATGAATGTTCATCACATCATTCCACCAATGTTGTGACCTTGTTATTAACAACATCCAATGTCCATGACCAGGAAACCTTGATCATCTTGTTAATCAACAAGCTAGTCTATAAGAGAGGCATAACTAGGAACCCTTTTTGTTTATTAAACACACATGTATTGATGTTTCCGATCAATACAATTCTAGCATGCAAAATAAACATCTATCATATATAAGGAATACATAATAACAACTTTATTATTGTCTCTCAGGGCATATTTCCTTCAGTTTCCCACTTGCACTAGAGACAATAATCTAGTTCACATAGTGATAAATCTAACACCCATGGAGTTCTGGTGTTGATCATGTTTTGCCCTAGGGAGAGCTTTAGTCAACAGATCTGCTACATTTAGGTCCGTGTGTACTTTACAAATCTTTATATCTCCATCCTTGACATGCTCGCGGATGGAGTGAAACCGGCGCTTAATATGCTTGGAATTCTTGTGAGACCTCGGTTCCTTTGCGTTGGCTATGGCTCCATTGTTGTCACAATAGATCACCATCGGGTCCAACGCACTAGGAACCACACCTAGTTCCGTAATGAACTCTTTCATCCAAACCGCTTCCTGCGCCGCTTTTGAAGCAGCAACATATTCCGCCTCCGTCGTTGATCCAGCCACCACAGGTTGTTTGGAACTCCTCCAACTAACTGCTGCTCCATTCAAGAGAAATACGTATCCGGATTGAGACTTAGAGTCATCCGGATCGGTGTCAAAGCTAGCATTGACATAACACTTAGCGACTAGCTCTTCTTCACCTCCGTATATAAGAAACATATCCCTAGTTCTTCTCAAGTACTTGAGGATGTTCTTGACCGCTATCCAGTTTTTCGAACCTGGATCAGATTGGTACCTACTAGTCAAACTAATAGCATGTGCCACATCCGGTCTTGTACATAGCATGGCATACATTATAGAGCCTATGGCCGAGGCATAGGGGATCTTATCCATCATCTCTTTCTTCCGCCAGAGTCGGACTTTGAGTCTTACTCAATGTCTTGCCTTGCAACATAGGTAAGAACCCCTTCTTACTTTCGTCCATATTAAACTTCTTTAATATCTTATCAAGGTATGTACTCTGCGATAGCCCAATTAGGCGCCTTGATCTATCTCTATAGATTTTAATGCCTAATATATATGACGCTTCACCAAGGTCTTTCATCAAAAATTTGCTGTTTAGATAACTTTTAACACTGTTTAAAAGAGCTATATCATTTCCAATCAATAATATGTCATCCACATATAATATCAGAAATGCCACATTGCTCCCACTCACTTTCTTGTAAATACAAGCCTCTCCATAAGTTTGGACAAATCCAAACTCTTTGATCACCTCATCAAAGCGGAGATTCCAACTCCGGGATGCTTGCTTCAGTCCATAGATGGATCGCTGAAGTTTGCATACCTTATTAGCATCCTTAGGATCGACAAAACCCTTAGGTTGTATCATATACAACTCTTCTTCAATATTACCATTGAGGAACGCAGTTTTGACATCCATCTGCCATATTTCATAATCAAAATATGCAGCAATTGCTAACATAATCCTAACCGACTTAAGTATCACTACAGGAGAGAATGTCTCATCGTAGTCAACTCCTTGAATTTGTCGAAACCCCTTTGCGACAAGTCGAGCCTTATAGATGGTCACATTACCATCAACATCAGTTTTTCTTTTGAAAATCTATTTATTCTCAACGGCCTTTCGATCGTGAGGTAAGTCCACCAAGGTCCAAACTTGGTTCTCCTACATGGATTCCATCTTAGATTTCATGGCTTCTAGCCATTTGTTGGAATCCGGGCTCATCATCGCTTCTTCATACGTCGCGGGGTCATCCATTTCATCAACCATGAAATTCACAACAGGATTGCCGTACAGTTTAGGAGCTGCACGTGTCCTGCTTGACCTGCGAGGTTTGGTAGTGTCCTCTTTCGGAGTTTCATGATCAATATCATTAGCTCTCTCTGCATTAGGTGAAGTCAACTCCGAAACAACTTCCGGTGCTGCGCTACTCGCCATTTCATGAAGAGAAGGTTCAATAACCTCTTCGAGTTCTACCTTCTGACTACTCACACCTTTCGCGAGAAACTCCTTCTCAAGAAAGGATCCATTCTTGGCAACAAAAAACTTGCCCTCAGATCTGTGATAGAAGGTATACCCAATCGTTTCCTTAGGGTATCCTATGAAGACGCATTTTCTGCTTTGGGTTCGAGTTTATCCGGCTGAAGTTTCTTCACATAAACATCGCATCCCCAAACTTTAAGAAATGACAACTTAGGTTTGTTTCCAAACCATAATTCATACGGTGTCGTTTCAACGGATTTAGATGGTGCCCGATTTAAAGTGAATGCATTGTTTCAAAGTGCATAACCCCAAAATGACAGTGGCAAGTCAGTCAGAGACATCATAGATCGAACCATATCCAATAAGGTACGATTACGACGTTCCGACACACCATTACGTTGTGGTGTTCCGGCAGGCGTGAGTTGTGAAACTATTCCACACTCTTTCATGTGTGTGCTAAACTCGTAACTTAGATACTCTCCTCCACGGTCAGACCGTAGAAATTTGATCTTTTTATTACGATGATTTTCCACTTCATTCTGAAATTCCTTGAACTTTTCGAAAGTTTCAGACTTGTGTTTCATCAAATAGATATACCCGTATCTACTCAAATCATCCGTGAAAGTAACAAAATAACGATATCCACCTCACGCCGACACACTCATTGGTCCACACACATCAGTATGTATGATTTCCAATAGATCTGTCGCCCGTTCCATTGAACCGGAAAATGGCGTTCTATTCATCTTGCCCATAAGGCATGGCTCACATGTATCAAATGATTCAAAATCAAGTGATTCCAAAAGTCCATCAGAATGGAGTTTCTTCATGCGTTTAACGCTAATATGACCTAGACGGCAGTGCCACATATACGCAGATATATCATTATCAAGTTTAATCTTTTTAGCATTAACATTATGAATATGCGTAATATTACTATCGAGATCCATCAGAAATAAACCATTCAACATAGGTGCATGACCATAGAATATATCATTCTTATAAATCGAACAACCATTGTTTTCAGATTTAAAGGAATAACCACTTTGCATCAAACATGATCCGGATACAATGTTCATGCTCAGTGCAGGCACCAAATAACAATTATTTAGGTTTATAACTAATCCCGATGGCGTATGGAGAGGTAGCGTCCTGACGGCAATCACATCAACTCTTGATCCATTGCCGACCCGCATCCTGACCTCATCCCTTGCTAGTTGTCACTTGTTCCACAGCCCCTGAACCGAGTTACATATATTAGCAACCGATCCCGTATCAAATACCCAAAGCATCACAGTACTAGTCAAGTACACATCAATAACATGTATATCACATATACCTTTGTTTGCCTTGCCGGACTTCTTGTCCGCCAAATACTTGGGGGCGATGCCCAATGGCGATCCTTGCAATAGTAGCACTCGGTATCGGACTTAGGGCCAGCTCGGGGTTTCTTTTCAGGTGTGGCAACAGATTTGCCACCCTTCTTTCCCTTGTGCTTGCCTTTCTTGTCCTTCTTGAAACCGGTGGGCCTATTGATCATCAACACTTGATGTTCTTCCCTAATCTCCACTTCTGCAGTCTTAAGCATTGATAGAAGCTCGGGAAGAGTCTTCTTCATGCTCTGCATATTATAGTTCATCACGAAGCTCTTGTAGCTAGGTGGCAGAGATTGGAGAACACGATGTATGCCCAAGTCAATGGGAATCGTTATTCCCAAGGACACAAGCTTATCGGCGTACCCAGACATTTTGAGTACATGCTCACTAACGGAACTGTTCTCCTCCATCATGCAGCTAAAGAACTTTTCAGCAGCATTATAACTCTCCACGGCAGCATGGGTATCGAAAATCATTTTCAATTCTCCCATGGTATCAAAGGCATTGCCATTTTCAAAACGCTTTCGAAGTTCTGGCTCTAGCCCATACAGTATGCCGCAATGAACTAAGTTGTGGTCCTCCTGACGAGTCACATAGACATTCTTTTCTTTGTCAGGGGCATCAGGAGCTGGTGGGGGGCCTAGCGGCGCATCTAGCACATATTGCTTTTGTGCAGCAGTGAGGAGAATCCTCAAATTCATATCCCAGTTGGTGAAGTTGCTACCATTCACAGCAAGTTTCTCTTTCTCCATGAACACATTGAAATTAAAAGCAGGTGGTGCCATCTACAACAGAATTTGTAAAGTTTATTTAGACTAAGTTTATGATAGAGTGAGTTCAACTAATCCAAATTACTAATAAACTCCCACTCAAAAACGACATCCCTCGTGTCCTTTTGGTGATTACATGAACCAAATCCACTACACCAAGTCCGATCATCACATGAGTTGATGTAGCTTCAAAGGCGAGCATCTATATGGGCATCATATCAACTATATGACTCATGCTTAACCTTTCGGTCCGTGTTCCGAGGCCATGTCTATACATGCTAGGCTCGCCAAGTAAGAACCTTAGTATTCGCGTGTGTAAACTGTCTTACACCCGTTCATATGAAAGCGTAGATTCGAGTACACCCGATCATCACGTGATGTCTCGAAACACGATCCACAGAACGGTGCATACTTAAGGAAGAACACATTTTTATCTTGATATCTAAATGAGGGATCATCTTACAATGCTACAGAAAGCGCCAAACTAGCAGTATAAGATGCTAACATCTAATGTGTAAAGTGAGATGATATGGTCCATGTATTTGATCTCTATCACTTGCGTCGTGGTATGATCTCTATCATTCCTTTGCGTGTAAGGCCAAGGTCTATGGAACTTACACGTTGAGTGTGTTGTAAGAGTATCTATCATACATCTACTTACAACAATACCATATCAATACACTAGCCCAACAACGATCTAAACTAGACGCCTCTAATTTATCAATTGCAAGTTTTACGTGGTTTAGGGCTTTCGGAGATAGAACCGTTCTCACCTACGAACATGAACCACAATGAGGATAACTAAGTTATTAGCAACTCATTGTAAATCAGATATTGACTATAGTAGGAGAGAGATACACCCACCAGCCACTTATGCAAAACAAGTTGCATGTCAGTCGTGGAACCGGTCTCATGTACGATGACATGTAAGGTTGGTCCGGGCCGCTTCATCCCACTATGCCACCAATATCCAAAATACATAGAAGATGCAATAACATGATCATCATCGCCCACATATAAACATATGTGTACTACCCGTGCAAAGCACCTACGCATAGATCAGGCTCTGATACCACTGTTGGGTCCGCAGCATAGAAAACAAAAAATTTCCTATGATGAGAACTACACGCCAAGATCTATCTACTAGGTACAAAGCAACGGGTGGACATACATCCAATGAGAACTTACCCTCGAAGACAACGAGTTTTGTTAACGAGTAGGAACTCGTGGTTGATGTAGATGTACACTTGCCGATCTCAAGATCGAGTGGAAGTCCGAGCACCGCAACTCAGCATCGCATCCGTACTCGCACACACGTTCAAGCCACCGGACAACCTCCACCTCCTCGCTCCAGCGATTCAGCGGAAGCAGCAACTCCTTCCAGACGAAATGCCACCGGGAACATGTATCTCGCTAATCCGAGACCATGGGGGAATAATTCTAGAGGGGGAGAGAGATCCTTCACAAGGAGGTGTGAGGAAGAAGGAGGAAGAGGGTGGCTTTTTGTAGGAGGAGGGGGGGTACCCCCTCTCTCCATGTCCGGCGCATGGGGGGGGGTGACCCCTCACCTCCCCCATTCATGTGGTGGTAACCCCTCCACATTAAAATGCCTCTTCACATTCCCCTTTAAAGTCCCTACTTTAAATGCATTAAAATTCTCCAAGTTTAATGCTCTCTCATTTAATAAAACTCTTTTATTAAATTTTTTCAGAATTTTGTTAATTACTTTAATTAACAAACATTCACATATAGCCCATTGCAATATTTCAATATCACATGCAGAACCACTTTCTGCAATTTCACCCGAAACAATTTCCGGTTTCTATCGAAACAATTCCTGTGCTTTGCAATTCTTTCGTCTGAAACATATGTGCTCCAAAATGGTGTCCGGTAACTCTTAAGTCTGTCACCCTACGGTTCGCGAATAATGCAGACATGATTGAGACTCCTCTCAGATCAATAGTCAGAAGCGCGACCTGGGATCCATACTGACTCCTGCATATTCAACGGTGACTTCTGTGATCGTGAGAACCTTTAACGCTTGTAACTAAATCCCTTTGTCTCTTGATATAATACATGTCCGAGATTCGATCATCGGTATCCAAATACGTAGTTTGATCTCGTTACCGACATGCACTCTTTTCTCGTTCCCATGATATAACATTCTAGTGATCACATCACTTGCTTGCAAGCTATCTCAATGCGATATCACCGAGAGGGCCCAGAGTATATCTATCCGTCATCGGGATTGACAAATTCCACTCTTGATCCATGAGCCTCAACATAACACCTTCGAAGCACTGAACCCATCTTTATAGTCACCCTGTTACGGTGTAACGTTTGGTGTTATCAAGATACTCTTCCGGTGTTAGCAATTAACATGATCTCATGGTCTAAGGATAAAGATTACTTCGTATGATGTTATAGCAATGTAAACATAATGACTTGATCGTAATGCTATACTTCGGATGAATGTTCATCACATCATTCCACCAATGTTGTGACCTTGTTATTAACAACATACAATGTCCATGATCAGGAAACCTTGATCATCTTGTTAATCAACAAGCTAGTCTATAAGAGAGGCATAACTAGGAACCCTTTTTGTTTATTAAACACACATGTATTGATGTTTCCGATCAATACAATTCTAGCATGCAAAATAAACATGTATCATATATAAGGAATACATAATAACAGCTTTATTATTGCCTCTCAGGGCATATTCCTTCACTTCTCATATTATTTCTTGGACTAAGCTATTAACAAGAGCCACAACACAATTACGCCTGCTTTTCGCTGTTTTTGGTTCCGTGAAAGTCAAAATGAATATTCTTGGAATTGGACGGGACAAAAGCCAAAGTGCTTATTTTTCCGAAGTCATCATCGATGCCGAATCACGAGAGAGAAGGGTCAGGGCCACACCACCTGGCCCGCGCCAGGGGGTGGTCTGGCCGACCCCAGCACCCCCGCGGCCTCTCCTTCCGCCTATAAGATGCCCTCAGGATGAAAACCCTTAGTACCCGATCAAAAATACACGAAAGAGTCTATAGTCGCCGTCATCTCCATCCCTAGATCGGGAGGGATCTGAAGCTCTTCCCGGCACCCTACCGGAGAGGGAAATTCACCCTGGTGGCCTTCTTCATCACCATGCAAGCCTCCTGTGTGATGCGTGAGTAGTTCATCTTTGGACTACGGATCCATGTAGTAGCTAGATGGCTGGTTCTCCTCCTTTGTGCTTTCATGTCTAGATCTTGTGAGCTCTGTTCATGATGAAGATCATCTATTTGTAATTCTGCATGTTGTGTTTGCGGGGATCCAATGGATATTGAGATGCTATTTCAGATTGATTATTGATTCTATCATGTCTTTGTTATTTGTGATCTTGCATGCTTTCCATTGTTAGTAGCTATATTGGCCAAGTAGATGCTAGCAACTCCAAGAGTTAGTATTTATGCTCGATAGTGGGTTCATGGCTCTGGTAATCTGGGGAAGTGACAGAAATCTCTAAGGTACTAGATGTGCTGTTGCTACTAGGGAGAAAACAACAATCCTTTGTTCATAGAACAATCGTATTGTTTACATTACATGCAATTTGTAAAGCAATAATATGTTGCTTGCAACTTAATACTAGAGGGGATTCGGATGATAACCTGAAGATGGATTATTAGTCATAGATGAAGTTGGATGGCGGTCTATGTATAATGTTGTAATGCCCAATCGAATCTCAAAGGAGTCAAGATGATTAGCATATGCATGTATTGCTTTCTCGATGTTTGTCAATTGTCCCGCTGTAATTTGTTCACCCAGCATGTTATCTATCTTAAGGAGAGCCACCTCTAGTGAACTATGAATCCCGGCCCTTTTATTTTACATACAATCTATAAACTGTTTACTGCTTTGTGTTTACTTTCTACAAACTGTTACTTCCTTCCATTCGATACGTTTAATCCTTTGTTTTCAGCAAAACACGGTGAGATTGACAACCTCATCGCAAGTTGGGGATAGAGTTCTGTGGTTGTGTTGTGCAGGTCTCCACGTTGCTACTAGCACCGCCAAGGCTCAGCTAGCAACACCTTTGGGGTGTTTCCTTGCTCCTACTGGTTCGATTAAACCTTGGTTTCATAACTGAGGGAAACTTGCTGTTGTGCTCATCATACCTTCCTCTTGGGGTTCCCAACGAGCTCTACATCAACACTGAGCCATCAGTGGTCTGGCCGACCCTAGAACCCCCTCGGCCTCTCCTTCCGCCTATATATTGCCTCTGATACCAAAACCCTAAGTACCCGATCAACAATCTACGAAAGAGTCTGTAGCCGCCATCATCTCCATCCCTAGATCGGGAGGGATCTGAAGCTCTTCCCGGCACCCTACCGGAGAGGGGAATTCACCCTGGAGGCCTTCTTCATCATCATGCAAGCCTCTGATGTGATGCGTGAGTAGTTAATCTCTGGACTACGGGTCCATGTAGTAACTAGATGGCTAGTTCTCCTCCTTTGTGCTTTCATGTTTAGATCTTGTGAGCTCCGTTCATGACCAAGATCATCTATTTGTAATCCATACATGTTGTGTTTGCGGGGATCCGATGGATATTGAGATGCTATTTCAGATTGATTATTGATTCTATCATGTCTTTGTTATTTGTGATCTTGCATGCTTTCTGTTGTTAGTAGCTATCTTGGCCAAGTAGATGCTAGCAACTCCAAGAGTTAGCATTTATGCTCGATAGTGGGTTCATGCCTCTGGTAATCTGGGGAAGTGACAGAAATCTCTAAGGTACTAGATGTGTTGTTGCTACTAGGGAGAAAACAACAATCCTTTGTTCATAGAACAATCGTATTGTTTACTTTACATGTAATTCGTAAAGCAATAATCTGTTGCTTGCAACTTAATACTGGAGGGGGTTCGGATGATAACATGAAGGTGGATTATTAGTCATAGATGCAGTTGGATGGCGGTCTATGTATAATGTTGTAATGCCCAATCAAGTCTCAAAGGAGTCAAGATGATTAGTATATGCATGTATGCTTTCTCGATGTTTGTCAATTGCCCCGTTGTAATTTGTTCACCCAGCATGTTATCTATCTTAAGGAGAGCCACCTCTAGTGAACTATGGACCCCGGTCCTTTCTTTTACATTCAATCTACTGTTTACTGCTTTGTGTTTACTTTTTATAAACTATTACTTCCTTCCATTCGATACGTTTAATCCTTTGTTTTCAGCAAAACCGGTGAGATTGACAACCTCATCGCAAGTTGGGGACAGAGTTCTGTGGTTGTGTTGTCAGGTCTCCATGTTGCTGTTGGCACCGGTAGTGCGTCCTGCCAATGTTCAGCTAGCTACACCTTTGGGGTGTTTTCTTGCTCCTACTGGATTGATAACCTTGGTTTCGTACTGAGGGAAAACTTGATGTTGTTCTCATCATACCTTCCTCTTGGGATTCCCCAACGAGCTCGATATATTTTGGGCCATCAGGGACCGCAGGTGGCGCTAGTGGAGGGCGGCGGCAGCGGTGGTGGTGGACAGTGGTCTGGGCGGGCAGGGAAGAAAATGTATCATAGATCTAAAATATTTGTCCAAATATTTTTGGATCTTTTCCCCCAGGTACTATCCTTAGACGGCTGCAAATGTAAAACATCTCTAAGAACGTCCGTTGTTCGAATATTTCATATTTTGCTGCCAAGTACTTCCCTAACTAATATGACGACTAGAAATTTTAAAAGAACTAATATTCGGAACTCTGGAGTTTGCTTATCCTAAAATTTAAGAATTATTCATATTTTAAAGGCGAAGGAAGGTGTCTATACATGCTATCTATGTGAAATTGAGTCCCCTAAGACTAAGTTAGGTTCAAACATTAAAGATAATTGGCGTAGTACCAAACTTGGATCTTACCCTGAAAGGCATGACGACTCCTAGTATTCATGCGCTTGCTGTAGAGCAATAAGGTGCAAGTGTTTAGAATTTTACTAATTCAAATGTTTACTCATGAAGTGAGATCATTTGGTTACTTAAATATGATTTTTTACCAATATAACCTTTTTTATGTATTCTTTGAAGGAAGTCTCTAATACATTGCAAATGTATCTATAATTTTTGATGTTCCATGCTTAGTTTTATCCACTTTCTTGTGTTTTGTTCCAACTTTGGAGTACTTTTATTATGATTTCTTGGACTAACCTATTAACAAGAGCCATAGTGACTTTTGCTTTTCGTTGTTTTGGTTCCAGAAAAGTCAGAAAATGAATATTATCGGAATTGGACAGGACAAAAGCCAAAGTGCCTATTTTTCCGGAAGGGATCATGTGCCAGAATACGAGACGGAGAGGGGCCAGGGGCCGGCCACACCACCTGGACGTGCGGCCAGGCCTGGCCCGCGCCAGGGGGTGGTCTGGCCGACCCCCCTCGGCCTCTCCTTCCGCCTATAAGTTGCCCTCGGGACGAAAACCCTAAGTACCCGATCAAAAAATCCACGAAAGAGTCTGTAGCCGCCGTCATCTCCATCCCTAGATCGGGAGGGATCTGAAGCTCTTCCCGGCACCCTGCCGGAGAGGGGAATTCACCCTGGAGGCCTTCTTCATCACCATGCAAGCCTCCGGTGTGATGCGTGAGTAGTTCATCCTTGGACTATGTTTCCATGTAGTAGCTAGATGGCTGGTTTCTCCTCCTTTGTGCTTTCATGTTTAGATCTTGTGAGCTCCATTCATGATCAAGATCATCTATTTGTAATTCATACATGTTGTGTTTGCGGGGATCCGATGGATATTGAGATGCTATTTCAGATTGATTATTGATTCTATCATGTCTTTGTTATTTGAGATCTTGCATGCTTTCCGTTGTTAGTAGCTATCTTGGCCAAGTAGATGCTAGCAACTCCAAGAGTTAGTATTTATGCTCGATAGTGGGTTCATGCCTCCGTAACTGGGAAGTGACAGAAATCTCTAAGGTACTAGATGTGTTGTTGCTACTAGGGAGAAAACAACGATCTTTTGTTCATAGAACAATTGTATTGTTTACTTTACACGCAGTTCGTAAAGCAATAATCTGTTGCTTGCAACTTAATACTGGAGGGGGTTCAGATGATAACCTGAAGGTGGATTATTAGTCATAGATGCAGTTGGATGGCGGTCTATGTATTATGTTGTAATGCCCAATCAAGTCTCAAAGGAGTCAAGATGATTAGTATATGCATGTATTGCTTTCTCGGTGTTTGTCAATTTCCCCGTTGTAATTTGTTCACCCGGCATGTTATCTATCTAAGGAGAGCCACCTCTAGTGAACGATGGATCCCGGTCCTTTTTTTTACATACAATCTACAATCTTTTACTGCTTTGTGTTTACTTTCTGCAAACTTTTACTTCTTTCATTCGATACGTTTAATCCTTTGTTTTCTGCAAAACACGGTGAGATTAACAACTGCATCGCAAGTTGGGGACAAAGTTCTGTGGTTGTGTTGTGCAGGTCTCCACATTGCTACTAGCACCGGTAGTACGCCCTGCCAAAGCTCAGCTAGTAACATCTTTGGGGTGTTTCCTTGCTCCTACCGGTTCGATTAAACCTTAGTTTCGTAACTGAGGGAAACTTGCTGCTGTGCTCATCATATCTTCCTCTTGGGGTTCCCAACGAGCTCTACATCAACACCACGCACCAAGCACTTTTCTGGGCGCCGTGTATTGAGCCATCAAGCGATTTTCTCGCGCCGTTGCCGGGGAGTCAAGGACATCTTCACAAGGGGAGTCCCTCATAACCAATCTCTTTACTTTGTTGTTTTTGTTTTGCTTAGTTTATTTTTGCTTTGTTTGCTTGTTTTGTTCTTCAAAAATCCAAAACAATTAGTTTTACTTGTTTGCTTTCTTATTTGAAAACCCAAAAAAAATTGACTACTCTTGAAAAAACTAAGTTGTGTGACTTCACTAGCACCAACAACAATGATTTTATGAGCACTCCTATTGCTCCACCTGTGGATGAAAATACTTTCTTTGAGATAAAACCTGCTTTGCTCAATCTTGTTATGAGAGAGCAATTTTCGGGTATTGGTAATGAAGATGCTGCTTCCCATCTAAATAACTTTGTTGAACTTTGTGAGATGCAAAAGCATAGGGATATAGATGGTGATATTATTAAGCTGAAATTGTTTCCTTTCTCTTTGAGAGGAAAAGCTAAAGAATGGTTGAATTCCTTAACTAGGAATAGTATTGATTCTTGGACTAAGTGCAAAGATGCTTTTATTGGAAAATACTATCCTCCTGCTAAGATTATATCCATGAGAAGTGAAATAATGAAGTTTAAACAACTTGATAATGAGCATGTTGCTCAAGCTTGGGAAAGAATGAAATCTTTGGTTAAGAATTGTCCCATTCATGGACTGACTGCTTGGATGATCATCCAAACTTTTTATGCAGGATTGAACTATTCTTCAAGGAACCTATTGGATTCAGCTGCTGGAGGTACATTTATGACCATCACTTTGGGTGCTGCAACAAAACTATTGGATAATATGATGGTTAATTATTCTGAATGGCATACTGAGAGAGCTCCACAAGGTAAGAAGGTAAATTCTGAGGAAACCTCTTCCTTGAGTGATAAGATTGATATTATTATGTCTATGCTTGTTAGTGGGAAAGCCCATATTGATCCAAATAATGTTCCTTTAGCCTCTTTGGTTGCTCAAGAAGAGCAATTTGATGTGAACTTCATAAGAAATAACAACTTTGGCAACAATGCTTATGGTAATAATGCTTATAGGAACAATTTTGGTAACAACAATTATAAGCCTTATCCTCCCAACAATGGTAATGCTTATGGAAATTCTTACAACAATAATAAAAGTGCTCCTTCTGAACTTGAAGTTATGCTTAAAGAGTTTATTAGTAAACAAACTGCTTTCAATAAAACTATTGAGGAAAAACTCTCTAATGCTGAAAGAAATATAGCATCTTTGGCTGAAGCTCAATCTACTTTGAATAAAATGGCTGCTAAACCCGAAATTAATGAGAATCCCTTTGCAGCCACTAATGCTATACAAGTAAGAATTGATGAAAATGTTAGACTATTAGCTGAATTACATGCTAAGTGGGAAAGAGAAGATGAAATTGCTAGAAACATTAGTGTTTCTACTATAACCACCACTAGTGTTGAGGATAGTAATAGTTCTACTACTTTAGATGATAAAGTTGATTTTGATCTTGATGGTTGCAACATCTCTGAAGTTATTAAGTTCCTACAAAAGCTTGCTAAAAGTCCTAATGCTAGTGCTATGAACATGGCTTTTACAAAACACATTACTGATGCTATCATAAAGATTAAAGAAGAAAATATGAAACATAAAGCTTCTATTCCTATAAAGCAAGAAGATGGTTGGTAACCCATCATTAATATAAAAGTGAATGACTTTGATTTCAAAGCTTTGTGTGATCTTGATAATAGTGTTTCTATTATGCCTAGAAGGATTTATGATATGCTTGATTTGCCTCCTCTTGAAGATTGTTATTTGAATGTCCCACTTGATGCTAATGCTAAAAATAAACTCATGGGGAGTCTTAATGATGTTCTTATTATGGTTAATGATTCCTATGTCCCCGTTGATTTCTATGTTTTGGATGTTGCTTCTTGTCCTATTACTTTGGGAAGACCTTTTCTTAGAACTGTTGGTGCCATCATTGATATGAAAGAAGGCACAATTAAATATCAACTCCCATTCAAGAAAGGTATAGAAAACTTCCCTAAAAAGAGAGAAAAGATTTCTTTTGCTTCTCCTATGAAAACAAAATTTGGTCTTAATGTTTCTTCATTTGAGAACACTTGATTCTTTCTTTGGTTCTTATGCCTAACTTAAAGGCGTTAAAGAAAAGTACTTGTTGGGAGATAACCCAAGAGTTTTAGTTGAGTCTTGGAAGTTATTACCTCTGTAATAACCTCCCCTTATCCTTTTTATTTGCTTTTTGTGCCAAGAGTAACCTCTAATGAGAGTGAAGTAATGATTGGGAAAGTTGCTGTCCCGAAACAGATTTCTGTGCTTCGCCATAAATATTCCTGAGAGATCTCTGTACGTCGGATTGAGCTGTAATTTTTTGTGCTTCTGCCCCAGGTTGTTATCTAACTTTAGTTTGTTCAACACTTTTAGATTTGAGCAACATAAGGTCTTCGAAAAAATTCGTCTTCACCGGCTGGTCTGTTTTGACAGATTTCTGCCATTTTCTGCATTTGCTTCTTGTTAGTTCCTTCTTGAGTTCCTTTGGGGAATTGAGCTTTCTGAGGGAAGTGCTACAGTATCTAGTGTTCTAATGGAAGTTTATTTGGTGTTATAACTGAACCTTGAGACTTATTTATCTTAAGTGCACTAATGTTGCTAATAAATATTGTGTGAAGTTTTGTATGAAGGAAAAATTTCAGGTGTATGGAAGGAATAAGTAATGAGATGAAGGATGGACTAAAGCTCAAGCTTGGGTATGCCACGCTTGTCACACCAAGAAATATCCAAGAAGTACAAGCTTCAAAGCTTGGGGATGCCCAATGCATCCCCTTCTTCATCAATAAAAATCCCAGGTTTCTTCCAAACACTTCATTTTTATTGTTTCATGCATAGTTGTGTTGTTCTTGGAGCGTCTTCTTTTTCGTTTTCGTTTTGATTTTTCGTTTGCTTGGTTTGCTTAGTTTTCTGAATAAATTGGTTGGACCCCCTCTTTCATACATTGGTTTGCAAATAGTTTGGTTTGGTTTGAAAAAGAGTAGGAAAGTTCATGCTTATGTGGTAAAAAGTGCTCGTTTTTGACTGTAGCCTATGCTTTGTCATGCCATGCTTGATATTGTTTTGTCTTAATGCTTAGTATTCTTTGTTGTGGCATGACTTGTTATAAACAATTGATATTGCTTAATGTGCCTTAGATGAATCATGCGTTGTTTTAGCATATTAAAGCATAGTATAGTGGTATTCTCCTTTGATGCTTTATTTGGGTTGACTTGGCGCATGCTCACACCATGTTATGACTATCTCAAGTCACCATAGCCTTTAAGATCCTTTAGTTTTAAACTTGTAGTATCACTTGATGCTTTGATCAATGATGTTTTGTCGCTCTGCATGATTATGGCCATTATGGCTCTCTTAGTCTATCGCTCTCAGTCTTTTGCTAGCCTCCACAACAAAGTATGAGTTCCACTCATGCACCCAACTCCCTAAACCAAGTTTTTCCAAAGATTCCACCATACCTACCTACTAGCTTATGCTATTCCAAGTATATTCATGCTTTTGTTTACCTTCCACTTGTTATGAGAAAACTAGTGATTAAAGCTCTCACGAACTTGATGGCACACTTTACTTTATTACCCCTAATAAACTTGAACCATTATGTCTTCTATGTTGTATATGCTTGCACTTATTTGTTGGGAATTAGCAGAACCATGCTTTCATGGGGAACGCTTTCAACATTGCACTTGGTACTTGTACCTAGTTGATATCATGCTCTTTTGTATATGGATGTCGTCGGTGTGAAATGAAAGGGGAGCTTGTAAGTCCATGGAGTTATGTATATGTGTTAGAGAAATGCCCGGGCCACTGGTCTAATCCATGCTGACATGGTGGAAACCTGCAGCGTAACCATAATGAGCTGTCTATGAAGCATTCTTCTTATAAAAAAGAGTCCTATTGAGAAAAAATAGAAAAAAAGAGATACTATGAAAAAAGGAAAGAGAGAAAAAAGCACCATATTTCCATGGTAAATAAGAAGAATGTTGAGATGCTCGTTGTCTGCTTGCCTTGTCATTTTGATATGGGGATTCTTCCGTATGATCGGGCAAGGGGTACCCCGTTGGCGGTTCTCTATGATCAACATGTACTTACGATGACAAGAACTTACAAGTGACTAAACTTGAGTAACATGAGGAGCGGCCCTCGTATACAAGGGACATGAGATTTCTGACTTATACTTCGTCAAGCATGTACACCATCGTTTGTTCACTTTAACCTTAATCACTTCAAGATTCTTATGATAGGGGGAATGAGAGATGAAAGCTATAAGTATCATAATTTTTGGAAGCTCTTTATGAGACTTGAATCCCTACTTCCTTTTACAAAAGGCCTTTCTTCCACCATTATATTGAGTCTCCACCTTCTATCTTTATGCACCTACTTTGAGAGCATAGTGGCCATTCTTAGTTCTATGTGCATTGTCCCAATACTAGTTGATTGATGCATAACTTGTTATTGCTTGTTTGAAACTATTGTATCTAGTCACTCTTATGAACTTTGAAGGTGTCCTATGCATTTATATTTGCTACTCTATGAGGGACAAGCTGAATACTTTTATGCTATGTTTTCTTTATGTGAAACAAACAAACGTCTTGTAAAGCATGTTATTCATGAATCTTTTGTTTGTGCCTTTTCATGTTGCATCTTAGTTTCTTTGCTTATTGCTAGAACTTTGTCTTTCATGTTATGATTGAAGTACTATGATCCCAGCCTTGAATGTTTTGCAAATACTTTGATCAAGTCTTTGATGGTGCATGTCACTTCAAAAATTCTTTCTTTTTATCACTTACCTACTCGAGGACGAGCAGGAGTTAAGCTTGGGGATGTTGATACATTGCAAATGTATCTATAATTTTTGATGTTCCATGCTTGGTTTTATCCACTTTCTTGTGTTTTGTCCACACTTTGGAGTACTTTTCATATGATTTCTTGGACTAACCTATTAACAAGAGCCACAGTGCACTGCCTGTTTTACGCTATTTTCGGTTCGGAAAGTCGAAAATGAATATTCTCGGAATTGGACGGGACAAAAGCCAAAGTGCCTATTATCCGGAAGGGATCAAGTCCCAGAATACAAGACGGAGAGGGTCCAGGGGCCGGCCACACACTGGCCGCGGCCAGGCCTGCCCACGCTTAGGGGTGGTCCGCCGACCCAGCACCCTCGGCCTCTCCTTCCGCCTATAAGTTGCCCTCGGGACGAAAACCCTAAGTACACAATCAAAAATCCACGAAAGAGTCTGTAGCCGTCGTCATCTCCATCCCTAGATCGGGAGGGATCTGAAGCTCTTCCGGCACCTGGGAGAGAATTCACCGAGGCCTTCTTCATCACCATGCAAGCCTCCGGTGTGATGCGTGAGTAGTTCATCCTTGGACTACAGTTCCATGTAGTAGCTAGATGGCTGGTTTCTCCTCCTTTGTGCTTTCATGTTTAGATCTTGTGAGCTCCGTTCATGATCAAGATCATCTATTTGTAATTCATACATGTTGTGTTTGCGGGGATCCGATGGATATTGAGATGCTATTTTAGATTGATTATTGATTCTATCATGTCTTTGTTATTTTAGATCTTGCATGCTTTCCGTTGTTAGTAGCTATCTTGGCCAAGTAGATGCTAGCAACTCCAAGAGTTAGTATTTATGCTCGATAGAGGGTTCATGCCTCTGGTAATCTGGGGAAGTGACAGAAATCTCTAAGGTACTAGATGTGCTATTGCTACTAGGGAGAAAACAACGATCTTTTGTTCATAGAACAATTGTATTGTTTACTTTACACGCAGTTCGTAAAGCAATAATCTGTTGCTTGCAACTTAATACTGGAGGGGGTTTGGATGATAACCTAGAGGTGGATTATTAGTCATAGATGCAGTTGGATGGCGGTCTATGTATTATGTTGTAATGCCCAATCAAGTCTCAAAGGAGTCAAGATGATTAGTATATGCATGTATTGCTTTCTCGGTGTTTGTCAATTGCCTCGCTGTAATTTGTTCACCCAACATGTTATCTATCTAAGGAGAGCCATCTCTAGTGAACTATGGATCGCGGTCCTTTTCTTTACATACAATCTACAATCTTTTACTGCTTTGTGTTTACTTTCTGCAAACTTTTACTTCTTTCGATTCGATACGTTTAATCCTTTGTTTTCCACAAAACACGGTGAGATTGACAACCTCATCACAAGTTGGGGACAAAGTTCTGTGGTTGTGTTGTGCAGGTCTCCACGTTGCTACTAGCACCGATAGTGCGCCCTGCCAAAGCTCAGCTAGTAACACCTTTGGGGTGTTTCCTTGCTCCTACTGGTTCGATTAAACCTTGGTTTCATAATTGAGGGAAACTTGCTGCTGTGCTCATCATACCTTCCTCTTGGGTTTCCCAACGAGCTCTACATCAACACCACGCACCAAGCACTTTTCTGGGTGCCGTGTATTGAGCCATCAGTCTTGTTGATTGAATATTCGGAACTCCGGATATATTCGGAACTCCGGATATTGTTAATCCTAAATTCTCAGATTTATTCATAATTTAAAGGCAAAGGAAGATGTTTACACATGCTTACTAGAGTGAAATTGAGTCCTAAGAGTAAATGAGGTCCATACATTGAAGAAAATATATGGCGTAGTACAAACTCATAGTGTTCATGCGCTTGCTGTAGAGCAATAAGGTGCAAGTATTTTGAATTTGACTAATTCAAATGTTTAATCATCAAGTGAGATCATTTGGTTACTTTAATATGAATTTTTCACCAATATAACCTTTTTTCATGTATTCTTTGAAGGAAGTCTTGTTGATTGAATATTCGGAACTCCTGATACTGTTAATCCTAAATTTTGAGATTTATTCATAATTTAAAGGCAAAGGAATGTGTTTACACATGCTGGCTAGAGTGAAATTGAATCCTAAGAGTAAATGAGGTTCATACATTAAAGAAAATATATGGCATAGTACAAACTCGTAGTGTTCATGCGCTTGCTGTAGAGCAATAAGGTGCAAGTGTTTTGAATTTGACTAATTCAAATGTTTAATGCCAATGTGAGATCATTTGGTTACTTAAATATGAATTTCTAGCAATTTGAACTCTTTTTCCATGTATTCCTTGACAATTTTGGTAGTGTGCATGATCATGATCAGTAATATAATAAACGAGGTACTTAGTAGTTCAACCACCACAGAGTGCGAATATATATATTGTCTTACATGCAACACCAGAGGTAATAATTAACTTAAACAAAATAAGCAGGGGCAGCAGTAGGAACATCAGCCTACTCGAGGGGAAAAGGCCAGTCCTGGCATATTTACGGAGGAATTTGCCATAAGTTGTGTGCTTCACCACGCCTTCTGCTGGTGCTTATGACTGCGGTCACGGCTGATGCCCACCGAGTGCTTGATCATGCATTCGAGGTCCTGGTCGATGACTCTACCACAGAATGGGCAAAACAATCTTCCTTACAGTGGAAGTGAATTTTCCCACTCCGTAAGCGCCTCAGCACGTAGCGGCTCTTGTAGTCCCTAGAGTACTTGGCAGCGCTCACGTCATCAGATTCTTCCTATTGATTTTTAAGTACATAATTAGAACTCATACAAATGATTAAATTATATTACAATTCAAGAATTTACAACATATGTAAGATAATAATAAATTGATATCAAATAAAATGTATCTCAGCAATGGTTTGATCAGTTCATATATCATTTCATGTATTGAAACAAAATGACAAGTACATGGATGATAATTTATATTATACATATCTCATCATCATTAGTTCATAAAGTAAAGTTTCATGGATAGTGTAACACAAGAAAGAAACAAATAGATTTAGATACATGTAACCAAAAAATCAAACAAAAGATTTAGATACATGTAGAACAAATCTGGGGCCTCATAAGTTTCTTTAGAGATGGCGTAAGCGAACCAAGTATCAATTGAACAACCTATTGTTCTTGTACATTGCCCTAGGTTCACTAACCCATCCGTGAAAAAATCTAACACCAATGTGTTGGCCTTGCATTCTTTTGGGGTAGATTTGAATCATTCGCCATAGTAAGAATTTTAAATATAATATTTCTTATACACTATGAATACATATGTTTCCTAAATATTTTAATTATAATAACCAAAAACCAAACAATATTCATAGGTACATGAAGAAACAAACTTATGATCAAACCATGCATGTACATGAATCATTGGCCACAGTAAGAAATTTGAACCTGGGGCCTCATAAGTTTCTCCAGAGATGGCGTAAGCGAACCAATTACCAATTGAAAAACCTATTCTTGTACACTGCCCTAGGTTCGCTAACCCATCCATGAAAAAATCTAACACTAATGTGTCTGCCTTGCACTCTTTTAGAGCAAATTTGAATCATTGGCCATAGTAAGAAATTAAAATGTAATCCTTCTTATACACTATGAATGTAGGTGTTTCCTAAATATTGTAATTATAATAACAAAAAACCAAAAAATATTTACAGGTACATGAAGAAACAAGTTATGATCAAACCATACACAATTGGTTGTGTACTAGCAGAAACAAATCAAAGACCATAATTCCATATATATGAATGTAGAATAAATCTGGGGCCTTATAAGTTTTTTCAGAGATGGAGATGGCGAACCAAAGTACCAAGAACAACCTATATTGTTTATGTACCTTGCCCAAGGTTCACTAACCCATCCCTAAAAAAACTAACACCATCAAATATGTCTACCCCTTGCACTCTTTTGGGGAAATTTTGAATCATTGGCCTCAATGAGAAATAGAAATGTAATATACACTATGTAACATGCATACATGCATGTTGTGTATCGAAATCAACATTCCAGTAACAACAATCCCTAAAACCCCTAAAATCAAATATGTTATAGATCAATTAAATCTACAACACAAGAAGAACTGAAGGTAATATGCCTTGAGAGGCAATAATAAAGTTGTTATTATCGTATTCCAAGTATATGATAGATGTTTATTTTGCATGCTATAATTGTATTAATTGGAAACATTAATACATGTGTGTTTAATAAACAAATACAGGGTTCCTAGTTTTGCCTCTCATATAAACTAGCTCTTTGATTAACAAGATGATCAAGGTTTCCTAATCATGGACATTGGATGTTGTTAATAACGAGGTCATATCATTGGTTGAATGATGTGATGAACATTCATCTGAAGTATAGCAATACAATCAAAGTTATTATGTTTAAATTGCTATAACATCATACGAAGTAACTTTAGTCCTTAGACCATAAGCTCATGTTAATTGCTAACACCGAAAGTGTACTTTGATAACATCAAACGTCACACCGTAATAGGGTGACTATAAAGGTGGGTTTGGGTACTCTGAAAGTGTTATGTTGAGGCTCATGGATCAAGAGTGGAATTTTTCCATCCCGATGATGGAGAGATATACTCTTGGACCTCTCGGTGATATCACATTGATGTAGCTTGCAAGCAAGTGATAAGATCACTAGATGTTATATCATAGGAACGAGAAAATAGTACTTGTCGGTAACAAGATCAAACTAGGTATGAGGATACCGATGATCGAATCTCGGACATGTAATATATCACAAGACAAAGGGATTTAGTTACAAACATTAAAGCTTCACACGATCACTGGAGTCATCGTTGAATATGTGGGAGTCATTATGGATCTCCAGGTCCTACTGCTGATTATTGGTCGAAGAGGGGTCTCGATCATGTCTGCATTATTCGTGAACCGTAGGGTGACATAATTAAGGGGTACCGACACCATTTGGAGCAAATATGTTTTCAGATAAATATTAAGAAAACACTAGAATCATTTCGGTGGACACCAAAATTGTTTTGGGTGAAATTACTGAAACTGGTTCTGCATGTGATATTGAAATGTTGCAGGAGGTTTTATGTGAATGTTTGTTCATTCAAGTAATTAACAAAATTCTGAATAAAATAAAGAAAAGACTTTTATTAAATGAGAGATGCATTAATTTTGGTGAAAAATTAATGCAACTTTGGGTGAAGATAGAATTAATGAGAGTGGGCTTAGTGAAAGCTCCACTCACCATTATGGAGGGAGAGGTGGGGGCACCACCATGGCTGGCGAACATGCCCATTTGGTAGACCCCTTCCCTATAAAAGGAGGCCTCCTCCTCCTCTCCTCTAACAAATCCTCGTGAAGGATCTCTCTCCCCTCTAGAATTATTCCTCCATGGTCCCTGATTAGCGAGATACATGTTCCCGATGGCTTTGTCTGAAAGGAGTTGTTGCTTCCGCTGCACCGCTGGAGCAAGGACACGGAGGTTGTCGGAGGACCGGATGTGTGTGCGATCATGAATACACCGCTGCTTTGCGGTGTTGGACTTGATGGTGCTGGATTTGCTGGACTTGCTGGACTTTATCACGATCTTGAGATCGGCAAGCGAATGACTACATCATCCACGAGTCCAACCTCGTTACACTTTGTCGCTCTTCAAGGATATGTTCTCTATGGATGTATATCCACCTGTTGATTATATCTAGGTACATAGATCTTGGTGCTTAGTAGTTCACATCGTAGGAATTTTTTTCTTTTCTATGTTGCGAACCCAACAAGAACTGTATGAACAACAATAAGCAAATATAAATTTACTAGATGGGAGATGAGCAGATCTAATCAAATATCCAAAACAATCGACCGTCCAAACCATATATATATTCTAATATGTCTACTGCAAGAAGGCGTCAGAGCAAAAGAACCTATAGATTGAGCAAATACTATGTATGAACAGTGAAATCCATGATCGCGAATAGAGAAGCAAAGTAGTATATAGTACCTCGGATGCCTCATCTGAGACCTCCTCCTCGAACTCGTCCATCTCCTCGATTGCTTTGAGGATTTGGTCGTTGAGGATGGGGTCGTTGATGATCATGACCGCCAGGTTTCCTCTGCCTGCATGCCCCTCATCTAGATCTACCACTGGCACCATGATATAGCCGTTCACCTGTTGCTCGACGGCGATGGCGACTGGCTGGACGGAGCCCGAAGCATCTTACGGCGCGGCGACGGCGACCAGGTTGTGTGCCCGGAGAAGCCGCCTCCGCCTGCTCGACAACGACCGATCCATCTGCTCCTCCTCCAACTGGCTTCACCTCCGGCTTGTCTCCACGGGTACGCTTCATAGTGCAAATAAGGGGAGGGTGGTGCTATGGAAATAGCTTCTGCACGCGCGGAAAGGTGTAGATTGGGGTTTTGTGACCAGATAGATTTGAGGGAAAGGATGGTGGCTCCTGGAAGATGAAGGCCAAGCGGGTTTATATACGCGGGGATGTGTTGGTCATCCTCGAGTGGACACGTCTAGGTGTGGACGGGTGGCTGGTGGACGCGTGCATGACCTCCACTTTCTAATTGTATTAACAACACGCGCATGCTACCTCGAAAACATGCGCATGCTACCTCGAGACGGGTGGTATAATTGTCCGCCTAATTAGACTCCTAGAGGCGGTTAATATTTCTGACCAACTGTGGTTCAGTGATCTAGGGAGACAGTCAATATTATCATTTGTCTCAGGTACACGTTAGAGGCGGTTAATATTTCTGACCGGCTGAGGAGGAAGTAACACTAGAGACAGTGTTAATTCACAACCATCTGAGGTTATAGTTAGAGGCAATCACAATATTATGACCTCCTAAGGTTGATGAACACAACCGGTTGTTTGTATTTTAGGGGTAAACCACCTCTAGGCACCGTCTCTAAGTATCGAGTTTGTACTAGTGAGGTGGGGAACCCACCTTGGCCATTGTCCATGGCATGGGGATGCCCCTCCCCCTATAAAAGGAGCTCCCCTCCTCCTCCACTCACACAGCTCCTCGTGAAGGATCTCTCTCCCCCTCTAATAAATTCCCTATGGCTTCGAATTAGCAAAGTACATGTTCTCGATGGTTTCTCTGGAAGGATCTGCTGCTTCCGCTGCTTTGCTGGAGAGAGGACTCGGAGGTTGTAGGGGTGCTGGATATGTGTGTGATCACGGATGCGCTGCTACTTCATGGAGCTGGACTTCAACTCATTCTTGAGATCCGCAAGTGTACGACTATATCATCCATGAAATCAGATTTCGTTAACAAAGCTTTTCGATCTTCGAGGGTAAGATCTTCATGGATGTATCCACCCGTTGATTGTATCTAGCTAGATAGATCTTGGTGCTTAGTTTTTCATATCGTAGGAATTTTTTGTTTTCTATGCTTTGAACTCAACATTGGTATCTGAGCCGGATCTATGCGTAGATGCTTTGCACGGGTAGAACACATGTGAATATGTGGACGCTGATGATCATGTTATTGTATACTCTATATATTTTTTATATTGGTGACATAGTGAGATAAAGCGGCCCGGACTAACTTTATATGTCCTCGCATATAAGACTTGTTCCACGCTTGACATGCAACTAGTTTTGCATAAGTGGCTTGCGGGTATCTGTCTCTCCTACTATAGTCAATATCTGATTTACAGCGGGTCACTAATAATTTGAATATCATCATTGTGATTCCATGTTCACAGGTAAGAACGGTTCTATCTTCGAAAGCCCTAAACCACGTAAAAAACATGCAAAAGATAAATTAAAAGCTTCTAGTTTAGTTGTTATTGGGCAAGTATTATGATATGGTAATGTTATAATTTAAAATATAGTTTGGTACTCTTGAAAATTATAACAAACCAAAGTATAAACACCATAGAACTTGGTATTACACGAATGGAATGGAGATCATACCATGATACACAAGATAGTGATCAAGTGCAAGAACTATAACATATCACTTTTTGCATATGATGTTTGTTTGCATCTTATTTTACTTGTATGGCGCTTAGTAGCATTATAAGATGATCCATCATTTAAATATCAAGACAAAATATGTTCTTCCTTTAGTATGCACCGTTAAGAAAGTTAATTATTTTGGAGGTTTAACCACTTATGTGGTGACTCCTAGAGTTATTCTTATGCCGAGAGGAGCGATCTCTCTTTTATAGGTAGGGTTGTGCTAGGGGACGAAAAGAGGAATCAGGTGATGAACCGAAGCCCACTGAGTTCATATTAAGCACTCAAGATTCCCGCAACCCGTGGTGCGTGCGTCGCGTCGGGACGAGGCGAAGCGAGGAGGAGGAGCGCGCGTGTATATGTCTTCTCTTCTCAAGCTCGTCCAATTAGTGGAATAACTGACCTTATAAACTTCTCTAATTTTCACTCAACTAACAACGTGAGACTAAACTTTTATCTCACCTCTTGGCTTATATGAATGAGCCAAATGGGTTTTTAGAATTTCAGAAATTATTGGCATAATATAAATGAGCTGGACATATTTAGGAAAAAATCCAGCATTTAGTTCCGAGAATTTGAGTAACACTACCAGAAAGATATACAACTGGACAGTCGTACTGATTGTCTATAGTCTATACTCAAGTATCCAGCTAGGTAGGCCTGCAAGTTGCAGCTACAGATGGCCTCTCAAATCAATCAACAGTTTCAATCTAACCAAATCTTGCTAGCTAGCTACAAAGTTGCAACAGACCTGTCAGCAGTACATATCTGAGACGTATAGCGAGTTTAAACAGCGGCGATGACATTTATGTTTCTCCAACGGCGGAATTGCATTGATCAGCTTAAACAACAGCTGCAGGAATTTTCAGAACATGGGTTCTCCGGATCTCACATGAATAGTAAAATAAAAAATACTAAAAGAAAACATAAAATACGAAATAAGTGTTTGCATGTACATGATGTGTGCGTAAGTATCTATGTGCATCATTTATCTTAGAATTTTCTAAAACTTTTGAATATCCTTCTTTGGGCCGGTTTGAAAATCAGGATCATGACACGTATTATTGACGCAGTCGACGTATCTTTAGCCCAACCTAAATCAACATTGATTGGCATAATAATGGTTTCATTGTTTAGCATTTTTATTTAGTGATTATTTATTTATCTCCATGTTTATTTTCTTGGACGTATTTATCTCCTTGTTTAGACAAACCGCAATTCTACAAAGTCTATATCACTAACCCTACACAGTTATTGATAGCCTATTATACCTAATTACCTACCAGGAGGTAATAAAATTATTATCCATTGTATCACACAAAATTAATGGCGAACATCGATTCAACGATTCTTAAAATTTCTAATAATATGATTAATTTCTACTTGCAACTTGTATAATAATAAATTGGTTTAGTGTATTGTATTAGAAATAACATAAGCAGGATAAATATCCAATCAACTTGCAGCTACCGTACGACAATAATCTACTTTACAAAGTCGCACTCCTAATTTTCCCTGTCGTAAACAAGTGGTTGAATTTTCTTGTTATGTTTCAACAATTAGCTGCTTTAGCGCGTGAACTTGTCGGTTTGTGATTTAATTCTCCAATCGTATAACACGAACTTGCTTTAGCTCACTGTTGTTTAGATAATGGAAGATAAAGTCGTGGTATCTGCATCATAGATGCACACAACCAACTTGGCAACTCGTAATTTCTCCTATGATCATAGTCTACATACATACCATCCACATCAAATTAGGCCGGCTAATCGCACGAAAAATTGTCTCAATTCTCTTCCCCTCACTTTACACACGTGAGTCCTGCTTGGGAGGGCAGACCTTTTTTGAGTTTTCCCTCCAATAATTCCATTCCCTCGACCGCGTTGCATCCGATGATGTTCTCTTTTGCTCAGCTCCGGCAGGGTCACAAGATGCATGAGAGAGCTTGTAATTGGCATTGCACACATACACACGCTCGAGGGGTTGAGTAGGAATGCAATCATGTACTCTTCCCTCATTCTCAAACCGTGAATAGAATGAACTCTCTCTTTGGTGCATCTCTTTCTCATATTCACAACATTTTTTTTATAGAGAAGCGTGTATGTACAGCTAGTGTGTGTATTTAGGCATAACCATTGAATTATAATGTGAATCAAGTCTTCAAGATAAGGTTAAGCAAGAAACCCAATAATGGGTATATTATAGGAATATCCAGGCAGCTGTGGTGGCATTTTGATAAAGGCTAGAGTCGATTATATCTAAAGGCATAAAATTAGGTGGAGGGGAACTACATAGTTCGTACATAAATTATCCACCAACAATTTTCTTCCTTTTTAAGACCCCCTAACCACTATACCTATTAAGTGGGTTGTCGATTATCTACGTGTCATGGACACTAGATAAATACGTACCGCTAACCGACTTTTCGTACCATACGCAAAATTGAAACAAAAAAAGTACTAGCAATTTAGCCAAAGCCAAGACAAATTTGGTTTGCAAAGTGGGTGACAAGGCGTTTCTTACTTCTTTTTGGGCACTTTTTGTGTTGGAACTCTTTTGGAAGTAAAGCTTCTCTTACTCTTTCTTCTTACAAGAAAAACTAAGCAAGCAACCTTCTTTACTTGTGGGCAAGCAAAACAGAGAAACCAACAGAGGCATATCTCTTGCACAGTACCCTAGCTCCAAATATCAGAACAGAAGGCCAGCTCATTTGCCATGGGATGCTTCTCCATGGAACCGTACACGTGTCACCCTCCCAACAAACTTTTTTGTTTGTGAAAAATCCCAATGTTTCAATCCTCCCTACCTTCCATCTCACCCTCACAGAGCCACCTCTGGATTGCATTATGCCAACTCATTTTTTCCATCCATGCAACACTTTAATATTTGCTACAGGACAGTATACAATATTGCGTACAAACAAAACTGAAAAGAGACAATTTTTTTCGGCAGCAGCAAGATCGAAGCAAACAAAAGCTTTACTGGCCCCAAGGAAGCACATGCACGTACTCAATGTAAAAACCACCATGGAGGATGGCACACAGAATTCTCATGCCTTTCGTGTCCGATGAATCTTCCTATCCCTTTCCATGTCACGTACGTACGTGCGCCTAGTCACCGACAAATACATCTTTGGAGCTATGATCCGTTTATCTCTCTTCCAAAAGAATCCAATGATCACCTTGCAAAACCAAAAAATATTTAAAATGTATGATTCAATTTTCTTTCTACAAAATATAATGTTTCAAATATATGTAGCCGCTACAGATTATTGGGGAGGAGGCATGATTCTAGTTGGCAGGGTTCAAAATTTTGTTTTGCCAAAATGCATTTAATTAGTAAGAATCTTCTGGATACGGAGGATTGTCGCGTTCAGAACAGACATCCCATACACGCCAATCACGTGCGTAACTTATTCCCATTTACCGTTGTGACCGCCAAATGTAATTTCTAGTAAAATGATCCGCATCGGAGATCTCAAAAGTGCATCCCACGGCTACAACGGTAAACATAATAATGTCGCCGAGTATTTTACTAAAGTTAAACGGTAAGTTTGATCAAATCTATAAAATAAATTAGTAACATTAATAGACATAATATAAACGTATATTGCACGATCTATCTAATGATATTCATTTCATATTACAGATGTTACTAATTTATTTAATAAACTTGGTCGAACTTCGTGTTATTTGGCTTTTAGAAAATTTTATAGCACTTGTTTTTTGGAATAGGTATTCCCTAAAAAAAGAACAGTAATACCCAATTACCGAGAAGAGAGGAAAGCTTCGGAATACAGCTTTGGGAGGCGTATGAAAGATAGGTACTACTAGCCGCAGACGCTGCCAAGCCAGTGGCCTCTGCGTCCTATAAGAAGGGAAGGTAGCCAGCCGAGAAGGGTTCGAGTTGCAGAGGAGAGGGAGGTGTGAGGAAGAAAAGGATAGTAATAATTAAATAGTAACTGACCAGGCGTGCTTGCCGAGAAGCCGGAGGAGGGTGCGATGGAGGACCCGGCGGAGAAGGTGGACGAGATGGCGGGAGGCGGCGGCAGCGACTGGGCGTACATCACGTCCGACGCGATGGCGACGGCGGGCTTCCCGGCGTCGTTCCCGTTCCCCTGCGGCCGGGACGTCATGTCCGCGCCGACGTCGGCGTCGCTGCTCATGTCCATGGAGCAAGCCGCGCTCTTCGACTTCCACGCGGCCTTCCCGTCGTCCTCCTCCTCCGCCGCCGCCCCCGCGCTCCCGGCCTTCCACGACTTCGCGCCCGGCGGCGGCAACAACCCCTTCGACGTCGACGCGCCGCCGTTCATGCTCGGGGCCCCGGCGGGAGCGGCGGGTGGGCAGAAAGGCGTGTTCTTGGCGCCCCCGCCGCTGGCGTTCTCTGGCGGGATGGGGTGGGACGACGACGAGGACGACATGGATCAGCAGAGCCTGGACGCCTCCTCCTTGGGGGTCTCGGCCTCCCTGGAGAATGCCGCCGGGACCGTCGCGGCGCCGGGAGGTGGCGGTGGTGGCGGCGGCAACGGGAGGGGCAAGAAGAAGGGGATGCCGGCCAAGAACCTCATGGCGGAGCGGCGGCGCAGGAAGAAGCTCAACGACCGCCTCTACATGCTGCGCTCCGTCGTGCCCAAGATCAGCAAGGTGACGAACGATCCCCTCATCTCCCTGTTAATAAGTCACCTAACTGTTCCCATCTCTACTATAGTTTGATGGACTGTTACTAGTGTAGGAGTACACTGTTGTTGTTTACCATGTTTTTGTTCATGAGGTTATATTTTGAGAGTGTTATGACTAGTACAGGAGTATATTATGATACTGTTATTGCAGTAGATGGTGAATTTTGGTGATGAATTCTTGATTTGGGATGCATTTATAGATCACAAAAGTACAAATTTTCAGTACTCCTAGATCTATATCTATGGCAGGTATTCTTAGTGTCATGTTGGTCCTTCTCGAGGCCATGTTCGCGGGGCAATAAAACTCTTCTATTATCCAAAAAGAAAATCTCTAGGCCATGTTTGGAGCGCGGGAAATCATTCTTATTTCCTGCGCAACTTGAACTTATTCACGTGGAATGGCGAGCAACAAAATTCTTCATTATCTATCGGAGCGCCGCAATTTTCCTTGTTTCCTGGGAAAATTGAACATATTCACGTGAACCGGGGAGCAATAAAACTCTTCCATCATCTAAAAAAAATATCTTAGCCTATGTTCAGCATGGGAAATTTTCCTTGTTTCTTGCGGGAATCGAACTTAATTATGCACGTGAAATTCATTTGTCGCAGACTGTTTTTTGTCGTTACGGAATTACTCCTTCTGTTTAAATGGAAGATTTGATCATGCAACATGTTTTTGAGAAATCGCTTCTCACCTTGCTGAATATTTGTTTTACTGTCTAGCCATGGTAGATTTCAGTTCTGAACCTACATCCTGATGTGGATTCTTTTAAAATTTTCTTTCGCTGTTGTTTGTTTTACTGTCTAGCCTTGGTTACACCCTGATGTCGTTTCTTTTGGAATTTTCCTTTGCTGTTGCTTACTTGCTTGAGGTTATTTCCTTGGGACCTGTAATTATGTGGCAGGCCCAGGCTAAATGCTGCAAATTCACCACAGTGCCATGCATAAGGTGTTACCGAGAGCGACCTACCAAGTGTATTTTGTTTTCCTTCTGTCCTCCTTGACAGCTATTCATGTTGGGTTTTTTTTGTCTTTTGCTTTTGTTGGTTTCTCCGAACAAGTCCTGCTCTTGGAAGCTTAATTTTGTGTGTGAAGTGCATTTTCCTGCAGTTGTTTCATGTACTAATCAAATTACTTTATCCACATTGATCTAGATGGTTTTGAACAGTAAGCGGTGATCTGAAGTAGTAGGGTTCTTGAACAGTAAAAACATGTTCTATCAATGCATTTGCATTGTTGTATGCTAGTACTTTGTAGTATATATATCAGCAGCTCATCACCAGTTTTCTCCTCCTGTGATAATAGATGGACAGAGCTTCAATCCTTGGCGATGCAATCGACTACCTGAAGGAACTCCTGCAGAGGATCAACGATCTCCACAACGAGCTGGAGTCTGCTCCTAGCTCTGCGCTTGCTGCCGGACCGGCAGCAGCAGCAGCAGCTAGCTTCCACCCCTCCACACCCACGGCCACGCTGCAGCCCTTCCCCGGCCGCATCAAGGAGGAACGCTGCCCGGCGGCCTCGTTTCCCAGCCCCAGTGGCCAGCAGGCAACGGTTAGTCCATATCGTCACGAAGTTTGATAGTAGTATCTGTCTTGTGTTGTACAGTATGATCCATATCAATTCTTGCCGATTCGTGTATGGAATTCAGATATGTTTGTTTTTGTTCAGGTTGAGGTGAGGATGAGGGAAGGGCACGCTGTGAACATCCACATGTTCTGCGCGCGGAGGCCGGGCATCCTGCTGTCCACCATGAGGGCCCTCGACAGCCTCGGCCTCGACATCGAGCAGGCGGTCATCAGCTGCTTCAACGGGTTTGCGATGGATGTTTTCCGCGCCGAGGTTCGTTCGTAATCTCCCCACATCATCATTATATAACTGTGGCGATGTGTGTACTGATTCTTTCAACGATGTACGTATCCACATGTGTTTGTTCAAATCCTACCGTTGCTGTTGACTAGTAGTAGTAGTCACTAGCAGTACATCTTTATGGTCTGATTCTGATGACTGTTGTGTTCTTCTGCCAATCCAGCAATGCAGGGATGGTCCTGGGCTCTTGCCTGAAGAAATTAAGGCCGTGCTCCTGCACTGCGCCGGTCTCCAGAGCGCTATGTAGGCGAACTCCTCCCCCGGAGCAAGACCTTGGGTGGTGGTGGTGATGGTGATGGCCCTTTCCTCCAAGGGACTCCAGTAGTGTGATCATCGATCATAGGCCTTTGGTTTGGTGGTACCGTCCTTCCTTTCTGACCAGGAAAGTGCTGGATGTATAAAACTTTGATGAGATGAGGCTCGCCATCTACAGACATGCGACGACGATGGTGGCATCTCTTCGGTCTTTTTCGTCGATTTTTCTTTTCTTTTCTTTTCTTTCTGGTGCTGTGAACCTGTGTGATTTAATAGTACTCCAACTTTTTCCGCCGTTGAACTATCTCCAAAACTTTCCATGGTGAATGCTGAGATGTGATGGGAACTATGAACTGAGTGCATTTCCATTTGCATACATGCCCATGGCGTCAGTCAAGATCGTGCTGATGTTGCACAAGAGATTCAGCCGGTCAGGACAATGATTGCAGGCTTGTTGTCGTTGCAGACAAGCTGGGGCTGGACCCAATTGAATTCTCTGGAATCTTGTTATTTACTTGCGCAAACTGTTTCTGTAGCCTGCTGCCCTACTGATACTGAATCAACATCATCAGCCATGTGCGATTCTGAAACGAGGGAGGTGGAGTGGTACATGGATGGAGGGAAGGGATTAGTTAGGGATTGGGTTTTGATTGGCTGCTTCTCTGTCGTGGCTCAGTCGGCCATGTCCCCGGGCTTGGCAGGATTATGCTATGCAGGCAGGCAGGCAGGGACAGTTCTTGAATTTCTGCCGTCGCTCTCGCAGGCCACAGCTAGATTTGCAGATGCAGCAGCTCTGGCTTCACAGTAAATATTAGGCTAAGTTTTTTCATATCTTTTAAGCGTTTGACGGTTCGTCATGCTACGCAAGATAATCTGTGTCGTCGAGCAAAGACGTAGGGACGGTAAATACTTTTTTTTTAGATAACAGGCCATAATGCCCACAACGGCTGAAAAACATACAAGATGCTGAACCCAGCTTATAAAGTAAGACTGCACACTCACACAAGCACAGGCCTACCGGAGGCGCTACAAACGGAAATGCGAAACTATCGACGACTATTATAGTAGACTACGCATGGGAGGAGCAAACGCCTTTGAGGGTTGCGTGTCGGGCCGGCGCTCACCCTAGGTCGGTGAACCGACAACGACACGTCGGTACGGCTCCACCGTCGCAGGCAACACCACCAGAGGCCGGCCATCACCAGAAATCGACCGACTGCTCACAACCGAGCAGCAGCACCAAGGACCAGCCAGACGGCGAACACTAAGATAGTAGAACACGAAGCAAGCTTTGCCAAGGAGAGTGGGGTGGAACCATCCAACCACCGGAGAGCCACTCATCGTGGGACTCCAAGGCGGCATCTTCAAGAAGATCACAACACAGAAGCGCCGCTACCGCCCGATCTGAGGATCTTGGGTTTTCACCCGGAGCACATAGACACGTCGAGCACCGCCACATCGATGCCTTCAGGAAGGGTACGATGTCCACGGACACCGCCGTCGAGGCCCAAAGGACAAGGGTTTCCCCCGGCAATGGCACTCAATTGTCCATTCACCACGCCACGCGGCTCGCCGGCACCACGCCGTCCTCACGCCCATGGGAACCGGCCAGCACCAAAGCCCCTAGCACACCCACCAACCAAAAGGCTCCCCACTGTCTGCGGCCGCTGCCCTGGAGCCCAAGCTAAGCACACCATGACCATAGAAACGTCGGGGTCACCGTCGCCTTCAAATTTAGATCTAGGGCTAAGGGTTGGGCTCGAGAAAGGTCCCGGAGCCCCTACCCTGGCCCGATCTCGAAGGGCCCGGATGGCCTCCCTGCCCAACCTCCGCCAGGCGCCCAACACTTGACCCCAACGCCACCAGAATGTCGCGCAGGACCTGCAGCAGTTCGCCCCATCGTCCCCATGCTAGAGGGCACGCCAACACGCGTCTCCCGCCGTTGTTGTCACACCGGAGCGCAGCCACCGCCGCGAGCACGCCACGCACATGTAGCCTCCACGCCGCCGCAAAGAAGCCGCACCGCCACGCCCTATGCCCAACGCCGCGCCCCCATCGGTCGTCACGAGCCCGCGCCGCCACCACCACGCGAGGGAGAACAGGGGTCCCCGCTGCCGCCAGCGCCCCTAGGGTTTCGCCCGGAGACGCCCTCCGGCGGCGGCGAGGCGGAGGGGGGTGGGAGGGAGGGGGTGGCTGCACGAATTAGGGTTCGCCCTTCTGCTCGCGGGAGCGGGAAGAGCGAATGGTTCTTTGGCTAGTCTTCCGGGACGGTAAATACTTACTCCCTCCTTCAGGGTTTACTGCATATCTGGTGGACCGAACCATTTCGAACTGTGTTTAGATCGGTTCATTTGGGTCGACCCGCGGATACAAAAACAAGCCTTTTTAGCCTCTGTCCATCTAGGACATGTGATGTGTGCCCAGCGGGCGCTACCCATTTCTTTTCCCGCGAAACACAAATTACTTTAAAAAAACTTAGATATATTACATAATAGTCTTAGTTTACATACTAAAAAATAGTTAAAATAAACCTTAGCTATGGCTTGGCATGGTGGCGACCGGCACGGCGATGGTGGTGGTGGAGACGGCGGTGATACCTAGTCGTTCCTCATCGTCTTCTTCCACCAGTCGGGCATGGTGTCGATGGAGAGAGGACTAGCTGGGTTTGAAATGGCAAAGACATGGGCATGGGGAGGCCAGGCCACACACTCCCTCGGCCTGCCCCTGCTCCGCCATCAGCCATTAATTCCAACGTGGTGGTCAGGGAGCGGCCGCTTCGGTTCAGCAGCGCTGGCCATCCTTCAACCTTTTTCTGGTCTTGGGCATCAATGGCACGCTGATCGTGACAGCAGGTGAAGTGCCCGATCACTGTCAGGCAGGCCCGTGCGCGGACGCGAGGACACGAGGGAGTGCATGTATTTGAGTTAGAATCTGCGAAAAGATTTGAGTTAATCAATTTTTAATTCAAAATGGCAACATGGTTAATAGTTTGAGTAGTTAGAATAATAATTTCAGAAAACATAAAATGATTTGGATTAGTTATTCAAATTCAAACACTTTTCATGTTGAAAATTTTGTCAGAGTTGAAAATATGCAAACAATATTAATTAATGCATTTTCTAATTCAAAATGACAAAATGGTTAGTAGTTTGAGTAGTTAGAATACTAATTTTAGAAACTAGAAAATGATTTTGGATTAGTTATTTTATTTCAAACACTTTTCATGTTGAAAATTTTGCAGATTTGAATATATTCAAAAGATATGACTTAATGCATTGGCCAAATGGTTAATTGTTTAAGTAGTTAAAATAATAATTTAGAAAATAGAAAATAGTTTTGGATTAGTTACACTTTTCATGTTGAAAGTTTTATCAGATTTGAAAATATTTAAAAGATTTAAATTAATGTATTTTTAATTGAAAATGGAAACATAGTTAATAGCTCGAGTAGTTGGAATAATTATTTTAGAAAACAGAAAATGGTTTTAGATTAGTTATTCAAATTCAAATACTTTTTATTTTTAAAGTTTTGTCAAATTGGAAAATATGCAAAAGTTATTCAAATTCATATTAAAAAAATAAAATATCCAAAAGATAGAAGATTAGAAAAAGAAAATTGTTTTGGCGCTAAAAATTAACCTTTAGTCCCGGTTGGTGGCACCAATCGAGACTAAAGGGGTGGGCCTTGCGTACAAAGCATGCGGCCGCTAAATTTTTTTAGTGCCGGTTGGAGCCACCAACCGGGACTAAAGGTGCGTGGGTATAAATATGCATCGCCGCCTCCCTGGTTCGAGCCACGAACTAGGACACCACTTTATCTTATCCGATGTCCCGCGCCGCCCGTTCGCCTGTGGAGGAGAAGGAGACCGCCGTCGGTGCCTCCCGCGTTGCCCGTAGATCGAGGAGAAGCCGCCGCCGCCCGTGCCGCCTGTGCGGAGGAGAAGGACGCGTCAGCCCGCCGCCGGGTCTTCATCACCGCCGATGAATCCATGAGCCCCCACCTCCCATTTTTTGCCCCTTTCTTCCCCTTGTTCTGGTGCTCCTCCTAACCATCTTCTCCCTCTCCCTCTCGCAGTGTCGCACCTCATCGTCCACTAGAGCATCGACCCCGTCAGCATCTTACCCGCGTGCCACCATCTCCATAAAATCCGGCTACGAAGCCGCAAGGTCAGCACTGCGTAGGCAATGCGGCCAGTGTGTATTGTTTCAATTTTTAAATAGGCAGAAAACTTGTTTATATGGTAAAATGCGTAGAAAATTACCAATTTATCAGAAAAATGCATGTAATATATGCGTGGATTCAGAATGTGAGCTACCCATTTGTGAATTAAAATTGTAATTTTGATAAGCAATTTTTTTAAAATATTTAAACTCTAATATATAGTATTTAAATCATAGTAATTATTTTGTAAGTCCAAATTTTGCAATTAATGCCTTTCTAGAATCCTTGTGAATAATAATACAGTACCCCACTATTATTTTCAAAATTGGATATCTTAAATTGAAAAATATTACAGTATTTCCATTTAGCCATTATATGCATAACTTTAATTCTAAAAATGATTTTTAAATGTTTCTTTTTACAAAGTGCTCACATTTTAGTCCTCTATCTAGTTGGACCATAGAATACAATTATTTTGTAGGTTTACAACAATGCTACTAAAATACAAAGCCTTACCGCTTCCAGGTGCTATTTTGGACTTTACTAGATTTAGAAAATGTTTTTTACTAGATTATTATTAGGGTATTTCTTATGTATTGTTTTAGGCAATGCGTAGGAAAGTTTTAGGGTAGATAAATATTTAGAATTAGGGTAGTTAAGTAGACAAAATAGTTTGTTTTAGGGGATTGTTTAGGAATAGTTTGGAAAAAGTGTTTAACTAGTATTAATCTTATAAATAAGTGTTTAGAAAAATAAGTGTTTTAGGGGATTCTTTTGCATTTAGTGTTTCATGATTTAAGTAGTATTAATGCAAAATTGGCAATAATTTAGTAATTGTTTTATATTTCTTCTGTATTACTTAAGATATGGACTTCAGCGACAGAGAGCGTGATGACGAAATGTTCGATATGATAGACATGGGTAGAGCACATGACGGTGAACCAGATGACGACTCGGAATTTCTGAATGAGTCCGGTGTGGCAATAGAGATAGAACCTTCAAGAGACGAAGATCCAACAAGCACTGATTGCTTTGATGGCTCACAAAATGTTGGACCATTATTAACAAAGTCCGGCGAGATATATTAAGCCAATGGTAATCACTAGATAGATGCACTAATTGATTTGTATATATATTAACGAACGTTTCTTCTCTTAGACCTCCGCATCGAGCTAATCAAGGAAACGTGGCCTGACCAGAAAGATGGCGGCCGATAGTGCGCAACCCACAATTGAGAAAGTCTCTGAAGATGGAGCACCGTTGGAGCCCGAAAAAAACGGAAACACATTTGTAACTTAACGCGGGGTTATTGTTAGGGTCAACATCTCGATCATCATTCGAGACTGGAATAAGCCAGCAAAGGCAGTCAGAGTTTCTTTTGTCAACGAAAGACAGAAAAATTATCTTTGGGAAGAGCTCATGTCAGCCTACCAGTCTTGGAGACTACTAAGGCAACATAGAAAATGAGGTTGCAAGTTAAGAACTAGGCTCTTAAGAAGCTGGCCACACAATTCAATAAGTTCTAAGAAAAGATTATACAATAACTATCTCAAGGACAAAAAAAGCTCCAAAATTCAAGGGGCCACTAGAGAACCAACAACGTTGTTGGCCCTCATTTGTGGAGTACAAGAATTCGGAAGAAGCTAAGAAAGGTGATACGTTGCAAACATATCTATAATTTTTGATGTTTCATGCTTGTTTTATATCTACTTTGTTATGTTTTGTCCACACTTTGGAGTATTTTTACATATTTTCTGGAACTAACCTATTAACAAGATGTCACAGTGTCAGTTGCCTGTTTCTGCTGTTTTTGGTTCCAGAAAATCTAGAAAATGAATATTCTCGGAATTGAACGAGACAAAAGCCAGAGTCAATATTTCACCGAGAGGAACACGGAGCCAGAAGACAAGACGGTGAGGGTCCAGGGGCTAGCCACACCACCTAGCCGCGCGGCCAGGCCTATCCCACGCCTAGGGGTGGTGCAGCCGCCTCGGGCACCCCCTCGGCCTCCCCTTTCGCCTCTAAGAAGCCTCCGATACAGAAACCCTAAGTACCCGATCAAAATTCCACGAAAGAGTCTGTAGTCGTCGCCATCTCCATCCCTAGATCGGGAGGGATCTTGATACATTGCTAACGTATCCATAATTTTTGATGTTTCATGCTTGGTTTTTATCTACTTTCTTATGTTTTGTCCATACTTTAGAGTATTTTTATACACTTTCTGGACTAACCTATTAACAAGATGCCACAGTGCCAGCTGCCTGTTTTCTGCTGTTTTTGGTTCCAGGAAAGTCAGAAAATAAATATTCTTAGAATTGGACGGGACAAAAGCCAAAGTCGATATTTTACCGAAAGACTCACGGAGCCAGAAGACGAGACGGAGAGGGGCCAGGGGCTGGCCACACCATAGGGTGGCGCGGGTCCCCTAGCCATGCCACCAGGTGGTGTGGGCCCGTCGGGCGCCCACCGACCTTGCCCCTTCGCCTATAAGAAGCCTCCGATGCAAAAACCCTAAAGAACAGCCTCTAGCCACGAAAAGTTCCGCAGCGCCGCTGCCACCAAAGGGGAGATTCGGGGGACAGAAAGTCTCTATTTCGGCACCCTGCCGGGACGGGAAAGTGCCCCCGAAGCCATCTCCATCGAGCTCCACCACCATCTCCATCACCGTTGTTGATTCCCATGATGATGAGGGAGTAGTTCTTCCTCAAGGCTAAGGGTTCTACCGGTAGGTATGTGTTCATCTCTCTCTCTATCCATGATCATATTGTGATCATGAGCTTTGTAATCAAGTAGATCTACCTTGCTACTCAAGTGCTTTAATAGATCTCTGCTCTCTCCATGTGTGTGAAAGTGACAGCGTGCACACCGTGCTGGCACTTAGGCTAGAGATTACAAATACTTGTTATGAGTTATATTTGGAGTTGGATGTTTCTATGAAATTGTGGTGTTTGTTGGAACCATCTAGAGCTCAAGGTGACAGTGTGGGGTTATCTAGATGGGAAAGGCAGACTTTGAGGAGTGCTGTTATAGCCCTACCATGGATTAGAGTGTCCAACCTGAGAGTAGTTCAGAGTAGTATCATAAAGAGAAGATATTTATATGAGAGTGTTCACTAGTGAAAGTATGATCCCTAGGCCTTGTTTCTAAGCATTGAAACTTCGTATGCAACTAGATCTGTTACATGTTTGCTTGGTGCCATCCTTATTTCAGTTTTCCTTTAGTCTCTTCCACACCATCAAGCTATTTTCTAGCACCGTTACCACTTATAATTATCCATACCACTTGTATTTCACTATCTCTTCGCTGAACTAGTGCACCTATACACCTGACAAGTGTATTGGGTGTGTTGGGGACACAAGAGACTTCTTGTATCTTGATTGCAGGGTTGCTTGAGAGGGATACCTTTGACCACTTCCTCCCTGAGTTCGATAAACCTTGGGTAATCCACTTAAGGGAAACTTGCTGCTGTTCTACAAACCTCTGCACTTGGAGGCCCAACAACTGTCTATAAGAATAGAAGTGCGTAGACATCAAGCTATTTTTCTGGCGCCGTTGCCGGGGAGGTAAGGTCAAAGGTACTCACATCGTCCGGTATGAGTGTTCGAAGTTATTTCCTTTAGATTCTGTAATTTTGTCTTTTTGTTTCTTGTTTTCACTAGTTAGGCTTAATGGAAAACAACAACAAAATTAGAGAGCTTTATAGTATTTATCTTGAGTTAGGACATGAAGTGTTTGAAGAGAAAATTAAAAGACCTATGGAACTTTATTTGCATGCTAATAGCAATGTTGTTAGTATGAATTCTTTGGACACCATTATTGCTAAGGCTATGGAAAAGTCTAAGCTTGGGGAAGCTAGTTTTTATGAAAATGATCTTTTTAGTTCCCCAGCTTTGGAAGATAGCTATTCTATTGCTTATGATGATAAAAAAACCTCCAATATATGATGATTACAATGATGAATATGATATTTTCAGTGCACCTACTATTGAGGAGAAAATTAATGATTACAACATGCCTCCTATATTTGATGATTATGGTGATGATAATAATAATGATAGCTATTTTGTTGAATTTGCTCCCACCACAATTAATAAGAATGACTATGCTTATGTGGAGAGTATTAATTCTTTTAAGCATGTGGCTCATGATAAGAATGTTTTATGTGATAGTTATATTGTTAATTTTATTCATGATGCTACTGAAAGTTATTATGAGAGAGGGAAACATGGTTTTATGTATCTCAACATTATTAAGTTTCCCCTTTTTATGTTGAAAGTCTTGAAGTTGCACTTGTTTTGCTTTACTATGCTTGTTGCTTTGTGCTTTCGTGACTTGTTTCTTTACAAGATTCCTATGCATAGGAAGTGGGTTAGACTTAAATGTGTTTTGAATTTGCTTCTTGATGCTCTCTTTTACTTCAATTCATATTTCTTGTGTGAGCATCTTCTCAAACCATCATGCCTAACTTAAAGGCGTTAAAGAAAAGTACTTATTGGGAGATAACCCAAAAGTTTTAGTTGAGTCTTGGAAGTTATTACCTCTGTAATAACTGCTCCTTATCCTTTTTATTTGCTTTTTGTGCCAAGAGTAACCTCTAATGAGAGAGAAGTAATGCTTGGGAAAGTTGCTGTCCCGAAACAGATTTTTGTGCTTCGCTGTAAAAATTCGTGTAAAATCTCTGTACGTCGGTTTGAGCTGTGATTTTTTGTGCTTCTGCCCAAGGTTGTTATCTAACTTTCGTTAGTTCAACACTTCGATTTGAGCAACAGAAGGTCTTCTAAAAAATTGGTTTTTACCTGCTGGTCTGTTTTGATAGATTTCTGCCATTATTTGCATTTGCTTCTTGTTGATTCCTTTTTGAGTTCCTTTTTGGGGAATTGAGATTTTTGAGGGAAGTGCTACAGTAGCTCGTGTTTTAATGGAAGTTTTGTTGGTGTTTAAACTGAACCCAAAGACTTATTATCTTGAGTGCACTAATGTTGCTAATAAAGATTCTGTGAAGTTTTGTATGAAGGAAACATTTTAAGTGTAGGGAAGAGTAATGTGATAAGATGAAGTATGGACAAAAGCTCAAGATTGGGGATGCCACCCCGTGTCACCCCAAGAAATATCCAAGAAGTACAAGCGTCAAATCTTTGGGATGCCCAAGGCATCCCCTTCTTCATCAATAAAAATCTCAGGTTTCTTCCAAACACTTCATTTTTATTATTTCATGCACAGTTGTGTTGTTCTTGGAGCATGATGCGCTCGACGATCGACGTAGAGCTTGTTGGGAACCCCAAGAGGAAAGTATGATGAGCACAGCAGCAAGTTTTCCCTCAGTTATGAAACCAAGGTTTAATCGAACCAGTAGGAGCAAGGAAACTCCCCAAAGGTGTTACTAGCTGAGCTTTCGCAGGGCGCACTACCGGTGCTAGTAGCAACATGGAGACCTACACAACACAAACACAGAACTTTGTCCCCAACTTGCGATGAGGTTGTCAATCTCACCGTGTTTTGCGGAAAACAAAGGATTAAACATATCGAATGGAAAGAAGTAAAAGTTTGCAGAAAGTAAACACAAAGCAGTAAACAGTTGTAGATTGTATGTAAAGAAGAAGGACCGGGATCCATAGTTCACTAGAGGTGGCTCTCCTTAGAGAGATAACATGCTGGGTGAACAAATTACAGCGGGGCAATTGACAAACACCGAGAAAGCAATACATGCATATACTAATCATCTTGACTCCTTTGAGACTTGATTGAGCAATACAACATAATACATAGACCACCATCCAACTGCATCTATGACTAATAATCCACCTTCAGGTTATCATCCGACCCCCCTCCAGTATTAAGTTGCAAGCAACAAATTATTGCTTTACGAACTGCGTGTAAAGTAAACAATACGATTATTCTATGAACAAAAGATCGTTGTTTTCTCCCTAGTAGCAACAACACATCTAGTACCTTAGAGATTTCTGTCACTTCCCCAGATTACCAGAGGCATGAACCCACTATCGAGCATAAATACTAACTCTTGGAGTTGCTAGCATCTACTTGGCCAAGATAGCTACTAACAACGGAAAGCATGCAAGATCTCAAATAACAAAGACATGATAGAATCAATAATCAATCTGAAATAGCATCTCAATATCCATCGGATCCCCGCAAACACAACATGTATGGATTACAAATAGATGATCTTGATCATGAACGGAGCTCATAAGATCTAAACATGAAAGCACAAAGGAGGAGAAACCGGCCATCTAGCTACTACATGGATCCGTAGTCCAAGGATGAACTACTCACGCATCACACCGGAGGCTTGCATGGTGATGAAGAAGGCCTGTGGTGAATTCCTCTCCGCAGTGGTGCTAGGAAGAGCTTGATCGCTCCGATCTAGGGATGGAGATGATGGCGCCATGACTCTTTCGTGGATTTTTGATCGGGTACTTAGGGTTTTCGTCCCGAGGGCATCTTATAGGCGGAAGGAGAGGCCGAGGGGGTGCTGGGGTCGGCCAGACCACCCCCTGGCATGGGCCAGGCCTGGCTGCGTGGCCAGGTGGTGTGGCCAGCCCCAGCCCTTCTCCGTCTCGTATTCTGGCACTTGATCCCTTCCGGAAAAATAGGCACTTTGGATTTTGTCCCATCCAATTCCGAGAATATTCATTTTCTGACTTTCCTGGAACCAAAAACAGCAGAAAACAGGCAGCTGGCACTATGGCTCTTGTTAATAGGTTAGTCCAAGAAATCATAATAAAAGTACTCCAAAGTTGGAACAAAACACAAGAAAGTGGATAAAACCAAGCATGGAACATCAAAAATTATAGATACATTTGCAATGTATCAGAGCGTCTTCGTTTTTGTTTTTGTTTTTCGTTTGCTTGGTTTGCTTAGTTTGCTTGAATAAATTGGTTGGACCCCCTCATGCATACATTAGTTTTCAAATAAGATTGGTTTGGATTGGAAAAGAGTAGGAAAAGTTCATGCTTAAGTGGTAAAAGGAGTTTGTTTTTGACTGTGGCCTATGCTTTGTCATGCCATGCTTGATATTGTTTTGGATTTATGCTTAGTGATCTTTGCTGCAGCATGACATGTTATAAACAATTGAGATTGCTTAATGTGCCTTGGAAGAATCATGCGTTGTTTTAGCATATTAAAGCATAGTATTGTGGTATTCTCCTTTGATGCTTTATTTGGGTTGACTTGGCGCATGCTCACACCATGTTAAGACTATCTCAAGTCACCATAGCATTTATGATACTTTAGTTTTCGACTTGTAATATCACTTTATGCTTTAATTAATGATGTTTTGTCGTTTTGCATTATTATGGTCATTATTGCTCTCTTAGTTGATCGCTCCCGGTCTTTTGCTAGCCTCCATAACCAAGTATGAGTTCCACTCATGCATCCAACTCCAAATAAAACCAAGTTATTCCAAAGAGTCCGCCATACCTACCTATTATCATTTGCTATTCCAAGTATATTCATGTTTTTATCTACCTTTCGAATTAAACTTGTTATGTGAAAATTAGTGATTAAAGCTCTCACAAACTTGATGGCACACTTTACTTTTCTTGCCCCTAATAAACTTGAACCATTGTGTCATCTATGTTGTATATTCTTGCACTTATACGTTGGGAATTAGCAGAACCATGATGTCATGGGGAACGCTTTCAACATTGCACTTGTATATTGTACCCAGTTGATATCATGCTCTTTTGTTAATGGATGTCATCGGTGTGAAATGAAAGGGGAGCTTGTAAGTCCATGGAGTTATGTATGTGTGTTAGAGAAACGCCTGGGCAGCTGGTCTAATCCATGCCTAATTATGGTGGCAACCTGCAGCGTAACCATAATGAGCAATCTATGAAGCATTCTTCTTATAAAAAAAAGATAGAGATTGAGGAAAAAAGAAAAAAAGGATGAGAAAAGAGGAAAGAGAGAAAAAAGCACCATTTTCCCATGGTAAATAAGAAGATGCTGAGATGCTTATTGTCTACTTGCCTTGTCATTTTGATATGGGGATTCTTCCATATCATCGGTAAAGGGGTACCCGTTGGCGATTCTCTATGATACACATGTACTTACTATGACAAGAACTTACCGGTAACTAAACTTGAGTAGCATGAGGAGCGTCCCTCGTATTCAAGGGACATGAGATTGCCAACTTATACTTTGTCAAGCATATACTCCATAGGTTGTTCATTTTAACCTTAATCACTTCAAGATGCTTATGATAGGGGCAATGAGAGCTGAAAGCTAATAAGTATCATAATTTTTGGAAGCTTTTTATGAGACTTGAATCCCTGCTTCCTTCTATGAAGGCATCTCTTTTACTTTTATGTTGAGTCTCCCTCTTCTATCTTTATGCACCTATTGAGAAGAGCATAGTGGCCATTCTTAGTTTAATGTGCATTGTCCCAAGACTTGTTGATTGATTCATAACTTTGATATTGCTTGTTCTTAAACTATTTGTATCTAGTCACCCTTATGAACTTTGAAGGTGTCATATGCATTTATGTTTTGCTACACTATGAGGGACAAGCTGAATACCATTCTCATTATATTTTCTTTATGTGAAACAAACAAACGTCTTGCAAAGCATTGTTATTCATGAATCTTTTGTTTGTACCTTTTCATGCTACAACATAGTTGCTATGCCTTATTGTTAGAACTATATCTTTCATGCTATGTTAAAGTACTATGATCCCAGCTATCAATGTTCTACAAATACTTTGATCAATATTATGATGGTGCATGTCACCTCAAAAATTATTCTTTCTTTTTATCACTTACCTACTCGAGGACGAGAAGGAGTTAAGCTTGGGGATGTTGATATGTAACGTATCTATAATTTTTGATGTTCCATGCTTGTTTTATATCTACTTTCTTATGTTTTGTCCACACTTCGGAGTATTTTTACACATTTTATGGAACTAACCTATGAACAAGATGCCACGGTGCCAGTTGCCTGTTTTCTGCTTTTTGGTTCCAGAAAAGCCAGAAAATGAATATTCTTGGAATTGGATGGGACAAAATCCAAAGTTAATATTTCACCGAGGGGAACACGGAGCCAGAAGACGAAACGGAGAGGGGCCAGGGGCCGGCCACACCACCTGGCCACACCGCCAGGCCTAGATCACTTTGGGGTGGTGCACCCTGCACCCCTCGGCCTCCCCTTTCTCCTATAAGAAGCCTCCGATACAGAAACCCTAAGTACCCGATCAAAATTCCACGAAAGAGTCTGTAGCCGCCGCCATCTCCATCCCTAGATCGGGAGGGATCTGAAGTTCTTCCCAAAGACCACGAGGGGAGAGATCACCCTGGAGGCCTTCTTCATCACCATGCCTGCCTCTGGTGTGATGCGTGAGTAGTTCATCCCTGGACTACGGGTCCATGTAGTAGCTATATGGTTGGTTCTTCTCCTTTGTGCTACCATGTTTAGATCTTGTGAGCTTCGTTCATGATCAAGATCATCTATTTGTAATCCTACATGTTGTGTTTGTGGGGATCCGATGGATATTGAGATGCTATTTCAGATTGATTATTGATACTATCATGTCTTTGTTATTTGTGATCTTGCATGCTCTTTGTTGTTAGTAGCTATCTTGGCCGAGTAGATGCTAGCAACTCCAATAGGGAGTATTTATGCTCGATAGTGGGTTGATGCCTCTAGTAATCTGGGGAAGTGACAGAAATCTCTAAGGTACTAGATGTGATGTTGCTACTAGGGAGAAAACAGCAATCCTTTGTTCATAGAACCATCGTATTATTTACTTTACACACTTTTCTTAATGCAATTATCTGTTTCTTGCAACTTAATACTGGAGGGGGTTCGGATGATAACCTAAAGGTGGATTATTAGTCATATATGCAGTTGGATTATGGTCTATGTATAATGTTGTAATTGAAGGAGATATGCCCTAGAGGCAAATAATAAATAGGTTTTTATTGTCATATCTCAATTAGTTTATAATAGTTTCATATTGTGCTATAACTGTGCCAAGTAGAAACATTGGTACAGGTGTGATATGAAACAACAAAGTCCCTAGTAGCCTCTATTCATACTAGTTCGTTGGTCACGAAGATGATCTGGGTTTCAAGATCATGGGCATTTATGCTGACTGACAACGAGATCATACCATTGGAGAATGATGTGATTGGACATTCCTCGAAGGATTGCAACACGATCAAGTCATATAGTTCATTGTTACAATAGCTATACCTAGACTCCTTCTCCTTAGACCGTGAGCTCATATTACTCACTGTTTCCCTAGGCTGCTTTGACTGCATCAAACGCCATCTGGTAATGCGGTGGCCATAAAGGTGTATGTTGGGTATTCCGAAGGAACAGTAGATGACATGTGACTGCAAGACCAGGATTTATTCACCCACATGACGGGTAAAGATACATACGGCCGTCTTGGTGAGATTACATCTATAAATGTTCCAACATGTGACTAGGTCACGGGGATGTAATATCACGGTAACAAGAAAACAGAACTTGTTGTGAACGAGATTGAACAAGGTATGGGATACCAGTGATCGGATCTCGGACAAGTTGTATCAAGAAACAAAAGGAAGAGGATGCTACATTTAGACGGTTCAAACGACATTGTCATCAGGAATGCATAGGGGTCACATGGATATCCCTGGTTCCTCTGTTGATCATTGATACAGATCATGTCTAGAGCATTCCCGAGCAGTGAGAGGATACACTTAAGGGTACGATGAGAGCGATCATTCGTTAGATGGAATCATAATAGAGAAAGAGAGAAAGCCGGAATCGTTCCGCGGAGAGATCCGAAGCTGTTCGGAGAAAGAATAAAGGAAAAGCCCAAAAAAGTGTTTTCGGATAAATGGGAATTTAAATATATATTTAAATATATATTAATTATGAATTAATATATTATAAATAATATTTAGATTGAGATTTATGAAGTCAACTTTTATATTAGGCCAAATCCCAGAGGGAAAAGGCCTAGAAATAAAAGTGTAGAAAAATAAATGGAAAAGGGTAAACAGCCAGCCTTGTGGGCGGCGGATAACCGCCACCACTGCAGGCGCAGTAACTACGTGCTGCTCGCCAACCGGGTGGATAATAATATAGGCGTGAGGGCGAGCAGCTGCTGCCCGACCGCCGCCGGGCGCAGGCCTCGTGAGCACGGCCGGGCCATTGCCCACCCGGCGGGTCGCTGCTGTGGCTATGCTGGGCGGGCTGGGTCAGCTGGGGCGAGCGCCCACCCGGCTTCCTTGCAGCCGCCACCTCGCGGGAGAGCTGGGCGCGGGGTGGGCCGCGCCAAGGCCCACCCGGCCAGCCCCTGCTGCTCTCCTTTTTCTTTTTATTTGTTATTTTTCTGTTTGCTATTTGGGCTGAGTTCTTTTGGCTCATTTGGCAGTCCGAATTTCTGCTGACTTTTTCCTTTAGTATTAGTCCCACATGGCTAACCCAATGGGGAGGGCACACCCCCTCCGCCTATATAAAGGGGTGCCCATGGGTGGGATTAAACACACAATTGGAGAAGTCCTTTGGTTTACTCTCTCCTCCTCCCTCTCTCTATACCTTGTGACCATGGCCCCATGTCTGGGCTATGCGATCGAGGCACACCTGCAGTACGCTGTTGCGTTGCAGGGATTCCTAGCCGGATATCAACTTCCACACTCCCGGCAGGATCGGGGAGCCGGAGGTCTCATCATGCACCGTATGTGTACGAAGACACGAGGTGCAACACTTGGGGCGCTAGAATGTTGTGAGCCGGAGTTGTTGCACAATGAAGATGATGAAGATCAAGAAGGAGCAAGGGGTGACCTGCGAGGAGCTTTACGACCTTGAGGTCGGCTACGAGTACGACTACTTCAACCACGTTCCCCGTGGAACGTTAACCGCGTACGGTCTACAAGGGTATGTACTCTCTACGCATTGGCCGTTACTGCATTACTACATAGATAGATCCTAGGCAAGTTTCGGGGTTACATCGTAGGAAAATTTTTGTTTTCCACACCGATCCCCTACAGTGGTATCAGAGCTGATCTATGCGTAAGAGTGATGTACGGCCAGTACGCACAAGTATTGTGCGGGCATTGATCCCTTAGTTGTTACCCTCTAACATGTACTTGTTTATATCGCGGTATTGTTTGATGAAGCGGCCCGGACCGACCTTACGTGTATTCATACGCGAGACTGGTTCCACGCTCAACATACGGCTTGTACCTTATAAGTGGCTAGCGGGTGTCTGTCTCTCATTCAATAGTTGATATAGCATTTACAACGGAGGGCCCTGAAAGGGGTGTAATAGAGACAACTTCCGGATCCATGTTGTGGTTGGAAAGTTCGTAGTTTAGAAACGGTTCTAGTGCGAAAGCCCTAACAACCACATAAAACTTGCAATAGATAAAGTAGAGGCGTCTTGCAGGGGGCATGTGATTATGATATGGCATTGGTCATTACAAAGGTAAAGTAGTTTATTTTCTGTTGCTAAGTAGTATAGTAATAGTCATCGTTCCGATGGACGACCTGGTGGAGGCGTTGTGGACTTGGCGTCAAACCAAGGGCACGATGAAGATCATGTCGGAGCGCTCGATGGAGATCAAGGCGCAAGAAAGACCATATCACATTATACATATGATGTTGATACCTGTTTTACATCTTATTGTGTGCTAGTATTTAGATACTCAACGGTAGCAAATAAGATAATCCCTATTTAATTCCAATGTTCCGTGTTCCCCTTGTGTGTGCACCACCAAGAAAGTTCTTCGGTATGAGGCCGGCCGTGATGATCGGGGGTTAGACATATCTACGTTCGCATACAGTGGGTGTAAGCCATGCTGCACAACGAATACACACAAGTTAGATTTGGCGAGCCTAGCATGTACAGACATGGCCTCGGAACACAAGAGATCGAAAGATCGAGCATGAGTCACATGGATGATGTGATTGGCATTGTTGAATGTCTACCTTTGATAATGCACTGATGGCCGTGATGATCGGGGGAGGTGCATATGATAGGGATCATGTGATCACTAAAGTTGTCCAGGGGATGACAATTTTAGTGGAGACCAATTATAAATTGATCTCCTATTGTAAACTTAGTCTAGATGTCTATTTGCAAATATCTTAGTAGACTTTAGCATATCCCATTGAGGTCCTTTGCGACCATGGGAATATATTGCTTAATTTGGAACTTATCAAAAGGGTCCAACTTCATAGATTAATACCCACGCCTGAGGGATATCCTCGTAAAAGGTGATCTTCTCTTCTTGACACAATAACCATTAGGAGATAATCCGATGACTCCGGAATGTTTGCAAAAACACTTAGCGATCTTGCATTAGAGTTAAGAACTCTTAAGGGCTTGATTGCAAAAGGAGTTCATGGATGGAAAAAGTATATGTAAGATATACAAATTATAAATGTGGTTCTTGCAAAACTCGTTGCAGTTTGTAAAGTATTTGATACTTGTCCCGTTTTGTGAAAACAGGATGATCTGCTTGAGAATTGCTGGATTTGAGACAATGTGGCTTGATGACGACAAGCAAAACAGTTGATGGCCGACATCACCACTTTCCTCAAAGTTTATCATTTGGATTAGTGGACTTGAATATAATTTGTAATCCTAGTTTGTGTGTCTTGCTTTTGGCGAGACGATTATTCATATGAACAAGTTACAAACCAGTTTGTACTATTCTTATGAACAATACCTTATGGTCACATTACGATTACAAATAAGTTATTCTTATCACTATGTTAATGATAATAGTTTAAACATTTATAAAGGATTAGAATGCTTAAAGATATCCAAAATTTAATAATGAAATGACACTATAGTTTAAGTCATTTTGGTTATTGCAGGTTCTTTATGAAAGATCGGGGTCCTAGATGCTTAATCTAGAGACTTTGCAAAACCATGCCTCTTGGGCAGAATGACTAAAACTCCGCATTCTGGTAAAACGGTGATATGCGAAGAAATGTTGAATCTTATACATAAAGATGTATCATATTTTCAACAAGTAGTGGAAATCATTTATTGTGGACTTAAGTGAATAAGTGTATTTACTTAATGAAACATGAAGTTTGAAATGATTTGATTGTTCAAATGAGTTCATGACTAAAGAGGATATTGAAATTAATAAGAATACGAAGTCTCTTTGATTTGATCGACATGACTAAAGTATTCAAGTTAAGTTTAGCATAAAAGGGACTTGTGAAAGATGTTTCAGAAATTATGATAATTGGATGAATTCAAACTTTGTTGAAATGTCTAAACATCATAATCATTTTGTATTAAATACATATTATCTCTTATCGGGGTTATAGTTGTCATTTAGAGTTAGAGATCAAAAATAAGCAAACACTCATTTGAAATACAAAGGAACATCTAAAGATTCGTGGAAACAACACCATAAGTGTTATGGCACGTTCGAGTTTCTGGAGATTTTGATAAGTCGAAATCGTGGCGAATAAACAAGTCTTTGTAGAGCATTCTTAGGAAACTATGAATGCATCTTCCATAAAGGGGCAAACTAGTTGTTGTCCAAAGTTGACGTGTCTTGATGAAGATACAAGTGGAAGAAAGTAAAAGATCAAAACAAGGTATTTGACCTTACCTCCGAATTGTTGAGTGGCGCAGCGGAATTTGTTTCGTGAATCCAAACTCTACAAATAGAGGAGAAACCAATGATAATGATCATAAAGTTTCAGTGAATACTTTTACTAAAGTAAGTAGGATTAAACTATATATTCTTCGAGTTTGTGGAATTATATTGTTGATTCACTTGTCTTGTTTTGAACAAGACATACCTACGAATTACAAAGAAGCATGATGGACCTAAGTACGAGAAATGAATGGTCATTGAAATCTCGTTAGTGGAATTCTCGATTTGATAGTGATCAAAGAATTTTGGAATGTCCAAGATTATCGAGAGGACCTAGATTTGAGTGGGAGCAAATCAGCTTGGCCAATTCATAATATGTAGTTAACATATTTTGAGTGGGAGCTAAGTGAAATCCCTGAATCTCAAACATGAATGTCATATTTGAGTGGGAGCGTGAAATCATTCCGTGATATGTGGACGACATATATGAATGATGTGATTGGTGTTAATAATATTTAAGTTAGATAAATAAGGATGAAGTTGAAGTTATTAAACAATAAGATCTATCGAGATAGATTAGTGAGTTTAATAAACACTGAATGTCGAATGCTTCGTGGACTTGATTCTGAAAGATGTTCAGAATGTCCTAAGCAAGATTTTGAAGTAGCTCAGAATGGAACAAGGTGAGAAAGAAGTTCTTACTATATGAAGCATTGAGTTAGTATTGCAACTATGGTTGAAAGAAAGAGATGCGTTGCATCTCCTATGCCTCAGTCATAGGTTCTTCCATAAAACCATGTTGTATACTCGACATAATGTGACCCGAAGTTCTGATTGGTAGGACAAAGTCTTAACTGTAAGAACGTGTCTTTAAGTGATTCCTGAGTTGATCACTGAACCAGAATTAAGTTTGTACATAAGTAGCAAGAAGGAATGTAAGTGGCATAAATGCATTTCATGCACTAGGATCTACATAGATATAGAAGTATAAAGGCTACATCTGATGTGATGTATAATGTTGTGGCGGGGCTAGTTCGCTTTTAACGTAGAATGATGTGTCCCAGGGCCCAGTGCCCATGAGAAAGCCCTCGAGGTTGATCTGAAGTTACTGTAAGCTCCTGGAATCTGGCCTCGTTCTGCTGCCATGACTATAGTATATACACAAAGGATAGCAAAGTGTGTTTCGAAGTTTAGATGACAAGGTGAAAATGACCGTCATTATAAACACTAGAAACAAAGTCTCACTTTGTTGCCAAACAAATACTTCGACCCATTATAAGATAATGGAGTGAATGTCAAAATTAGGAAGAAATTAACGATTTTCAAAAGACATAATGATCTGGTAAAACAGAACATGGACATGACGTTTCCCATGAGCATGCATGATCTATAAACGCATTTGGTATATGGTTTATATGAGTAAAATGCGATCTAGATTATTTGTACTCTAGTGCAAGTGGGAGACTGAAGGAGATATGCCCTAGAGGCAAATAATAAATAGGTTTTTATTGTCATATCTGAATTAGTTTATAATAGTTTCATATTGTGCTATAACTGTGCCAAGTAGAAACATTGGTACAGGTGTGATATGAAACAACAAAGTCCCTAGTAGCCTCTATTCATACTAGTTCATTGGTCAGGAAGATGATCTGGGTTTCAAGATCATGGGCATTTATGCCGACTGACAACGAGATCATATCATTGGAGAATGATGTGATTGGACATTCCTCGAAGGATTGCAACACGATCAAGTCATATAGTTCATTGTTGCAACAGCTATACCTAGAATCCTTCTCCTTAAACCGTGAGCTCATATTACTCACTGTTTCCCTAGGCTGCTTTGACTGCATCAAACGTCATCTGGTAATGCGGTGGCCATAAAGGTGTATGTTGGGTATTCCGAAGGAACAGTAGATGACATGTGAATGCAAGACCGAGATTTGTTCACCCACATGACAGGTAAAGATACATACGGCCGTCTTGGTGAGATTACATATATAAATGTTGCAACATGTGACTAGGTCACGGGGATGTAATATCATGGTAACAAGAAAACAAAACTTGTTGTGAACGAGATTGAACAAGGTATGGGATACTAGTGATCGGATCTCAGACAAGTTGTATCGAGAAACAAAAGGAAGAGGATGCTGCATTTAGACGGTTAAAACGACATTGTCATCAGGAATGCATAGGGGTCACATGGATATCCCTGGTTCCTCTGTTGATCATTGATACAGATCATGTCTAGAGCATTCCCGAGCCGTGAGAGGATACACTTAAGGGTATGATGAGAGCGATCATTCGTTAGATGGAATCATAGTAGAGAAAGAGAGAAAGCCAGAATCGTTCTGCGAAGAGATCCGAAGTTGTTCGGAGAAAAAATAAAGGAAAAGCCCCGAAAAGTGTTTTCGGATAAATGGGAATTTAAATATATATTAATTATGAATTAATATATTATAAATAATATTTAGATTAAGATTTATGAAGTCAACTTTTATATTAGGCCAAATCCCAGAGGGAAAAGGCCTAGAAATAAAAGTGCAGAAAAATAAATGGAAAAGGGTAATAGCCAGTGGGCGGATAACCGCCAAAGACAGTGTGGATAATACATGCCGCACGGGGGCGAGCCACTGCTGCCGGCCGCCGCTCGGGCACAGGCCGCCTCGCGGGCTCAAGCTGGGCCGCCGGCCCACCCGGGCGGGGTCGCCTGGCTGCCGCTGCGAGCTGGGCGGGGTGCTGGGCCGCCAGGGGGCGAGCCGGCCCACCCGGGGCTTCCCCTTGCCAGGTCGCCACCTCGCGGGAGAGCTGGGCGCGGGGTGGGCCGCGCCAAGGCCCACCCGGCCAGCCCCTGCTGCTCCCCTTTTTCTTTTTATTTGTTGTTTTTCTTTTTGATATTTGGGCTGAGTTCTTTTGGCCCATTTGGTAGTCCGAATTTCTGCTGACTTTTTCCTTTAGTATTAGTCCCATATGGCTAACCCAATAGGGAGGGCACACACCTCCGCCTATATAAAGGGGTGCCCATGGGTGGGATTAAACACACAATTGGAGAAGTCCTTTGGTTGACTCTCTCCTCCTCCCTCTCTCTATACCTTGTGACCATGGCCCCATGTCTGGGCTGTGCGATCATGGCACACCTGCAGTACGCCGTTGCGCTGCAGGGATTCCTAGCCGGATATCAACTTCCACACTCCCAGCGGGATTAGGGAGCCGGAGGTCTCATCGTGCACCGGATGTGTACGAAGACATGAGGCGCAACACTTGGGGCGCTAGAATGTCGTGAGCCGGAGCTGTTGCACGATGAAGATGATGAAGATCAAGAAGGAGCAACGGGTGACCTGCGAGGAGCTTCACGACCTTGAGGTTGGCTACGAGTATGACTACTTCAACCACGTTCCCCGCGGAACTTTAACCGCATACGGCCTACAAGGGTATGTACTCTCTACGCATTGGCCGTTACTACATAGATAGATCCTACGTAAGTTTCAGGGTTACATCGTAGGAAATTTTTTGTTTTCCGCACCGATCCCCTACAGTAATGCCCAATCAAATATCATATGAGTCAAGATGATTAGTATATGCATGTATGCTTTCTTGATGTTTGTCAATTGCCCCGCTGTAATTTGTTCACCCAACATGTCATCTATCTTAAGGAGAATCACCACTCGTGAACTATGGACCCCGGTCCATTCTTTACCATCAATCTACAAGCTATTTACTGTTTTTTGTTTACTTTCTGCAAGCTATTACTATCTTCCACACAATACGTTTAATCCTTTGTTTTCAGAAAAACCGGTGAGATTGACAACCTCACTGTAAGTTGGTGGCAAAGTTCTGTGGTTGTGTTGTGCAGGATTCCAAGTTGGAAACAACACCTTGGAGGTGTTCCTTGCTCCTACTGGTTCGATAACCTTGGTTTCATAACTGAGGGAAAACTTGCTGCTGTGCTCATCATACCTTCCTCTTGGGGTTCCCCAACGAGCTCGAATATATTTTGAGCCATCAAAAGGTCAGCAAAGAATAAGAAAAATGCTGCAAAAAAGGTATATCACCATAAGCTGGGGATAGGTGGCTACAAGGCTGCCATGCCTAACTGGGATAAAACTGAGGCCGAGATGATGGGTAAAGGCATCATTCCAGTTATGGTTGATTGGCCCTTGAGGTCAAAAAATTGACTACTTGGGCATGGGGCATCGTATGACACACAAACAGGGGACATTATTCCAGGGAAATAAATTGCAGCACCCAAGGAAGCCCTTCTTAAAGTCATAAAAGAGGTTGAAGAGGGAAAGCTCTATCCCAACAAAGAGAATGATGAGCTAACAAAGGCCCTCTGGAATCCTGAAGATGTCGCTTGAATACGACGCCTTGGAGCTTCTCTTCCATGGAAGAATTGGTTTCCACGTGACAGTAACCCTTATAGAAGCCGAGAGAAAACAAAGAAGCGGCGGTAGGAGGAGGCAGACCGGTTGTCAAAGGTAGAAAGAACAAACAATGAATTGCTAGCCATGATTGAGCGGCACCAGGAGAAGATTGACGAACTTAGAGAAGTGCGCCAGCAACAAGATCCTGCATTCAATAGTACCGGCACCCTATCTGAGCGAAAAAGCAGCGTGGCTTCCATGGAGGTCCCGACTGACGATGGTGCACTGATGGATGGATATCGCGTGGATGCAATCAAAGAGAATACAATTTGTGTGCTACATGCGTCACTGAAGAACATATCCATGAAGGTGGCAGTAGTTTATGCTTTACCTTCTATACCTGGAGCAACCTACCATTGCCGTCTGATTCTAGCTGGCTATGCTCGTGTCGGTGTGGATGAAGTTCAACCGGCATTTCGGACACTGGATCTTGACATCCCTAGAGGTGAAGAGGAGGCGACACTGGGAGATCACGAGTGGCTTCATTCTATGGAAAAAGGAAAACATCGTGTTTCCAGCTCAGCGTCAAGGCCACTGTATCCTCCTAGAAGCAATCCATCACCTCCAAGGCCTCCATCTCCTACGTGTAGAAGTCCACCACCTCCAAGTCCACACCTCTTCGAGAGGGACCGCAACACGAGTCCATCTCGATCTCTGTCGCCTCAGCCGAATCAACCCACTAACGGCCAAAAGCGAAAGAGTACCAACGCTTCGTCGATGGATAACCGATGTGGAAAGCGGCATCGCCTCCCAAGAGTACCGCCGACTCCTCCCAAGTTAGCTTACCACCGGGCTAATGAGGAAAACATGGCGACCGTAAGGGCCAAAGTGAAGGCCCATTTTGCACCAAAACAACCCGAGCCAATGGTCCCGATAGATCCGAAAGGCAGGAAGCACTTTAGGAGGTTTCTTGCACAACCATCCCAATATGAGTTAAATAAGCCAGATGCGATTATACACGTATTATGAAGACACGAAAAGAGAAGAGATCAAGTGATAGAGAAAGCAGGAAAAGAGATGTTCCCCAGCTCGGAGAACAGGCAAAACAATCGACACCCCCCGCTCAAGGTGTTACCTGATAGCTGTGAGATTCGACATATTTTTGATGGTTTTTATTGATGGTTTTCCTCTAGATTTGATCGTTTTTAGCTTTACCTAACGCTAATACTTCGGTAGCAAAGAAAAATTGTTTTTTAATGTGTGTTTCAGGTTCTAAACATCAATAGAAGGTTTTAACAAGGGAAACACAATATTCAGGCAAAAACAAGCAAGTCTATTTTTGGAAGAAATCAAGGGAGGCAAACAGACGCTTTAACGAGCAACTATATGGCGGAAACATTTTTCTGGCTATATAGTTCCTGCCGTATAGCTGCCGCCGCCTCCGTCTTATCAAAAGGGACAACTTTTGTGAAGAGGCCATACGCGAAAACAGAACATAGCAGCCGCCATCCAATCCAGAAAGGAGAACGAAGAGATCCGGAGAAGGAGGGGAAGACGCTCTTCATCTCGCTCCACGATCTTTGACCTCCTAGACAACACACCCCATAGCCATTAGTTGTACTTGAGAGAGAGAGAGAGAGAGAGATCTTCACCTTGCAAGACTAGGGTTTGAGATTGTTTCTTCCTATCTTGAATTGTGTTGGATTACTTTTCTATTCTTATTGTAGATCTCCACGGTAATATCAAGAAGAACTCCCTTTATTTAATTATATCGATGATGCTTTCTTCTCTCATGTGTGAGTAAGTTCCTTGGGTCTAGGAGATGTAAGGGATTGGTGAGATGTGATGTGCCTTCATATATTTTCCATTAGTTTGTGATTGATTTTAATTACTGTATTATGCGTGCTTGACTATTTGTGGGATGCCTAATGCTTGTTGTCCAATGAAGGGCCCAGAAAACATGATGCTTTGTTCTACATGGATAGGATCTTGCTCGCTAGCAGGCCGCTGACCCCCGAGTTACACGGGGATATCAATGGGAAACTAGTAGACTCGAGGATAACGAGGAACCACCGTGCTTATTGCATTAGTCCGATCCAAGGAGCTTAATTGCTAAGCAACCTGAAGGATCTTAATCGTCTAGTGTCTGACCATGGTTTTGGTAACAGACTAGTAGGATTATTGAAGTTGGGATGAAATCTACCAAGAGGAGTTCCGGCTAATTATGGGTTGCTCGCCTACACACACTTATAAGATTATAATTGTTATGCTTACCACTCGTCCACCTGGCACATTCACTATCACCATGAACTGTATCTCCCCGCGCCTTCTTTGTCTTCTGCAGAAAACAACAAACAATCAAATCGTTCTTTACTTTTATGCTTTTTATTTCTGAAGTTTACATTTTAGTTTTATTTAAATACATCTAGTTTAAACCAAATTCCATTCTTATTTTCACACTTGTAGTCAATTCACTCGAATACCTGTGACAACTTTGGGTGCGACAAATACTTCATTCATAAACACTTACCTTTGGGCTCCCTGTGGGATCGACATCTATACTTCGAAACTAGCTACAAACAATCTGTGCACTTGCAGACATCAAGCTATTTTCTGGCGCCGTGGCCGGGGAGCTAAGCGCTAAGTGTTTGTCTCTTGACATTTCAGGTGTTACTACTACAAAATGTTCTCCCTAGGAGACAAAGGGTCTACACGCTCTGGTAGGACCTATTTACCAGATTATATTGAGCGCGTGCCTGCTCAAAGGCGCGAAGATATTATTGAAAAACTTTTAAGATCAAATAAAGTTGAAGTCGAAAACCTGAGTGATATTATGGAAATCATGTCTATCAATAGGACAACTCCCAAGAAACCTGAGAAAACTCTCAGAGAATAAAGTGCTCCAAGTTCTAAATTTCTTAAACAACCAATAAAATTCCCTAATCCTAGAGTTAGAGAATATCGATTTGATGGTGGAATTATTAAAAGTTTGCAGGAAAAAGCTTTCAGTGGAAGGGAAGATGAAGACCCAGGAAGACATCTTAGAGAGTTCGACGATGTGATAACATCACTTGGACCAAAAGGTTTGCCAAGAGACTTCTCTCATCTAAAATTATTTTGTTGGTCTCTTAAAGGTAAGGCTCTAGACTGGTTATATTCTCTCCCTCGCCATTACATTAAATGTTGGGAAAACTGCATTGTTAAATTGATAAACAGGTTTAATCTTTTTAAAAAGGTAAATGAAATTAGAAAGAATATAGGCAACTTTAGTCAGAATGTAGGAGAAAACTACCCACAAGCCCGGGATAGATTCTTTGGAATGATCAATAGTATTCCTAATCATGGCTATTCTGAATCAACTATTTGCCATTTATTTTACCATGGTCTTAATACTCAATGTAGAGAGTTGCTTGACTTCTCATAAGGAGGATCGATAAATACTTTAACTATTAAAGAATGTTTAGAATTGATGTCTACTAGGGCTAAGAATGATTCTTTATAATCCTGATTTCGGCACTAAGCTAGAAAAAGGATACTTCGGATAACTCCTGATCTTATGCCTGAAGTACGCAAAACAATGAAAGAAAAAGGTATACCTTCTGAACTTGTTAAGGAAAACAAAGTAGACTTGTTACAAGTTTTTACTGAAGAAGATGAAACTAGAAAAGTTTTTCAAGAATTAAAACATTGACAAGCAAAATCTCATAATAACCTGCATAAGCACTTTCAAAAACATAAAAAGATTTTGGCGGAACTCACGAAAAATTATGATGAGGTTGGCAAAGAAATAAAATTATTTCACAAGTACCTTAGTATGATTGAAACCCAGTGTGAACAAATAGCATCTGGTTATCAAATTTTCTTCAAGATGATATAGATATTCCTATTTCTACTAATGTTGTTACAAGGGGAGGTGTAGTTGTTACAGGACCACTAGGACCATGATATCCCACAAGTATAGGGGATCGTGTGTAGCCTTTTTGATAAGTAAGAGTGTCGAACCCAACGAGGAGCTAAAGGTAGGATAAATGTTCTCTCATGTTCTATCAACCACTGATATAACTCTATGCACACTTTGTTTGCATTATCTAGGAAATAAAACTAGAGCAACAATACAAGTACTAGAGATAACTTTGCATGATAATAAATAACAAGAAAGTAAAGTTAGTTGCTGCAGCAATAAAATGCACTAAACTAACAGAAACATTAGTGTGGAATAGTGGTGGTAATTTTTGTGGCTTTGTCCAAGTTTAATTAGCGAATAAATCGGGTTCATTGTCTTCGATACAGTTTTCTATGTGGGAGAGGCTAAATATGCATGCGCTTCACTACTTGGAATTACATGTACTATATGATTGGATTGTTAGCAAACATCCGTAACTACTAACAATGTATTAAGGTTTCACCAACCATAGCCTTAAGTTTAATGGTCCTCTTACTCCCATACGTGCAACGTTCCGGTTTGCGTCCTTAGGTTTCTGTCACTCCGGCAGAACTTCCCCTTCCTCTTACACATACTACAAACCCTATGATGTTTAATCCATGTGCACACAAATATAATGGACACCTAAGGACTGCACCATATCAACATACAACTCTAATGAACCAAAGACGTTCAACCATTCAATCTAAGAACAAAGAAACTACACAAACATGACATAGATCATAGTATTATATCCTATAGCATCAAACACCATGTTTACATAGGACGGTACAGAGGTGTGTGGGAGGATGAACCACTCCTACTAGGAGGATTAGGTGATGGAGATGGCGGTGAAGATGGTGAAGAGGGCGGCGGTGCGGGCGACTCCTTCCCCACCGCCGATATCATGGGGGAGCACCGCCCCTTAGCCCCCTTCCTTCATGGCTTTTTAGACCCCTCCCCCATGGAGACGGGATCCATGGGGAGGCAAACACATGGTTTTGGTGGCTGCAAATTCGTGGGTGGAGATCTCCTCCACGAATTAGGTTTCCTCCCTTTATATAGCTTCTCGGATTCTCGTCATTTCTGTAGTAAATCGGGCCCAAAGGGCCCGTCCGGATTCAGAATCAGCTAAATTTTATGTTCAGAACGTTTGTCGTGAAATTTCCAACAACTTTGTAGTTGAAGAGTTTTCCGTTTGACGCCGTATTCGACCCGAAACGTGACCATCTTCAAAAAGAGTTATGAGACAGATTTTTGGAAAATCCCAATTTGACTCCAACAAGGTTTCCACTTGTATTCTTGGTAATTCTTAGACATCAAAGTGTAAAACATGGACATTGTGCACTTTTGCAACTATTAGTAGGTTAGTTCAAATAAATCATAAATCATAAAAAAATATAGATACGTTATGGACGTATCAATATCCCCAAGCTTAGTTCATGCTCGTCCTCGAGTAGGTAAACGATAAAAACAATATAATTTTTGAGGTGACATACAGCCAAGACAATATTGATCATCATTATTGTACAAGCATTGCAGCTAGGATCAAAGTACTTAAAACATGAACATGAAAGATAGAGTTCTAACAATAAGACATAGCAACTATGTTGTAACATGAAAAGGTATAAACAAAATATCATGAATAACAATGCATCGAAAGACGTTTGTTTGTTTCACACATATAAAACATAATGAGAGTGGTATTCAGCTTGTCCCTCATGGTATAACAAAACATAAATGCATAGGACACCTTCAAAGTTCATAAGGGTGACTAGATACAAATAATTTAAGAACAAGCAATATCAAAGTGATGAATCAATCAACAAGTTTTGGGACAATGCACATTAAACTAAAAATGACCACTATGCTCTCTCAATTGGTGCATAAAGATAGAAGTGGAGACTCAACATAAAAGTAAAAAGAAAGGCCCTTCACAGAGGGAAGCCGAGATTTCAAGTTTCATAAAGAGCTTCCAAAAATTATCGTACTTATTAGCTTTCAGCTCTCATTGCCCATATCATAAGCATCTTGAGGTGATTAAGGTTAAAGTGACACAAATATGAGGATACGCTTGACAAGTTATAAGCTGAAATCCTCATGCCCCTTGCTTACGAGTACCGAACCTCATGCTACTCAACTTTAGTAACGAGTAAGTTCTTGTCATTGTAAGTACATGTGTATCATGGAGAACCGCCAACGGGGTACCCCTTGCCCCATGACATAGGAGCTATCCCATATCAAAATGACAAGGCAACAGACAATGAGCATCTCAACGATCTTTTTATTTGATATTTGCATAGGTTTTTATTGAGGATGCTTCATAGAATGCTCACTATGGTTATGCTGCAAGTTTCCACCATGATTAGGCATGTCTTAGGCTAGCTGCCCAGGCATTTCTCTAACACACATACAAACTCCATGAGCTTACAAGCTCCCCTTTTATTTCACACCGCTGGGATCCATAAACAAAAGAACATGATATCAACTGAATAATAGGTACAATGCTGAAAGCGTTCCCCATGGTACATGGTTCTGCTAATTTACAACTTATAAAGCGCAAGCATATACGCAACATAGATGGACACAATAGTTCAAGTTTATTAAGTGCAAGAAAATAAAGTGTGCCATCAATTTTGTGAGAACTTTAATCACTAATTTTCACATAACAAGTTTAATTTGGAAGGTAGATAAAAGCATGAGTATACTTGGAATGGTGTAACACACCATGCATAGGAATTTATAGTGGACTCTTTGGAATAACTTGGTTTTCTTGGAGGTAAAGAATTTATTCCATTGAAATCCTTTGGATGCATGAGTGGAACTCACACTTGGTACATGTGGAGGCTAGCAAAAGACTAGGAGCGACCAACTAAGAGAGCAATAATGGCCATAATCATGCAAAGCGACAAAACATTATTATTTAAAGCATAAAGTGATATTACAATTCGAAAACTAAATGATCATAGAGGCTAAGGTGACTGGTTCATAGTCTTAACATGGTGTAAGCATGTGCCAAGTTAATCCAAATAAAGCATCAAAGGAGAATACCACAATATTATGCTTTTGAATGCTAAAACAACGCATGATTCTTTCAAGGCACATTAAGCAATCTCAATTGTTAGGAACAAGTCATGCTACAGCAATAATCACTAAGCATAAAGTCAAAGCAACATCCAACATGACATGATAAAGTCTAGGCCACAGTCAAGACAAGCTCCGTTTGTACCACTTATAAGCATGAAGATTCCAACTCTTTTCCAACCAATCAACTTATTTGAAAGAACATATGAATGCAGGGATCCAACCAATTTATTTAAACAAACCAAACAAAAGAAAACTAAAAACAAAAATGAAGACGCTCCAAGAACAACACAATCGTGCATGAAACAAAAAATGAAGTGTTTTGGAAGAAAACCTAAGATTTTTATTGATGAAGAAGGGGATGCCTTAGACACCCCCAAGCTTTGACGCTTGTACTTCTTGAATATTTCTTGGGGTGACACGGGTGGCATCCCCAAGCTTGAGCTTTTGTCCATTCTTCATCTCATCACATTATTCTTCCCTACACTTGAAAATTTCCTTCATACAAAACTTCACACAATCTTCATTAGAAGCATTAGTGTATTCAACATAATAAGTCTTTGGGTTTAGTTTCATCATAAGTAAAACTTCTAATAAAACACAAGCTACTGTAGAAATTCCTTATAAAAGCTCAAGTGATCAAAGAGAACTCAAAGAGAAAGAGATTAAGAGGCAAATGCAAATAATGACAGAAATCTGTCAAAATAGACCAGCAGGTAAAAACCATTTTTTTCGAAGACCTTCTGTTGCTCAAATCTAAAAGTTCTAAACTAATGAAAGTTAGATAATAACCTGGGGCATAAGCACAAAACATTACAGCTCAATCCGACGTATAGGTATTTTTCATGATTTTTTTCAGTGAAGTACAAAACTCTGTTTCGGGATAACAACTTTCCCAAGTCTTACTTCTCTCTCATTAGAGGTTTATTCTTGGCACAAAAACCACACAAAAAGGATAAGGAGAGGTTATTACTGAGGCAATAACTTCCAAGACTCAAGAAAAGAAAAACTTACTGAAAGTAAAAATAATTTGGGTTATCTCCCAATAGTGCTTTTCTTTAACGCCTTTCAGCTAGGCATAGATGCAAGATTCAAGTATTTTCAATATATACAAGTTTTTAATTGAAATGATTCCATGCGAAGATTTGTTTTGGTTTCATAGGCATGAACACAAGTGTTCAAGGTCGACCCCCACTTAACCATTACTCATCTTTCCAATCACTTTCCTTTTTAAAAACGCCAAGTAGATTTTTTTGGTAATTCGCATTCCCTATCCATACTAAGATAGAGAATAACTGAAAGCTGAAAGTAAAAACTACTTAGAGATAAAGCAAACAAGTGCACACAAGAATATTCACCCACACGCTATTGCTCCTCGGCAACGGCACTAGAAAAAGTTCTTGATGGATCAAAATGTAGAGCTCGTTGGGAACCCCAAGAGGAAGGTATGATGAGCACAGTAGCAAGTTTTTCATCAGTTATGAAACCAAGGTTATCGAACCAGTAAGATCAAGGAAACAACTGCAAGGTGTTGCTAGCAACTTGGAATCCTGCACAACATAACCACTGAACTTTGCTCCCAACTTACAGTGAGGTTGTCAATCTCACCGATTTTGCTGAAAACAAAGGATTAAATGTATTGTGTGGAAGATAGTAATTGTTTGCAGAAATTAAATAGTAAATAGTAACAGTAGAAGGTATAGCAATGGTAAAACCATGGACCGGGGTCCATAGTTCACTAGAGGTAATTCTCGCGGGGCAATTGACAGATTTGAGAAAGCATACAATGCTTATACTAGACACCTTGACTCCTATGAGATTTGATTGGGCATTACAACATTATACATAGACCGTAATCCAACTGCATCTATGACTAATAATCCACCTTCAGGTTATCATCCGAACCCCTTCCAGTATTAAGTTGCAAGCAACAGATAATTGCATTAAGCAACGTGTGTAAAGTGAACAATATGATTGCCCCATGGACAAAGGATTGTTGTTTTCTCCCTAGTAGCAACATCACATCTACAACCTTAGAGATTCCTGTCACTTCCCTAGATTACTAGAGGCATGAACCCACTATCGAGCATAAATACTCCCTCTTGGAGTTGCAAGCATCTACTTGGCCAAGATAGTTACAAACAATGGAGAGCATGCAAGATCACAAATAAAATAGACATGATAAAATCAATTATCAATCTGAAATAGCATCTCAATATCCATCGGATCCCCGCAAACACAACATGTAAGATTACAAATAGATGATCTTGATCATGAACATAGCTCACAAGATCTAAACATGATAGCACAAAGGAGGAGAACCAACCATCTAGCTACTGTATGGACCCATAGTCCAAAGATGAACTACTCACGCATCACACCGGAGGCAGGCATGGTGATGAAGAAGGCCTCCAGGGTGATCTCTCCCCTCCGGCAGGGTGCCGGGAAGAGCTTCAGATCCCTCCCTATCTAGGGATGGAGATGGTGGTGTCTACAGACTCTTTCATGGAATTTTGATCGGGTACTTAGGGTTTTCGTCCCGGGAGGCTTTTATAGGCGAAGGGGCAAGGTCGGTGGAGCACCAGTATAGGGACCAAAGACGTTGAACCATTCAATCTAAGAACAAAGAAACTACAAAAACATGACATAGATCATAGGATTAGTTGGTCAAAGCTTGCAAACTAAGAATGGTCACTATGCTCCCCGGCAACGGTGCTAGAAAATAGCTTGATGTCTATGCACGCTTCTATTCTTGTAGATAGTGTTGGGCCTCCAAGTGCAGAGGTTTGTAGAACAGCAGCAAGTTTCCCTTAAGTGGATCACCCAAGGTTTATTGAACTCGGGGAGGAAGTGGTCAAAGGTATCCCTCTCAAGCAACCCTGCAATCAAGATACAAGAAGTCTCTTGTGTCCCCAACACACCCAATACACTTTTCAGGTGTATAGGTGCACTAGTTCGACGAAGAGATAGTGAAATACAAGTAATATGGATGATTATAAGTGGTAATTGCAATCTGAAATTAGTGTGGCGGCAAGCAAACATGTAACAGGACTGATTGTAAACGGTGTGTCAATGCTTAGAAACAAGGCCTAGGGATCATACTTTCACTAGTGGACATTCTCATATAAATATCTTCTCTTCATTATGTGTTGGGGGGGATAACCCCGGGTAGGGTCACTCCGGGGTATAAAGGCCGAGTTAGCCGAGGTTCGGCAAGGCCAAAGCGGATGCTGGCCGGGTCACCTCCAGGCAGGCCGGATCACGGAGTAACCCGGACCAGGGGGTCGCCTAACATTATATCAGCCGACTTAAGGAGTAAGTCGGAAATGCTTGTCTAACTTGAATGCAGGAACAGGTATAGCCGGATCTACCATGATCCGGGTCCCGTTTAGCTTCTGGGAGAAGGAAGGAATCTCTCTGGTCAAAAAGAAGGCCCGGTACACACTGTATGAGCGAAGCAAGCAAGGGCAGGACCACCGGGTCATGGCCGACAAGGGTGACGATGCCCGTGTCGGCTGACGCGGGCGCCGCAGAGGCTCACGTAGCTAAAGCATGTGTGATGTGGGGGAAAAGCACCCCGGTCGGGTTACCACTTTGAGAGGAGGCATATTCTTAGGAATATGCCTCCACGTATGCCCTAGGCAGAGACCAGGGCGCCTCTATATAAGGGGGGCTAGGGTTTCAGTAGAGGGGGTCGGGTTTTCTTCGATACCGATTTGGCTAAGGTTCTAGGGGTAAACTGTGGGTGAGAGTAAGAGAGCTCCTTCTTCCTCCTCTCGCCAATACAGCTCTAGGAGCACTTGTAATCTTGAAAGGAAAGCAATACAATCTTCTGTTTGGAGAATCACTCCACTATCTCTCCCTGGATTCCCCTAGCATGTATTAGTCCACACCTTTAGCCTATCCATGGCATCTGCCGTGACACCACCACATTTACGCGCCCACTGGGGCTAGCGGCGCTTGCAGGTGAAAATCCGGATGGGAAACCTCATCGGCACGATCGCATCGCTCTCGCTCGATTGCTTTGGAGCGCTGATAACGCTGGCTGCTTCGCACGCTACCACTTCGCGAACGGCCTCTTTGTCAAGTTGGGTGCGCATAAGGTCTACGCTGTGGGACGTATCATGCTCATCCGCCGTCGTCGAGGCAGGGGAACCACCCCTTAGCGTGGTTCACGGGGCGCGTATCACTCGCTCCCCGGACCGTGCTGAAGTGATGATGACTGCGCCGGGTGCAGGCGCAAGCAAGGATCCAGCACCGGACCCAGAGGTAACACCTAAGGCACCGAGGAAAGGTAGAGGACCCCCACTAGAGAGGCCTGAGAATGTACTGAGAGAAGCTATGGATAGCTTGGCAAACCCGGTAGCAGCAGTGGTAGATCCGGCTCAGGCACAGGCCGAGCTAGAGGAAACTTGGAAAAAAATACAAGAAGGCGCAAAGAAAATAGCCGCGGCTCAGCAGTCGTTGAACATGACGCTGCCTGAGTATGCAAAAGCAAACAAAGTTGATACAGTAAAAGTAAAAGGGAGAAATCTCATAAGCGAGATGAACAGAGAAGGTGATAATGGAGCCGAGGAATCAGAAAACTGTTTATCCGTGGGGTTGCCGAAGTATAGTACCCCGGCAAAGAACCTCAGAGCAGCGGATGCGGCTGCATCCGAGTTAGAGGGCCTGACGGGTGAGGCCCGTCAAAGACAACAAGATAGGGTTAACGAGTTAGTTCGGACTGCGAACAGACAGAACGAAGAGCTACTCAGAGCTAACCCGGAGAGAGCTGGAGCTTCCAAAATCTTCCATTCGGCGATGGGTAACCCGGAGAAATTCGCTGGAGCCGCATCGTCTCCTCATGGTGGTCCAAGGAGAGAAGAGGTAGTAACCTCGGCCAGACGGAACAAACAGATTGTCCCGTACGACCCGAAGCGGGCAGGAATAGCAAAAGAAGCACGGAAAAATGACAATCGACGAAGTGTGTGCCGAGGTAACCACGACCAAGGCAATGCCGGTCAAGGGAACATTGTCAATGGCAATGCCGGACAACGAAACTCGGCAGGAGCAGGACAACCGCAACAGCGGAATATACCAAGGCAAGAGCAAAGCGCCGGCCAAGGTATGCAACAAAGAGTTGTGCCACAGGAGAAAAACCGGTACAACGACGGTGATTCGGAGATGGTGAACGCGGGGAACCCAAGATCGGACTATCATGTGATAGGGTCAAGATTGGGAAGCAGGGATTTGATGCCGGATGACGCCCGATTGAAACTGGATCGCCTGTATAGGTCGGAACAGATCGAATGTCAAGGTCCACCGGGTCCAACGTGCTTTGGACCCCGGATCATGAAGGAGCCACCGGTACCTAACTTCCAGCTGCCCAGGGGCACGAAGACGTATGACGGCAGTACCAAGCCGGAGGATTGGCTGATAAACTATGCTACGGCTGTGAAAATTGCCACTAGCAACTTGAGATGGGTTGTACGATACATACCCCAGATGTTAGAAGGTCCGGCCAGAGTATGGTTGAACAATTTGCCACCCGGAAGCATCAACTGTTGGATAGATTTTGAAGAAATGTTTATCAGCAACTTCTCAAGTACATACCAGAGGCCGAATAGGCCGCAGACCCTAGCAATGTGCAAGCAAAGACCAAATGAGACAGACCGTGAGTTCTTGACCCGGTGGTGTACCGTGAGAAACTCGTGTGAGGGTGTCATAGAGTCACAGGCCATAGCGTGGTTTGCACAAGGGTGCAGATATGGCAGCGAGCTGTGGATGAAGTTGCAAAGGAAAATGCCAATTACGTTGACATAGATGATCCGGATTGCCGATTCGTATGCTTTGGTTGATCCGACTCAACCTAGGCTCGCGTCAAACGAGTCAAACAAGTAATACTATGAGAGGGATGGAGCCGGGTCATCTCGGAGGAATGACTACAGAGGAAAAAGAAGAGATGATAGACCAGATCATCGCTACGGTTCGCAACAAGTTGCAGCTGTGAATCAAGATCAACCCAGAGCAGGGAGCAACCAGCGCCAGAAAACTGGAGGGCAATGGACTCCAAGAAACGATGGCAAGAAAACATGGACGCCGGAGCAAAAGAAACAATGGCAAGAAAAGAAAGACCGTCCGAGGTATACCTATGAGTCGATGTTGGACCAGCCGTGTAAGTTTCACACGCCAAATCCGAATAACCCGGCGGGTCACACAACGAGGCAATGTGAGTGGATGCGTAAGATAGAACAAGGTGGTTTGGGGAATGCTCAGGCACCCCGGAATGATCAACCTCGGCAGGAGTTACCCCGGTAGCAATTGCTCTCCGGAGCGAACACGCAACAGCTAATGTTGCCTCCCCCTCCGCCGAGGTATGACAACAATGAGAGAAGGGATGTAGTGCATCAGGTGGAAAATCAGCACCAGCCGGATCAGAGGTACCCCGGAAACAAGGGGAGGAATGAGTATAAAGAACATCACTAGAGCTATTGTGTGTTCACAACTGAGGAAACAAAAAGAAAGAGCTTGTAGCGCCGACATATGGAGGTCAATGCGGTAATGCCAGCAGTGACGAGGTACATGCCTTGGTCAGACTAGGAAATCACCTGGAACATCAAAGATCATCCCAAGCTTATGCCGAGTCCAGGTTCGTATGCGCTAGTGCTGGACCCGACATTCATTGGGCCGAACATCAATGTGAGGTTCTCCAAGGTACTGATTGACAATGGCAGTAGCATTAACATCATGTATGCAGATACAATGCGCAAGTTGGGTATCTCGGAGAACATGCTCCAGGCTACAAGGACAACTTTCCATGGTATTGTACCAGGCATTTCTTGTGAGCCCATAGGCAAAGTCCGGGTTGACGTGCTATTGTGGGTCTAACCTAGCCGAGTCACTCGTGATTGTGCAAGAGAAAAGAAAAATCCAAGAGGTGGCGGCATTAGCTCAGTCTGCGCAGCAGTATATGCCGGCGTTGAGTAACCCGCATGGTAGCGTTTCATTCCAAGCCGCAAAGGATACCAAGAAGGTTCCAGTTGATGACATGTTCCCGGAGCGCACCGTAACAATTGGTGCCGGGTTAACTGATAAATAGGAAAGCGAGCTCATCAACTTCCTCCGTGAGAATCGGGACATTTTTGCTTGGTCCACACATGATTTGCAAGGTGTTCCGAGGGAGTTGGCCGAGCACTCTTTGAATGTAAGACCCGGAGCAAGGCCGGTGAAGCAACCTCTCCGCCGCTTCGCCAAGGATAGGAGAAAAGTCATTGGAGACGAGATAGCTCGGTTGCTAGCAGCAGGATTTATCATGGAAGTACTGTATCCGGATTGGCTCTCTAATCCGGTGCTGGTAGAAAAGAAGAAGGATGATCCGAACGTGGCAGTGGTTTGGCGTATGTGTATCGATTACACGAACCTGAATAAGGCGTGTCCAAAAGATCCATTTCCACTACCGAGGATAGATCAGGTCATAGACTCAACCGCGGGATGTGAACTGTTGTCATTCATTGATGCATATTCTGGTTTCCACCAGATACCTCTGAATCCGGATGATCAAATAAGGACCGCGTTTATCACCCCATATGGGGCTTATTGCTATCGCACTATGCCGTTTGGTTTACGTAATGCAGGTGCAACGTACCAAAGATGTATGCAAAAATGTTTGCAAGACCAAATAGGTCAAAACGTACAAGTATACGTGGATGATGTGGTTATCAAGACCAAGGAAAGCAAGACGCTCCTTGATGACATCAGGCAGACATTCGCGAACTTGAGAAGGTTCCGGATGAAGCTTAACCCGGAAAAATGTAACTTCGGTGTCCCGGCTAGAAAATTACTCGGATTTCTCATCTCCAGCCGAGGTATCGAAGTTAATCCAACTAAGATTCGGGCCATTGAACGAATGGAGCTGCCGAAGTGTCTTAACGATGTCCAGAAGTTCACTGGATGCCTAGCATCGTTGAGTCGGTTTGTATGTCAGTTGGGAGAAAAGGCATTACCTCTCTACCAACTCATGAAAAAGTCGGATAAGTTCGTTTGGACGCCACACGCCGATGAAGCCTTTGCCCACTTAAAAAAAGAAGTTAAAGCATTACTTTGAGGAGCACCCCATCAAAGTGATATGTGAATCTCCCATATCCGAGATAATGGGTAACAAGGATGCGAGTGGTAGAATTGCAAAATGGGAAATTGAGCTAGCTCCTTATGCGCCCCAATACGACAGAAGAGAAGCAATCAAGTCTCAGGCTGTGGCGGACTTTTTTGTAGATTGGGCCGAGGTACAATACGAACCACCGCCACCAGATCCGAACTATTGGAGGATGCACTTTGACGGGTCGAAAACCAAAACCGGATTAGGCGCCGGGGTTGTGCTTACCTCGCCAAAGAAGGACCAGCTAAAATACGTGTTACAGATCCATTTCGCGGCATCAAACAATGTCACTGAGTACGAGGCTCTTGTGCATGGGCTCAAAGTGGCAAAAGAGATTGGCATACGTCGGATAATATGCTTTGGCGACTCGGATTTGGTGGTGCAGCAAGTGTCCGGAGTGTGGGACGCCCTGGATCCAAACATGGCACTGTACAGGTTTCATGTGCAGAAGATATCTGGTTACTTTGAGGGGTGTGAATTTCACCATGTACCCCGAGTGGAAAACGAGGCTGCCGACATGCTATCAAAGCTCGGATCAACCCGATTGGCAATTCCACCAGGTGTAGCATTGGAACACCTCAGAAAACCATCTATCAGGCCGTCCCCAGGAACCGCCTCGATCTATGTCCTAGAAGATACAGAATCCGGAGCTGAGCCCATGGACATTGACACGGAAGGTAGTACGCGAGACCCGGGATCGACAAGAAACCCGGGATCGGCCAAGAAACCCGGGGACTACCTCACTGGACCCGGGGACTGCTCAGCGTGATCCGGCTGAAGTTATGCCGGTAGATCAGATGGAAATTGATGAGGACATGTTCCCTGCACGAGCAATACCAGCTTGGGCACTGCCTATATTCCAATTCCTGAAAGATGGAACGTTACCCACTGAGGAGGTGTTAGCTAGGCAAACTCAGAGGAGAGCAAAAGCATACACAATTATCAATTCCGAGCTGTACAAACGGAGTGTAACCAATGTCCTCCAGCGATGCGTTGACCCGGAAGAAGGGTTTGACATCCTCCGAGATATACACCAAGGAGAATGCGGGCATCATGCTTCATCCAGAGCCTTGGTGGCAAAAGGATTCCGGCATGGGTTCTACTGGCCAAGTACCTTAGAACAAGCAGAAGATCTGGTGAGAAAATGCAATAGTTGTCAGAGATATGCTACTAAGACACATATGCCAATGTTGGAACTCAAGACCATACCAATTATGTGGCCATTTGCCGTATGGTGCTTGGATATGGTTGGTCCGTTCAAACCAGCAAGGGGAAACATGACACACATTTTGGTCATGGTGGATAAGTTTACAAAATGGATTGAAGTGAAGCCTATAAGAAAATGTGATGGAGCTACGGCCATAACATTTCTCAAAGACATTATCTTGAGATACGGTTATCACACAAGATTACAATCGACAATGGCACAAATTTTGCGGAAGGAGCATTTGCGCGCTTCTGCCGGGACAAGAAGATCCGACTCGACGTAGCCTCGGTAGCTCACCCCACATCGAATGAACAAGCGGAAAGATCCAACAGATTAGTATTATCCGGGATAAAACCTCGGCTCATTGAGCCGCTGCAAAGATCAGCGGGGTGCTGGATAGAAGAACTACCAGCGGTACTGTGGAGTTTAAGAACAACTCCGAATCGATCAACAAGCTATACGCCGTTTTTTCTGGTATACGGGGCAGAAGCTGTGTTACCAGCCGACATAGAGCATGATTCGCCTAGGGTCACCCAATACATAGAAGCCGAAGTGCAAGAAGCCCGGCAAAATGATGTTGATCTGCTGGAAGAAGTGAGAGAACTAGCACTATCCAGATCCGCCATATATCAGCAAAATCTCCGACGCTACCATAGCCGGAAAGTGTGCCCCCGAGTCTTTCGGGAAGGCGATCTGGTGCTGTTGGTACAACGACTACCGCATGCATAAATTATCCCCCATGGGAAGGGCCATTCATTGTGAGCAAAGCATTGCACAATGATTCTTACTATCTTATAAATGCAAAGCCACAGGAAAAGAACAAGGCGGACAGGTCCGGAGAGGAATCTAAGCGACCGTGGAATGTAGCACTACTTCGTCCTTTTTACACTTAGCTAAGAAGTGTATGTATCCGAGTCGTCTCATATGTCGGTATGTATGTCAGCAATGAGCTTATCAATGAAATAGTAGCGCCTCGGCAAAGAACTCGGGACTGCCTTAATAATTTTTGTTGTTGTCTCTTGTGCGTTAGCTGGAATAAGTTATTCTACTTAACCTGGATTAGTAATGTGTGAGCACCAAAAACCCAACTCTTCGACTTGCTGCTGTCCAACAAGAATTGGCTTCATGGCAAGAAAGAGAACAAGTTTGGAATTGCGTAGCACATGAAAAGCGACTAAGGAAACCAATTTATTCGAGCTAACGTTTGTTTTTTGGACTAACCCTGTATTTATTTTCAAGTTATTATGCAGCTTTATTTTTTTGAGCTAAGTCTGAAAGTTTCTTAGTATTTTTAAGACGGTTTTTGAAGCTCGGATTCGTAAGTCATAAAACCGAATCAAGGTAGACACGATCCGAGCCAAAAGATTGGACGAACAAGAAAAACAAACTCGGGGACTACGCCCAAGTTAACCCGGCATAAGAACTTAGTAGCAAAATATCACATATACACAACATACAGTTCCACCCGGCATACCGGGGATCTGATAAATTTTCAAGTTTTTTGACCTAAGGAGCAGCAGCAGGAGGAAGTTCGGCGTCGTCTTTGCTGTCTTCAATATCTGAGGCATCGCCTTCTTTGTCCTCATCCGACCCGTCTTCAGCGTTCTCAGCGTTCTCGTCCCTAGCGGATTCCAGGAAGCTCGGTCCTTTAGCCCATTCATGGATAGGAGAATATTCGATGAGGCTGTAGGTGCAAGCCTGGCGCCGAGCTACCCACTCCGGGTCATTAGTCCATCTGGATCCGGTGCGCCAGCGTGTAAGGAGGCTGAGGTCGATCTTCTCATACCATGTGAGTATGTGGTGAAGGATAGTATCAGCGCAGACGCCAATGGACTCTCCAGAGGTCGAGCTGGGTCTCGATATCCGACAACTTTTCAGCAAGAAGTGTGATTCTCTTCGGAGCGCTCTCACCGGGCCAGAACGTGTTGAAAACTCGGACTGAAACGTCGAGGAGATCCCTGCCGTAGTTCTTGATGATTTCCACGCGAGATGACAGGCTGACCAATAGGTCCTCCATGTCTAAGGGAATGCTCTCACCGTCAAGAGCGACGAGAGTACCCCTCTCTCGGCAGAAATTGGCAACAGCAGCGCTCGCAATAGGAGTACCCTCTGGAAAGTGGCCTGGAAACAAGGCAAAGGAAGAAGCTGAAGAAAAGACATATGAAGAAACCCGGAGAATTATGTCGGATAAGGGAAAGGAACTTACGTGAAATGTGGCTGTGAATCCGGGTCAACTCCTTGATGCAGTCATCGCGTCTCTTGCGAAGTTGCTCAAGCTCAGCGTTTGCCGATCCAAGCTGGATGTCGGATTCTTTGAGTAGGTCCTGGTCCTTGGAGATCTGGAGAGTAAGGCGCTCGCGCTCTTCTGTGAAGTTCTGGCCAACCTTTTGGAGCTCGGTTTGGTGCTAGGCCTTCATCTTCTCCATCTCAGCCTTGAGCCTGGCAATCTCATTGTCCTTGGTCTAGAGGAGAGCGAGCTCATCATGTTTTTTCTTCAGCTCAGCTTGATGCTGCCCTGCTTGTTCGAGAAAATGCAGCATCATATCAGGCACGGGCGCACTATCCTCAAGTGATGCTGAAATAGTATGTTGACCCCGCAGAGCCGAGGAATGAATGCTTACCGAGCCAGGAAGAAAAGGAAATGGAAAACACTACAAGGTCGGACAAAAAGGACATACCCTTGATTTGCTCCAAGTTCTTCCGCATGATCTTGTTCTCAGCCTCCACCCCAGCTGCAGAAACCGAATGAGGATATTAGTTCGACAGAAGAAGATGAAGAGAAACGGAAAAGCGCCAAGGGAGAAACTTACCCCTTTTTTCATGTTCCGCGATAAGTGCAACGTGCTTTGGACATAGCATCTTGTGGGTATCCAGCAGGCGTTGGAATTCAGCACTCCGGCGATTGGTGGTCACCTGAAAAATGTACAAAAGCATAAATTAGCTTGGTGTACAAGATCCGGGCCAAGTGGAACTTAACCCGGCTCTAGGTGTGTGCATATTCGAAGTGTACAAGATCCAGGCCAAGTGGAACTTAACCCGGCTCTAGGTGTGTGCATATTCGAAGTGTACAAGATCCGGGCCAAGCGGAACTTAACCCGGCTCTAGGTGTGTACATATTCGAAGTGTACAAGATCCGGGCCAAGTGGAACCTAACCCGGCTCTAGGTGTGTGCATATTCGAAGTGTACAAGATCCTGGCCAAGTGGAACCTAACCCGGCTCTAGGTGTGTGCATATTCAAAGTGTACAAGATCCGGGCCAAGTGGAACCTAACCCGGATCTAGGTGTGTGCATATTCGAAGTGTACAAGATCCAGGCCAAGTGGAACTTAACCCGGCTCTAGGTGTGTGCATATTCGAAGTGTACAAGATCCGGGCCAAGTGGAACTTAACCCGGCTCTAGGTGTGTGCATACTCATATCTGAGCTCCGCCAAGTGGAACTTAACCTGGCTCTAGGTGTGTGCATATTCGAAGTTCACATGGAGCTACGTTAGTTTTCTAATGAGCATCCGGCCGAGTAACAAGTTACTCCACTAGAGGCTCGGGGACTAATGGTTATTATGTACAGCATGTAAAGGAGAAACGACATACCTCCATCATCCGCCCCGCGAGGTTAATTGCCTTGGCGGCTGTGTTCATTTGGGCAGAAAATTCTGCGGGGCCGAACTTTTCCGGGAGATCGTCGTTGTGGACGAACTCCGCCTTGTTCCAATTCATGACGAACTCAATCAGGATCGGAGGATACCGCTCACCGGTGAGCATATGGGGTGCCACCAAGCCCTTCGCATGCGCTTCTTTCCTCTCAACCAAAGCAAGGGCTGGGCTAGTATGCAGAACCATTTGCTGCGTGTCAGTTGGCTCGGCAGGGGCATCCTTCGCTGCTGGAGCTTTCTTGGGAAGCATCGACGCTAGGGTTCGCTGCCCAGCCTCAACGAATGCTGACTTGGTAGCATCCGGAGCCTTTTTGCCCTTGGCTTGCTGGGAAGAAGTAATAGCAGTGGATTTGCCCTTAGGAGCTGCTGGGGTAGTTCCTCGCCGAGGTTGAGATGACTCGGACGAGGCGGAAGAACTTGGTGCGGTTGTTGATTTTCTTGGTGCCGGAACGGGTGCTGGTGCTGATTCGGTCATTGTATCTGGAACCGCTGCCGATCTTTGGGTGCTGGCGTTGAGGTAGACTCGGTGGCTGCTGGTTGTGGTGATGCTGAAGTTGTGGACGCCGTCGCCTCGGCTGGACCGATCCCTCCCGCTCCAAGGTTGCACTCCTCTTGACGAGGTAGTGTGGAATCCGGAGCAACCGCGGAACCCTCTGGAATAGGGCTCAGCGGACGTGACTCGTCGTCACGAAGGGGAGAAGGGATAGATCGGAGCGGTGAAGAGATGCTAGATCCGCTCTGAGGGACCTCCACCGGAGCCCTGCAGAAGAGAATAATGTCAGAAGAGGAATTACAACAATGCAAGGAAAAGTGGGTTACGGAAAGAAAAATGACTTACGCATCCGAGGTTTGGGCCTCCTTGGGTTTCCGAGCCCTTCGTGTCGGGGCTTTGCCTGCCGGCTTGGAGGCAGCTTTGTCTCCGGCCTTCTTTCGCCTTTTTGCGGGCTGAGAAGGTCTGGAGGAGGAACTCGGTGCGGCTCCGCGTTTCTTCTTCAGTGCCATCGGAACCGGTTCATCCGTAGAAAGCGGAGGATCCTCATGGATATGCCCACCAGGGTTAGCTGATGCCGGAAAGGCAAAAGAAAGAGGGACAGCCTCAACAGGTTCAATCACGTTAACATCCGAGTCATCATCATCATCGGGCCAGTCTCTAAGAGAATAGAACTTACCGCTGGGTCGTTTTGTAGCGTCGGTCATAGGGAGAAACATCTCCTGGTCTGGCTCCTCCTCATCCGGGGTTTCTCGGTCCGGCACCCACTTAAGGGTCAGATCCGTGCCGTCCTCAAGGGTTTGCTGAAGGAATAGCTGAGAAATGGAATGAAGAACAGAGTCAAAAATACAACAAAAACCGACATATATTTAATCCGAAGTAAGTTTGCCCCGCGAAGCTTACCGCGGAAGGGAGCCTGTCACGACAAAAGTGCTCAATTCCCCATGTCCATTCAGCGTAGAAATCCTTGTGGGTGGTGAAGAGAGCCTTAACCCGGTGAAAAATCTCCGTGTTGCTCAGCTCGAAGGAGGAGGTTCAGTTGGGGTCGCGACCGAAACTCATGTGGCACACCTTGTGGGTGCGCTTCTGGAGGGGAGAGATTCAGTTGCGCACGAACGTGATCATAGCATCCTCGTTGCGAATCCGAGTTTCTTCAGTTCCGCGAACCTCTTGTTAACCTGGTTGGCCAGAGCCGTGAGCTTCTTGGAGATCTCCTCCCAAAATTCCGGGTTCGATGGACCCAGAGTATAGGGGAACAACCGAATCAAATCTTCAGTGCCCGTGTTCCGGACATAGAAGAAGGTCCGGGCCCATCCTTTGCAGGAGTCAAGCCCGGTGACCCGGGGGAAAATGGAAGTCCTCCGGGGTGAGATGGACGCAGCTCCGAATTGGGTGAGCTGCTTATCCTCCGACTCAACTTGGATATTGGGGATGACGTTACGACGAAGGCAAAAAACCAGATCCACAGCTCCTTCGTGGGCCACAGTCCGGTGTAGCCCTCGATCGTAGAAGAAAAAGAAGAGAGAGAAGTGATAGCGTTGGCTGGAAGGTGGTGCGGCTGCAAGTGGTAGGTGCTAAGCCAATCCCGGAAGAAGTCGCTCACCGGCAAGCCGAACCCCCGTTGGAAGTGGGACAAGAACACGACGAACTCACCTAGATTGGGTGAGGGGGCCAGTTCGGCAGAGGGGAGACGAGCGACGACATCGGCAGGGATGCGTCTAGTCCGGTAGATCCAGTCAAGGTCATCTTGACAGACCCATGACCTGGCCCACGCGCCACGGTTCGCCGCAACGGCATCCTCCTCCATTTCTTGCTTGGCGACGACGAGCTCCTCCTCCGTCATCTCGTACTCGCTACCCTCGCTAGCGCTAGCGGCGGCAGGGATCAGAGGCCTGGATTAGCGAGGACCCGTGGCGAGGGAGTTGCGTAGTGGTGGCTGCGACGCAGAGGCAGGAGGAAAGTGCGGCGGCGGTGCTGCTGCTAGGAGCACTGGCGGCAGCGCGGTCGCGAGGAAGATGAAGAAGAAGAGCAACGGGCAGAGGGGCGCAGAAGAGGAAAAAATCCTAAGGGGTGCGCCCCTCCGCTACTTAACCCCCCCCTAAGAGGGTGAGTGGGATCGTGCCCTGCAAATGAGCCACATGGTGTGGCCGTGTATCACCTGCCTCAGCCAATCAGTGAGGAGCCACACGGAGGGCCACAGGGCAGAGGCGATCCCATGACGTGACGCACTGATGCGGTAAACGAGGAGGCAGGCGTGACGTGACCCTCGCACAGTGATAACTGACAATTACTGCGGCGGTTACTGTGCAGGCCCTTAAAATAAGACAACGTAATGATTAGCCTCCACATGGGTTGGCGTATGAAAGAAGGAAACAAGGCCCGGATAGAGCCATGGTAGCCCGGACAGCAGGTAAAAACTTAGAATGTGCAGAGGGAACGTAAATCCATGAGATCCGAGTCAAAGTGGTAACCCGGCCGACAAGTGAAAACTTGGAACGTGCGAAGGGAACGTAAATCCACATAATCCGAGATAAAGAGCTAAATCGGAAATAACGTCCAAGGCTCGAACATAAATGAACCTGATGTGGCCTTAGCGGCCAAGGCGGCTAAGACCGCACCAGCTTCGGGGACTAATGTTGGGGGGATAACCCCGGGTAGGGTCACTCCGGGGTATAAAGGCCGAGTTAGCCGAGGTTCGGCAAGGCCAAAGCGGATGCTGGCCGGGTCACCTCCAGGCAGGCCGGATCACGGAGTAACCCGGACCAGGGGGGTCGCCTAACATTATATCAGCCGACTTAAGGAGTAAGTCGGAAGTGCTTGTCTAACTTGAATGCAGGAACAGGTATAGCCGGATCTACCATGATCCGGGTCCTGTTTAGCTTTTGGGAGAAGGAAGGAATCTCTCTGGTCAAATAGAAGGCCCGGTACGCACTGCATGAGCGAAGCAAGCAAGGGCAGGACCACCGGGTCATGGCCGACAAGGGTGACGATGCCCGTGTCGGCTGACGCGGGCGCCGCAGAGGCTCACGTAGCTAAAGCATGTGTGACGCGGGGGAAAAGCACCCCGGTCGGGTTACCACTTTGAGAGGAGGCATATTCTTAGGAATATGCCTCCACGTATGCCCTAGGCAGAGACCAGGCCGCCTCTATATAAGGGGGGCTAGGGTTTCAGTAGAGGGGGTCGGGTTTTCTTCGATACCGATTTGGCTAAGGTTCTAGGGGTAAACTGTGGGTGAGAGTAAGAGAGCTCCTTCTTCCTCCTCTCGCCAATACAGCTCTAGGAGCACTTGTAATCTTGAAAGGAAAGCAATACAATCTTCTGTGTGGAGAATCACTCCACTATCCCTCCCTGGATTCCCCTAGCGTGTATTAGTCCCCACCTTTAGCCTATCCATGGCATCTGCCATGACACCACCACAACATTATGCTACCCTGAACTACTCTCCGGTTGGACGATGTAGGGCTATAGCTGCGGTGACCCAGCATAGCACTGCATGATGTAGTACACTATAGTCGTTGACATAACACCAATGAAACACCGTTCACTAGTATTACATCCCTCAGAGTGGTACAACAGAAACACAGCAGGTCCAAGACATGACTATAGATTACAACTCGACTTTTTACATAAGATCCAGAGAACACTCTAGGTTAAAGAGAGAGAAAGAACTTCTTACAAAGAAGAACCAGAAATAATAACTCAGAACTATCTAGTAACTAAGACTAGTATCTAAACTATTTGGCTTGCCATTGCTACTAATGCAATGCTCTACAGAAGTAGGTTTTATGGCTAGAGTATCTACTCCTATCCAAACCAACACTTTATCTTCACTTCCGCTGATGTATATGTTGACTTTATTGAAGAACTTGAGTTGTCAATGATGGTTCTTGAGCAGAAATTGATGTTGACGTTGTCTTCAACGGCTTAGAACCTAGCCAGGGTTAAGAAGGTACGATTGAGTATGAGCGTACTCAGCAAGTTCACTAAAAAGGAGTGTATGATGCACTTTCTCTACAGCCATAGACCATAGGTCGTAGGCAATGCAGGTTTTCGTAAACATTTCTTCAAAGGTTGCTTTTATTCTAAAAACTATGTCCGACAGCCTTCACAGGTTGACCAGAACTTCATGGAGTTCCTTTCCTGCCGCGTTCGTAGCTCCTTCCCGGAACAGGGAGTAACATGTCACAATTCTTACACTCTGCAGAGGTGCGCCACTTTTCCCACAAGAGACCTAGCTTTGTTGCACATCCGAGTTGCATTCTCATCCACACTTCCTTGGTGTGGGGCCCAGTCTAAGATCCAAGCCAATCATTGCCCCTCTCCGCGACCCCGCATGAAGACACGATCCCCCGAGACAGCTACCACGGTTACTCTTTGGGTAGCCTCTCGGAGACTCCGTACGCAGCTCTACCTGGCGGTCATCATCAGCTATGGTGAACTCATACCCAGATAGAGATGCACATATAATCTAGCCACCTAGCTCGTGGGGAACTAAGAGGTCCCACCCATGTGCTGGATTCTCTGGAACTCCACAAGAAATCAACAGCCTCACGATAAGGTCATCCGTCCATGCGAAAGGGAGAAGATCCAGCTGACTTCTCCATCCCATTCCAAATCTCATGGTTGACGCGTAATATACGGCGCTAGAATCAGTGGCGACATTGGTTGTTAAGTCCTAAATATTATGTTCCTTTACCACTGGAACTGTATTAGTAGATTATTACCATCTAGTAAATAATCCATAATCATATTATTATGAAAATATTGTTTTCTAACCTTTTTGGAATGCAGGTGATGACAACATTTGAGTTATAAGCATTTGATAGAAAATAATCAAAGGACATGAGCAAGTTGTGAACTTGCCTTCTATGATTGCAAGATTATGCACTCATGGTCTTCAAGACAATAGATGATCCAAATTCTGTAAATAGCATCATTGGTCCGGTAAGGACTAATATTTAAAGAAGCGAGATGCACTTATGCATAAGTAATGTAATGCAGTTTGGAAAACCCCGAATTAATACCCTAATATGGTGAATGAGTTAAACCTAGGTGATTTCTTTAAGATTTAGTTTGTCTATAAGTTTGGATTTGAGATGCCTTATGACTTAATTTGGAACAGACAAATGTTAACTATAAAACATAATTAGATCTAGGATGTGATGTGTTTAAAAGTATTAATAAACTTGAAATCTTATAACAAGCATGTTTGAAGGTATAGGATCATCCATTTTTAGTTTAAGTGAGATTTCTAAATGTTAATAGTTTTACTTTTAAGTATTATTATAGACTGAAGTTATGGTTTTGGAAGTAGTATTTCAATGTACAAGATTTGGGGTTTTACATGAAATTGTGGTTATTTCTTATTTAAGAATGTTCTTAAAGAATTTACCAACTAAATAAGAAATAAGAATTTATTTATTAATAACCTTAACGTGTGTTGGAATAATACAATTAGTATTTTTCTAGGGAAACTTACTTACTTAAGATCTTAGAAGTGAATTTTATTTAATTTTAAGTGTTATCCTTATTTTTACAAAATTCCATAAAGTATTATATATCTTTATCTTTGCTTCAAGATTTATTTGAAAACAAATTAAGTTAGTATTTTTATAGAATAGTAGATTTATTTTCATATGCAAAAATGATTTTTATTCATTTTTAGGTCTTTTCCTTATTTTGTGAAATTTCACTTAGGTTTTAATGGTGTTAATATTTATCTGCATTTTATTTTACTCAAACAAACAATGTTTTATTTTTCTTAGGTAGATATTATTTTTGTGATCATTTCAATATGTTATATGTATTTTTAGGATTTTTCTATATTTTTCTAGGGCTAAAACTATTTCAGGGGTATTTTGGTAATTTTATATTTTGTTTATTATTTGTTTTTACACTATTTATTTTTTATTTCCTATAAATTACTTCTGGCCCGTGGGCTGGTTAAGCCCAACCCAGCCCAGTAGGGCCTAGGGTCAAACCCCACCCCAGCCCAACCCTACTCCTCTCTAATCTCACATGCACACCCGCACGCACGGACACAGAGACACGCATTCGTTCCCCACTCGCATCAGCGATGCGCCGCCGCTAGTGCTGCTCCGGCCGGCTATTGTCCGTCTCCGGCATCGCCGCTAGTCTACACAAGGTCCGTCGCCTCCTTCTCCATCGAATCCCCAACCGGCGCATCCTCACGCCGCTCTCGCACGCGTCCTCTCCTCGGAACCCTCGATCTGCCGCCGTCGTACAGCGGGTCGACGATGATCGATTCTGGCACCGCCGGTCACCGTCATGTCCAGACCATGAACTCCACCGGTTACCTGCCGCGTCCATGCTCCCATGCTCCTCTACGCGCACCTGCATTTAACCCTAGGTTCGCGGCTTCCGCTATCCATGGAGGTGCGGTATGGATTCTCCCATTCCTTGTCGTCTCCGCTACTCGGTCCAGGTCGAGACCTGCCTCTTACTGCACCCTCTGGGTGACCTTGCCTTCCTCTCAAGCCCCTAATCGACCACGCCTTCCTCAAGTCGATGCCGGCGGGACGACATCGTGGCTGCAACCCCGGCGTCCACGACCTGCTACCTATGTGACCAGGATGTGGTGTTAATGCACGTGTGGTGGTGATGTTGCAACTACGATTGGCTACGGTACTACTTCGACATTCCACCAGAGTTACATCTTCTGGTCAGGTGAGTTGCTTCTATGACCGGCCTTTGAGACCATGATCTAGGTTAGGTTCAGAACTAGCTATACTAGTTCGTCTGCTAATCTTGTAAATGATTTGTGGTTGAGTGTGATGCTCCAGGTTATTTTCTATGCCAGTGGTAGAGATGATTCGATTTTCCTCTAGTAGTCCAATTCTTAAATCATATGTTGCTGCTGCTATATTTCTAGATGAACAGCTAGCTCTAGCAAGTGATTTCATAGAGAGCATCTTCCTCGTCATGCTATTGAGTGTTACTGATTGTTGGTAGGTTTTGGGAAATATAGGCTCCATTGATTCCTTGTAGGTGAAATGCATTTTTTCAAGCATGAACAAATGGAGTTAGTTGGACAAATTGACACTTGCTGGTTTTGGTATTTTGCTTGTGTGTGGTTTCCTAATGATCTCATGACCAGTAGATAATGTGTATTAGCAAGTAATACTTCGATTTTATCTACATGCTAATATTTGCTTGTATCTAATCTGTTTCTTCTAAAAAATAAAAAATACCCGTTGTTTATTTATATTAGAGGTGCATGTGAAGTTCTCTAGTACAACTGATCATGCTGGAATATCTATACACTCATACTAATAATTATTGGTTCACCTTCTTGTACCATTGCATGATAATACAAGGTTTACTACATGTGCTAATTATTCTTGTTGTTGATTGCTAGGCCTATGGTTCCTCTCATGTCTCATTAATTAAGTTTCATAAAATCAGCCTGAGGTTGATTTTCCTAGTCATGATGCTTTAGTAAATTGCTTAGTAGCTTTGCTACTTGATTTCTACAATTAATTCTTACAAGAAAATCATCTAGATGTGTTTGACACGATGTAATTCAAGTTATATAAGTATATGATCTATTGCTGATGTACTTGGTGGTGATTTACTTATGTTTATATTTACTTGTTCTTGGCATCATTTGATTACCCAAATGCATTGGATATCTTCCTCGATTACTTATATGCTATGTATTAGTGCTACTTTTCCATTCTTGACCTTGATGCTCTCTCTTTATGCAGTTCAGGTATAAACTCCTGGTTATACCAGGGATCACCAGCTCAGCTGGTTGATCTGGTTCCTCTATCTGCTTCTCTCTCTATCTAAACTTATAAGCTCATATCTTGGGCTTGATTTCATGATCTAGCTTATGATGCACAGGCTGAGGCTCTGCCTTGATAAGAACAGATATTATGGTGATGCCTTGTGATTGGATTTTGCATAAATATACTATTCTGGTTTAGCTTGATCTTGTAGCTGTGGTTGTGGTGTTTGCCACTGTGGTGCCTTCCTTAGAAGTGTGCACAGTGGTGAACACCACGTCTGTTGAACATGCTACCTGGTTGACTAACTAGGAATCCATATTTGACTGCCGATGATGCATAGGCTGAGGCCGACTTCTTTATAGAATAAGATCAGATATGGTGGTCCCTTTTACTAGCTCTAGGATGAATCTAGTGTAGCACTTCTACACCAAGCTGAGAGCTCTCTTTCTCACCAAACACACCTTCTAAGACAAAAATGATAAGAGCAGATACTACTGGTGATTAGTGGTATAGCAACCTGTTGCTGTTGTTGCTGAAGCTTGACTGTGTCTTGTGGTTGCTTGTTGATCCTGCTCCTCCTTGCTTGGCTTGTTGCTGAACTGGTTCAATTCTTGATGGTACCTCCTTCTCCTGGTACTATTAGCTGGCTCTTACTTGAGCTATTGTGGTTCTGTTTCTTTTGGAACTATTGGCCTGGATCTGCTCTGGAATGGCTTATGAAAGCAACTAGATGTTGTTTGGGTGGTGGATTTGATGGTGGTGTGAGGAAATGAATGTGTGTTCTTGAGAAGAACATGTGGTGTGAATAGAACTAGATAGATAGAACTAGATAGATATGGTTGTGAAGTGAGAACAGTGGATGGTGCTACGGCTGTGCCCTCCCTTTTACACTTTCTGTGGAGCCTCTTGTGTCGACAGCACACCAACTTGCAGTTGTGTGTGAGCTGCTTGCTTGCCTGTGTCAAGTGGATCAGATCAAGAAAAAGCTTGATCTTTCCTGATGTTCTACCTTTTTACCTTTTGATTTGAATTTGGTGAAACTTGCCCCGTGCCTATGATGCACAAGTCTGAGGCCAAATCTTATAGGAACATATACTGCTACATTTAGCCCCTTTTATTAATACTCAATGATGAAATTGGCATATCACTTCTATGCCCAATCTGAGAGTACAACTAACACACTAACCCTCCTTTTCTTATTTTATCTATTGTTTGTATTTTGCAGGAATCGGAGTGAGGAATGAAGACATAAGAGGAAGGAATAGTTTAGGACCTTTCTTCCCTTTTTTATTGATCCTAATTGTAGTCTTTATTCTAGATTCTTTTGTAATTCATTTATTCTTTTATGTATTTATAAAGACAATGTATTATTATTTGTTTGAGATAATAAAGTTTGATTTTCTCCCTTTTTTTGGAGTTTAAGACTTGTTATTATTTGTACTTATATTTTCGTGTATTCTCATTTGTTAATGTAATCTTTCATTTGTCTTGAGATACCTTTTTCATAAAGGGTAATGTATTATATATATTCATATAAGGTGTACCTTATTCTATTATTGCAATTTATTTTCCAAATTCATCTCAAATTCTATTTGAATTCAAACATAACTTTTGAATGTTCGAATTTGAATAGCTACCCCCTCAAAAGCAAAGATACAGTGGAGGTCATGTCGAACTCTATCGCACTTGCCCGGATGCTTCCATCAGCGCAAGAGAGATCCCAATCCCTCACTGGCTTCTTTAGTTTTGCGTGAAAATTATTCGGATTTTCTATGCATGAATGCAATGCACACACCTGTGTTCAGTTTATTTCTAAGCTTTAATGCTGGGATGTTATAGACTCTCCCCCTTAAAATAAACTCGTCCCCGAAGTTCGTACTCTCTTGCGTTTCGGAATGAGGAATTGACTTGTATTGATCACATCACTTCTCAAATTCCATAGTGATCATAATTGGGAATAGTTGTGGTATCCTTTATCCAGATCTTTTTCTTTCACACTGAGCAACTCCAATTGTCACTTCCAATATGTAGCTTAACTCCTTCTACTACAATCCCTTGAGTTATGTCTTTAAATTTTTACTTAGGATTGGTTGTGGACACATTTTGTCCATTTCAATCCACTTTTCTTTCTATTTTACACTAAACTATTTTAGTAGGCTCTCCTCCTTAAGGACAACCTACGATTCGTTTCTTCTAAACAAGTCCACTAGGGTTAAGCAGTTATCTCTCATTCGGTCTTTCATCCGGACATACTCTAGAGAGTACTCTTATACAGATGATTTCTTATAACCTTATGAGAATAAGGCTTAATCTCATCTTAATTAGTACTTCGTCTTCAACCTTTAGTCAAAAAGTTAGTCAACAATACTTCAGTGTCTATAGTTCACTCTCCCCCTTGGGGTTTTCTAATGGTCTCTAAACTTCATGTATAATACCCAATAGTTAAGATATTGGTCTCTGTCTAGCTTGAATCTTACCTATATAAGGTTTCACGAAAGAATCTACGATACACCCACATAGTAGTGGATCTACATAATAAATCTTCCAACGATGCTTGTCTTACCCTTAACCTTCTAGACATTTTCGCTTTGGTAAGTCCGATTTCGCAAAGCGTCTCGAAAGACGATCTTTAATTTCATACTTCCTTAGGTCTAACTTAACTTAGACCAAGTTTTATACTCTTTAAATTACACAAAGATGACCTAATTAGCTAAACTGCTAGGATGCCAGCTACGGATACTAGTTGCGGATCCTCCTAGGTGTATGAATTACCCTACGGGTTTTCGACTTCTTACTGGCATTCTCTCTGAGTTGTCAGAGCTTGAATACCACCTTTATTCAAAAACTTCTTCTTTGCTCCCTTTCATGTTACTTCCATGATTTTGGGACAACTACTTTATTAGCTTTGGAGCAATATCACCTACTTTAAGTGAACTTAACTTCATCTTTTAATATTGCTCCACAACCTTTTGTGCACTAATATCCTTCTTATTGTCAACTCATAGTGAGTTGGGATTGATCCATCTTTCAAAATAGTGTTGATACTTCTTATGTTTAGCTTCCTTCTTCATGCAAGTCTTCATCTTGATCTTTGGGACTCATCACTCCCTTACACAAATTCTCTTATATATCTAGGTCCATAACATAAAGTAATAACTTGGTGATGCAACATGCATTTGCACACCAAGTTAAACTTCATGTACAAATCTAGTCAATCAAAAAGATGCAAGAAAAACCAAGAAATCCAAATGTGGTACATATAACACACATCATTCTAAGCCCGAATTATAGTACTTGAGTATAATTCCTCTAGAATTCAGGCTTAGCTGTGAAGTATATGACACCTCCTAGTATAGGTTAACTTTGTGTTACTTAGCACTTAAGTGTTAAACTACTCTTTGTCTTAATATTTACCCAAGTGCTCAAGTGCAACAGGATAATTTTGAGCAAAGTGGTCTCACTTTGGTTCTAACTAACCTCTTACTTTTCTTTCGGGACTACTAAAGACTACTGATTTTCTATTCTATCGTAAAATATCCTCATCTGATCTCTCAAAACTACTAACAAAATTGTAGTTACTACCTTAATATAACAATTATCGTAATATTATGACACCTATGTCTTCTATCATAGACCTACATTGTTCTTTACTTACTACCGTTACAAGATTATTTACTAAGTACTTGTCCTAATTATAGACTTATCATGGTCTCAAAGCTATTCTCACCACGAACTTGTCAAGATTTACCTAGTCATTGTGATTAAAGAGCTAACCTCACCATGACGACTATTCCTTTTGGCTTACTATTAATGATTCTTTACAAAATTATACTCCATCACATGGAATTATCAAGTGGATGCCACATGATTTACTTCCATTTGTATCTATACATACTCTAATGGTCTAACTTAAGTGGTATGGTGGTATCTACTAGTGATAAGATTCTGCTACTTCCCATGGATTCTAAATATAGACTCCATCACTAATACTACTCCACAAGGTATCCTGATCTTAGTCCTAATCTTACTTGATATTTTATCTTACTTAAGATATCTTAGTAATGTTGTACCTATTTAGAACGATACTAAAATGGCATTTCTCTAGAGAATACATATAACTAATCCTTAAGAAAGATGATAAGAACATCCAACTTAAGTGTGACAAGGTTTATCCTCAAGTGGATACCCATCACAAGTTTTGGTTTAGATAAGATGGCTCCTATAGTCACTATCCAACCTACAGATCTTCCTAAAAGGGTTTTAATCCTAAGGTCAAAGCATATGCACTGATACTAGTTGCGGTGACCCAGCATACCACTACATGATGTAGTACACTATAGTAGTTGACATAACACCAATGAAACACCGTTCACTAGTATTACATCCCTCAGAGTGGTACAACAGAAACACAGCAGGTCCAAGACATGACTATAGATTACAACTCGACTTTTTACATAAGATCCAGAGAACACTCTAGGTTAAAGAGAGAGAAAGAACTTCTTACAAAGAAGAACCAGAAATAATAACTTAGAACTATCTAGTAACTAAGACTAGTATCTAAACTATTTGGCTTGCCATTGCTACTAATGCAATGCTCTACAGAAGTAGGTTTTATGGCTAGAGTATCTACTCCTATCTAAACCGACACTTTATCTTCACTTCAGCTGATGTAGATGTTGACTTTATTGAATAATTTGAGTTGTCGATGATGGTTCTTGAGCAGAAATTGATGTTGACGTCGTCTTCAACGGCTTAGAACCTGGCAAGGGTTAAGAAGGTACGTTTGAGTACGAGCATACTCAGCAAGTTCACTAAAAAGGAGTGTATGATGCACTATCTCTACAGCCACATACCATAGGTCGTAGGCAATGCAGGTTTTCGTAAACATTTATTCGAAGGTTGATTTTATTCTGAAAACTATGTCCGACAGCCTTCACAGGTTGACCAGAACTTCATGGAGTTCCTTTCCTACCGCGTTCGTAGCTCCTTCCCGGAACAGGGAGTAACGTGTCACAATTTTTACACTCTGCAGAGGTGCGTCACTTTTCCCACGAGAGACCTTAGCTTTGTTGCACATCCGAGTTGCATTCTCATCCACACTTCCTTGGTGTGGGGCCCAGTCTAAGATCCAAGCCAATCATTGCCCCTCTCCGCGACCCCGCATGAAGACACGATCCCCCGAGACAGCTACCACGGTTACTCTTTGGGTAGCCTCTCGGAGACTCCGTACGCAGCTCTACCTGGCGGTCATCATCAGCTATGGTGAACTCATACCTAGTCAGAGATGCACATATAATCTATCCACCTAGCTCGTGGGGAACTAAGGGGTCCCACCCATGTGCTGGATTCTCTGGAACTCCACAAGAAATCAACAACCTCACGATAAGGTCATCCGTGCATGCGAAAGGGAGAAGATCCAGCTGACTTCTCCGTCCCATTCCAAATCTCATGGTTGACGCATAATATACGGCGCTAGAATCAGTGGCGGCATTGGTTGTTAAGTCCTAAATATTATGTTCCTTTACCACTAGAACTGTATCAGTAGATTATTACCATCTAGTAAATAATCCATAATCATATTATTATGAAAATAGTGTTTTCTAACCTTTTTGGAATGCAGGTGATGACAACATTTGAGTTATAAGCATTTGATAGAAAAAAATCAAAGGACATGAGCAAGTTGTGAACTTGCCTTCTGTGATTGCAAGATTATGCACTCATGGTCTTCAAGACAATAGATGATCCAAATTCTGTAAACAGCATCATTGGTCAGGTAAGGACTAAAATTTAAAGAAGCGAGATGCAGTTATGCATAAGTAATGTAATGCAGTTTGGAAAACCCCGAAGTAATACCCCAATATGGTGAATGAGTTAAACCTAGGTGATTTCTTTAAGATTTAGTTTGTCTATAAGTTTGGATTTGAGATGCCTTATGACTTAATTTGGAAAAGACAAAGGTTAACTATAAAACATAATTAGATCTAGGATGTGATGTGTTTAAATGTATTAATAAACTTTAAATCTTATAACAAGCATGTTTGAAGGTATAGGATCATCCATTTTTAGTTTAAGTGAGATTTCTAAATGTTAATAGTTTTACTTTTAAGTATTATTATAGAATTAAGTTATGGTTTTGGAAGTAGTATTTCAATGTACAAGATTTAGGGTTTTACATGAAATTGTGGTTATTTCTTATTTAAGAATGTCCTTAAAGAATTTACCAACTAAATAAGAAATAATAATTTATTTCTTAATAACCTTAAAGTGTGTTGGAATAATACAATTAATATTTTTCTAGGGAAACATACTTACTTAAGATCTTAGAAGTGAATTTTATTTAATTTTAAGTGTTATACTTATTTTTACAAAATTCCATAAAGGATTATATATCTTTAAATCTTTGCTTCAAGATTTATTTGAAAATAAATTAAGTTAGTATTTTTATAGAATAGTAGATTTATTTTCATATGCAAAAATGTTTATTCATTTTTAGGTCTTTTCCTTATTTTGTGAAATTTCACTTAGGTTTTAATGGTGTTAATATTTATCTACATTTTATTTTACTCAAACAAACAATGTTTTATTTTTCTTAGGTAGATATTATTTTTGTGATCATTTCAATATGTTATATGTATTTTTAGGATTTTTCTAGGGCTAAAACAATTTCAGGGGTATTTTGGTAATTTTATATTTTATTTATTCTTCCTTTTTACACTATTTTTTTTATTTCCTATAAATTATTTCTGGCCTGTGGGCTAGTTAAGCCCAACCCGGCCTAGTTGGGCCTGGGTGAAACCCCACCCCAGCCTAACCCTACTCCTCTCTCATCTCACATGCACACACGCACTAGTTTGTTCAGAACCCACACTCGCACGCACGGACACAGAGACACGCATTTGTTCCCCACTCACATTAGCGATGCGCCGCCGCCAGCGCTGCTCCGGCTGGCTAGTATCCGTCTCCGCCGCCGCGAGTCTACACAAGGTCCGTCGCCTCCTTCTCCATCGAATCCCCAACCGGCGCATCCTCACGCCGCTCTCGCACGCGTCCTCTCCTCGGAACCCTCAATCTGCCGCCGCTGTATAGCGGGTCGATGACGATCGATTCTGGCACCAACGGTCACCGTCATGTCCAGACCATGAACTCCTCCACCGGTTACCTGCCGCGTCCATGCTCCCATGCTCCTCTCTGCGCACCCAGACGAACCCTAGGTTCGCCGGTTGGCCTGCTATCCATGGTGGTGCGGTATGGATTCTCCCATTCCTTGCCGTCTTCGCTACTCGGTCCAAGTCGAGGCCCACCTCTTACTACAGCCTCTCGGTGACCTTGCCTCCCTCTCAAGCCCCTGCTCGACCACGCCTCCCTCAAGTCGATGCCGGCGGGACGGCAGCGTGGCTGCAACCCCGGTGTCCATGACCTGCTACCTATGTGACCATGATGTGGTGTTAATGCACGTGTGGTCGTGATGTTGCCACTACGATTGGCTACGGTACTACTTCGACATTCCACCACAGTTACATCTTCGGGTCAGGTGAGTTGCTTCTGTGACTGGCCTTTGAGCCGATGATCTAGGTTAGGTTCAGAACTAGTTGTACTAGTTGGTCTGCTAATCTTGTAAATGATTTGTGGTTGAGTGTGATGTTCCAGTGGTTGAGATGATTCGATTTTCCTCTAGTAGTCCAATTCTTAAATCATATGTTGTTGTTGCTATATTTCTAGATGAACAGCTAGCTCTAGCAGGTGATTTCATAGCGAGCATCTTCCTCGTGATGCTATTGAGTGTTACTGATTGTTGGTAGGTTTTGGGAAATATAGGCTCCATTGATTCCTTGTAGGTGAAATGCATTTTTTCAAGCATGAACAAATGGAGTTAGTTGGACAAATTGACACTTGCTGGTTTTGGTATTTTGCTTGTGTGTGGTTTCCTAATGATCTCATGACCAGTAGATAATGTGTATTAGCAAGTAATACTTCGATTTTATCTACATGCTAATATTTGCTTGTATCTAATCTGTTTCTTCTAAAAAATAAAAAATACCCATTGTTTATTTATATTAGAGGTGCATGTGAAGTTCTCTAGTACAACTGATCATGCTGGAATATCTATACACTCATACTAATAATTATTGGTTCACCTTCTTGTACCATTGCATGATAATACAAGGTTTACTACATGTGCTAATTATTCTTGTTGTTGATTGCTAGGCCTATGGTTCCTCTCATGTCTCATTAATTAAGTTTCATAAAATCAGCCTCAGGTTGATTTTCCTAGTCATGATGCTTTAGTAAATTGCTTAGTAGCTTTGCTACTTGATTTCTACAATTAATTCTTACAAGAAAATCATCTAGATGTGGTTGACACGATGTAATTCAAGTTTATATAAGTATATGATCTATTGCTGATGTACTTGGTGGTGATTTACTTATGTTTATATTTACTTGTTCTTGGCATCATTTGATTACCCAAATGCATTGGATATCTTCCTCGATTACTTATATGCTATGTATTAGTGCTACTTTTCCATTCTTGACCTTGATGCTCTCTCTTTATGCAGTTCAGGTATAAACTCCTGGTTATATTAGGATCACCAAATTTCACCGGTTGATCTGGTTCCTCTATTTGCTTCTCTCTCTCTCTAAACATATAAGCTCATATCTTGGGCTTGATTTCATGATCTAGCTTATGATGCACAGGCTGATGCTCTACCTTGATAAGAACAGATATTATGGTGATGCCTTGTGATTGGATTGTGCATAAATATACTATTCTGGTTTCGCTTGATCTTGTAGCTGTGGTTGTGGTGTTTGCCACCGTGGTGCCTTCCTCAGAAGTGTGCACAGTGGTGAACACCACATCTATTGAACATGCTACCTGGTTGACTAACTAGGATCCATATTTGACTGCTGATGATGCATAGGCTGAGGCTGACTTCTTTACAGAATAAGATCAGATATGGTGGTCCCTTTTACTAGCTCTAGGATGAATCTGGTGTAGCACTTCTACACCAAGCTGAGAGCTCTCTTTCTCACCAAACACACCTTCTAAGACAAAAATGATAAGAACAGATACTACTGGTGATTAGTGGTATAGCAACCTGTTGCTGTTGTTGCTGAAGCTTGACTATGTCTTGTGGTTGCTTGTTGATCCTGCTCCTCCTTTCTTGGCTTGTTGCTGAACTGGTTCAGTTCTTGATGGTACCTCCTTCTCCTGGTACGATTAGTTGGCTCTTACTTGAGATATTGTGGTTCTGTTTCTTTTGGAACTGTTGGCCTGGATCTGCTCTGGGATGGCTTATGAAAGCAACTAGATGTTGTTTGGGTGGTGGATTTGATGGTGGTGTGATGAAATGTATGTGTGTTCTTGAGAAGAACATGTAGTGTGAATAGAACTAGATAGCACACCAACATGCAGTTGTGTGTGAGCTTCTTGCTTGCCTGTGTCAAGTGGATCAGATCAAGCAAAAGCTTGATCTTTCTTGATGTTCTACCTTTTTACCTTTTAATTTGACTTTGGTGAAACTTGCCCCATGCCTATGATGCACGAGTCTGAGGCCAAATCTTATAGGAACATATACTGCTACATTTAGCCCCTTTTATTAATACTCAATGATGAAATTGGCATAGCACTTCTATGCCCAATCTGAGAGTACAGCTAACACACTAACCCTCTTTTTCTTATTTTATCTATTGTTTGTATTTTGCAGGAATCAGAGTGAGGAATGAAGACACAAGAGGAAGGAATAGTTTAGGACCTTTCTTCCCTTTTTTATTGATCCTAATTGTAATCTTTATTCTAGATTCTTTTGTAATTCATTTATTCTTTTATGTATCTGTAAATCAATGTATTATTATTTGTTTGAGATAATAAAGTTTGATGTTCTCCCTTTTTCGAGTTTAAGACTTGTTATATTTTCGTGTATTCTCAGTCGTGCATGAAACAAAAAATGAAGTGTTTTGGAAGAAAACCTGAGATTTTTATTGATGAAGAAGGGGATGCCTTGGGCATCCCCAAGCTTTGACGATTGTACTTCTTGAATATTTCTTGGGGTGACACGGGTGGCATCCCCAAGCTTGAGCTTTTGTCCATTCTTCATCTCATCACATTATTCTTCCCTACACTTGAAAATTTCCTTCATACAAAACTTCACACAATGTTCATTAGCAACATTAGTGTATTCAAGATAATAAGTCTTTGGATTTAGTTTCAACACAAGTAAAACTTCCATTAAAACACAAGCTACTGTAGCAATTCCTTCTAAAAGCTGAAGTGATCAAAGAGAAAGAGATTAAGAGGCAAATGCAAATAATGGCAGAAATCTGTCAAAACAGACCAGCAGGTAAAAACCGACTTTTTAGAAGACCTTATGTTGCTCAAATCAAACAGTGCTAAACTAACGAAAGTTATATAATAATCTGGGGCATAATCACAAAAAATTATAGCTCAATCCGACGTACAGGGATTTTTCACGGTTCTTTCCAGTGAAGTACAAAAATCTGTTTCGGGACAGCAACTTTCCCAAGTCTTACTTCTCTCTCATTAGAGGTTTATTCTTGGCACAAAAAACACACAAAAAGGATAAGGAGAGGTTATTACTAAGGCAATAACTTCCAAGACTCAACAAAAGAAAAACTTACTGAAAGTAAAAATAATTTGGGTTATCTCCCAATAGTGCTTTTCTTTAACGCCTTTCAGCTAGGCATAGAAGCAAGATTTAAGTATTTTCGATATATACAAGTTTTTAACTAAAAAGATTCCATGGGAATATTTGTTTTGGTTTCATAGGCATGAACACAAGTGTTCAAGGTCGACCCCCACTTAACCATTACTCATCTTCCCAATCACTTTCCTTTTTGAAAACATTTTTAGGTAACAAGTACAACTAATTTTTTTAATTTGCATTCCCTATCCATACTAAGATAGAGAATAACTGAAAACTGAAAGTAAAAACTACTTAGAGATAGAGCAAACAAGTGCACACAAGAATATTCACCCACACGCTATTGCTCTCTGGCAACGGCGCTAGAAAAAGGTCTTCATATCCCACAAGTATAGGGGATCGTGTGTAGCCTTTTCGATAAGTAAGAGTGTCAAACCCAACGAGGATCTAAAGGTAGGATAAATGTTCTCTCAAGTTCTATCAACCACTGTTACAGCTCTATGCACACTAAACGTTTGCATTATCTAGGAAATAAAACTAAAGCAACAATACAAGTACTAGAGATAGCTTTGCATGATAATAAATAACAAGAAAGTAAAGTTAGTTGCTGCAGCAATAAAATATACTAAACTAACAGAACCATGAGTGTGGAATAGTGGTGGTAATTGTGGTGGCTTTGTCCAAGTTTAATTAGCGAATAAATCGGATTCATTGTCTTCGATGCAGTTTTCTATGTGGGAGAGGCTATATATACATGCGCTTCACTACTTGGAATTACATGTACTATATGATTGGATTGTTAGCAAACATCCATAACTACTAACAATGCATTAAGGTTTCCCCAACCATAGCCTTAAGTTTAATGGTCCTCTTACTCCCATACGTGCAACGTTCCGGTTCATGTCCTCGGGTTTCTGTCACTCCGGCAGAACTTCCCCTTCCTCTTACACATACTACAAACCCTATGATGTTTGATCCATGCGCACACAAATATGATGGACACCAAAGGACTGCACCATATCAACATACAACTCTAATGAACCAAAGACGTTCAACCATTCAATCAAACAATAAAGAAACTATACAAACATGACATAGATCATAGGATTATAACTCATAGCATACAAAACGCTTCCTTATCTAGATCGAAAAAAGAAAGCACCGGATCAGGTAATCTATGATTCTTTTAAAAAGGCACTTGGTGACCTTTGTTTGGAGATTCCATTTGCAGATGCAATCAAAGTCCCTACCTATTCTAAATTTCTCCATGATATTCTTAGTAGAAAGAAAGAAATAATTGAAACAGTTGCCATGGTGACTAGTTATCCCGCTAATTGGAAGCTATTGTCTAAATCGGGAGATCCCAAAATACTAACTATTTCATGCTCAATAGGCAAAATAGACATTCATAATGCCTTGTGTGATTTAGGTGCGGGAGTTAGTGTAATGCCATACTCCCTCTATAAAAGGTTAGGATTAGGGCAGTATTCCCTTACTACTATCACTTTACAGATGGCTGACAAGTCCACTAAACAGCCCATTGGTATGATTGAGGATGTTCTCCTTAGAAAAGATGAGCATATTATTCCCACTGATTTTATTATTCTTGAAATGCCAGAGGATGAAAAATTATCCATAATACTTGGAAGACCTTTCCTTAGTACTGGAGGAGCATCAGTTGATTGTGCTGAGGGAAAAATAATCTTCAATGTTTATGATGCTGAAATCATCTGGTATTTTCCTAAGAGGCTAGAAGCGGGAGAAAGATATATTCCACCGGCAAAATGAGTTCATATGGTAAATGCCTTTGATAAGGGGCAACCCAAGGTAAGAATTCGAGATCAGAGAAGGGGGTGAATTATTCAACCATTCTTAATAAAATTCTTAATAGGAGTCAACCCGTCACATTACTAAAATAAATTAAAGAATAAAATGTTCATTGCATTCCTACAACTTTTTCACAAACATTCTTGCGGAAGCGCGCCCGTGAAGATGCAGCTATCAAAAAGTAGTAGAAACATCAATTGAACAAGTATAGAATAAGTATAAAAATAAAAGTTTGAGTTTTATCTACAAAAAACTAGCTTAATCATTTAGTTCATACTGAAAAGTAAATCTCCAGTTGAGGAGAACAAGTTAGGTTGTACTAAAATTTTTGCTCTTTATATGTTGATGTTGGTTGACAGTTTCTACTATCATTTGTCTGTCAAAAATAAGGTATTTCGCTAAGTTTTAGGATAAGAAAGAATTCTAGAAGAAATGGAATTTTTTTGATGACTACTGATGGTTTAACAACCAACTATACGACGGGAATAAAAATATCGGCCGTATAGATATCTTTGCCATCAACAAATTTTCTTACTTAGGTACAGAAAGTTTAACGACCAACTATATAGCAAGAATAAAAATTCTGGCCGTATAGTTCCGATCGTATAGATATCGATGCCTTCGTACAATTTCTTTCCCAGGGTACTGATTGTTTAACGACCAACTATACGACGGGAATAAAAATTCCGGTCGTATAGTTCCGGTCATATAGATATCGATGCCTTCGTATAATTTCTTTCCTAGGGTACTAATGGTTTAATGACTAACTATACGACGAGAATAAAAATTCCGGCCGTATAGTTCTGGTCGTATAGATATCGATGCATGTTTTAGAAAATTTATCTCGAGGGCACAGAGGTTTTGACGACCAACTATACGGCGGGACCATCTTGGTCCGACCATATAGTTGCACCCGTATAGCTGCGATCTGGCATAAAGAAACCCTAATTGTTGACGCCACCGTAACTATACGGCGGGAACTACTTCACCTGCCCGTATAGTACGGTCGTATAGTTTGGCGTGACCTCATAATCGCATCGGTGCGACTAGGTTTCTTCTCCCTCACTTTTTCTCTCATATTCTCTCTCCAAACCTCTCAAAACCCACCTAGAACTCTTGATTCTTCGCGGATTTCGTTCGTTTGAGTGGGGGAATCAACAGATCGGTATGTTTCTCTCCCTATCCATGCTTTATTTTCAGAATTCCATGATTGAGACTCTCACATTGATCTAGTGGATGAACTCAAGCTTATTTCGTTTTTCCTATTGATTTCTCATGTTAGGATTAAAATTTTCCATGTAGAATCGTTCGTATATCATGTACAAACTATATCCCTAAGGTTTTATGGTGAAATTTTTCAGTGCATCAAGATGAATAAAATTGGTAGTATTTTTCGCAAGGGCAAGCGTCAACATGGCGAGAGCTCTGGGCTCTAGGACGGGCTCAACATCAAGTTGGCCATTGTTTCATCAAGGAGTGTGTTTCCCACACCTTGGGCCAATCACAGCTTTCTCACCGCGGCAGGGTTGAGGGCGGACTTCGACCTCATGTGTGATAAGGCCGGGCTAACACTATTCGGATACTCAAGACACAATACCTACGCCGAGCTCACCCATGGGTTCCTCGCCTCCTTCTACAATGACCACAAGGAGAAAGGTAATGCATGCACGGTAATCTTCACCATAAACCGACAACCATATGAAATAACTTTCGAACAATTTTGTGATGCTTTTGGCCTCCCTCATGGTGGGGAGGCAACTGTTACAAATTTATATAGCGTCTCAAGTGGAGAAACTTGGGAGGTTATTTCTGTTAACGGTGGCAGGGAATTCTACCAGAAGAAGATGTCCACCATTCAGAACCCAACAATTGGCTACTACGCCTTGTTCCTCACCAATACGCTAATGGGAAGAGGAGATAGCGGCTCCATGGCCAATGCGGACATGGCCATGATCACCAAGGCACTCTTCCCCAATGCACCGCAAAGCCCCAATCCTGCGGCTCTACTACTCCAGCACCTTCGCCACTAGAGCAACAAAACAAAAGGTGAAATTCACATTGGTGGATTGGTAACCCACCTTGCCCATGCATTGAACATTACATTACTTGTTATGCAACCTCTTGACGGATCCAAACTTATGGACATCAAATATTTAACTGCTTGTGGCTTCCTTGGTGTTTACCAAGATAACAAGAGGCTCCGAGCATATCAGTTTGGTTATATTGGTGATGCGTAAGGTGAGAAGGTTCCATTGCCCTGTCCACAAGCCTTCTCGATTGTGGAGAAGGACACCTAGATCCTCACCAAGGATCAAGTGGTGGAAATCATGGTTGAACTCCAGCCTGATCAAGGAGAAGATGAAGAAGGAGAGCAGCAGGATGAGGATGAGCAGGAGCAGGAATACAACCCTACTTGGGAGGGATAGCAGCAGCAAGGGGGATCCTAGGACCCATGGCCCAATCAGCCGCAGCAGGGGTTCAACTACATCCCCTATCAAGAATTTCAGCAGCTCAACCAATGCGTTGGAGAGATTGACCACACTCTACAAGGAGTGAATGAAGATGTGAGTACCTTAACTCACAACTTCAGTCACTTCATGACCCACTTCCCCGACTACTACCAGCATTATCCGCACCAGCCGCCGAACAATGGCAACAACTAAGTCTGGCAACAACCTAAGCTTGGGGGAGGTTTGAAAACCTCCAAACCTTGCATTCATATTTTCATTTCTTCTTTTGATTTATTTTACTTCTTCAAAATTGCATGTTTACTTTGAGTTTGCATTCATAAACCAAAAACACACAAAAATTAGTAGTAACCTTTATTGCAGATTTGTTTCTTTGTTTCTCTCGGAGATTGCTCAATTTTATGTGGCTTGGCATTAGGGAAATATAGAGGGGATTCGGCTCAAGTACGAGAACAAAGAAAGCAAGAGGAGGTATCACATTCATTTCATCATCTTTTCTGCAACATTAAATTGACCGCACAATTATTCACTCGCTTGCACTTGAGTCACTCCCCACTTAGCTTGTTATCCTATAAATTATATTCCTTTCCCAAGTGTCTCCTTTTTAGCTTTGAAATAATGAACAATGAACTTGGTTCAAAATATTGCTGACATTTTGACAACAAGAAAAAACATCCAAAAGATGACTTGAGTCCATGTTTATCCCCAAAAAAATGATTTTAGAACTACTCAACCCCATTTGAGCTTAATATAGATAGACTCAATAGCACTCTTGAATGAAATTGTCTGATAAAATGGATGCTTCGAAGTAGTAGAGATTATGCCACTGCTTTTTCTAATTATTACCGTAAGATATTGCTTTACGCATGTCATTACAACATTATCGTACTCCATGGGGAACTATTAACTCCGCTGGCCAACAAACGATCTAAATGTGGGAAACCACTTGATTTCGGCTATTGAGTTATGTAAGCGTCTGTAGTACCAATGCTATGATGGGTAAAATTTTAGTCTCCTCGTGGTTTCATGTTCCAAGTGAAGTTGTAGTACTCCTATGACCCATTATTGCTCAAACAATTATCAATTGGCATGGTCACAAGTGCGCAATACAGTCTCAATTAACATGTTAAGAATAGTGGCATGATTTCTCTATGAAAGGGCTGAAGTTTTTGAAAAACAAGGAAAGGAAAAGGTGCTTTGAGAGTATTGAAATTTTGACATGGGTATAGATGAGTTATTCTTAAATTGAATGTTTTTGTGCCAACTTGAGTACTCTTAATTGATTAAAGAAACAAGAGCAAAAGTTTTCATCTCTCAAGAAAGAGAGACACCAAAAGAATTTGTTTCACTTTCCTAGCTAAACTTTTGACACTTGCTCGGGCATATGATTTATTTGCTAGCAAGATATACGTGGTTAGGAAGTGGACTCGGTGTAATCTTGTGAATACTTGTATGATCATGTTTAAGATTGCAGGAAATATGAAGAAAAGAATTTGACACCAATTCGAGCTTGTAAGTTCTTTTATTTCAGTCCTGAATCTCCGCTATTGTTCCTTATTTTCTTGTCACTCGAGGGCAAGCAACATCTAAGCTTGGGGAGTTGATAGGTGTGAGATTCGACATATTTTTGATGGTTTTTATTGATCGTTTTCCTCTGGATTTGATCGTTTTCTAGCTTTACCTAATGCTAATACGTCGGTAGCAAAGACAACTTAGTTTTTAATGTGTGTTTCAGGTTCTGAACATCAAAAGAAGGTTTTAACAAGGGAAACACAATATTCAGGCGAAAACAAGCAAGTCTCTTTTTGGAAGCAGTCAAGGGAGGCAAACAGACGCTTTCACGAGCAACTATACGGCGGGAACATTTTTCCGGCCATATAGTTCCCGCCGACTCCATCTTGTCAAAAGGGACAACTTTCGTGAAGAGGTCATACGCGAAAATAGAACACAGTAGCCGCCATCCCATCCAGAAAGGAGAAAGAAGAGATCCAAAGAAGGACGGGAAGACGTTCTTCATCTTGCTCCACGATCTTCGACCTCCTAGCCAACACACCCCCCATAGCCATTACTTGTACTTGAGAGAGAGATCTTCACCTTGCAAGACTAGGGTTTGAGATTGTTTCTTCCTAACTTGAATTGTGTTGGATTACTTTTCTATTCTTATTGTGGTTCTCCACGGTAATATCGAGAAGAACTCCCTTTATTTAATTATATCGATGATGCTTTCTTCTCTTATGTGTGAGTAAGTTCCTTGGGCGTGGGAGATGTAAGGGATTGGTGAGATGTGATGTGCCTTTATATATTTTCCATTAGTTTGTAATTGATTTTAATTACTATATTATGTGTGCTTGACTATCTGTGGGATGCCTAATGCTTGTTGTCCAATTAAGGGCCCAAACAACATGATGCTTTGTTCTACATGGATAGGATCTTACCCGCTAGCAGACCGGGGACCCCCGAGTGACACAGGGATATCAATGGGAAACTAGTAGACTCGAGGATAACAAGGAACCACCGTGCTTATTGCATTAGTCCGATCCAAGGAGCTTAATTGCTAAGCAACATGAAGGATCTTAATCGTCTAGTGTATGACCATGGTTTTGGTAATAGACTAGTAGGATTATTGAAGTTGGGACGAAATCTACCAAGAGGAGTTCCGGCTAATTATGGGTCGCCTACACACATACTTATAAGATTATAATTGTTATGCTTACCACTCGTCCACCTGGCACAATCACTATCACCATGAACTGTATCTCCCCGCGCCTTCTTTGTCATCTGCAGAAAACAACAAACAATCAAATCGTTCATTACTTTTATGCTTTTTATTTCTGAAGTTTACATTTTAGTTTTATTTAAATACATCCAGTTTAAACCAAATTCCATTCTTATTTCCAAACTTGCAGTCAATTCACTCGAAGACATGTCGCAACTTTAGGTGTGACAGGTACTTCATTCATAAACACTTACCTTTGGGCTCCCTGTGGGATCGACATCTATACTTTGATAACTAGCTACAAACGATCTGTGCACTTGCACACATCATTACCCAAACATCAAATAGATATGGAAGAGCCTTTCGATTTGCAAACAACTGAGCTATTAGCCCAACAATGTAATATGTCTGTTGATGAAATTCTAGGCGGCATTGCTATCTCTAAGGCTAATGTAGCACGGCAATGTGTCCACGGGGAGCCTCTTGTCAGCGATGAGATACTCTGACGTCTGCTAATAAAAATGTGACAATTGCATGGCTAGTACTTGAAAGTCGCAAATCAAGGGCGAGAAATGATCCTAGCAAAAGTTAGAAAGGAGCATTACTTCCTCGAAGATGAGATCCATATTGACCTTGTAGAAATCTTTCAATTATTCAATCAATGGAACTCGACAAATCTCTTCTCAGTTGTTATTATTTGTAAGTGATTAATTTATTTATGTAATTAAGTCTACAGCTTAGCTCCTTCAATTCATTGCCTGTAATTATCCCCACTATATCCTTTTGTACGCTATTATGCAGAATGAAGATTCTTGAATGTAAAAGAAATACAATCTATTGCAATGGGTTGATTGGCCCACATCGAGTTAATTCTGCTATGCTAAAGATGAGTCGTGTGGGCATAGAGCATGACTTGCTAAGTTATTTCCTTACAACTCCAGGTGAGAGTGTTACTGTCTTGTACACATTAACTTTTCCTTACTCGATATTAAGTGTAACTAATGAGTTACTCACGTATGTAAATCCTCCACAGCTTCCACTAGATTCTGCTAAGCATTAACGTTGACCGTGAAAGAGTTGAAATCATGGACTCGTTAAAAAACATGGAAGAGTACCGCGACGGAGCTTAATATGCTCTAGAAGTAATTTCAATCATTATCGCACTATATCAGCCTCTTTCATTTATTTTTTGAGATATCAAGTAATTATTAATTCATTCTTTCATTTTTTGTGACGATAGCGTGTGGAAACAGTTCAAGAATTTGGTTCCTGGTCAATTGTGTGAGGAGCTGAGTTTTATTCTGGTCCAGGTAAGTAGTACGAGCTAGATCCGCACATCTCTTTAATTCTAGTTTTAATACAATTATCATGCTTGATTGTTCTTTGATTAAATTCTATTCTTGTAAAGTGTGCGACGCAGCCACGAGGGACTAATTTATGTGGATACTACCTGGCATGGGTATACCCTGCCGGTACTCGAGATTGGTATATAGGTCCAGATACGGTGGAAGCCCACGGCGTTGCCACGGCCCGATGAAGATTTCGAGTGGCCTACGAACTCTGAATAACTTGCGAGACAAGAAGAAGTCTAAAGATAGAAAGTTTGAAGGACAAACCCTAATCTGTAACCGACTCGACCTGCTACCTGAGACCTGGCCTATCTATATAAAGGCTAGGAGGGGCAGCGAGGAGGACACACGCAACCCTAGTTTTCACAACCCTCCCTAGATTGCATATGCGCACCATTGTAATCTTAGATTCCTTCGTTAATTCCAAGAGTAGACAAGCAGGAGTAGGGTCCTCTACGAGGCCTGAACCTGGGTAAACCTTGCGTCCCTGTGTGCTTGTTTGCTAGCCGAATGATGCTTCCAGTGCTCCCTCCTTCTCCAAAATCCAAGTCCATAACAATGGGCATTGATGATTTAAACCCTCGTCAATTGGCGCTGTCTGTGGGAATTGGGAGTGCTGATGTTGCGGCTTCTTTGGCCTCATCAACAGCGATCTACAAATCTGCAACAGCGGAGATCCGCCAGCTTTTCGGCACATTCGACTTCATCGTCCACACGCCGGCCACTCGCCCGGCTTTCGAGTCCGTGGCGACGGGATCAGCCTGGCGATAGGGAGCTTCCGCTTCCAAGTTGGTCAGATGGGCACGCTTCGCATGTCTGACCAGCCAACGGCATCCGCGATTGCTCCAGCATCGTGGTTCCCGCCACCAATAGGCACCCTCAGTGAGCTCAACACCTCAGCAATAGTTGAGGGCACGGACAGCAACAACAGTCGCAAATCCGATCTGGGCGACTTAGCAACGGAAGATGGAGTCTACGTCTCTAGATCCGAGAGTTGCTGGAGCAACAGCTTCCCCAGCCACTTCATGTGCACCGTCATCAACACTAGCGACTCCACTGCTAATAGCGAAAACAGTGGCAATGGATCTGGCACCGATCCACCTAACGGTGGCATACCTAATGGTGGACCTCCCAACGGTGGCCCCCCAAACGGTGGCAATGGCGCACCCGTCAACAATGGAGGGGCAGTCGAACCTCCAACCATGGTGAACAAACACACTGGCGAACGTGTCGTGATCAGGCTCAATGATCTCGAGTGGGCCCGCTGCCGAGAAGCTCTGCGAGGAAATCCTCTGTCTCTAGGCACGTCGCAAGAGATGCTGATGGGATACCATTGGCTACTTAAAGAGGAGTACAGACGCCAGCTACAAACAATCGCGTAACTCGAAGCGCGTAAAAAGGCGGCGGACGAGTCGAGTCTCCGACGGGCCGGGCTCTCCTCCCACGGAGGATCCTCCTCCAAAGGAAACGAGTACGTGGCCAACAAGAGATGATATCGAATGGCCCATCTCACTGAGCAGGAGCGCATAGAAGCGGCGAAAGTCCTCGACTTTAGCTCTATGACAATCGACACCCGGGCAATGTGGTCCCAAAGACGCCGCAAGCAGCGGTGACAGCGGCCACCATGTACCTACTCAATAACCAGCCACCGGCTAGAGATCCCCGAGCCGCCATGCACTGATCTACGATCGCGGGCTTGGGGTTAATCGAGGCCGCTCTTGACAAAGAACCAACGCCGGAGCCAAAGAAAAGCAAGGCTCTAGCAAAACGCTATTCCTCACCCTCATCTAGCGATGATAGTCACGATCTGTCTCGACGTCGCCGCTCACGGCGACACGACCACGATTACGATGTGCGTGATGACATCACACAGCACAAAATCGACAAGTCAAGGGCACGACGTGCCCGATCGACTAACTCAGAGGATGAAGACGTGGGGCTCTGCGGTGCCAGATGCTTCAGTGGAGCCATCAGGCAGAAGCGAATGCCCAAGGGGTTCAAACTCCCATCTGAGAATCCAAAGTTCGACGGATTGCAGGACCTGAAAATCTGGTTAGAAGACCACATCTCCTCCATCAGGCTCCATGGTGGGAGTTGAAGCATGGCCATGCAATGCCTACAGCTGCAGCTGCAGGGCGCCGCACGAGCATGGCTCAATAACCTCCCATGCGGATCCATTCGCAGCTGGGATGAGCTGGTCTACAGCTTCGTGCGCAACTTCAAGGGCACCTACAAAAGGCCCGCATCAATCGAAGAGCTGAGATGCTGCCAGCAAAGGTTGGGAGAATCACTTCGCTCGTACATCCAGAGGTGGTCCATCATCAAGAACTCCGCAGAAAATATCTCGGAGGACCGAACAATCGACGCATTCAACGGCGGCGTTCGCCGCAGAAAGCTCAGGGAGGAGCTGGGCCGCTCGAAGCCCAAAACCATTGACCACCTGATGGAAATCGTGAATCGGTGGGAAGATGGATAAGACTCGGTGAAAAATCGCGTTTACTCCGACGACGAAGCAGAGCTCGAGCGTAGACGCGACCGCCGAAGCAAACATCAAATGCACATCTACGATGACCGCGACGACGTCAACATGGTCGCAGCCGGCTACGCCGACAGGCGCGACGACAACCGCAACAACGGCTATCGCAGCGGTGGACACCGCGACTCCGGGAAAACCACACCAGTATGGCAATGCCGCACTCGTGAAGAGGCACCTGTGACAACAATCGAGGATAAATTGTCCGGCCCGTGCAACGTGCACTTCTACATCAACAAGCACGACGGCAAGAAGAAATCCAGCCACCTCCTCAAGGACTATCGTGAGTTCCTCAAGCTCCACGAGGGTTTGGCATGGATGAATTGCGACGCCGTCAACAGGGGTTACGAAGTCGCCCCAGGCGCTGTAGCACATGGAGCTCCGCCTCCACCACCTGGAGTGCCACCACCTGTGGCCGTACCGGTCCATGATCAAGGCGGCGAGTCATACCCATGGGTTGTGGGAAACATGATGATCCAAAAGGGATGCCCCTCGAATCAGGTGCAGAAGGCCATCACTCGCCAAGTAAATTTGGCGACAAACTCACCACCATCCACCACTGAGTACTTCAGTGGAAGCGACTCCTGCATCACCTTCGACAAGCGTGACCACCCGCTCCAAGTACCCCGCCCAGACCATTGTCCCCTCGTACTCGAGGCACAAATTGGAGGCTTCGACATGAGTCGTGTTTTCATGGATGGTGGAAGCGGCATTAACCTTATGTTCGCGAGTACCTTGCGAGCAATTAGGATCCCTCTGACCTGCCTAGAGGTCTCGGACACGACATTCCACGGCATCATCCCGGGCAAGGGCATATATCCCCTGGGAAAAATCAATCTCGACGTCATTTTTGGCACGCCGAAAAACTTTCGACGTGAACGGATCGACTTTGAAGTCGTCGACTGGCCCTCACAGGACCACTGCATCCTCGGACGCGTCGTGTTCGCCAGGTTCATGGCAGTACCACACTACGCCTACCTGCAGATGAAAATGCTAGGCCGCAACGGCGTCATCACAATAAATGGGATCTTCGAGAGGTCCGACAGTTGTGACAGGGAATTCAACAGAATTTCCCAGTCCTTCGGCATGCAGGAAGAACTCGCAAGATTGAAGGAGTCGATAGACAACAGTCTACCTCCCCTGAGTCGGCCAAGTTCACCCGACCTGTCCTTCGACTCGTCGGTGCACACGAAGAAAGTTTAGGTCCACCAATCGGACCCGGCCAAAACGGCCCTCATCGCCAACAACTTGAGTCCCGCATAGGAACTCGTGCTCGTAGAATTCCTCCGTGAGCACTAGGAAATCTTCGCCTGCTGTCCAGCGGACATGCCAGGAGTTCCCAGGGAATTCGCCGAGCACGCACTCAATGTCAACCCAGACGCAAGGCCAGTCAAGCAAACAATTCGGCGACTGTCTGAGCCAAGAGCAAAAGCGGTCAGAATGGAGATCAACAGACTCCTCGATGCCAAATTCATACGCGAGATCAAGGAAATCACTTGGCTCGCCAATACGGTGCTAGTACCGAAAAAGGACACGTATATCCTATGGATGTGTGTGGATTTCACCTCTCTGAATAAGCACTGCCCAAAGGATCACTTCCCGCTGCCGAGAATCGACCAGATCATCGACTCCACCGCAGGATGTGAGCGCCTCTGCTTCCTCGACGCCTACTCAGGCTATAATCAGATTCGAATGAAGGAGAAAGATCAAGAGAAAACGGCGTTTTGGTGTGTTCTGCTACAACACAATGCCCTTCAGGCTAAAAAATCGCAGGAGCAACCTATCAGCGGTGCATGCAAGCTTGCCTCAAGAACCAACTTGGTCGCAACATCCAAGTCTATGTCGACGACATCGTAATCAAGACCAAAGAGGAAGCCTCGCTAATCGACGATTTACGCGAAACCTTCGCCAACCTCGACCACTACTAGATCAAGCTCAATCCGGACAAATGCGCCTTCGGCGTACCATCTGGGCAACTACTCGGGTATCTCATATTCACGAGAGGGATCGAGGCAAACCCGAAGAAAATAAAAGCCATACTGGCCATGGAGAAACCGAAGAACGTAAGAGGTGTCCAGCAGCTGGCTGGGCGAATTGTGGCGCTCAGTCGATTCATCAGTCGAATGGGCGAAAAGGCACTGCCCTTCTACCAACTTCTCCGCAAGGCTGCAAGTTCGAGTGGACCAATGAGGCACAGGAAGCATTCGAAGACCTCAAGCGTCTACTGTCTACCTCACCAGTACTGGTGACCCCATGTGAAAGGGAACCATTGTTGCTATACATCTCCACTACCAACCAAGTGGTCAGCACGGTGCTCATGGTGAAACGAGCCAAGGAAAACAAGGTCCACGGGGTAGAGCGCCCAGTCTATTACCTCAGCGAGGTGCTCACGCCAACAAAATAGCGGTACCCACACTACCAGAAACTGGCATACAACATCTTCATGATGGCCAGGCAACTGCGCCACTACTTTCGAGAGCACCCAATCGTGGTGGTCAACGACGCCCCGCTTGGGCACATCCTCAATAACCTCGACGCCACCAGACGAGTCGCGCTTTGGGGAATCGAGTTGTCTCCACGAGACATTACGTACGAAAAGCGCGACGCGATCAAGTCACAAGTCCTCCCTGACTTTCCTGGTGCACTGGATGGAAAATCAGCTCGCTGAAAACCCAGATATGTCCTACCTCTAGACAATGCACTTCGACGGATCCAAGCGAAAGGACGGAGCTGGCGCAGGTGTCATACTGACATCGCCCCAGGGAGACAAGCTAAAATATATCCTGCAAATGCAGTTCACCGCCTCCAACAGCGAAGCTGAATACGAGGCCCTGTTGCACGGGATGTGGATGGCAAAATCTTGCGGCGCCAAGAGGCTAATAATCTACGGCGACTCCAAGCTGGTCGTCAACCAGACAATGCACGAGTGCGACACACTGAACGACAATATGATCGCGAAAGCAATGAAGTGGCAGACGCACTCGCCAACATTGGCTCTACCTGCGCCCCCATACCACCTAGGGTATTTCTCGAGCGTATCTACGAATGCTCCATCAAGCCAAAGGCTACAGAGAAGAAAACAAGCGCATCAACGGACTCGGGGGATACGCCACCCAATGAGCCAATGCCACTCGACAACCTGGAGCTCGACACAGGACTCGAAGGACCCATGGTGATCATGATGATCGAACCCTCTTGGACTCAACCCTACATCACATACCTTCTCAGCAAGAGGCTGCCGAATGACCCGACCGAGGCGTGGCAAATCGCACGACGATCCAAGGCATTCGCCGTCATCGACGGTGAACTATACAAGCGCAGAATCACAGGAGTACTCCAACGATGCGTCTCCAACGCTGATGGAAGAGCCGTTCTCCTCGACATTCATGAGGGGACTTGCGAGCACCACACCGGCAGTCGCGCCCTCGTCGCCAAAGCTCTACAAGCTGGACTCTACTGGCCCACGGCCATGCGTGATGCCAAGGACATCGTCCAAAGATGCAACGCTTGCTAGCGATTCGCGGATAAACCACACGCACCTGGCGCAGAGCTTCGGTCAATACCATTGGCTTGGCCCTTCGTGCAATGGGGACTCGACATGGTCGGCAAGCTGCCAAAGTCCTCACGAGGAGGCTATGTCTACCTCTTGGTAGCACTCGATAAATTCACCAAGTGGATAGAGGTCGTGCCGGTGACTAACCAATCTGGAGCCAGTGTAGTCAAGTTCTTCGAGTCCATTGTCTATCGCTTCGGAGTGCCACACAGCATCATCACAGAGAACAGAACAAACTTCACCTCTAAGGAGTTCCAGGGTTTCTGTGAAAACCTGGGAATAAACGTAAGTTATGCCTCCGTAGCTCATCAACGGACCAACGGTCAAGTCGAAAAGGCCAACGGGCTCGTCTGCGGCGGAATCAAGAAGCGACTCCTTAGGCCACTCGAAGAAGCCGCAGGATGCTGGCTAGACGAGCTGCAATCCGTACTCTGGAGCCTACGCACAACCCCAAACAGCACCACGGGATACACCCCGTTCTTCATGGTGCATGGTGCTGAAGCGGTGCTACCCACAGAGGTACGATACAAGGCGCCACGAGTGGTCGCTTACAGTGAGCAGGAATCAACTCTTGTACTCGAAGACTCCGTCGACCTCCTTGATGAGGCATGGGAAATCATCGCAGAAAGATCAACGATCTACTAGCAGAATCTGAGCAACTACCACAGCAGAAGGCTACGCCCCAGGTCCTTCGTCGAAGGAGACCTGGTCCTGCGACTGAAACAACAAGGGCATCTCAAGCTCGAGTCCCCTTGGGAGGGACCATACGTGATTACATAAGTAATCCCAGGTGGCGCCTATCGCCTCAAAGACTTCGAGACAGGAGTCGCATACTCCAACCCCTGGAACATCGCGCAGCTGCGGTGCTTCTACCCTTAGTCGTCTTTTATTTCTTTCATCACAAATAAGGCTATTCAGCCAAGGCTTCTACCCTCGTACTGTTCTACAAATAAATAATGCTAAGTGCCCCAAACTCTGTGTTTTTCTATTATTTTTTGCCATCTATATACTCGGGGGCTACGAAACCCTTTACACATCTTTTCTATGAACCAATCGTGATATCCTGAGTAGCTGACGCACTAATCGAACCCTTGACAAACACCAACCCAGCTGCAACGCACCTGACAAGTTGGCAAGGTGCTGAGATAAACACAAGTCAGGCTAACGAAAAGGGATCGCATAGTGCAACGCTTTTCATAAAACATCTGAGCAAGCTCCTTACATATCAATATTAATCAATTATATACAGCATACATATGAACTTTACAACACTGGTATATCTATATGCAGGATACAAACTAAACTATTGTTGCAACAGAAGAACATTTGTCTGCTCCTCGAAGAAATCGACAATTTCCTCCGCTGGGCGATCCACCACCTAGTAATGAGGAACCATATTCCAGGTAGAGCCTGCTGGCGGTACCGGCGGTCCAGCAGCAATCGCTGCAACATCTACATCAGGCCTATGCAGTCGCACCAGCGATAGAGCAACCTTGGCACCAGCCACCAACTGTTGCCGCACACATTCGTGGACCCCACTCAAGTCCTAAAATTTAGCAAGAGAGCCAGCAGGCTCGAGGGAACAACGTCCAGCAGAAACATCGTCTGATAGATGTTCCTTAAGCACGATTGTGATTTCTTCAGAAAATGAAGCACTCGTGAGGCACGATTCTACAGGGTCGCCAGTGCGATTGCGCGATCATGATCCACCCAGAAGTACCCACTCGCCTGAAGCTGCTCTTGGGTCAGGTCATTCATGCGAATGGCGATTCTATCCTTCTCATCTTGTGGATGACGCGTGCTGACAACTATACCAAGCAAAGGCAAAAGTATGAAGACAACGAACTACCGCGAGTGGCTACAAGAAAAGATAAGGAAGCAGAAAGCTAACACTTGAATTGGTCGCCCAGCTACGCCACCTCCCCTAGCAGATATTGCTCTCGGGCAGTGGCCTTCTCCGCCCTCGACTTCCATACATCAGCGTTACTACGGAGGGGCCGGGCAGTCAGCTCCGGCTATACTTAGCAGTCACGTAGTCGCTGGCGAAGACAGCTCATCCACCCTTGAGCGCGACTATGCTAAGGTATCATTAGTGGATGGTAGATTCCGAGGCTCGCTCGAAGGACCACTCGATGTGCCCTATCACAAGCTAAGCAAGAGATAATAAGAAGACCACGCAATACATGGACAAAAACTCAAGTGCATTCAAGCATAACAAAGTATCAATAGATACACCCGCTGTAGGGGTTCGTAGCATGGAAAACAAAATTTTCTATCGCATACAAACAAACAAGCCAAGATCTATCTACTAGATTGTAGCAACGAGTCGATAGAGGAACTCACCCTCGAAGATTCCAAAGCGGTTAACGAGAGCAGATTCTCGTGGGTGATGTAGTCGTACTCTTTCCGATCTCAAGATCGCGTAGACGATCCTTCGGTATCACGTTCAGCAGCTCCCTTGATCGGTCACCGTTCGTACTCGACGAAGACCTTCCTCTCCCTTGTTCCAGGCGGTGGAGGTTGTAGCACTCTCCTCGCGATTCCGGCTGGCAGCGTGGTAGGAAGTAGAGGAGATCATGAGGCTTCGCCTTAAGCGGTGCGAGTATGGTGGAGCTTATGAGAGAGGCTATTAGTGGTCTAGTAATTAGACACACCAATTAGAAGGCTCTAAACCAATTAGAAGGCTCTAAAACCTGGCTAAAGCAATTAGAAGCTCTAAACCAAAAGCGGCTCTAAACCGAGATTAGAGGTGGAAACTTGTGTGTGCTAGGAGGAGCCCTGCCCCCCTTATATAGGTGGGAGGGCTGGCCGGCCAAGGGAGGTGGAGTCCCTCCCCAACTCGGCCTTGAGGTGGGCGCCCGGCTTGAGGAGGAATCCTCCCCAACTCGGTTTCCACTTCTCCTCCTCTTTCCACTTTCCAAAACTTGCCGTTTGACTTTCAAACTAGCCGTTTGACTTTTCAATTTAGGATTTAAATAAACCCTTTATTTTGGACAGCGAGAACACTTAGTATATGATGCAATCATTCCAACATGCAATGACACATTCATGTACCCCTTCCCCCAGTCTTGGGACATTCGAACCTTCTAGAATGTTCGATGAAAACACGGAACCATTCCCCAACTCAAAGCAGGACTTTCCTTATATGAATCTTATTCTCCGGACCATTCCGGATCACCTCGTGATATCCGGATCCCATCCGAGACTCCGAACAACATTCGGTCTCTTTCTCATAATACCATAACTACTCAAACAACGTCGAATCCTTAAGTGTGTCTCCCTACGGTTCGTGAATTATGCGGACATGATCGAGACACTTCTCCGAACAATAACCAATAGAGGAATCTGGAAATTCATATGGCTCCCACATATTTCTACGATTACTTTGCGATCGAATGAACCACTTACATACGATACCAATTTCCCTTTGTCTCACGATATGTTACTTATCCGAGGTTATGATCGTCGGTATCTCTGCATACCTAGTTCAACCTCGTTACTGATAAGTACTCTTTTCTCGTTCCCGTGATATGTGATCCCTTGTGACCAAGTCACATGCTTGCAAGCTAATTGGATGACATTTCACCGAGAGGGCCCAGAGAATATCTATCCGTCATGAGGATGGACAACTCCCACTCTAGATCCATGTCTTTCAACCAATACTTTCCGAACACTCAATGCCACCTTTATCGCCACCCTGTTCAGGTGTGGTATTTGATGACATCAAAGCATCCATCCGTAAAGGTGATATGCATGATCTCATGGTGAAGGAATTAGGTTACTATGTATCAGAAAGCATATAGCAATTGAACTATTGAAATGACTTGATCTTTATGCTACGCTTATCTATAGGAGTATGTCCATCACATCATTCTCCTAATGATATGACCCTGTTGTTAATAACATCTCTATGTTCATGATCATGAAACAATGATCATATATTAACCAACAAGCTAGTTTAACAAGAGGCTTTACTAGGGACTCTTTTATGTTTACAAATCACACAAGTATTAATGTTTCCTGTTAATACAATTATAGCATGGTATGTAAACATTTATCATAAGTATGAAGATATGATAATAACCACTTTATTATTGCCTCTTGGGCATATCTCCAACAGTCTCCCACTTGCACTAGAGTCAATAATCTAGTTTCAAACCTTTGTGTTTTCAACACCTATGGCTTTCTGGTGTTTGTATGTACACGATTGCTAGTGGTTAACTGATCTCCGGATCTGACACTTCCAGGTCCGTGTGTAATTGCATGTCTTTGCGTCTCTACGCATCACTCATTCTCTAATGAGATGGCTTTGTATAAATTTGGTCTTTCGGTGTGACCTTTAGTTCTTTGGGGTTTAAAACATGTTGACAATATTGTCGTACAATATATCTTCATAGTATTATCCCGCTGTGAACTACACCTAGTTTGATAACAAACTACTTGACACAAATGCCCTCTTTTGCTGCTATAATAGCAGTCATATACTTAGCCTTTTGTTGAAGTATATGTCACAATGTCTTAACTTTGGAACTCATCCAAATCCATTATGGAACTTACTTTCCATTATATTGTGCCACCCTTAGTTTAGATTGAGATAAAACTTAATTTGTACTCTGTGACAAAACTAGTATCAATGTAGTACTTTTACAATGAACTAATCATCTATTTGTCACTTCTACAAATAATATACTCTTAGTTCTTCCAAAAGATCATAAGAATATCCTTACTATCGTCCAATGATCATCTTATGAATCATTCTGGTATATGCTCATAATATTTATAGCATAGGACATATCTGGATTTGTACATATCACAGTATGATTGATATAAATACTCTTTGTGATTTCATACATCAAGTATCAATCTATACTTGAATCTTTGTTTCACTTACCAAGTGCCAATACACTTGAATATATCATCAACATTGAACTCTTTCAATCTTTTCTGTGCAACAAGAACCTTTCTTGTAGTTTCTATATTGAATTCATTCAATATCTCGTCTATGTACTTCTGGCACAACCATATTAGCGTCTATTGATGGCAAATATTTGGGTTTTGCCTAAGTCTTTCATCGGGATGAAATTCTTAATATGTGTTAATAAAAGATACATTATTTCCAATCAACAATATGTCTTCCACATAATGTATTAGAAACATGTCTTAGCGCTCCCACTTAATTTCTTGCTAATGCAAGCATCTTCATTGTCTCTGATGAATTTAAACTCTTTTAACAGTTTCATCATAGTGAAGATTCCAACTCCGCTATTCTTACTTCAACCATTGAAGTTTGCATATGCATTTAGCATCCTTTTGAATTAACAAAACCCTTTGGACCGTGTCATGCACACGTCCTAGGTAACCATTCTATTAGAAGAACTTGTTTTGTTTATTCTACTACCACATAACAAATTATATGTAGTGGTTGCTACATTAATCCGTCTAGACTAAAAATCGCTATGAAAGATCAAATCTTGTCATATACAACCTTTGAACATTGTTGTGAACTCTTTCCCAACATGTCGACTATTTCATAGATGTGAAACATCCATGTCTACTTCTTTATAGATCCAAACACAACTGCAAGGTCTTACACCTTTTTCGAGGGTCCTTCAAGTTCAAAACTTGATTTCTCGTGTATGGAACTATCACGGATTATATGGCTTCAAGCCATTTGACGGAGTCAGGGCCCATCATCGCTTCTTTGCATGTAGTAGGTTCATTATTCTCAAATAATGATTCAACCCTCAAATCTTGATATTTGATTGTTCATCCGACCTACTTGTTTCAATAGAAACTTAGACCTCGTGACCACAACCTTTGAGGCACGTGAGCCATGAGCATTATTCTTTGCCTCCGGAACACTTTTTCGGTCTTGCGCAACTTTGCACATATAGCTAAGGTTCTTTAACCTTATCAAAGTTCTATTGTCCTCCCACTTAACTTTTCACGAAAAATTCCTTCTCAAAGAAACTTGACGTTCTAAGCGACAAACACTTTTGTCTCCGGTGTTTATGGAGGAATACTTAACATTTATACAAAGACAGGTTTATCCGACTTTGGTTGCACATATCTTTCTTATGCATAGCATACCAATGTTTTAAGAAAAGACTACTTGGGTTTTATCCCAAACCATAACTTTATATGGTGTCATTTCAGCGGATTATGATGGAGCTCTTTTAGTGGAAAGCAGTAATCTCAAAGCTTTTAATCTTTAAAATATAATAGCAGTTTTATGAATTATACCTTGATCTTACCATGTCAAACAAGGTTCAATTACATATCTCGAACGCTCCATACTCTTATGGTGTTTGGAAATGCAAATCCACGGACCGATTCCTTAAATCTTAGGTATTATGCTAAACTTGTAACTTAAATATCTTCCTTTATGATCTTATCATAAACTATTTATATTCTTGTTACAATGATTTTGCACTTCATATTGAAAATCTTTGAACTTTTCAAATATTTCACACTTCATCCTTATTAAGTAAATATTCACATATTCACTCAAATTTTGAGAAAGCATATGAAGTTGAAATCCATCGCTCTTGACTACACATAATGGAGTTAAACAACAATATGCACAAGTTCCAATAAGCTAGTCATTCATTCCCTTTTGGCCTATGAACGAAGTTTTAATTATCTCTAGGAAAGTTTCACAAGCGTTATTTGATCAAAATCAAAAGACTCCAAAATTCCATCCACATGGAGTTTCTTCATGTTTTCTTTCCAATATAATTTAAACGGCGATGTCACTTCCTAAGTGATATTTCAATCAATTTGTCTTTCGACAATTTTAGCACTAGTTTTATGGATGTGATTTATCCAACGAGATTTGTGAATCATCCATCTTTTATGGATTACGGCAATTATTTGAACAACCCTTTTGTTCTCATAATACCTGATAAAACAAATCCTGAAGGCAAGCTTTGATGTTTAACGAGCAACACAATAACCCTTTATTTGTTCTTGATAAACATCATCACATATTCTTTTGCTAGTTACTTAGGCCATTGTAGTTCATGAATTGTGTTGTTTCGTATGACGATTCATACCAACAAATTCAGTATCAAATACTTAAGAACCACATTGTTTAATAAGCAAAGAATATAGCCATAACATGTATATCATCTATATACTTAAATTGAACAATTCTAGTCTTTTTCTTTTCTGCCATATACTTATGAGATTCTCTTTTAGTATTTCCTTTTCTGTTTGAAAGAATCTATCAACATCAATAGTGGAGTCATACTTATGACACATAGTCCAAAGCGTGTATAGTTAAATACCAATGTCTTTGAACTTGCACTTTGAAGTAGATCATCATTATCAAACATTTGGTGTTCTTTCAAATTCCTTTCTTTAGTAATCTTTTGGTGTGGTAAACATTTTACCTACATCAAATATTCACCCTCATCATGGATTTATCCATGATCTAGTTACTTTTAGCTTGTAACGGTGAATCGCGAGTATAATGTTGCTCTCCAAAACCTTTTGGAAGATTAGGACAACTAGTGTCTCCAACCTTTTGCAAATTCTCATCAAATATGAGAACATGACTTTTGCCATATTATACTCTATCATGTTGTAACCAAAACTTCATTTCAGATATCACAATATCTTCCACACATCATGGTTTCTGAAACAACTCTTTCAGATCCTAGATAACCTTGATATTAAGAGAATTTTTGAATATCAAGAATCATGGAGACAAACATGATACTCAAACACTAATACTTGGAATTGTCACTCTTGTTTTAATACTAATTATTAAACTTTATGGAGTAACCGGAACTTACTGAAAGTTTGCAATAGGACTTTTAAACTTTAGATTAACACTTCAAAACAATACGATACCAGTTCGTAAAGTAACTAACCAGAATTCTATAGTTCTATCATCTCAATTATAACTAAGCGCAAGGTGGTAAACGGATGCCAATGACTACAACAACTATGCAAATTCACTTTGATTTAGTTTATGATAAATTGAGTTCTAATTAATAATTAAATTAATCTAGGTGAACTCCCACTCAAAACAATATCCCTCACATTGTTTTAGTGATCACACGAACCAAATCCACCACATCAAAACCGATCATCACGAGAGTTGATATAGCTTTAATGGCGAACAATCAACATGTTCATCATATCTACTATATGACTCATGCTCTACCTTTCGGCAATCTGTGTTCTGAGGCCATGTGCGTACATGCTAGGCTCGTCAAGATCAAACCTTAGCTACCGCATAAGCAAATCTGGCTTGCTTACGTTGTATTCACACGGAATCAAAGACACCCGATCATCACGTGGTGCTTGAAGCAGCAAGCTTTAGCAGTGCATACTAAGTGTGAACAATTTAGAACTTGAAATTTATGTGCATGAGTGATCATCTTATAATGCTACCGTCGTCTACTAAGCAATACAAGATGCATAAAGGATTAACATCACATGCAATTCATAATATGTGATATGATATGGCCTTTCTTCTTTGTGCTTCCGATCTCCATCTTCAAGCACGAACATGATCTCCATCATCACCGCATAGCATCAAGGTCAATGGACGCTTCTTCATGGTTGTAGCCCACCAGCTTCAACTATTACAACTATTTTGAATAGACACGCAGGTCTTAACAGAAATTAAAGACAACCATATGGCTCCTGCGTTGCCAACTTACAATAAGGAACATTGCATACATCAAATATAATCACAATCATGGCCATATCACATCACGCACACCGCAAAACAAAGTTAGCGCCTCTACTTTCTTTGCATATTTTACGTGGTTTGGGGCTTTCAATAAGTGTCGTTCTAACTACGAACAAGAACCACAACATTGATACTAGCATTGTTGATCACCCGTTGTAAATTGGATCTTTACTATGCTAGGAGAAAGCAGGCACCATAAAGCCACTTATGCAATACAAGTTGCATGTCAAGCGTGGAGCAAGTCTCATGAACGATGTCATGTAAGGTTAGCCAGAGCTTCATCCCAACATACCGCAAGATGCAAAGTACACAAAAAGCAATCTACAATAAAGCATCAATGCCCACAATGACCATTGTGTTCTACTCGTCTGAGATCTACATATAGACACGGCTCGATACCCTTTGTGAGGGTTCGTAGCATGGAAAACAAAATTTTCTATCGCATACAAACAAACAAGCCAAGATCTATCTACTAGATTGTAGCAACGAGTCGATAGAGAACTCACCCTCGAAGATTCCAAAGCGGTTAACGAGCGATTCTCGTGGGTGATGTAGTCGTACTCTTTCGATCTCAAGATCGCGTGACGATCCTTCCAGCGCCACGTTCAGCAAGCGCTCCCTTGATCGGTCACACGTTGACTCGTGAAGACCTTCCTCTCCCTTGTTCCAGCAGGCGGAGGTTGTAGCACTCTCCTCGCGATTCCGTGACTGGCGTGGTACGGAAGTAGAGGGAGATCCCATGAGCTTCGCCTTAAGCCGGTGCGAGTATGGTGGAGCTTATGTGAGAGGCTATTAGTGGTCTAGTAATTAGACACACCAATTAGAAGGCTCTAAACCAATTAGAAGGCTCTAAACCGCTGGCTAAAGCAATTAGAAGCTCTAAACCAAAACGGCTCTAAACCGGAGATTAGAGGTGGAAACTTGTGTGTGCTAGGAGGAGCCCTGCCCCCCTTATATAGGTGGGAGGGGCTGGCCGGCCAAGGGAGGAGTGGAGTCCCTCCCCAACTCGGCTTGAGGTGGGCGCCCGGCTTGGGGAGGAATCCCTCCCCAACTCGGTTTCCACTTCTCCTCCTCTTTCCACTTTCCAAAACTTGCGTTTGACTTTCAAACTAGCGTTTGACTTTTCAATTTAGTATTTAAATAAACCCTTTATTTTGAACAGCGATAACACTTATTAAATTATCCAAACATTCCAACATGCAATGACCCATTCATGTACCCTTCCCCGGTGCGGGACCTTCCGGACCTTCTAGAATGTTCGATGAAAACACGGAACCATTCCCCAACTCCGAACAGGACTTTCCTTATATGAATCTTATTCTCGGACCATTCGGATCACCTCGTGATATCCGGATCCCATCCGAGACTCCGAACAACATTCGGTCTCTTTCTCATAATACCATAACTACTCAAACAACGTCGAATCCTTAAGTGTGTCTCCCTACGGTTCGTGAATTATGCGGACATGATCGAGACACTTCTCCGAACAATAACCAATAGAGGAATCTGGAAATTCATATGGCTCCCACATATTTCTACGATTACTTTGCGATCGAATGAACCACTTACATACGATACCAATTTCCCTTTGTCTCACGATATGTTACTTATCCGAGGTTATGATCGTCGGTATCTCTGCATACCTAGTTCAACCTCGTTACTGATAAGTACTCTTTTCTCGTTCCCGTGATATGTGATCCCTTGTGACCAAGTCACATGCTTGCAAGCTAATTGGATGACATTTCACCGAGAGGGCCCAGAGAATATCTATCCGTCATGTGGATGGACAAATCCCACTCTTGATCCATGTGTTTCAACCAATACTTTCCGAACACTCAATGCCACCTTTATAGCCACCCTGTTACGGTGTGGTGTTTGATGACATCAAAGCATCCATTCAGTAAAGGTGATATGCATGATCTCATGGTCGAAGGAATTAGGTTACTATGTATCAGAAAGCATATAGCAATTGAACTATTGAAATGACTTGATCTTTATGCTACGCTTATCTATAGGAGTATGTCCATCACATCATTCTCCTAATGATATGACCCTGTTGTTAATAACATCTCTATGTTCATGATCAGGAAACAATGATCATATATTAACCAACAAGCTAGTTTAACAAGAGGCTTTACTAGGGACTCTTTTATGTTTACAAATCACACAAGTATTAATGTTTCCTGTTAATACAATTATAGCATGGTATGTAAACATTTATCATAAGTATGAAGATATGATAATAACCACTTTATTATTGCCTCTTGGGCATATCTCCAACACCCGCCAACGGCATGTTCTAGAAAAAAGGGGTCAAGCTATTAACTATTACAAATATGACTACTGAGGAGCAACTGGCTTCTTCGACTTGGACTTCGGTTTCAGGGGCCTCATCGAGTTTGTGGCAGTATCAAACGCCACAGACTTCCCGCCGGCCCCTGACGCCGCAGCCTTCACCGCCTTCTTGTCTCGCTGCAGCTCCTCAGAGTACTTCGCGACTGTGTTGATGAGCTGGGGCCCATACATGCCACAGGCAGTTGCAAAAGGAGCAAAAACTACCTGTTGACCATCCGCGCCGACAGGCATCGCTTTGGAGACCGCAGCAGGATCCACCTCGACTCCATGGGCTTGAACCATCACGAGTGACATAGAAGCGTCAGCCGCACGAAGCAAGTTCTTGAAGCCTGCAGGAATGCCTCCAACAAGGGACTCCACCAGATCATCTATGTTCTCAATCAGCTCAGCTTTGGGCTCCAGCTCCTCACGGAGGCGACTGAGTACACCCTTGGCTTTGGTCAGCGTCCCCTGGATGGAAGCACTCCGATCTTCGACTGCTGCGATGGCGCCTGCCAAGGCATCATCACGACGGAGCACCTGGGCGTCGAATCTCAGACCGCCGGCATCTACACAGATCAAAGTGTTGGCAAAAAAGGTCAGCACAATAACAAAGTCGAAAGAAAGGACATGACGGAAATCTAGGCGAAGGAATACCTGAAAGAGCATTGGTAATCGAGAAGAGCTGTTCTTCGAACAACTTCTCCCTAGCAGCGATGGAGGCGCGCAAATCCTTCGTGTTTCCACGATTCGTCAAGCGCAGCGACTGCCTCATCGCGACCCTTCACTGCCGTGGCAAGCGTCTTTTCGAGGGAAGCGGTGTCGCGAAGAAGCGCATTATGCTCAGCTGCGAAACAAACGAAGATAGACCGTCAGTCGAGTATATCACAAGGATGAATAAGAAGAAGAAGCAAAAGGCACTCACTTTCAACCACACGATGGCGATTGTCCAGCATTGCATGCTGGCGACCCATTGTAAGCACTTGCTCCGCTAGGCGAGCAGCTTCCTTCATAATAAGCTGCAACAGGAGAAACAACAAAAGGATCAGTAGATAACATGGATGATTAATTCGACTGCAAGAAAAAGCAACATCACACATACGTGATCCTCCAGTGACTCCGAAGTCGATTGCCGCGCAGTCGTCCGGACAACCATCTGGTGCTCCACATCATGTGGAGAACTTGATGAATTGTGCCTGGACTGGGCTGCCAATGGAGGAGACGGAGTTCGTTCAGCCACTTCCTTGGCTTTGGAGTCCATGACTCCATATTCTTTCAAAAATTGGACGTCGCCAGAAGAGGACGATGCCGTTTGACTACTAAACAAAACCAACATCAAGAAAATGTAACTCCCAAAAAGAACCAAGATGAGAATTGTATACTTACCAGTCAAACTTATCAAAATCGAAGGTCTGGTCCTCTGACTCCGACGACTCCTTCGGCAGCCTCATCTTCTTGTGGGCAGATGGTGCCATGGAACTCACAGGAATAGCAGGAATCGGTGACTCCGCACCAATCGCCGGGCCTCCTGGGGTCGAAGGAGACGACGCATCCGAATCTGTGCTACATGAAAGCTTGCGAGTGTCTGGATTGCTGGACTCGGGGGGCTTCGTACTCCTCTTCAAAAGGGACGGTCGACTCCGACTCATCCTCTTCATCTACTTCGCGAGGAATAACCCCCTCAGGAAGAGGGGGCAAACTGGGAGACACCTTGTTGGGGGGATACCCCCGGGTAGGGTCACTCCGGAGAATAAGGGCCGAGTTAGCCGAGGTTCGGCAAGGTCAAACCAGATGCTGGCCGGGTCACCTCAAGGCAGGCCGGATCACGGAGTAACCCGGACCAGGGAGGGTCGCCTAACATTGTCTCATCCGACTTAAGGAGTAAGTCAGAAGTGCTTGTCTATCTTTTATGCAGGAACAGGTGTGACCGGATCTACTATGATCCGGGTCTTCGCTTGTCTTCTAGGAGAAGGAAGGAATCTCTCTGGTCAAAAAGAAGGTCCGGTACACACTGCATGAGCGAACAAAGCAAGGGCAGGACCACCGGGTCATGGCCGACAAGGGTGACGACGCCCATGTCGGCTGACGCGGGCGCCGCAGAGGCTTACGTAGCTAAAGCATGTATGACGCGGGGGAAAAGCACCCCGGTTAGGTTACCACTTTGGGAGGAGGCATATTCTTAGGAATATGCCTCCACGTATGCCCTAGGCAGGGACCGAGCCTCCTCTATATAAGGGGGGCTAGGGTTCCAGTAGAAGGGGTTGGCTAAGCTCTAGTTGGTTTTATGATCCCATAGTGACTAGTTGATCTAGGGTTCTAGGGAAAAACTGTTGGCAAGAATAAGAGAGCTCTTTCTTCCTCCTCTAGCCAAGACAGCTCTAGGAGCACTTGTAATCTTCAAAGGAAATCAATACAAACTTCTGTGTGGAGAATCACTCCACTATCCCTCCCTGGATTCCCCTAGCGTGTATTAGTCCCCACCTTTAGCCTATCCATGGCATCTGCCGTGACACCACCACGACAGTTGGCGCCCACCGTGGGGCTAGCGGCGCTAGCAGGGGTGAAGATCCGGACGGGAAACATCATCGGCACCGGCGAACGCATCGTCTCCGGGCTCGTTCAGCGCTTTGGAGCGCTGGACTTCGTCAGCGACAACGCTGGTTGCTTCGGCACGCGCCCACTTCCGCACAATGGCCTCTTCGTCAAGCTCGGTGCACACAAGGTCTACGTTGCGGTGGACGTATCATGCATTCATCTGCACCGTGTCGTCGATGCGGGGGAACCACCCCTCACTGTGGCTCGCGGGGCGCGTATCGCTCATTCCTCGGACCATGCGGAGGTGATGATGACTGCGCTAGGTGCAGGCGCAAGCGAGGATCCAGCACCGGACCCGAAGGTAACACCTAAGGCACCAAGGAAAGGTAGAGGACCTCCACTAGAGAGGCCTGAGAACGTACTGAGAGAAGCTATGGATAGCTTGGCTAACCCAGTAGCAGCAGTGGTAGATCCGGCTCAGGCACAGGCCGAGCTAGAGGAAACTAGGCAAAAGATACTAGAGGGCGCAAAGAAATAGCGGCTCAGCGATCATGAACATGACGCTGCGTGAGTATGCAAAGGCAAACAAGGTTGATCTGGTAAAAGTAATAGGAGAAATCTCATAAGCGAGATGAGCAGAGAAGGTGATGATGGAGCGGAGGGTCGGAAAACTATTCTGCGTGGGGTTGCGAGTATAGTACCCCGGCAAAGAACCTCAGAGCAGCGGATGCGGCAGCGTCCGAGTTAGAGGGTCTGACGGGTGAGGCCCGTCAAAGACAGCAAGATAGGGTTAACGAGTTAGTTAGGATCACGAACAGACAGAATGAGGAGCTACTGAGAGCTAACCCAGAGAGAGCTGGAGCTTCCAAAATCGTCCATTCGGCGATGGGTAACCCGAAAAAATCCACTGGAGCCGCATCGTCACCTCATGGTGGTCCAAGGAGAGAGGAGGTAGTAACCTCAGCCAGACGGAACAAACAGATCGTCCCGTACGACCCGACGCGTGCGGGAAAAGAAAAAGAAACACGGAAAAACAATGATCGACGGAGTGTGAGCTGAGGTGAAGCTGGCCGAGGTAACCACGACCAAGGCAATGCTGGTCAAGGGAATGCTGCCAACGGCAATGCCGGACAGCGAAACTCCACAGGAGCAGGACAACCGCAGCAACAGAATATACCAAGGCAAGTGCAAAGCGCCAGCCGAGGTATACAACAGAAAGGTGCACAGCGAGAGCAAAACCGATACAACGACGGTGATTCGGAGATGGTGAACGCAGGGTACCCCAGACCGGACTATCAGGTGATAGGGTCAAGATTAGGAAGCAGGGATTTAATGCCAGATGACGCCAGGTTGAAACTGGATCGCCTGTATAGGTCGGAACAAATCGAATGTCAAGGTCCCCCGGGTCCAGCATGCTTTGGACCCCGGATCATGAAGGAGCCACCGGTACCCAACTTCCAGCTGCCCAGAGGCACGAAGATGTATGACGGCAGTACCAAGCCGGAGGATTGGCTGATAAACTATGCTACGGCTGTGAAAATTGCCACTGGCAACTTGAGATGGGCTGTACGATACGTACCCCAAATGTTGGAAGGTCCGGCCAGAGTATGGCTGAATAATTTACCACCCGGAAGCATCAACTGTTGGATAGATTTTGAAGAAATGTTTATCAGCAACTTCTCAAGTACATATCAGAGGCCGAATAGGCCGCAGACCCTACCGATGTGCAAGCAAAGACCTAACAAGATGGATCTTGAATTCTTGACCCGGTGGTGTACTGTGAGAAACTCGTGTGAGGGTGTCATAGAATCACAAGCCATAGCATGGTTTGCACAGGGGTGCAGGTATGGCAGCGAGTTGTGGATGAAGTTGCAAAGGAAAATGCCAATTACGTTGGCAGAGATGATCCGGATTGCGGATTCGTATGCCTTGGGTGATCCGACTCAATCTAGGCTCGCATCAAGCGAGTCCAACGAGGAATACTATCAGAGGGACGGGGCCAGGTCATCCCGGAGGAACGATTACAGAGGAAAAAGAAGAGATGATAGACCGGATCATCGCTACGGTTCGCAACAAGTTGCAGCTGTGAATCAAGATCAACCCGGAGCAGGGAGCTACCAACGCCAGAGAACGGGAGGGCAATGGACTCCAAGAAACGATGGCAAGAAAACATGGACTCGGGAGCAAAAGAAACAATGGCAGGAAAAGAAAGACTGTCCGAGGTATACCTATGAGTCGATGTTGGACCAGCCGTGTAAGTTTCACACGCCAAATCCGAATAGCCCGGCGGGTCACACAACGAGGCAATGTGAGTGGATGCGTAAGATAGAACAAGGTGGTTCGGGGAATGCTCAGGCACCCCGGAATGATCAACCTCGGCAGGAGTTACCCCGGCAGCAATTGCTCTCCGGAGCGAACACGCAGCAGCTAATGTTGCCTCCCCCTCCGCCGAGGTATGACAACAACGAGAGAAGGGATGCAGTGCATCAGGTGGAAAATCAGCAACAGCCAGATTAGAGGTACCCCGGAAACGAGGGAAGGAATGAGTACAGAGAACATCACCAGAGCTATTGTGTGTTCACAACTGAGGAAAGAGATAGGAAAAGCTTGCAGCGCCGACACATGGAAGTCAATGCGGTAATGCCAGTAGTGACGAGGTACATGCCTTGGTCGGACCAGGAAATCACCTGGAACATCAAAGATCATCCTAAACTTATGCCGAGTCCAGGTTTGTATGCGCTAGTGCTAGATCCGACATTCATTGGACCAAACATCAATGTGAGGTTCTCCAAGGTACTGATTGATAATGGCAGTAGCATTAACATAATGTATGCGGATCTGATCATAAGTTGGGCATCTCGGAGAACATGCTCCAGGCTACGAGAACAACTTTCCATGGCATTGTACCAGGCATTTCTTGTGAGCCCATAGGCAAAGTTCGGGTCGACGTGTTATTCGGCACAAGGGATAACTGCCGAACTAAAAATCTGGAGTTTGAGCTGGTGAACTTGGAAAGTGCGTATCACGCGTTACTCGGAAGACCAGCATTGAACAAGTTCATGGCAAGCTGCCACATCAGTTATCTGAAGATGAAGTTGCCCGGGCCAAATGGAGTAATTACCATTGCTGGGGATTTCCGACGTTCCATTGAATGTGCTTCAGTCGGGTCTAATCTAGCCGAGTCACTCGTGATTGTGCAAGAGAAAAGAAAAATCCAAGAGGTGGCGGCATTAGCTCAGTCCGCGCAGCAGTATATGCCGGTGTTGAGTAACCTGCATGGCAGCGTTTCATTCCAAGCCGCAAAAGACACCAAGAAGGTTCCAGTTGATGACATGTTCCCGGAGCGCACTGTAACAATCGGTGCCGGGTTGACTGACAAATAGGAAAGCGAGCTCGTCAACTTCCTCCGTGAGAATCGGGACATTTTTGCTTGGTCCACACAGGATTTGCAAGGTGTTCCGAGGGAGTTGGCCGAGCACTCTTTGAGCGTAAGACCGAGCAAGGCGGTGAAGCAACCTCTCCGCGCCGCCGAGGATAGGAGAAAAGTCATTGGAGACGAGATAGCTCGGTTACTAGCAGCAGGATTTATCATGGAAGTGCTGTATCCGGATTGGCTCTCTAATCCGGTGCTGGTAGAAAAGAAGAAGGACGATCCGAACGTGGCAGTGGTTTGGCGTATGTGTATCGATTACATGAACCCGAACAAGGCGTGTCCAAAAGATCCATTTCCACTGCCGAGGATAGATCAGGTCATAGACTCGACCGCGGGATGTGAACTGTTGTCATTCATTGATGCATATTCTGGCTTCCACGGATACCTCGAACCGGATGATCAAATAAAGACGCATTTATTACCCGTCACGGGGCTTACTGCTATCGCACTATGCCGTTCGGTTTACGTAATGCAGGTGCAACGTACCAAAGATGTATGCAAAAATGTTTGCACGACCAAATAGGTCAAAACGTACAAGTATACGTGGATGATGTGGTTATCAAGACCAAGGAAAGCAAAACGCTCCTTGACTACATAAGGTAAACATTCGCGAACTTGAGAAGGTTCCGGATGAAGCTTAACCCGGAAAAATGTACCTTCGGTGTCCCGGCTGGAAAGTTACTCGGATTTCTCGTCTCCAGCCGAGGTATCGAGGTTAATCCAACTAAGATCCGAGCCATTGAACGAATGGAGCTGCCGAAGTGTATTAACGATGTCCGAAGTTCCTTTGGATGCACAGCATCGTTGAGTCGGTTTGTATGTCGGTTGGGAGAAAAGGCACTGCCTCTCTACGAACTCATGAAAAAGTCGGATAAGTTCGTTTGGACGCTATAGGCCGATGAAGCCTTTGCCCACTTAAAAAAGATGTTGGCCACTGCACCAGGGTTAGCCTCTCCACTATCAAAGGAGCCAATGTTGCTCTACGTAGCCGCAACCAACCGAGTTGTAAGTGCAGTGATTGTAGTGGAGCGTAATGAAGAGGGTAAGTCGGTGCAGAGGCCAGTATATTACTTGAGCGAGGTATTGTCTGCCTCAAAACAGAACTACCCGCACTTTCAAAAGGTGGCATATGGTGTTTATATGGCGGCTAAGAAGTTAAAGCATTACTTTGAGGAGCACCCCCATCTAAGTAATATGTGAAGCCCCCATATCCGAGATAATGGGTAACAAGGATGCGAGTGGCAGAATTGCAAAATGGGCAATTGAGTTAGCCCTTATAAACTGTCTGACAGAAGAGAAGCGATCAAGTCGGTGTGGCGGACTTTTTTGTGGATTGGGCCGAGGTACAATACGAACCACCGCCACCAGATCCGAACTACTGGAGGATGCACTTTGACGGGTCGAAAACCAAAACCGGATTAGGCGCCGAGGTTGTGCTTACCTCGCCAAAGAAGTACCAGCTAAAATACGTATTGCAGATCCATTTCGCGGCATCGAATAATGTCGCTGAGTATGAGGCTCTTGTGCATGGGCTCAAAGTGGCAAAGGAGATTGGCATACGTCGGATAATATGCTTTGGCGACTCGGATTTGGTGGTGCAGCAAGTGTCCGGAGTGTGGGACGCCCTGGATCCAAACATGGCACTATACAAATTTCACGTGCAAAAAATATCTGGTTACTTCGAGGGATGTGAATTTCACCATGTACCCCGAGTGGAAAACAAGGCTGCCGACATGCTGTCGAAGCTCGGATCAACCCGACAGGCAATTCCACCGGGTGTAGCATTGGAACACCTCAGAAAACCATCTATCAGGCCGTCCCCAGGAACCGACTCGATCTATGTTCCGTAAAATACAGAATCCGGAGCTGAGCCCATGGACATTGACACGGGAGGTAGTACGCGAGACCCGGGGACTGCGTCAGCCAACCCGGGGACTGCCTCGGCAAACCCGGGGACTACCTCGCTAGACCCGGGGACTGCTCAGCATGATCCGGCTGAAGTTATGTCGGTGGATCAGATGGAAATTGATGAGGAGATGTTCCCTCCACGAGCGATACCAGCTTGGGCACTGCCTATATTCCAATTCCTGAAAGATGGAATGTTACCCACTGAGGAGGTATTAGCCAGGCAAACTCAGAGGAGAGCAAAAGCATACACAATCATCAATTCCGAGTTGTACAAACGGAGTGTAACCAATGTCCTCCAGCGATGCGTTGACCCGGAAGAAGGGCTTGACATCCTCCGAGATATACACCAAGGAGAATGCGGGAATCATGCCTCATCCCGAACCTTGGTGGCAAAGGCGTTCCGGCATGGATTCTACTGGCCAAGTGCCTTAGAACAAGCAGAAGATCTGGTGAGAAAATGCAATGGTTGTCAAAGGTACGCCACCAAGACACATATGCCTATGTCGGAACTCAAGACCATACCAATTACGTGGCCATTTGCTGTATGGTGCTTGGATATGGTTGGCCCGTTCAAACCAGCAAGAGGAAACATGACACACATTTTGGTCATGGTGGACAAGTTTACAAAATGGATTGAAGTGAAACCTATAAGAAAATGTGATGGAGCTACGGCCGTGACATTTCTCAAAGACATCATCTTGAGATACGGTTATCCACACAGTATTATAACTGATAATGGAACAAATTTTGCGGAAGGAGCATTTGCGCGCTTCTGCTGAGACAAGAAGATCCGACTCGACGTAGCCTCGGTAGCCCACCCCGCATCGAACGGACAAGTGGAAAGATCCAACGGATTAGTATTATCCGGGATAAAACCCCGGCTCATTGAGCCGCTGCAAAGATCAGCGGGGTGCTGGATAGAAGAACTACCAGCGATACTGTGGAGTTTAAGAACAACTCCCAATCGATCAACAGTCTATACGCTGTTTTTTCTGGTATATGGGGCAGAAGCTGTATTACCAGCCGACATGGAGCATGATTCGCCTAGGGTCACCCAATACACAGAAGCCGAAGTGCAAGAAGCCCGGCAAAATGATGTTGATCTGCTGGAAGAAGTGAGAAGCGGCACATCCGGATCCGCCATATATCAGCAAAATCTCCGACGCTATCATAGCCGGAAAGTGTGCCCCCGAGTCTTTCGGGAAGGCGATTTGGTGCTCCGGTTGGTACAACGTACTACTGGCATGCATAAATTATCCCCCCCCCATGGGAAGGGCCATTCATTGTGAGCAAAGCATTGCACAATGATTCTTACTATCTTATAGATCCAAAGCCACAAGAAAAGAACAAGGCGGACAGGTCCGGAGAGGAATCTAAGCGACCGTGGAATGTAGCACTACTTCGTCCCTTCTACACTTAGCTAAGAAGTGTATGTATCCGAGTCGTCTTATATGTCTGTATGTATGTCGGCAATGAGCTTATCATTGAAATAGCGAGCCTCGGCGATAACTTCCTTGCCTTAATAATGTTTGTTGTTACTTCTTATGCGGTAGCTGGAATAAGTCGTTCCACTTAACCCGGATTAGTAATGTGTGAGCACCAAAACCCAACTCTTCGACTTGCTGCTGTCCAACAAGAATTGGCTTCATGGCAAGCAAGAGAACAAGTTTGGAATTGCGTAGCACATGAAAAACGACTAAGGAAACGAGTTTATTCGAGCTAACGTTTGTTTTTCGGACTAACCCTGTATTTATTTTCAAGTCATTATGCTGAATTATTTTGAGCTAAGCCTAAAAGTTTCTAAGTATTGTTTAAACAATTTTTGAAGCTCGGATTCGTAAGTCGTAAAACCGAATCAAGGTAGACACGGACCGAGCCAGAGAATTGGACGAACAAGAAAATGAAACTCGGGGACTACGCCCAAGTTAATCCGGCATAGAAACATAGTAGCAGAATATCACATATCCAGCATACAATTGCACCCGACATACCGGGGATCTGATAAATTTTCAAGTTTTTTGAACTAAGGAGCAGCAGGAGGAGGAAGTTCGGCGTCGTCGTCGCTATCTTCAATATCGGAGGCATCATCTTCTTCGCCCTCATCCAACCCATCTTCAACGTTCTCCACGTGCTCATCCCCAGTGGATTCCAGGAAGCTCGGTCCTTCGACCCAATCATGGATAGGAGAATATTCGACGATGCTGTAGGCGCAAGCCTGGCACCGAGCTACCCACTCCGGATCATCGGTCCATTTGGATCTGGTGTGCCAGCGTGTAAGGAGGCTGAGGTCGATCTTCTCGTACCATGTGATAATATGGTGAAGGATAGTATCAGCTGCGGCACGCCCAGCGGACTCCCTCCAGAGGTCGAGCTGGGTCTCGATATCCGACAACTTTTTAGAAAGAAGTGTGATCCTCTTCGGAGCGCTCTCACTGGGCCAGAACGTGATGAAAATCCGGACAAGAACATCGAGGATATCCTTGCCGTAATTCTTGATAATCTCCACGCGAGACGACAAGCTGACCAACAGGTCCTCCATGTCGTAAGGAACCTCCTCACCAGCAGGAGCGGCAGGAGTACCCCTCGCTTGGCGAAAATCTGCAACTGCTGCGCTTGCAATAGTGATGCTCTCAGGAAATTTGCCTGAAAGCCAGACAAGGGAAGAAGGTAAAGAAAAGACATATGAAGCAACCCGGAAAAGTAGGTCGGAAGGAACTTACGTGATATGTGGCTAAGGATCCGGGTCAACTCCTTGATGCAGTCATCGCGTCTCTTGCGAAGTTGCTCAAGCTCAGCGTTTGCCGACTCAAGCTGGACATCGGATTCTTTAAGTAGCTGCTGGTCCTTAGAGATCTGGAGAGTAAGGCGCTCACGCTCTTCTGTGAAGTTCTGGCCAACCTTTTGGAGCTCGGTTTGGTGCTGGGCCTTCATCTTCTCCATCTCAGCCTTGAGCCTAGCAATCTCGTTGTCCTTAGTCCGGAGGAGAGCAAGCTCGTCATCTTTCTTCTTCAGCTCGGCTTGATGTTGCCCTGCTTGTTCGAGAAAATGCAGCATCATATCAGGCATGGGCACACTATCCTCAAGCGATGCTAAAATAGTATGTTGACCCGGCAGAGCCGAGGAGTGAATGTTTGCCGAGCCAAGGAGAAGAGGAAATGGAAAACACTACGAGGTCGGACAAAAGAGGACATACCCCGGATTTCCTCCAAGTTCTTCCACATGATCTTGTTCTCAGCCTCCACCCCAGCTGCAGAAACCGAATGAGGAGATTAGTCCGGCAGAAGAAGGTGAAGAAAAACGGAGAAGTACCGAGGGAGAAAATTACCCCTCTTTTCATGTTCTGCACTAAGTGCAACATGTTTTGCGCATAGCATCTTGTCGGTATCCAGCAGGCGTTGGAATTCAGCGCTCCGGCGATTGGTGGTTACCTGAAAAAAGCATAGAAGTGTAAAATTAGCTTGGTGCATATTCGAAGTGTACAAGATCCGGGCCAAGTGGAACTTAACCCGGCTTTAGGTATGTGCATATTCGAAGTGTACAAAATCCGGGCCAAGTGGAACTTAACCCGGCTCTAGGTGTGTGCATATTCGAAGTGTACAAAATCCGGGCCAAGTGGAACTTAACCCGGCTCTAGGTGTGTGCATATTCGAAGTGTACAAGATCCGGGCCAAGTGGAACTTAACCCGGCTCTAGGTGTGCATATTCGAGTGTACAAGATCCGGGCCAAGTGGAACTTAACGGCTCTAGGTGTGTGCATATTAAAGTGTACAAGATCCGGGCCAAGTGGAACTTAACCCGGCTCTAGGTGTGTGCATATTCGAAGTGTACAAGATCCGGGCCAAGTGGAACTTAACCCGGCTCTAGGTGTGTGCATATTCGAAGTGTACAAGATCCGGGCCAAGTGGAACTTAACCCAGCTCTAGGTGTGTGCATATTCGAAGTTTACATGGAGCTACGTTAGTTTTCTAATGAGCATCCGGCCGAGTAACAAGCTACTCCACCGGAGGCTCGGGGACTAATGGTTATTATCTACAACATATAAAGGAGAAACGACATACCTCCATCATTCACCCCGCGAGGTTAATCGCCTTAGCGGCGGTATTCATCTAGGCGAAAAATTCTGCGAGGCCGAACTTTTCCGGGAGATCGTCATTATGGACGAACTCCGCCTTGTTCCAGTTCATGATGAACTCGATAAGGCTCGGAGGGTACCGCTCACCGGTGGGCATATGGGGTGCCACCAAGCCCTTCGCATGAGCTTCTTTTCTCTCAACCAGGGCAAGAGCTGGGCTGGTATGCAGAACCATCTGTTGCGCATCAGTTGGCTCGGCAGGAACATCCTTCGCTGCTGGAGTTTTCTTGGGAAGCATTGATGCTAGGGTTCGCTGCCCAGCCTCGACAGATGAAGACTTGATGGCATCCGGAGTCTTTTTGCCCTTAGCTTGCTGGGAAGAAGTAACTGCAGTGGATTTCCCCTTAGAAGCTGCTGGAGCAGTTCCTCTCCGAGGCTGAGATGACTCGGATGAGGCGGAAGAACTTGGCACTGGAGCTCTTGTAGCTGAACTTGGAGCTGTGGTTGGTTTCCTTGGTGCCAGAACAGGTGCTGGTGCTGGCTCGATCGCTGGTACTGGAACTGCTGCTGGTGCTGGTGTTGAGATAGACTCGGTGGTTACTGGTTGCAGCGATGCCGAAGTGGTGGACGCCGTCGCTCGACCCCTCCTGCTCTGAGGTCGCGTTCCTCTCGACGAGGTAGTGCGAAACCCGGAGCAGCCGCAGAACCCTCTGGAATAGGGCTCAGCGGACGTGACTCATCGTCACGGGGAGGAGAAGGGCCGGATCGAAGTGGTGAAGAGATGCTTGATCCACTCTGAGGGACCTCCACCGGAGGTCTGAAGAAGAAAATAATGTCAGAAGAGAAATTTCCATGATGCAAGGAAAAGTGAGTTACGCAGCGAAAAATGACTTACGCATCCGAGGTTTCGGCCTCCTTGGGTTTCCGAGCCCTTCGTGCCAGGGCTTTGCATGCCCGCTTGGAGGCAGTCTTGTCTCTGGCCTTCTTTTGCCTTTTTGTGGGCTGAGAAGGTTCGGAGGAAGAACTTGATGCGGCTCCGCGCTTCTTCTTCAACACCACCGGAACCGGCTTGCCCGTAGCAAGTGGAGGATCCTCGTGGATATGCCCACCGGGGTTAGCTGATGCCAGAAAGGCAAAAGAAAGAGGGACAGCCTCAATAGGTTCAATCACGTCGACATCCGAGTCATCCTCATCATCGGGCCAATCTCTAAGAGAAGAGAATTTACCGCTGGGTCGTTTGGTAGCGTCGGTCATAGGGAGGAACATCTCCTGGTCCGGCTCCTCCTCATCTGGGATTTCTCGGTCCGACGCCCACTTAAAGGTCGGATCCGTACCATCCTCAAGAGTTTGCTGAAGGAACAGCTAAGAAAAAGCATGAAGAACAGAGTCAAAAATACAAAAAAACCGACACATATTTGATCCGAAATAAGTTTGCCCCGCGAAACTTACCGCGGGAGGGAGCATGTCACGACAGTAGTGCTCAATTCCCTACGTCCATTCGGCGGAGAAGTCCCGGTGGGTGGTGAAGAGAGCCTTAACCCGATGAAAAATCTCCGTGTTGCTCAACTCGAAGGAGGAGGTTCGGTTGGGGTCGCGGCTGAAACTCATATGGCACAACTTGTGGGTGCGCTTCTGGAGGGGAGAGATTCAGTTGCGTACGAACGTGATCATAGCATCCTCGTTGCGCAATCCGAGTCTCTTCAGCTCCGCGAACCTCTTTTTGACTTGGTTGGCCAGAGCTGTAGGCTTTTTGGGGACCTCCTCCTAGAATTCCGTGTCAGGTGGACCCGAAGCGTAGGGCAGCAACCGAATCAAATCTTCAGTGCCCTCATTCCGGACATAGAAGAAGGTCCGGGCCCATCCTTTGCAGGAGTCAAGCCCGGTAACCCGGGGGAAAACGGAAAGTCTCCGGGGCAAGATGGAGGCAACTCCGAACTGGGTGAGCTGCTTATCCTTCGACTCTACTTGGATGTTCGGGATGATGTTGCGATGAAGGCCGAAAAACCGGATCCACAGCTCCTTCGTGGGCCATAGTCCGGTGTAGCCTTCGATCGTATCGGCAAAGGAGGAGAGAGAGGTGATAGCGTTGGCTGGGAGATGGTGCGGTTGCAAGTGGTAGGTCCTAAACCAATCCCGGAAGAAATCGCTCACCGGCAGACCAAATCCCCGTTGGAAGTGGGACAGGAACACGACGAACTCACCCGGATTGGGTGAGTGGGCCAGTTTGGTGGAGGGGAGACGAGCGGCAACGCCGAAGGGAATGCGCCTGGTCCGGTAGAGCCAGTCAAGGTCATCTTGATAGACCCATGATCCGGCCCACGCGCCGCGGTCCACCACGTCGGCGTCCTCCTCCATCTCCTGCTCGGCGACGACGAGCTCCTCCTCCGTCATCTCATGTTCACTATCCTCGCTGGAGCTAGCAGCGGCAAAGATCTGAGGCCTGGATTGGCGTGGACCCGTGGCGAAGAAGCTGCGCAGCGGTGGCTGTGATGCAGAAGCACGGGAAAGTGCGGCAGCGGCGCTGCTGCTAGAAGCACTGGCGGCGGCGCGGTCGCAAGGAAGACGAAGGAGAAGAGCAATAGGCAGAGGGGCGCAGAAGTGAAAAAAATGCTAAGGGGTGTGCCTCTCCGCTACTTAACCACCCCCAGAGAGGGTGAGTGGGATCACGCTGTGCCAACGAGCCACACGATGCGGCCGTGTATCACCTGCATCAACCAATCGGAGAAGAGCCACACAGAGGGCCACAGAGCAGAAGCGATCCCGTGACATGATGCACTGATGCGGTAAACGAGGAGGCAGGCGTGACGTGACCCACGCATAGTGATAGCTGACAATTACTGCGGCGGTTACTGTGCAGGCCCTTAAAATAAGACAAGGTAATGATTAGCCTCCACGTGGGTTGGCGTATGAGAGAAGGAAGCGTACCCGGATCAAACCATGATAACCATGGGATCCGAGCCAAAGTGGTAACCCGACCGGCAAGTGAAAACTTGGAACGTGCGAAGGGAACGTAAATCCATATAATCCGAGATAAGGAGCTAACCCGGAATTAAAACGTCCAAGGCTCAAACATAAATGAACCTTATGTGGCCTTAGCGGCCAAGGCAGCTAAGACCGCACCAGCTTCGGGGACTAATGTTGGGGGGATACCCCCGGGTAGGGTCACTCCGGGGTATAAGGGCCGAGTTAGCCGAGGTTCGGCAAGGTCAAAGCAGATGCTGGCTGGGTCACCTCAAGGCAGGCCGGATCACGGAGTAACCCGGACCAGGGGGTCGCCTAACATTGTCTCATCCGACTTAAGGAGTAAGTCGGAAGTGCTTGTCTATCTTTTATGCAGGAACAGGTGTGGCCGGATCTACTATGATCCGGGTCTTGGCAACCAGGAGAAGGAAGGAATCTCTGGTCAAAAAGAAGGTCCCGTCGCCTTTGCATGGCCGGAGAAAGCAAGGCGAGGACCACGGGTCATGGCCGACAAGGGTGACGACGCCCATGTCGGTGTGGCGCCTTGGCGCCCAGAGCTTACGTAGCTAAAGCATGTATGACGCGGGGGAAAAGCACCCCGGTCGGGTTACCACTTTGGGAGGAGGCATATTCTTAGGAATATGCCTCCACGTATGCCCTAGGCAGGGACCGAGCCTCCTCTATATAAGGGGGGCTAGGGTTCCAGTAGAAGGGGTTGGTTGAGCTCTAGTTGGTTTTATGATCCCATAGTGACTAGTTGATCTAGGGTTCTAGGGAAAAACTGTAGGCAAGAGTAAGAGAGCTCCTTCTTTCTCCTCTCGCCAAGACAGCTCTAGGAGCACTTGTAATCTTCAAAGGAAATCAATACAAACTTCTGTGTGGAGAATCACTCCACTATCCCTCCCTGGATTCCCCTAGCGTGTATTAGTCCCCACCTTTAGCCTATCCATGGCATCTGTCGTGACACCACCACGACACACCTTCCAATCCTGCATAGAGAAAACAAGTCAGCACACGTCAAGAAAATGAAGCACTCGGCAAATAAAGCTACTTCGTAGCACAATCATACCTCAGGAGGAGGGTTAGAAGCATCAAATGGAGGCACGACTGGTTCACTGGGGAGCACATCCTTGGCGGTGTACTTGGTGAGCAGTCGCACCCTCTTATCTACTTCACCCGCGGAAATGCCATCGGCAGATACGCGAGTGACATCTTCCGCACCAGCCCACTGGAACATGGGGTGGACTCTGGCCTGCAGGGGCTGGATGCGATGGCACAACCATGTGCGAATAAGGGCACAGCCTCCCTCTTCTCTACCCATGCGACTCTCGAGGTCACAGACGCGTTCGTACAGCACATCTGTCTCCTCAGACTCGCCGGGCATCACCACGTTCTTCCAAGAGCGCCTCCTCCTACATGGCGCCGCGGGATCAAAAGGCGCGAGTCCGAAGTGTTCTCCGTCGGCCTTCTGGTCGCGGATATAGAACCACTTGTCCCTCCACCCTTGGACGGACGCCATGAGCTTGATGTCGATGTTGGGGGGATACCCCCGGGTAGGGTCACTCCGGGGTATAGAGGCCGAGTTAGCCGAGGTTCGGTAAGGTCAAAGCGGATGTTGGCCGGGTCACCTCAAGGCAGGCCCGATCACGGAGTAACCCGGACCAGGGGGTCGCCTGACATTGTCTCATCCGACTTAAGGAGTAAGTCGGAAGTGCTTGTCTAACTTTTATGCAGGAACAGGTGTGGCCAGATCTACTATGATTCGGGTCCTCGCTTAGCTTCTAGGAGAAGGAAGGAATCTCTCTGGTCAAAAAGAAGGTCCGGTACGCACTGCATGAGCAGAGAAAGCAAGGGCGGGACCATCGGGTCGTGGCCGACAAGGGTGACGACGCCCATGTCGGCTGACGCGGGCGCCGCAGAGGCTTACGTCGCTAAAGCATGTGTGACGCGGGGGAAAAGCACCCCGGTCGGGTTACCACTTTGGGAGGGGGCATATTCTTAGGAATATGCCTCCACGTATGCCCTAGGCAGGGACCGAACTTCCTCTATATAAGGGGGGCTAGGTCTCTGGTAGAAGGGGTTGGTTGAGCTCTAGTTGGTTTGGTGATTCCATAGGGCTAGTTGATCTAGAGTTCTAGGGAAAAATAGCAAGCAAGAGTAAGAGAGATCCTTCTTCCTCCTCTCGCCAATATAGCTCAAGGAGCACTTGTAATCTGGCAGATATAGCAATACAAACTTCTATGTGGAGAATCACTCCACTATCCCTCCCTGGATTCCCCTAGCGTGTATTAGTCCCCACCTTTAGCCTATCCATGGCATCTGCCGTGACACCACCACGACAGTTGGCGCCCACCGTGGGGCTAGCAGGGGTGAAGATCCGGACGGGAAACCTCATCGGCACCGGAGAACGCGTCGTCTCCGGGCTCGTTCCGCGCTTTGGAGCACTGGATTTCGTCAGCGACAACGCTGGCTGCTTCGGCACGCGCCCACTTCCGTGCAACGGCCTCTTCGTCAAGCTCGGTGCGCACAAGGTCTACGTTGTTGTGGACGTCTCATGCGTTCATCCGCGCCGCGTCGTCGATGCGGGGGAACCACCCCTCACTGTGGCTCGCGGGACGCGTATCGCTCGCTCCCCGGACAATGCGGAGGTGATGATGACTGCGCCAGGTGCAGGCGCAAGCAACGACCCAGCGCCAGACCCGGAGGTAACACCTAAGGCACCGAGGAAAGGCAGATTACCTCCACTAGAGAGGCCTGAGAACATACTGAGAGAAGCTATGGATAGCTTGGCTAACCCGGTAGCAGCAGTGGTAGATCCGGCTCAGGCACAGGCCGAGCTAGAGGAAACTAGGCAAAAGATACTGGAGGGCGCAAAGAAAATAGTCGCGGCTCAGCAGTCGCTGAACATGACACTGCGTGAGTACGCAAAGGCAAACAAAGTTGATACGGTAAAAGTAAAAGGGAGAAATCTCATAAGCGAGATGAACAGAGAAGGTGATGATGGAGCAGAAGGGTCGGAAAACTATCTGTCTGTGGGGTTGCCGAAGTATAGTACCCCGGCGAAGAACCTCAGAGCAGCAGATGCGGCTGCGTCCGAGTTAGAAGGTCTGACGGGTGAGGCCTGTCAAAGACAGAAAGATAGGGTTAACGAGCTGGTTCGGATCGTGAACAGACAGAACGAAGAGCTGCTGAGAGCTAACCCGGAGAGAGCTAGAGCTTCCAAAATCGTCCATTCGGTGATGGGTAACCCGGAGAAGTCCGCTGGAGCCGCATCATCGCCTCATGGTGGTCCAAGGAGAGAAGAGGTAGTAACCTCGGCCAGACGGAACAAACAGATCGTCCCGTACGACCCGACGCGTGCGGGAAAAGAAAAAGAGATGCGGAAAAGTGATGATCGACGGAGTGTGAGCCGAGGTGAAGCTGGCCGAGGTAATCACGACCAAGGCAATGCCGGTCAAGGGAACGCTGCCAATGGCAATGCCGGACAACGCAACTCCGCAGGAGCAGGACAACCGCAGCAGCGAAATATACCAAGGCAAGAGCAAAGCGTCGGCCGAGGTATGCAGTAGAAAGGTGCGCAACGAGAGCAAAACCGATACAACGACGGTGATTCGGAGATGGTGAACACAGGGTACCCCAGACTAGACTATCATGTGATAGGTTAAGATTGGGAAGCAGGGATTTAATGCCGGATGACGCCAGGTTAAAACTGCATCACCTGTATAGGTCGGAACAGATCGAATGTCAAGGTCCTCCGGGTCCAGCGTGCTTTGGACCCCGGATCATGAAGGAACTGCCAATACCAAACTTCCAGTTACCCAGAGGCACGAAGACGTATGACGGCAGTACCAAGCCGGAGGATTGGCTGATAAACTATGCTATTGCGGTGAAAATTGCAACTGGCAACCTGAGATGGGCTGTACGTTATGTACCCCAGATGTTGGAAGGCCCGGCCAGAGTATGGCTGAATAATTTACCACCCGGAAGCATCAACTGCTGGATAGATTTTGAAGAAATATTTATCAGCAACTTCTCAAGTACATATCAGAGGCCGAATAGACCGCAGACCCTAGCAATGTGCAAGCAAAGACCTAACGAGACGGATCGTGAATTCTTGACCTGGTTGTGTACCGTGAGAAACTCGTGTGAGGGTGTCATAGAGTCACAGGCCATAGCGTGGTTTGCGCAAGGGTGCAGATATGGCAGCGAGCTGTGGATGAAGTTGCAAAGGAAAATGCCAATTACACTGGCAGAGATGATCCGGATTATTGATTCATATGCTTTGGGCGATCCGACTCAACCTAGGCTCACGTCAAATGAGTCAAACGAGGAATACTATCAGAGGGATGGAGCTGGGTCATCCCGGAGGAACGATTACAGAGGAAAAAGGAGAGATGATAGACCGGATCATCGCTACGGTTCGCAACAAGTTGCAGCTGTGAATCAAGATCAACCCGGAGCAGGGAGCAACCAACGCCAGAGAACGGGAGGGCAATGGACTCCAAGAAGTAATGGCAAGAAAACATGGACACCAGAGCAAAAGAAACAGTGGCAGGAAAAGAAAGACCGTCTGAGGTATACCTATGAGTCGATGTTGGACCAGCCGTGTAAGTTTCACACGCCAAATCCAAGTAGCCCGGCGGGTCACACGGCGAGGCAATGTGAGTGGATGCGTAAGATAGAGCAAGGTGGTTCGGGGAATGCTCAGGCACCCCGGAATGATCAACCTCGGCAGGAGTTACCCCGGCAGCAATTGCTCTCCAGGCGAGCAGCAGCGACTAATGTTCCTCCCCTCCGCCGAGGTATGACAACAATGAGAGAAGGGATGCAGTGCATCAGGTGGAAAATCAGCAACAACCGGATCAGAGGTACCCCGGAAACGAGGGAAGGAATGAGTACAGGGAACATCACCAGAGTTATTGTGTGTTCACGACTGAGGAAACAGATAGAAAGAGCTTGCAGCACCGACATATGGAGGACAATGCGGTCATGCCAGCAGTGACGAGGTACATGCCTTGGTCGGACCAGGAAATCACCTGGAACATCAAAGATCATCCTAAACTTATGCCGAGTCCAGGTTCGTATGCGCTAGTGCTAGATCCGACATTCATTGGATCGAACATCAATGTGAGGTTCTCCAAGGTTTTGATTGATAATGGCAGTAGCATTAACATCATGTATGCGAATACGATGTGCAAGTTGGGCATCTCGGAGAACATGCTCCAGGCTATGAGAACAACTTTCCATGGCATTGTACCAGGCATTTCTTGTGAGCCCATAGGCAAAGTTCGGGTCGACGTGCTATTCGGCACAAGGGATAACTGCCGAACTAAAAATCTGGAGTTTGAAGTGGTGAACTTGGAAAGTGCATATCATGCGTTACTCGGAACACCAGCATTGAACAAATTCATGGCAAGCTGTCACATCAGTTATCTGAAGATGAAGTTGCCCGGGCCAAATGGAGTGATCACCATTGCTGGAGATTTCCGAGGTTCCATTGAGTGTGCTTCAGCCGGGTCTAACCTAGCCGAGTCACTCGTGATTGCGCAAGAGAAAAGAAAAATCCAAGAGGTGGTGGCATTAGCTCAGTCCGCGCAGCAATATATGCCGACATTAAGTAACCCGCATGGCAGCATTTCATTTCAAGCCGCAAAGGACACCAAGAAGGTTCCAGTTGATAACATGTTCCCGGAGCGCACCGTAACAATTGGTGCCGGGTTAACTGACAAATAGGAAAGCGAGCTCGCCAACTTCCTCCGTGAGAATCAGGATATTTTTGCTTGGTCTACACAGGACTTGCAAGGTGTTCCGAGGGAGTTGGCCGAGCACTCTTTGAACGTAAGACCCGGAGCAAGGCCGGTGAAGCAACCTCTCCGCCGCTTCGCCGAGGATAGGAGAAAAGTCATTGGAGACGAGATAGCTCGGTTACTAGCAGCAGGATTTATCATGGAGGTACTATATCCGGATTGGCTCTCTAATCCGGTGCTGGTAGAAAAGAAGAAGGACGATCCGAACGTGGTAGTGGTTTGGCGTATGTGTATCGATTACACGAACCTGAACAAGGCGTGTCCAAAAGATCCATTTCCACTGCCGAGGATAGATCAGGTCATAGACTCGACCACGGGATGCGAACTATTGTCATTCATTGATGCATATTCTCGCTTCCACCAGATACCTCTGAACCCGGATGATCAAATAAAGACCGCGTTTATTACCCCGTACGGGGCTTACTGCTATCGCACTATGTTGTTCGGTTTACGTAATGCAGGTGCAACGTACCAAAGATGTATCCAAAATTGTTTGCACGACCAAATAGGTCAAAACGTACAAGTATACGTGGATGATGTGGTTATCAAGACCAAGGAAAGCACGATGCTCCTTGACAACATAAGGCAAACATTCGCGAACTTGAGAAGGTTCCGGATGAAGCTTAACCCGAAAAAATGTACCTTCGGTGTCCCGGCTGGAAAATTACTCGGATTTCTCATCTCCAGCCGAGGTATCGAAGTTAATCCAACTAAGATCCGAGCCATCAAACGAATGGAGCTGCCGAAGTGTCTTAATGATGTCCAGAAGTTCACTGGATGCCTGGCATCGTTGAGTCGGTTTATATGTCGGTTGGGAGAAAAGGCACTACCTCTCTACCAACTCATGAAAAAGTCGGATAAATTCATTTGGACGCCACAGGCCGACGAAGCCTTTGCCCACTTGAAAAAGATGTTGGCCACCACGCTAGTGTTAGCCTCTCCACTATCAAAGGAGCCAATGTTGCTCTACATAGCCGCAACCAACCGAGTTGTAAGTGTAGTAATTGTAGTGGAGCGCAATGAAGAGGGTAAGTCGGTGCAGGCCGATGATATTACTGAGCGAGGTATTATGCGCCTCAAAACAGAACTACCGCACTTTCAAAAGGTAGCATACGGTGTCTATATGGCAAAGAAGTTAAAGCATTACTTTGAGGAGCACCCCATCAAAGTAATATGTGAAGCTCCATATCCGAGATAATGGGTAACAAGGATGAGTGGCGTAATTGCAAAATGGGCAATTGAGTTAACCCTTATGCTCTAATCTGACGAAGAAGCGATCAAATCTCGGTGTGGCGGACTTTTTGTGGATTGGGAGGTACAATCTGAACCACCGCCAATGATCCGAATTACTGGAGGATGCACTTTGATGGGTCGAAAACCAAAACCGGACTAGGCGTCGGGGTTGTGCTTACCTCGCCAAAGAAGGACCAGCTAAAGTACGTACTGCAGATCCATTTCGCGGCATCGAACAATGTCGCTGAATATGAGACTCTTGTGCATGGGCTCAAAGTGGCAAAGGAGATTGGCATACGTCGGATAATATGCTTTGGCGACTCGGATCTGGTGGTGCAGCAGGTGTCCGGAGTGTGGGACGCCTTGGACCCAAACATGGCACTATACAAATTTCACGTGCAAAAGATATCTGGTTACTTCGAGGGGTGTGAATTTCACCATGTACCCCGAGTGGAAAACGAGGCTGCCGACATGTTGTCAAAGCTCGGATCGACCAGACAGGCAATTCCACCGGGTGTAGCATTGGAACACCTCAGAAAACCATCTATCAGGCCGTCCCCAGGAACCGACTCAATCTATGTCCCGGAAAATACGGAATCCGGAGCTGAGCCCATGGACATTGATACAGGAGGTAGTACGCGAGACCTGGGGACTGCATCAGCAAACCCGGGGACTGCCTCAGCAAACCCGGGGACTACCTCGCTAGACCCGGGGACTGCTCAGCATGATCCGGCTGAAGTTATGCCGGTGGATCAGATGGAAATTGATGAGGAGATGTTCCCTCCACGAGCGATACCATCTTGGGCACTGCCTATATTCCAATTCCTGAAAGACGGAACATTACCCGCTTAGGAGGTGTTAGCCAGGCAAACTCAGAGGAGAGCAAAAACATACACGATCATCAATTCCGAGTTGTACAAACGGAGTGTAACCAATGTCCTCCAACGATGCGTTGACCCGGAAGAAGGGCTTGACATCCTCCGAGACATACATCAAGGAGAATGCGGGCATCATGCCTCATCCCGAGCCTTGGTGGCAAAGGCGTTCCGGCACGGATTCTACTGGCCAAATGCCTTGGAACAAGCAGAAGATCTGGTGAGAAAATGCAATGGTTGTCAAAGGTATGCCACCAAGACACATATGCCTATGTCGGAACTCAAGACCATACCAATTATGTGGCCATTTGTTGTATGGTGCTTGGATATGGTTGGCCCGTTCAAACCGGCGAGAGGAAACATGACACACATTTTGGTCATGGTGGACAAGTTTACAAAACGGATTGAAGTGAAACCTATAAGAAAATGTGATGGAGCTACGGTCGTGACATTTCTCAAAGACATCATCTTGAGATACGGTTATCCACACAATATTATAACTGACAATGGAACAAATTTTGCGGAAGGAGCATTTGCGCGCTTCTGCCGAGATAAGAAGATCTGACTCGATGTCGCCTCGGTAGCCCACCCCGCATCGAACGGACAAGTGGAAAGATCCAATGGATTAGTATTATCCGGGATAAAACCCCGGCTCATTGAGCCGCTGCGAAGATCAGCGGGGTGCTAGATAGAAGAACTACCAGCGGTACTATGGAGCTTAAGAAGAACTCCGAATCGATCAACAGGCTATACGCCATTTTTTCTGGTATATGGGGCAGAAGCTGTATTACCAGCCGTCATAGAGCATGATTCGCCTAGGGTCACCCAATACACAGAAGCCGAAGTGCAAGAAGCCCGGCAAAATGATGTTGATCTGCTGGAAGAAGCGAGAGAACTGGCACTGTCCAGATCCGCCATATATCAGCAAAATCTTCGACGCTATCATAGCCAGAAAGTATGCCCCCGAGTCTTTCGGGAAGGCGATCTGGTGCTCTGGTTGGTACAACATACTACTGGCATGCATAAATTATCCCCCCCATGGGAAGGGCCATTCATTGTGAGCAAAGCATTGCACAATGATTCTTACTATCTCATAGATGCAAAGCCATAGGAAAAGAACAAGGAGGATAGGTCCGGAGAGGAATCCAAGCGACCGTGGAATGTAGCACTACTTCGTCCTTTCTACACTTAGCTAAGAAGTGTATGCATCCGAGTCGTCTCATATGTCGGTATGTATGTCGGCAATGAGCTTATCAATGAAATAGCAGCGCCTCGAGCAGTAACTCGGGGATTGCCTTAATAACGTTTGTTGTTACTTTTTATGCGGTAGCTGGAATAAGTCGTTTTACTTAACCCGGATTAGTAATGTGTGAGCACCAAAAACCGAACCCTTCGACTTGCTGCTGTCCAACAAGAATTGGCTTCATGGCAAGCAAGGGAACAAGTTTGGAACTGCGTAGCACATGAAAAACCACTAAGGAAACGAATTTATTTGAGCTAACGTTTGTTTTTTCGGACTAACCCTGTATTTATTTTTAAGTTATTATGCTGAATTATTTTGAGCTAAGCCTAAAAGTTTCTAAGTATTGTTAAAACAATTTTTGAAGCTCGGATTAAATAAGTCGAAACCGAATCAAGGTAGACACGGACCGAGACAGAGAATTGGACGAACAAGAAAATGAAACTCGGGGACTGCGCCCAAGTTAATCCGGCATAGAGATGTAGTAGCAAAATATCACATATCCAGCATACAATTGCACCCGACATACCGGGGATCTGATAAATTTTCAAGTTTTTTGGAACTAAGGAGCAGCAGGAGGAGGAAGTTCGGCGTCGTCGTCGCTGTCTTCAATATCTGAAGCATCATCTTCTCCGCCCTCATCCGACCCATCTTCAACGTTCTCATTGTGCTCGTCCCCAGCGGATTCCAGGAAGCTTGGTCCTTCAACCCAGTCATGAATAGGAGAATATTCGACGAGGCTGTAGGCGCAAGCCTGGCGCCGAGCTACACTCTCCGGATCATCGGTCCATCTGGATCCGGTGCGTCAGCGTGTAAGGAGGCTGAGGTCGATCTTCTCGTACCATGTGAGAATACGGTGAAGGATGGTATCAGCTGCGGCACGACCAGCGGACTCTCTCCAGAGGTCAAGCTGGGTCTCAATCTCCATTAACTTCTCGACGAGAGTCGCGATGGTCTCTGGGCTACCCTCTCCGGGCCAGAACATATTGAAAATGCGAACTGCAACGTCGAGGATATCCTTGCCATAATTCTTGATAGTTTCCACGCGAGATGACAGGCTGACCAATAGGTCCTCCATGTCTAAGGGAATGCTCTCACCGTCAGGAACGACGGGAGTACCCCTCTCTTGGCAAAATTTGGCAACAGCAGCGCTTGCAATAGAAGTACCCTCGGGAAAATGGTCTGGAAACAAGGCGAAGGAAGAAGGTAAAGAAAAGACATATGAGGTAATCCCGGAGAGTTATGCTGGACAAGGGAAAGGAACTTACGAGAAATATGGCTATGGATCCGGGTTAACTCCTTGATGCAGGCATCGCGTCTTTTGCGAAGTTGCTCAAGCTCAGCGTTTGCCGACCCAAGCTGGAGGTCGGATTCTCTGAGTAGGTCCTGGTCCTTGGAGATCTGGAGAGTAAGGCACTCATGCTCTTCTGTGAAGTTCTGGCCAACCTTTTGGCGCTCGGTTCGATGCTGGGCCTTCATCTTCTCCATCTCAGCCTTGAGCTTGGCAATCTCGTCGTCCTTAGTCCGGAGGAGAGCAAGTTCATCATCCTTTTTCTTCAGCTCGTCTTGATGCTGCCCTGCTTGTTCGAGAAAATGCAGCATCATATCAGGCACGGGCACACTATCCTCAAGCGATGCTGAAATAGTATGTTGAACCGGCAAAGACGAGGAGTGAATGTTTGCCGAGCCAAGGAGAAGAAGAAATGGAAAACACTACGAGGTCGAACAAAAGAGGACATACCCCGGATTTCCTCCAAGTTCTTCCGCATGATCTTGTTCTCAGCATCCACCCCAGCTGCAGAAACCGAATGGGGAGATTAGTTTGGCGGAAGAAAGTGCAGGAAAACGGAGAGGTGCCGAGGGATAAAATTACCCCTCTTTTCATGTTCTGCACCAAGTGCAACATGTTTTGCGTGTATCATCTTGTGGGTATCAAGCAGGCGTTGGAATTCAGCGCTCCGGCGATTGGTGGTTACCTGAAAAAAGTACAGAAGTGTAAAATTAGCTTGGTGCATATTCAAAGTGTACAAGATCCGGGCCAAGTGGAACTTAACCCGGCTCTAGGTGTGTGCATATTCGAAGTGTACAAGATCCGGGCCAAATGGAACTTAACCCGGCTCTAGGTGTGTGCATATTCGAAGTGTACAAGATCCGGGCCAAGTGGAACTTAACCTGGCTCTAGGTGTGTGCATATTCGAAGTTTACAAGATCCGGGCCAAGTGGAACTTAACCCGACTCTAGGTGTGTGCATATTCGAAGTGTACAACATCCGGGCCAAGTGGAACTTAACCCGGCTCTAGGTGTGTGCATATTTGAAGTGTGCAAGACCCGGGCCAAGTGGAACTTAACCCGGATCTAGGTGTGTGCAGATTCGAAGTTTACATGCGGCTACGTTAGTTTTCTAATGAGCATCCGGCCGAGTAACAAGCTACTCCACCGGAGGCTCGGGGACTAATGGTTATTATCTACAGCATGTAAAGGAGAAACGACATACCTCCATCATTCGACCCGCGAGGTTAATTGCCTTAGCGGCAGTATTCATCTGGGCGGAAAATTCTGCGGGGCCGAACTTTTCTGGGAGATCGTCGTTGTGGACGAACTCCGCCTTGTTACAGTTCATGATGAACTCGATAAGGCTCGGAGGGTACCGCTCGCCGGTGGGCATATGGGGTGCCACCAAGCCCTTCGCATGAGCTTCTTTCCTCTCAACTAGGGCAAGAGCTGGGCTGGTGTGCAGAACCATCTGCTGCGCATCAGTTGGCTCGGCAGGAACATCCGTCGCTGCTGGTGATTTCTTCGGAAGCATCGACGATAGGGTTCGCTGCCCGGCCTCAATGGATGCAGACTTGATAGTATCCGAAGCCTTTTTGCCCTTAGCTTGCTGGGAAGAAGTAACTGTGGTGGATTTCCCTTTAGAAGCTGTTGGAGTAGTTCCTCGCCGAGGCTGAGATGACTCGGACGAGGCAGAAAAACTTGGCACTGGAGCTCTTGTAGCTGGACTTGAAGCTGTTGTTGGTTTCCTTGGTGCCGGGAAAGGTGCTGGCTCGGTCGCTGGTACTAGAGCTGCTGCTGGTGCTGGTGTTGTGATAGACTCGGTGGTTGCTGGTTGCGGTGATGCCGAAGTGGTGGACGCCGTCGCCTCGGCTGGACCGACCCCTCCCGCTCCGAGGTCGCGTTCCTCTCGATGAGGCACTGCGGGAACCCGGAGCTGCCGAAGAACCCTCCGGAATAGGGCTCAGGGGGCGTGACTCGTCGTCACGAGGAGGAGAAGGGCCGGACCGAAGGGGTGAAGAGATGCTTGATCTGCTCTAAGGGACCTCCACCGGAGGCCTGAAAAAGAGAATAATGTCAGGAGAGAAATTACCACGATGCAAGGAAAAGTGAGTTACGCAATGAAAAATGACTTACGCATCCGAGGTTTCGGCCTCCTTGGGTTTCCGGGCCCTCCGTGCCGGGGCTTTGCCTGCCCGCTTGGAGGCAGTCTTGTCTCCGGCCTTCTTTTGCCTTTTGGTGGGCTGAGAAGGTTCGGAGGAAGAACTTGATGCGGCTCCGCGCTTCTTCTTCGACGCCATCGGAACCGGCTCGCCCGTAGCAAGTGGAGGATCCTCGTGGATATGCCCCCCGGGGTTAGCTGATACCGGAAAGGCAAAAGAAAGAGGGACAGCCTCAACAAGTTCAATCACGTCGACATCCGAGTCATCCTCATCATCGGGCCAATCTCTAAGAGAAGAGAACTTACCGCTGGGTTGTTTGGTAGCGTCGATCATAAGGAGGAACATCTCCTGGTCCGGCTCCTCCTCATCCGGGATTTCTCAGTCCGGCGCCCACTTAAGGGTCGGGTCCGTACCATCCTTGAGAGTTTGCTGGAGGAACAGCTGAGAAAAAGCACAAAGAGCAGAGTCAAAAATACGACAAAAACTGACACATACTTGATCCGAAATAAGTTTGCCCCGTGAAGCTTACCGCGGGAGGGAGCCTGTCACGATAGTAGTGCTCAATTCCCCACGTCCTTTCGACAGAGAAATCCTTGTGGGTGGTGAAAAGAGCCTTAACCCGGCGAAAGATCTCCGTGTTGCTCAATTCGAAGGAGGAGGTTCGGTTGGGGTCGCGGCCGAAACTCATGTGGCACAACTTGTGTGTGCGCTTCTGGAGGGGAGAGATTCGGTTACACACGAACGTGATCATAGCATCCTCGTTGCGCAATCCGAGTCTCTTCAGCTCCGCGAACCTCTTGTTAACTTGGTTGGCCAGAGCTGTAGGCTTCTTAGGGACCTCCTCCCAGAAATCCGTGTCAGGTAGACCCGGAGCATAGGGTAGCAACCGAATCAAATCTTCGGTACCCTCGTTCCGGACATAGAAGAAGGTCCGGGCCCATCCTTTGCAGGAGTCAAGCCCAGTAACCCGGGGAAAGACGGAAAGTCTTCGGGGCGAGATGGAGGCAGCTCCGAATTGGGTGAGCTGCTTATCCTCCGACTCTATGTGGATATTGGGGACAACGTTGCGACGAAGGCCGAAGAACCGAATCCACAGCTCCTTCGTGGGCCATAGTGCGGTGTAGCCTTCGATCGTAGAGGCAAAGGCGGAAAGAGAGGTGATAGCGTTGGCTGGGAGATGGTGCGGCTGCAAGTGATAGGTCCTAACCCAATCCCGGAAGAAATCGCTCACCGGAAGACCAAATCCCCGTTGGAAGTGGGACAGGAATACAACGAACTCACCCGGATTGGGTGAGGGGGCCAATTCGGAGGAGGGGAGACGAGCGGTGACGCCGGCGGGAATGCGCCTGGTCTGGTAGAACCAGTCAAGGTCATCTTGACGGACCCATGACCCGGCCCACGCGCCGCGGTTCGCCGCGCTGGCGTCCTCCTCCATCTCCTGCTCGGAGACGACGAGCTCCTCCTCCGTCATCCCGTATCCACTATCCTCGCTGGAGCTAGCGGCGGCAGGGATCTAAGGCCTGGATTGGCATGGACCCGTGGCGAAGAAGCTGCACAGCGGTGGCTGCGATGTAGAGGCACGAGGATGGTGCGGCGGCAGCGCTGCTGCTAGAAGCACCGGCGGCGGCGCGGTCGCTAGGAAGACGAAGGAGAAAGGCAACAGGAAGAGGGGCGCAGAAGTGGAAAAACGCTAAGGGGTGCACCGACGAGCCACATGGTGTGGCCGTGTATCACCTGCATCAGCCAATCGGAGAAAAGCCACACAGGGGGCCACAGAGTAGAAGCAATCCCATGACGCGACGCGCTGATCCGGTAAACAAGGAGGCAGGCATGACGTGACCCACGCACAGTGATAACTGACAATTACTGTGGCGATTCTTTGTGCCCTTAAAATAAGACGAGGTAATGATTAGCCTCCACGTGGGTTGGCGTATGAGAGAAGGAAACGGGGCCCAGATCAAACCATGATAACCATGGGATCCGAGCCAAAGTGGTGACCCGGCCGGCAAGTGAAAACTTGGAACGTGCGAAGGGAACGTAAATCCATATAATCCGAGATAAGGAGCTAACCCGGAATTAAATGTCCGAGGCTCGAACATAAATGAACCTGATGTGGCCTTAGCGGCCAAGGCAGCTAAGACCGCACCAGCCGAGGACTAATGTTGAGGATACCCCGGGTAGGTCACTCCGGGTATAGAGGCCGAGTTAGCCGAGGTTCGGCAAGGTCAAGCGGATGTTGGCGGGTCACCTCAAGGCAGGCGGATCACGGAGTAACCCGGACCAGGGGTCACCGACATTGTCTCATCCGACTTAAGGAGTAAGTCGGAAGTGCTTATCTAACTTATATGCAGGAACAGGTGTGGCGGATCTACTATGATCCGGTCCTCGCTTACTTCAGGAGAAGGAAGGAATCTCTCTGGTCAAAAGAAGGTCCGTCGCACTACATGAGCGGAGAAAGCAAGGCGGGACCACCGGGTCGTGGCGACAAGGGTGACGACACCCATGTCGGTGTGAGGCGCCCATGAGGCTTACGTCGCTAAAGCATGTGTGTGTGGGGAAAAGCACCCCGGTCGGGTTACCACTTTGGGAGGGGGCATATTCTTAGGAATATGCCTCCACGTATGCCCTAGGCAGGGATCGAACTTCCTCTATATAAGGGGGGCTAGGTCTCTGGTAGAAGGGGTTGGTTGAGCTCTAGTTGGTTTGGTGATTCCATAGGGCTAGTTGATCTAGAGTTCTAGGGAAAAATAGCAGGCAAGAGTAAGAGAGCTCCTTCTTCCTCCTCTCGCCAATACAGCTCAAGGAGCACTTGTAATCTGGCAGATATAGCAATACAAACTTCTGTGTGGAGAATCACTCCACTATCCCTCCCTGGATTCCCCTAGCGTGTATTAGTCCCCACCTTTAGCCTATCCATGGCATCTGCCGTGACACCACCACGACAGTCGAAGTATGTGACGAAGGAGTCGACATGGATACCGCAGCCTCCTACATCATAGACTACGGAGCCAGACGCTGACTGGCGCTTCAGCTTGAAGAGACCAAAGTGCGGCTCGATTCCGAGCCAGCACTCGCAAAGCGTAATGTAGCAGGCAATATGGAGGATAGAGTTGGGGGACAGCTGGTGCAGCTAGAGCCCATAGAAACAAAGGAGGCCCCTGAAGAAAGGATGCAGGGGCAGAGAAAGACCACAGATGATGAACGCTAGAAAAATCACCCGGAAACCAGCAGGAGGACAAGGGGTTACCTCACCACCTGGTACTCGCGAGTCACCGACCGCGAAAGACAGAACTCCGTCTTGGCGGAGAAGACCGAGCTCGGACGACTTGATGATGGACGCGCGCCACACGCCATTGGAGACGTGAGTGCCCGCGCCCTTCTTCTTCCCGGCGATGGCGGTGCTGGTGCCCGCAGCGGTGGAGCCGCCTTTCTTCTTGGCAGCGGCAGTGGCAGCGGCGGACTCAGCGGTAGCGCCTCCCTTCTTCTTCCCCATCTTGCGGTGGCGATGAGAGCAAAGAAAATAACTCGGGAAAACACGGAGTTGGTCCAGCACCACGAACGGAACGAACTCTCGGAGGCAGAGAGCAGCAGCAATGGAGATGGAGGAACAAAGCAAAGAAGGAGCAGATGAGAAATTACCGCAGCTGCGCTGCTACTTAACCCCTGGAAGATGTAATCCAACGGCCAGCAGAAACCCTATCAGACGTGTGGCGCACATCACGATCGACACGTGGAGGACCTGAAGAACGAACCGTCTCCTACTACCCCTATTACGCACGGAAATTGAGGAGGCACAGTTAAAACAAAAGATTGCGCACGCCCGGTCAAGTCAGGGTCAGAAAATGGGACCTACCGCTCATCACGTCCCGTCAAAGCCGCTCATGCGAGCAATTGAGGTCATCCTACTGTCAGCACTGATGTCATCAAAGATTGAGCACTAGAAGACTTCGACTACTTTATTCCTTGCTCGAGTCTTCAACTCCACCAAGCACTCGGGGGCTACTCCCATAGGGAGCGCTGGTCGCGCACCCTACGATTTTCTTCTCTGCAGGAATATGGAAATTCAAAGCATACCCAACCACTCGAATCCATGATTCGACTATGGACATGGGTTACTCCCATAGGGAGCGACGGAAACAAATTCGACTGAAACAAGCAAACAAAAGACAACAGCAGTCGCAAAAGTTCTTTAGTCCCTGCCTGAGTCTTCGACTCAACCAGGCACTCGGGAGCTACTCCCATAGGGAGCGCTGGTCGCGCACCCTATGATTATTTGTACATCGTACTGTGTGTCGATAACATCCACACTCGAAGTCTATGGCGACACCGCCTCATATTTTTGAAGGGAATATGCCCGAGAGGCAATAATAAAGTCGTTATTATCTTATTCCATGTTTATGATAAATGTTTATTTTGCATGCTATAATTGTATTAATTGGAAACATTAATAAACAAAATTACAAAGTTCCTAGTAATGCCTCTCATATAAACTAGCTCATTGATTAACAAGATGATCAAGGTTTCCTGATCATGGACATTGGATGTTGTTAATAACAAGGTCACAACATTGGTGGAATGATGTGATGAACATTCATCCGAAGTATAGCATTACGATCAGAGTCATTATGTTTATATTTCTATAACATCATACGAAGTAATCTTAGTCCTTAGACCATGAGATCATGTTAATTGCTAACATCGGAAGAGTATCTTGATAACATCAAACGTCACACCGTAATAGGGTGACTATAAAGGTGGGTTCAGTGCTACGAAGGTGTTATGTTGAGGCTCATGGATCAAGAGTGGGATTTGTCCATCCCGATGATGGATAGATATACTCTAGGCCCTCTCGGTGATATCACATTGAAATAGCTTGCAAGCAAGTGATGTGATCACTAGAATGTTATATCACGGGAACGAGAAAAGAGTACATGTCGGTAACAAGATCAAACTAGGTACGGAGATACCGATGATCGAATCTCGGACATGTAATATATCGCGAGACAAAGGGATTTAGTTACTAGCGTTAAAGGTCCTCACGATCACAGAAGTCATCGTTGAATGTGGAGGAGTCAATATGGATCTCCAGGTCCTGCTTCTGATTATTGATCTGAGAGGGGTCTCGATCATGTCTGCATTATTCGCGAACCGTAGGGTGACACACTTAAGGGATACCGACACCATTTGGAGCAAATATGTTTTAGATAAAGATTTAAGAAAGCGCTGGAATTATTTCAATAGACACCGAAACTGTTTAGGGTGAAATTGCTGAAATTGGTTCTGCATGTAATATTGAAATGTTGCAGGGGTTTTATGTGAATGTTTGTTAAATAAAGTAATTAACAAAATTCTGAATAAAATTAATAAAAGAGTTTTATTAAGTGATAGAGCATTAAATTTAGAGAAATTTAATGCATTTAAAGTGGAGACTTTAAAAGAGAATGTGAAGGGGCAAATTTATGTGGAGGGGGTTACCACCACATGAATGGGGGAGGTGAGGAGTCACCCCCCATGGGGCGCCGGCCATGGGGAGGGGTACCCCCTCCTCCTATAAAAGGCCACCCTCACACCCCTTCTTCCTCACACCTCCTCGTGAAGGATCTCTCTTCCCCTCTAGTATTATTCCCCCATGGTCTCAGATTAGCGAGATACATGTTCCCGGTGGCTTTATCTGGAAAGGAGTTGCTGCTTCCGCTGTTTTGCTGGAGCGAGAGATGGAGGTTGTCAGGGTACTGGACGTGTGTGCAATCACGAATGCACCACTACTTTGCGGTGCTGGACTTGGTGGTGCTGGACTTGCTGGAGCTGGATCTGAAGGACGTGTTGGAGCCGGACCTGCTAGACTTCATCATGATCTTGAGATCGGCAAGTGTACGACTACATCATCCACGAGTTCCAACTCGTTAACAAAGCTTTGTTGTCTTCGAGGGTAAGTTCTCCATGGATGTATATCCACCCGTTGCTTGTATCTAGTAGATAGATCTTGGCGTATAGTTCCCATCGTAGGAAATTTTTTGTTTTCTATGCTACGAACCCAACAGTGGTATTAGAGCCTGATCTATGGATAGGTTCTTTGAACGGGTAGTACACATATGTTTATATGTGGGCGATGATGATTATGTTATTGCATCTTCTATGTATTTTGGATATTGGTGGCATAGTGGGATGAAGCGGCCCGGACCAACCTTACATGTCATCGCACATGAGAACGGTTCCATGACTGACATGCAACTAGTTTTGCATAAGTGGCTGGCGGGTGTCTGTCTCTCCTACTATAGTCAATATCTGATTTACAACGAGTTGTTAATAACTTGGTTATCCTCGTTGTGGTTCCATGTTCGTAGGTAAGAACGGTTCTATCTCTGAAAGCCCTAAGCCACGTAAAACTTGCAATGGATAAATTAGAGGCGTCTAGTTTAGATCGTTGCTGGGCTAGTGTCATGATATGGTAATGTTGTAAGTAGATGTATGATAGATACTCTTACAACACACTTAACGTGTAAGTTCCATAGACCTTGGCCTTACACACAAAGGAATGATAGAGATCATACCACGATGCATATGATAGTGATCAAATGCAAGAACCATATCATTTCACTTTACACATATGATGTTCGCATCTTATATTGCTAGTATGGCGTTTTAATAGCATTATAAGATGATCCCTCATTTAAATATCAAGATAAAATGTGTTCTTCCTTAAGTATGCACCATTCTATGGATCGTGTTTCGAGACATCACGTGATGATCGGGTGTACTCGACTCTACGCTTTCATATAAACGGGTGTAAGACAGTTTTACACACGCGAGTACTAAGGTTCTTACTTGGTGAGCCTAGCATGTACAGACATGGCCTCGGAACACGGACCGAAAGGTTAAGCATGAGTCATATAGTTGATATGATGCCCATATAGATGCTCGCCTTTGGAGCTACACCGACTCACGTGATGATCGGACTTGGTGTAGTGGATTTGGTTCATGTAATCACCAAAAAGGCATGAGGGATGCCGTTTTTGAGTGGGAGTTCATTTCTAATTTGGATTAGTCGAACCAAATTTGTCATAAACTAAATCAAAGTGAATTTGCATAATTTGTTGTAGTCATTGGCGTCTGTTCACTACCTTATGCTTAGTTTTAATTGAGATAATAGAACTATAGAATTCTGGATATTTACTTTACGAACTGGTATCGTATTGTTTTGAATGTCAATTTAAAATTTATAAGTCCTATTGCAAACTTTCAGCAAACTCTATTTACTCCATGAAGTTTAATAAGTAGTATTAAATCAAGAGTAAGAATTCCAATGTTAGTATCTAAAGTATCATGTTTGCCTCCATGATTCTTGATATTCAAAAGTTGTTTTAATATCGAGGTTATCTAGGAGCTAAAATAATTGTTTCAGAAACCATCATGTGTGGAAGATATTGTGATATCTGAAACAATGTTTTTGGTTGCATTATGATAGAGTATAATTTAGCAAAATACATGTTCTCATATTGTATGAGAATTTGTGAAGGTTGGAGACGCTATGCGTCCTAATCTACCAAAAAGGTTTTGGGAACTGATGTTATACTCGCGATTCTTCCTTATAGGCTATAGTAGCTTGATCATGAAAGTTGTCATGATAAGGATGAATAGAATATGTAAGTAAAATGTTTACTACACTAATAGATTACTAAAGAATGGATTTTTGAAAGAACACCAAACATTTGATGATGGTGATCCACTTCAAAGTGCAAGTCCAAAGGTATTAGTATTTGACTATACACGCTTTGTACTATGTGTCATGTGAATGACATCACTATTGATGTTGATAGATTCTTTTAAAAGAAACAAAATTGTTGAAAGAGAATCTATAAAATATTTGGCAGAAAAGAAAAGGTTGGAGATGTCCAACTTAGGTATATAGAAGATATACATGTTATGGCTGTATTCCTTGCTTGTTCAACAATGTGGTTCTTAGGTATTGGATACCGGTATTGGATACCGAATTGGTTGGTGTGAAGTGTCATACAGAACAACGCAATTCATGAACTGCAATGGCCTAAGTAACTAGCAAGAGAATAAGTGATGATGTTCATCGAAAACAAATAAAGTGTTATTATGTTTCTTGTTGAGATCAAAGCTTGTCTTCAAGATTTTTTTAAATAATTGTTATTTTGTTCCGGTATTATGAGCACAATGGTTGTTCAAATAATTACCGTATTCCATAAAGGTTGGATGAACTTTTAAAAGTCTAGTTGGAGAAATCACACCCATAAACATTATTGCTAAAATGTCGTAAGACAAATGATTGGAAGATCACTTATGAAGTGACATCGCTATTTGAATTATATTGGAAGTAAACATGAAGAAACTCCATGTTGATGGATTTTTGGAGTCCTTTGATTTTGATCAATTGACGCTTCTGAAACTTTCCTCGAGATAATTGAAACTATGTTCATAGGCCAAAGAGGAACGGATGACTAACTTATTGGATATTATGCATGTTGATGTATATAGTCCATTATGTGTAGCCATATGCGATGGATCTTTTTGCTTCATATGCTTTCTCCAGAAATTTGAGTGAATATATTTATATATTTACTTAATAAGGAAGAAGTATGAAACATTTGAAAATTGTTCAAAGATTTTCAAGATGAAGTGAAAAATCATTGTAACAAGAAAATAAAGAGTTTATGATTCGATCATAAAGGAAGATATTTGAGTTACATGTTTAGCAAAACACCTAAGATATGAGGAATTGTTCCATGATTTGTGTTTCCCGATAAACCATAGGAGTATGGCATATTCGAGAGATGAAATCAAACCATGTTTGACATGGTAAGATCAAAGGTGTCATTTATAAAACTGCCATTATGTTTTAAGGATTGAAGCTTTAGAGACTACTGCTTTTACACTGAAAAGAGCACCATTGTAATCTGTTGTAATGACATCATATAAGTTATGGTTTGGGATAAAACCCGAATTGTCTTTTCTTAAATTTTGGTATGCTATGCATAAGTAAAATGTTTACAACCAAGTCGGATAAGCACGTCTTTGTAGTTTATCCCAAAGAATTTGTTGGGAATTTCTCCATAACACCGAGGACAAAAGAGTTTGTTACTTGGAACGTCAAGTTTCTTGAGAAGGAATTTTTCACGAAAAGTTAAGTAGGAGGACAATAGAACCTTGATAAGGTTGTTGAACCTTAGCTATATGTGCTAAGTAGCGCAGCACCGGAAAGTGTCCCGGTGGCGGCCACAATGCTCATGGCTCCCGTGATTACAAAGGCTGTGATCTCGGAGATTAGAGTTCCTATTGAACCGTGTGGGTCAGTAAGAATCAAATAGTGTGATTTGATAAACAAGTCGTTATTGTTTTGACAATGATGAACCGACTACATTCAAAGAAGCGATGATGGGCCCTGACTCCATAAAATGACTAGAAGTCATAGAATCTGTGATAGTATCCATACACGAGAAATCAAGTTTTTGAACTTGGAAGACCCTCCGGAAAGGCGTGAAGCCTATCGGTCGTGTTTGGATCTATAAAGAAATAGACATGGATGTTTAACATCTATGAAATAGTTAGCATGTCATAAAGAAGTTTACGACAATGTTCAAGGAGTTGACTATGACAAGATTTGATCTTTCATAGCGATATTTAGTCTTGACGGATTAATGTAGCAACCACTACATATAATTTGGTATATGGTAGTTGAATAAACAAAACAAGGTTCTTCTAATATAATGGTTACATAGGACGTGTACATGACACGGTCTGAAGGGTTTTGTTAATTCAAAGGGTGCTAAAAGGGCATGCAAACTTCAATAGTTGAAGTAAGCATAGCGGAGTTGGAATCTTCACCATGATGAAACTGTTAAAAGAGTTTAAATTCATCGGAGATGATGAAGATGCTTGCATTTGCAAGAAATTAAGTGGGAGCGCTGAGACATATTTCTAATACATTATGTAGAGGACATATTATTGATTAGAAATGATGTATCTTGTATTGACACAAGTTAAGAATTTCATTAAAATAAGATTTCGATGAAAGACTTGGGCAAAACCGGAATATTAGGAATCAATATCTATATGGATAGATTGAGGCACTAATATGGTTGTGTCAGACATACATATATGAGATATTGAAAGGGTTCAATATGGAAACAACAAGAAAGGTTCTTGCTGCATGGAAAGGATTGTATCAAGATTCAAGTGTTTCAACACTTGGTGAGTAAAATCACATGAAGATTTTGATCGATTATACCGTGATATGTATATATCCAGAATGTCCTATGCTCTAAATGTTATGAGCACATACCAGAATGATTAATAAGATGATCATTGGACAATAGTAAAGATATTCTTATGAGATTTGGAAGAACTAAGAATATATCATGTATAAGTGACAAATAGTTAAAGGTAGTTCATTGTAAAGTGTTACATTGATACTAGTTTTGTCACAAGATAAAAATTAAATTTATCTCAATTTAGACTATGGGTGGCACAATGTAATGGAAAGGATGTTCCATGATGGATTTGGATAAGTTCCAAAGTTGAAACATTGTGACGGATACTACAACAAAAGGCTAAATATATGACTGCTATAGTAGCAGCAAAAGAAGGCATTTGTGTTAAGAAGTTTGTTATCAAACTAAGTGTGGTTCGAAGTGGGCTAATACTATGAAGATATATTGTATGACAATAATATCAACATATTTTAACCCGAACGAACTAAAAGGTCTCACCAAACGACCAAATTTATACAATGCCATCTCATTTGAGAATGAGTGATGCGTAGAGACGCAAACACATGCAAATACACACGGACCTGAAACTGTCAGATCCGTAGATTATGTTAACCACTAGCAATCGCGTATATACAACACCAGAAATCCATAGGTGTTCAATACGCAAAGTTTTTCAAACTAGATTATTGACTCTAGTGCAAGTGGGAGACCAAAGGGAATATGCCCGAGAGGCAATAATAAAGTTGTTATTATCTTATTCCATGTTTATGATAAATGTTTATTTTGCATGCTATAATTGTATTAATTGGAAACGTTAATACATGTGTGTTTAATAAACAAAATACAAAGTTTCCTAGTAATGCCTCTCATATAAACTAGCTCGTTGATTAACAAGATGATCAAGGTTTCCTGATCATGGACATTGGATGTTGTTAATAACGAGTTCACAACATTGGTGGAATGATGTGATGAACATTCATCCGAAGTATAGCATTACGACCAGAGTCATTATGTTTATATTTCTATAACATCATACGAAGTAATCTTAGTCCTTAGACCACGAGATCATGTTAATTGAAAACACCGGAAGAGTATCTTGATAACATCAAACGTCACACCGTAACAGGGTGACTATAAAGGTGGGTGCAGTGCTACGAAGGTGTTATGTTGAGGTTCATGGATCAAGAGTGGGATTTGTCCATCCCGGTGATGGATAGATATACTCTTGGCCCTCTCGGTGATATCACATTGAAATAGCTTGCAAGCAAGTGATGTGATAACTAGAATGTTATATCACGGGAACAAGAAGAGTACATGTCGGTAACGAGATCAAACTAGGTATGGAGATACCGATGATCGAATCTCGGACATGTAATATATCGCGATACAAAGGGATTTAGTTACTAGCGTTAAAGGTTCTCACGATCACAAAAGTCATCGTTGAATGTGTAGGAGTCAGTATGGATCTCCAGGTCCCGCTTCTGGTTATTGATCTGAGAGGGGTCTCGATCATGTCTGCATTATTCGCAAACCGTAGGGTGACACACTTAAGGGATACCGACACCATTTGGAGCAAATATGTTTCAGATAAAGATTTAAGAAAGCGCTGGAATTATTTCAATAGACACCAAAACTGTTTCGGGTGAAATTGCTGAAATTGGTTCTGCATGTATTATTGAAATGTTGCAGGGGGTTTTATGTGAATGTTGGTTAATTAAAGTAATTAACAAAATTATGAATAAAATTAATAAAAGAGTTTTATTAAATGAGAGAGCATTAAATTTAGAGAAATTTAATGCATTTAAAGTGGAGACTTTAAAAGAGAATGTGAAGGGGCAAATTTATGTGGAGGGGGTTACCACCACATGAATGGGGGAGGTGAGGAGTCACCCCCCATGGGGCGCCGGCCATGGGGAGGGGTACCCTTCCTCCTCCTATAAAAGGCCACCCTCACACTCCTTCTTCCCCACACCTCCTCGTGAAGGGTCTCTCTCCCCCTCTAGTATTATTCCCCCATGGTCTCGGATTAGCGAGATACATGTTCCCGGTGGCTTTATCTAAAAAGGAGTTGCTGCTTCCGCTACCTTGCTGGAGCGAGGGACGGAGGTTGTCGGGGTACCGGACGTGTGTGCGATCACGGATGCACCACTGCTTTGCGGTGCTGGACTTGGTGGTGCTGGACTTGCTGGAGCTGGATCTGAAGGACGTGCTGGAGCCGGACCTGCTAGACTTCATCACGATCTTGAGATCGGCAAGTGTACGACTACATCATCCACGAGTTACAACTCGTTAACAAAGCTTTGTTGTCTTCGAGGGTAAGTTCTCCATGGATGTATATCCACCCGTTGCTTGTATCTAGTAGATAGATCTTGGCGTATAGTTCCCATCGTAGGAAATTTTTTTGTTTTCTATGCTGCGAACCCAACAATTTTCCCTACAAAGAGACTGCGTCTCCTGGGTCACTCGAATCATCTCCGCGATGACAAAATTCGGATGTCGTGCTTGCAGCGTGAAGATAAGACCTGAATAAGGCCTGGCAACGCATTTGTTGCGCACTACCAGAAATATATCCGTGCCTACAGGTGCGATGAACATGCATTGACGGACGCGTCGAGTACTTACACCCATATACTGGAATTCGACTCCTGTAAGACCTCCGCGGCTTGAGTCGAATTACACCAGCACTTATCTGAATTCGAGTCTGGGGACTCGAGTTCGAGTAGATTGCATTGTTTTACCCTAAGGTAGTTAACTGATACCGATACATCGGTTAAATCAGGCACGCACATCAACAATCCCTATGACACAAATAGAGCACTCAAAAATACTCAGTCATGCACTCGAAAGGCTTCATAAAGTCCCCAGTCGAATCTGCGATTCCACTGGACACTCGGGGGCTACTAACATGGGTATACCCTGCCGGTACTCGAGATTGGTATATACGGTCCAGATACGGTGGAAGCCCATGGCGTTGCCACGACCCGATAAAGATTTCGAGTGGCCTACGGACTCTCAATAACTTGCGAGACAAGAAGAAGTCTAAAGATAGAAAGTTTGAAGGGCAGACCCTAATCTGTAACCGACTCGACCTGCTACTTGAGACCTGGCCTATCTATATAAATCCTAGGAGGGGGCGGCGAGGAGGACACACACAACCGTAGTTTTCACAACCCTCGCCAGATTGCATCTACGCATCATTGTAATCTTCGATTCCTTCGTTAATTCCAAGAGCAGACAAGCAGGAGTAGGGTCCTCTACGAGGCCTGAACCTGGGTAAACCTTGCGCCCATGTGTGCTTGTTTGCTAGCCGATTGATGCTTCCAGTGCTTCCTCCTTCTTCAAAACCCAAGTCCATAACAATGGGCATTGATGAGTTAAACCCTCGTCACTACCTTTGTGAGTTCATTCGCATGTGCAGGACTTGGAATTTATTCGAGTACGTAAACAATATATTCACAATTTATTTTTATTACCATAATTTGTGTTGAGTTCCATTCATAATTTTTGTTATGATGATTGATATATTCATATTGATCTTCTTTATAGTTGGATATGATGCGGGAGGATATCCTACCATAGGACCGCGTACTAGCAATTGAAGAGGAATTGGCGAGATTTTTGCTTGACGAGGTCATATATAGATAGAGTCTAAAGCATCCATATAATTTAATAATATCCATGTAATCAAATAGACGGGCTCTAGTCCCAATTGAGACTTGTATATCAAATCGTATATATATGTATGCTTGTAAGACAAATTGTATATATATGTGTGCATCAACGTGTACAGTATGTAGTAGCATAGAATATGCACACGAAAACTTGTTTAAAATAAAAACACAAAATGAAAAATAAGCCGGACACAAAACACTAAATAAAAAGGAAATCACAAAACCCTAAAACCCATCTCCTGCCGCGGCAGCCGATTGCTCCAAAACGTTGTCGGGCAGAAAACCTTTAGAGCCACATGGATGGTCTTTTGTCCCAGTTTGTAAGCCAACTGGGACTAAACGGTGGGCCTTTAGTCCCGATTCGGTTGTTCTGAATGGACAAACGGGACTAAAGATCCTCCTGAATCGGGACTAAATGCCCATTTTCCACCAGTGATCTAGACAAATCGGAGTTCATTAATTTGTATGGGAGGGACTATGTAACTCATATTTTATTGGTCAAATTGCTAATCACAATATACTTGCGGGTCTTGTAATTTTTTTGAAAAAAAATATATATTTTTGAATATTTTTGTTTGAAATATTTTTTGCAGGGAAACTCCTAGGTACACCCATACCTACCATTACTTCTTATTAGCTATATGCACTACTAGAAAACAAGCTACCACCGGTGCACGGCACGCACCGACGATCAGCCGGCGGTATCCCATTAGCACCGGCGTGCAAGCCTTCATGCCGGGTAGTTCGAATACCGCTAGCGCACACCACCTTGGCCGTCGGTGGTAAGTGACTGAATTTTTTTCAAAAACAATTCTCATTTTTTTCCAAAAATTACAAAATATTTGTATTGTTTGACCACAATCACACGAGGGACATCTTTATCTCTAAGCATGCTTATTCTCAAGTTAAATCTCTCACTCCTAGTCACACTTCACGGTTAGTCACTCATCCTTAGACTACCTCAGCCCCAATACGTTTAACTTTTTCGTTTTTTTCCAATGAAATTCCAAAAAGAAGTTATACTTTGTTAGTATTAGTATCCTAACAATTCTATTAACCCTTGTGTCACACAGTCACGCGCCTTTACTTTTTTGAATTCCAAATAATTATTTAAGTAAAAAATGAATAAGTAATAATAAATTTGAATTCAAATAACAATAAAATGAATTTTACTTTCTTTCACCTTTTCTATTTAATATGGAATAATTCATATCTATAAATCCATAAATCAGAATTCGACAAATAATATGTCTAAATCGATCAGAAAAATGAGAGAAATCCAAATATGACATCCGTATCATCTTTTTAATCATGCATCATGTCTTTTTAATAGTGTACTGCAAGGTTTTTCAAATAAAAATCATTTAATAGTGTTAAAATCTTCAAAACATCATATAAAATCCCTTTTGAATTTAAGAAATCTAAGAAATCGGTAAAAAAAATGTAGGTTGTTGAAATCGGATGTAACTTTTCGTGTAGATCGATTTTCATATTAAAACACTGTTTGATCCGAGGTCGTATGCAAAAATTATGGCTATTTTACTGAGAATATAGTTTTTTTGCAAAAAATATTGAAGTATATTTTTTATTTTTCCTACAAATTAGACCATATTATCTACCTACATATCAAAGGACTTTAAAATTTCAAGTGTTTATAATTTTATTTTAATTTTTCTAAGATAAAAAAAGGCGATCCGAGGGGGAGGCCAAACTTATCGCCGGCCCACGAGTATGTTGAGGCGCCGACGCTACACGGCCCCATACCACCGGCACACGGGATACCGTGTGTACAAGGGGTACTTTATTTAGCATCAGCGCACGGGTAGTTTGGGCGCCCAGGGTAGCGGTGGGTATGAGGGGTTGGGGGGTCACGTGTTAGCGCTGACACGTGGGGTATGGCTGGGGTAGATGGTTAGCGTCGGCGCATGGGTCAGTTAGCGTCGGCGTACCTTAAATTTGGTGCACCTATGATATCTTTTTTTAATAAGCATTTTTCTAGTAATGATGAGTTAATGTACTACTTTCTCCGTTTAAAAATAAGTATATTAGAATTTTCTAGATATGCATGTTGTTAGATTTCTATGGCTTCTATATGGACAACCCATGTTGACATGGGCATACCTTACGGGTACTCGAGCTTGGTATATACGGTCCAGCCTAGAAGAAGCCCACAGCGTTACTAAGGCCTAGTCAAGAGTCGGGTGACCCGAGAGACTTCGATTGCTTGCAGCACACGGCAAACTTGAGATAGAAGTTTAAAGGGAAAATTCTAACATGTAATCGACTCGGCCTGCTATCTCGAGACCTAGACTATCTTTATAAAGGCTAGGAGGGGTGGCGAGGAGGATATCCGCAACCCTAGTTTCCACACCATCGCCATATTGCATCTGCGCACCTCCTGTAACTTTCGACTCCTCGATTATTCCAAGAGCAGACAAGCAGGAGTAGGGTCCTCTGCGAGGCCTGAACCTGGGTAAACTTTGTGTCCCTTATGTTCTTGTTTGATAGCCGATCGATGCCTCCAGTGCTCCCTACTTCCTCGAACCTAAGTCCATCCACGATGGGCATTGATGAGTTAACCCCCCGTTAATTGGCGTCGTCTGTGGGAATCGGGAGTGTTGATGTTGCGGCTTCCTTGGCCCCATCAACTGCGATCTATGACTCCGCAGCAGCGGAGACTCTCCTCCTCTTTGGTGCCTTCAACTTCACCGTCCACACGCCGGTCACTCGCCCGGATTTCGAGTCCGTGGCCGATGGAATCGGCCTGGCGATCGGGAGCTTGCGCTTCCAAGTTGGTCGGCTAGGCACACTTCGCCTCCCTGACCAGCCGAAGGTTCCCGTGATTGCTCCAGCATCATGCTTTCCACCGCTGATCGGCACCCTGAGCGAACTCAATGCCCCGACATCTATCGGGAATATGGACAACGACAGCACTTGCGAGTCCGATCTGGGTGATCTGGCGACAGAAGATGGAGCGTACGGCTCTAGATCTGAAAGCTGTGGGAGCAACAGCTTCCCCGGCCATTACATGTGCGTCGTCATCAACATAGGCGGCAATAGCGGCACTCAAGACAACACTGGCACTACCGGTAGAATCCCAGTCGCGAATGGTGGCCCCCCAACGGTGCCCCACCAACAATGGGACAGGAGGACCAATCCCAGAGGATCAACCAAACCTATCGGCGAATGAGCCAACCTGAGAGCGCATGCTGATCAAGCTCAACGACGTTGAGTAGGCTCGCTATAGGGAAGCCCTACGGGGCAACCCCCTACCCTCCAACTCGTCGCAAGATATGTTGATGGGTTATCACTAGCTGCTCAAGGAGGAGTTCAAGCGCCAGCAACAAGTAATCGCCCAGCTCGATGAGCCCAGAAGGGCGGCGAACGAGTCGAGCCTCCATCGGGCTCAACTCTCTTCAAGCGGAGAATCCTCCTCCAAAGGCAATGATCATACGGCTGCCAGAAGACGTTCCTGACTCACTCACCTCACCGAGAAGGAGCGAGCGGAGGCCACTCGAATCCTCGACTTCTCATCCATGACAGTGGACACGCGGGGCAACATGCTCCCCAAAACACCGCACGCGGTGGTGACGGCAGCAACTATGTATCTGCTTAACAACCAGCGGCCAGCTAGGGACCCACGGTCTTCCATGCACCGATCTACGATCTCTGGCCTGGGACTAGTCGAGGCTGCCCTCATCAAAGATCCAACGTCGGAACCGAAGAAAAGCAAGGCTCTGGCTAAGCGCTACTCTTCCTCCTCCTCCAGTGACGACAACCATGATCTGTCGCAGTGACTGTCGTGGAATTGACCACGGAAGATGCTACAGGGTAGCTTACGTAGAGGAAAGGGCAAGGTGACGTAGGAGAATCCGGGAGCGAGATTGGCACACGATGTACCTAGGTTCATGTCCTCTCGCCGGAGGATCGCTACGTCCTGCTATCAATCCAGTATATGATCATAAATTGGTTTACACTGAGCCGCCATAGGCGGAGGGAGAGACTAGATCTAATATGACGTGGGAGAGTCATGTCACCCGTGGGGTGCCCCTGATGACTTTATATATGCATCCAGTTAGGGTTTACAAGTGCACTAATGGGCTTTGTGTTGGAGTCGCTATGTTGGGTCTCCAGTCGGCGAGTCGCCTGGGACAAGTATGCGCCAGTCGCCGTATTTGACGAGTCGACCCGCCTGGGGCTAAGATTTAGTCGGCTTGATCCATCTCGTGACTCGTCTTCGTGGGTATACCCCGATTAGTATTCCCCCGTCAGTAGTCCCCGAGCGCGTCAGGGACTCGGCGATGACTTCAAGCTGCCGAATCGGCGCAGGTGATTCCAGGGTGGAGTCGATGGTGAGTCGTTGGCGAGCTCCTGAAATAGAGAAATATCTTATGAAGTGGCCCAATCTCCAAGGCGAGTCGACACGTTGGGCGAGTCGTCATTGGACGGAGTCGTCCCTTGGAGAAATTCGGCCGGCGCCTTGTCAACTTGCTGTCGTAGAGGACGTGGAGGCCACCAAATCATTGATGGTGAAGTCGCCAAGTCGGTGCGGGAATCTGAGACGAAAGTGCGAGGAAGCGAGTCCCGAGGTGTTGAGTACGCTAGAGGCGAAGGAGTCTGAGCATAGCAATCTGTGGCGAGTCCACGGTGGCGAGTCCCGAGCATGGCGAGTACACGGCGAGTCATGGTGGCAAGTCCCGGCGTGGTCTGTGACGGAAGTCAACTGTGGCGAGCCGGCGTGTTAATCTGTGGCGAGTCTGCGGTGGCGAGTCCCGGCGTGGCGTATCGGTGAGTCCGTGGTGGCGAGGCCCGGCGTGTTAATCTGTGACGAGTCTGCGGTGGCGAGCCCGGCGTGGCAATCTGTGACGAGTCCGCGTGGTGAGTCCGGCGTGGCAATCGTGAGCGAGTCCATGATGGCGAGTCCCGAGCATGGCGATCTGCGAGCAAGTCCATGATGGCGAGGCCCCAAGCGTGTTGAGTACGCAAGGGCGATTCCGTGGTGGCGAGTCCCCGAGCATGGCGAGTATGCGAGGGCGAGTCCTCGGTGGCGAGGCCCCGAGCATGTTGAGTATGCGAGGGCAAGTCCGCGGTGGCGAGGCCCGGCGTGTTAGTCTGTGAGGGCGAGTCATGGTGGCGAGTCCGGCGTGTTGAGTATCGAGGGCGAGTCGCGGTGGCGAGTCCCGGCGTGGCGAGCCGGTCGTGGAACCACGCCTGCGATGTGCCTATGAGTGGTCCCCGAGGCTCGAGTTGGCTTATAGAGGCAACTTGAGACTCTTTAGAGATGCATATTCTGAAAATAGTAGTGGTTGTTTATCGAGCATGGCGAGTCCGCGTGGGGAGAGTTCGCGGTGAGCGAGTCCGCGAGGGGAGAATCCCCGAGTGTGGCGTGTCCATGATGATTGCGAGTCCGCGATGACGTTGATTGCGCTGTTTTTATTAGCGAGTCTCTCATCTTGGACCAGGGGGCCAGTCGCATGGCGACTCCAAAGATGGCTCTCGGCTGGGTGTTTTCCTGGACGATCCGAAGCTCGGTTTGTGTGTCCTCGTCTGCAGTACTTGGCCGTGTGAGTCGCTCTATCTAAGGTTGAGGACATGGTGCTGTTTGTGTAGCACTGCTATTTGTCTTGACCCGGAAGGCCAGTCGAGCAAGGCGAAAGGCGACTCCAATGATGGCTCTCGGTTAGCATTTTTCGTGGACGATCCGAGGCTCGGTTTGCAAGTCCTCGTCCGCACTACTTGGCCATTGCGAGTCGCTCTTTCAAAGGTTTACAAAGGCGAATCAATTTTTCCCGGGGGGAAGAGACGCCCAGTGGTGAGTCCATGCAGCGTGGCATGTGACCCTCTCTGGCGACTCGGACGATGAAGGTCCCTTAGTAGGCACGGCGTATGCATTTGACGTAGCGGAAGTATAGGCGTGCTTTGGCAGAGCCGACGCGGCGGACACGGGGTCAACGCGGCGGACGTAGGTCATGCTAGGGCGAAGTCGACGCCGCGGACACGGGGTCGATGCGGCGGACGAAGGTCGCGCTATGGCAAAGCCGACACGGCGGACACGGGGTCAACGCGGCGGATGTATGGTCGCGCTTTGGCGAAGTCGACGCGGCGGACACGGGGTCGATGCGGCGGACGGAGGTCGCGCTATGGCAAAGTCGACGTGGCGGACACGGGGTCAACACGGCGGACGTATGGTCACGAAGTCGAAGCTACGGACGTATGGTCGCGCTTTGGCGGAGTCGACGCGGCATACATAGAGTCGACGTGGCGGACGGAGGTCGTGCTATGGCAAAGTCGACGCGGCGGACACGGGGTCGACGCGGCGGATGGAGGTCGCGCTATGGCGAAGTCGACGCAACGGACACAGGGTTGACGCGGCGGACACAGGGTTGACGCGGCGGACGGAGGTCGCGCTATGGCAAAGTCGACGGGCAGACATGGTGTCGACGCGGTGGACGGAGGTCGCGCTTTGGCGGAGTCGTGCGGCATCTAGCCGGTACATTGGCGAGTACGTGGCGGGCGAGTTCCCGAGCGCGGCGAGTCGGCGATGGTGAGTCCACGGCTGGCAAGTCCCCGAGCGCGGCGAGTCCGTGATGGCGAACCCACGGCGGGCGAGTCCGCGATGGCAAACCCACGGCGAGCGAGTCCCCGAACGCGGCGAGTCCGTGATGGCGAACCCACGACGGGTGAGTCCACGACGGACGCGGCGAGTCCACGGCTGGCGAACCCACGATAGCCGAGCGACTGGGTTGGCTTCTACGTGACTCCATTGTTTCAAGCAAGATGTCATGCGTATACAAATAAACAGTATGCAAGTTGATAATCAGATCAAATATTAATTATCGGATAGAATAACCAGTAAGAGAGAAAATATGTGATTAGCCCTGACCGTATGCATGTTTGTTGCGCCAAAGGTTCTCTGGAATGATGTGTGTGTCTCTCTAGCTTTCATCGATCCATCAATCTGATGCACTTGTTCGCTTGGAAGTAGTAGTTGGAAGTAGTAGTGCCAATACGACATGGGATTAGATCCAAATTAAATAAGCAAGTAATAATTATGGAGAGAGAGAAAGGGATAAAATTGAATAAGAATTCCCTCAAGCATGATCGCAGGGAATTTCCATGTCAACTCGGTGCTGCGTTTCGCGACTTGGATTCACTTTTTCGATCTCTCAAATGGTGAGCAGCAGCAGCGATTGATCCTGGATCAGTGACTCGCGATCAAATCACCGATTGGTGGCAGTGCTGGCGTAGAACCTGCGACCAGATGTGATCTGGCCGTCGCTAATGATGATGATGGATTTCGCCCGGATCATTACCTCCAAGCACTGCTTGCCCCACGAGGGTGCGACGACACGACTACGACTACGACGTGCGTGATGACATCACGTAGCGCAAAGTTAACAAGATGTGCGCAAGGCGTGCCCATTCGACTGATTTGAAAGATGACGGGATAGAGCTCTGGGCGCCAGCTGCTTTAGCAGAGCCATACGTCAAAAGCGAATGCCAAAAGGGTTCAAACTCCCATCGGAGAATCCAAAATTCAACGGCCTCCGGGACCCAAAGATCTGGCTGGAGGATCACATTTCCTCCGTCAGGCTGCACGGCTGAACCACGAGCACGACCATGCAATGCCTCCAGCTATAGCTGCAAGGTGTCGCTCGTGTGTGGCTCAATAACCTCCAGCACGAATCAATTCGCAGCTAGGATGATCTTGTTTACAGCTTCGTGCGAAACTTCAAGGGCACTTACAAAAGGCTCGCATCAATCGAGGAATTAAGAGGCTGCTACCAAAATATTGGCGAGTCGTTGCGCTCATACATATAGAGATCTCTGAGGACCGCGCAATCGACGCGTTCAATGGTGGTGTGCGCCGCAGAGAGCTTAGAGAGGAGTTAGGCCGCTCGAAGCCCAAAACAATCGAGCACCTGATGGAGATTCTGAACAGGTGGGCCGATGGAGAGGACTCGGTGAAAACCGCGTCCACTCAGATGATGATGACGACCTCGGTCGTAGACGTGATCGCCGGGGAAAACGCCGTATGCGCGGTTACGAGGACCGTGAGGAAGTCGACGTTGTCGCGGCTGGCTACGCCAACAAACGCGACGGCAGCAACCGCAACAGCGGATACCGTAGTGATGGATACCGCGACAGTGGGAAAACCACGCAAGTGTGGCAACGCCGTACTCGCGATGAGGCACCTGGAACATCTATCCAGGATAAATTGTCTGGACCGTGCAACGTACACTTCTACATCGACAAGCACGATGGCAAGAAAAAATCCAGCCACCTTCTGAAGGACTGTCGTGAGTTCCTCAGGCTCCACGAAGGTCTAGCCCAGATGAATCGTGACGCGATAAACCAGGGCTATGGAGCTGCCCCGGGTGCCGTGGCTCATGGAGCGCCACCACCACCTGCAACTGCGCCAGTCCAAAACAACGGAGGCCAGCCGTACCCACGGGAGCTGGGAAACATGGGAATGATCCAAAAAGGACGCCCATCAAATACGGTGCAAAAATCAATCACTCGCCAAGTCAATCTAGTGATGAACTCTCCACCCTCCACCACTGAGTACCTCAGTGGGAGCGAGTCCTGTATTATCTTTGACAAGCGCGATCACCCACGTCAAGTACCTCGCCCAGGTCAGTGTCCCCTGGTGCTCGAGGCACAAATCGGAGTCTTCGAGATGAGTCGCATCTTCATGGACGGTGGAAGCGGTATCAACCTCATGTTCGCAAGCACCTTGCGCGCCATGCGAATCCCCCTGTCATGCCTGGAAAGCTCAGACACAACATTCCATGGCATCGTCCTAGGAAGGGCGTATACCCCCTAGGCAAGATCAGCTTGGATGTCATTTTCAGACCGGCAAACTTCCGGCAAGAGCGCATCGAATTCGAAGTGGTCGACTGGCCCTCACAATACCACTATATCCTCAGACGTGTCGCGTTCGCAAGGTTCATGGTGGTGCCACACTATGCCTATCTACAGATCAAGATGCTGGGCCCCAACGGCATTATCACCATCAACAGAAGCTTCGAGAGGTCCGACAGCTGCGACAGGGAATTCAATAGAATCTCCCAGTCTTTCAGCATGCAGGAGGAACTGGCGAGGTTGAAGGAGTTGACAGACAACAGTCTACCTCCTCTAAGTAAGCCAAGTTCACCTGACCAATCCTTTGACACATCGGTCCACACCAAGGTGGTACAGGTCCACCCAATGGACCCGACCAAGACGGCCCTCATCGCCAACAACCTGAGTCCCGCATAGGAACTCGCGCTCGTCGAATTCTTCCGTGAGCGCTGCGAAATATTTGCCTGGTGTCCTAGGGAATTCACCGAGCACTCACTCAATGTGAATCCTGAAGCAAGGCCAGTGAAGCAGACGATACATCGACTATCTGAGCCAAGGGCAAAAGCAGTCGGTATGGAAGTCAACAGGCTCCTCGATGCTAACTTCATACGCGAGATCAAGGAAATCACCTGGGTAGCAAACCCCATGCTCGTTCCTAAAAAGGGCATGGATATCCTGCGGATGTGCGTGGACTTCACCTCCTTAAACAAACATTGCCCAAAGGGTCACTTCCCATTGCCGTGGATTGACCAGGTAATCGACTTCACCGCGGGATGCGAATGCCTCTGCTTCCTCGATGCCTACTCAGGCTACCACCAGATTCGAATGTAGGCGGAAGACCAGGAGAAAATAGCCTTCATCACGCCCTTTCGCGTCTTCTGCTACACAATGATGCCTTTCGGGCTGAAAAACGCAGGGGCCACCTACCAGCGGTGTATGCAGGCCTGCCTCATGGACCAGCTTGGTCATAACATTCAAGTCTACATCAACGACATCATCGTCAAATCTAAGGAGGAAGCCTCATTACTCGAAGATCTCGACAAGACCTTCAATAACCTCGATCTCTACCGGATCAAACTGAATCCGGACAAATGCGCCTTCAGCGTACCATCTGGGCAATTTCTTGGGTACCTCATCTCCGCGAGAGGGATCAAGGCCAACCCGAAGAAAATAAAGGCCATACTGGCCATGGAGAAGCCGAACAATGTAAAAGGTGTCCAGCAGCTTGCTGGGCGAATCGCGACGCTCAGTCGATTCATTAGTCGAATGGGCGAAAAGGCGCTGCCTTTCTACCAACTCCTCCGCAAGGCTGACAAATTCGAATGGACAGACGAAGCACAAGAAGCAATCGAAGACCTCAAGCGTCTACTGTCCACTTCGCTAGTGTTGGTAACACCTCAAGAAAAGGAGCCACTATTGTTATACATCTCCGCCACCAACCAGGTGGTCAGTACTGTGCTCATAGTAGAATGAGCCAAAGAAAACAAAGTCCATGGGGTACAACACCCAATCTACTACCTCAGCGAGGTGCTCACATCGACAAAACAGAGGTATCCGCATTATCAGAAGCTGGCATACGACATCTTCATGATAGCCAGACGATTGTGCCACTACTTCCAGGAGCACCCGATCATTGTGGTGAACGATGCTCCGCTAGGGCACATCCTCAACAACCCCGATGCCACCGGACGAATCACGCTTTGCGGGATAGAACTATCTCCACGAGACATCACGTACGAGAAGCGAGATGCGATCAAGTCGCAAGTACTCCCGGACTTCCTTGTCCACTGGATGGAGAACCAGCTCCCCGACAAGCCAGACATGTCCTATCTTTGGACTATGCACTTCGACGGATCCAAACGTAAAGAAGGAGTTGGCGCGGGCGTCATCCTGACATCGCCACAAGGTGACAAGATGAGGTATGTTCTGCGAATGCAGTTCACCGCCTCCAACAACAAAGCTGAATACGAAGCCCTACTCCACGGGATGCGGATGGCGAAAGCCTGTGGCGCAAAGCGACTCGTCATCTACGATGACTCTAAACTGGTGGTAAATCAAACCATGAACTGGTGCGATGCTCTGAGCTACAACATGATTGCCTACCGCGACCCCTATGATGCACTTAAAGGGGACTTCGATGGCTGCGAACTACGGCACTTCGGCCGTGAGAGCAACGAGGAGGCGGATATACTTGCCAACATTGGCTCCACCTGTGCCCTGGTGCCACCTGGATTATTTCTAGAGCGAATCTACGAGCGCTCCATGAAGCCAAAGGCTCCAGAAAAGAAAGCTAGCACATCAAAGGACTCAGGGGCTACACCACCCGACGAACTGAAAACACTCGAGGACATGGATCAAGATACGAGACTCGAAGGCCCCATGGAGGTCATGATGATTGAGCCATCCTGGACACAACCATACATCACATATTTCCTGAGCAAAAGGTTGCCAGATGACCCGACAGATGCGCGTCATATAGCGCGACGATCCAAGGCTTTCGCCCTTATCAACGGCGAACTGTACAAGCGCAACATCACAGCAGTCCTTCAACGATGCGTCTCCAACAAAGACGGGAGAGCCATCCTTCTCGAGATACACGAAGGCACTCGTGGCCATCACGCCGGCAGTCGCGCCCTTATCGCCAAAGCTCTGCAAGCTGGATTCTACTAGCCAACGGCAATGCGCGATGCTAAGGACATCGTCCAGCGATGCAACGCTTGCCAGCGATTCGAGCGCATGCACCTAGCACAGAACTTAGGCCAATACCTGTGGCCTGGCCCTTCACGCAATGGGGACTCGACATGGTCGGCAAGCTACAAAAATCTTCACCTGGAGGATACGTCTACCTCCTTGTCACGGTTGACAAATTCACCAAGTGGATTAAGGCCATGCTGGTGACAAACCAATTAGGGCCCAACGTCGTTAAATTCTTCGAGTCCATTGTCTTCCGGTTCGGGGTGCCATATAGCATCATTACGGACAACGGAGCAAACTTCACCTTGAGTGAGTTCTAGGGTTTCTGCGAAAACCTAGGAATCAACATTAGCTACGCCTCAGTGGCGCACCCTCAGACCAACAGTCAAGTCGAAAAGGCCAACAGCCTTGTCTGTGGTGCATCAAGAAAAGGCTCCTCCGGCCACTCGAAAGAGCTGCTGGGTGCTAGCCCGAGGAGCTACAATCAGTACTATGGAGCCTGCGCACAACTCCAAATAGCGCTATAGGCTATACTCCATTCTTCATGGTACACGGTGCTGAGGCGGTACTACCCACAGAAGTGTGCTACAAAGCCCCACGGGTAGTAGCATACAACGAGGTAGAATCAACCCTCGCACTCGAAGACTCTGTCGATCTCCTCGATGAAGCACGCGAGATTGCAGCAGAGAGATCCACGATCTACTAGCAAAACCTCCGCAACTACCACAGCAGAAGGCTACGCCCAAGGTCCTTCATCGAAGGAGACATGGAACTACGACTGAAGCAACAAGGTCACCTCAAGCTCAAGTCCCCTTGGGAGGGACCTTATGTGATTACCGACGTAATCCCATGTGGCGCCTACCGCCTTAAAGACCTAGAAAGTGGATTCACATACTCCAATCTCTGGAATGTCGCGTAGTTGCGTCGTTTCTACCCTTAGATGTTTTTACTTTACAAATAAGGCTATTCAGCCAGGCTACTTAGCCACACATTGTATCTCCTGATATTCTGCGAATAAAATAAATCTAAGTGCCTCCAACTCTGTGTTTCTATTTTTACTTACAATTGCATCACTCGGGGGTTGCGCCACCCATTCCACCTTGTTACACGAATACAGTAGACTGAGTAGCCGACATACTATCAATCGAACCCTTGGTAAAATCAACCCATCTGCAACGCACCTGACGGGTTGACAAGGTGCTGAGATGAATATGCGTCAGGCTAACAAAAAGGAACTGCAAAGTGCAAACCACTCGAAAAATATACAAGCTTGCAAACTTTTACATATAAATGGGTAACAAAAACACCCGACGCACTTATACGAACTTTACAACACCTATGCATCTATGTACAGGTTCATACTATACTACTGCCGTAAAATGAGAACATTGGTACACTGATGACTGCAAGAGCACAGATAGTTTGTAGCTAGTTTCGAAATAAAGATATCGATCCCATAGGGAGCAGGGGTCTGAAGTCTACTTACTCTAGAAGTAAATATTACGATAGAAATGCTAGATAAAGTTCTAAGTAACAAGATAAAATGCGAGTATTGTGTAAAAAGGTGTTTTTGGATTTTGGGTATAAGAGCAATAAAGTAAAGTAAAATAACTGAGTACAGAAAGTAAGTATTGCGTATGTAAAAGAGATTGGAACTGTAGTAGGGGAAAAGGCGTTCTCAGGGAGTAGCGGATACACCACTAGTATTGTAAAGATCTAAGATAAAGATTATCATCATGAACATTCTCAACTATGTATATGTGGGAGGAACTCCGTATTTGGACGATTAGCCAGGAACCGCTGCACACATCATCCTCATAACCACAGCAGTCAGCAATCGACATCGGTCGAATTACTGCGCTATTAAGGGACGTAATCCCCTAGGACGTATCCCATGGCATGGATAGTGTTCCATGAGTTTCTTAGGTTTCCCAAGTTGATACGTAAGGGGTGCCAACAGCTTTATAGTCATTGTAAGTGCTAGCACGCCTCCGTCTACCAACAAGTAGTTTCCTCCATCAAGTCCCCACGAGAGGTAAATATTGAGAGGTCGACTTCTCTCAACATCAAGATGTAGAAAATCTAACATATGGTCACAGCGATGAATATCATAATAGACTTTATCTTATTTCAGTCTCATGCTAGGGTTTCTCCATCTCCCCAAGAACTAATGATCTACTCAGACATGGAGGCAACCAACATCATGGCAATGGTAATGGAAATAATCATAGATGAATAGTACTTGTATAAATCCACAACGAGTATAGGAATTACAACAAGATCTAGACAAGGTGTAGATGGGATGGATGGCGATGGTGGTGATGCAGCGGTGGACGATGAAGATCGATGCCTTAGCCTCCTGGATCTGTGCAGGGCAAAGATGGATCCACCGTGGATGAGTTCCCCCTCCAGATGCCTTCCGGAGGTGAGGTTTCTGCGATTTCTAGTGTTCTGTATGTCGTCTCCTCGAACCAATTGCACGGGGTGAAACTATTTGATGAGGCGGAGGCGGCGCCATCTGTACAGCCCGAGCTATATGGCGGGAAAAATTGCTCCACCTGTATAGTTGGTCGTTGCACCCTCTGTATCCCTCATTCGCTTCTGGTTTTCTTCTGTTATTATTAATATTTCCCAAATAAGCGATTTACATTGGTTTTGGCTCCTTTTAACCATAGTACAACTGCTTCAAGAATTGTGTCCATTGGATCCATCATTTGTCCTGATCCTGGTGAAAACAGACATAAAATGTGTGCACGAACACTATAAAATACCAAGATCCTACATCTACAATGCAAAATAATAATATAAAACATGATGCAAATATGCACTCATCAACTTCCCCAAGCTTAGACTCTTGCTTGTCCCGAGCAAGCTCTAGCTTAATGGATGTGATCCTCATATTCATGAAGCTGAGTCGATAAAATAAATGAGGCAATTGCAGCATGTGTTTATCATGTACGATACATAGGAATAAGTTCATGAATAGCACCTTACTCGAACCATCGGAAAAGATGAATCTCAACATAATGACTGCAATAGTTCATAAAAGATGAATCTCAACATAATGTAAAAGACTCTGGTTCAACCGAATGAGTTAACGTGGTAGTCCCAAGTGTTCTAGGATCAACGTATTCACTTGGGATTTAGAATCTCAAAAATATTTCTTTGTCATACTACAACTCAGTGGTATATGCCTACTTCATCTTTGCACATTCGCTCTTTTTATTCTTCTTTTTCTTTTCTTTTGTATATATATATGCTCACACTTTTGTTTAAGTGATGTGCAAAGGAGCTAGCCATATATTCCATTTCATGTAGGAATTCAAATTTTAACTATCTCAATTACCAAATTCCAACTGTATATGAAGCATTCTTATGACTTGAAGATTCTACCTCGACTTGTTCCCACTCTATTTTGATAGCACATTATTTTCCTTTGTTCAAGGTTTCTTCTTCAACTTAATTGTGTAGATAATTTTTCTTTTGCAAATCAAACCGTAGACTTACAACATATTGACTAAATTATCTTTAGATATTCTATTAATACCAATGGTGTGGAAGACTCCTATTGGTATCATCAAGTACAAGTAAAATTATACTCAATCCATTCATATATTAATAAAGCAAACACAAACTCAATATTGCTCCATATATAATAATAAACTCGGAATTTCATAAAAGGGATCGACTATTCTTGAAGGGAATTCTAATGATGCAAACTTTATTTATAGTTTGAACTAATGCAAAAAATAGTAATAAAACTTATAAGATAGATTACAAGGTCTTAAAGATCTCCCCAAGCTTGGATCAAGCCAGGCAGGATCAAATAATCCCTTGCGATTATTTGATACCGTGATTGTTGTAGATCAACATGGCGCCATGGCACGTGGTATATTCTCCTCGTGGGCCAGCCTGAGGTGGAGGGATTGGTTGACAGCTTCTAATTCTTTAACAGCAACTTGTAGAAAAGATTGTTCCTCTCTAGCACCTTCACTTGTTCCTTGATGAACTCATTCTTATCCTGAAGTGTTTGTAGCGCCTTAAGACTCATGGAAAAACCTGCTTCGGTTGTCCGCTTAATATATTCATCTAGTTTATCAAGATAAAGTCGCAGGAATCAGAGGTGTTTGGGTGTCCCTGGCTTTTCCTTGTCCAACTCTTTGATCCTCAGCTCCAGAGCCTTCAGATCCCTCTTCCGGCATCCATGGTCGGTGTCGAGGAACTCTATAGGGATGGCCTTGATCTCCTTACCTTGCTTGCTGTTGCTCCCGGTCTCCATGGGAGCCTTTATTCTTGACTTTTATCCCTTGGTTGAGAGTCCTTTCACGTAAACAAGAAGTAGATCTGTTTCTAGAGATTATGATTATAGAGAGACAATGGCAGTATATAAGGGGGGTCAGAGGTCGGTAAAACTCACGAGAAATTTGTCGCCCAAGAAAAGAATCCAAACAAAACGGGAAAAGAAATCATGGATTTGGAAGTCCCCTGTCGTGTAACGACCAACTATACGGGTGCAGCTCATATAGCTCCGGCTGTATAGTTGGTTCCGGGCAGATACTTCCAAATATCTCGAGTCCAGGTCAATTAAATCATGACTCGGAACCAACAATAATGTTTTTTTTAATAAACAAAATATCGAACGAAAAGTGTCTGAGAGTTTAACGACCAACTATACGGCCGGAATTTTTGGTTCCGATCGTATACTTGCAGCCGTATAGATACAGACATCAAAACCAAAAGTGTCTGAGAGTTTAACGACCAACTATACGGCCGGAATTTTTGGCTCCGTTCGTATAGTTGCAACCATATAGATACAGATACCTAAAGCAAAACCATCTGAGAGTTTAACGACCAACTATACAGCCGGAATTTTTGGTTCCGGTCGTATAGTTGTGACCGTATAGGTTCAGATAGCGAAAACAATTTCAAGAAAATGATACAGAGAGTTTAACGACCAACTATATGGCGGGAGCTCCCTCTTCGGTCATATAGCTCCACCTGTATAGTTGGGAAAACCCCTCTAAATCTTTAGAAAAATACAAGGAATTCAAAGGCAAAAAAATTAAGAGTAAGAATTGTGAAAATAAATCACTTATTTGGGTAAGAACACTTACCTTGTACTTACCATTGTCAAAGGTTTAGATATTCTAGAGAAATTTCTAATGAACCTTCTATAAAAGCCCACATGACCAAGAAAACTTCTTATACCTTTAATATCTCTTGGTGGTGGCATTCTCTCTATTGCTTCAACCTTAGCTCTATCAACTTCAATTCCCCTACCTGATACCTGGTGTCCAAGGACTATACCTTCTTTGACCATAAAATGGCACTTCTCCCAGTTTAGGACAAGATTAGTTTCTTCACAACGCTGCAAAACTCTTTTGAGATTACCTAAACAACTAGTAAACGAAGTTCCATAGACAGAAAAGTCATCCATAAATACTTCCATTATGAGTTCTCTAAAATCAGCAAAAATAGCAGTCATGCATCTTTGAAAAGTATCTGGAGCATTATATAAACCAAAGGGCATACGTCAGTAAGCATGTAAACCATAAGGACTTACGAAAGTTGTTTTAAGTTGGTCATCCGGATGAACAGCTATTTGCGAGAAACCAAAGTATACGTCCAAGTAACAAAAATGAGTATGGTTTGCTAACCTTTCTAAAGTTTGATCTATGAAAGGTAATGGATAGTGATCTTTCCTAGTTTCTTTGTTTAATTTCCTGAAGTCTATGTACATCCTATGCCCAACAACAGTTCTAGTAGGTATCAATTCATTGTTTTCGTTAGGTACAATAGTAAAACCGCCCTTCTTAGGAACACAATGAACAGGACTTACCCATTCACTTTCTTTAACAGGATAGATTATACCTGCATCCAATAGGCGTACAATTTCCTTTCTTACCACTTCTTTCATTTCAAGCTTCAGTCTTCTATTGAATTCTGCAACTGGTTTAGCACCTTCTTCCATGAATATTCGATGGACGGCTATCATGGGACTAATGCCCTTCAAGTCATCCATTGAGTACCCAAATGCATGGTGATGCTCCTTAAGTATCTTCATGAGTTATTCTTCTTCTCCTGAAAGTTTAGCACTAATAATAATAGGGAATTTATTAGTATCATCTAAAAATCTATATTTAAGATTTTTTTGGTAGTCTTTAACTCTGGGGTGGTAATTCCTCATCCCCTCTCTTTTCTGGCTCTTCAAAAGCCTCATCAGTTGGAGGTCCCAAAACAGGTAGTGAATCGAATTCATTTTCTAATTCTCCGAGGGACTTGTCCTCCATAATTATTTCTTCATAATTTGGATCTTCATCTATTTCTTCTTCTTGATTACCTAAGAAAAGATCCGCCATTTCCTCAATAGTTCTCTCTTCCTCTTGTACTGGTGGAGGCCTGTCTTTAAATTTGGAGAAATGGAATTTGTTTTCCGTTCCCCCAAGCTTAAGAGACACAATCTCCTTCTTGAAGTTAACATAGGAACCTATATCACCCAAAAAGTTCCTTCCAAATATAATTGGGCAAAGAGTGTCAGCTGGCATATCGACAACTAAAAAATCAATAGGAAAATCTTTGTTGCCAATTGTGACAGTTGCATTATCAACTACTCCCATTGGAATTCTTAGGTTTTTATTGGCTAACATAATTGTTATATCAGTATTTTCAATTGTAGCTGGTTCTATTTCTTCTTTTATTTCTAAGTAAAAATCATAAGATATAAAATTAACTTTGGTGCCAAGATCACATAAACTATAATGAGAGGTTTCTTTAAATATGCAGGGAAGAATAGGCTTACCCACATTGTTTACTTTTGTTTTACCTTCAACCAATACGGAAGTCTGTTCATCTAGTTCAACTATGTTACAGTGTGAGTACATAGTCATAATTGCTTCCTTGGTTACCTCTTCATCTTTTGTTTCTTCCAGATGTTCCACGACTTCTGGCATGCTTTCCTCTTCCCTCTTTTCCTGTACTGCTTTGACCTGCTCATATTCAAAAATATGCTTTTGTGCAGTGTTAGGGAAAGGCACTTCATAAATTGGTTCTACGGAGGCCAGTGTTGCTTCATCTTCTCTTTTCTTTTCTGGTTCGGGTGGTGGATCATACTTGACTGGACCCTCCTTTGGACCTTTAATATGTTCTATAAAAGCTTTAACAACTTGCAACACAAGATCTGGATCTAAATAAAGTTCTTTAGATAGTTCTTTAACATGGCCTTTTTTATTATAGTCATGAATACAATCATGCTCTATTTCTACGCCTCCTTCACTTCCTAGACCAAAATCCCATGAAACTCTATGATCACGAATTCTATTAAGTAAAGCCCAACCTTTAGGTATAGGAAGATTCATAAAGTCTCCTTCAACAAAAGAGTCTAGTTCAATGTTATTAGGTTCAATTAAATAGCCATAAAAGATATGTAGTAAATACCATTCAGGCAAATCATGATGAGGACATCATCTTAGTAAATCTTTAAATCTAATATAGGCTCTTACTAGTCCTTCATTAGCACGATTCTTCCAAGTCATTATAAGATGCCTTATTCCAAAAGATTTTGACAATGGATAATATTTTGATAGAAATTCACAAGCTAGATTATCCCAAGTAGTAGTGGCTTCAGGGGTAGAGATCTATACCATGAGAGAGTTGTACTTGTCAAAGTTTGACTAAAAAGTTCAACCCTTACCTCATCAGCAGTATATCCTGTCAATAGAAAAGTGCCACATATATCCTTAAAACATGCAATATGCTCATATGGATCAGGATCTTCTTCATCCCCATTAAATTGATTCTTATGTAGAATACTAAGTAGTAGAGGATTTATTTCAAACCCCCTTGTCTTCTTATTAGAATTGTCTCTTTTATAAATATCATAGGGCTTCCCAAAGTGGTTGAGTGGGTTAGCACTAGTCATATGCTCAAACACCATCATGTTGGTGGATACTGATGGGTTCGTAGCATGGAAAACAAAAAATTTCTACCGCAAGAACGAACAAAACCCAGATCTAATCTAGATAAAAGCCAAGATCTAATCTACTAGACATGAGCAACGAGATAGATCGGTACTAACCTTCGTAGAACCGAAAGTGTTAACGAGATTAGATCTCATGGATGATGTAGTCGATCACTTGCCGATCTCAAGATCGTGTGAACGATCCTTCCGGCTGCTCCAAGCGATGCTTCCGCAGACGGTCACACGTCGGAGTCGAAGCAGACCTTCCTCTCCCGTTCCAAATGAAAGCAGAGGTAGTAGATCTTCACCACGGAATCCCAAAGCAGCACGGCGTGGTGGTGGTGGTGGAGATGAGAAATCTGCAGGCTTCGCCATGCCTGCAAGGAAGAAACGTGGAGGAGAGAGGCGCGAGATTGGGAGTTATGAGACAGGTAAGAGGGCGCCTCCTTCTATTTAAAGGAGGAGGCGCGGCTGGGAGGGAGTCCTAGTAGGACTCCTCCTCCTTGGGTCGTGGGTTGGGGAGGAGTCCTCCTCCCCCACGAATCCGTGTAGTACCCCACCTTGTTTCTTTGATCCCTTTCTTGGTTTTCAAGCAAACTCCAAGAAATCATCTAGAACCTTCTAGAATATTCTGAAACCTTCTAGAATCTCCATACAAACACTCCGGAACATTTCCTAACTTAGAAAATGATTCCCAATATATGAATCTTATTCTCCGGACCATTCTGGATCTCCTCGTGATGTCCCGGATCCATTCCGAGACCAACAACATTCGGTCTCCAACGCAAATTCCATATCTACTTCAAACAACTTCGAACCTTAAGTGTGTCACCCTACGGTTCGTGAATATGCAGACATGATGAAGACACCTCTCCCATCAATAACCATCAGCGGGATCTGGATATCCATAACGGCTCCCACATACTCAACGATTACTTCGTGATCAATTGAACCATTTAACATACGAAACCAATTCCCTTTGTCTCACGATATTCTACTTATCCGAGGTTTGATCGTCGGTATCTTCATACCTAGTTCTTCCTCGTTACTGATAAGTACTCTTTACTCGTTCCATGTTATGTCATCCCTTGTGACCTAGTCACATACTTGCAAGCTATCTAGATGACATTCCACCGAGAGGGCCCAGAGTATATCTATCCGTCATATGGATGGACAAATCCCAATCTTGGTTCATGCGCTTCAACACATACTTTCAGAATACCCAATGACACCTTTATAACCACCCAGTTATGAAGCGGCGTTTGATGTCATCAAAGTACCCATCCGATGATGGTGATTAACATAACCTCATGGTCGAAGGATTAGGTTACTATGTATTTCAAAGGTTACAGCAATACGAACTTAATGACTTGATCTTATGCTACGCTTACTATGGGTGTGTGTCCATCATATCATTCTCCTAATGATATAACCTTGTTATTAATCACATCCAATGTCCATGATCAGGAAACCATGATCATCAATTAATCAACAAGCTAGTTTGACAAGAGGCTTACTAGGGACTCTTTTATGTTTACAAAACACACAAGTATTAGTGTTTCCTAATAATACAATTATAGCATGGGATGTAAACATTCATCATAAACACAAAGATATAATAATAACCTCTTTTATTATTGCCTCTTGGGCATATCTCCAACAGTCTCCCACTTGCACTAGAGTCAATAATCTAGATTACATGGTAATATACCGAACACCCATGGCGTTCTGGTGTTGGTCATGCTTTGCTCTAGGGAGAGGTTTAGTCAACGGATCTGCTACATTCAGATCAGTGTGTACTTTGCAAATCTTTATGTCACCATCTTGGACATACTCGCGAATAGCATGAAAATGTAGCTTGATGTGCTTCAGCTTGCTATGTGACCTTGGCTCCTGTGCATTAGCTATGGCACCTGTGTTGTCACAGTAGATGGCCATCAGGTCTAACGCACTGGGAACCACGCCAAGTTCAGTAATGAACTCCTTCATCCATATGCCTTCTTGTGCAGCCTCCGAAGCAGCTATGTATTCCGATTCAGTTGAAGATTTCGCCACAACGCTCTGCTTGGCACTCCTCCAGCTTATTGCAGCACCATTCAAAATAAATACGTATCCAGACTGTGACTTCGAGTCATCTGGATCGGTGTTCCAACTAGCATCAGTGTAACCATTTACAACAAGCTGTTCATCACCTCCATAAGAAAGAACCATATCCTTAGTCCTATTCAGGTACTTTAGGATATTCTTGACCGCTGTCCAGTGTTCCATTCCAGGATCACTTTGATATCTGCTAGTCAAACTAATAGCATGTGCTATATCCGGTCTCATACACAGCATGGCATACATGATAGAACCTATGGCCGAGGCATAGGGAATTTTATTCATCTTTTCTCTATCTTCTGCCGTAGCTGGACTTTGAGTTTTACTCAAGGTCTTACCTGACAACATGGGCACGAACCCTTTCTTGCTCTCTTCCATTCTAAACTTCTTTAGAACTTTGTCTAAGTATGTACTTTGTGAGAGCGCTATTAGGCGTCTTGATCTATCTCTATAAATCTTGATGCCTAGAATATATGCCGCTTCGCCAAGATCCTTCATCGAAAAACTATTATTCAAATAGGTTTTGACGCTATTAAGAAGTTCTATATCATTCCCAATCAACAATATGTCATCTACATATAGTACTAGGAATACTACAGAGCTCCCACTCACTTTATTGTAAATACAAGCTTCTCCATAAGTTTGTATAAATCCAAAGTTTTTGATTACTTTATCAAAACATTGATTCCAACTCCGGGATGCTTGCTTCAGTCCATAAATGGAGCGCTGAAGTTTGCATACCTTATCAGCGTCACTAGGATCGACAAAACCCTTGGGTTGTACCATGTACAACTCCTCCTCAATGTCACCATTAAGGAACGCTGTTTTGACATCCATCTGCCAAATTTCATAATCGAAATATGCAGCGATTGCTAACATAATCCTCACAGACTTTAGCTTTGCTACTGGTGAGAAAGTCTCATCGTAGTCAACTCCTTGAATTTGTCGGAACCCTTTCGCGACAAGTCGAGCTTTATAGACGGTAACATTACCATCAGCATCTGTTTTTCTTTTGAAAATCCATTTGTTCTCGACAGCCTTACGGCCATCCAGCAAGTCCACCAAAGTCCATACTTGGTTTTCGTACATGGATCCCATTTCGGATTTCATGGCTTCTAGCCATTTGTCGGAATCTGGGCTCACCATAGCTTCTTCATACGTCGCAGGGTCATCAGTGTTGTCCACCAACATGACGTTCAAGGAAGAGTCATACCACTCGAGGGAATTACGAACCCTCGTTGACCTGCGAGGTTGAGAGTAACTTCATTCAAGTTTCATGATCATCATCATTAGCTTCCTCTCCGGTTGGTGTAGGCGGCACGAAACATCTTCGGTCTTGCTACTCTCAACTCGAAGAAGGTTCAATAACCTCGTCGAGTTCTACTTTCCTTCCAGTCACTTCTTTCGAGAGAAATTCCTTCTCCCGAAAGGATCCATTCTTAGCAATGAAAACTTTGCATTCGGATCTATGATAGAAGGTATACCCAATTGTTTCTTTAGGGTATCCTATGAAGACGCATTTCTCCGCTTTGGGTTCAAGCTTATCAGGTTGTAACTTCTTTACATATGCTTCGCAACCCCAAACTTTAAGGAACGACAACTTAGGTTTCTTTCCAAACCACAATTAAATGCAGTGTCGTTTCAACGGATTTAGATGGTGCCCTATTTAAAGTGAATGCGGCTGTCTCTAATGCATAGCCCCAAAATGATAACGGTAAATCTGTAAGAGACATCATAGACCGAACCATATCTAAGAGAGTTCGATTACGACGTTCGGACACACCATTACGCTGTGGTGTTCCCGGCGGTGTCAACTGTGAAAGTATTCCACATTTCTTTAAATGCATGCCAAACTCATAACTCAGATATTCACCTCCATGTCGAGCAGAAACTTAATCTTCTTGTTACGATGATTTTCCACTTCACTTTGAAATTCCTTAAACTTCTCGAAAGTTTCGGATTTATGTTTCATAAAGTAGACATACCCATATCTACTCAAGTCATCCGTGAAAGTGAGAACATAACGATATCCACCACGCGATGCTACACTCATTGGACCACACATCGGTATGTATTATTTCCAATAAGTCATAGCTCGCTCCATTATTCGAGAGAATGGAGTCTTAGTCATTTTTCCCATTAGACATGCTTCACATCTTTCAAGTGATTCAAAATCAAGTGATTCAAGAAGTCCATCGAATGGAGTTTCTTCATCGCTTAACTCCAATGTGACCAAGGCAGCGATTGCCACATGTATGTAGAATTATCATTCAATTTTATTCGTTTAGCATCTATGTTGTGAACATGTGTATCACTACTATCGAGATTTAATAAGAATAAACCATTTATCTCAGGTGCAAAACCATAAAATATATTACTCATATAAATCGAACAACCTTTATTCTCAGACTTAAAAGAGTAACCGTCTCGCAATAAATAAGATCCAGATATAATGTTCATGCTTAACGCAGGCACCAAATAACAATTATTTAAATTTAAAACTAATCCCGATGGTAGATGTAGAGGGCGTGCGATGGCGATCACATCAACCTTGGAGCCATTTCAACGCGCATCGTCACCTGCGTCTCTACCAGTCTTCGCTTATTCCAGCTCTGTTTTGAGTTACAAATATGAGCAACCGAACCAGTATCAAATACCTAGGCACTACTACGATTACTAGTAAGATACACATCTATAACATGTATATCGAATATACCTTTCTTCTTGATGTTGCCGTTCTTCAGATCTGCCAGGTATTTGGGGCGATTCGCTTCGATGACCAGCACCCTTGCGATCAGAAGCACTCAGTTTGTGTTTAGGACCAGCCTTGGGCTTCTTAGCAGTCAGGAAGCTTTCTTGCGTCCTTCTTGAAGTTGCCCTTGATCTTAGGCTTGCCCGTTTCTTGAAATTGGTGGTCTTATTGACCATCAACACTTGGTGTTCTTTCATGATCTCCACTTGAGTTTTCAGCATGGACGATAGTTCAGGCAACGTCTTGTTCATGCAGTGCATATTGTAGTTCATCACAAAGTTCTTGTAACTTGGTGGCAGTGATTGGAGGACACGGTGAATCCCCAATTCATTACGAATCGGTATCCCCAACTCTCGGAGTTTGTTTGTGTGCCCAGACATGGTGAGCACGTGCTCACTAACAGAGCTACCCTCTTCCATCTTGCAGGTAAAGAATTTATCGGAAGCTTCATAGCTTTCCATGGCCGCGCGACTCTCAAAGATGAGTTTGAGCTCCTTAATGATTTCAAATGGGTCATGGTGCTCAAAACGCTTTTGAAGCTCCGATTCTAAACCGTCTGTGATGGCACACTGAATCGTGGAGTAGTGATGTTTCCGAGTGGCATAAACATTCTTTACGTCATCGGTGGCATCTTCTGCAGGTGGGTCACCTAGCGGTGCTTCGAGCACATAGGTCAACTGACCAGCCCTGAGGATGATCTTCAGTCCATGGAACCAGTCCATAAAATTGCTTCCATTGTTCTTAAGCTTTTCTTTCTCTAGGAACGCATTGAAATTGATGGAAACGTTCGCCATAATCTACAACAAATTTGCAAGTAATTTAGACTAAGTTTATGATAAATAGTGTTCAAATTTAATTCTTAAATCAACTAGGTGAACTCCCACTCAAAACAACATCCCTCAGCTTGTTTTAGTGATTACACGAACCAAATCCACTACACCAAGTCCGATCATCACGTGAGATGATGTAGCTTCATCGGCGAACAATCTTCATGTTCATCATATCAATCATATGACTCATGCTCTACCTTTCGGTATTCCGTGTTCGAGACCATGTGCATACATGCTAGGCTCGTCAAGATTAACCTTAGTTTCCGCATGTGCAAATGGCTTTGCACCGTTGTATGCACACGTAGAGTCTATCACACCCGATCATCACGAGATGCTTGAAGCAGCGAGTCTTAGCAACGGTGCCAACTAAGGACGAACACTTTATTACTTGATATTTAGTGAGAGGGATCATCTTATAATGCTACCGTCGCGATCTAAGCAATACAAGATGCATAAAGGATTAACATCACAGGCAATTCATAATTTGTGTGATATGATATGGCCCTTTCTTCTTATGCCTTCGATCTCCATCTCCAAAGCACGGACATGATCTCCATCATCACCAGCATTGCATCAAGGTCCGTGGCACCGCTTCATGGTTGCCCATCATCACTAGCAACTATCACAACTACTTGGAACAAAGCTATTACAAGATGAATAGACACGCAGGTCTTAACAGAATTAAAGACAACCATTAGGCTCCTGCCGGTTGCCATATTACAACAAGGATCATTGCATACATCAAATACAATCACAATCACATGTAGGACATATCACATCACAAAACCCTGCAAAAACAAGTTAGACGCCTCTAATTTTCTTTTGCAAGTTTTACGTGGCTTGGGGCTTTCGACTAAGAACGCATCTTACCTCTGAAACTGAACCACAACGTTGATACAAGTGCTATCAAGTGCAAAGTGTAGATTTGATCTATACTATGATGGGAGAGAGACACCATAAAGCCACTTGTGCAATACGAGTTGCACGTCAAGCGTGGAGAAAGTCTCATGTACGATGACATGTAATGTTAGCCTGAGCCGCTTCATCCCACCATACCGCAAGATGCAAAGTACACACATAGCAAGAGACGGCACGAGCACCAACGCCCACAACCTCATTGTGTTCTACTCGTGCAACAGATCTACGCATAGACAAGGCTCGATACCACCGATGGGTTCAGAGCATGGAAAACAAAAAAATTCTACCGCAAGAACGAACAAAACCCAAATCTAATCTAGATAAAAGCCAAGATCTAATCTACTAGACATGAGCAACGAGATAGATCGGTACTAACCTTCGTAGAACCGAAAGCGTTAACGAGATTAGATCTCATGGATGATGTAGTCGATCACTTGCCGATCTCAAGATCGTGTGGACGATCCTTCCGGTGCCGCGTTAAGCGGCGCTTCAGACGGTCACACGTGTGGAGTCGAAGCAGACCTTCCTCTCCCCGTTCCAGCGAGCAACGGAGGTAGTAGATCTTCACCACGGAATCCCAGCAGCACGATGGCGTGGTGGTGGTGGTGGAGATGAGAAATCTGCAGGGCTTGACTATATGCATGCGTAAGAAACATGGAGGAGAGGCGGCGATTGGGAGTTATGAGACAAGGTGCAAGAGGCGCCCCTCCCTTCTATTTAAAGGAGGGAGGCCTTTGGGAGGGAGTCCTAGTAGGACTCCCTCCTCCTTGGGCCGGCGGGTTGGGGGGAGGAGTCCTCCTCCCCCACAAATGCGTGTAGTACCCCACTTGGTTTCTTTGATCCCTTTCTTGGTTTTCAAGCAAACTCCAAGAAATCCTCTAGAACCTTCCAGAACATTCCGAAACCTTCTAGAATCTCCATACAAACACTTCGGAACATTTCCTAACTTAGAAAATGATTCCCAATATATGAATCTTATTCTCCGGACCATTCCGGATCTCCTCGTGATGTCCCGGATCCATTCCGAGACTCCGAACAACATTCGGTCTCCAACGCAAATTCCATATCTACTTCAAACAACTTCGAACCTTAAGTGTGTCACCCTACGGTTCGTGAATATGCAGACATGATGAAGACACCTCTCCCATCAATAACCATCAGCGGGATCTGGAGATCCATAATAGCTCCCACATACTCAACGATTACTTCGTGATCGATTGAACCATTTAACATACGAAACCAATTCCCTTTGTCTCGCGATATTCTACTTATCCGAGGTTTGATCGTCGGTATCTTCATACCTAGTTCTTCCTCGTTACTGATAAGTACTCTTTACTCGTTCCATGTTATGTCATCCCTTGTGACCTAGTCACATGCTTGCAAGCTATCTAGATGACATTCCACCGAAAGGGCCCAGAGTATATCTATCCGTCATATGGATGGACAAATCCCAATCTTGGTTCATGCGCTTTAACACATACTTTCAGAATACCCAATGACACCTTTATAACCACCCAGTTACGAAGCGGCGTTTGATGTCATCAAAGTACCCATCCGGTGATGGTGATTAACATAACCTCATGGTCGAAGGATTAGGTTACTATGTATTTCAAAGCTTACAGCAATACGAACTTAATGACTTGATCTTATGCTACGCTTACTATGGTGTGTGTCCATCATATCATTCTCCTAATGATATAACCTTGTTATTAATCACATCCAATGTCTATGATCAGGAAACCATGATCATCAATTAATCAACAAGCTAGTTTAACAAGAGGCTTACTAGGGACTCTTTTATGTTTACAAAACACACAAGTATTAGTGTTTCCTAATAATACAATTATAGCATGGGATGTAAACATTCATCATAAACACAAAGATATAATAATAACCTCTTTTATTATTGCCTCTTGGGCATATCTCCAACAGATACCTGTGACTCAAAAGAAAATTAATCAAGACAAAAATAAATAAGCAAAAACTAAAAGACCTACAACGCTTAGCTCCCCGGCAACGGTGCCAGAAAATAGCTTGATGACTACAAGAGCACGGATCGTTTGTAGCTAGTTTTGAAATAAAGATATAGATCCCACAGGGAGCAGGAGTCTGAAGTCTAATAACTCTTGAAATAAATATTACGGTATAAATGCTAGATAAAATTCTAAGTAACAAGATAAAATGCGAGTAGTGTGAAAAAGGTGTTTTGGGGTTTGGGGTATAAGAGCAATAAAGTAAAGTAAACTAACTGAGTACAGAAAGTAAGTATCGTGTATGTAAAAGAGATTGGAACCGCGGTAGGGAAAAAGGCGTTCTTAGGGAGTAGCGGATACATCACTAGTATTATAAAGATCTAAGATAAAGATTATCATCATGAACATTCTCAACTATGTATGTGTGGGAGGAACTCCGTATTTGGACGATTAGCCAGCAACCGCTGCGCACATCATCCTCATAACCACAGCAGTCAGCAATCGACATCAATCGAATTACTGTGCTATTAAGAGACGTAATCCCATAGGATGTATCCCATGGCATGGATTGTGCTCCATGAGTTTCCTCGGTTTCCCATGTTGATACGTAAGGGGTGCCAACATCTTTATAGTTAGTGTAAGTGCTAGCACGCCTCCGTCTACCAACAAGTAGTATCCTCCATCAAGTCCCCACGAGAGGCAAATATTGAGAGGTCTACTTATCTCAACATCAAGATGTATAAAATCTAACACATGGTCACAACGATGAATATCATAATAGACTTTATCTTATTTCAATCTCATACTAGGGTTTCTCCATCTCTCCAAGAACTAATGATCTACTCAGACATGGAGGTAATCAACATCATGGCAATGGTAATGGGAACAATCATAGATGAATAGTACTTGTATAAATCCACAACGAGTATAGGAATTACAACAAGATCTAGACAAGGTGTAGATGGGATGGATGGAGATGGTGGTGATGCAATGGTGGACGATGAAGATCGATGCATTAGCCTCCTGGATCTGCGCAGGGCGAAGATGGATCCCCGGTGGATGAGTTCCCCCTCTAGATGCCTTCCGGAGGTGAGGTTTCTGCGATTTCTTGTGTTCTGTATGTCATCTCCTCGAACCAATTGCACGAGGTGAAACTATTTGACGAGGCGGAGGCAGCGCCAGCTATACGACCGGAGCTATACGGCGGAAAAATTGCTCCGCCCGTATAGTTGGTCGTTGCGCCCTCTGTTTCCCTTGTTCGCTTATGGTTTTCTTCTGGTATTATTAATATTTCCTAAATAAGCGATTTACGTTATTTTTGGCTCCTTTTCTCCACAGTGCAACTGCTTCAAGAATTGTGTCCATTGGATCCATCATCTGTCCTGATCCTGGTGAAAACAGACATAAAATGTGTGCGCGAACACCGTAAAATGCCAAGATCATACATCTACAATGCAAAATAATAATATAAAACATGATGCAAATATGCACTCATCATACGCTCTTCGAACAACTCGATGATATCTTCGGCTGGTTGGTCCACCGCCCGGTAATGTGGCACCATGTTCCATGCCATCCCTTCTGGTGGGGGCGGTGGTCCAGCAGCAACAACTGTGAAATCCAGATTAGGCCGATGCAGGCGAACAAGTGCCAATGCAGCCTTGGCACCCACGACTAAATGTTATACACGCACTCGCGGACCGCACTGGCATCCTGAAATTTCTTCAGTAAAGCTGACAAGCTTGACGGCATCACATCCAAAGGGAACATCGCCTAGAAAATATGCTTAAGGCACAACTGCGACTTCTTCAAATAAAGCGGCACATGCGACGCACGGTATAGTTCTGCAGCATCGCCAACGCGACTGCACAATCTCGATCAACCCAAAGTACCCACTAACTTCTAGTTGTTCCTGGCTCAAGCAGTTCAGTCGAATGGCGAGTCGATCCCTCTTATCTTGCGGATGACGAGCGCTAACAACTACAAAATGCAGTACAAAGCGTAAAGACAGAGCGCCGCCACGAGTGGCTAGGAAAGGATAAGAAGCTAGAGAACTAACACTTAAACTGCTCGCTCAGTTGAGCCACCTCGCCCAGAAGGTACTTCTCGCGTGCACTGGCCTTTTCGGCTTTTGACTTCCACACGTCCACGCCACCACGGATCATGGGCATCTCTCGCTCCAACAGTTTTACGCGGTCACGCAATCGAGACAGCAGCGACAACTCCTCCACCTTTGAACATGGTCGCGCCACAGGTTCATCGGTGCGAGGTGAGTCGGATGGACCACTCGAAGGAACCTATTACAAGTAGAGCAAGAGACAAATAATACCAACCATTCATAAATAACACCATAGCAGAAACATCAAAGTTCAGCAAGTCTCAAAACAGGGTACCCCATAAGGCACAGCGTAATTCAAAAGGAAGTCTGGAGAAACTAGACTATTACAAAAGGCGACTAAGCGATAGCCTATAGCTACGTGTTGGCACTTGGGGGCTTCCTCGAGTCTGTGGTAGTCTCCGACGCCATAGTCTTCTCAGTTACAGCCTCTGATGTTGTGGCTTTTGCCGTCTTTGCTCGCCTCAACTCGGCTGAGTACTTTGCGAGTGTCTCAATGAGGCGAGGACCATATTTATGATAGTGAGTAGCAAAGGGAGCAAAGACTACCTGCTGGCCATCTGCGGTAACTAGCATCGCCTTGGAGACCTCGCTAGGATTCAGCTCAACACCATGAGACATTGCCATGGCAAGTCCCATGGTCGCTCCGACTCCTCTCTGAGCATTCTTGAAGTCCATGGGAATGCCCTCAGCAGAGGACTCCACAAGGCCCTCAAGATCGTCAATGAGTTCGGCCTTGGGGAACATCTCCTCTCGTATACGCCCAAGTGTGCCCTTGGCCTTCTGGAGGGATTCCTTGGTGGCGACGCTGCGGTCTTCGACTACAGCTACAGCACCGGCCAAAGTGTACTGGCGAGCCAGAGCCTGGGCATTGAATCTCACGCTAGCAGCATCTGCAGAAGACATAACTAAGCATAGCAAACACAATGGCAAATATAGAAGACACAAACAGCAACGTAGCATCATACCTGATAGGGCCTCAGCAACAGAAATTTGTGAATACCTTCTCCCTGTCAGCTACAGCTGCCAGCAGGTCCTCCTTGCGAGTCTTTGACTCCTAGGCGGAGCGTTCCAAGGCTTCGACTGCCTTGTCACATTTCTTTTCCGCAGCGGCAAGACCCTTCTGAAAGGAATCGATGCAATGAAGAAGCTCATTATTCTCACCTGCAAGTGGAAACAGCACAACTCAAACTCACCAATTTTCATACAAGCGGCACATATGAAAAGAGTGTAAACTCACCTTCGAAGGCACGATGACAGGCTTCCAACAAAGCATGCTGATGTCCCATGGAAATAATCTGTTCAGCGAGGCGAGTGGATTCCTTCAGGACAGGCTGCAAAAGGGCAGCATGAGCATCAACCAAAATTTTGACTGACAATGATAAGAAAACTCACATGTTCCTCCAGGGACTCCGAAGTTTCCTTCTGAACAGATGTTCGGGAAACCATCTGGTGCCCCCAGTGTGGGCGGAACTCGAAGAATTGGCACCAGAGTTGGCCGCCACCTGGGGAGAAGGAGATCGCGCCGTCATCTCCTTAACTTTGGAGCCTGCGACTCCAGTCTCCTTCACAAAGCGACAGTCATCGGACGATGATGACGCAGTTTGGATACAAAAACATGCAAAACTACTTCAGAAGAACATATTTTGGGAAATAAAGACGAGCTAGCAGGAGTATAAAACATACCCATCAAATTGTCAAGGTCGAACGAGTCCTCGGATGCCTCATTCGGTGTCCTCAGCTTCTTCCATGGAGGAGGAGCCATGGTGTGCACAGGCACAGCAGGAATCGTCTCCTCTATCGCAGCCGGAGGACCCCCCCCCCGGCATCATCGGTGATGATGCATTTGAATCCTCGCTTTAGGACCACTTGCGAGTCCTGTTCCCGCCGGACTCGGGGGCTTCCCGTTCTTCCTCAACAGGGACGGTGGAGCCTGACTCATCCTCCTCTTCGGCTTCACGAGGGATTACTCCCTCCGGCTGAGGAGGCAACATAGTGGTCACCTTCCAGTCCTGGCACAAATGAACAACATCAGTATACAAGGAAACCTAGCAGGCAATCGAAAAACAAGAAGAGATCACAAGAAATCCACCTCAGGCGGAGGATGACTCGCATAGAAGGGAGGCACGGCTAAGTCACCAGGGAGTCTCTCCTTGGCTATGTACTTGGTCAGTAGCTGAAACCTCTTGTCCACCTCACCTGAAGAAATATTCTCTCGCGAGATGCGAGTGACATCTTCAACGTCAGTCTAGGAACACATCGGATGCGCCCTAGCCTGCAGTGGCTGCACCCAACGACACATCCATGTGCGAATGAGGTCTGCGCTGCCTACTTCCTTTCCTATGTGGAGCTCAAGGTCGCAGACGCGCTTGTACAGAGCCTCGGTTTTCTCGGCTTCGCCAGGCATCACCGTGTTCTTCCACGACCTCCTTCTCTTGCATTCTGCCTTTGGATCAAAAGGCGCAAGTCCGAAGTGTTCCTCATCAACCTTCTGGTCACGGATATAGAACCACTTCTCCCTCCACCCTTGAACAGATGTATTGAAGTTGATAGCAAAATATGTGACATTAGGGTCTACATGGACCCCGCAGCCTCCTATATCATAGACTACTGACCCAGAGCCCGACTGGCATTTCAGCTTGAAGAGTTTTTTGAAAAGGCCAAAGTGTGGCTCGATTCTGAGCTAGCACTCCAAAGGGTGATGAAGCAAGCAATATGAAGGATGGAGTTTGGGGTTAGCTGATGAAGCTGGAGCCCGTAGAAGCAGAGTAACCCCTTCACAAACTTGTGAAGGGGGAGAGAAAGACCACGAATGATAAAAGCGAGGAACATCACCCGAAATCCGACAGGAGGACTGGGGATTACCTCATCGCCGGGAATCCGGCAGTCATCCTCCGTAGCAGGGAGAGCACCATCTTGGCGCTAGTTGAATAGCTTTGTCTCCTTGACGGTGGTTCACCGCCACGACCCATTCATGACGTGTGTGCCTGGGCCTTTCTTCTTTCCAGTCGTGGCGGCAGTACTAGTGCCTGTGGCGGCAGCGCCCTTCTTCTTAGCCGCAATAGTGGCGGCCGCAGATCCAGCGCAGAAGCACCCTTCTTTTTCCGCATCTTGCACTTGCGGTGGGAGCACAAAAAGTAGCCGGGAAAGGTTAGGAGGCCGTCTAGTGCAGCAAGGAGGTGCAAGCAATGGAGAACTGAGGAGTAGCAATGGAGGAAGCGTGCAAGGAAGAAGATGAGTTGTGAGGAAAATTACCGCACAATAAATCCCTACTTAACCTCACCGCAGATGCAATCCAACAACCAGAAGTACACCAGCCAGACGCGTGGCATAAACCGATATAGATGCGTGGTAGAGAAACAGCGAACCGTCGCTCCACTCCTCCCATTACGCGCGAGAATCGAGGAGATGTAGTTAAAATCGAAGATTACGCATGCCTAGTCAAATCCAAGTCAGAAATGGGCCCCACTTTCGTCACGTCCCATCAAAACCGCTCACACAGGCAAATGAGATCATCTCATTGTCTGCACTGACGTCATTAACTCTAGCAGGAGCATTTTCTGACTATTCTAGTCCTCACTCGAGTCTTCGACTCTTCCAAGCACTCGGGGGCTACTCCTAACAGGAGTGCTGGCCGTGCACCCGATAAACTTCATAAACTTCCAAGCATTATGACAATGTGTTTCCTCTCAAAACCCTTCACTCGAATCAATGATTCGATTGTGGACTCGGGGTTACTCCCATAGGAAGTGCTGAAGGCATATTCGACTGAAATAAATAAAAGACGGCAGCAGTCAAAAACACCCATAGTCTCCAATCGAGTCTACGACTCGAATAGGCACTCGGGGGCTACTCCCATAGGGAGCGTTGGTTGTGCACCCTATGATTTTTTCTTGTGCATAACTATGTGTTGACTGTGTCCACACTCGAAAGCATTGGCGACTCTGCCTCATATTTCCCCTGCAAAGAGACTGCGTCTCCTGGGCCATCCGAATCATCTCCGCGATGACAAAGGTCGGATGCCACGCTTGCAGCGTGAAAATAGGACCTAAAGAAGGCCTAGCAACGCACCTGTTGTGCTCTACCAGAAATAATTCGTGCCTACAGGTACGATGAAATAAGCCTTGACGAACGCGTCGAGTGATCACACTTATACACTGGGATTCAACTCTATAAGACCTCCGTGGCATGAGTCGAATTACGCCAGCACTTTTCCGAATTCGAGGCCGGGGACTCGAGTTTGAGTAGATTGCATTGTTTTGCCCTAAGGCAGTTAACTGATCCCGATGCATCGGATGAATCAGGCACGTATATCGACAGCCCCTATGATATAACTTAGAGCGCTCGAAAGCATGCTCAACTATCGTCGGATTGATGACAAGTACGCCATGAGGGGGTCCTCGAGGCGTACGGAAGAGAGGGGGTGAGACGTACGGTATTTCGAGACGGTGAGCACACAAGTTTACCCAGGTTCGAATCCGCCGGCTTTGGACGGATCCTACTCCTGCTAGTAATCCAGTAATACGGTAGAGCCAGAATATGGGTTACAAGGGTTTCGCCTGTGTGAGTTGAGTTTGTAGACTATTGAGGTGCCCTAAAGGCTCTCCCTAGGACGGCTTATATAGATATCCCGCCTAGGGTTTACAGAAGAGATCTATCCGGCTACAACTAAGAGTCTGTTATAGAGTACATCTTGAACTACAAGTAACACGATGGGCCTAAGTCTGTAAGTCTTCTGGGCCATCCCGTAGCCGGATTGGACTTCGTCTTCTCTCACTGACTGGGCTGCCCGTGAAGCAATGCTCTAACCTGAAGTGGGCCACCCTGGTCAGTGAGGAACTGTGAGGATACCCGGAAAGTATATCCCCAACGGCAGCCCCCGGAGGCCTCCAAGATCCAAAGTCGGATTCATCATCGTCTAGCTTGATCTTCGGCTTGCAGAATCTTGAAGGATTCCTGAAACTTCACAACAAAAAATACGATCCGGGTCTTAAAAGTAAGTCGGACCTCGCAATTGGTTACTCGGATTTTCCAGCTCGCTTTTAAACTAAGCCGGAACTTGGTCTCTAACGCCACCCGACACAAGCATGGTCAAGTCACGCCATTCATCAAGACGATCACACAGTTGGTCTGGCGTTTGCGGAACCAAGGCATCGTTTCAATGCGTGCGTGGAGATCGAGGCAACGCAATCATCGCGTGGGCCCTTCCCAGTTCTTTCCACGACGCATGGCGGTTACACTGTAGCGTTTGCACGAATCTTGGCGCAGGTAGGTGGATATAAGGGGTTTAGATTTCTTCTTCTCATCCCCACCAGTCCTTTGTCGTTCCTTCCTTCCCAATCTTCCCACGCGCATAGAGCCTCCTCGTCCTCCTCCCACAGAGCTCCTAGCGCTGCCACCTTAAGGTCACTTCCTCATCGGAGAAAAATGGCTTCTTCATCCTCTTCCTCCTCCGGCTGGCGGCAGCGGCAAAGGCGGCGGCGAAGCTGCAGCGGAAAAGGAAAGCTACAGGGAATCTGGATCCCCTACGCCCTCGACGAGGCAGGCCTCAAGAATGTGGAGAAGGAGGGGCCGTCGCCGCCGGGCGATCGGAGCGGCTCAAGGAGACCGTCCCCAACCCGCACGAGGGCGAGCGCGTCCACTTCGGCACCCATCTGGACCGAGGTTTGTCCTTTCCTCCCTCAGAGTTCTTCTTCGAGGTGATTGACCACTATGGAGTTCAACTCCACAATCTTCCTCCCAACTGCATTCTAGAGATGAGCGCATATGCTGCGCTTTGCGAGGGCTTTCTCGGCATTAGGCCGAGTTTGCTTCTTTTCCGGTATTATTTTCATGTCCGGAGAAATTCCATCACCACCGGTGTTCCTTATATCATCGGCACCATTAGTTTTTCGGTTAGATGAGACCGGGCTTATCCCAAAATTTCCGCCAGTGACTCGGTCAAACAATGGCCAGCCACTTTTTTCTACCATAGGGATATTCGGCCCCGAAAGCTACCGCTTGTCGACTTTTGTCGACAGAGCCGCCACGGCCCAGCCTTCCTAGGACGAGGCTGCTCCGGCTCTCACCGACGATCTGATCCTCGCTAAGAGGCGGATCGAATATCTTATCAAGCACAAGGGTCTGAAAGGATCCGACTTAGTCCAATGCTGGGTCTCACGTCGGATCCAGCCACTTCAATACCACGGGGATAGACTGATGCACTCCATCACGTCTTCCAAAAATGACTCTCTCCACATTAGCCCCAAAGCCTACACCTCTTAAGGCTACATCAGCTAGATCAAATGGCTGATCAAGGAGCGGATCGAGAGGATGATTCTGGAGATTTCTCTGGACATGCACACTGCGGATAATCCCGTGGTGTTGGTAAGATCCTATCAGAACATCTTCTGCATGTTTCACTTTTCAATATATTGCAATGCTGATTTGTGTATTTATTTTCAGCTTGCTGACCTCCCCGAGTCGGAGCTTGCTCCACTCGAAGGATATCCTCCTGAGTTTTCTCAGGAGACTGAGGTGGTTCCATTCCTGGATCTTGCGCTCAAGAAGCGCAAAGCTCCGACAGTGGCAGTTGGCACAAAGGAGGTGCTAGTCGTGAAGACGTATCCTTTCCGTCACAACTTTTCCGCCTTTGCTGTTTACTCAAGTTTCTTTCCGAGATGTAATGTTTCCGACTTTACTACTTTCTCAGAGCAAAATCAATCATCAAGGGCAAGGGGAAGGGGACTTCTTCGAAGCCCTTGCGCCAGACGAAGCTTACAATAGCTTCCCCTGCTGTGGCTCCTCCGACTCTGTTCCCTCAACCTTCTGCAACTCCGGTGATTGCAGAAGATCCGGCTCCTCAAGCGGAGCCGACGATCCTTGTCGATAATCGACGTCACCACCAAAGGTTAGCTCAAGATAAGGGTGAACCTCTTCGGTAATGATCCTCGGCTGAAGTCTTCACGATAACCTCCTCAACAATCCGGGTCTTGCCAAATTTGGCTTATCCCGAAATCATGGAGGAGATCCAGCTGGCCGTGCAAGTCCGGACAAAAGCCATCTATCCTCAAGAGGAGGCGCAAGAAGCAGAGGACGCCAAGTTCTCCGACCTTCTTGCTCAAGTCCGCTGCGATGAGAAGATCAGATCATGAAGCTTCCAACAGCTCCATGATCCCTCTTACTCTTGCCGAGAAGGTGGCAATGAAGTGAACGCTGGTTTAGACAAACTCACCATGAAAGCAATATGTAAGTCGAATTCCAACTCTTGTTTTTACATTATGTTATATCATATCCTCTAGCCCCAAGCATGAAGTAGGATATAGAATCCGAGTTTATGCTTTCATTAGGATGCCAAAGAACGAACTAGTGTAGTTTCAAGGCTCGTGCTGATATTTAGTAAAAATATTAGCCCGAGTCTTAAGTAGCTTTCTGACTTTGGGTATTCTGACTTACAGAAAGTATGTTCCTATAACCAGGAATTATTGTCCAATGTCTGTAATAAGCGGAGAGAGATCAAAGCTCTCCGGCTTAAAAATGCTGAGCTCAAGGTAGCCAAGGACGAAGCCGAAGGTAAACATTTCGAGATTCAAACCTTGCCTTTTGCTTTTTAATGTCGAACTTTTCTGAATTGTTGTTCTGTTTTGACTTACAGCGTTGGTGAAACAATCCATCGCTATGATTGAAGAGGCCGAGAACCTCAAGACCTTGGTGGTGGAGAACAAAGGACTTCGCCAAGAGCTAGAAAAGCTCAAGGTGGATCATGAAACGAGCATAGCTCAAGTCCTGGAATCCTCCTCCATGGCCACTGAAGAGCATGATCGCAAGATTGCCGCTCAAGATAAAGTTATCTCGGACCTCAAGGATGAGGTTGACAGAGAGAAGGATATCTCCCAAGCACTCCGGGCTGAACTCCAGAGTCTCCGGGAAGAGAAAGCCAAGATTGACGACGTCATTCTTGGTAAGTTCCATCTATCTGATTTATCATTTCCTCGACTTTTATCAATGTCGGTTCCTTATCTTTATTTTGTGTATAGGTCCTCTGAACTTGACGGACTCCTCCTTGTCCGAGCCCCGCACTCACTGGCTTACCCAAGTCGGTGATCTTCTTCATGACTACCGCCAATCCCTTGAGGATATTGGAGAGTCTCTCAGGATTCCGGACATGCCAAGCATGTCGGACTTCCAGGTGCGGGAGAAGGCCAAGGAGATGCCGCAACTCGTTCGGGACTAGAATATGTCCTACGCGCGGACTGCCGCGCAGAATGCCCTCTCCATGGTCATGAGCCACCATGGAAACATGGAAATATGGCAAGTGACTAAAGGGGACTGCAAGGTAGACGAAGACGGCCAGGAGGAAGACCTTCAAGCCATCATGCACTCCTGCGCCGGATATGGGTGCCATGTAGCTGACCTGACTAGCTACGAGGTGCCCTTCTTCACCCGCGTGGATACTCCGCCACCTCCTCCAGAAGACGCCGAAGAAGTTTCCGACGATGAACGCACCAACTCGGATGCGGATATCTCGGAACGATATCAAAGCGGAGTGACCAGCGAGCCAGTAGATCCTTCATCTCCTCCTGCATCATAGACCACAAACTTATGTATTATTCTGTGAAAGAACATGATGCGCATCTGAAGTCTACTTCTTATCTCCTTTCTCTTTTCGGGAGCAGAGCTGAAAAAGATGGGAAATTCCAATTTTGTAAATATGAAGTACTATGACTTTTTGTTAGTGCTAAGTTTTTTTATCTATTCACCACTTTTGTTTTAGATTTTTTGTGTGCTTGAAATGTTTGCAAAAGCACTCAGAATTTTTCATCTCTACTTATCGTTTATCTGGCTTTCCGCCTCGTCCCTTTTGTGAGTCGGCTAAACCTTCAGCCGGAAACTTTGCCGAGCAACGGAGCTCAATTGCTAAACCAGTTTAAACTCGGAAACAAAGCCGGCTTCCAGTACCAACAATTCACTACTCGGAAAATACTCGCATCCAGCAATCAAACAAATAACCTAAGTAAAGACTAGGATTTTTAGAGTTACACCCGAGGATAGCAGTTTTAGAGTCGGAAACCTAAACCAGAACGAACATGAGCATAAAGTACTTTCAAGCATTCTGGGATTTTCGACTATGACATGATCATTAGGAAATAAGATGGTAAAAACTTCTCGGAAAAACTTTGAGGTAACCAAAACTTTTATTTCTCACAGAACATGTACATATGTGTGATTACAAAGAAGGATAAACTAAGAATAAAAGGGACGTAGCTGAGCAATATTCCATGGTTTGTCTAACTCATCCGGATTTGTACTGCCTCCAGCTCTCTTTCTCTTCTTAGTAGCAGGTCTTTCTTTTACTGGCCTCATGTCAGTTAAGTAGTACGATCCATTGTGCAATACTCGACTAACTAGAAAGGGCCCTTCCCATACTGGGGAAAGTTTGTGCTTTCTTTGTTGCATAAGCCGGAGGACCAAATCACCTTTATTAAAAGATCTAGTTCGGACTCTCTAGCTATGATACTTGCGTAACTTCTGCTGATAGGCTGTAGATCTCATTTCAGCAACGACGCGAACTTCTTCGACTAAGTCGAGATCATTTTGTCGAGAAATCTCGGCATCCTCTTCGATATACGCGGCCACTCTAGGAGACGTATGAATTAAATCACTAGGAAGAACTTCTTCTGCGCCATAGACCAAGAAGAAAGGTGTATATCCTGTTGACCTGTTCGGAGTTGTTCGCAAACTCCAAATTACAGAGGGTAGTTCCTCTGCCCAAGCCCTCGCAGCACGTCTGAGTGGTGCTTCGAGTCTCGGTTTCAAGCCTTGTAGAATTAAACCATTTGCTCTTTCGACTTGTCCGTTAGCCTGTGGATGTGCGACTGACGCAATGTCAAGCCAGATATTTTGTTCATCGCAGAATTCAGCCAGTTCTCCCATAGAAAAGTTACTCCCGTTGTCCGTGATAATGCTATGCAGATAACCATACCAGATTATAACATCCTCGACAAATATTTTGGCTGTTGCTCCATCACAACTAGTGACAGGTTTAGCCTCGATCCACTTTGTGAATTTGTCCACCATCAATAAGAGGTGCGTGAATCCACTTGGTGCTCGTTTAAAAGGTCCTACCATATCAAGCCCCTAGACCGCAAAAGGCCATGTTATAGGTATTGTTCATAGCTGATCAGCCGGAACATGAGCTTGCTTGGCGTACTTTTGATAGCCTTTGCATGTCTTGACTAATCGTTCGGCATCTGCCTCGAGTAGTTTAAAAAATCCATGTCGAAAAGCTTTTGCCACTAAAGATTTGGCTGCAGCGTGGTGACCACACTTGCCTTCGTGGATTTCTCTTAAGATCTCCACTCCTTCTTCCGGAGATACACAGCGCTGAAAAACCCCGGAAACACTCCGTTTATGGAGCTCACCTTTAACAATAGTATAGGCTTTTGCTCGTCGGATAATCTGCCGGCTCAGCACCTCGTCTTCGGGTAATTTGCCATCTACCAAGTAATCAAGGTAGGGTTGAGTCCAGCTGGGAATTACAGCCAGGACTGCTATTAAAGGTGAATCGGATTTGGTCGGATATTCCTCATCTAATCCCTTTATCGAGGGAACTTTGAGGTGCTCTAAAAATGCGCCATTCGGGACCTCTTTCCGTGCAGAGCCTATTCGAGATAGTGCATCTGCTTCCTCATTTTCTGCTCGAGGGATGTGTTGAACTTCAAACCCTTCGAACGATTTAGATAGATCATCCACGACAGCTTTATATGCTGCCATGTGCTTATTTGCATTACAAATATCCGAGACTTGCTGAGCAACAAGATCCGAATTTCCGTAACACATCAAAAGTCGGATGCCAATATCCTTAGCAATCCGGATTCCATGCAGCAGTGCTTCATACTCGGCAATGTTGTTTGTCGCTGTGAAGTGGATCTGCAACACGTATAATAGTTTATCTCCTTGGGGTGATTTGAGCACCACGCCAGCCCCCGAGCCCCCTCGAGCCTTAGACCCATCAAAAAAGAGGGTCCAATATTCCGACTCAGGGAGGGTCATGTTCTCCTTGGTCTCTGTCCAATCAGCAACAAAGTCGGCAAGGATCTGGGATTTGATTGTTGTCCGAGGTTTATACTCAATATCGAAAGCTGAGAGCTCTATGCCCCATTTGGTGACTCGTCCTGTGGCGTCGTTGTTGTTGATTATGCTCATGGGAGCTTTGCTCACCATGGTAATTCGATGCTCCTGAAAATAGTGTCGTAACTTACGAGATGCTAGGAAAACACCGTAAGCCAACTTTTGATAGTGCGGATATCGCTGTTTTGATTCTGTCAAGACCTCGCTGACAAAATAAGTCGGACGCTGCACCAGGTGTTCATGATTTTCCTCTGGTCTCTCCACCACCATGACGATACTAACGACCTTATTTGTCACAGCGATATAAAGCAACATCGGTTCCTGAGGTTCCGGCGCTGCAAGGATAGGAGCAGATGAGAGTACTTTCTTCAGGTCTTGTAGTGCAGCTTCAGCTTCATACCCGCATAAAATCTTTGGTCTTCTTCAGGAGTTTGTATAATGGTGCGGCTCTTTCACCAAGCCGGCTTACAAATCGACTGACCGCAGCAATGCAACCAGTTAATCTTTGCACGTCCTTCAGGCGAGTTGGCCTGGAAATATTGAGAATAGCCTTGATCTTGTCGCGGTTCACCTCTATGCCTCTTTGAGACACGATGAAACCTAACAATTTTCCGGCTGGTATTCCAAAGAAGCATTTCTTCGGATTAAGCATGATGTTGTATTTTCGTAGATTGGCGAACGTTTCCTCCAAGTCGGAAATGAGTGTTTCCTTCTTTTTGGACATCACCGCGATATCATCCATGTATGCATGTACATTGCGTCCGAGTTGGTCGTGGAGACAACGTTGCATCGTGCGCTGGTACGTAGCTCCTGCGTTCTTCAGCCCAAAGGGCATTGTAACAAAATAGAAGGTTCCGAAGGGGGTTATGAATGAAGTCTTGACTTTGTCAGATTCCTTCATCAGTATTTGGTGATAACCGGAATATGCGTCGAGAAAACATAGGAGTTCTGAGCCTGCCGTAGAATCGATAACTTGATCAATTCTAGGCAGAGCGAACGGATCTTTTGGACAAGCCTTGTTCAAGGCAGTATAATCAACACACATCCTTAAATCAGTGGTGTCCTTTTTAGGGACCATTACAGGGTTGGCCGACCAATCAGTATGGATGACCTCTTCTATGAATCCGGCTAACTCGAGCCGCGCTAGTTCCTTAGCTATTGCCTTACGCTTTTCATCACCAAACCGTCGTAAGGACTGTTTGACGGGTTTAGCGTTCAGGTTTACATTTATAGAGTGCTCGGCAATTTCCCTAGGTACTCCGGTCATGTCAGATGGCTGCCATGTGAAGATATCTTGATTCGCTTGGAGGAACTTGACGAGCGCGCTTTACTATGCGCTACTTAGGCCTACGCCTATCTGGGTCACCTTGGAGGGGTCGTCATCCTTCAACGGCGTCGCCTTCGTCTCTTCTGATGCCTTGAACTCCGGATTTGGCTTTGTCACCTCCTTCTTCGTCGCAGGCATCTCGGACGGATCTATGCTCTTCTTGATCTCCTAGTACTCAAGGCGGCAAAGACGGCTTAAAGGCGGCATTTCCATCCTCGCACTCTCGCGCCTTCTTCGGGTCTCCCCTGATGGTGATTACGCCATTGGGACCTGGAATTTTCATCATATTGTAAATGTAACACGGACGAGCCATAAAAGCCCAGTAAGCCGGACGTCCGAATATAGCGTGGTATGCGCTCTTGAACGGGACCACTTCGAAGGAAAGTGCCTCCGTCCGATAATTCTTTGGTGTTCCAAAAGTAACACCCAAAGTGATCTCTCCTAGGGAATTAGCCTGTCTTCCTGGGACAACTCCGTGAAACATCACAGAGCTGTGGTTCAGCTGTGTTTCCGAGATCTTCATCCGGCGTAGCGTTTCGACATAGAGAATATTGATGCTGCTACCACCGTCCATGAGGGTTTTGGAGAAACCATAACCATCAATAAGCGGATTGGCGACATATGATTTTCCTCGCCTATGTAGCTTAGGCGGATGATCAGCGGTCAAACGTTATTGCTACTTCCGACCAGTCCAGAGCATCGAGGGATGCCGAATCGCTATTGAGCTCGTGGAGAACTGCTTTCTTGACCTTTGTTGGTTGAGATCCGAGGAAGGTGACGTAAGTGTCCTTCTTAGTGGGAAAAGTTTTATTCCCTTCCGACTTGGGATTTGAAGTGTCGGCTTCCTCCATGTCGGAATCTTCCTTGGTTTCTTTGTCTTTTTCGGGATTTTTCTTTCCCTTCTTCCGCTTGGCTTTGTAGCCCGCGGTATCATCTCTCTTGATGTCGTCGTTAAAACAACATTCAGCGTTGGTGTGGGATGAGCCCCCATTGGCGTCCAAATGATGCACACATGGGTTATTGGCGATGTCGGCCCAAGTGTAGGTTTTGCCTGGTTGTTGCTCTCCTCTACCTTGGACCCTTGATGTCCCACGGCCACGCCCGTGGCCTCCTCCATGTCCTCCTCGTCCTCCAGACCCGGAAACAGTAGTGACTACCGCTGTCTCCGCATTGGGTTTTTCTTCCGAGGTATTTTGTGCTTCTGAGCTTGTTGCTTTGGTTGTTTTGCTGACTGAGGCACAGCCAAGGCATTGAGTAATCCCTCTGCATCGTCGTCAGCATCTGCATACATGCTCGCTGTTTCTAACATTTGTCCCAGATCAGTAACCTTGTCACACTTCAAGCGATGGCGCAGTAAACCAATTGGGAGACCTGCGATGAAAGCTTCAATCGCAGTTTGATCGTTTACTCCTTCGCAGGAGTTTTTGGTGTCAATCCATCATCCGAGGTAATCCCAGCAAGTTTCTCCGGCTTTCTGGGTGCAACGCTATAGGTCTCCAACCGTACAAGGCCTCCGATATGTGCCTTCGAAATTCCGAAAGAACGCACTTTGTAAATCATACCAGTTATAGATGGTGTTTGCCGGAAGTTCATTGAGCCATGATCGTGCCGTCTTCCGCAACATAAGTGGGAGATATCGGGTTGCAACCAGGTTGTTTCCGCCTTTGGCGATGCAGCAAGCTTGGAAGAAATCCTGTAACCAGGTGTCTGGCCGAGCCATGCCGTCGTAGGCTTGAATATGTCTTGAGATAACAAATTGTCGTTGTATTGGGAACGGCAGTACCTAAAAAGGTTAGATAGAGGTGTGGGGACTAGCAGGAAAGCTGTCGACGGCGTCCGCAGGCGATATTGGATACGAGCGTGAAGGGACGCAAGAAGTACCAGGTTCGGGCCCTCGTGGTGAGGTAAAGCCCTACTCCGCCTGATCCGACTATGTGGAATATCTGAGCTACAAGTGCTCCTCGAGTTGTATCCTTTAGCTACCGCCTTAAATGAACGAGATCCACCTTTTCATCGAGGCCCTCCTCTCCTTATATAGGAAGAGAGGCAAGGGTCTTCTTGGCTGGTCCGACCAAGCGGCCCCATAGGCGGTCCCAAATGACTAGTCATCTATAGTACCCAGCATGGTGTGTCACATCGGTGTATGAGCGGTATGGCTGTCGTAGGTACAGTGGACACCGTGCGAGCCCGTCGCCAAGACAAAGCCATCGTTTCCCCACCACGCCAAGTCTTCGGTATGGGCGGGTGGTTGCCCGCCTTGTCGCCGTACATGCGACTGCGTAATCGATACGCATGTCGCCCCGTCCTCTCCGATTGATCCGCTATGTCGTCAGATTCGACACCTCTCCATGGTCCGGTTCTTGGGTGGTAGCGGTCCATCCTACCTCGTCCGGCCAGATTCGGGTCACCGCCGAGATCCGACTGTCTTGTTTCTTATTCGGGTGGGGTATCCGGGGATCATCCCCCTGACACTAGCCCCCGAGCGCGTGTGGATTCCGCCCTTGGGCGAAATGCGCTCCTTTTGCTTTTCAATTTTGATCCGGCCGAGCTGGCGGTTGCGCTACCCGTGGCGTCAAGCTGCCACGCATGCATCGCTGCGCCATCATTGCTTTCTGCGGCGGGCGGCGTAACGTCCGTCGCCGCGTCGCCTCGGGAACCGCTTGTCGGCGCTTGGTTCGCCCCAGATCTTCTGCGCATCCGTCCGGCACACGGGATCTAGGCGCGGTTGGGATGTGGGTCACCGGATGCGCCACGTGGCCCTGATGGTTGCCCTTCCGATCCTTTAAAGGGATGTCGCGGGGCGCTTCTTTCGCCGCTCCCTGCAATTTTTCTCTCCTTCTCGCCTTGCTGCTCACGTGTCTTGCCTTCTGCGCCGCCTGGCCGCCCATGCCGACGCTTACGGGCCACCGTCACTCCTCCGTTGCCGCTCCTTCTCCTCGGCGGAAATGGCGGCGATCGAACTGGTGCGGCTCCTCCGTCACCGAGGATCAGATCGTGAAGTATCACGCGACCCGCGTCCTCCCACCGGCGGAGGAGGTGGCGGTGCGGTTGGCGCCGGTGGGGGAAGTGTCGCCGCATCCGGCGGAGGGGGAGCGCGTTATCTTCCTCTCGCACCTGGCGCGCGGGTTTGCGCTGCCGTTCCACCCCTTCTTTCTGACTTTTCTGGCCTTCTTCGACCTCCGCATCCACCACCTCGGCGCCAACGCCATCGGAACGCTGGCGCATTTCATGGCGTTCCACGAGAGCTACCTCGGGATCTAGCCGGATCTCGGGCTCTTCTGCCGGCTCTTCCGAGTTCGGCCGCAGGTCCAGTACACGAAGTGCCCGCTAGTCGTCTGCGGTGGCGCCTCCATATACTCCCGCTCCCAATCCGGCTACCCAAAGTTCTTGCTCCAGGACACGGTACGGCTGTGGCAGCAGTCGTATTTTTATGTCAAGAACGTCACCGGCGTCGATCGGATAAACCTGCCGGCCTTCCAAGACGTCGAGTCCAGCCGGCAAAACTGGACTCAAGGTCTACGGTGACAAGGCGGAGACGGACGCGATGCTGGCACGCATGCGCTCCCTTGTCACCTGCCAGCTAACCGGTCGGGACATCACCCTTAGCTGGATGTCCCGGCTGATGATGCCGCTCCAGCAGCGGGCGCACAAGATGTGCTTCTACTCCGGCCGGCTGGACCCGACCCGGCTGTCGCGCCGCGATCCCCTCTACCACAACTTGAAGGAGTGGTTGTGGACGATCAGCAAGGAGCGGCTGCCGGAGAACTGGAGGTTCATCCTGGCGCCCTATAGCCGGGAGAACCGCGCGCCCCGGGTAAGTTCTTGTAGCCGGAATTTTTGCTTATTCCCTCTGTTATCTCCTTGTTCTGTCTGGCTGACCTTTTGCATTCGCCAGATCTTCCCCTACATCCTTCGCGAGGAGGGCGACACTCCTCTCGAGGTGTTCGCGCCGGACTTGCCCGAACCGCGCGCTCGGTGATCCGGCGAGGAATCGGATGGGGACGGCGATGCCTTCCCAGCTGAACGAGCAGTCGCCGATTCGCACGCTGGAGGTGCGAGGAAGAGGAGGCCGACCGCTGGCAGCGACGCGCTCCGCGGTGGACGGCGAAGCAGGCGGGAGCGGCTCCGGCCATTCCGGCTCCCGCCGGCCTGCGGCGGAGGAGCCGGCTCCGAAGAGGGGCCGGACTAGCGCCTTGCCGCCAAGCCGTCTTGGCCGGAATAAAGGGCCGCCCCCGGTTGTGCCGGGATACGTTTTTCTCCCTCCCCCCTCGGTGCTTTCTGTTTGTTTTTCCTTGGCCTTGCTTTTCTGACTTTAGCCTGTTTTGCTCTTGTCTTTTCCTCTTTCCCTTTAGCGCACTGGTTTCTTTCGGCGCCGCGAGCCCGGCTCGGACGCCAGCCGGGTCGCCGCCTCGCGCCCCGACTGATCCAACCGGCGCCTCCCCTTCCTCTGAGGCGCAGCCTCCTTCTCCTCCTCAAGCCGAGCCTGCCCTTCCCACCGGAGGGTCCCCACCGAAGCAAATCGCCCCAGGAAGGTTCCTCCACGGGCGGGCTACACGGCAAGGAGCTTGTCGTGGTTGGCGACGACGACTCCGACGAGGCGCTCGGGGAGGAGTGGGAGATAGCGGTGCTCGCGGCGAAGGAGTCCTTGGCCGTCAACGCCGTGGACGACGACGCCTCCTCCGCTGCTTCGCTGTCGGATCTTGCCGCCACGCTCGAGCTGGCGGTCAAGGAGATCCGGCTGCTTGAGGCCACAGCTGGTGGAACCCGCAGCCTAGAGCAGAAGCTTGCTGCTGCCAACGGGACCTCCCAGAGTAAGTCCGTCTTATCCGTCTGGCTCTTTTTTTATATATAATAGTCGGCTTCGTTGCAGCCATCCTCGTGTGTGCTCAGCGCGAGATCGATCGCTTGAAGAAAGCGAACGACCGGATGAGCAGGTCCAACTCCACGCTGTGCTTGCAGAATAAGGACTGGCATGCGCGGGTAGACGGCTTGGCGGCTACCGTCAAGGAGCACGACGCCTCGCTCGCTAGCCGGGCCGAAGCCTTCTCCCTTCTCGAGGCCTAGAACAAGGACCAAGAGAAGGAGATAAAACGGCTGGCGGTCAAGGAGAAGGCGCTGGTGGAGGAGCTGATGCAAGTCAGCCACACTGCCAAAGGTGAGTTCTTTCTTCCGTCTTCTTTTCTTTCCGGATCCGGTAGCCGGATTTTACTCCTCTTTTCTGACAGCCTTTTACCCCGGCATAGACCTGCTGGCCTACAACCGACTGCAGGAGAACTGGCCAGGAGCGCAGCCGATGGCTCAGGAGCTCGTCTTCCTTCTTGGCGAGGAGGCTGCGAAGCTTCGTCAGGCGGCGCGGGACATCTTCTCCTTTATGTGGCCAGAGGCTCCGGTTCCGGAGAAGATGGCGCAGCTGGCGGCGAAGGTGGGAGAGGTGCCAGCTGTGGTGGACCGGCTGCGGGATCTGGCGGCCCGGGGTGGCGCGGAGATGGCCTTGGCGCTGATGCTTTCCTGGTACAAGGATGCTCGCGTCGAGAAGATCGATGGGGCTTCGCGCTGAGCCGATCTTGCCGCCATCCGCCAAGCCCATCCGGAGCTTCGCGGGTTCGCCATCAAGATAGCCGACTACGTGGATCCGGACGAGGTGCTCACTGACTCGGAGTCCCCCGACACTCCGGATGCGGAGTCCTCGGTGCCGCCGCCTGCCAGCGCCGGAGCCGGAACAAGCACTGCGGCTCCGCCCCCGCCTCCAAAGATCTGCCACCAGAACCCCCACGGCAAAGGCCCGCTTAGCTGCTGCCCGGGATGCCGGGTGTATTTGTCTTGTTTTAGGTTATCGTGGAACTTGTTCGTCTGCACTGGCCATCTTTGATGCGGGTAACTCTCGAGCTTCGCCTCCCTTTTGCTTGTTAATATTAAATTTTGAGTCTTCCTTTGCTTGTGTCTTGAATTTTCTTTTGATATCTTTGCCCACTTGGCCTGACCTAGCCTGCTACACACTTTAGTCGACAACTACACCTCTCAAGCGCGCCAAAGTAGGCGAGCCTGTGTCAATCTTCCTTGTCTTTATTGCTCCGCACTTGCCCTCACTGGCTCGAATCGCTGCCAAACGCCTTTAGCCGCCAGAACTACAAGATTCCACTGGGCGCGGCCTCACCAGTGGTATGTAGATTCGAGCGCTGATGGAGGCAAGGACTTCAATCTTCTTTCCTTCTCTGAATTCCGACCAAGTAGTCGACAAGAACGCACATATGCATACACATACATCTTCATAGGTTAATAGGTTAGTCCGTCAAATTGTAGCCGGGAAACGGCTTATTTTTTAAAAACTGGCTTGCTCCTTTCTAGGCACTTAGTCGCTTTCTCGTGTGTTCTGCTATTTTCGCTGCGTCCTTGCCGGACAGCCGGGTTGCGGTCTCAGTGGAATCGAAGGAGTGCCAAGACATTACGCACGGTACTAGCGGCTTAGCGGCTGGATTGGTTTGAGCTAGTTGCGGGGCCGGGACGCCCGATCTGTCACGCCTCTTCCCCGTTTTTCATGTGGGATGCCTCGGACTTTTGCTCTTGCTAGCCGGACAGCCGGTTATGGTCAGAAGACGAAGAGTGGGCCTCGACATCATCGCACACTACTCAGCGGTTTGTTGGCTTAACAGCGGGCCAGCGAGCCCCGGGTAGGGGTAGCCGAGCCGGAAAATTTTAATCGAAACAGTACGAACACATTTCGGAAGGAGCCCCGAGATTCTCGTGGAGTCCGTGATTACATATATGAGGTTTTCGGGATACATACCTTCGCTTGGCGACTAGGTGTAAAACGGGCGCAGGGGCGTTCAAGGACGCTCGGTCTCCTCGTCCGATTTGTCCATCTTGTTCTTCTTGCGCTGCATGCGTCGATGAGGTAGTAAGAGTCGTTGGGAAACGCCGCCGATGATGAAGGGCCCTCCTGTGGTGGTGATAGCTTGTGCATGCCCTTCGTGTCTTGCACCAACCGGAGAACCAGGTCACCTCGCGAATGCGATCGGGCGAATCCGCCGGAATGGTAGCGCGTAGTCGCTGCTGGTACAGTATGGATCTGGACAGGCTACTCGCTGGCCTCCTCCAGGAGATCTACCCCGTCCTCCCGCGCCTCCTTGTTGGCCTGATCGTCGTAGAGGAGCTTGCGGGGGGAGTCGAATTCGATGTCGGCAGAGAGGACGGCTTCCGATCCGTAGACCAGGAAGAATGGCGTGTAGCCGGTTGACCTATTCGGTGTGGTGCGGAGGCTCCACAGCACAGCCGGAAGTTTCTTCGATCTAGCATCCGGATGACCGCTCCAACGGCTCGATGAGACGTGGTTTGATGCCGGCTAGCACCAAGCCGTTTGCTCGTTCGACCTGCCCGTTGGACTGTGGATGTGCAACGGAGGCGAGGTCTAGCCGGATGCCCTTGTTGTCGCAGAACGGGCGAAGGCCCCCTTGGCGAAGTTCGTGCCGTTGTCGGTGATGATGCTATTGGGGTAGCCGAAGCGGTTGATGATGTCGGTGAAGAAGGTAACCACCATCGCCCCGTCCAGCTTCCGGATAGGCTTGGCCTTGATCCACTTTGTGAACTTGTCCACCGCTACCAGCAGGTGGGTCATTGCCACGCGAGCTCGCTTGAAGGGCCCGACCATGTCGAGGCCCCAAACCGCGAAGGGCCAGGTGATCGGTATGGTCTTGAGCACCGAGGTTGGCATGTGCCTGAGCTGCCCGAAGCGTTGGCACCCATTGCACGCGCGGACCAGCTGCTCGGCATCCTCGAGGGCGGTGGGCCAATAGAAGCCGTGGCGAAACGCCTTGGCAACTATCGCCCTTGACGAAGCGTGGTGCCCACACTCGCCCTGGTGGATGTCCTTGAATAGCCGGTAGCGGTTCACGCCGACACATCTTTGGAAGATACCGATACACCGCACTTGTATAGCTCGCCGCTTATGATGGTGTATGCGCTGCGCGCCGGATTTGTCTGGCCTCCACCTCGTCATCCGGGAGTTCGCTGTTGGCGATGTAGTTCATGAAGGGCTTTGCCCAGGATGGCACTTCCCGGATGACGAGGACGCTCCTGTCCTCCGGCTGTCGGGTGTCGGTGGGCCGTCTGGGTGGGATATCCGAGGCGGCAGCCCCTGAGCCACTGGGCGAGCCGGTAGCCCCTGGGTCCTGCGAGCCGGAGGGCACCGCCTGGCCAGAGTTGGCACGAGTTTTCTTCTTTGGTGGCTCCGCCTCCGCTGCCCCGGCTGCCAGGACGCTCCCCGCCCAGATGATGGAATCTGATTCCGGCGACGGGTTGATGGATGGCCTGTGTAGGTGCTCCAGGGAGACCCCTGGTAGGATGGCCTACCTGGTGGACCCTATCTTGGAGAGCGCGTCGGCTGCCTCGTTGTTGGTGCGGGGGACGTGATGAAATTCGCACCCGTCAAAGGAGGAGCTGAGCTTATGGATGTGGAACCGGTAGAGGGCCATGTTGGCATCTCTGGTGTCCCATTCCCCGGATACCTGTTGTACTACCAGGTCCGAATCGCCGAAGCACAGGATCCGGTTGACGCCGATTTCCTTGGCCAGCCGGAGCCCGTGCGCCAAGATCTCGATTCGCCACGTTGTTGGAGGCCTTGAAGTGGATCTGCAACACGTACTCCAGTCGGTCTCCCTTGGGCGAGGTGAGCACGATGCCAGCTCCCAAGCCCCCGAGCATCTTCGACCCGTCGAAGTGCATCCTCCAGTGGTCCGAATCCGGAACTGGTGGGAGATACTGGGTCTCGGCCCAGTCGACCAGGAAGTCCGCCATCGTCTGTGACTTGATCGTGAGCCGGGGCTCGTACTGGATGGAGTAGGCGGCGAGCTCGATGGCCCATTTGGTGACCCGGCCGGTGGCGTCCTTGTTGCCGATGATTTCCGAAAGTGCAAGGTACGACCTTGATCGGGTGCTCCTGGAAGTAGTGCTTGAGCTTCTTGCATGCTAGGTACACGCTGTAGCACATCTTTTGGTAGTGGGGGTAGTTCTGCTTGGAGAGGGAGAGAACCTTGCTGAGGTAGTAGACGGGTCTCTGAACTTGCTGAGCCTTGCCTTCCTCGGGGCGCTCCACCACCAGGACGACGCTAACAACCCGGCTGGTGGCTGCTATATAGAGCAACATCGGTTCCTTGCTAGCCGGTGTGGCTAGAACCGGCGCTGTGGACAGCATGCGCTTGAGGTCGTGAAACGCGGTGTCGGCCTGCGAAGTCCAGGAGAACTTGTCCGTCTTTTTCATCAGCTGGTACAACGGAAGTGCCTTCTCCCCTACCGGTGACGAAATGACCGAGGGAAGCCAGCATCCGGTGAACTTCTAGACTCAAGCGTGTTCTTGGCGGTTGCATCCTTTCGATGGCGCGATCTTCTCAGATTTGCCTCGATGCCTCGCTGAGATACGAGAAACCGAGTAGCTGGCGGATGGTACTCGAAGACGCATTTTTCCGGTTCAGCTTCATCTGCATCGCGGAGGTTGCCAAATGTTTCTCGCAGATCCTCGAGGAGGGTGCGCTTTTCCTTGGTCTTGATGACCACGTCATCCACGTAAACATGCATGTTTCGGCCTATCTGCGAGTGCAAGCATTTCTGCATACATCACTGATAGGTGGCGCCTGCGTTCTTTAGGCCGAAAGCCATGGTTACATAGCAGAAAGCCCCGTAGGGGGTGATAAATGATGTCTTAATCTGATCAGTCGGGTTTAGCCGGATCTTGTATCGAATAACAATCTAGAAAAGACAACAAATCACAGCCACCGTGGAATCGATGACTTGATCGACGGGCAAGGCGAAGGGTCTTCGGGCATGCCTTGTTCAGGCTGGTGTAGTCGATACACATGCGCCAGTCTTGTTCTTTTTCAACACCAAGACGGGTTCGCCACCACCTGTGGTATACTTCCATGATGAACCCGGCTGCGAGGAGCCGGGTGATCTCGTCACCGATTATCTTTCTCTTTTCTTCTGCGAACCGGCGCAGAGGTTGCTTGACCGGCTTGGCATCCGGACACACATGAAGTGAGTGCTCGGCGAACTCCCTCGGCACACCCGGCATGTCTTTGGGAGACCATGCAAAGATGTCCCGATTCTCACGGAGGAAGTCGATGAGCGCGCCTTCCTATTTGCTGTCTAAGCCGACACCAATGGTGACGAACTTAGTCGGGTCGGAGGGGTCGAGCAGATCCTCTTCGCTCCTTTGCGGTTGGAAGGCTCCTTCTCCGGATCGGTTTGTGCTAGCCGATGTCCTGCTGGGCCATGGCCACATTGCGCATGATCGCGCGCTTTTCTTCAGCTACGATGAGGGCCTCTGCTAGTTTGGAACCGGCCGAGGCGCACTCCATCGATCACCTGAAGCAGCCGGCGATGGTGATCACGCCTGGGGTCCTGCATCTTCGTCTTGAGGTATGCCTAGTGGGGACGGCCATGAACTTGGCGGCGGCGGGCGAGGAGAGCGTGGTAGGAGCTCGCCAAATTTACCACCTCAAACCAGATTGGTTCGCGGAAGTTCTCCTCGGTCCGAAGATGACGCCCACTGGATTTTTCCCAATGAGCGCAGGCTGGCTCGGCAGACGCCGTGGAACGTCGTGGTAGTCGGCGCGAGGTCGCCACAATGCCTAGCTTCTCCAAATGAGGACTGGTAGAGGAGGTTGAGGCTGCTGCCTCGTCGATGAGGACGCGAAAATCGGCAGTGCGCGTTGGAGACGATGAGGGGTCGAGCACCATGGCGAAGCCCGAGTCGGCAGATGCTCGAGTTGATCTGCGGCTCCGGTGATGGGGTTTCCGACCAGTTCAGGTATTGGGGACCAGAGAAACGATGGCGTTGACCTCCTTGGGCGTCGCTGCGGGTGCTTGTCGCCCGCTCCGCCTCAAGATGTGGTAGGCGGCGTGCGGCTGGGGGTAGCCGTTGTTGTTGTTGCTGCCGTTGCCGCCGTTACCATCATTACCGGCTCCCCTAGCCGGTGGTGGGGGTCCACCCGGTGGGGGAGGCGGGAGACGAGGCTGGTTGCCTTGGTCCTTTAGCTAGCGAGTCCACCCGATAGCCGTGGTGTGCGTAGCGGTTTGAAGGGACCGCTATGCCACTTGCACGGGCCACAATCATCTGGTCAAGGTGACCTGGGCTTCGCTTTCTTGTGTCGTTAGCCGGTGCATCGGGCGCACCCTCACGGCATTGACCTGCGCGTGGTAGCGAGGCTTCGTTCGTCCTAGCGGTCCCGTGGAACCGGTTGTCGCTGCGTGGCGCTGGAGGATCCGCTTCACCAGCGGATTGCTCGGACGGTCGCGAGCGGCTCCGTGGAGTCGGACGGCCTTCGCGTTTACTCGTAGGGCTTCTTCATGGCGGCATCCGCCGTGGCGTCTTGGTCGGCAACCGCCATGAGCTCGCCATGGTTTTCGGCTCGTCACACGAGCTGCTGGCGAAGCATGGTGCCCTCTCGGCATCCTTCGATGAAGAAACCGATGGCTTGGCTCTCCAGGATGCCCTCGCAAGTGTTGCGGAGCTCCGTCCACTTGGCGAGGTACTCGCGGTCGGTCTCGCGGTCGCCCTGGACGGACAAGGCCAGGTCGCACGGGCACCCTGGGCGCTTGTACGTGCCGTTGAAGTTGCGGATGAAAACCTTCTCGAAATCAGGCCGGGCGTTGATGCTGTTGGGCGCGAGGCTATTGAGCCAGGTCCTTGCCGACCCGGTTAGCATGAGAGGGACGTAACGCACGGCTGTGCGCTTATTCCCGTGGGCGATGCCGACTGTCGTGGCGTAGTCGGTCAACCAGTCTTCCGGCTTCATGCTGTTGTCGTACTTGGGGGTGTCCCTAGGCAGGGAGAATTTATCCAGAAACGGCTCGTTCCGGATGCGGGGTCCGAAACAAACTGGTCGGGTAGAATCTTCCTCCTCCGTGGACGCGCTGAGAGCGAGCAGCTCGATGCGGTCGCGCATCCGGACAATCCGGGTTAGCGCGCCACCCGCCCGAGAGGCGGAACCGGTCTGGTGCTCGGTGGTGGGGTGGAGGTGACGGGTTGCTGTTGACCGTCTGCTCCTGGCGCGGCTGGCCCCTATTGCCGGAGCTGCGACGCCTGCTGCGGGTCCTAGCCGGCTGAGGGGAGGACGCCTGCTGCGTGTCACGTGGTGCGTCCTGCTGTTGGCGGGTAGCCTGCTTCCTCTGGAGTAGCTAAGGTCCTCCTGCGTCTGCCGGTTGGCGCCGTCCTGCTCGTCGCGCGAGGAGCTCCTGACGCGAGCGCAGCGGGCTCGCCTCGCCTCTAGGCTGGGTAGTTCTTCGCTGTGGCTCGCGCTGCAAGTTCTTGATGGGCGTCGTAGGTGGGCCGTAGGGGCGCGCGATCCGTTCTCCATCCTTCTCCATCTGCCGCTTAGCTCACCGCCCGACGTCGCATTTCCAATCAAGGCAGCTCGGCTCCACGGTAGCCGGGTGAGACTGCACGCTGCTCATACTCGCTAGCGATCTCCGCCTATGGCTTGCTGCCGCCAGCCCATGGCCTCTCGAGGAGGATCTGTCTCTCCATGGTGAAGTTGGCCTCCTTCTCCTCCGGGTTGTCCCGAGGGTAACGGCGCCGAGCCGATCAATGGCATCTCGACCGGTTCGAGGCTGCGAGGGAGCGGAAGTTCCGACTCGCCCACGCCTCGCTCGCGGCGGGCTGCGAGCTAGATCCGCCATCATGACTTCCACGCCGCAGCAGGCGGGCGGAGGTGCCGCATGGCGGCGTTTCGCGATAGAGACGATTTCCCTAGGGAAACGCTCTGGGACGGTGGCGATGTAGACGAGGAGATCACCGAATAGCAGAACGGTGCCGTTTGCCGGGAAGGAAGTTTCGGCGAAGCAAGAGGCGTTGTCGATGACGCAGTCGAACTTGCCGAGCGTGAGCACCAGGCCGGAGGCCACGCGCTCACCGGCTGAAGTGCGGGGTCCCGTGCGGAACGTGACTCTGGTCGAAGCCATCAGCCCCACGGTGGGCGCCAACTGTCGTTGTATTGGGAACGGCAGTACCTAAAAAGGTTAGATAGAGGTGTGGGGACTAGTGAAAGGCTGACGCGGCGTCCAGCGAGATTGGATACGAGCGAGCGTAGCGGGACACAAGAAGTACCCAGGTTCGGGGCCCTCGTGGTGAGGTAAAGCCCCTACTCCTGCCTGATCTGACTATGTGGAATATACGAGCTACAAGTGCTCCTCGAGCTGTATCCTTTAGCTACTACCTTAAATGAACTGAGACCCACCCTTTCTACTGAGGCCCTCCCTCTCCTTATATAGGAAGAGAGGCAAGGGTCTTACTGGCTGGTCCGACCAAGGGTCTCCCAGTGTGTCCTAGCCGACTAGTCATCTACAGTACCCAGCATGGTGTGTCACATCGGTGTATGAGCGGTATGGCTGTCGTAGGTACAGTGGACGTCGTGCGAGCCCGTCGTCAACACAGGCCACTATTCCCCCATCAGCCACGCCAAGTCTTCGGTATGGGCGGGTCGTTGCCCGTCTTGTCGTCGTATTGTATGCACTGCGTGCGCTATACGCATGTCGCCCCGCCCTCCGATTGATCCGCCACGCCGTCAGATTCGCCACCTCTCCATGGTCCGGCTACTGGGTGGTAGCCGGTCCATCCTACCCTGTCCGGCTGCATCTGGTCAGCCGGCCGAGATCCGACTGTCTTGTTTCTTATTCGGTTGGGGTATCCGGGGATCATCCCCCTGACACAAATCCTTCTGGGAACTTTGTAGCTCTGATGCGTGGTCCGAAGCACTTTGGGCCCACGTACATGTCATCATTTTCGTAGCGTCGAGCCTCTATGTTGGAATTGATCCTATGCCTTGCATCGTTCGGGGATAGGGATCGTCCCGAATGCCGGCTTTGGCTGCGGTGCCTTGGAGCCGGACTTCGGCTTCTGCCACCACCTCCTCCGCCATGTCCTCCTTAACCTCCATGGGGGCCGTTGTGATAACTGCGTGGTGGAGAGGGTGGTGCAGTGGGGTAGTTTCCGGCTAATCGCCAGCCTCTGTCCGGAACGTCATTATTCCGATTCCGGGGAGGGTCGTGACTATGACGAGCCCCCTGCCGGCTTGTACCTGCATGGTTTCCGTCGTTCCTTCGTCCGTCGTTCCCACCATAGTGAGGCTCCGTCGGACGGTTCTCATGTCTAGGAGGCGGCATTCTCTGACGATCCTCCTCCCGACGTTTATCTTTATCTTCTCCCCTTTGATCCTTAGATTCTCGTCGGGGAGGGTTCGTCGGATTCAGGGCAGCGATGGCGTCTTTCTCGGCCACTGGTGCGACATTGCCCCAGTCGCGTGTGGTGTTGTGATGCTGTCCTGAAGATCCGGTTCTCGGATAATTGTCTTCTCGTCGTTCGGGGCGATAATACTGCTCCGGAACGTAATGGGGTCTTACGTTAACCCATGCCGGGTCCGTGCGACATTGGTCAGCATCTGAGACCAGTTTTTGACTTCCGGACAGGGCGACCTTTTGCTGCTCCAGTCCCTTGTTGAGTAGCTTGATACCCAAACGAATCTCCTCTGGTCCTGGATTAGCCGATAGAATTTCTCGGGCTGCCACGGTATTTTGTACTGGTGTTGGGTATACCCAATCTCCGTTGCTATCTTTCCGTGGCTTCCCTATCTCATCTCCAAAAAGGACGGCACGGACATGTGGGAATTGGTTGTCATCTATGTGACGCCTTGTGTCTTGATGCGAGCAGACATGTACTCCTTGTTCGACATGCGTTTCTTCTCCACCTCGATGTTTTTGGCTTCATCAAGGAGTTGTTGACGACGCACTTCTAGGGTCTGGGCCCTTTCGTCCAGGTCATCTGCAGTAAGTTCTACAGCTGTAGGGATAGGTGTGGTTAGCGCGGCATCGATGAGTTTACGCGCACCTTCAGTGATCACGTGTCCGTCCACCGATGCTTCTTTTTTCGGCTCGTCTGGGATTAGTGCTCCATCCGAGTCTTCCTCGTATTCCTCGGCAATCACCTCCTCTGTCAGAGGGTCTTTTGCCAGGGTCTTGTTCTTCTTGTTTGCCTTCTTGGCAGCTCCGGTAGCAAAGACAGCTTTGGGTCCATTTCTTGGAGTCAAGCTATGATCGGTACTTTCGGACATCTGGACTTCGGGATTGTCTCCGACGCCCATGTCATCCTACGCTGTGGGAGAGTGTTCCCCGGATCCTTCATCCATGGCTTCTCCCTCCTCTGTAGCTTTGGAGTTGTACTCCTCTTCATATTCTGCGGAGAACTTTCGGAAATCTACCGACGTCATGGATTCATCCGAAGATGCGGGTACGTCGGTGTTTGTTCCAATTGCCTCCAGCACCGAGTCGGTGTTTTCTCCAGCATCGGCAGAGCCGGATCCGGATCCCACGTATCCGACAAAGTGCGACGCGTGCTTCCTGAGGTACCTGCGGCTTTCGCGATTAGCCATATCGAAACTTTTGATGGTCTCGAGGATTGCATCTGTGTTTTCGCCTTGCAGTATCATATGTTTTAGTGTGTACCTTAGGAAAGGCACCTGCTCCGCATCATCGAGCCGTAATCGGTCGTTGATATGTTCCTCCTGGATTTCGACTTCCACGGGTTGGTCGATCTGGGATCCGGCTCCTCCGGGGAGATCCACTCCAGATTCGATGTTGACCGCTAGGTCTTCTTCAGGTTCGGATTTCTCCACTATCTCCGCAACTGGTGCGGGTTGGGTGGGATTAGGGTTTTCTGAGATCCGGAATTCTGCCGCCTCCGCGGACAAAGGGGATCCAGAAAATTCTTCTGCCTCTATCATCACCGCTGGGGTGGGTTGGGCAGGTTCAGCGAAACCGATGTAAACATCGATCTCGCCAAAGGACATGATTGTGTATGCAGTCACGGTATCCTTTGCCGGAATCCAAGTCTCGTCGAGAACGATGAGAGGGACGTCGCTGGCGTAGAGGATGCAACCGACGGTGATGGTCTCGCCGATTCCGATTCTTGCAGATTCCACTCGGAACGCAGATCCGTAGCTCACTTGCCCCACGATGGGCGCCAACTGTCGTCGGATCGATGACAAGTACACCATGAGGGGGTCCTCGAGGCGTGCGGAAGAGAGGGGGGTGAGACGTACGGTATTCCGGGACGGTGAGCACACAAATTTACCCAGGTTCGAATCCGTCGGCTTTGGACGGATCCTACTCCTGCTAGTAATCCAGTAATACGGCAGATCCGAAATATGGGTTACAAGGGTTTCGCCTGTGCGAGTTGAGTTTGTAGACTATTGAGGTGCCCTAAAGGCTCTCCCTAGGACGGCTTATATAGATATCCGGCCTAGGGTTTACAGAAGAGATCTATCCGGCTACAACTAAGAGTCTGTTACAGAGTACATCTTGAACTACAAGTAACACGATGGGCCTAAGTCGGTAAGTCTTCTGGGCCTTCCCGTAGCCGGATTGGACTCCGTCTTCTCTCCCTGACTGGGCCGCCCGTGAAGCAATGTTCTAACCCGAAGTGGGCCACCCTGGTTAGTGAGGAACTGTGAGGATACCCGGAAAGTATATCCCCAACATCAACTATACACTCGAAGGCTTCATAAGTCTCCACTCGAATCTATGATTCAACCGGATACTCGGGAGCTACTGACATGGGCATACCTTACGGGTACTCGAGCTTGGTATATAAGGTCTAGCCTAGAAGAAGCCCACGATGTTGCTAAGGCCCAGTCAAGATTCTGGTGACCCGGGAGACTTCGATTTCTTGCAGCACACAACAAACTTAAGATAGAAGTTTAAAGGGAAAATCCTAACTCAGAATCCCACTCGAGACCTAGCCTATCTATATAAAGGCTAGGAGGGGCGGTGAAGAGGATATCTGCAACCCTAGTTTCTACACCATCGCCAGATTACATCTGCGCACCCCCTGTAACTTTCGACTCCTCGATAATTCCAAGAGCAGACAAGTAGGAGTAGGGTCCTCTGTGAGGCCTGAACCTAGGTAAACCTTGTGTCCCATGTTTTCTAGCCGATCGATGCATCTAGCGCTCCCCACTTTCTCGAACCTAAGTCCATCCACGATGGGCATTGATGAGTTAACCCCTCGTCACATGTAAACTAATAACGGAAATGACCTGCTACCTAGGGCAGGGGTGGTGCCCTCAAAGAAAAATCCTAGGACAGGGGCGGAGCCAGGATTTGACCATAGGAGGGCGCGAATGACAATGGCCATCGATTGTCATAGAATATTTTTTTACAAGACCTCGACCCGTGTATAACGGTATAAAATAGTATAACATGACATATTATATCTCAAATAGTACAAAATATAGCAACCTCTGTATGAAGTTTGACAAATCTTTAGTGTCTTATTCTTGATTATTTGAAGAGAATGTTTTAAAAATAAAAATTGTACTAAAACTCTTCTCTTGTTTTTGTGTTTCAACTCTACGGAAGAATATATAATTTCTATCCGATCTAATTAAAAAACTAAGCAGTGATACGAATGGATTAATAGACGATATATCTTAGACATAGATATTATCCGTGATTTACACTCGATCAAGGCAGTATCATAGATGATTCGCAAAAAAAGGCAGTATCATAGATAGCCAGGACTGGTCGTGGTCTGCAGACGCTATCTAGCCATGTCGTATCCTACTCCTATCTCCTCTCGCACTGGTCGTATGTAGGCGGTGAGAGCTGCCGACGGTAGGCAGTGCTCTAGCATGTTGGACCAAGCCGCGGCAAAAGGGGTTATACGATTCAATCGAACGATCGATCGATCTATCTGCTAGTAATTCCAATCGACTGAATTTGTGTGGCTATTGGCGAGGCACGGAGTGACTTTTGATCCAGGAAAACAAGTTCACGTGGGGAGATAGGCTATTGGACTTTTGGTTCATTGGACATGATTAGAGTCAATCACGCATGGATAGGAGGCGTAAGTGACGGGTTGTGACAGCAATTCAGGTGATACCAGGATGGATCCCTACCCCGAGGGGAATGGTGAAGGTGAACGTAGATGCGGCAGTGGGAAAATCATCTGGGCATGGATCGGTTGCAGCAGTGGCAAGATCAGAAGAGGAGTGTTCTTGGGCGCCTCGGCAGTTGTGTACCCAGGCAAGTCCAACCCTGAGACACTCGAGGCTCTTGCCTGCAGAGAAGCGATTGCACTTGCACGCGATATCAACATTCGCAAGGTGATGATTGCGAGTGACTGTCTATCAGTTGTTCAAAGCATAGAAGACGGTTCAAGGGGAGTTTATGCCCATATCGTCCGAGAAATTTCAGACTCGACGAGCGAGTTTGAGAAGATGTCTTTCTTCCATGAACGAAGGATTCACAATAAAGAAGCTCATGCCCTTGCTAGAAGTGTAGTTTTAGATGTTGTTGATCGCCAAGTTTGGCTAGTAGAACCACCCATGGGTTATGTATTCTGTCAAGATTGACTAGTAATAAAGGTGGTTCCCCTAAAAAAAATGCATGGACTACTTAAGTATGTATTTTTCTCCTACCATTTTAGCTTTTATACTAATATATTAGTATCAGAACCTACGCCAAAATGTTGAGGGGGCGATCCATTAGGAGGGGTCTAGCCCCTTCTCGCCCCCCTTGTCTCCGCCCCTGACCTAGGGGATAGGTGTGCACCCGACCTCTGGCTGACAGTCATATTGGAGAGAGCATGGATTTTTTTTTACCTAAGCCAAAAAAATCTTTTGCACCGAAACTTTATGTGCAAACATAAAATGTCCAAACATGCATAGATATTTTTTTCTTCTTTCTGACATTTCAAAATATGTATTTAAACAAAGGGTACAAGTAGACCTTTGAGACAAAGTGTATGAGAGATTGAGAGCGTCATGTTGAAGATAACAATTACACATAGTCTCTACACCAGCGTCTCTACACGAGCGAGATATCTGAATACATCATGTACACATCCAGAAAGTGAAAAGAAGGTGAAGAAGACATCGTCACGGTTCTAGAAAATAATAAATCCTTAATATTTCGGTGTATTGATTTTACCCTAGTGGGGATATATATAGAGTTACAAGAGGTAGGTGGACCTGGAGTACAAGATGATCTTAGAGTCTAGTCTATCTCATATACGTATATGTATCCGTATTCTAATTCCCTCAGTCGTAGCGAGAGTGAAACGGACGCTTGCGACTGGATTTGAAGTTTTACGCTTTCGTCGTCTTCACCTTCTTATCATCATCACTGGACCTGATCATGGCTGACACATAGGGATGGTGACTCCCTCTTGCAGCACACAAACCACCGTTAAAAATAACACCTGAAATATAAAAGAGGTTATCTAAAAGCAACGTTTCGAGAAGAGAGTTTTTGCCGTGGAAGAAGTCAAACTCCCCAAACATTGACCTTCTTTCATGTTTTGTTTGAAAATCACCTTTTACGCCTTAAGGACTCTGTAGCGTAATTTTTTATACCCACCTTCGCCCGCAGTACACTGAAGGAGTCAGCAGTCCAGTCCCCCCTCCTATCGAAAGCGAACCAGAAGAGAAAGGAAATGGCGATCGCGCTCCGATTCGCCGCCAACCCGCGCCGCCTCGCGCCGTCGATACCTCCGACGAGTGACTCTCGCGTGCATGGAGGAGGAGCGGTATGCACCGTTTCCCTTGGAGGGACACGCCGTGGCAGGAGACTGTCAATGGCGGCCGCGGATTCCGCTCGCTGTCGTGCCAGGATAGGGGGCGACGGCGACGGGGTCCTGGGGGGAGTGGCCGCTCACGCGGAAGGTGGAGATCATCTGAGCGTGGTGATGAAGTTTGGGGGCTCATCCCTGTCGTCGGCAGCGAGGATGGAGGAGGTGGCGGGGCTCATCCTCGCCTTCCCCGAGGAGCGCCCCGTCGTCGTCCTCTCCGCCATGGGGAAGACCACCAATCTCCTCCTGCTCGTACGACCTCTCTCTGATTCTTCTTAGGCTTACAGCGTGCCTCTTGATTTTGCGCTGCCAAAAAGTTGTGGACTCAGTGTTTCAATGCATCAAGAATATCCAATCACCGAGTATGTAAGGCTGTTAGCTAAAGTGAAGTCTGTACCTTTGGTCATAATTGAGTTGAAACCCGTCAAGAATCTTTCAGCAATTAGCAGATGCTATGTGAAATTCCACCTTTGACCATAATTTGCAGTCCTACAGTGCATTAAAGAGGAAATAGAGACTAAACATTTGGATTCACTGTTGCATTATACCTATGATCTTTAAGAACAAGGGAATTCAGAAGACCGTTAAATCGTTTGATATTTCTTCTGAAATACATTGTATTTGTCCTCTTATTCTTAGGCTGGAGAGAAGGCAGTGGGATGTGGGGTGGCCCACGTTTCCGAAATCGAAGAGTGGAACATGCTCAAAGATCTTCATATTAAGTATGTCTACTTTTCAGTCAGTTTATTAGGGAAACATGTTTGACAGTTTCACTTGACGGTTACTTGTTTACTGTCAATCCAGGACAGTGAATGAACTTGGACTGCCAAGATCTGTGATAGATAGTAACCTCGCTAACTAGCCTTCTTTGGATTTGTTTTCCATTTTTCCTTGAAATGATAAGCTTACTGTTCCCGGTGAACAAATTTTCAGCTGTGCTAGATGAACTGGAGCAGCTCTTGAAAAGTATTGCCATGATGAAAGAGCTGACGCTCCGCACCACTGACTATCTTTTGTCATTTGGAGAACGCATGTCCACACGAATTTTTGCTGCTTATTTGAACAAATATGGCGTCAAAGCACGACAGGTACTTCTTGATGTGTTCTTAGTTTCCAGCAAACTGTACCCTTCAGTGATCCAAACCCGCAATAGGATAGTCATGTTTATGTATGTTTGTTGTTTGCCATAGTATGTATGTGTATCCCTCCACTACAGAGGATAGTTTCAAAAGTCTTATAACTGGTACCTGAATTTCATATCATGAATTCATGATTCACTCCATGTTCTCAACGCACGTGTTGTTAGTACTTAGTAGCATCACACTACTTTGCCGAGTCTGGTGCTAACTTCCCTAATGTCTCGATTTGCCTCGAGGCCCGTAAAGTTAGCTAGTCTCTAAATTCAGAACAAATTAAATTTATGCTGCGTTCGTATCACAATGTAAAATCCTTTTGGTTTTAAATTGTGTTTGCTAATGCTATTGCAGTGCGACGCATTTGATATTGGTTTCATAACATCAGACGATTTTGGCAATGCGGATATCTTGGAAGCAACTTATCCTGCTGTTGCAAAGAGACTACATGGAGACTGGATTCGGGATCCAGCAATACCTATCGTTACCGGGTTCCTCGGGAAGGTAATCTCAGTCTGATTGAGTTTTTCATTGTGGAGCAACTTCTTTAATTCATTGCAATTGGCATCACATGCAGGGCTGGAAATCAGGTGTCGTTACTACTTTAGGCCGAGGTGGCAGTGACTTGACTGCTACAACCATTGGTAAAGCCTTGGGATTGAGAGAAATTCAGGTCTATGTGAAGTCTGAATAGATAATATGTAAACTGTACTTTGATTTCTGGGGGAAACATTACATCCTACAGTTGGCTAGTCCAATATACTTACCATGCTAACTTGTTTAGTAGCTGTTGTTTATCCCTCATTACATGTTTTGTCTGAAAGCTTACCATTGCTTCTGATAGGTATGGAAAGATGTTGATGGTGTGCTGACGTGTGATCCAAATATCTATCCAAATGCAAAGACTGTCCCGTACTTGACATTTGAAGAGGCTTCTGAGCTTGCTTATTTTGGTGCGCAGGTATGCCGTTTTAGTATATAAGAAGTTGAGAGCAATTTTTTCAAGAAGGCTATACACCTGAACTGTAATAATAGCTAAAAATGGTGTTGATTGTAGTTTCTTACGACTCAAAGGTGAACTATGTGATGTAAGTCCTTGGCGAATGTTTCCTTTACTTTATTTACCTGCGGAAATATTTTGCATATTTCCAAATATCAGTCAGTCAAAGACTGTCATTAAAAATATGTGCATAAATTATTTTTCTCCAGAATTAAATGATCATTATTCAGAATTAGAGGAGTTAAGGGAATGCCATCTCTTCTTGTACTCCTATGTGTGGAATTAAGGAGTTTGACTGTTGTTTTACTAGTCATTTTGCACTGTCCATAATCCATATATGCCTCAGTTTCGGTCACTCTTGCTGGTTGCTGCTGTGATTTTTTCAGCCTCTCTCCTTTTCTGTCCTTCTGTCCATGTTGTATAAGCCTTTCCGATTCCTAACTTAAATATCTTCTGCACATGTTCAGAAAACAGAAGTTACTCGTATTGGTTAAAAGGGGTTTCTTGGCTCATGTTTTTTAAGGAAAGGCTCATTGTTATTTGTTGTTGTGCTCTAAACAGGTTTTGCATCCCCAATCAATGAGACCTGCTAGAGAAGGTGATATACCGGTTAGGGTTAAGAATTCTTACAACCCTAAAGCTCCAGGCACCCTTATCACTAAAAAGAGAGACATGGATAAGGTATGTAGCAGATTAATTCAGGCTGGCCAGAACCATTTTTCTGTCAGTCAAGCCATTGATTTTTGTTTCCCTGCTACATAGGTTGTGCTAACAAGTATAGTGCTGAAGTCGAATGTCACTATGTTGGATATAGTGAGCACTCGGATGCTTGGTCAATTTGGTTTCCTCGCGAAGGTACGTTGAGCCGGAGAGACATTCAGTTTGGTTTGCATCTGGTGATACTGATATATATGCACGCTTGAGCAGGTGTTTTCTATATTTGAAGATCTAGGCATATCTGTAGATTGTGTGGCGACTAGTGAAGTCAGCATTTCTGTGACGCTTGATCCATCCAAGATCTGGAGCAGGGAGCTTATTCAGCAGGCAAGTGCATCCAATGTCAAAGAGCTATATATACTCTTGATACAACTGGACTGTGTTCCTTCTTATGTGAAATGAGGTAGCTGATGGTTTGTTTCTTGACCATTGCCCAGAGAATGTATTATGCTAGCTTTCTCATGGCTTGGTAGAACAAAGAAAGCCCCTTAGAAACATTGCCTTCTCTCCATTGCCGTCTCAACTATGAGCTCTCAATTTTTCTAGGAACTTGACCATGTGGTCGAAGAGCTGGAGAAGATCGCATTCGTCCATCTACTTCAGCAGAGGGCGATTATTTCACTCATCGGGAACGTCCGACAATCATCTCTCATACTAGAAAAGGTACCGAATCATGCATACATTTCACAGAAACATATCATCTGACAACCACCGCACTAACCGTGTTCTTCATCACAAGGCGTTCCATGTGCTGAGGAAAAGCGGGGTGAATGTCCAGATGATTTCCCAAGGTGCATCAAAAGTAAGTAACCATTCCACCTGCCACTACAGTCGTTACATCCAAATAATCCATTTTTTGCGATTAGGTTAAACACGAAGATGTGTGATCTCGGTGCAACACATTTTCCGTTGTGCCAGAGACATGGCTTTAAGGAACCAACAGTTCTCTCTTGTTAAGCAACCTACATACTGCACACCTGACCAGCATTTGATAGATTGTATCCAATCCCGAGCAATCTTAGGTATTGTTGGGGGTTGGAGAGTACTCCCTCCGCTCCATAATTCTTGCCGTGGTTTTACTTCAAACGCTCCATAATTCTTGTTGTGGTTTTAGTTCAAAATTATGGAACAGAGGTAGTATTGTTTAGACTTTCAGATAGTGACCGACGTTTTTAAGCAACGCATGACACGGCACATGTGATTCTAACATTAATGAGAGATGATGAAGGGGGCTGTTTGCTCCGTTACATGCAAGCTAAAATGCTAACGGGCAGGGGTGAATCTACGAGCCAGGCTTCGTTAGGCTCCAGCCTGCCCTCCATTTTCGTCATAATACATTGATTCAGAGTTGTGGCAACGGTTTATTTGGAGCACAGCGGCCATATGTCATGTCAGGTACAACAGGGGGAGAGGAGCCACACTTGCTAAACATGAACAAAGGAACACGCACACTCTACTCATTTTTGGGAATCCTTCTCAGAAATTCACCAAAACAATCTTTCTTCAGTTGTTTTTGGCTCACCAATCTAACTAGTAACTACCCACAAATGAACGGATGAGGATGAGATATGGATTTCTCAGTGACTCGAGTCGCTGAGTGGGGATTTTGCATGGAACACCGATTGTGAGCTAGAATTAGAACTTGACCTAGTTTACGATTTCTTAAGATTTACGCTTGGGAGAAATATACCTTCCACTATTTGCACTAGGATGTGTGTGGTTGCCTCGGTTTAGCTTGGTGGCTAAGATATTTCAGCCCACCCTATATTATCTTCCTGGATTCACCACTGGTAACGGGCCTTGGTGTTTGGGCAGGTGAACATGTCGCTGATCGTCCACGACAGCGAGGCGCGGCTGTGCGTGGAAGCCCTCCACCAGACCTTCTTCGAGGACGGCTACCCCCTGTCGACGACAGAGATCGACGAGGAGAACCTGCATCCGATTTCAGCAGTATAGGCTGCCTGTCTGCCTCTCCGGAATGCGTCGGGCAATACTACTGTCGATCCATCGGCTCGCTCGCTCTTGATTTTCCTCCGTGCATGAACAAACCGTGGTGTGTACTGTGTAGTGTGTAGTGCCTCAGCTCCCCCAGCCAAGACTGTCATTAACTCACCGAGTCTCAGGGGACACTGATGTTTTTTCTTGTGGTCAGTCAACACGGACGATGAACCGCTCGCTGGCAGCTTGCATAATGAGTGGAACGAACGTACGTACTTGTAGACCGTATCCGGTGTCATTAGTGAACAGAGACCGTAGTACATGAATGTACTGTACATGATGTATACTGTATACCTACTGCTGCACAGTACTCTGCCGGTTGGTCGCCTTTGAGAACGATGTCCGTGCCCATGAATGACCGATCCACGTCCATGTCCGTGACCCGGCCCTGTGGGCTGTGGCCGTGTGCCTCGCCGGTCGGTCGGTCGCCATTGACAGGGACGTGCCTGCTCGCTGCTGCCCGTGGGCGCGTGCATAAACACGAACAAGAATACAAGATCGTGGCCCAAACACAAGATTTGTCAAAGACGTTTCGCTTGCTGGTTGCTGCCGCGAGTCTTGGTGTAGTTTGGAGCCTTCACTACGGCATGGATATATCTCCGTCTCCACGTGGATGGCAATAGAGCCATGACCGTGCAGTACTGCAGTGCGTGCATGTTCGATGGGTCGTCAACGAAGATGACCACCCCATCATCATCTAGACTAGCACGACGTACGGGGCACGACGATGCGGCGGCGATCCACACCGCAGTGCAATGGTCCATGCTACGACTCATAGCATGAGAAAAACGAGGTGATCAATGCCACAACCCAAATTAATCTGGTACTACTGCTGCTGCTAGCCGTAGTAGTATAGTACTGTGGACGGTGAATCGACTGACGGCGTAGGGGGGGGGGGGGGGGGCAGCGCGGCACGGGTCGCGAGCACTGTGGCAAAAGCGAGGCTTGTCGCTGCGCGCTTTGGACGCGGGCAAGATTCGTCTCCCTCCGTCCGTCAGGTCAGTGAGTCAGTCCACGCTGCCGCTGCGGCGAGAGGACGAAGGCCGCATGTACCACCCGAAGTGGGGAATCATCAGTGATGACTCACCCGTCGCCCTCTCCGGCCGCTGGGCCCCGCCGTGTCAGCGCTCAGCGAAGCGCCCCCACCACGCGCTCGGCGACTGGCTGGTGCCGTGCGCGCCGGGGTCATGTCACGTGACCGCGTCGCTGTGCCCTTGGGTCCGCATGTCGGTGGCCAACGCCGCGTGCCGATCGACTAGGCCGTGCCGCGCCCGCCCGTCTGCCCGCGCGCGCACAGAATGCAGCTGCCGCGGCACGCGCGCGCGCCCCCACATCGGACGCCACGGTCACAGGCATGTTAGCTGATCGCCGTCGTCGTGGTCGCCGTCGTGCTCCAGATCCGGTCAAAGCCGTTGTTGAGCGCACTTCAGGGGCGTGGTCAAAGATTTGCTCACCACAGCTACGCAGGAGTACGATCCCCCTAGTTGGTTGCGCCGTGCGGCATACTCCTTTGCCCACTTTCGGTCACTCGTGACCACGGCATAATTTCCAGATCAGTCGAATCTCTTCGGACCATAATTGTTATGCTAAACAGCTGACAAGATTTTTACTACGTGCTCTGCTAGAAAAGACCATGAAAATGAGCTCAGTTGCCACAAGGACGGTCGCCGGTTCAAATGAGTCAACGTTATCTACTTGCCGTTGCGTTGCTTGCTCGCATGGCCCAAAATACGACATAGGCGGGCGGAGGCAGCAGAGGCTCGTTCCGTTCCTATCGCCGCCCTCCCACACGCCTGAACCTATCCCGTCCCCTCCGGCCGGCTGGCGCAAGGACCGAAAGAGACCTGCACACAACAAAAACCGCACACCGGCCGTGGCTGTTACACTACCGGCACGCACGGCTTCTGGCGTCGCACACCTCTCTTCCCAGCAACCGATCAACACGGGCACCCCAAGTGGACCTAACAGGCAGAAGACGAGGCGAAAACGGATAGCACCACCATCGATCTCATCTCCCCCACCGGCAGCAGCACTAGCACGGCACCAAGTGGCGAACAGGTGCCCAGTTTTCTTTTCCACGGAGAGGGACTGGAAGCTTTCCACCGTGTTATCATTTTTCCGTGGGAAGGGAAACAGGGCGGAGACAAGGGGAGCAAAGCAAACCAGCGCCCGCCACACAAACAGCACCACGCACACGCCCCCTGCCTCCCTCCTACCGCTTTCCTCTTTCCCTGTACCAACCCAACACCCACCACCACTGCACCGTTCCTGTCATCAGCCAAAAAACACCAGTTGCGGCAAGCGAAACGTCCACACCACCGCCCCCCCATTTGCACCAGACCACCCGTTCGGACGGCAAGGGACCCACCGGCAGCACAGAACCGGACGGACACACTTGCCTTCCACTACTCCGTGTATGCACCCGATCCATCATCAATCATGCCAGTCTCCACCATATATATGTATGTATGTATGTATGCGGTGCAGAGCGAACATCAAGCATGCATGCACCCCGGGATCGCTACGGACAGCGACGCCCCACCACCAGATCTCCTCTCACTCTATAGCCATTAATACATTAAACAGGATCAGACGTACATATACCATTGTTCTGCCATTGTCGCTCCCGGAATAGCTACTGCCGGTAGGTTAATACAGGTACTACTACACTTACTACTAAGGCTAGCTAACATAGATAGATAGATAGAGATATTTACATCATCATCAAGTTGCGAGAAAGAGAGAGCAAGCGTTCGTTCAAGCAAAGGGCGAATCTTGGCCCTAAATCTTTCTGCCAACGACCAACCAAACCAGCGGATAAACAATTAAGAAGCACAAGTCTCTACATTTCCTAGGCTGGGACTACTAAATTCCAAACAAGGGGAAGGAGGGGGCGATCACCGATAGCAATAAGACATCACGAGCTGTTACTTCATGGCTGGGACCCCGCGGGCAGGAGACACTTTCCCTGTGCGATACCTCACCTCATGCCTCAACCTCAATCGGCTTAAACGCAACCCTGCACAAACACCATGCCCAACAACTGAAAGGTCAGTCGCTTTCGGTATACTAACAAAAACAACAATATCATGTGACCATGCGTGCTTGAGGATCAAAGAAACGGTCAGGCATCTATAGTTGGAAGCAAAAACTGAAAATGCTACTACTCCATATAACAAGCATCATTCAAACAAATTGGACACACCAAAAACAATATCAACTTGCCCAATAGCATATGAATTCAAAAGGGACATACCTAGTTGGCTAGTTATCTAAGTGGCTTGACGCGGGGAGATGAGCCTTCTCGCTCATGCCGTCGCCATCCGCTGAACCATCCTCCTTCCTTGGTGTCGACAATTTCGAGTTCATCTTCTGGACCTCCTCCTTGGTGTAGATAAAGATCTTGCGCACTATGCTGCAGAACTCTCTGTTCACAGAATAACATAGTTTAGTACTAGCAAGGGAGTTCTATTGCATAGATATCGAGCAAGCACCAAGATAGAGAGCCTTACTCCCACGGATCATCTCCCACAAGCATCATGTCACCCTCATTATCAGTGTAAACAATCTGCCAGTTCTTGTTTGAAGACATCAATTCACCGTCGAATTCAAACATCTTGTCTAGCTCAGCTTTGAGCTCATCGTAGTCGCCGAACTTTGACAGGTCCACTGATCTTCCAAGTGCAACACCTTGCTTATGAACCTGAAAAACCATGCAAATATTTATATAAATTAGTTGACTGAAGAAAATACTCTGTTGCTTGCTAAAACGGCTTATATATTGCAACAGAGGGAGAAAACACAGGAAAAACATGATTGAGCAGACAGACAACGCAACAATTTTGTCGACAATATGTTGCATAGTAATTAAGCAAATGCTAACACACATAGTATCTGCATGCATGGACCAAACTAGTCTTGCTCACAGCAAATAAATTAACAAAGAAATTTGTGCACAAAGGCAGAAAAAAATATGACAAAGTGCCGAAAGCTTTTGACCAAGCAAATCCCAATTGATATCTTTTATTAACAACCACAACAGCATTATCAATACTGCCAGAGCCATTTGAACTATGATTTTATCAGAACATCGAACATACATATCAGATGATGCAGCCTGAAAGAAACAACTATATAAACAGTTCTTCAGCTTGAACTAGGAATGTAAATGTCTATAGAAAACAAATATTAATGATCAATACTATTTGCATCTACATGAGAGCTCAAAATTTTCAGTGGGGAAACTGAAAAGACAATTTATTCTCAACTGGTAGTAGAAACAGACTAGCAGGTGACACGCATACAAGAGAAATCACGACGATACCTTTGTGCAACTCCTTGTGGAAGCACCATGGGACTTGCTTTGGACGTCTTTTGAACTTATCGGAGCTTGCTGAATGCTTTTCTCATTATCAGTTGTCCCAGCAGTGCTTACAGACAACTCAGGAAAGCAATCAGTCTGTGCATGTTGCAATTGGTTTAATGATGCAGATGGTTGAGCTTGTAGCAGAGGCTCGTGTGTTGCAGCCATTGGGGAGCTCAAGTGGTTCGAAGGGGTACTGGCAGTATCAAGTTTAAATCCAAAAATCTTGAAACCACTGCCTTCCCTTGTTTTCTGCAAGTCAACAGGAGCTATTGATGCCTGAGGTCTGATCACTCGTGGGTGTTCAGCCTGGGAGAACTGCGGAGTTAACCAAGTTGATGGGTGTTCTTCATATCTGAAACCTTGTGGTTGATCTCTTGAGTTACCAAACACAGTGCTCTGACCATTCCAGAAATGCAACTCATTGGCCTCTGTTTGCATCTTTGTGCTTGAATCAACAGTCATGGAAGGTTGCTGATGCATAAATAAGTACGGGTCTGAGTAGTGACGAGTAGAACTGTGATCCTGAAACTGGTTCTTGAATGAACCCAGACGATTAGGAGCCTCATCATAAGGCTGCATATAGAAGCCTGGGGAATCACCAAAAGACTGAACACCAGAACATGCATCCTTGAAGTCAGGTTCACGCCTTCCCAACTGCATCCAGTTATCCATAGAGGGCCTCTGCTGGAAAGTTAGTGGATGGTTTTTCCCAATGTTGGGGGATGGTGACCACATCATAGGCTTCTGAACAGTGGCATCAGAGTCATTACTGTCAGTTAGGTTGTTGGTCCTCAAGGTCATATGCTCTTGACCTTGCAAGACCATGTTATTTTGATTTCTTTGTGCTTGAGCAGAATCCATATCAACCTTAGTTGCAGCTGCAGATGGCAGGGATATTTCAAGTGTCAAATATAGAACACATATTTTTCATCAAGCTTCCATTAAGACTAATGATGAGTTTGTATGGTTACCTTCTTTTGTAAGAAGAGATGATTCAGGAGATGGTGCTGGAACATTTGGCCTAGGTCTTTTGACCCGGGAAAGAGGAAGCGGGTTAACAGGAGGTGATGAAGCAGGCTCTATTTTCCAAGGAGAGACTCTATCCGGGCGTGGTATAGTTGAAGGCTCATCCCAACGCACCTGGTTTGAAGAAGCAATCCTCCATAAGCATGTGAATCTTCCAGTCAAATACAAAATAATGGTGATCAATAAGTTACCTTGAGGGATCTCCAGCTTGAATCGGGCCAGAGTTGGTCAAGATTTTCACTGCCAACTATAGTACCAGTGAACCTACATGACAATGCAAACAATAGATTAGATATGATGGCTTCAGTGCAGCTGGGGAGGTAATGCTAAGAAAACTGCATTTGTAGGGAAAGCAAATACAACAGTTACCTCTGCTCAGGAGCCTCCTCCCCTTCAAACCTCATCCTGAACCTCATCCCAATAGAATAATTGTTTTTCACGGATTCCATATACTGATCATAAGGTATAATGAACTCTGAAGGGCTCGTCCTATAACCAAAGCAAGATATAAGAAGTTGGAATGAGTTGATGGAATACAGATTAACCAGTAAGATTGCGGTAAACATGCCAACATACCTAGGTTTGTAGTAGACAGTGAACATGCTTTTGGTGTTGATAGCGTGCCATGCAGTTGCAAGTACTCCAAGGTGCATACTATGGCTGGATATGACTGAAGAAGGCACATTGGACAGCTGTCTCATGGCCCTCCTAACACCAACGCGAAGCTCACCACTCTCTCCTCTGCATGGATCAGAAAACATTTAGCAGTGGATCGGGAAAGGTTGGCATGTTTGGAAGGGAAGGAACAACAACAGACCTGAGGAAAATGAAGGCGTCCCCGGCAACAAGCCTTTTGGAACTGACAAACACACTCCAACCACTCTGAAGGAGATGCCTCCTAGGTTGCCCTGTTGATTTGCAACCAGTTAAGTTAACACAATTATCATGGGACTATGATTGATGCTATCAACATCAAGTACAAGCTAAACCTTTCCAAATTATGGAGAGATTTGATGTAGTATTGCATTGTCTCACTGGTGGCTAAGCTACAACCATATGGTCTGCTGAATTGATCAGCTTCAGATCACACTGGCATACTTACTACTTGGAGATGTAAAACTGCTAGAGAGTAGAGATCACGCACATGGTAAGGCGAGGAACCAAAAAAAAGTTACCTCTGAAGATGTGGCGGAAGCGCCAGTCCATTCCATGCAGATCCTTTGCCACGAGCTCTTGTGTGGGAGGCGACTGGGTCATATCCTGTTGAAGCAGATCATCAGGTAAGCGAATGCCACAACAAACCCATACAGAGGTTTCTAGTGTAGAATCCCCACATACCAGAGGAGGGAGGCACTCATCGGCGTGGCGGCGCAGGACAGAGAAGCCGCCATGCGTGCTGGTGTCAGACGCAGTCAGCGTCTTGCAGAAGGACCGTACGACCGGCCTCCCCGGCGTGGTGCCTGTTGTAGAGCTGGACTTGTCCGCGGCAACGATGTTTTGCTTGAAAACAGGCATGGGGAGAAGAGATGAACACCTCGAGCCGAAGAAAATCCAAAAAAAAAAAACGCCCAAGGATAAATTCGGTGGGAAGAGCTTACTTCGGTCTCTGGCATGAGCATGACCTGCGCGTAGACCTCGTCGGTGTCCGCCTCCGCCTGGCAAAATTCCCCAGAAGAAGTCAGCAAAACCGAATCGTATTTTCGGAGCCGCGCAGACGGAAGAAGAAGAAAAATTCCGGAGCCGCGGAACGAAATTGGGCTCGAGAAGTGGGGGGGGGGAAGAAGGAGAGGGGTAAAAGAGCAGCAGGTACCTTGAGCTCGACGTTGATGACGCGGCAGAGCAGCTTGGAGGGCAGATCGTAGAGGCGCATCTGGTTGCCGGCGACCTGGTTCATGGAGGCCTCCACCTGGAAAGAAACGAGAGACAGAGCACGTGAGCGAGCGAATTTAGCGCGCGAACCGAAGCGACGCGGCCTCCCGGAGGCGAATCGCGGGGAAGGGGAGGAATTGAGGGAAGAGGGAGAGGCGGGCAGCGGGTACCTGCTCGATGTGTCCCTGGGGGAAGTAGAAGACGAGGTCCCCGACGCGCGGGACGGTGACGAGCGGGCCGGCGCATGCGTGCCAGAGCTCGTCGAAGAGCGGATCCCCTGCTGGTCGGAAACGACGACCAGAACGTGAGTCAGGCACGAGAGAGTAAGGGAGAAGCACCGTGTTGACCAGATCTGGAGGCGCACGTACCTGCGGCGGGGTTCTGCGGTGGCGCCATGGCGGCGGCAGGCATCGCTGCGGCTGCTTCGGCGGCGGCGGCGTGGCGGAAACCCTAGCGGGAGGCGAGGCGTGGGGGGAGAAGGAATGGGAAGGAAAGGGAAGCGTGAGTAGTAGTAGTAGAGCGGCAGCTGCGGGCAGCGGCAGTAGAAATGTTTTGTGGGGAGGACGGGGGAAGGGTGGGGGGGGAGGAGGAGATGGGGTAGGCGGATTTGGTGGTGGTCTCTTTGTAGGGGGTAGAGAGAGAAAGACACACACCCCGCGCGCACACCCACGGAAAGAGGAGGAGGAAGAGAGAGAACGGGACAGCCGGCGGGAGCGAGCGTGGCTTAAGGAGAGGAGCGAGCCGAGAGGAGCCGAGCCGATGCTCCCTCCTCCCGTCCTGACGGTGCTGGACCGGTGGCGACCGGACCGCGTGCGTGGCTGTGCTCGGCGGCGTGGACCAGGCGGGTCGGAGTCCGGTTCGAGGAGGAGGAGGGGTGGGGTGGGGCCCCTGACGCTGCGTTGCGTGTGTGGCGCTGTCTGGTCTGACCGGGCTGCAGCGAATGGGGTGGGTGGGCGCAGCACTGCCGCGCCTACGGGACAGCTTTTTACGACCGAGGTGAGGGCGCCATTCATTTCCCACTGGAAATGTGGCAGTCGCTTGCCTCCTCCTTCCACGTACACGCACCCACTGCCGCGGCGCCGCTCCCCCCTCTCTCTCTCTCTCTCTTCTTTTCCGAATAGTTTCTGTTTTTTTCGTCCATTTTTCTACCCAACGTATAGTTGTTACGCCTTAATTGACAACAGTCTTAGCCTCGTAGTATTTGTACTTTGTACAGCACCAACTATTCCAGCACGAGATATTTCACCCGGCAGCTGACGTGGACGTGCAATACAAGGGGTGTTTTTGTTTTCAGCCTTTGCCACTTGTTCGCATCGCCGTGTTTCGGCGCAACAGGCTGATCGACGACGTGCTGCCTTTCCTTCTTGGACGGCGAATGTGATAAGCACAGCATGGTGGCGTGTTCTTCCTTTTCCGTTTTTTTCCTTTTCCTAGTGGCTCTATGCGTTGCTGTTGGAAACGGTTCCACAAAATGGGGTGATTAATTGACGTACGGGTAAGCATCAAGCGCTGCATTTTTCTTTTCTTTTTGAGACTATTATTACGTATTCAGTTATACATTGTCGAAAGAACACATTAGCAAAATGAAATAGTATATTTTTTTAACAATGGCAAATCAAATGTTTACTCTACGACTTGTTTCTATAACAGAAATGATCTGATTGCCCCGAAGCCCGTGACAAAAAAAATATAAGTGCAGTGGGCAACTACATTATCAAGGCGATTTGTTTTCACTACTTCCATCATATCCTGCCCCACCTAATCTTGAGCACATCTTGCTTCGATTCAAGAAATTGGATGTTATCCCCCCTAAGACATTGCTTACACTAACTCTTTTTTATGAGGAGTTAAGGTTTTTAAATTGTTAGGCAACTTGTCTCTAGATGGATTTTAGGCGAATCTCTTTCACGTAAGCACCTTCAAAACTGCTTATGAGCGTTTTAGGTGGTTGTCTTGTTTATGTTGTTATTGGGTAGATTTATTTATTTCGATTGCTAAATCGATAGAGCTCGTAAAAAGGGTCAATTAACACATGTAACCACCTTTGTTGAATAGAAAAATCAAGAAAGGACACTAGTACAAACTCGTTACTTAGAGACGGTGCCTAGAGGCGGTTTAACTCTAAAATACAAACAACCGGTTGTGTTCATCAATCTCAGACGGTCGAAATTTTGTGACCTTCTCTAACTCTATCATCACACAGTTTGCAATTGGCACCGTTTCTAGTACTACTTCCTTCTCAGCCGTTCTTTAAATTGAAACGCCTCTAACGTTTATCCGAGACGAACGATAATAGAGAACGTCTTCCTAGATCACTCAAGCGCAGTCGGTCACAAATATTAATCCTCCAGGGGTCTGCTGAGAGGATCATTATGCCGCTCGTCTCGAAAACTGGCTTCGTGCACATTTCCAAGATAGCATGCGTGTGTTGTTAATGCAATTAAAAAGTGAAGATCGTGCACTACCCCACCACCCACACGCGTCCACACCCACGTATCCACTCGAGGACAACCAATGATCTCGCGTATATAAACCCGCTCGGTCTTCATCTTCTAGGAGCTCGTGTTATTTTCTCCCAATCTGTCTAGTCAGAAAACTCAATCTGCACCTTCTGTGCGCGCAGAAGCTCCTTCGCTAGCACCACCACCCTTCCCTTAGTTGCGCCATGAAGCATACCCGTGGAGACAAGCCGGAGGTGAAGCCAGTTAGAGTCACAGCTGCGGATGGCTCGGTCGTCGCTGAGCAGGCGGAGGCGGCTTCTCCGAGCACACATGTCGCTCGCGGTCACGTCGTCGATGCTTTGGGCTCCGTTTAGCTAGTCGTCGTCACCGTAGAGCAGCAGGTGAACGATAAAATTGTGGTGCCAGCGGTAGATTTGGATGAGGCGCATGCGGCAGGCGCAGACAACCTGGTGCTCATCATCAACGACCCCATCCTCCACGAACAAATCCTCGAAGCAATCGAGGAGAGGAACGAGTTCGAGGAGGATGTCTCCGATGAGACATCTGAGGAACTACTTTGCTAGCTTTTCTAGTCATAACTGCAGATTTTACTGTTCATACGTAGGATTTGTTCAATCGTTTATAGATTATTTTGCTCTATCACTCGCCTTCTTGATGTAGGGAATATATGGTTCGAATGGTCGATTGTTTTGGAGATTTGATTAGATCTTTTCGTCTGCCATCTAATAAATTTACATTTGCTTAGCTTGTTGTTCATACAGTTTTCTTATGCTGTAAATTTAATCGATCTGTAATATATTTGATTTCAGGGGTTTAGGGATTGCTAGCTGTTACTGGAGTATTGATTTCGATACACAACATTCATATATGTTACATAGTGTATATTACATTTCTATTTCTTATTGAGGCCAATGATTCAATTTTGTCTCAAAAGAGTGCAAAGGGAGCCATATATGATGGTGCCAGATTTTTTTAGAAATGGGTTAGTGAACCTGAAGCAATATACACCAATAATATAAGTAATGCAATTGGTACGTTGGTTTGCTAACTTCATCTCTAAAAAACTCATGAGGCCACAAATTTATTCTACATTTATATGAACTATGATCTTTAAATTATTTCTCCTAGTACTTGCACACAATAAATTGTGATCATACATTGAATTGTTATTGCATTCATAGTGTATAAGATTTTACATTTCAATTTATCACCGAGACCGATGATTAAAATTTACCCCAAAACAGTACAGGGATGACACATTTGTTGGTGTCAGTTTTTTTAGGAATGGGTTAGTAAACTGAGGCAATGTACATAAATAATATAGGTTATGTTGTTGCTACTTTGGTTCACTTACTCTATCTCTAAAAAAACTTATGAGGTCCCCAGATTTATTTTATATTCATATGAACTATAATCTTTGAATTGTTTCTGCTAGTACATACATACAACAAATTGTGATCATATACATTGAATTGTTATATCATTCATAGTCTATAAGAATTATATTTCAATTTCTCAGTGAGACCGATGATTGAAATTTGCCCCAAAAGAGTGCAGGATGACACATTTGTTGGTGTCGGTTTTTTAGGAATCGATTAGTGAACCTGAGGCACCAATGTACACAAACAACATATGTTGTGTTGTTGGTATTTTGGTTCGCCAACTCCATCTTTAAAAAAATTATGAGGCCTCCGATTTATTCTACATTCATATGGAACTGTATGATCTTTGAATTGATTTTACTAGTACATAAACAATTAACTGTGATCTATTTTTCTTTCATTCTTGTGATTAATTATGTGATTGCAATATATATCTAGGAAACAAATGATTCGTATGATGCATATATATATATATGTATGGTTTTGATCATAAGTTATTTCTACATGTGCCTGAATATTGTTTGATTTTTGTTATTTATAATTACAATATTTAGGAAATAGATGCATTCATAGTATATAAGAAGGATTACATTTCAATTTCTTATTATGGTCTATGAATCAAATATGCTCAAAAGAGTGTCAGACACATTGGTGTCAGATTTTTGCATGAATATGTTAGCAAATCTTAGACAATGTATAAGTAATAAGTTGTGCAATTGGTACTTGGTTCGCTTATGTCATCCCTGTAGAAACTTATGAGGTCCTAGACTTTGTTCTACATATAACTGATACTGATCCAATTAATTGTCATTTTGTTTCGATACATGAAATGATATATGAACTGACCAATCTATTGCTGACACACATTTTCTTTGATATCAATTTAATATTGTCTTACATATGTTGTCAATTTTTGAATTGTAAATTCAATCATAAGTATATGTTCTAAGTTATGTTCTTAAAAACATGAGAATTCTAATGACGTGAGCTCTAACAAGTACTTCAGGGACTGCAACAGCCGCTACGTGCTGAGGCGGCTACGGTGTGGGCAAATTCCTTTCCACTATAAAGGGAAATTGTTTTGCCCATTATGTGACAGAGCCATCGATACGGACATCAACAACATAATCCGGTACACGATGGACGTTAGCAAAGGCCAAGGCCGAAGACCTTCGCATGGCATGGAGTCTACGACAAATTTCTCCGAAAATATGTCAGGACTGACATGTTTCCCTTAGAGTACGTTGATACTCCTCTATTGTCCATGCTACGGAGGCTCCGTGTCTCTACTCCTGCTGTTGCCCCTGCTTATATTTTATGTAAGTTAATTATTACCGTTGGTGTTGCATGTAAGCTAATACTATATCTATATTTGCGGTCTCTGGTGGTTTAACTAATATAAGTACCTTGTTTATATATTAATATACTATTTTATATGAAGTTTCTTTAATTTTCTAGTGTCAATTATATTACTGATCATGCTCATACATACTATAAAAAAATTCTAGTACTCAATTATATTATAATTATCAAGGAATACATGAAAAAAGATTTTCAATTGGTGAAAAATTCGTATTCAGTAACCAAATAATCTCTTATCGACATTAAATATTTGAATTAGTCAAATTCAAAACACTTGTATCTTATTGCTTTACAGAAGGCACATGAACACTATGAGTCGGTCATACCTTTCGCGTTATCCAAGACACAAAATTTAGTTTAGTACGCACACAATAATATAACTTATCTAAGGTATCTACTATGCCATATATTTTCTTCGATGTATGAACCTCATTTACTTCTACGACTCAATTTTACTCTAGCAAGCATGTGTAAACACTTTCCTTTGCCTTTAAATTATAAATTATTCTCAAAATTTAGGATTAACAAAATCCAGAGTTCCGAATATATCCGAATTTCCAAATATTCACTCAACGAGACTTCCTTCAAAGAATATATGAAAAAGATTATATTGGTGAAAATTTCATAATTAAGTAACCAAATGATCTCACTTAGTGATTAAAAATTTGAATTAGTCAAATTCAAAATACTGGCACCTTATTGCTCTGCAGTAAGTGCATGAACACTAGGAGTTGTCATGCCTTTCAGGATAAGATCCAAGGTTTATACTATGCCAATTATTTTCTTCAATTTATGAACTCCATTTAGTCCGGAGACTCGGTTTCACACTAGCAAGCATGTATACACACATTTTTTGCCTTTAAATTATGAATAATTCTCAAATTTTAGGATAATCAAATGCCGAAGTTCTGAATATTAGTTTTTTTCAAATTACTAGTCGTCTTAGCTAAGAAAGTACTTGGCGGAAAAATATAAAATATTCGGAGAATGCATGTTCTTAGAGACATTTTCACTTGCAGCCGTCTGAGGCTAGTACTTGATGACAAATATCTGAAAATATTTAGACAAATATTTCAAATATGTGCCATATTTTTTCTTCCTCGCCCGCTCAGACCACTGTCCACCGCCGCCGTTGTCGCCGCCCTCCACCACCGCCGCCTCCGGTCCCCTGTGGTGTGAATGCTCTCCCTCGCCTCCGAGGACCCCTTCGTCATCCTGGTAGGTATGCGTGAAAATTAAACTCCCAAAACCTTAATGTAGAGTTTCGATTTAGGAATTTTTCTATGGAATTGACCATTTTGCTTCTCGATTCACTGGATCGGGAGAGCCTTCCCCAACTGGCCCGCATCTATCCCAGCTTTTTTTCCCTTGTATAAATCTGAAAATCTACAATTCTTTATTCATTCCTCATTGTTCGTTTCCCTTCTAGCAATATATACTTAATTGTAACTTTATTGATTTGTATCTATTTTAATTGTCACTTCATTAGTCTGCTTGCATCTTGATTGTATTAACATACTCTATTTCTGTATCTATTTAACAAATGGGAACCTGTAGTGACGATGCAATAACGCTCTCTAGCGACGAAAATTATCGCATTAGCTTTGGTAATTTGAATTCCAGTCATCAGACGAAGAGCCCATTGAGAGGCTTGAGTTTATAGGTATCAAAAGAACATCAAAATTGCATTCATCTGTTTTATATGCGTTTAGATGGTAGAAATTAATATTCTATCGCATTAAAAAAATTATGTGTTGCTGCATCAGGGCCTCAACACAAGGGGGACACTGATTTTGATAAGCAGAGCCTTTTTACAAACGACATATATCTGAAAGAAGTTTATGTAGACTTCCTCTTAGACTGGTGTAAACCCGAATTTCCGCCAAAAATCAAGTACTACGTCTACAGCATGCTGCCCTATTCATATGTCATGAAAATGAAGTGTAAGACGGTAAGATGATATATTCTTGAACATGTGATCAACAAGCTACCCTGTGATATTTAAATACTTTCAGTAATCACAAGCATGCTAATTTTTGAATTCTTTGTACTTGCCTAGACATTTGGAGCCGAGTTCACAAGAAAATACCTAAAGAATCGCCTTGATAAACCTATTGATGTCCATGTTTGTTTGGCAAAGGAAGAGCAAAAAGCCAGAGATGGTTAGGATGAAGATGGCAGCTGGGTCAAATGCATTCTTGATGACTGGATGGGAGAAGGTTGTGAGAAGTTTCTGTTGGAGATATGCCCAAGAGGCAATAATAAAGTGGTTATTATTATATCTTTATGTTTATGATAAATGTTTACATCCCATGCTATAATTGTATTAACAGGAAATATTAATACTTGTGTGTTTTGTAAACATAAATGAGTCCCTAGTAAGCCTCTTGTTAAGCTGGCTTGTTGATTAATGGATGATCATGGTTTCCTGATCATGGACATTGGATGTCGTTAATAACAAGATCATATCATTAGGAGAATGATGTGATGGACACACACCCATAGTAAGCATAGCATAAGATCAAGTCATTAAGTTCGTTTTGCTACAAGCTTTCAAATGCATAGTAACCTAATCCTTCGACCATGAGGTTATGTTAATCACCATCACCGGATGGATACTTTGATGACATCAAACACCGCTTAAATCGGGTGGTTATAAAGGTGTGATTGGGTATTCTGAAAGTATGTGTTTAAGCGCATGGACCAAGATTGGGATTTGTCCATCCATATGACGGATAGATATGCTCTGGGCCCTCTCGGTGGAATGTCATCTAGTTAGCTTGCAAGCATGTGACTAGGTCACAAGGGATGACATATCATGGAACGAGTAAAGAGTACTTATCAGTAACGAGGTAGAACTAGGTAAGGAGATACCGACGATCAAACCTCGGATAAGTATAGTATCGCGTGACAAAGGGAATTGGTTTCGTATGTTAAATGGTTCTATCGATCACAAAGTCATCGTTGAGTATGTGGGAGCTGTTATGGATCTCCAGATCCCGCTAATGGTTATTGATCAGAGATGTGTCTCCATCATGACTACATGTTCACGAACCGTAGGGTGACACAATTAAGGTTCGAAGTTGTTTTAAGTAGATATGGAATGTGCGTTGGAGACCGAATGTTGTTCGGAGTCTCGGATTGGATCCGGGACATCACGAGGAGATCTGGAATTGTCCGAGGAATAAGATTCATATATTGGGGATCATTTTCTAAGTTAGAAATGTTCCAGAGTATTTGTATGGGGATTCTAGAAGGTTTTGGAATGTTCCGGAAGGTTCTAGAAGATTTCTTGGAGTTTACTTGAAAACCAAGAAAGGATCAAGGAATCCTTGTGGGGTAAGACAAGGATTAGGTGGGGAGAGACTCTCCCACCTCCTTGATCCGTCGGCCAAGGGAGAGGGGAGTCCTACAAGGACTCCACCTCCCCATGGCGCCTCCCTCCTTTAAATAGAGGGGTGGAGGCACAAGCCCCAAGGCCCCTTCTATTCTCTAGATCTCAAGTTGCCTCTCTCCTCCTCCTTCCCTCTGCTCTTGCTTAGGAGAAGCCCTATAGAATTCTCTACTCCACCACCACCACCACACCGTCGTGCTTCTGGGATTCCGTGGAGAGATCTACTACCTCCGCTGCTCGCTAGAACGGGGAGAGGAAGGTCTGCTTCGACTCCGCACATGTGACCGACTGCGGAAGCGCTGCCGGAACGCGGTGCCGGAAGGATCGTCTACTCGATCTTGAGATCAGCAAGTGATCGACTACATCAACCACGAGATCCGATCTTGTAACGCTTTCGGATCTACAAGGGTTAGTACAGATCTATCTCGTTGCACATGTCTAATAGATTAGGTCTTGGCTTTTATCTAGATTAGATCTGGGTTTTGTTCGTTCTTGCGGTAGAAATTTTTTGTTTTCCATGCTACGAACCTATCAGTGGTATCAGAGCCGTGTCTATGCGTAGGTCTGTTGCACGAGTAGAACACAATGGTTTTGTGGGCGTTGGTGCTCGTGCCGTCTTTTGCTTTGTGTACTTTGCATCTTGCGGTATGGTGGGATGAAGCGGCCCGGGCTAACCTTACATGTCATCGCACATGAGACTTGCTCCATAGTTGACGTGCAACTCGTATTGCACAAGTGGCTTTGCGGGTGTCTGTCTCTCCCATCATAGTATAGATCTAATTTACACTTTGCACTTGATAGCACTTGTATCAACGTTGTGGTTCAGTTTCGTAGGTAAGATCCGTTCTTATTCGAAAGCCCCAAACCACGTAAAACATGCAAAGAAAATTAGAGGCGTCTAACTTGTTTTTGCAAGGTTTTTTTTGTGATGTGATATGGCCATCATGTGATTGTGATTATATTTGATGTATGCAATGATCCTTGTTGTAATATGGCAACCGGCAGGAGCCTAATGGTTGTCTTTAATTTTGTTAAGACACATGTCTATTCATCTTGTAATAGCTTTATTCCAAGTAGTTGTAATAGTTGCTAGTGATGATGGACAACCATGAAGCGGCGCCCGACCTTGGACGCAATCTTTGGTGATGATGGATATCATGTCCGTGCTTTGGAGATGGAGATCAAAGGCATAAGAAGAAAGGGCCATATCATATCAGACTAATTATGAATTGCCTATGATGTTAATCCTTTATGCATCTTGTATTGCTTAGATCGTGACGGTAGCATTATAAGATGATCCCTCTCGCTAAATATCAAGTAATAAAGTGTTCGTCCTTAGTAGGCACCGTTGCTAAGACTCGTCGTTTCGAAGCATCTCGTGATGATCGGGTGTGATAGATTCTACGTGTGCATACAACAGGTGCAAGCCAGATTTGCACATGCGGATACTAAGGTTAAACTTGACGAGCCTAGCATGTATAGACATGGTCTCGGAACACGGAATACCGAAAGGTAAAGCATGAGTCATATGGATGATATGATGAACATGTTGATTGTTTGCCTTTAAAGCTACATCATCTCACGTGATGATCGGACTTGGTGTAGTGGATTTGGTTTGTGTGATCGCTAAAACAACTCGAGGGATGTTGTTTTGAGTGGGAGTTTATTTGTAATTTGGATTAGTCGAACTCAATTTATCATAAACACAATAAAAGTGAATTTGCATAGTTTGTTGTAGTCATTGGTATCCGTTCACCACCTTATGCTTAGTTATAGTTGAGATAGTGGAACTATAAAAATTCTGGATATTTTCTTTACGAACTGGTATCATATTGTTTTGAGTGTCAATCTAAAGTTTAAAAGTCCTGTTGCAAACTTTTAGCAAACTCCGTTTACTCTGTGAAGTTTAATAAACAGTATTAAATCAAGAGTAACAATTCCAGTGTTAGTATCTAATGTATCATGTTTGCCTCCATGATTCTTGATACTCAAAAGATTGTTTTTAATATCAAGTTTATCTAAGAGCTAAAAGCAATGTTTCAGAAACCATCATATGTGAAAGGTATTGCGATATCTAAAACAATGTATTGGTTACAACATGATAGAGTATATGTCCTCATATTTGATGAGAATTTGTGAAGGTTGGAGACCCTAGTCGTCCTAATCCTGCAAAAGGTTTTGGAAAAGAAACATTATACTCGCAATTCACCTTTATAAGCTATAGCAGCTTGATCATGAAAGTTGTCATGATAAGGATGAATAGAAGATGTAAGTAAAATGTTTACTACACTAAAATATTACTAAAGAATGGAACTTTGAAAGAATGCCAAACATTTGATGAAGGTGATCCACTTCAAAGTGCAAGTCCAAAGGTATTAGTATTTGACTATACACACTTTGTACTATGTGTCATGTGAATGACACCACTATTGATGTTGATAGATTCTTTTAAAAGAAAAGGAATTGTTGAAAGAGAATCTATAAAATATTTGGCAGAAAAGAAAAGATTGGAGATGTCCAACTTAGGTATATAGAAGATACATGTTATGGTTGTATTCCTTGGTTGTTAAACAATGTAGTTCTGCGGTATTGGATACCGAATTGATTAGTATGAAGTGTCATACAGGACAACACAATTCATGAACTGCAATGGCCTAAGTAACTAGCAAGAGAATATGTGATGATGTTCATCGAAAACAAACAAAGGGTTGTTGTGTTGCTCGTTAACATCAAAGCTTACCTTCAAGATTTGTTTCAATAATTGTTATTTTGATCAAGTATTATGACGAAAAAAAGTTGTTCAAATAATTACCGTATTCCATAATAGATGGATGATATACAAGTCTGGTTGGAGAAATAACGACCATAAAACTAATGCTAAAATGTCGCAAGACAAATGATTGAAAGATCACTTGCGAAGTGACATCACCGTTTAAATTATATTAGGGATACATGAAGAAACTCCATGTTGATGGATTTTTGGAGTCTTTGATTTTGATCAAATGACGCTTGTGATACTTTCCTGGAGATAATTAAAACTCCGTTCGTAGGCCAAAAGAGGAACGGACGACTAACTGATTGGAATTTGTACATATTGATGTATATAGTCCATTATGTGTAGTTGTGGGCAATGGATTTCAACTTCATATGCTTTCTCCGAAGATTTGAGTGAGTATATGTATATACTTACTCAATAAGGAAGAAGTATGAAACATTTGAAAATGTTCAAAGACTTTTAAGATGAAGTGGAAAATTATTGTAACAAGAAAATAAAAAAGTTTATGATTAGATCATAAAGATGTTTGAGTTGCAAGTTTAGCAAAACACCTAAGATTTGAGGAACCGTTCCATGGATTTGCATTTCCCAAAACACCATAGGAGTATGGAGTGTTCAAGATATGTAATGAAACCTTGTTTGACATGATAAGATCAAAGGTGTCATTTATAAAACTGCCATTATATTTTAAAGATTAAAGCTTTAGTGACTACCGCTTTTACACTGAAAAGAGCTCCATCGTGATCCGTTGAAATGACACCATATAAGTCATGGTTTGGGATAAAACCCAGGTTGTCCTTTCTTAAATTTTTGGTATGCTAGGCATAAGTAAAGTGTTTACAACCAAAGTCGGATGAGCATGTCTTTGTAGGTTATTTCAAATAACCATTGGGTATTCCTCCATAACACCGAAGACAAAAGTGTTTGTCACTTAGAATGTCGAGTTTCTTGAGAAGGAATTTTTGGTGAAAAGTTAAGTGGGAGGACAATAGAACTTTGACAAGGTTGTTGAACCTTGGCTAATATGTGCTGAGTTGCGCAGCATCGGTAAGTGTCCCAGAGGCAATAACAATGCTCATAGCTCACGTGCCTCAAAGGTTGTGGTCACGGAGATCTAAGTTACTATTGAACCAAGTAGGTCAGGTAAGTAATCAAATGCCAAGATTTGAGAGTTAAATCATTGTTGTTTGACAATGATGAACCGACTACATGCAAATAATCAATGATGGGCCCTGACTTCGTTAAGTGGCTTGAAGCCATAAAATCCGTGATAATTCCATACACGAGAAATCAAGCTTTGAATTTGAAAGACCCTCTGGAAAGGTGCAAGACCTTACGAGTATATGGATCTATAAAGAAATAGACATGGATGTTTCACATCTATGAAATAGTCGACATGTCGGAAAGAGTTTACGACAATGTTCAAGGAATTGACTATGATAAGATTTGATCTTTCATAGCGATATTTAGTCTGGACGGATTAATTTAGCAACCACTACATATATTTTTGTATATGGTAGTTGAACAAACAAAACAAGTTCTTCTAATAGAATGGTTACCTAGGATGTGTCCATGACACGATCCAAAGGGTTTTGTTAATTCAAAGGATGCTAAAAGAGTATGCAAAACTTCAATGGTTGAAGTGAGCATCGCGGAGTTGGAATCTTCACCGTGATGAAACCGTTAAAAGGTTTAATTTCATCAAAGACGATGAAGATGTTTGCATTTTGCAAGAAATTAAGTGGGAGCGCTAAGACATATTTCTAATACATTATGTGAAAGACATATTGTTGATTAGAAATGATGTATCTTTTATTGACACAGGTTAAGAATTTCATTTCGATGAAAGACTTAGGCATAACCCAAGAATTAGGCATCAATGTCTATATGGATAGATTGAGGCGCTAATATGGTTTTGCCAAATGTACATAGATAAGATGTTGAATGAGTTCAATATGGAAACAACAAGAAAGGTTCTTGACACACGGAAAGGACTGAATCAAGATTCAAGTGTGTTGACACGAGATTCAAGTGTTTTGACACTTGGTGAAATCACAAGAATATTTTGATCAATCATTCTCTGAGATGTACACATCCAGATATGTCCTATGCTCTAAATGTTATGAGCATATATCAGAATGACTCATAAGATGATCATTGGACAATAGTAGGGATATTCCTATGATCTTTTGGAAGAACTAAGAATATATTATTTATATAGTGGTGACAAATAGTTCATTGTAAATTGTTGCATTGATACTAGTTTTGTCACAAATTAAGTTTATCTCAATTTAAACTATGGGTGGCACAATGTAATGGAAAGGAAGTTCCATAACGGATTTGGTTGAGTACCAAAGTTAAAACATTGTGACAGATACTACAACAGAAGGCTAAGTATATGACTACTATTGTAGCAGCAAATGAGGGCATTTGCGTCAAGTAGTTTGTTATCAAACTAGGTGTGGTTCATAGCGGGATAATACTATGAAGATACATTGTATGACAATTGTATCAACATGATTTAATCCCAAGGAACTAAAGGTCTCACCAAAGGACCAAATTTATACAATGCCATCTCATTGGAGAATGAGTAATGCGTAGAGACGCAAGGAAATGCAAATACACATGGACCTGGAAGTGTCAGATCTGAAGATTATGTTTACCACTAGCAATAGTGTCTATACAACACCAGAAAGCCATAGGTGTTGAATGCACAAATTTTTAACTAGATTATTGACTCTAGTGCAAGTGGGAGACTGTTGGAGATATGCCCAAGAGGCAATAATAAAGTGGTTATTATTATATCTTTATGTTTATGATAAATGTTTACATCCCATGCTATAATTGTATTAACAGGAAACATTAATACTTGTGTGTTTTGTAAATATAAAAGAGTCAATAGTAAGCCTCTTGTTAAGCTAGCTTGTTGATTAATGGATGATCATGGTTTCCTGATCATGGACATTGGATGTCGTTAATAACAAGATCATATCATTAGGAGAATGATGTGATGGACACACACACCCATAGTAAGCATAGCATAAGATCAAGTCATTAAGTTCGTTTTGCTACAAGCTTTCAAATGCATAGTAACCTAATCCTTCGACCATGAGGTTATGTTAATCACCATCACCGGATGGATACTTTGATGACATCAAACACCGCTTAAATCGGGTGGTTATAAAGGTGTCATTGGGTATTCTGAAAGTATGTGTTGAAGCGCATGGACCAAGATTGGGATTTGTCCATCCATATGACAGATAGATATGCTCTGGGCCCTCTCGGTGGAATGTCATCTAGTTAGCTTGCAAGCATGTGACTAGGTCACAAGGGATGACATATCATGGAACGAGTAAAGAGTACTTATCAGTAACAAGGTAGAACTAGGTATGGAGATCCGAAGCGATCAAACCTCGGATAAGTATAGTCGCGTGACAAAGGGAATTGGTTTCGTATGTTAAATGGTTCTATCGATCACAAAGTCATCGTTGAGTATGTGGGAGCTGTTATGGATCTCCAGATCCCGCTAATGGTTATTGATCGGAGATGTGTCTCCATCATGTCTACATGTTAACGAACCGTAGGGTGACACACTTAAGGTTCGAAGTTGTTTTAAGTAGATATGGAATGTGCGTTGGAGACCAAATGTTGATCGGAGTCTCGGATTGGATCCGGGACATCACGAGGAGATCCAGAATTGTCCGAGGAATAAGATTCATATATTGGGGATCATTTTCTAAGTTAGGAAATGTTCCAGAGTATTTGTATGGGGATTCTAGAAGGTTTCGGAATGTTCCGGAAGGTTCTAGAAGTTTTTTTGGAGTTTACTTGAAAACCAAGAAAGGATCAAGGAATCCTTGTGGGGTAAGACAAGGATTCGTGGGGGAGTAGGACTCTCCCCCCACCTCCTTGATCCGCCGGCCAAGGGAGAGGGGAGTCCTACAAAGACTCCACCTCCCCATGGTGCCTCCCTCCTTTAAATAGAGGGGTGGAGGCACAAGCCCCAAGGCCCCTTCTATTCTCTAGATCTCAATTTGCCTATCTCCTCCTCCTTCCCTCTGCTCTTGCTTAGGCGAAGCCCTGCAGAATTCTCTACTCCACCACCACCACCACACCGTCGTGCTGCTAGGATTCCGTGGAGAGATCTACTACCTCTGCTGCTCGCTGGAACAGGGAGAGGAAGGTCTGCTTCGACTCCGCACGTGTGACCGACTGTGGAAGCGCTGCCGGAATGCGGCGCCGGAAGGATCGTCTACTCGATCTTGAGATCAGCAAGTGATCGACTACATCAACCACGAGATCCAATCTCGTAACGCTTTCGGATCTACAAGGGTTAGTACAGATCTATCTCGTTGCACATGTCTAATAGATTAGATCTTGGCTTTTATCTAGATTAGATCTGGGTTTTGTTCGTTCTTGCGATAGAATTTTTTTGTTTTCCATGCTACGAACCTATCAGTTTCAACTTAAGTCAGGATAACATTGTCCTTTTTTGCTTTGATGGAAAAAATAATGCAGAGGTACATATTCTGATTCAGCAACTTCCACCGAGCTGCCCATTATAAATGCAATGCTGGTTTGTTAGAGAGTACTAGTTATGCTAGTTGATTGATCTATGGACTACGCTTTGTATGTACTTCTTTAACGTGTAATGATTAAATTTGTATGGATTTTCCCAACTATCTGGCTAATGTTAATACTCTTCTGACTGACTACTAACTAGTTGAGTTAATCTGTCTATCTGGCTATTGAATCATGATTATGTGTCATGTCAGCTATGATTGAGTTCGAATTAGCATGTTGTGTACTATTTAAAAGGGTTTATAGACACTGGAGATAGTCACTTTAACCGGCCACTTCGAGGCGTCCTAGATCTGGAGACGATCATTTATTTGAATCTAACTCTGGACGCCTGACTATTGGAGACGGTTCCAATTAGGGGTCGTCTAAGGGTGAGGAGTTCTTGCAAGCGGTCAGGCCTACTAGCCGTCTCCATCTTGCCAATATTAGAGGTGTTTAGCTTTTTGCACCATCTAAGGTCATGTATCTTAGAGCCACAAAGGAAAACTGGGTTAGGTGGTTTCTCTTAGAGGATATGAGCTTGAGCCGGAACGAGAAACCGGCTAAGGCCTATGGGCAATAACCATCTCTAAGTAACGCGTTTGTACTAGTGGGAGTAGGTTAAAAAAGAAGCTTGAGACCAAGCGATGGGTGCTCTCCACGAGGTTGTGAAATCCATATACATTATCTTGTCTCCTTCAAACTATGTTTATGTCTCATTTAATGAGATGCTCATATCCCTTACTCTTTGTGACACAAATTTTGTTGTTGTCGTCTAAGATATGGGATTTTTGGTGTATCAGAGGCCTAGTGGTCACTGAATAATAACTTGTTGCATCCCACGTTTGACATTAGTGGAAGAAGATCTGAGTAGGTTTGGTCCGTAATTTATCCTTAAGTGCTTTCACTTCAAATATTGGTGTTCATCTCTTGATAATGTGACGCAGTTCAGGGTGAAAGTTTATATGATGTCTGCTTGCCGAAATTGTTGGTAATTGTTTAGCATCCAAACAGGTTCAATCTGTTTAATAACGATCTTTGAGTTACTATAAAGGTGTGTTGAAGTCATATACTCCATCTATGCTAAAATATAAAACGTTTAAGAAATCGCTGTGTAGGTCGTGGGTGTACATTGATATTCCTCTGTTTCCGAAAGTACCCTCGCTCTCAACTCTCTTGCCCGGCCTTGTCCTCTCGCCCTCCTCCTCACTCTCACTCGCTCCACCCACTTGTTGTTGCCATAGGCCCGACACCCTCTTCTGAGATATCTCGGCCTTGCTCCCCGCTAATGCCTTGCTCCCTCCCATGCATCTAAAACCCACACATCATCTATTCCATTATAGGAACTGGTAGATATGTGAATTGTGATTGTGCATAGCATGCATTTAGAAATTTAGGGTCAATTTGGAAAAAATTATAACCTATTTAAATTTGGTTCCAGTGAGGTTGTTTGCAACCAAAAGGTCACTATGAATTGAGACCACATTCAAATCTTAAACATAAAATAATTTGAATGAGTTCGGAATGGAATTTGACCTAAGTCAAACTTGAATTCAAATTCAAATTCCACACACTAAAGTATAAATCATAGAAAATGCGATATAAATGTTCCATTCAAATCTTATATTACTCAAATCTTAAATAGCAATAACATAAAGATACAACCATAAGTGAATAATAGACAAATGATCTTTATTTATATTTGAATATGAGTACATGATCCTAGGATTACAAAAGTATCAGAAACAAAAGGAAAACCTATGCTACACTATATCTATCTTCTCGGCCTTGTTCCAAACCTTGATCTTCAACCTGTGAACACAAACAACATAGAAAAACACTAGTTAATGTTAAAATGTTGGTTATGCCCTAAGGCAAAACCATTTTATATAAGAATCCTTTTAAGAAGAGTCAAGGAATAAATCCTAAACTCTAAGCCAGAGAAGAAAATGAACAAATCAAAGACCAGTATAGGTAGAATCTGTATAATTTCAAATATAATGATGTGGTGTTAACACGTCAATGCCCATGGTTGATGGACTTGGGTTTGAGGAAGAGAGGAGTGCTGGAAGTTGCATTCAGTAATAAGCAAGCAAATCGGGGACACGAAGTTTACACAGGTTCGGACCCCCGGAGGGAAACCTTACTCCTGCTTGTTTGCTCTTGATTATTGATGGAATCGAAGGTTACAGGGGTGCGCAGATGAGATCTGGCGGTGTATGAACTAGGGTTTACAATGATCCTTCTTGTTGCTCCCCCTCCTGGCCTTTACATAGAGAGGCCTGGTCTCGGGATAGCAATACAAGTTGGTTATAGATTAGGGATTTTCCTTTAAACATTCTATCTATTCTTTGCCGTGTTCTTCAAGGAGTCACGTCTCCTTAGGCTTGGGTCACCCAAACCTTCATGGGCTTTATTTACGCCGTGGGCTTCTCTTGGGCCAAACCATATAGGATAATCCAGGGTACCCGTAGGGCATACCCATATCATATAGAATATAGAGATTTCTATTTTCGTGCTCTCGGTTCGTTAGTTGTACTCAGTTTTCCCTAGTCGCTTAGTTTTTCCTCACTTTTGCCCATCTCCTTGTACGAAACTCTCACATGGTCTGAAACTCGCCGTCCGTCAGTCTTGCCATTACGTGCTAACAAGTGTGGCACGTTGATCAAGTCCGTAGTGGACCCTCGCCACACGTCTTGTGAGTAGGCGCTGCTCGGATCTTGTAGTGTACCCTTGCTGTTACATGCTGACAAGTGGGGCCGCGTTCAGTTGATTCCCGTAGTGGACACCTCTCTCAACTTATCCAGATCAGCATCGGACCCACAGCTTATCCACGTGAGCGCCAGACTCACAACTTATCCACATGAGCTCTGGACCCACAGCTTACCCAGGTTGGCATTGTAAGATGGGACCCCGAGCCAGCCCCGCGCCCACGCCCGTGTCGTTGCTTTATTTTCATATAGTGAAATGTAATGCATATACAAAAATTATACACCTTTGAACTCTTTTAAATCGCACTTAGGAGATAATAATGTTGTGCTAATAAAATCCTGATCATTTATCATTTTCAAGGAGTGAAATATAATGCATAAACTTGCGTACACAAAATTATACACCTTTAAAATCTTTGAAATCGCACTTAATACGTGATAATGTCGTGCTAAGAAAATCTTGAGAGATTATCATTTTCATAGAGTGGAATGTAATGCACAAACTTGCATATGCAAAAATTATAAACCTTCGAACACTTTTAAATCGCACTTAATACATGATAATGATGTGCTAACAAAATTTTGAGAGATTATTATTTTCTCCCCTATTTTCGTAGAGTGGAATATAATGCATAAACTTGCATATACGAAGTTTATACACCTTTGAACTTTTTGAAATCACACTTAGTACGTGATAATGTTGTGCTAAGAAAATCTTGAGAGATTATCATTTCCATGGAGTGAAATATAATGCATAAATTTGCGTATACAAAAATTATACACCTTTGAACCCTTTGAAATTGGACTTAATACGTGATAATGTTGTGCTGAGAAAATCTTGAGAGATTATCATTTTCAAGGAGTGAAATATAATGCATAAACTTGCGTATACAAAAATTATACACCTCTGAACTCTTTGAAATCACACTTAATACATGATAATGTTGTGCTAAGAAAATCTTGAGAGATTACCATTTCCATGGAGTGAAATATAATGCATAAACTTGCGTATACAAAAATTATACACCTTTAAACTCTTTGAAATCGCACTTAATACATGATAATGTTGTGCTAAGAAAATCTTGAGAGATTATCATTTTCATATAGTGGAATGTAATGCATAAACTGGCATATACGAAAATTATACACCTTTGAACTCTTTAAAATCGCACTTAGGTCATGATAATGTTGTGCTAATAAAATCCTGATCATTTATCATTTCCATGGAGTGGAATGTAATGCATAAACTTGCGTATACGAAAATTATACACATTTGAACTCTTTGAAATCGTACTTAGGCTGTGTTTGGAAGGGCTCCACTCCACTTCACTCCACTTCATCTCTGAAATCCACTCCACCTAAGTTGCTCTGGAGTAGTACAAAGTGTTTGGGAGAGAAATTAGTTTCAGATTCAGATAAGTGCGGGGCCGGGTGTTGTAACATGTCTAGAGTACTTTCTCGTTTTTCCTTAATTTTGCCTATGGATCTGGTACTATAGATCCTAACATATTTGTACTTCTTTTTAGCGCATTGGTGCATCGCATTGACATATCTAAGATATGCACCGATTTTTGTTTGCATGGTTTCCCACATGTCATATCTCCTACAGGCGATGAATAAAAAAAGTCTGTCGCTTAACAAATCATAAGTCCTGTTACATCACAAATCATTAGTTCAGTGCAGTTCTCGACAGGAAAGAAGCACGGTTGTTGACCTGTGGTGGGAAAGAACAGGGGCGGCAACATCCTGGTGTAGATGTACTTTGGGATTCGAACGGGCAACGAGGGCAGCAAGTTCTTGGGGGATTGGAACAGCAGTGGCGACGGTGGAAAGTTCTTGGGGATGGGAACGGTGGCAGCGACTGCGGCAGGTTCTTGGGGATATGAACGATGGTGACAGGTTCTTGGGGATTGGAACGGCGCCGGCTATGGCAAGTTCCGGCGGCCGGTCGAGTACTAACGGGAATCAAGGGGCAGAAAGAAAAGTGTGGGCGGCTATGGATAGAGGAGAGAAGGGAAAACGTAGGCAGTTAAAGAAAAGGGGTCTCTGTGGTTGCTGCAGTAGTGCAGGCGAGGAGTTGCGCTGGAGAGGCTCACGGCGGCGTGCGCGGTCGAGTGCCATCGGGGGAGAGAAAGTATAAAACGGTTCGGCTGGATGACTGAGCGGTGGCATTAGTGGGTAAAATCTCCCCAACTCTAGGGGCAAATAGGTAAGTACGAGGTGGAGTGAATCAAGCGAAGCACCTGTTGGCTTGCTTCGGCAAAATGAACTGCGAGGCCGCCTAGCTTCGCTCCAGCTAATATTTGGAGTTCGTGCGCTTGGAATAGCTTCATCTGCTTCGGTGATTAATTGGTGGAGTAGAGATGTCCCAAACACACCCTTAATATGTGATAATATTGTGCAAAGAAAATCTTGAGAGATTATCATTTTCATGGAGTGGAATGTAATGCACAAATTATACACCTTCGAACACGTTCCCTTCAAATTATATTCAAGTTCATTTGTTTATGGAGTTAAAGTACCGGTGGCATACTCGTTATTTTGCATGGATAGAGGGGTGCCCCCGACAGATATAGGGGTTATCATGTCCGCTAGATCACAGAGGATCAATGGTTGGTGGGCACGATCCGTGTGACAACTGTCTCGACCAATCGGAGCGTAGCAGCGAAGATGAGCACATGTGCGAGAGATGGATAAAAAGATAGGGAAAATTGAGTAGGACTTAAGAACCAATGGTAAAACTGAGTAGAACTTAAAAACCAAGGGCAAGACTGACAAAGGAATTCAAATATAAAATAGAAAAGGATTTAAAAAATAGAAAAATGCGTCTTTTATACAATAAAATACATCTTGGCATACATCAAACTATCTGCAATTCAAATATACACCGGTTTGACAATTATTGCCTCATTCAGACAAACTATGTTTTGGGGAGGGATGTTAGGGGATGAGGCTTGAGTAGAAAGCCATGAACCTTCCTAGACAGTAGGTGATTTGAGAAGTGGTGATTTAGGTTAAAACTTGGTTTATATACATTTCTTATGGTGGCAGGTCACATAATAAGACTCTCTGGATAGATGCCACTTTGTTTTGCTCTTTTCGAATTTGTTGTGCATAAAATGACTCAATTAGCTAGCTAAAACCTATTCATTGACTCTCTGTTGACCAGCCACCGGAGGGTAAAACTGAGTATATTGCACACGGCAAGTTAGTTAATCTTGGAGGCAAACCGAGTACAACCAAACTACCAGTATTACACTCGAGGGCAAAATTGAGTACAACTGAATCGCCAGGGTTAGACACGAGAAAAAAAACGTGACTCACGATGCGGTATGCGGTGCAGTAGAGGACACGTGTGTGGCGTGCAAGTGCGATGGCGTCTGTGATTCGTGGTGCACGGTAGTGCAACAAAACGTCGCTTCTCTTCTTCTTTAATAGAGGCCTCCCCGCTCTCACTCATCACTCACTCGCTCACTCAACCGTCTCCACTGTCCCATCATCTTATGCAAACCCCTAAGAAAACCCCAACCACACTAGCGACGGAGAAGAACGACGCGGTGGCCATCGGCGCCTCCAAGGCTGACGGCGAGGAGCCCCCGTCCTTGTACAGGCCCCCGTCCTCGTCCCCGTCCCCGCATCCGCCATAGCCGCCGGCGAGGAGGCCCCCGCCGGTCTCTAGAAGATCCCACTCGGCTGAGACCCCTACGAGGAGGTTGTTTACATAAGGCCGGAGAACCCCTATGACACCAGCATCGCCAACCCATGGTCGGAGGTAACCAGGGTTTTCTCCTCTTCCCTTTTTCTTCCCACGTTCCCATATGTTATTAGGACTCGGTTGTTCGTATTTTTATAGTAGCTAATTCTCTTGTGTTAGATATCGTATTTTGATGAATCCCCCTGTCTGTATTTGAACCCCCTATTCTTAGTTGGGATCAGTATTCGATCTGGTTTGAGATTTGGGGAATAATCAGGAGATCTCAATCGGTTAATTTTTGCAAATAATCAATCTCGATAATCAAAGTATCTCAATCATGTCCTTATTGCACTCTACTATTTTTTTCTAACAGGAGGATAGCAGCGACGTCCGCAGCGACGACGAGTCCAAGGACACCAAGACTCGTCATGAGCTGAGGAGACTGAAGTCCGGCCAGTACAACAACTTCTTCGCCGGCGACGTGTACATGTGCCCCTTCTGTCCCACCAGGAGGCTCCGCGCCACGGAATTCAACTCCCTCGTGAAGCATGCCGAGGACGTGAGGACCTGCGGCGAGTCCGTGAACGTCCACGACTTCATAGCCAAGCACCAGGTGCTCGGTCTTCACCTCCGCAACCTCCATAAGGTGGCTATCGAGGAGGGTCTGTTAGACCCCTCCTTTGTAAAGGAAAGGATCCCTGTGATTGCAATGCTAGTCCCTGGATCAATGCTAGCATCCACAGTTTAAGATGAAGTACACAGATACAAAGGTCGTTTATTACATCCATTCCAGAGATAAAACATAGTCTTTTACAACTCGGGGCCAAAGGCCTAATACAAGAGTTTATGGAATAAGTAAATAAACATAAGTCTTCATCTTCATGTGCCACAGGCAAGCATGTTGAGTGTAGACTCATGACTCCTATTCATCATCGGAGTAACCTGCAACATTACAAGTTACAGCCACAGAGGGTCAATACTTTGGAATAGTATTGGCAAGTGATACCTTAGCTTATTTAAAGTGGACTATAATACTATATGCATTTGGCTAAGTGGAGCTTAGGCTTGCATTGCTCAAAATAGATTTCTTCCTTATTATTTGAAAACACTAAGTTTTTGTTTGGCACAAATTCCCCAAGGCATCTACCAATCAAAGACTGAAGATCCTTTTAACCCTTGTTCACCCACATGTTTTTACTTAGAAATTGGGATGAGGAGATTCTTGATAGCTTCCATGTCTTGATGCTCAAATTGTCCTTTTCCAGGGACATGGCTAAGTACTTAGATTTTACACTCTGCAGAGGTGGTGCACTTTCCCCACAAGACTTGGTTTCACCAAGACAAGATCTTCGAAGCCTTCCTTAGACCAACATGGACGCTCCAACCTATCAATCCCTACCACCAACTGTCCATTTGGCTAAGTTATTGCAACCTATATGATCCGTGCAGAGCCCATAATGCCAAGTGGCTGCACTTGAAGCTTCTCAACATTTGACATCTCAAATCTCTTTGTTCCTGGGTGGCCATCCACAAGTGAGATACACAAGCCAAGTCCATGGCCTTGTGAACCACTCAACACAAACCATTCCTTCCATTTCCACCCAGGTGATTCCTTCACTTAGTTGTTTTATTAAACAAAACATAAGTCCACAGACTTAGAAATTTTCCATAGCATGAATATATTTTCCACCCTTGTTTTCTATTAGCTAAGCTAAGCATGAAAGTAATAGGAATCTTAACTTAGGAAATTTCTACTAAGGTTTCATCTACTAGGTTTTCCCATAGCATAGTTTATACTTAGCAAAAATTCCATGCAAATCCTACTTAGAAATATCACTAATGCATAGTGAAAATAATGGGACAAAAGTATGAAGCATCACTTGCCTTGGTAATGGGGAGAGTATCACTCTTCACAGTCACAGTCACTAGCAAAATCTACACAAAATTGTAGCATACAATTACACACAATTTATATACAATCAAAAATAATATGAATGCATGCATGCATGAATTTACTAAGTGGGGATTTTGAAAACTCTAACAAGCATGTGCATGTTTACAGAAACATAACAAGACACAAAATTTGCCAAAACAAACTTATTTAACCCTAAAACAAATTACTAAACTAAATCCATACTCAAAATAGCCTTAAACATGTTTCTACAAACAAAGTCATTCTAATGGTTACTATTTGTTAAACACATTGGATATTCAGAAAGGTCTTGTTTCACTGAATCCAACGGTATAAAGTTTGCAAAAATCCAACGTGGCAATCAAAAGTTATAGGCATTTGAATTTGGATCAAAATCTGATTTTAAATCTGTTTTTAGATCTAACCCTAGGCACGCGTCGCGTTGTGATTGGTGCGTACCGATTCGCCCGGATCGAGCTCTGCAGCCGCAGGATCTAAACAGATCGTACGCTCCAGATCGCGTACCGCTGATAAGTGAATCTATCCTAGCGCTTGGATCTAGATCTAACGGCAATGAAAGCCATGGGCGCTCGGTCTACGGTGGCGCTAGCGTTCCAGATCGTCCGCGAGAGGGAGAAGGGTCATACCAGGTTCGCAAGAAGCTGCTGAAGCTCAAGGTAGCGTCGGTTTGCGAAGGGGCGTGCTGTCTCGGCGATGATTCCTCGTCGGAGTTGAGTCTGGCGGCAGTGGTTCTGTTCGGGCCTGAGGCGTTGTCGATCACTAGGAGGCAAACGGAGGTGTGGTTAGATGCGAAGATCACGGAGAACACGCATGTGTGAAAGACAAGGCTTGGGGCGGTCTGGACTTACCACCGGAGGTCGCCGGAGTCGAGGTTTGTGTCGGTGCTTGCGGTGTCGAGTGGAAACGGCGACTGGGCGCAAGACAGATGAACTAGTGGGGTGGAGGTGCGCAAGAAGATTGCGAAGTGGCTCGCTTGAACCAGAGGAAAGGGGCGCAGGGCTCACTGAATTGATCGCCGGAGTGAGCTCTGCTCATGCGGCGGTGTGGGGTTGATTGAGGCAGCCTGGTGGCGGAGAGGTGGTGCTAAGTGAGGGAAATGGCATGTGCGAGGGGATCTTATAGCGAGGCTCGACGAAACGCCGTGGATTAATGCCCAATTAAGCTCGGTATCACCGCTGCAACGGCAGCGGCGGAGATCGTCTTTCTGAGAGGGAAGACGATCTGATGGAGGAGGCCCTTCGTCGGAAGTCGCGAGGTGGAGGTGGGTCTGCATGTCATGATTGAAGGTCGCTTACGTGAGAGGGAAAAGAAAAGTCCCGGGTGGGCTTGTTGGGCTCGATTTGAAGCTGGGCCAGAAACCTGGCGCGCGGCCCTTTTCATTTGTTTAAACCTTTTCTTTTTCTATTTTGGTTTTCAGGAATGATTTAAATATGAATTCAAATCCTTTTGAATTCAAACAATTGGGATTTTTGTAGGGTACTGAGGTTTCAAAATCAGTCATTTAACCATGTGGTTACCTTGCAAGGGCTTGGTCAAGCTTGGGCTTAATACAAACAGAGACTTTGCCTCTGGTTTGCAAATGTTTTGAAAAGGGTTTTGAAATTATTTCTAAGTTGAAAACCTTGGTTAAATTGCTACACCTAAACTCTCCAACAATGGAGGCAAGCAAACAAGTTCCTAAACATTCAAGTCTCAAAGGGTGATGGCCATTTGAGTTAAATTTGCTCACATGAAATCATAGCACAAGCTTACTTCGAAATGATTTTTGAGAAAAACCCTAAAGGATGAAGGATGCAAGGATGATATGAATGAGCTTTGAAATATGAATTTAGGGATGTTACAAATCTAACCCCCTTAAGATGAATCTCGCCCTCGAGATTCGGATTGGCTAGCAAATAGGTGAGGGTGGTCTTCCAAGATCATCTTCTCTTCCCATGTTGCTTCCTCTTCGGAATGATGACTCCATTGCACTTTGCAAAACTTGATAGTCTTTGTCCTTGTGACTCTTTCTGCGGTCTCAAGAATCTTGACAGGCTTTTCTTCATAGGTGAGATCACTTTCTAGTTGAACTTCTTCCAAAGATATGGTATCCTTCAAAGAAGATTCTTCCATTTCCGGGTGATATTTCTTAAGCTGACTCACATGAAAAACATTTTGGACTGCTAATAAAGATGCTGGCAGTTCGATTTCATGTGCAACTTCTCCCTTGCGACTTAGAATGTTGACTTGCCAAACATATCTTGGTGCCAACTTTCCTTTGACTCCAAATCTTTTCACTCCATGAAGTGGTTATACTCTAAGATAAGCTCTATCCCCAACTTCGTAGGTGACTTCTCTACGCTTAGAATCACAGTAGCTTTTCCGTCGGACTGCTATCTTCAACCTGTCCCTAACCAATTTGACCTTTTCTTCGGTGTCTTTGATAAGATCTGGTCCAAACAAACTTCTTTCTCCCACACCATTCCATAGCAATGGGGTGGTACACTTCCTTCCGTAGAGAAACTCAAATGGTGCCATCCCAATGCTAGATTGGTAACTGTTATTGTAAGAGAACTCATGTAAAGGCACTTTCATCCCAACTTGCTCCATAGTCTAGGGCACATGCCCTCAACATGTCTTCAAGAATTTGGTTAGTCCTTTCCGTTTGTCCATCCGTTTGAGGATGAAAAGCCGTGCTGAATTCCAACCTCGTTCCTAAAGATTCATGAAGCTGTCTCCAAAAGTGAGAAGTGAACTGAGTTCCTCTACCAGACACAATACTCTTAGGCACACCGTGAAGGCATACAATTCTGCTCATGTAGATTTTGGCTAACTTGGCACTGGTATAAGTTGTCTTTACGGGTATAAAATGGGCCACTTTAGTTAGGCGATCCACTACTACCCATATGGAATCATACCCTGACCTGGTCGTTGGTAATCCGGTAATGAAATCCATACAAATATTTTCCCAATTCCATTCAGGAATAGGCATTGGTTGAAGCAAACCTGCTGGTTTCTGATACTCCGCTTTCACTCTACTACACACATCACACAAAGCAATGTGTTCGGCGATGTCCCTTTTGAGATTGTTCCACCAAAATCTTTCTTTCATATCCATGTACATTTTGGTGTTTCCCGGGTGAATAGAATATGGAGAGTTATGGGCTTCTTGTAGAATATGTTTCCGCAATTCCGGATCTTGTGGAACACAAATACGTTTCCCGTGCCATAAAGTACCTTGTTCATCTATATGGAAACTTTTAGCTTTCCCTTGGCTAATCCTTTCCTTAATCTCTTCGATTTCTTTATCCGTCTTTTGGGCTTCTTTAATTTTATCCAACAGAGTGGGTTGAACATCCAAGGACATGAGATGTCCTTCTAGCACAATCTCTAACCTGAGTTCCTTGAATTGCTTACACAAGTCATCTGGCAATTCACCTTTGGTAAGGCCATTTACAAACGCCTTACGACTTAGAGCATCTGCTACTACATTTGCTTTACCGGGGTGGTATTGCAAACTCAAGTCGTAATCCTTGATAAGTTCTAGCCATCTCCTTTGTCTCATATTGATTTCCTTCTAGGTGAAGATATACTTCAAACTCTTATGATCGGTGAATACTTCACAACGTTTTCCCAAAATGTAATGTCTCCATGTTTTGAGTGCATGGACAACAGCGGCTAACTCTAAATCATGAGTAGGATAATTTACTTCATGAGTTTTGAGTTGTCTCGAGGCATAAGCCACAACTTTTCCGCCTTGCATAAGTACGACACCTAATCCTTGATGAGAAGCATCACAATACACTTGGAAATCTTTTTCCAAATCTGGTAGGCACAGAACTGGTGCTGACACAAGTCTCTTCTTTAATTCTTGAAAGCTGAGTTCACAACCTTCAGACCAAGCAAATTTCTTATCTTTCTTTAACAATTCTGTCATTGGTTTGGCAACCTTTGAAAAAATTTCAATGAATCTTCTGTAGTAACCTGCTAAACCAAGGAAACTACGAACCTCTTTTACGCTCTTAGGAGATTCCCATTCATCACAAATGAAACTTTAGCAGGATCAACTGCTACACCATCCTTTGTCATAACGTGACCAAGAAATCCAACTTCCTCTAACCAAAACTCACACTTGCTGAATTTGGCATAAAGCTTATGTTCCCTTAGTTTCTCAAGTATCAAGCGTAGATGTCTTTCATGCTCTTCCTTGCTCTTTGAGTAGACTAAGATGTCATCGATGAAAACGACAACGAACTTGTCGAGAAATTCCATGAACACTTTGTTCATCATATTCATGAAGTATGCTGGAGCGTTGGTTAAACCAAAAGGCATCATAGTGTACTCATACAATCCATACCTTGTGGTGAATGTTGTTTTAGGTATGTCTTGCTCTCTTATCTTGAGTTGAAAATAGCCTGACCGAAGATCTATCTTCGAGAACACACATGCTCCTTCTAGCTGATCAAACAAGTCGTTGATTCTTGGCAAAGGATATTTGTTCTTGATGGTTACCTTGTTGAGAGAACGGTAATCTATGCATAATCTTTGAGTTCTATCTCTCTTTTCCACGAATAAAACTGGAGCTCCCCAATATGAAGAACTTGGCTGGATGAATCCTTTCTGCAATTGTTCTCCAAGCTGTTTCTTGAGTTCCTTAAGTTCGTCAACTGACATTTTATAAGGCCTCTTTGCTCTTGGTCTAGAACCTGGTACCAAATCTATTATAAACTTTACATCTCTATCTGGTGGCATTCCCGGTAACTCTTCTGGAAACACATCCGGATACTCACACACAATTGGCACACTATCCATGCTAACCCCCTTAAGAGAATTCAGCTTACTTTCTTTAGATTTAAAATTGGACTTGAATTTTATCCTCTTACCTTCAAGGGTTGTGAGTGCAACTGTGCGATTGGCACAATCTAGTACTCCCTCATACTTAGCCATCCAATCCATTCCCAAAATCACATCCAATCCTTGGGAATTTAGGATTATTAGGTTCACTGGAAACTTATGTTTTCCGATCTCTATGACTAGATCCCGACATCCAAGACTCACTATCATATCTCCTCCCGGAGAGCTAACTTTTATCGGACACCCAATGTTTTCAGATGCAAGCCCGTTTGTATCAACAAATGCTTTTGATATGAATGAATGGGATGCACCAGTGTCAAAGAGTACAAATGCTGTAATGGAATTGAGTCTGAACTTACCAGCAACGGCATCAGGCTCCTCATAGACCTCCTCCACATTGATGTGGTTAACTTGTCCTTTCTGAAAAGGATTGGGCTTGTTAGGTCCTTCAACTTTCTTTTCAGGGCACTCATTAGCATAATGCCCCAGCTTCTTGCATTTGTAGCACTCGACCTGACTGATGTCCGTTTTAGGCTGGTTTCTACTTCCACTTCCACTTCCACTATGGTGGCTCTTATGTCCACTCTTGTGATTCTTGTACTTATCATTGTCATGACTGCGATGATGTTTGTTGTCATGACGGTTGTGGTTGTGGTGCTTGTTAAATTTCCCATGCTTGTGGGATCCTGAGCTGACACTATCATCATAGTGAGATCGTTTATGAGACGATCCCGAGCTGTGCTTGTCGGAGTGTTTCCTCTTTCTACTCTCGACTTGCTTCATTTTATTCTCCATAATAACAGCCTTGTCACACAATCGATAAGTTGGAACATATGCCACAACATTGCAGATTCAGCTCATCATTCAAGCCTTCCGAAACTTTTCCTTTCTTTTGGCATCTGTGTCAACCTCATCCGAAGCATAGCGCTTGATTGTTGAACTCTTCAATATATTCACCACGTTGTGGTGGCCGCTTCAGTTGTGAAACTCCTTCTTTTTAGGCTCATCATTCTGGTGAGATATGAGTAGTCTGAAAGCCATCTAAAGATAGCCCAAGTCACCTCATCAATAGGAGTGGTGATCTGAAGTTGTCCCACCATGCGCGTACTGGTCCTTCCAATAGATGTCTGCGAACCTGACTTTTTCAGCATCCGCAAATTCACGGTCACTAAGTCTTTGTTCACAGAACGTAGCCAATCATTGGCCACCATGGGATCAGTCGTTCCTGAAAACTTAGCTGGCCTCAGACGCAGAAATCTGGTGAGCATATCAAAACCCGGAGGGTTGTTGTTGTTGTTGTTGTTGTTGTTGTTGTTGTTGTTGTTGTTGTTGTTGTTGTTGTTATTGGGGTTGTTGTTGTTCTGGTTCTGGATGAACGCCATCATTTGCATAAGCAGGTTCTGCGCATTCATCATCTATTGCATTTCCAGGGTAATGTTGTTGGGGTTGGGGTTTGCGCGACGGGGAGGCATCTGTGGTTTGTTCATATAGAGATAAGAATGAGATACCCTTACATGATTCATGCACAATACATCACACAAGCAAACACATAGCATGCAACACAAGGATAAAAGATCAACAACAAGATAACAAAAGTCTCAAAGTAAAAACACACAAGTGGCAAGCCATCCACATGTCGGATGGTCTAATAATAAGTTCACAAATAACAAGTACGGTAAATAAAGATAACTGAGTAGTCAAGTCTACTTCACAAGATCAATCTCCTCCTCGACAAAGGTAAGACCTGCGTTCTCCATTGCGGTCTTGTTCTCCTCGATAGTAGTGGTCAAGGAGTCGATCTTGGCCTTGAGAGCCCTCTTCTGGGAACGAAGTCTCTCAATCACTGCTTCGCTGCTCTAACTCAAGTCCTTGACTGCAGCTCTCGGTCATGTCCCGAATCTTCTTGTTCCTATCCTGACACGCTTTCTCTTGACTCTTGAACTTACGGTCCTGGGTCTCGAACTTCGCCTCCATCTCCTTGACTACTCGTCTGCCCGGCGAAGAGCTTGTCCTTCTCGCGAAGTCAGACTGAGCTCGTCATTGCTAAGCATGACGTTGGTCCCACAAGATCCACGTGCCTAATAAGAGTCTCTAAGTTCTGGAGGTACAGCTGTATCGGCCCTCGAGTCGTCCTCAAAGTCGATGGACTCTCCGTCATCATCACGCCTTCCAAGGCGTGGAAGTGAGTGCCTCTAACTCGTCGGAGTGACGACCCAATAGTCGCCCTATCAGGTCCTGCATGACAACCTCCATGCCTCTCTCCCTATCATCGCCATAAGCTTGAAGACGATGGCCTCCATAGTAGGCCTGGCTCAAGGCCCCGGCTGGTTCACCTTGAAGCCCTGAGGTCCTTCCTCTCAAACTTGGTGAGTGGGTGCACCGTAATGGTGGGAAGAGGGAGATCGAGCAAGGTAGTAAGCTCTACGATACGAGGACCAAACGGTAACCTGAACTCCTCAACAAGGTCTGATGGTAATAGGCATCTATTTATAAGATTGAAAAGTTAGAACAACACAATTAAAATAAACAAGACAAACATTCATACATATCCATGGAACACAAAAATCACACAAGTCATGCATACATGAATCCATTACATCAACCAAGGTTCAAACTTATTTAAGGTATCATTTGGAAAATAAGGTGATAGGTGGTGGTCCAACTAACGGCGCGCTTACAAACCTATCTCACTGGATCCGTGGCTAACACAATGTTCCTAGAGGCAATCAGCCTATCTTGTTCACATGCTTCTATCACTAAATCTATAATATCTCCCCTTAAGGTTTGGTTGGTGACTTCCAACTCTTGGGTAAGTTCCTTTTATTTCTCTAAGTCTTTTTGGAGGTTGAGCATCTTGCACTTAACTCTAGCACTGAGTTCTTTGATAGTCTTCCAAGCTGCTTCTCTTGCTGACTCAAAGAATGTGGTGTGCATCATAGTGTTGGTGTACATGCAGAAACCTCTTTCTTTGTGGTTGTCTTCCTTGTTTTTGTACAAGTGAAGTTGCACCCACCAATACTCCACTCCTTCCTCCATCACTGGAAAGCCCTTGTACACAGCTGCACCATGTGCTTCCATTGCCTCCATGAGGTCCTTGAGAATTTTGGGAAATTCCGTTTCACACTCCAAGGACATGGTCATGAGTGGTCCTTTCTTCACGGCTTCGTTGATGGAGTTCATCTACAAATAGAGATGAGAATGAGAAGATTAGAAAAGTTTACGAGAAGAATAGACAAGTGTAGAAGTAGTTAAAAATTTTCCTTAGTGGTTTCCAATCCTAGGGTCATAATCCTACAACAAAAGTGCTCGATACCATCTGTTAGACCCTCCTTTGTAAAGGAAAGGATCCTGTGATTGCAATGCTAGTCCTCGGATCAATGCTAGCATCCACAGTTTAAGATGAAGTACATGATACAAAGGTCGCTTATTACATCCATTCCAGAGATAAAACATAGTCTTTACAACTCGGGCCAAAGGCCTAATACAAGAGTTTATGGAATAAGTAAATAAACATAAGTCTTCATCTTCATGTGCCACAAAAGCATGTTGAGTGTAGACTCATGACTCCTATTCATCATCTGATTAACCTGCAACATTACAAGTTACAGCCACAGAGGGTCAATACTTTGGAATAGTATTGGCAAGTGATACCTTAGCTTATTTAAAGTGGACTATAATACTATATGCATTTGGCTAAGTGGAGCTTAGGCTTGCATTGCTCAAAATAGATTTCTTCCTTATTATTTGAAAACACTAAGTTTTTGTTTGGCACAAATTCCCCAAGGCACCTACCAATCAAAGACTGAAGATCCTTTTAACCCTTGTTCACCCACATGTTTTTACTTAGAAATTGGGATGAGGAGATTCTTGATAGCTTCCATGTCTTGATGCTCAAATTGTCCTTTCTGTGGACATGGCTAAGTACTTAGATTTTACACTCTGCAGAGGTGGTGCACTTTCCCCACAAGACTTGGTTTCACCAAGACAAGATCTTTCAGAAGCCTTCCCTTAGACCAACATGGACGCGCTCCAACCTATCAATCCCCTACCACCAACTGTCCATTTGGCTAAGTTATTGCAACCTATATGATCCAGGCAGAGCCCATAATGCCAAGTGGCTGCACTTGAAGCTTCTCAACATTTGACATCTCAAATCTCTTTGTTCCTGGGTGGCCATCCACAAGTGAGATACACAAGCCAAGTCCATGGCCTTGTGAACCACTCAACACAAACCATTCCTTCCATTTCCACCCAGGTGATTCCTTCACTTAGTTGTTTTATTAAACAAAACATAAGTCCACAGACTTAGAAATTTTCCATAGCATGAATATATTTTCCACCCTTGTTTTCTATTAGCTAAGCATGAAAGTAATAGGAATCTTAACTTAGGAAATTTCTACTAAGGTTTCATCTACTAGGTTTTCCCATAGCATAGTTTATACTTAGCAAAAATTCCATGCAAATCCTACTTAGAAATATCACTAATGCATAGTGAAAATAATGGGACAAAAGTATGAAGCATCACTTGCCTTGGTAATGGGGAGAGTAGCACTCTTCACAAATACACTAGCAAAATCTACACAAAATTGTAGCATACAATTACACACAATTTATATACAATCAAAAATAATATGAATGCATGCATGCATGAATTTACTAAGTTGGGATTTTGAAAACTCTAACAAGCATGTGCATGTTTATAGAAACATAACAAGACACAAAATTTGCCAAAACAAACTTATTTAACCCTAAAACAAATTACTAAACTAAATCCATACTCAAAATAGCCTTAAACATGTTTCTACAAACAAAGTCATTCTAATGGTTACTATTTGTTAAACACATTGGATATTCAGAAAGGTCTTGTTTCACTGAATCCAACGGTATAAAGTTTGCAAAAATCCAACGTGGCAATCAAAAGTTATAGGCATTTGAATTTGGATCAAAATCTGATTTTAAATCTGTTTTAGATCTAACCCTAGGCACGTCGCCGTTGTGATTGGTGCGCATCGATTCGCCGGATCGAGCTCCAGCGCCGCAGGATCTAAACAGATCGTGACGCTCCAGATCGCGTATCGCTTCGCCGATAAGTGAATCTATCCTAGCGCTTGGATCTAGATCTAACGACCATGTCTGAAAGCGCCGGTTCACGGCGGCGCTGAAGCTGCCCAGATCGTCCATGAGAGGGAGAAGGGTCATACCAGGTTCGCAAGAAGCTGCTGAAGCTCAAGGTAGCGTCGGTTTGCGAAGGCGTCTTGTCTCGCGATGATTCCTCGTCGGAGTTGAGTCCGCGGCAGTGGTTCTGCTTGGCCTGAGGCGTCGTTGTCGATCACTAGGAGGCAAACGGAGGGTGTGGTTAGATGCAGAAGATCACGGAGAACACGCGTGTGTGAAAGACAAGGCTTGGGGCGGTCTGGACTTACCACTGGAGGTCGTCGGAGTCGAGGTTGTCGTCGGTGCTTGCGGTGTCGAGTGGAAACGGCGACTGGGCAAGACATGATGAACTAGTGGGGCCGAGGTGCGCAAGGAGATTGCATTGTGGCTCGCTTGAACCAGAGGGAAAGGCGCATTGTGGCTCACTGAATTGATCGCCGGAGTGAGCTATGTCCGCGGTGTGGGGTTGATTGAGGCGCCTGGTGGCGGAGAGGTGGTGCTAAGTGAGGGAAATGGCGCAGGCGAGGGGATCTTATAGCCGAGGCTCGACGAAACGCCGTGGATTAATGCCCAATTAAGCTCGGTATCATCGCTGCAACGGCCAGCGGAGATCGTGGCGCGATTCAGGAAGACGATGCGACGTGGAGGAGGCCCGCCGTCAAGTGCGCGAGGTGGAGGTCATCAATGATCGATTAAGGCGCTTGCACGTGAGAGAGGGAAAAGAAAAGTCCCGGGTGGGCTTGTTGGGCTCGATTTGAAGCTGGGCCAGAAACCTGGCGCGCGGCCCTTTTCATTTGTTTAAACCTTTTCTTTTTCTATTTTGGTTTTCAGGAATGATTTAAATATGAATTCAAATCCTTTTTGAATTCAAACAATTCTGGGGATTTTTGTAGGGTACTGAGGTTTCAAAATCAGTCATTTAACCATGTGGTTACCTTGCAAGGGCTTGGTCAAGCTTGGGCTTAATACAAACAGAGACTTTGCCTCTGGTTTGCAAATGTTTTGAAAAGGGTTTTGAAATTATTTCTAAGTTGAAAACCTTGGTTAAATTGCTACACCTAAACTCTCCAACAATGGAGGCAAGCAAACAAGTTCCTAAACATTCAAGTCTCAAAGGGTGATGGCCATTTGAGTTAAATTTGCTCACATGAAATTATAGCACAAGCTTCTGTTTCTGAAATGATTTTTGAGAAAAACCCTAAATGATGAAGGATGCAAGGATGATATGAATGAGCTTTGAAATATGAATTTAGGGATGTTACAGGGTCGCATGCCCGTGATCAAGCCCAAGGCGCCCAAGGTCAAGGGACTGGCAGCAAGAAGTGGAGGAGGCGCCAGAGGGAGGTGGCGGAGGCCCTCCTGGCAGAGGCCATGAGGGGACACTGATCTGTTGCTGCTGCTATAAAGTAGCTTCTTTTATCTTGTCTGTGTTGAACTTGTCCACCGCTTCTGCTTAGCAGCCTAATTGTTGAACCTCGTTAAGTACCGTACTATATAACCTATATTAGCTGCTTTATCTACATCTGCTCTGTTTACTGAATTTATTTATGGTGCTGGTTAGTTTTGTCGCTCTAGATTTGCTACCAGAATCGGAGAAAACGAGGGCAAAAGGAATAATGAATGAAGAGAGAAGCTGCTCTAGATTCGCTACCTTTTTGGGCAAAAAAACACAACTGTTAGCGAGAGAGAGGGGTAAAGGCGCTCTTAAAAAGGCCAATCATAAAAAAACAAAAAAACTTTCAGTTTAGGCGACAGGGCGCACGTAACCACCAAACGCGCCCCACATGGTCCCACACGACGTCCCCCATAATCAGCGAGAGATGGATGGCTGGTCCGTTGTGTATCCTGGCCCCACCTGTCAGCATGTAACGGTCGAGGCGACATAACGTAATGCTCAACACACGACCCGTCCCAACGCGGTCCCACCGGTCAGCATGTAACGGTCAAGCCTTTGACCTAACGGCATCTCTCCGTCCGAGCGTATGTGAGGGTTTCGTAATGGAGGGAAGGAGAAAGTTGAGGAAAAACTAAGCGGCTGGGGAAAACTGAGTACAACTGACGAACCAGGGGCACAAAAATAGGAGTCCCTAGATTATATTGATATTGGATAATTATATTGGGAGCCCTTAGGTTTCTTATATAGTACCAGAAGACATGGGGACAAGAAGGCCAATAGAGATAGAATCTGGTTACAATCTTAAACTACCTAATATTTCCCAAACCATAATATACTCTAACATCCCCCATAGTCGGATCGGTAGTGACGCGAACAACAAAGTGTCGCAGACGGTCTGACTGGAGCATAATCCAAAAGCGTGAACTGGAGAGGGAGCTAGTGGATGCCGATGTCGATGTAGCCGGAAGTGGATGATGTAGTCATGGTAGATGGTGTTGTTGGTGATGTAGTCACCACTAATGAAGTTTATAATGTCGCGGTGTTATGGTTGATGTCGTCATTAAGCCTAGAAAGTCGTCGTAGCAATTTTTATGTAGACGTAGCCAGGTCAATAGAGGGTCAAATTCCATGGCCAGGTGGCGCATGGTGAAATTCTATTGTTGTGCTCATATGTAATTTTGTACTATAGTGTCTAATAAGTATATATGAGCACTATGTAATTTTGTGAAACACGAGAGAGTGGTCTCGTTGATTGGTGTGTCGCCACCTCATATGACCGCCTAATTAGCTCACTATGGCCTATGGGACTTTAAGCAAACGAGACCCATAATACCAACCCTTGATCTATCTTGATGTAATCCTATATAATACAGGTACATAATGGCCTGCAAGTGCACAGGTTTGTCAGAGCATGTTTTTGCGGAAGTATTAATTCCAGTATTTATATCGATCCCAATAAGGATCCTAGGTAAGTGTCTTTATGCGACATTTCTATTGCACTCAAGGTGTCACATTCCCTTGAGTGAATTGACAACAATTGTTGAAAGTAGAAGGGTGAGTGAATAATATAAGAAACTTGAGTAAAGGAAAATGCTAGAGGTAAACAACATAAAAGTAAAAGGAAGTAAAGTGTTCGAGGTTCTTGCAGATGAGAATTTAGGCGCGGAGAGAAATGGTTCATGGTAATAGTGAATGTGCCAGATGAATATAATGGAATAAGTGATTGTGATACTTCTTATTTATAGGTGAGTAGGCAAGCAACCCATATACCGACTAGGAGTCCTCTTGGCAAATTCTTCCCAGTCTCAATGATTCATCTACATGTTACCACGATAATTGTCAGCACATTAATTAAGGTCTTTCGACCAGATCAAGGCTTTAATCTTGATGGTTTCTTGTTATCCTCGAGTAATACTATCTCCTCATTGATATCAGCCGTGTTACTCGGGGGTTGCCGATTCGCTAGTATACAAGTTCATACCTATGAGATCTCTAAATCCTGTTATCTGGGCCCTTAAATTGGACAACATGCATTAGGCAAACATAGATATTCATTCTCACAATATAATAATCATGACAACAATCACAAATGGATGTAAACAAAGGAGGCACAACACATCTCACCAATCCCCTACATCTCCCATGCCTATGGGGATTTACTCAGACACGAGAGGAAGATAGATCAAAGGCATATTGTATTGCAAATAGAAATCATCTCAAAGTTACCATAGCAAGCCACAATATTGTTTGAAGCTTGAATCAAATACAAACCAAGGTAGATCAAAGTATAAAACCCTAATCTTACAAGTGCTAATCTCTCTCTCTCTAAGTACAAATGGGGATGATGGTGGAGTGAGTGGTTTAGAGGCTAGGGATCGTTGAAGAATGAGACAGTGTTCTTCTCCTTCTTCAGATCTGATGTCCCCTCTTCTAGATGTGTTTCTGGCGGCGTTGTTTCATTTTTCGTCCCCCTTCTTCACGAAAGTTTCTTGTATCTATATAGCGGAGCTGAAGGAGGGTCGTACAGGCAGACGGTACGGGCGCGTCCCAGCCATTCCAGTGGTCGTTATACACTCTGAACGCCTCCAATGAAAGGGGCTTCAACTAGGGATTTGTTTCTTTAGGTGTAATTAGCCCATAAATGTTATCGAATCTTCCAAAAATGTTCATTACCCGAAAGCCATCACAAGAAACTAATGTTTCACTAATTGCGATGTTATCATTAGTAAAAGGGTAAAATCCAGTGAAAGTCGGCAATAAACAAAAGGAAAAACAATGATTAAAAGTGTTGAAATTTAGAGCTATCAGGACACTCATAGTACCTTCTATCCACGCCACTGCACCCCACTTCCAACCCTAGATCTTGCAACACTCCCCTATTTGCTAACCCTAGATCTCCAGCACACTCCTCTCACTTTACAATACGAGCCCAAGACCCATCACCATATCTCCCGAGTTGTTCCCAAGAAAAAGACTAGAGTTTTCCTCCACCCATGAAGCCATCTAGGTCGTGCATATCCACAATCGGAAGATTGTGTTCTAGCCAACGATGAGCTCTTCAGCCCCATGCAGATCCACCAGGTAGAAGATGGTGGCTAGGCCAATGCCAAGGTTGTCAGCTTATGAGTCCAAAATTGAGGCATATTTAAGTATATAAATTATTCATATTGTCACTCATTACGTGCTACATCTATCAACAATTATGCCTATTATGTATGATTACTAGTTCTAATTCATTTCCACATGGGATCTGCACATTAGTAGTTTTATTAGGATTTTATTACCTTTTTCTTGTCTTTGATTTGTGTGTAGGTTCTATGAACAATCATGGATAAAAGGAGCTAAGATGACTCAATATGGAGGAGTTGTAGGCACCAGACTCGGCCATTTGGGGGAGGAAAAAAATGATTTCCCAACAAATCCAAATGAAGATCCAAGGCCATGGTTTTGTAGCCCTCGTCCATACGAATCCAACGAGCCAAAGAACACCTTAATCGGAGTCTGTGTGATGAAATGGCGACCAAAACACCGCAGAGTTCAGATGGCGTAATGACCTGTTGGGGGGATACCCCCGGGTAGGGTCACGCCGGGGTATAGAGGCCGAGTTAGCCGAGGTATGGCAAGGTCAAAGCGAAAGCTAGCCGGGTCAACTCAAGGCAAGCCGACTTACGGAGTAACCCGGACCGGAGGTTGTCCACCTGACTGTGTCCCGGCCGACGTATGTCATGTGCCGGCGGGCTATTAGTAATTTGTATGCAGGTACCCACGGGGCCAGATCATAGCAGGCTTGAGAGAGAAGGAAGGTATCTCGCTGGTCAAAGGGTGACCTCTGTGCGCTGGAGCGTGAGCGAAGCGAACATAGGGAGGGACCAGCGAGGCGTGGCCGACAAGGGTGACACAGCCTATGTCGGCTGATGCTGGCGCCGCAGAGGCTTACGTAGCCTCTGCATGGCTTACGATGGCAAAAGGTGACCCGATCAGTTTGCTATTTTGGGAAGAGGCATATTCCCAGGAATATGCCTCCACGTATGCCCTAACTGGAGACCTAGCCTCCCCTTTATAAGGGGCACTAGGGCCTCTGTAGTTGGGGCTGGACGGTTGGCGTGTGAGTAGTTTGTTGGTAGAGAGACAAGTAGTGGTGAGAGTAAGAGAGCTTCTTATTCCTCCTCTCCCCAATACAGCTCAAGGAGCATCTGTAAACCTTGTGAACTTGGAGAATACAAAGCATCTGTCTGTGGAATCACCACACTATCCCTCCCTGGATTCCTCTAGTGCATATTGGCCCCACCTTTAGCCTATCCATGGCATCTGCCGTGACACCACCACGACATGACCACTCGTACAGGCGAAGCTCGCCCGTACCATATGACCGTACCATCCTCCGACGGCTTTGTTTCATTAAACGGAACAACATTTTTAAAGGCCCAATGGGCATATTCGGCCCCTAACTCCGTTGGTTCACAAAACCGACCTCTAGATGCCTATTTACAGAGGGGGAAACCCTAGAACAAGGAGGGGAATCCATCCACGCCTCAGGGATGGAGCCTTGTCGCTCCGCCGCCTCCATAGCTGCCGAACATAAGATCCACATCTCCACACCATCAAGCAAGAGGAGGAGAAGGAGGCGCCCCCACCTTCACTGCATGCACCGTTCATCATCATCATCTCCAACAACGTCTCCATCTCTCTCTCTCCCTTGTCTTGGATCTTGTAATTGTAAGATTGAACATGTTTGTGAGTTCATTAATATATTCATGTATATTTTGTTGTTGATCCATGTGTGAGTGATTGATTAGATTCTAGGTTGAGGTTTTATCTAGTGCGCTAAGTTAGAATGTGTTTGTGATCCAAGTATTCAATTACATGAGTCACGCAGATGAGTTCACAGGATCCCTTGGTCCGGAAGTTTACGTTTGCCTTGCGAGTTAGAAGGATCGTATGGGCACCTAGAGGAGGGTGAAAAGGTGCTACTTCAAATTTTACTCTTTTTCAATTTAGGGTTTGACACAAAAAGGTAAATTCTCTAGATTATGCAACTATGGTGAATTTACCTATATGACAACCTAGCACATATACTAAGCAAGAACTAGATAACTAAAGTGCGGTAAAGGATAGAAGTAACCAAAGTGGAGCACGCGGAGACACAAGGATTTGTTTCCTGTAGTTCCTTCCTTTTGAGGGGAAGTACGTCTATGTTTGGAGAGGGGGTGGTTTCAAACCACCAACGCCACGAGAGGCCTCCCTTGTTCTCCGATGAACCTCACCCCAATGGGTTTGATTCACCTCTTCCACTATACGACAACCTTCAAGGTGGAAGCCGACACCTTTATAACGAGTTTGGGGCACACATCCACAACTTAATTGGAGGCTCCCAAATACAAGCAAGCTGTCAAACAATCATAGACAAGCTTGTAAGGACCAAATCAAAAGCTAGGGTTTCCAAAGAAACACTAGAGCATGGGGGCCCTCAAGTGAATGAGGGGGAAATGAAGATCTCTCCTGGTGAAGTTGTAAATCAAGGCCTCCTCCTTCAATTCTCCAAAGATCAATGACTTTGGATGGTTGGATGAAGAGATCTTATTGATTTGGTGGCTCAAATGGGGATAGTGTTCTTCAGTGGGTCGAGCGGCTGGAGGAAGGGGACAAGGTCCTCTATTTATAACCCTTCACTCCACTGAACCGTTTTCTGACCGTTAGAGAAAAGTCAGACCGGAGGCTCCAGCCTGCACACTAGAGACTCCGGTCTACGCCGGAGATTCCGGACCAGCCTCCAGACCAGCAAACAGATTGACCCAGCCCTTCTAGGAGCCAAGTGGACCGGAGACTCCGGTCAAACAACACTGGAGACTCTGGTCAGAGGCTTGGACCGGAGACTCCGGACAGCCTCCAGACCTTGCTCCGGACCACATATCTGGCTGACCCAGGCAAAAATCTGGAGCCCCCTCCGGGGATTTCTGGGGAAACTCCGGACCACACCGGAGACTCCGGTCCAGGCAGACCGGAGACTCCGGTCTAGAATTCCTAGGAATATGTACATATTGCAGGGAAAGTTCCGTAGGTCAAGGGTCCTTTTCCCTTTGCATTATATCAACCTGTAGACAATAGCATACTGTAAAATGCTCTACTTGTTGTTAATGAACACCAAAAGTGATTATGACAGTAAATGTCCTTTCAATCTCCCCCTTTTTGGTGTTTGATGACAACAAGTGATTTTGCATGGAATAATTTGCAATGAATTATGACAGTGTATAATAATTCTCCCCCTGACTATGTGCACTAAGATAAACATGTAAAGCATGCACGGTAGGTAGTACATAGATAAAGCACATAGTTCTCACACGAGTTACAAAAATGTAGGAGCACCCACAGAGTCACACACAAATAGCAAATAGTATCTCGCAAGAACATAAGGCAAATAAGTACGAAGGTCGAGATAGAAAATAAGAATAAAATCCAAGCCCAAGCCCATGCAAATCCCGATGACAATGTCTTCTCCCCCTTTGGCATCGAAATGCCGAAAAGGGAAAATACCTAAGCTAGCGCCCCAATAGATCAGTAGTCCTTGTCGTTATCATCCTCGTCCTCCTCATCCATATCCTGATCCTCATCACCATCATCATAGTCATCATCACCATCTGGAGCTACATGCCCTTTGCCATGAGGGCGAGAAGAGGAGGTACCCTGGTACCCATATCTAGAGGTGACATCAGAAAAGGTCTTCCAATCCACCAAACTGTCATGTTGGGCATTCCATGCCCCAAAAGAAAGAGTGTGGTATGACTCAGTGGATGGTTGAGAGCCATGCTCATCAGTGTATTCGTCCTCTCCTTCCTCATCATCCGCTTCACCCCGAGCCTTAATCTCCTTGATGAGTTTCTCTATGCGACGGTTGCTTTTGTAGGAGGCATGCTGTTGCTTGTGGATTTCCACATTCATGCAACAAAGGGTCCTCTCCCAGAATGAGGCCTTCTTGACCCTCTCATGTACATAGTCACGTGTCATGGGAGGCAGGGGTGCATTGGAGGCACTCTTCCTCCAAGCCCTAGTAGGAGAGGGGGGCCTCTCTGTCTCAAAGATCTCCTCCTCCTCATTGGCATAGGAGCGTCTAGGAGGAGGCCGCATGCGTTCCTTCTGCTGCAGTGATACAAGAGTGTGCTTGGTAAGGTTGGCATCCAAGCCAAGTGGAGAACCATGGTCCTGGGTGTTGATGATTCTCATGACAAGTGGTGCATATGGAGGAGCCTTCTTGTACAGTATGGCATGGTACATCTCCTCAAATATTTAATCCATAACATCAATAGGATCTGCATCTGCCTCGGGGCCAGCCATGTAAATCATGTGGGTATGATATAGCAAGTTGACCAAACCACATCGGATGGCATCATCATTTCCAGTACTAGGGGAAATGGTTTGGAAGAATATCCTCAACATTAGATTATAGAGAGGCTTGAGTCCCTTGGACCCGCCCACAACACCCTCGCTGCCATACAAAGGGGCAAGCTTGTTCTTGTTCACCCCAAGAGCTGTTGAGTGCATGCGCACCCCAACATGAGTGGACACGCCCTGGAAGGTCTCAAAGATGGCCTCAGCAAAGGTGTAGAAAGTTGCAGAGCAGCGGTGGTTTCCAGTCATCCAGGTCATAGTCCTGGCTTGGTTAGTCCCAAACACAATTGTGGCGTAAAACTGCTGCACAAGGGTGATGTTGTAATCTTCACAGAGCTCCATCAATTTGAACAACCCTAACTTCTCACTAATCCACGATGCATTAAAGAAGTAGGGGCTCTTCCTCATCTTCTCAATAGTCATGTACTTCTGGGGGCACACATGTGACCTCTTGAGCATGCTGTAAATTTCTTTCATGAAAATAGCTTGATCCTTCCTCCAATAGCATGGGTCCTCGCTGTTGCGAGATAAGGCATAGAAATCAGCCTTCTGCAGATAACGGTACTCCTTCTTTAACATGCGGGCCAAAGACTGAAGATTGTCATACTTTGCCCTCTTGGCACGATTCTCTTCCTCAAACCTGTCCTGCTCCCTCCTCATGTATGCTGAATCACGGGCATGCTGTCTCCGGTTGGACGGGGGCACAACATACTGACCCTCAGACTCATCATAGAGAGGATCTGCCCTTTTTAACTTGGCCTTGGTGCGAGGAGGACGATGAGAACCAGAACCTGTGAACAACAGAGAGGGAGATAGCATGGAGGTAAGCATATATGTCCCAAGGATGCAGCACAAGATACTTGAGGCATTATGGGATCTGTTGGAGTCACCCCACACCAGAGTCTCCACAGTCCACACTGGAGTCTCCAGCCCTAGGGCCAGAATATCCGGTCGGGAGGCTCGGGCAAAAACTAGGAGGCTGCAGGAGGGGTGGATTCTAACAGATCAGGCAAGGCAACAAGGCTAATGTACTAGTGTGCATGCATACAAGTGGTTCCCGTGGGCAAAACTAGCACCAATCCTCAAAAACAAATCAAGGGATGAACCCTAGGAGAGAAAGAGGAGGAGAGGTACCAGATCTCTAATGAAGTGATGACGAATCTCAATATACTTTGTCCTTGTGTGATCCACTGGATTGTAGGCAATCTTGATAGCACTTTCATTGTCACATAGAAGAGGCACATTGTCACAATGGACACCGTATTCCTTTAAAGTTTGCCTCATCCATAGCAATCGAGTACAAGCACTAGTAGCTGCCACATACTCGGCTTCTGCGGTGGAGAGAGATATACAATTTTGCTTCTTAGAAGACCAACACACCAAGGACCTCCCAAGGAATTGGCAAGCCCTAGAGGTTGATTTCCTATCATCCTTGTGATACGTTGCAAACGTATCCATAATTTTTGATGTTCCATGCTTGGTTTTATCTACTTTATTATGTTTTGTCCACACTTTGGAGTACTTTCTATACACTTTCTTGGACTAACCTATTAACAAGATGCCACAGTGCCAGTTGCCTGTTTTCTGCTGTTTTTGGTTCCAGGAAAGTCAGAAAATGAATATTCTCGGAATTGGATCGGACAAAAGCCAAAGTCGTTATTTTACTGGAAGACTCATGGAGCCAGAAGACGAGACGGAGAGGGGCCACAGGGTGTCCACACCATGTGGTGGCGTGGGCTAGCCTCGGCCGCGCCACTAGGTGGTGTGGGCCCCCTAGACGCCCACCGACCTTGCCTCTTTGCCTATAAGATGCCTCCCGATGCAAAAACACTAAATCGTCAATCAGAAATCCACGAAAAGTTCCACAGTGCCGCCGCCACCGAACGGGATATTCGGGGGACAGAAAGTCTGTTCGGCACCTGCCGGACGGGAAGTTCACGAGCCATCTCCATCGATCTCCACCACCATCTCCATCACCATTGCTGATTCCCATGATGAGGAGGGAGTAGTTCTCTCTCGAGGCTAAGGGTTCTACCGGTAGCTATGTGTTCATCTCTCTCTCTATGCGTGATCATATTGTGATCATGAGCTTTGTAATCAAGTAGATCTACCTTGCTACTCAAGTGCTTTAATATATCTCTGCTCTCCCCATGTGTGTGAAAGTGACAGCGTGCACACCATGGTGGCACTTAGGCTAGAGATTACAAATACTTGTTATGAGTTATATTTGGAGTTGGATGTCTTTATGAAATCGTGGTGTTTGTTGGAACCATATAGTGCTCAAGGTGACAGTGTAGGGTTATCTAGATGGGGAAAGATGAACTTTGAGGTGTGATGTTATAGCCCTACCAACGATTAGAGTGTCCAACCGAAGAGTAGTTCAGCGTAGTATCATAAAGAAGAATATATCTATATGAGAGTGTTCACTAGTGAAAGTATGATCCATGGGCCTTGTTTCTTAGCATTGAAACACCGTTTGCAACTAGATCTGTTACATGTTTGCTTGCTTCTATCTTTATTTCAGTTTGCCTTTAGTCTTTTCCACGCCATCAAGCTATTTTCTATCACCCTTACCACTTATAATTATCTATACCACTTGTATTTCACTATATCTTCGCCGAACTAGTGCACCTATACACCTGACAAGTGTATTGGGTGTGTTGGGGACACAAGAGACTTCTTGTATCTTGATTGTAGGGTTGCTTGAGAGGGGATACCTTTGACCACTTCCTCTCTGAGTTCGATAAACCTTGGGTGATCCACTTAAGGGAAAACTTGCTGTTGTTCTACAAACCTCTGCACTTGGAGGCCCAACAACTGTCTACAGGAATAGAAGTGCGTAGACATCAAGCTATTTTCTGGCGCCGTTGCCGGGGAGGTAAGGTAAAAGGTACTCACGTCCTCCGGTGTGAGTGCTCGAAGTTATTTCCTTTAGATTCTGCAATTTTGTCTTTTTGTTTCTTGTTTTCACTAGTTAGGCTTAATGGGAAAAAATAGAGAGCTTTTTAGTATTTTTCCTAAGTTAGAACATGAATTGTCTGAAAAGAAAATTAAAAAACCCATGGAACTTTCTTTGCATACTAATAGCAATGTTATTAGTATGAATCTTTTGAACACCTTTGTTACTAATGCTACGGAAACGTCTAAGCTTGGGGAAGTTGGTTTTTATGAAAATGATCTTTTTAGTTCCCCAGCTTTAAAGAAGAAAATTTGCTCTAATGATACTTTATCTCCCATATGTGGTAATTCTAATGATACTTGTGATATTTTAAATCCACATACTGAAAGCATCCCTTTTAAAATACCTATAAAAATTGTTGAACGTGTTATGAATAACTGCTATTTTGGAGATGGAACTGTCCATCCTGGTGATCATTTACTCTTTATACATGAATTATGTGAGTTGTTCAAGTGTGTAGGTATTTCAATGAACCAAGTTAAGAGGAAGCTATTCCATTTTTCACTTAAGGGCAAACCAAGGGAGTGGTATGAGCTACTAGATGATCCTCATCATTTGGAGTGGAAGGAACTTGAATCTCTCTTTTACTCTAAATTTTATCCTCCCCATGAAATTCATAAAGATAGGAGTTATATTTATATTTTTCATCCTCATGATGGAGAAAGTATTTCCCAAGCATGGGGGAGATTGAAGTCACTAATGCTCAAATGTCCCATTCATGAGCTCCCTAGTAATATTGTTACTAATAATTTCTATGCAAGGCTTTCAGGACATTACAAGGACTATCTAGATACTTGTTTAGAGGGATCCTTCACAAGTAAGGAGGTCAAAGCTAAGTGGGATCTCCTTGAAACAATTCAAAGCAATACCGAAGATTGGGATAACAACAAAGGTAAAGAACCAGGTATAAACTATGAGTATGATTGCATTAAGTCTTTCGCTGAAACTGCTGATTTTCAAGAGCTTAGTGCTAAGTATGGTCTTGATCCTCAAATTCTTATTGATTGTTTTAGAACCTTTGCTTCTCATATTAATGCTCCTAAAGAAAAATGGGACATGTATCATGAGCCTTTTAAAGACACTTGCATGGAAAATGAAATTGTTATTAATGATAGCAATAAACATGCTCAAACCTCTGAAAGTACTATTTCTTATAAGCATGTTAATTTTTGTGGAATACATAGACCTTGTGAGAATAATCAAATTGAAGAAGAATATTGTATCACCCACAGGAATGAAAAAACTAGAATGTGGTATAGGGCTGTAAATGATCTTGGTAAAAAAGTTTGTGCCCTCTATCCTTTTATTTGTGAACTTTGCTTTGAAGTGGGTCATTTCAATTTTAAATGCTCAGGCCATAATAATAGCCCTTCTAATCCAATTAGTACCGCAAGTTTGTATTGTGATGACATGATCACTCCAAATCAGCATGATGAACTTACATTATTTTTGGGTGTGAAGAATTATCAAGAAAAACTTCTTTGGTAGATATGAGTGCTTTTGGTATGAATAGCGTCATGCATGGTTATCATCTTTATTATGTTGATAATTGCCACACAAATACTTATATACAAAATATTATAAATGATGAGATTTTACCAAAATATGACAAGACTAATATGTGTTTTGGCCTTATTAATGAAAAGGAGGAATCATCGAAATTTTCTTCTATTATCTCTAACAATGAACCAGGGTATATGGAGAAGCTTCCTTTCAAGCCTTTCCCTCCTAAAGAGAAGAAGAAAAAGAAGAAGAGGAGGAGTAAAAGGAGAGAGGAAACAGTATTTTCCCCTAAGCATGTTGCTCCTATTATAGTTTTTGATGAGTCTGAACTCGATGATGTTCCTATGCCTATTACCTATAGTAGTGATCATGATTGGGAAAATCACACTACTTTTGATATTGATAATCTCTTCGGTACCAATTCTGAAAATGATGATATTAATAATTGCTATACTATTAGTGTTATCCATGATCCTTCCAATGATGATATGTTTACAAATGAACACACTTTGGAGGATAACTATTCTATTGCTTATGATGATACTATAACTCCAATATATGATGATTGCAATGATGAATATGATCTTTTCAGTCCACCTACTATTGAGGAGGAAATTAATTATGATTACAATATGCCTCCTATATTTGATGATTATGGTGATGAAAATAATAATGATAGCTATTTTGTTGAATTTGCTCCCACTACAATCAATAAGAATGACTATATTTATGTGGGGAGTATTAATTCTTTTATGCATGTGGCTCATGATAAGAATGTTTTGTGTGATAGTTATATTGTTAATTTTATTCATGATGCTACTGAAAGTTATTATGAGAGAGGGAAACATGGTTTTATGTATCTCAACAATATTAAGTTTCCCCTCTTTATGTTGAAAATTTTGAAGTTGCACTTGATTTGCTTTCCTATGCTTATTGCTTTGTGCTTTCATGACTTGTTTCTTTACAAGATTCCTATGCATAGGAAGTGGGTTAAACTTAAATGTGCTTTGAGTTTGCTTCTTGATACTCTCTTTTACTTCAATTCATATTTCTTATGTGAGCATCTTCTCAAACTATCATGCCTAACTTAAACGCGTTAAAAAAAGTACTTATTGGGAGATAACCCAAAAGTTTTAATTGAGTATTGGAAGTTATTGCTTCAGTAATAAACTCTCCTTATCCTTTTTATTTGCTTTTTGTGCCAAGAGTAACCTCTAATGAGAGAGGAGTAATGTTTGGGAAAGTTGCTGTCCCGAAACAGATTTCTGTGCTTCACAGTAAAAATTCGTGTAAAATGTTTGTACATCATTTTGAGGCGTGAATTTTTGTGCTTCTGCCCCAGGTTGTTATCTAAATTTCATTAGTTCAACACTTTTTGATTTGAGCAACAGAAGGGCTTCGAAAAAATTCGTCTTTACCTGCTGGTCTATTTTGACAGATTTCTGCCATTATTTGCATTTGCTTCTTGTTGGTTCCTTTTTGAGTTCTTTTGGGGAATTGAGCTTTTTGAGGGAAGTGGTACAGTAGCTTGTGTTTTAATGGAAGTTTTATTGGTGTTGTAGCTGAACCTAAAGACCTATTATCTTGAGTGCACTAGTGTTGCTAATAAAGATATTGTGAAGTTTTGTATGAAGGAAAAATTTCAGGTGTATGGAAGGAATGAGTAATAAGATGAAGAATGGACTAAAGCTCAAGCTTGATGATGCTACGCGTGTCACCCCAAGAAATATCCAAGAAGTACAAGCGTCAAAGCTTGGGGATGCCCAAGGCATCCCCTTCTTCATCAATAAAAATCCCAGGTTTCTTCCAAACACTTCATTTTTATTGTTTAATGCACAATTGTGTTGTTCTTGGAGCATCTTCTTTTTTGTTTTTTGTTTTGATTTTCATTTGCTTGGTTTGTTTAGTTTGCTGAATAAATTGATTGGACCCCCCTCTTTCATGCACTGGTTTTCAAATAGTTTGGTTTGGATTGGAAAAGAGTAGGAAAGTTCATGCTTAAGTGGTAAAGAGAGCTTGTTTTTGACTGTGGCCTATGCTTTGTCATGCCATGCTCGATATTGTTTTGGCTTTAGGCTTAGTATTCTTTGCTGTAGCATGACTTGTTATAAACAATTGAGATTGCTTAATGTGCCTTTGAAGAATCATGCGTTGTTTTAGCATATTAAAGCATAGTATTGTGGTATTCTCCTTTGATGCTTTATTTGGGTTGACTTGGCGCATGCTCACACCATGTTATGACTATCCCAAGTCACCATAAGCCTTTATGATCCTTTAGCTTTCAACTTGTAGTATCACTTTATGCTTTGATCAATGATGTTTTGTCGCTATGCATGATTATGGCCATTATTGCTCTCTTAGTTTATCGCTCCCAGTCTTTTGCTAGCCTCCACAACCAAGTATGAGTTCCACTCATGCATCCAACTCCAAAAAACCAAGTTATTCCAAAGAGTCCACCATACCTACCTACTATCATATGCTATTCCAAGTATATTCATGTTTTTGTCAACCTTCCAAATTAAACTTGTTATGAGAAAACTAGTGATTAAAGCTCTCACAAACTTGATGGCACACTTTACTTTTCTTGCCCTTAATAAACTTGAACCATTGTGTCTTCTATGTTGTATATGCTTGCACTTATTTGTTGGGGATTAGCAGAACCGTGCTGTCATGGGGAACGCTTTCAACATTGCACTTGTACTTTGTACCTAGTTGATATCATTCTCTTTTGTCTATGGATGTCATCGGTGTGAAATGAAAGGGGAGCTTGTAAGTCCATGGAGTTATCTATATGTGTTAGAGAAATGCCTGGACCGCTGGTCTAATCCATGCTAACATGGTGGAAACCTGCAGCGTAACCATAATGAGTTGTCTATGAAGCATTCTTCTTATAAAAAAAGAGTCAGATATTGAGAAAAAGAGAAAAAAGAGATTATGAAAAGAGGAAAGAGAGAAAAAAGCACCATATTCCCATGGTAAATAAGAAGATTGCTGAGATGCTCGTTGTCTGCTTGCCTTGTCATTTTGATATGGGGATTCTTCTGTATCATCGGGCAAGGGGTACCCCGTTGGCGGTTCTCTATGATACACATGTACTTACGATGACAAGAACTTACCGGTGACTAAACTTGAGTAGCATGAGGAGCGACCCTCGTATTCAAGGGACATGAGATTTCCAACTTATACTTCGTCAAGCATATACACCATAGTTTGTTCACTTTAACCTTAATCACTTCAAGATGCTTATGATAGGGGCAATGAGATCTGAAAGCTAATAAGTACCGTAATTTTTGGAAGCTCTTTATGAAACTTGAATCCCTGCTTCCTTCTATGAAGGACTTTCTTCCACTTTTATATTGAGTCTCCACCTTCTATCTTTATGCACCAATTGAGAGAGCATAGTGGCCATTCTTAGTTCTATGTGCATTGTACCAAGACTTGTTGATTGATGCATAACTTTGATATTGCTTGTTTTAATCTATTTGTATATAGTCACTCTTATGAACTTTGAAGGTGTCCTATGCATTTATGTTTGCTACTCAATGAGGGACAAGCTGAATGCCACTATGCTATGTTTTCTTTATGTGAAACAAACAAACGTCTTGCAAAGCATTGTTATTCATGAACCTTTTGTTTGTGTTTTTCATGTTGCAACATAGTTGCTTTGCCTTATTGTTAGAACTTTTTCTTTCATGTTATGATTGAAGTACTATGATCCCAGCTATCCATGTTTTACAAATACTTTGATCAAGTCTATGATGGTGCATGTCACCTCAAAAATTATTCTTTCTTTTTATCACTTACCTACTCGAGGACAAGCAGGAGTTAAGCTTGGGGATGTTGATACGTTGCAAACGTATCCATAATTTTTGATGTTCCATGCTTGGTTTTATCTACTTTCTTATGTTTTGTCCACACTTTGGAGTACTTTTTATACACTTTCTTGGACTAACCTATTAACAAGATGCCATAGTGCCAGTTTCCTGTTTTCTGCTATTTTTGGTTCCAGGAAAGTCAGAAAATGAATATTCTCGGAATTGGACTGGACAAAAGCCGAAGTCGTTATTTTCCCGGAAGACTCATGGAGCCAGAAGACGAGACGGAGAGGGGCCACAGGGCGGCCACACCATGTGGTGGCGTGGGCTAGCCTTGGCCGCGCCACCAGGTGGTGTGGGCCCCCTGGACGCCCATCGACCTTGCCTCTTTGCCTATAAGATGCCTCCCGATGCAAAAACCTAAATCGTCAATCAGAAATCCACGAAAAGTTCCACAGCGCCGCCGCCACCGAATGGGAGATTCAGGGGATAGAAAGTCTCTATTCCGGCACCCTGCCGGGATGGGGAAGTTCCGCCGGAGCCATCTCCATCGATCTCCACCACCATCTCCATCACCATTGCTGATTCCCATGATGAGGAGGGAGTAGTTCTCTCTCGAGGCTAAGGGTTCTACCGGTAGCTATGTGTTCATCTCTCTCTCTATGCGTGATCATATTGTGATCATGAGCTTTGTAATCAAGTAGATCTACCTTGCTACTCAAGTGCTTTAATAGATCTCTGCTCTCCCCATGTGTGTGAAAGTGACAGCGTGCACACCATGGTGGCACTTAGGATAGAGATTACAAATACTTGTTATGAGTTATATTTGGAGTTGGGTGTCTTTATGAAATTGTGGTGTTTGTTGGAACCATCTAGTGCTCAAGGTGATAGTGTGGGGTTATCTAGATGGGGAAAGATGAACTTTGAGGTGTGCTGTTATAGCCCTACCAACGATTAGAGTGTCCAACCGGAGAGTAGTTTAGCGTAGTACCATAAAGAAGAATATATCTATATGAGAGTGTTCACTAGTGAAAGTATGATCCCTGGGCCTTGTTTCTTAGCATTGAAACACCGTTTGCAACTAGATCTGTTACATGTTTGCTTGCTTCTATCTTTATTTCAGTTTGCCTTTAGTCTTTTCCAGGCCATCAAGCTATTTTCTATCACCGTTACCACTTATAATTATCTATACCACTTGTATTTCACTATCTCTTCATTAACTAGTGCACCTATACACCTGACAAGTGTATTGGGTGTGTTGGGGACACAAGAGACTTCTTGTATCTTGATTGTAGGGTTGCTTGAGAGGGGATACCTTTAACCACTTCCTCCCTGAGTTCTATAAACCTTGGGTGATCCACTTAAGGGAAAACTTGTTGTTGTTCTACAAACCTCTGCACTTGGAGGCCCAACAACTGTCTACAAGAATAGAAGTGCATAGACATCACCTTGTCACCAGCCCAATCCGAATCTGTGTATCCACAAAGAGAGAACATTGAGCCCCTAGGATACAAAATACCATAGTTTGGGGTATGAACCAAATATCGAAAGATTCTCTTGACCGCCATCAAATGGCTTTCTTTAGGATCTGCTTGATATCTTGCACACACTCCTACACTCAACAAAATATTGGGTCTAGATGCACAAAGGTAAAGCAAAGAGCCAATCATGGACCGGTATACCTTTTGATCCACATCTTTACCATTTCGGTTTAGTTCAAGATGAGTCTTTGTTGCCATGGGAGTGGGAGCTCCATTTAGATCTTTCATGTTGAATCTTTTGAGCATATCTTGAGTATACTTGGCTTGGTTGAAGAATGTTCCCCCTCTTACTTGCTTGATCTCAAAACCAAGAAATACCCTCAATTCTCCCATCATAGACATCCTGAACCTGTCAGACATAAGCTTAGAGAATTCATCATTAAAAGCTTTGTTAGATGAGCCAAAGATAATATCATCTACATATATTTGGCATACAAAAAGCTCCTCATTGACTTTCTTTGAAAAGTGTGGGATCGATTTTCCCAACCTCAAACCCACGATCTAACAACAACTCTCTAATATGCTCATACCACGTGCGTGGAGCTTGTTTGAGCCCATAGAGAGCCTTATCGAGTTTGTAGATGTGGTTTGGAAAGTTGGAATCCTCAAACCCAGGGGGTTTCTTTACATATACCAACTCATGCAAAGGACCATTAAGAAATGCACTTTCTACATCCATTTGTTGTAGTTTGATGACCCACAAGTATAGGGGGCGTATCGTAGTATTTTCGAGGGAAGTGCAACCCAATTTATTGATTCGACACAAGGGGAGCCAAAGAATACTTATAAGCCTTAACAACCAAGTTGTCAATTCAACTGCACCTGGAAACAATCTTGCTCACAGCAGTTTATCAGTAGCAACAATTTTGTAGTAGCAATAGCAAGGTAATAACAGTAGTAAAAGTAAAGACAATAGTAACAATTGCAGTAAACTTTAGGATTAAAGCGCGGTAGGCATAGGGATGGATGGACGGGCGTTGCATGGACAAGACAATTCATATAGAAATCAATACATAGGGCATTTATAGATAAATAAGATAAAGCATCCAAGTACTAAATAATCATAGGCATGTGTTCCATATATAGTCATACGTGCTCGCAATGAGAACTTGCACAACATCTTTTGTCCTACCGGCCCATTTGCAGCGGGGCCTCAAGGGAACTACTGGCAATTAGGGTGCTCCTTTTAATAGAGCACCGGAGCAAAGCATTAACACTCCGTGAACACATGTGATCCTCACATCAAAGCCATTCCCTCCGGTTATCCCGATTATTGTCACTTCGGGGCCTTTGGTTCCAGACAACAATATGAGTATACAACTTGCAGGTAATATCACAAACAATACTATCATCATGAATCAATAACATGTTCAGATCTGAAATCATGGCACTCGGGCCCTAGTGACAAGCATTAAGCATAACAAGTTGCAACAAAGTCAAAAAGCACTAGTAATAGATACTAGGCACCATGCCCTAACAATCTGATGCCATTATATGAACGATCTCATCCAATCCCTACAATCCCCATAGCCTACATCGGGGAATTACTCACTCATGGATGGGGGAATCATGGATGGTCGATGGAGAAGCGATGGTGATGATGATGGCAATGATCTCCTCCAATTCCCCATCCCGGCAGGGTGCCAGAACGGAGTTTCTGGTTCTGATTCGCGCAATCTGGTGGTGGCGGGGTAGCGGAACTCTATCTAGAAAAACGTCGAACCCCCCTTGGTTTTTAGGTCAAGAGGCATCTTATAGGCGAAGAGGGAGGCCGAGGGGGTGACCGAGGCGGCCACACCACCCCCAGGCACGGCCTGGGCTGGCCCGCGTGGCCAGGTGGTGTGGGCCCCTCATGGCCCTCCTCCGTCTCGTCTTCTGGCTCCGTGAATCTTCTAGTGAAATAAGATTTTTGGCATATTTTCTGGGATTTTTCCTGATAGTTGATTTTCTGCACAAAAACTAGACACCGAGGTAATTCTGCTGAAAACAACGTTAGTCCGTGTTAGTTGTATCCAAATCACACAAGTTTAGACGAGAAACAATAGCAAAGCATTCGGGAAAGTAGATACGTTTTGGACGTATCAACTCCCCCAAGCTTAGCTTATTGCTTGTCCTCAAGCAATTCAGTTGAAAACTGAGTGCGATAAAAGAGCTTTCACGAACACATTTGCTTCATAAGATGTATATATTCTCAGCATATGATCAACTACTTAGGAAATTCATAATAAAGAGTATGCAAATAAGTTTACTTAATAGTCATTGCAACCTATGAAGAGATCCCAACTCAAAAATAATAAGTAGCATGAAGCATAAACATAAGCAACATTGCAATGCTCATAAAAAGGTATGATAGAGTGGTATCTCGCTTGCCTTTGATTGTAGAGCAAACATAAATGCCAAGGCACCTCTGAAGTTCAAGTGAAGACTAGAAGTAAAGATATCAAAGATACAACCATCAAAGTCATGACACAATTAGCCAAGTTTTGAGACAAGCACATTACACTAAGAATGACAACTATGCTCTCAAGAAAGTGCTCATGGAATAAGTGGTGACTCAACAAGGAAGTGAAAAGGTTTTGAGAAGTTTGAAAGGCTTCCAAATGCTGAAAGTATGGTACTCATTAGCTTTGAGCTCTCATTGCCCCTATCATAAGCATCTTTAAATGGTTAAGGTGAAACTGAGGTCCAATACGAGTTATATGCTTGACATACCATAAACTAGAAATCTCATGTCCCTTGAGTACGAGGGCCGCTCCTCATGCTACTCAACTTTAGTTACCGGTAAGTTCTTGTCATAGTAAATACATGTGTATCATAGAGAATCGCCAACAGGGTACCCCTTGCCCGATGATACGGAAGAATCCTCATATCAAAATGACAAGGCAAGCAGACAATAAACATCTCAGCATCTTCTTATTTACCATGGGAAAATGGTGCTTTTTTCTCTCTTTCCTCTTTTATCGTCTCTTTTTCTTTTTTCAATAACTATCTCTCTCTTTTTTATAAGAATAATGCTTCATAGATTGCCCATTATGGTTACGTTGCAGGTTTCCACCATGATTAGGCATGGATTAGACCAGCCGCCTAGGCGTTTCTCTAACACACATACATAACTCCATGGACTTATAATCTCCCCTTTTATTTCACACCGACGACATCCGTAAACAAAAGAGCATGATATCAACTGGGTATATATTTACAGGTGTTGAAAGTGTTCCCCATGACAGCACGGTTCTGCTAATCCCCGGCCTATAATTTGCAAGCATATAACTTTCATGGACAGTCACAATAGTTCAGGTTTATTAAGTGCAAGAAATAAAGTGTGCCATCAAGTTTGTGAGAGCTTTACTAACTAACTTTCTCATAACAAGCAAACATTTTATTCGGAAGAAAACAAGGCATACTTAATATGCACGGAATAGCAAACGATGCTAATAGGTAGGTGTGGTGGACACTTTCGGCAATATTGGTTTTGGGGAGTTGGAAACACGAGTAGAGCTCATACTCAGTGCAAGTGAAGGCTAGCAATAGTAAGGGAGCGACAAACGAGAGAGCAATAACTATCATAATCATGCTTGCAACAAAACAGGACTAATTATGACATGAAAGTGATTCAAGGATCCTGAAGCAAAATAATTCATTGAGGCTTAACTGATTGTTTCAGTCTTATGCATGCGTGAGCATGTGCCAAGTCAATTCAAGTGAAACATTCAGAGGAGGATACCATAGTGTCATACCAAGTTATGAATAGAACAATGCAAGCAAACATTTATATGACATGCTACAAACTATTAGCAAGCTGGAGCTAACCATAAGAAAGCAAGAACTACTAAGCATCCATAAATAGCATACACCTTACATGAACAGACTAAGCATGCCCATAATGCTGAGTATATGTACAAAAATGAAAACAAATAGAGTTTGTTACCAGCCTCTTACCACCCCTCAAGTTGTCATTAGTCTTCATTATTTCCCTTCACTTGTGTGGCTTGAATAATAACATGAAACCAACCTCCACTAAGGACTACTGAACCCTGCAACGAACTTCACAAAACCAAAGAAGAACAGAAAATATTTTTGACGTTTTTTGATTTTTAGAGGCAAGAACGAAAAGGAAGAACAAGTAAAGCAAAATCTTTTTGGGTTTTTCGAATAATTAAGACAAAGCTAAAATAAAGAGGCAAACCAAGGCAAAAAGAAAAAGAAGCAAGCAAAGAGAAATAATGAAAATATTTTTGGTCTTTTTGTGTTTTGGAAAGTAGAAATAAAGCAAGAACGAAAACTAAAAATAAAATGAAAACATGGATATACAAAGTACCGACTGAACATGATATGTAGATGAGTGTGATGTCGGTGTACCTCTCCCCAAGCTTAGGCTTTTGTCCTAAGTGGGTATCAACCCCAACGCGGGTAGGAACTCCAAGCTGACGGGTCATCATAAGAATGATCGTAGTTAGGCCCTTGTGTAGAAGAAGAATCTCCCCAATCATAGGTAGGCTGCTGGTACGAAGACTCCCCCTCATTCGAGGGCTGGACCGAATCATCTGTAACCTCCCTTCTAGTATCCTGCCCCTGCTGGGAGAGCTCCCCCAGATTTGTGTCGAGCTCTTCCTCGGTGAGTGACCATCCTACCCACTCTCCTTCGAGAAGATGCTCCCTTGGCAAATTGCTGCGTACAAGTCCATGAGTGGTGTAGGTCGCTCTCTAATCCTTCCACACGAACCCCATTGTGGTATTTTAAGATCTGCACAAAAGTTATCAAAAGGGAGATCGATAGCTATATTGTAAATTTTGTAGTGGACCATGGGGTTAGGCAAGGAGCAACTAAATCGGAAATCCTGCACCATAGACATAGTTAGTTTCACATATTGGGTAGGTTTGTCTCCCACAAAATGCTCCAATCCTGCATTAGTAATTAAAGTATGGAAATCTTGAGAAATCCCTGCAGCCCTCATGAATTCGGGGCATGGATAGGCAGAGGGAAAGACTTCCTCCTCACGGTGAAACTTCATAACTGCAGGCACCCTTAATTCATGTTGGTTGAGTTGGTGTTCATTCATCTTCTTTTCTGAAATTTTTAGACAACCATCATACGATTGATTGCAAAGTGAATACATAATGAAAGGAACTACTCATAGGGACTTGTAAGAGGCCTAAACATGCATCAAAACAATTTATCTAAGCATTGAACAAGCTCACAAGCTCACATAACCTGTCGCCTATAGTAGCAAAATACTCAAGATATAATCCACTAAACACAAATCTACTTGGACAAGCGGAGGAGTTACATACCGGAGAACAAATGCTCCAAATTTTAGCAGCAAAGATGGGCTAAGCAAGGAGATCGAAAAATCACGAGCAAGAACAGTAAGAACGCGAGTTTGAGCAATGAACTGGTGTTTTCTCAGGAGAGAGAAAGAAGTGGCAAGTGAGAGAGTAAGTGGAGGGCCAGGGTTGGCCCACACCATGGACAGGCGCGCCCCTGGTGTGGTCGTGCCACCAGGTGGTGTGCCTGCCTGGTGGGCCCCCTGGGTCACTCTAGGCACTTCTCTGCCCCTTTTTCATGTAAAAATTTAATATGAATTTTCTGGAATTTTTCGAGACACTTCAATTTTTTTAGCAATTTTCAGGTATTGATGAATGAATTTCTGACAGAAAGAGGATTTTGGAATGATGTAGTAACAAAACAAAACTAAGACTTCAGAAGTTCTAAGACTCTCTAATATGCAAGCTACTAGCGAAAGAAAAGTAGACTAAGTGAAAACAAGAATTAAAAAGGATAAAATAAAAGTAAGCAGAGATAATCATGGTGAATACATTGCTTTGTTCATTAAAATCCCTTTGTTAACAAGGTTGATCAGGTCTTGTTACCAAAACAATTTTATATGAAACAAAACTTTGTATTCCACTAATGATTATGTTACCTCAACCTTGATAGCAATGGTCACAATCATAATAGTTTCATATTTTTCTCGTGGTATGGGACAATATATTTCTCCAACTTGGATGCCCTCAACATGTTCAATTGAATTTAAGCCATAAGTCCTATCAATCTTCTTGGGGAAATAGATAGTATGCTCCTTGTCATTAACATTAAAAGTCACCTTTCCTTAATTACAATTAATAACAGCTCCTGCAGTATTAAGAAAAGGTCTCCCAAGAATAATAGACAGATTATCATGTTCAGGCATTTCAAGCACAACAAAGTCAGTTAATATCAAGCAATTATGAGCCACTTGAACAGGTACATCCTCACATATACCAACATGAATAGTAGTAGATTTATCAGCCATTTGCAAAGATATATCAGTTGGTATTAATTTTTCCAATTGAAGTCTCTTATAGAGAGAAAAGGCACAACACTAACTCCTGCTCCCAAATCACACAAAGCAGTTCTAACATAACTAATTTTAATAGAGCATGGAATAGTTGGAATCCCTGGGTCTCCAAGTTTCTTTGGAACCTTACCATTAAAGGAATAATTAGCAAGCAAAGTAGAAATTTCTTCATTAGAGATCTTTCTTTTATTAGAGACAATATCCTTCATATACTTTGAATAAGGAGGTAGTTTAATAGCATCCGTTAAGGGAATTTGCAAGAATAAAGGTTTCATCCACTCACAAAACTTGTTATAGTGTTCATCTTCCTTTGACTTGTGTTTCTTATCAGGGAAAGGCATAGGTTTTTGGACCCAAGGCTCTCTTTCACTACCATGTTTCTTAGCAACAAAATCCTCTTTAGTGTATTTAGTATTTTTAGTGTGCCTTTCTGGTTCTTCTTCAACTTTTTCTTTATCAGGAGCATCATTTTCCTCATTACCACTTTCAGATTCAGCATTAGAGACAGATATACTATTAGGATCTTTAGCAGGTTCAGAAGACTCTACAATAGTTTTATGTTTCTTTTTCCTTTTCTTAGGAGAAGTACCACTATTTTCAATTTGTTGAGAGTCCTGCTCAATTCTTTTAGGATGCCCCTCAGGATATAGAGGATCCTGGGTGGCAGCACCACTTCTAGTTCTAATTTCATAAGCTTGTTTTTCTTTAGAAGCATTAACTAGCAAATCTTTTTGTACCTTAATAAGCTGATCAATTTGAGTTTGAACCATTTGGAAATGTTTAACAAGCATTTTAACATCATTAGAGGTTCTTTCCACAGTATCCCTTAACTCAATAATAGCTCTAGAGTTTTCCATTAAATGATTTTGCACCCTTTTATTAAAATTATCTTGCTTAACAATAAAAACATCAAATTCTTCCAAGCATTAATCAGGAGGTTTAAAATAAGGAATATCACCTTCATCAAAATGTTGGAGAGAGTGTACCTCAATAGTGGATGAGTGGGAGATTGGCTTACATAGTTTTTCTATAGGAGGTAAATTCTTCACGTCTTTAGCTTTAATACCCTTCTCCTTAAGACATTTCTTAGCTTCAATCATCACTTCATCATTTAGTTCAATAACTCCCCTCTTCTTTGATGTTGGTGTTCGCTCAGGCACAGTTAACTCAGGTGTAGCCGTCTCAGGCGTAATTGGCTCAGGTGGAGTCCAGTCATCATAATTCTTGCTTATTTTAGCCATTAATTCCTCAGCTTCCTTGGGAGTTCTATTCCTGAAAACACAATCAGCACAACTATCCAGGTATGTCCTAGATTCTTCAGTTAGTCCATTATAATATATATCAAGGAGCTCATTTTTAGGTAATGGACATCCAGCCTGTGCATGAATCAAAGCACAAAACCTTACCCATGATTCAGGCAATATCTCATTTTCTCCCTGTTTAAAATCAAAAAGTTCCTGCAAAATGGCATGTCTAGCACTAGGAGGGAAATATTTCTGAAGGAAGGTACTAATCAAGCAATCATGGATATCAATAGATCTAGGAGGTAAATTATTAAACCAAGCCTTAGCTTCTCCTTTTAGTGAAAAAGGGAAAATTTTAGCAACAAAGTAGGTGTGCGTCTTAATATCATCAGAAAACAGGCCACTCATGGTAGAAAGCTCAGTCATATGTGCTATAACACTTTCATTCTTAGTCCCACAAAAAGGTTCTTTCTCAATAATAGTTATGTAAGATAAATCAAGAGAGAAATCATAATCCTTATCTTTAATGTTTATGAGAGATGTAGCAAACTTATCATTAGGGGATAATTTGGGTTTTATAGTACGCCTCTCAAGGAGACTCTTAATAACACTTTTACCATGAGTATTTTGACATTCTTTAATAAATTCATCATTCATTTCTATATATCCGTCTTTAATATCATAGCTCTCTATAGAGTCAAGTGAACTGACAGGTGTAGTAGTATCTTCATTAGGAGTTTCAGTATTTCCAGCTATAGTTCTAGCAATCGTAGCATCTAGGAAAGGACCTAATGAACCACTCTTATCAAGCACAGTAGAAGCATCATAAGTATCAGAAGTTTCAGATTCAGCAGAAGTAGCAGTATGTGTAGCATGTGTATGTGGTGGTGTAAGGAGCTTACTCATCACAAATGGTGAATCAAGAGCAACAGAGGTGTTCAGAACCATACCTCTCCTTGTAGTGGATGGTAATATAGGAACCTTTCCATCATGAGACTTACCCATGATGAATGGAGGGCAGCGAACAATAGTGATTCCAAGTGAACTTGATAAATAAAGCTATGCTCCCTGGCAACAACGCCAGAAAATAGTCTTGATGACCCACAAGTATAGGGGGTGTATCGCAGTATTTTCGAGGGAAGTGAAACCCAATTTATTAATTCGACACAAGGGGAGCCAAAGAATACTTATAAGCCTTAACAACTGAGTTGTCAATTCAGCTGCACTTGGAAACAATATTGCTCATAGTAGTTTATCAGTAGCAACAGTTTTGTAGTAGCAATAGCAATGTAATAGAAGTAGTAAAAGTAAATATAGTAGTAACAATTGCAGTAAACAGTAGGATTAAAGCGCGGTAGGCATAGGGATGGATGGATGGGCGTTGCATGGACAAGACAATTTATATAGCAATCAAGACATAGAGCATTTGCAGATAAATAAGATAAAGCATCCAAGTACTAAATAATCATAGTCTTGTGTTCCATATATAGTCATACATGCTTGCAATGAGAACTTGCACAACATCGTTTGTCCTGCCAGCCCATTTGCAGCGGGGCCTCAAGGGAACTACTGGCAATTAAGGTGCTCCTTTTAATAGAGCACCGGAGCAAAGCATTAACACTCCGTGAACACATGTGATCCTCACATCAAAGCCATTCCCTCCGGTTATCCCGATTATTGTCACTTTGGGGCCTTTGGTTCCAGACAACAATATGTGTATACAACTTGCAGGTAAGATCATGAACAATACTATCATCATGAATCAATAACATGTTCAGATATGAAATCATGGCACTCGGGCCCTAGTGACAAGCATTAAGCATAACAAGTTGCAACAAAGTCAAAAAGCACTAGTAATAGATACTAGGCACCATGCCCTAACATTTTGATGCCATTAAATGAACGATCTCATCCAATCCCTACCATCCCCATAGCCTATAGCGGGGGATTACTCACTCATGGATGGGGGAATCATGGTTGGTCGATGGAGAAGCGATGGTGATGATGATGGCGATGATCTCCTCCAATTCCCCGTCCCGACAGGGTGCCAAAACAGAGTTTTTGGTTCTAATTCGCGGAATCTAGTGGTGGCGGCGTAACGGAACTCTATCTGGAAAAACGTCAAACCCCCCTTGGTTTTTAGGTCAAGAGGCATCTTATAGGCGAAGAGGGAGGCCGAGGGGATGATCGAGGCATCTAGACCACCCCCAGGCGCGGCTTGAGTTGGCTCGCGCGGCCAGGTGGTGTGGGCCCCTCGTGGCCCTCCTCCGTCTCGTCTTCTGGCTCCGTGAATCTTCTGGTGAAATAGGATTTTTGACATATTTTCTGGGATTTTTCCTGATAGTTGATTTTCTGCACAAAAACTAGACACCAAGGTAATTCTGCTGAAAACTGCGTCAATCCGCTTTAGTTGTATCCAAATCACACAAGTTTAGAGGAGAAACAATAGCAAAAGTGTTCGGGAAAGTAGATACGTTTTGGACGTATCATAATTTAAATTTATGGTGTTCCACACAAGCAAGAAGGATACAGATGGACTCAAGGTGAGCCACGGGTGCATATGTCTCTCCATAATCAATGCCTTAAATTTGAGAGAACCCTTGTGCAACCAATCTTGCCTTGTTCCTCAACACAGTTCCATGCTCATCTTGCTTGTTCTTGAATATCCACTTGGTGCCTATAACATTGCGGCAATCTTTTGGCTTTTCAACTAACTTCCATACTTTGTTTCTCTCAAAGTTGTTGAGCTCTTTGTGCATTGCATCCAACCAATCCGAATCTTCAAGAGCTTCCCATACTTTCTTTGGTTCCACCATGGAAATGTGTGCTTGCTGTTCACCAAAGTTCTTAAGTTGAGCTCGAGTGGATATCCCTCTTTTTAGATATCCTACCACATTCTCAAGAGTGTGGTCTCTTAATTCCAATATTTTATCCATTCTAGCTTGGCGACGAGATTCGATCTCCTTGTTGTTTCTTGGGGGATCACTTCATCATTTTGGTCCTCGTCTTGACCATGAACTTGACCTCGATCATCATTGGAATTGTTCTCTTATACAAGAGGCAAAGATTGACCTTGGTCTTGATCAAGCATACTTCTAGACATGCATTGACCTTCCCTTATGGCAGTTTCTATAGATCTTTCTTGTGTAATAGACTTAGCACCGCTGGACATTCTAGCAAATGGAGACTCAAGCACCTCCTGGCTAGAGGTTTCTTCTTGATCAACAGGTTGAGGGTCCACAGCTTGTCTTTGGCATGGGTCATTGTCCTCCTCGATAGGAGCTTGTTGATGTTGTGAAGATGAGGGCTCCACTTGAGTAGAGCATAGTTCTTCTCGATCCGCCATAAGGGGTTCCTCAACAGGGCGGATGAAACCCGCACCCATTCTTCCTATGGCATCCTGAGGCATTAAATCATCTACACCACAGACATCAACACGCCCCGCTTGGGGACCATCATATTCTTCAAACACCACACTACACGATTCTATGACAGTTCCAGAGAGTTTGTCAGAGATTCTATAAGTGTGGGATTCGAGACCATAACCAACAAAAATACCCTCTAATGCTTTGGAATCAAACTTGGACAAACGAATACCCTTAATGCGATAGAAACACTTACAACCGAACACCCAGAAGTATGAAACGTTGGGCTTGTTACCGGTAAGAATTTCATATGGAGTCTTGATCAATTCTTTTCAGAGGTAGAGAAGGTTTGATGCATGGCATGCGGTGGAGATTGCTTCAGCCCAAAAATTGTATGGAGATTTAAACTCCGCCAACATGGTCCTTGCCATATCAATAAGAGTCCGGTTCTTCCTCTCAGCTACACCATTTTGTTGAGGGGTATATGCAGCGGGATATTGATGTTTTATTCCCTTATCACTCAGAAATCCATTCAATGTGTAGTTATTGAACTCGGTAGCGTTGTCACTTCTTATTGTTAATACTAGGACATTGTGTTGATGTTGAGCCATGTTGATGAAGTCAATGAAGTTTTCTTGGGTCTCACTTTTCAGCTTGAATAAATATACCCACGTGTATCTTGAGTAGTCATCAACATCACCAAACAATATTTCTGCCCACCAAGGCTTGCATGAGATGGAGGACCAAAGAGATCCACATGAAGGAGATCCAAGATCCTCTTGGACTTGATGTAGTTGTTAGGCTTGTGGGGAGAATCATGCCTTTTTCCTTCAACACATGCCCTACAAACACGATATTTGGCAAAGCAAACATTTTCTTTTAGTCCAATAAAATGACCATCCTTGTGGAGTCTTTGCAAAGTTCTCATGTTGACATGGGCTAGAAAGTAATGCCATAGCCAACCCACATTGGCCTTTCCGAATAATCACATCAGACTTGTAGTGGTTTTCCCCGAGAAATCCACCACATACAAGTCATTTTCGACGTACCCAACGAAAGCGACCTTTAGAGACTTGCTCCACATGAGGATCACAATATAATTATCAATAAAGATGGTAAAACCCATCTTTCCAAGAGCACGGACTGAAAGTAAATTATAGCCAAGGGTCTCAACAAGCATGACGTCCACGATAGTGATATCGTGTGCAACCACAACTTTGCCGAAACCCATTACCTTAGACTTTGACTTGTCGGCATATGTCACGAATATTTGATCAATATTTGGTCTCAACTCCTTGACACTAGATGCGCTTCCGGTCATATGGCTTGTGCATCCACTATCAAGTACCCATTTTGACCCTCCAGAAGCATAGGTCTACAAAAGATCAAACTAGTTCTTAGGTACCCATTTTTCAATCGGTCCTCTTTTGTTAGCAACAAGGGTCTTGGGAACACAAATACACCAAGCAATGTAACCATCAAATGGGCCAACATATTGTGCATATACATCACCGTAATAATCACGCATTAAAACATAGTGAGGGTTAGCACTTCCCGCAAAATCATCATGAGACATAGTTTTGCCATTCGTGGACTTACTATCCATAATGACCTTGTCTTTTTCTTGTGTGGGCTTGGCCTTCTTCTTCTTCTTCTTCTTCTTCTTGCCTTTAGAGACAAAGCCAATGCCCCCTTTCTCACTATTTGAACTTTGCTTACTCAAGAGGTCATTAATTGACTTGTTTCCTTTGGGAAAGGTGGCCTTAGCTAGCTCCCCCTTCAACCTTTCATTTTCTTCAAGTATACCTGTACAACTAGAGGGAATGAAAGTACTAGGTGAAGTAATATTGGTCAATTGAGTTTGAGGATTTTCACGAGACTTTGTGAGCAACAAGAGTTCACTCTCCAAGGTCTTGTGAGCCTTGTCAAGCATCCTAAAGTCCTCGGCAAGTTTTTCATGAACAACATCAAACTCAATCTTGTCCTTTTTAGCCCTTTTATATTTAGCAATAACATGGTCATGTTGCTTGATGAGTTTATTAACAATGAGATCATTTGCTTCATCAAGCCCTTCAAGTTTAGTTTCAAGGGACATTCTAGTTTCTTGTTCTTCTTCTAGAGCATTATTTAGAGCTTCTACCTCAATCATGTGATCTCTGACTAATTTACATCTCTCATCTATAAGTTCTTGTGTGTGTGCAAGTTGATTTAAGAGGTCCACACCATGTTTCTTGTGTTCCCCTTGCAAGTTGTTCATAAACACATCAAAAGCAACTAATTCCTTTTTGACCTCAAGGGATAACTCATCATCAAATTCATCATTGACTAAAGAGGTCGAGTGTGATGATGATAATACCTCCGTTCCTCTTGCCATAAGGCAAGTGACGTTCTTGTTGGAGATATTCTCATTTGGAGAGTCGAAGAGTGAGAATGTAGGGGTAGAAGTAGTGGCAAGAGCCGCCACACCACTTGATGTTTCCTCTTCTTCCTCTTCATCATCCTCGTCGTCGGAGGAGAATTCTTCATGTGTGATCAAGACAATTTCACCCGACTTCTTGTTGGTTGAATTCCTTTTGATGAAGGGTTTCTTGTAAGGAGATTTGGTGGTCTTCTTCAACACAAGTTTACCCCCATGATCTTCTCTTTTCTCATAGGTACAAGCGGCAACAAAGTGATAACGGTCACCATAATTGAAGCAAGTTCTCAACTTGGACCCATTATCTCTTCTCCCATTGGGGTTGCTTCTTCGTTGTATCATCTTGGCCTTGGTGGGATCTTTCCAAAAGTTTCTTGCATAGAAGGACATGTATTCACCATGGACAGTCTTGACATCTTCGGGGTGGCTCATTGAAAGTCCCTCATCACTCCCTTCATCTTCATCATACTCCACAACCTTGGACTTCAAGGCAAGATTGACACCACTACTCATTCCAATGGCACGAGCACGGGCATCTTTGGCATTCTTGGTAGCAACCTTGATGGCGGCCATCTCTTGCATAACTTCATTGGAGGTCATGAGATGGTAGTTGTGTCTTCCTTGGAGACTCTTCAAGTCAGTGGGCTCGAAAGGCATGAGAGCACTCATATACTTCCTCTTGATCCAAGCATCATCAATGTGAGAGGCACCAACATTCCTGAAGGTGGTGGCTGCGGATTTGAGTCTTCGATACATGTATTCATGATCCTCACCATCCTTCATAAAGAATCCTTCAGCCTCATTGCTTAAGGCATCATACCTATTTATTCTCATGCTCTCATTACCAACAAACAAGTCAATGAGAGCATCCCAAGCTTCTTTAGAAGTATTGTAGTGCTCAATGTGGGGAAAATCCTTTGGCCCCACTCCAATTTGGATCATGTGCAAGGCAGTCGAATTGAGTTGGCTATTGACCACTTCTCTTCTAGTCAAGTTGGTTGGATCCTTAATTTTGAGTCCTTCTTCAATAATGTTCCATAAATCAATGCAAGAGTTGCGCACATGAGATTTCATTAAGACTTGCCATTGAGCAAAAGTATGTGCAGCTAACTTAGGTGGGTCACCTCTATTATTTATATGTGGATGAGGGATTGGAGGGTCGGGAGAGTACCATCCGGGAACCACATGGTGCTCTTCCTTCCCATCACCCCTTTTGGTGGTGGAGTCAGTGGAATTATGTTCATCCCCCGCCTACTCACCTATAGGCTTAGCTGAAGCATTTGCCTTTGGGTTAGGTGGTGTTTCCTCTTGAGAGGGAGGAGGTGAGGATGGTTTATTCATAACAAGTTGCTCGACAAGTTGACGCAACTGTTGGATTTTGTTGCCCAAGATAGAGCTCAAGCTTGTTTCCAAATTCTTGAGATCTACCATGGTCATCGAATGGCTAGCCTCACTTTCTCCCTCATCTCCTGGGTTGCCATAATCTCTTAGGCTGTTAAGCCCGAATAAAGATCCAAAATCATATGGGCACCTAGAGGAGGGGTGAATAGGTGCTACTTCAAATTTTACTCTTTTTCAATTTAGGGTTTGACACAAAAAGGTAAATTCTATAGATTATGCAACTATGGTGAATTTACCTATATGTCAACCTAGCACATATACTAAGCAAGAACTAGATAAGTAAAGTGTGGTAAAGGATAGAAGTAACCAAAGTGGAGCACACGAAGACACAGGGATTTGTTTCCCGTAGTTCCTTCCATTTAAGGGGAAGTACGTCTACGTTTAGAGAGGGGGTGGTTTCAAACCACCAACACCACGAGAGGCCTCCCTTATTCTCTGATGAACCTCACCCCAATGGGTTCGATTCACCTCTTCCACTATATGGCAACCTTCACGGTGGAAGCTGGGACCTTTACAACGAGTTCGGGGCACACATCCACAACTTAATTGGAGCCTCCCAAATACAAGCAAGCTATCAAACAATCAAAGACAAGCTTGTAAGAACCAAATCAAAAGCTAGGGTTTCCAAAGAAACACTAGAGCATGGGGGCCCTCAAGTGAATGAAGGGTAAATGAAGATCTCTCTTAGGGAAGCTGTAGATCAAGGCCTCCTCCTTCGATTCTCCAAAGATCAATGACTTTTGATAGTTGGATGAAGAGATCTTGTTGATTTGGTGGCTCAAATGGGGATGGTGTTCTTAAGTGGGTCGAGCGGCAGGAGCAAGGGGATAAGGTCCTCTATTTATATCCCTTCACTCCACTGAACCGTTTTCTAACCGTTGGAGAAAAGTCAGACCAGAGACTCTGGCCTACACACCGGAGACTTCGGTCTATGCCGGAGATTCCGGACCAGCCTCCGGACCAGCAAACAGATTGACTCAGCCATTCTGGGAGCCAAGTGGACCGGAGACTCCGGTCAAACGACACCGGAGACTCCGGTCAGAGGCTTGGACCAGAGACTCCGGACAACCTCCAGACCTTGCTCCGGACCACCTATCTGGCTGACCTAGGCAGAAATCTGGAGCCCCCTCCTGGGATTTTTGGGGAAACTCCAGACCACACCAGAGACTCTGGTCCAGCCAGACCGAAGACTCCAGTCTGGAATTCCCAGGAACATGTACTATTGCAGGGAAAGTTCCGCAGGTCAAGGGTCCTTTTCACTTTGCATTATATTGTCACATCCCAAGATTTCCAAATCTTGTAATGTGAAAATAAATGAATAAAATAAAACTTTGTTTGATTTTCAAGGCCAGAAGAAACTTTTTGATTTCAATTGGGACTTCAAACCAGTTGGATCAAATAAAAATCCTAAAGGGATTTAAAAAGATAAACATTTAATAAAGGAAAATAAAATATTTTGGAAACACTATTTTGGATCTTTAAGAAAAGACTTTGTTTTCAAATAAAAAGGTGGATTTACAAATAAAGATTATTTTATAAAGCCAAATTAAACCTTGGCCAAGACTTTGAAACAAAAAGGTTTTGCTTTGATTAAAATAGTAGAGGTTTATTTAAAATAAAATAAAAGGATTTAAATATCCAAGTTATATTAATAAAAGTTTTACTATTTCCAAAACATCAAAACTTATTTATTCTTTAGAAAAATAAGTTTTCCAAGTATTTTGTTTTCTCAAAATAAAACCTACTAAAGTGTTTTGGTTTTATTTTAGATTTCAAAATAAAGTTTTTAAATAAAACAAATCCTATATGGATTATTAACTAAGGTCCATTTTTTTAATTATTATTGGAACCTAAAATAAAAGGTTGTTTTGTTTTAAACAAGATTTCCAAATATCTTTTATTTTCAAATAAAACCTACTGATTTGAATTTGAAAATATTTGGTTTTCAAATGAAGATTTTATTAAATAAATCAAACCCTATTTTATTAATAAACTAAAGATCCATTTTATTTAAATATTAAATGGATCCTAAAATGAATAAAAATATTATTTTGGAATGTTGGTTTATGTTGATAAACAGAACCAAAAACTCATTATAAGTTTGAATTGTTTGATTGGTTTGAGTGAATGAATTTTCTTTTGATTGAAATTCAAAACATAAATTAGATTTAGAAAAAGAAAAATGTTTCAGGCAGAAAAAAAAATAGTGTAAAGGACCCAGCCCAATAAGGCCCAGCAAACCAGCCCAGTTCTCTTCCAGAAAGAAAACAATTCACCCAGCTTTCGACCACATGCATAATGACCAAGGACCCTCCCTCATTTCTTTTCCCACTGACCGGTGGACCCCACCTCTCTCTCTCACGAGCGAACCGTTTTTCTTTACTGCGGACAGAACCCACACAGTCGATGACAGCCTGGACCCACTTCTCCTTCCCTCTTTTGCTGACGAGACGACCCCACCGCCACATCCCTCTTCTTCCCCACTAACTCACGCCTCGCTCCCTTGCAGGCAAAGAAGTTAAACCCGACGTAATTCGCATTGAAGGATGGATTAAACCTACCATTGACCATGCCTGATAAAACGCCAGTGACTCCTCTTCACTTCCCCTCTGTCTCCTCCCTCAATCACGCCACCAGGCCGCCCCAATTCCTCCCCCGATTACCCTCTGCTTCGACATGGTCCGGTGACGATTCCGACGAAACCTCTCCACCCCGTGCCTCCCTGTGCAACCTAGCAGCTTCCCCACTCCCAGACGCACCTCCCAAAGACTTTAGTTCGATCATGGCGCCCAGGCGTCGACGCATCAAGCTTCGAAGGCCATTGCCCATCGCCAGACTCACGAGTTCCTCCAGTAAGACCAGATCATCCCTTGTCCTCTCGTTCACGCACACAGCATCGCCTTGCTCTTGCGCACCTGACCCTACTCTCGGTTTGCCATCTCGTGATCTACAGCGTCGGCAACGACAACGACCTGCAGCACCACCGTCTGCCTCTTTCTCCGACGACGCCCACAGGTAGATTCCGACCACCCCGTGTCTCCTCGATCACGCAAACATCTTTGCCATGGCCTTGCGAAGCTAACCTAGTCCTCCGTTTATCTTGGGGTGAACCATAGCACCGTCTCCGACCGTGGACAGAGCCGTCCGACGCCAACCCTAACTCCGGCGAGCAATCAAGGACAGCCCCGTGCGCCCTTTGGCCAACCAGTACCACGTTGAGCATCGCCGTGACCCCCTGAGCCCGGTGAGCAACTCCCCTTTCTCCCTCACCTCCTGTAGCATCGGCACCGTTGTCGACCGACAGCTCCGCCGCCAGCGACCGTCGCTGCGCCGCCAGAATTTGGTCAACACGATATTAGCCGCAGGATCTAGATCAGACGCACTAGATAGAATCACTTAACGCGAAGGGGTATGCGTTCAGGGTCGCACGATCTAATTTGATCCAACGCTCTACAGAGCGCGATCCGCGCGAAACGGTACCACCCAATGAGACAGCGACGCGTGGCCTGTATTAGATCTAAAATCAGATTTGAAAACAGATTATTTTGCAAACTTCAAACCCTTGTAACTTTGGATCCACACGTCCAAAAATTACAAATTTTATGTCGTTGGATTCAGGAGAGCAAGCCCTAGCCAACCCTGCCCTTAGTTTAGCAAATAGTATTTGTTAGTTTGATTATTTTTGCAGATTCTTTTGTGTGCTTGTTTAGATTAGAAAAATTGTTTAAAAATGATTTTAGGGTTAAAACCTTTGCAAAATGGATTGTTGTGACCTTACTGACCCTAGGAACCAACCCATGTTTTGGAAAAATGAATTTGGAAAAGTTTAGAATGGATTAATTGGTTTAGTCCATTTCTAGCTAAATAAAACTATTGTTTTGTTTATGAAAATGTTTTGAATAAAAAAACTTTGGGAAAATGGTTTGGACCAAACCCACTGACCCAAAACACCAAGTTTTGCAATAGCAACTCATTTGGTGAAACAAAATAATGATTCTTGATTTAAAAAACCATTTCTAGTCAAATAGAAATGTGGTTATTTTACTAAAAATGATTTTGGAAGAAAACCTTTGGAAAATGTTTTGTTTTAAACTCACTGACTCCAAAACCCAAGTTTTGTGATTTGAAAACATATTTGGTGAACCCTATAGGTTAATGCCTTAGTAAAAAAATATTTCTACACCACATAAAATGATACTTTATTTTGAAAATGGATTTGAAGTGAAACCTCTTTGCAAATGACTTGGCCACTTTACAAAAATGACCAAATAGGTGTTTGCAATGTTTATGACCCATTAGGAACCACTTTTTCAAACAAAACAAAGCTTGGCATGTTTGCATGCATTACTTTGACTTTGTCATTTTGTGTGTTGTTTTGCTTGATTGGTAGATTGAGTTTGTGCCTTGCTTGATTGAAATGTAGTGACTTGAAGAGTGTGATTGTTGCAAAGACAAGGAGTGAACCTATACCCTCTACCAAAAAGGCAAGTGATGCTTCATACTTTTTGTCCCACTACTTTCTCTATGCATTAGTGATTTTGCTAAGTAAAAACTTGCATGGATTTTTGCTAAGTATAAACCTTGCTATGGGAAAACCTAGTAGATGAAACCTTAGTAGCAATCTCCTAAGTTAAGATTCCTATTACTTTCATGCTTAGCTTAGCTAATAGAAAACAAGGGTGGAATATATATTCATGGTATGGAAAATTTCTAAGTCTGTGGACTTATGTTTTGTTTAATAAAACAACTAAGTGAATGAATCACCTGGGTGGAATGGAAGGAATGGTTTGTGTTGAGTGGTTCACAAGGCCATGGACTTGGCTTGTGTATCTCACTTGTGGATGGCCACCCAGGAATAAAGAGATTTGAGATGTCAAATGTTGAGAAGCTTCAAGTGCAACCACTTGGCAATATGGGCTCTGCCATGATCATATAGGTTGCAAGAACTTAGCCATATGGACAGTGGGTGGTAGTGTTTGATAGGATGGAGCGCGTCCATGATGGTCTAAGGGAAGGCTTCTGAAAGATCTTGTCTTGGGAAACCAAGTCTTGTGGGGAAAGTGCACCACCTCTGCAGAGTGAAAAACCTAAGTACTTAGCCATGTCCCTGGTAAAGGACAATTTGAGCATCAAGACATGGAAGCAATCAAGAATCTCATCATTCAAATTTCTAAGTTAAAACTTGTGGTTGAACAAGGGTTGTGTGCAATCTTCAATCTTTGATGGAGAGATGCCTTGGTAAAAGGATCTTGAAATCTTTGATTGGGAAAAATGATTTTGCCAAGCAAAACTTAGTATTTTCAAATGTTAAGGAAAAAAAATCTATTTTGAGCAATGCAAGCCTCAACTCCACTTAGCCAAAATGCATATAGATGATAGACTCCACTATACTACCATAGTATCACTTGCCAATACAATTCAAAATGTATTGACCCTTTGTGGCTGTAACTTGTATGTTGCAGGTTTGATTGTTTTTAGTGAAGATTGATTGATTAGGATTACAAAGTCTACAACCAACATCTGCCTGTGGCACTTTGAAGATAAAGGACCCCATGACTATAGTTATTCCGCTGCAATGTAATGTAATAGCCAAATGAGCTATGTTTGATGTAATAAACTTATGTTATTCCTGGTTATAAAGTTATATTATGACCTTTGTTTCTTGATATTACATCTAAACTGTGGATGCTAGCTATTGATCCAGGGACTAGCATTGCAATCACAGGGATCCTTTCCTTTATAAAAGAGGGGTCTGACATATATCAACCTTTAGACAATAGCATACTATAAAATGCTCTACTTGTTATTAACAAACACCAAAAGTGATTATGACAGTAAATGTCCTTTCACGAGTGACATGCAAGAATCATACATAGTACACACAGCGTGACATCCCGGTAATCGAGTGGGGAACGTTTATTTCCTGAAGGAATCTCTTGTTGACAATGGATCACACATATATTCGCACATCTAGTACTAGTGAGACAGAAGCCTAGAAACACTCCCTCATTCCATTCAACCCTACACCTACAACCCCTTTAGTTTAGTCTTGTTCTAGTTTACTTTCAGTACTTTATTTACCTTGCTACTAGTTATTTTAAATCTCCCTTGTTTACTATTATTCTAGCAACTTATAGTGTAAACTATTTCCAAACACCGTTTTTGGTGCGAACATGGCCGCATCGACAACATGGTTGCGGGGTTGTGTTGTTTCCATTTGCAAAGTTTCTAAGGGACGGACTTTATAAATAATATTTGCTGCTACAAGTACTACAATAACCCTGTTATTGATCACAGGAAATCCAGGCATCAAATTGGCGTTATTGCCAGGGAGCAAAGCGTTTGGTTATTACCTACCCACTCGCACATAGTTTATTTCTGTTTGTTGCCATTTACTGCTTTTACTTATTTGAAAAGAACAAAAAATTATAAAACCAAAAATCCATAAAATTTTATAAAACAAAAATTATAAAACATTTACTACTAATCATGTCTTCCGAGATTGCTATTTTAGAACATATTCAACTTGCAAAGGAGGAGAAGAGATGAAAAGAATCCTTGTACATGGTTGTCGAAGAAGAATATGGTGCATACAATGAAGAACTCATAACTACTAATGATATGCAGGTATACGATATGTGTATTATCAGGTAATCTGCTGTGCTCATGCATTATACTCTTCAAATCAAATAATATGTCTTCACTGTATGTGTGTTTGGGCATTTTTGTTTTCAATGTTCTCATACCTATGATGAATCTGTGGTGTCTTACAATAGTAGTGATGCTAATAGGAAAGTTATAGAGTATGTTCTTTATGAAGGTGCCCAAGAACTACTCAAAAAATAATGATACTTATGATGAGTAGTGATAATGATTTTTTACAAATGGCATACAAAACCTTGCAATATATTGCTGAGTATTGTCAAGGAAATCTTAGTGGGAATGCACTTGTGTTGGAGAGTAAGGCATGGTGTAAAGCCATAGTGCCTAAAGATAATCATTTGCAGGAATCACGAGATGAAAATGAGGAGCACAAAGGTGAGGTTGACAAAGATTGGCACACTACAAATACTTTGTTTGATAATGATGCCTCTCTCTCTACTGATGATTCTTATAATGCTAAAATTGATTGTAATTTATCTGCGAAGGCCTTGTGTCTAGACACTCATGAGGAGAGCATTATTAATGATGAAGTATAGATAGGACCTTGCTATGAATCTTTCAATGCCAATATGCAAGGACCTGATTTACTCCTTGTTGCAAAGAAAGAATACTATGAAGTGTTCTCCTACAATGGTAACCAAGATAAAAATAATATTATATTCGAATTTCTAATCCTCAAATTGCAGCTACATAAGGAGGCATGCTCACAAATATTGGTGCATCGGCACTCGCTTGAGAGAGAGAACCTATTTGTCTATATGATGCTGATGCACGGCAAGAGGGTACGACTACGACCGTTCGTTTCTATGAGATGCACCAACGCTCAGCTAGAGGCAAGTCCCATCACACCACGAGTTGATATCCCTTGGGATACAGGTGGGTAATTTAATGGTGCATCTAATCCTGGCTATATGGCTTTAAAGAAAGTGCTTCCCGGGAGGACCCGGAAGTTTTTAGGTGTCCTTAATTTTGTGTCTTGAGTCTAGTTGCATTCATGTTGCATTGGCACTTGTATATATGCACGATTTCCTATTATAGGTTGCTTGGGACTATTTTCAAATGGTAGAATTGCTTGTTGCTCTAATCATGTGTTGCATATCTTGGTTAAATCTTCTCAACAAAAATATATGTTTGCTTTATTGCTGGACTAATGTTTCTGGTCCATAATCAAATTTTCGAAGAAAATAACTTGTTCCGAAGATCATAGTGAGCTTAACGAGCACAGCCGTACGGGCGGACCCGTACCACTCATGTGACACATCGGAAGAAGCAGAAATTTTTCCAGAAAAGTGACTGCAAGGTTAACGAGCACGGGTACGGCGGGACACGTTTGTACCATACGCCCATACCAACCTTGTTACAAGGCAAATGTTACATGAAGACGACCCAGGGATGTAACGACCACCCGTACAGGCGCATTCCGCTCGTACCACCCGGCCGTACCAACTTTGACGAAACCCTTAAAAAGGAAGAAAAAAGAGGGAATACGAGGCAAAGTACGGGTGGATCCCGTCCATACCACGCGCCCGTACCAAGGAGCGTCACCACGCAGCAAGGGTAGGAACATGTACAAAAAGGTTATAAACCCTCCAATATTTTTATTTTGATAATATGAGGTCAGTGGGTTACCTTCTATATGTTACCGTGTACTTCATTTTCCTTTACCTACCTTCGAAACTCCCTAGCTTATAATTCTCTGTAGTGTTTCATGTTTCTTTTATTTTTCTTCTCATAGTTGGGTGAACGAACTCCATTCATACACCGAATCATTTGCTTTTACTTCATTTGTTATTTTCGTAGGGACTTGAACCTTGTGGGATGACGTGCATGGTTTGTGCCAACTGTGCAAATACTTGCATAAGCCACTTGGTTGTTTCAACTCAACGCTTCAATAAGGAAGTATTCATTGAACCAAAGGTCCATGTCCATCAAAAGTGAGGTTATTCGTACCTCAACGGAAAAATGTGTCACCGTTGCTTTATTCAAGCTTGGGGAGGTAACCACTTCTCACACTCTCTTTTGATAACTACATTTTCTATTTTCTTATGGTAATCTATTCAAATTTGGTTCTTACAAAATTTCTAGCTTGGGGAAGTTACTTCTGCATATGTAGAGTCTTGTGCAATGTTCTTGTTCGATGAAACTTTTGGGAAATCATGTATCCTGTTGTTTTTGAATGCTTGCTTAGGTAAGTTGTGTTTCATGTTTATATAATGGATGCACTTGCTTTTGTTAGGATTCATACGAGTTGAGTTAGAGCTTTGATTCACTATGTTAAAATCTTTATCCAGCTTGAGAAGAACTTTGTGATCATCTAGAATACATTGCCATGATTTCTACACTTAAATCTTATGTCTCTCACTTTTGAAGTTTCAGTTGTTTATTTTAGTTGGTTGATTTGCTAAGATGCCATGATAGTGGGAGTAATTCAAAATAGTTAGAGTAAAGCTTCTTATTTGTATGATGATTAGTTGAGGAAGCTTTTGCTCTAGTTCTTTTAGCTAACCGAGTCTTGCCTTGGAAATAATATTGCCAAACAAGTGCAACAAGAAAAAGTCTAAAATTTATGACTTGTTTGATGAATGATTGTCTTGATAGTATACCATTGAAGATACTTAACCCCATAAATGTTTTGATAGACTCAACGAAACTCTTTAAAGGAGTTGTTTGATTGAAATGAAGTCTACTGGTAATTGTGATGAATGCCAAAGCTAACCTTGTGAATCAAACTGTGGTACTAGCATAAAAAGGATAAAAGAGAAAAAGTTCTTTGTTTATCATGCATGCCTTTGGGATGCCAAAAACTCTGCTAGCTTTTGAACAATCTGTGGTATAACCCCGAATTTCGGCTATGAGTTGATGACATAAGTGACATACATGTCAATATATGGGCAAAAGTATTGGTACTCTCAAAGGTTGTGCAAACACTTGTAAAATAAACAACCAATGATCCTTGAAAGAAAAAAAGAAAAAAAAGATATGTATGAAGATCCACATAACAAGTCCATGGCATGGTCTCGTTACTATTTTATGAATTTTCTTGAAAGACAACGATTGGATTAGAAGTGTTTTGATAGTCTTGATTTACTGATGTGGACGTCAATAAGACACTTCACTGTTATGCTACTTAGGACATAAAGTTTTGCTACTAAAACATCCTAATGTTCCTTGGTAAGCTGAGAGTTAACTAGAGGAATTGGATTAATTGTTACACTTCTAGTTATTTATACTTATATTAAACTCTAATTTGATTGCCTTGATTTACCTAAGCTTGTATAGTGTTCTTGTCATCTCTGTAACTTTGATGAGCCTTTCAAATGGATGAAGTGCTGGATGCATATGACTGCCAACCGTAAGTAAATTCATATTCTCGTTGAAGCCCTTACTTTACAAAAGTGAGGAGATACAAAACATAAAAAACACAATAGGAGGATCACAAGTGTTCTTTCAAAGCTAGATTCACTTTTGACATGGAACATTGAATTATAATTGATCTTTTATGGATTGACATAACTGAGCTTGTGTTGCCTTGTATGAATATGTCCTTTCTTACCTTGAGCTTGCGGGGAAATAAGGATACGAGGCATCAATATTCTACATTCGATATTATACTTTTGTCTCAATTTTTGCATCATTTATGTTATCGACTCATGCCTCATGAACATGGTGACCTTTGTCCATAAGCCACCATCTTGCTCAGGGATGATCAAGGGTCTAGCTTGGGGAAGTTGATGAGTCCAAAATTGAGGCATATTTAAGTATATAAATTATTCATATTGTCACACATTACATGCTACATCTATCTACAATTATGATTGTTATGTATGATTACTAGTTCTCATTCATTTCCACATGGGCTTTGCACATTAGTAGTTTTATTAGGATTTTATTACCTTTTTCTTGTATTTGATTTATGTGTAGGTGTTATGAACAATCATGGATAAAAGGAGCCAAGAGGATTCAATATGGAGGAGTTGTAGGCACCATACTTAGCCATTTGGGGGAGGAAAAAGAGGGTTTTCCATCAACTCCAAATGAATATACAAGGACATGGTGTTGTATCCCTTGTCCATACAAATTCAACGAGCCAAAGAACACCTCAATCGGAGTCCGTATGAGGAAATGGCGACCAAAACACCGTAGAGTTCATAGGGCGTAACGACCACTGGTACGGGCGGAGCCCGCCCATACCGTACGGCCGTACCACCCTATCATACCGTACGGACATACCATCCTCCGACAGCTTTGTTTCGTCAAATGGAACAACATTTGTGAAGGCCCAATGGGCATATTTGGCCCCTAGCTCCGTCGATTCATAAACCGACCTCTAGATGCCTATTTAAAGAGCAGAAAACCCTAAAATAAGGAGGGGAATCCATCCATGCCTCAGGGGCGGAGCCCTGCCGCTCCGCCGCCTCAATAACCGCCGCACACAAGATTCACATATCCACACCATCAAGCAAGAGGAGGAGAAGGAGGCACCTCCATCTTCACTGCGTGCACCGTTCATCATCATCATCATCATCTCCACCGACGTCTCCATCTCTCTCTCCCTTGTCTTAGATCTTGTAATTGTAAGATTGAACATGGTTATAACTTCATTAATATATTCATCTATGTTTTGTTGTTCATCCATGTGTAAGTGATTGATTAGGTTCTAGGTTGAGGTTTGATCTAGTGCGGTAAGTTAGAATGTGTTTGTGATCCAAGTATTCAATTACATGAGTCACAAAGATGAGTTCACGAGATCCCTTGGTCCGGAAGTGTACGTTTTCCTTTCAAGTGACACGCAAGAATCATGCATAGTACACACAGTGTGACAACCTAGTAATCGAGTGGGGAATGTTTATTTGTTGAAGAATCTCTTGTAGACAATGGATCACACATATATTCGCCCATCTAGTACTAGTGAGACCGAAGCCTAGAAACCCTCTCTCATTCCATTCAACCCTACAGCTACAACCCCTTTAGTTTAGTTCTTGTTCTAGTTTACTTTTAGTACTTTATTTACCTTGTTACTAGTTACTTTAAATATCTATTATTTACTATTATTGTAGCAACTTATAGTGTATACTATTTACAAACATTCTTTTGGGTGCGAACGTGGCCGCATTGACAATGTGGTTGCGGGGTTGTGTTGTTGCCATTTGCAAAGCTTTTAAGGGGCGAACTTTATAAATAATATTTGCTGCTACAAGTACTGCAATAATCCAGGCACCATCAACATCGTGCAGATCTACCACACGAAAGATGATGGTCAGGCTAACAGTGATGCAGATCTTTCACATAGATGATGATGTGGAAAATCTCGTGCATAATAGGGATGAGATCCATATTAGGTATTCAGTTAGATTTTGTAGTTAGTTTTACCTTCCTTTGTAGCATAGTATGATTTTTTGTTTTATTTTGGAGGAAATAATAAAGAGGGGATCAACTCGTGTACTAGAGAAAATTGTATTTCAATATGTTTTTCGATTTGAATGTAATGAGCAAACTAATTGTTTTACCACTAATTGTGGGTAATGCTATTTACCGGCAAAATGTAAATAAAACACGACAGAATAATACACCGCAACTTACCATGCATAAAAAATATGTCGTCTTATGTAATCTACCGAGGCGCGTCCTTAATGGTGTAGCGAATAGGTGACGCGGCGGATGACCATACACCGATCAAAAAACTCCCTATGCACTATTTTTGACGCATTTTTCCACAACGTTTTTTCATGATGGCGCGTGCCCGAGGATTAATCATGTGCCTCAGTATTTATAACTGTCTCCTTGTTTTATTGTAGTGTATGGCATGCAACTTTTTTTGTTTTGCCTTAGTTTTCACTTTATACTATGTCAACAATGGACATAATTTTGAAGGGGTTTGTGCCTAAAAACAATAAAAAATTCTACACCAAGAACCCTAATGCCAAGACCTATCTATTAGTAATGCAGTAATGGGAAGGGATTTTCGTGAACTTACTAGTTGAAGACCGAAAAGCTTTGTCAACATTCAGGAGAACATGGTTGATTTAGTCGTATCGACGCCGACCTTAGGGTCATTCTGAAGTCCGACGGCTCCTGCGGCTCCAACGACTCCTAGTGCCCCAAGTGTAGCACCTCCGAGAGAGTTACACATGTCTGGTGCCTAACGATGACTCCTGCTCCCCCGATCCAGTAGAGATCGTGGAAGTAGACCTTCTGGATCCAAATCTCGTAGCGCGACGGCGCTCCACGGTGAAGAAGTCTCCTATTCGCGCAGTCCAGACTTGGGACCACGGTCCAAAACGCATCTACTTTCCCAAACACTTTTGCTATTGTTTCTCCTCTAAACTTGTGAGATTTGGCTACAACTAACATGGACTGACGCTGTTTGCAGCAGAATTACCTTGGTGTCTAGTTTTTGTGCAGAAAATCAACTATCAGGAAAAATCCCGGAAAATATGCCAAAAATCCTATTTCACCAGAAGACTCACGGAGCCAGAAGACGAGACGGAGGAGGGCCATGAGGGGCCCACACCACCTGGCCGCACGGGCCAGCCTAGGCCGCGCCTGGGAGAGTGTGGCCGCCTCGGACACCCTCTCGGCCTCCCTCTTCGCCTATAAGATGCCTATTGACCTAAAAACCCAGGGGGGTCGATATTTTTCTAGATAAAGTTTCATTGCGCCACCACCACCAGATACCGCGATTCGGAACCAGAAACTCTATTCTGGCACCCTGTCAGGACGGGGAATTGGAGGAGATCATCGCCATCATCATCACTATCGCTTCTCTCTCAACCATCCATGATTCCCCCATCCATGAGTGAGTAATCCCCCGCTGTAGGCAATGGGGATGGTAGGGATTGGATGAGATTGTTCATGTAATGGCATCAGATTATTAGGGCATGGTGCCTAGTATCTATTGTTAGTGCTTTTTGACTTTGTTGCAACTTGCTATGCTTAATGCTTATCACTAGGGCCCGAGTGCCATGATTTCAGATCTGAACATGTTATTGATTCATGATGATAGTATTGTTTGTGATCTTACCTGCAAGTTGTATACACATATTATTGTCCGGAACCAAAGGCCCCGAAGTGACAATAATCAGGATAACCAGAGGGAATGGCTATGATATGAGGATTACGTGTGTTCACGGAGTGTTAATGCTTTGCTCCGCTGCTCTATTAAAAGGAGCACCTTAATTTCCAGTAGTTCCCTTGAGGCCCCGCTGCAAACGGGCTGGCAGGACAAAAGATGTTGTGCAAGTTCTCATTACGAGCATGTATGACTATATATGGAACACATGGCTATGATTATTTAGTACTTGGATGCTTTATCTTATTTATCTGCAATTGCCCTATATCTTGATTGCTATATGAATTGTCTTATCCATGCAATGCCTGTCCATCCATCCATATGCCTACCGCGCTTTAATCCTACTGTTTACTGCAATTGTTACTACTATCTTTACTTTTACTATTGCTATTACTTTGCTATTGCTATTACAAAACTGTTGCTACTGATAAACTGCTATGAGCAAGACAGTTTCTAGGTGCAGCTGAATTGACAACTCAGTTGTTAAGGCTTATAAATATTCTTTGGCTCCCCTTGTGTCGAATCAATAAATTGGTTTTACTTCCCTTGAAGACTGTTGCGATCCCCTATACTTGTGGGTCATCAGTTCTCATCATGGTTTTTAAGCCAGAACCCATGTCAGAACATAGTGGATGATGATCATCCTTTTTGTTTCTTTTAACCATCGATGTTGCACTCAATGCTTTTCCTAATTCAAATGATCAAGGACCATTCCTTAATCAATTCCTATTCCAAAACTGCATCAGAATCTCTTTTAGGAATACATTCCAACATAATATTGTAACATACTTTCTTTCAACTTTACCCTTATAAATCAATATTTATTAGTACTTGTGCTCTTAATCTTAATGTGTCATATACACATATGAATTTATTTCAAGCTCCTACTCAAAATATGTCACTTACATATTTGAGTTCGAAACTTATGCCGCTCCCACTCAAAAATATATCATTCACATATTAGTTTAGGAAGACTCTCTAGCTCCCACTTAATTTTATGCAAATTGCATACGTTATCAATATTTTGAATTACTTTAGAATCCCTTGATCAATTATCAAATTGAGAATTTATTTTACGAGAGAAACCATTAGACGTCAGCACTTATGAATCAAATTCATTGAGTTTGCCCAGTACATTGTTTGTGGGGAATCGTGCTTTGTCTTTCACCTTTTCTGTGATAACCTTGCGGTCCTTTGGAAAACCAAGTAACTCTTTTACTTGATAATATTTAGTCATACTTTACTTTCTAATCTTAAGTGAAGTTTACTTCTAGGATTTCTCGTAAGATTTAGTAATACTCCGATAACATGACAAGTGATTCATAAATGTATCCACACATGGTGTAGAACATATCTGCGAATCCTACTTTATTTAGTAAAAGCACCAGTGGGGAAACACAATGATCATTATCATTGATCCTTTCCTTTATGCGAAGAGATGTATTCTGGAACATGTTCCGTTGCGCTTCTCGACACTCTGATGCAGGGTCATGGACCTTCATCGTTCTTTCACTTTCTTCCATTAATTTCATTGTCAAGAACGCACTTTCTTGAGAATGCACCAAACTTTCAGCAATACTAGTTTTGCCTTTCTTTTGGTTTTCGGTCCATGGATTTCGTATTCAAAGTTTCTAATGAATAACCTACAAGGACTTGTTCGCTGTTGCTTTGGTGGTATCAAATAACTCCAAATTTTCCACGGCAATCCATACAAGATATGGTGCCGATCTCACGAATTTCAGATGGTTTACTTCATTCTAAATGAGTGTTCGTTATTTACAACTAATGATCTTTACACTAGTACTACCACGCTTTATCTGGCGCCACTTATTTACCCACTCAATATCAAAAATCATACTATGACGCTTTGCAATTTATTGTATGAAAAATGCATCGCATCTCACAAGTTCTTATGCCACTCTTATAATATCGAATTTCATTACTATTGATCAACTCGTAGTAAATTAATTCTCTTTTATTTTCAATACCCCTTGATGCTGAAACTCTTTGATCATATCAAATGGTTTCATGCTCATGTTTCATTTGGTAAACTTTTTACTAAAATCAACAATTACAAAAAGATAATCACCACTTTGTTGAAATACGGTACATCGAATATGTATTTTCTTTCACCAATTCAACAAACACTTTGTTTTTTACAATACACAATCTTTAAATTATCTTGCCAAACTTGGGCATGATTTATATGTGATAAGAGATCAAATGACTTTCACATATTATCACCATAACTTTTGAATCTGAAACAATGGTTTCATTCAAAATGAATACATCATTAAGTTGGGTATTTTCAAGGCATTTCAATATTTTACTAATGTTCATGCATTATCAATTAGTTTTACAACACGAATAATTCACACATAATAAAAAACATATGAACACGAACAAAAATCATTCATAAAAGTAGAACAACTATTTTGTTACAAACTCATATGAATAACCGTCTCGCAAAGTGCGATACACACTAATGAAGTTCATAATCCATCGATTACAATAATTATTCAAAATGATAAACTAAATGATAAATGTCGAGGGAGAGTGTTGTTGGCTATCATCATCATGCTCGCCATCAACACGCAATATCACCTCCTCTCTAGCAAGCAACTCTCATACAGAAGGATCTATTTTTATAAAATAGAACAAGTATTAGATACTTCAATACTACAACAAGTGTTTGCATGATTATAACATTTATAAAACTGTATATCATATATACCTTCGCCATCGACGACCTCTTCGGCAATTTGTTCAACTTTCACATTCTTGAAATGTGTTATGAACTCGTGGAAATCCTGTGTTTCTCCATCACCTCTCATGATGCAAGTCCTGGCATGCCCTTGGTAGCTGGGAGGCAGCGACCGTAGCAACACGCCTATTGCAAAGGCATCAGTAATCTAGTAGTCCACGAAATAAACCACTCTCATGTATGCATCATGCATGCGCTCCAAGTGACTGTCCACGCAAGTGTGTTCCGCCATCTTTATGGAAAGGAAATCTCCAAGCAGCTCGCGCTTCCACATACACACCTAGCTTTCGAACTCCGCTCTCAGCTGATCCACCATCGCATATGGGTCAATATCACCCATGAGCAGATGTAGTTCGTCCACCATCCCGTAGCACATTATCACTTGAATGTAAGTGGACATCTCTTGACGATAATAGCGATCTTCCCGTTGTCATGGGGTCTCATATTGATCTATCTCGTCCAAATCCATCGTGAGGCGTATGTAGTCGACCACATTGTTCTTACTAAGAAGTTCATTCATACGCACAAGCCACTTAGGGAAGTTTTGGACCATCTTGTTTGAGCTTTTCAACAACTACCCACTCAACAATCTCAAAAGAAGCTTCACAGCGAGCCATTTCTACACTTACAATTGCAAAAGAATTTTAGAATAAGTTTACAATTATCCGAGTTAAACAAGAACTCCACTAAAACTACTATCCCCAAAAAGGTTTTAGTGATTACACGATCCCCATTCACTATACTGGCCCCGATCATCACGACTAGCGATATAGTTGCAAAGGTGGACGCCAAAATGTTAATCAGATCATTCATGCGACTTGTGTTCAATCTTTTGATCATCCTGTGTTATGAGGCCATGTGTATACATGCTAGTCTCTCCAACTTAACCTTACATGTATTAGCTGTGCAACATGGCTTACACCCACTGTATGCAAACACAAATATGGCTGACACCCGATCATCACGGCATGCCTCATAACATAGAACTTTCTTGGTGGTGCACACTAAGGGAGAACACTTTTGTTGGTATTATGTTTTAGGGATAATATTATTTAGGCTACCGTCGAGTATCTAATACTAGCACACAAAAAGATGCATAAACAACAAACATCGAATGTAAATGCGATGTGATATGGTCCTTCGCGCTATGATCTCCGTCCAGCGTCTTCGGGTTTGGCGCCAGGGTTCTGATGCCATGGGCACCAGGGTACTAGCACCTCCGGTCTTGTAGTCCACCATTATGATGACCGGTACTACTATTTAGCAATAGAAAATAAACTACTTTACCTTGACTAGGACCATATCACATCACAACGCCCCTGCAAAACAAAGTTAGATGCTTCTACTTTATCTTTGCATGTTTTACGTGGTTGTTAGGGATTTCGCACAAGAACCATTCTTACCTACGAACTTCAACCACAACGTTGATCAAATAGTTGTCTATACTATACCACTTTCGGGGCCCTCCGTTGCAAATGGCGTACCAACAAATGCAAGAGATACAGAAACCCCCCATAGCCACTTATACGATACAAGCTATATGTCAAGCATGGACCAGTCTCACGGATTAACATGTAAAGTAGGTTGGGGGCCACTTCATTAAGCATTACCGTGGTATGCACAAGTACATGTGGGAGGTAACAACTACAAGATCAATGCCCACACGCTACAACACGTGTATCCTACCCATACTAGCAATACTACGCATAGATCTAGCTCTAATACCACCGAAGGGGTTCGCGGCTAAAAACAATGGTGGACTAGTTGAAGACATATCTATTAGTAATGCAGCAAGGGGGAGGGGGCTTTTCACGAACTTACTAGTTGAAGACCGAAAAGCTTTGTAAATGTTCAGGAGAACGTGGTTGATGTAGTCGTACCGACGCCGACCTTAGGCTCGTTCTGAAGTCTAACGGCTCCTGCGGCTCCAACAACTCCTAATGCCCCAAGTGTAGCACCTCTGAGGGAGTTACACATGTCCGGTTCCTGACGATGAATCCCGCTCCTACGATCCAGCAGAGATCGCGGAAGTAGACCTTCTGGATCCGAATCCTGCAGCGTGACGGTGCTCCGCTGTGAAGAAGTCTCATGTTCTCACAGTCCAGACTTGGGACCACAATCACGGGAGAGAGAGTGGGAAATAACTAGAGGTCTCCCCAAATAGAGGGAACCTTTTATTATTTATTGGTGTGTATATTTCCTCTAAATACCTCTCAATATATAGGGGAAAAAAGGACTCCATACCTTATTAGCTAAGCCATGTGGGACTAAACAAGGGAGAGGAGAGGGGAAGGGGATGGCCGGCCGGTCAAGGTCCTCATGGGCCCCACCGGAGGGTGCATGGGGCCCATGCGGCCCCTCCTCCCTTTCCCCCCTTTGGTCTTTTCCCTCATCGGCCCCTTTCCCTAAGAATTTTGGCCCAATTAGGTATTTAACCATTTTAATTCCTTTTCTTTTATTTAAATAACTAAATCAATATTTAACATTTACTCATATATTATTTAACTCCCGTGGCTATGGAACTCCTTCTATCCCACTCCGGACATCCTCTGGACTATCCCGGAACCCTTCCAGTTTTCTCTCTTCCTTTTCTTCGGTCATTCCGTCGATACCAAAATGATCTCCGAGCACCATCAAGCACTTAAGCATGATACCCCACGGTTCAGGAACACTGCAAACATGGTTGAGATCCCTCTCGTACCAATGATCATCAGCGGGACCCGGATGCCCATAATGACCCCTGTGCATTCCACGAATCTTTGTCGTTGGACCATAAACGTTGTGTCCTATTCCTTTTGCCTCTGTGATACTTGCATTGTCCAAGATCTAATCAATGACATCACCATGTCGTGTTCAATCTTGTTACCGATAAATGCTACTTAACTCGTTCCGACAAGTGATATCCCCGTGATCTAGTCACATGTTGCACAGCTGTTGGATATAACTTCTCCGAGTGGGCCCTTGAGTATCTCTCCATCACGCGGATGGAAAAATTCTGCACTTGCCACATAGGCCTCTACAAGCCCCTTTGATGTACCTGAACACATCTTTATGATCACTATTTAACCGAGTGATGTTTGATGCTATCAAGGAAATCTCGGGTGGCAATGATTAATATGGTCTCACGGTCTAAGAAACAAGACACTGCGTTTCCTAATCATTGTAACTTGAACTTTGTGACATGATCATGTTATGATGCTTATATTGCATATTCTCATCATCTCATTCTCCGAATGAGGTGACTCCATTATCAACTAGCATAAATTCCACATGATCAGGAAACTTTAATCATCTGTTGACCAATGAACCAGTGACTAGAGATTCACCGAGAACTGCTGGTTGTTTACATATCACACATGTATTAATGTTTCCTTTCAATATAGTTATAGCATGATATAAAAAATAATTATAAACTTTGTGAAATATGATAATAATCAATATTATTATTTATCTCTATGGCATATTTCCAACAAATTTCTCCATCAAATTTCTTTGGTCTGAATTTATGCAAGTCCAATTTTTCTCTCTTAACGTAACCACGGTGTGTTGTAGCACTACTGTGTACTAGTTGTGCTAAACATTGCACCTACTGTCATTTAAGTGCAGGGTTATTCATGATTTTTGTACAATTTTTATTCAAGATATTTCATGCAACTACTGTAAGGATATGTAGCATTAATCCTCAACTGAATAATACTCCTACATAAGGATCCGTAGCATGAATTTGAAATAACATAAGCAGTAGAATTTGGCTATTTTTGCATGAACTTTAATGGAGACTAGCACATGACACTGAACTGAACTTGACTGTTCTGTAACAAACAACAACGACAACAACAACAACGACAAATAAAGGCATTTGAGTGTTGTATAACAACAACACATAACAACAATGCACAAATGAGTGCATATCTTGGCCTAGAGTTTCTAAGGCATTTGCCTAGACTTCAGGAGGACAAGAAATCCTTACACGTAGCAGACTAGGTCTTTTGAATCTGCCAGACACACACCCACCTACGCTCCACAATACCCTACGATGATATGGGTAGAGTTTTTGGCTGCGAAGTTCCAGTGCTCATTGCATATTAAAAAAATTAAAAGTTATATTTATAAATTTCAAAATATAATGATAAGAATCCTAAATGTAGCTAATGTTGTATACTGAAAAATCTTAGTTCGTCATGTTTTATCTTTTATATTTTGAGCGACACAATATTTTTTTTAAATGTGGATATGGGTATAGTAATTTCAAATCTCTAAAACATCCAGACTTCATCTTTTTTGTGTAGCCCAGAATATGAAACATTTTGAATTAAGATTTTACATGTTTCTAGGATACATTGTTAGCTATTTTTAGGATTTTATTTCATGATTTTTTGAAAATTGTAAATATAAGATTGGAATTCTTTAATATGCAAGAAGCACCGGACTATATGTGTTGTCTTCTTTCGGAGGAGTAAAATTAAGGTCCGGGATCACCATAGTTGTTGTTGTTATTAACCATGGCTAGGGATCCGAGGATCACAACGAGGCGCATGTTCTAGCCTAGGTGTCATTTCCAGGCCACTCCCTATTCCTATCTTTTGGTTTACCATATGCGGGCTTACTGGAATAGTTGTCGTAAACTCTGGGTTAGACCGTTGCCATCGAGAGTCCCGTCCCTCACCCTTGCATCCTCCGCTCCCCGTGTGCACCCTGTCCACTCCAGCCTAGGCGACTTAGGGCTCTGGACGACATAGGGGACCTCATGCTCATGACGTACGATTAGTGGAACATGAGACCTAGGGCGGAGGAGAGCACCATGCTTAGGACGATCAGGGGATGAGGGGATCGGCGACCTAGGGAAGAGGGGAGAAGGGGAGTTGGCTGGGCCTGAGGAGTGCTGGGGAAGGGTGGAGATTGAAGACGACAACGCTGGGTCGAGGTGAGGATGGAAGATGATGACGACTGGTTGTGATTCAAATTTGGACAGGGGTATCACTTTAAATCTACTCGTTTTTCACCTGGTAGGAAAAATCATTAGATGTGTTATGTTTTGACACGAAGAGAATACTTTATTTTTTTAGATCAATAGGCCGCAGCCGTTTTCATTGAAAACGAAATGTCAGGTTCTTACATCTCAATGTTTGTTTAAGACCAAAAACTCAGGCAAAGGCCAAGGATAAACTAGCATAGATGGAGTGGTATTACGAACGAGTACGCCATGGAAGGGTCCTTATAGAGCGTGTTTAGAGAGGTGGGGGAAGGCGGTGAGTTGACGGGTACGAGATAACACAACTTACCTAGGTTCAAGTCCCACAACAATGGCGGAACTCTACTCCTGCTATAAATCACTATAATAGCAATACGCCGAGTTACAGAGATCGGTTCGCTATGCGAGGTGTTATGAATCATACCCTAAAGGCTCCCACATGCCTGGCTTATAAAGGCGTCAGAACCTAGGGTTATAGGGAAATGACCTTGCCAGTCAGGTTATAGAGTCCTACACTAATACGAACTAGTCTTCGTGTCTTGTACTCCAAGGCTCCGAGTAGGTCGGTGACTGCAACGTAGCCTTCCTTTATCCGTAAGGGCCTCCCTTCTGGATCCGTCTAACTGGGCTGCCCAACAGACCACGGGCCATGCTACCAACTATGGGACACCCGGGTTATCCGGATTATAGACATGCAATGGTGGTACCCATTTAGAATATCCCCAATAGTAGCCCCTAGAGGACTTTGAGATCTTGCTCCATCTTGCCTTTTAGTCTTGAATGTTCCGTCTAGGTGATGCCGGCAATTCATCAAGCAATATCTCAAAGGTCTCCCAAAGAACCCTATAATCCTCTCCGTCTTCATCGTGTAATCCAAAGATTCTTCGAGTATTTTCTTCCAGAGTTGGATAGTTTCCGCCTTCCATGGAATCTTCAGACGTGACTCCTCCACTACAATAGTCAGTAGGATAACATAGGCTACAGCCTACGCTACCTCGAAACTCACAAATGGCAGTGAATTAATCATTAGCTATTTTTGCGCGCGCAAAATCCGAAACGTTTAACCGGCAAATCGGGGGACGTGGTGAAATTACCACGCACGTTCACACACACATTTTTAACGTTGCAACCGTTAGATCTTCCATGCACGAATCTGGATGCCTAGGTCTATAAATATTTACTATGGCTACAATATTTTCTACCCGCGTTCTTCCCTGCATCTTCTTCTTCCTCTCGCTGCGCGATCGTTCGAGCTCCTCGGCGAAAAACCTAGCCAGACATTTTCTCCTTCTCATCATCCATCCAACCACTCAATGGCCAGCAGCAGCAGCGCTCCATCGATGTTGGCGGCTCCCGAGGCTTCAATCGAGCCGACAAAGGGAGTATCCGTCCCACCGGAGGGTGTAGTGATTTCCGTCTCCGCCGTGGTGGAATCAACCTGCGGTGACCAGAAAAGGGCAGTGCTTGATGCCGCGGAGGAGGATCCTGACTCCCACAAGGGAATGTGGAGGGGTTCTAACCTCTCCGCCGAGCAACTCAAGAACTCATCACTGAAGGATACCTCCAGCGATGGAAGGGTTGGCCTGATGGCCGACATAGGCCGGTGAGGTGGTCCCTTCTCCCCAAGCCGGAGAGAAGGTCTACCTCAAATCTCAACTAGTATGTGGTGTCAGCCTTGTAGTCTCCGACTTCTTCCTCGAAATGCTCCAACACTTCTAGGTTCTGCCCCACAATGTTTCTCCCAACAACAGCCTTGTACTTATCAATTACATAGCTTTGTGCGCAGGTTACCTAGGAATCAAACCTAGGTTAGATCTGTTTATCTATTTCCTCACTGTCAAGAGAATCCACAGAGTCCAAGGATCAAATTCAGAACCGTGGAACCATTAGATTTAAGATCCGTCCTAACCGGTGGTTCCCCAACATTGTTGGCCACAATTCCTGCAAAAACTAGCAGCAGACTTATTTCTATGTCCTAGATATTTCTCTGGCCGGACATGAAGACTAGTACCCCGACTTTGTCGATGGATCTATCGCTGAGGCCACCACCTGGAGATCCCAAGGCACCCTCCCGTCTGACGATGAAGCCTCTCGCTCCGTAAGGCGGATAGAATGTCTAGTAGATGGAGGGATAACCGGCCTAGATCTAGCCATGTGCTGGTTCACAAGGCGGATCCAACCTCTGCAGCATCGCGTGGAGCTGATGCACAAGTACTCCAAGGAGCGCAAAGATCCCATGTGGTTTTTCGAAGATAATTTCTCCAAGGACTCCATCAAGCTCCGGCTAAAGGACATCGTCAAGGTGAAGGACAAGAAGCGGGGCTTCAATATGACCTTTGACATGTTCGAGTGTAGCAAATGCCCAGAGGTAACCATGTTTCCTTTGTTGCTTTTATATATACTCTAAGGCTTCCGTTTTGAATGCATCAACCATCTAACATACTGTCTGATCCACCAGTTGGCGACCTTGGTAGCGGATCAAATGGCCTCCCAAGTCTACGATCCAAGGCTAAAGGATATCTAAGTTGTGTCTGATGATGATACCTCCAAGGATCATCTTGCTCCGGCAGTGTGGAAGCGGAAGAGCTCCACCTCTAATGCTGCTGCCGAGGGCAACAAGAAGAAAACAGAGAGTAGAGTCTCCAAAAAATCCACTGCTGCCTTAGAGGCGGAGAAGAAGAAATCCACCAGCATCCCCTTGACCAAGGCACTAGCTACGGTGTAAGTATAATCATTCTCCAACTTAGATTTGCTTTGCACCTATTCAATCCATGTACTTATACTTTGTACATTTTAGGAAGAAATCCGGTGTCAGTTTGAGGCGGACCTCCGAAGATGCTGGAGGTTCCAAAAATATTCGTGACATGTTTTCCAAGTCATCACTCGTCGTTGCTCCCCCAACTCCTGCCGCCAAGCCTGCCATAGGCTCCACTAGAACTTCGTCCCATGTCACCCCTAAGACCTCCGCCATGGAGATAGACATCAATCCAACACCAGATGTCTCAGGCCCTATCAGTACGGACCTTGCTCCCAACGTCCAGGCAACACAATAGAGTACCGCCTCCAAAGTGGCCGAAGCTCTGGCTAAGGATGCCACCGAGAAAGGGAAGCAATTGGCGGAGGGAGCAGAAGCAACAGCAACAACAGCAACGGTCAAGCCGGGAGCCACTATGTCTTCAACTACTATCATTAGGCAGGAGACAGCTAGGGATTCATCCATGCCTCCGGCTTCTACAACTCCTCTACCTCTGACTCCTCCGATGCTGATCCTAGATGATCTCATTCAATAGGTAAATGCCATTTATAACAATGCCTGGACCTTCCACGACGCATATGCCAACTTGGCCAACAATCTAAGGGTTATTGCTATTGTAAGTCTTTGATCTTTACTTTTTTACTTTATGATATATCCCACTATATCCCCTGAGCTCTTAGGAGAAAACCCAGTAGTTATTGGCCTGAGTGCTCCAAAGGACCAAGTGTAGAACTTGATAGTGTAGCCCCAAAGTCTCTAGTTAGAATGAATAATTCTACCTAGATACTCTAAGAGAAAACACACATGATTAAAATCTGATACTATAGCCCCCGAGCCTTTAGTTGAAACTGAGAAGTTCCGACTAGATGCTCTAGACAAACTAAGTACTCATTTATTTGCAAAATGAGAATGCTCGGAGGAAGGCTGCTGATGAGAAATATGCCAAGCTGTAAGAAGCGCTAGACATTGAAAAGGGTAAAACAGCCTTTTTGAAGGAACATATCACAAATAGCAAGCATCTGTTTTCCTCCAATAGCTCCCAATTTATCACTTGGAACCTCTTCATCCGATTTCTCATAATGCTATATTTGTTCCGTCTTACAGAGATTATCGCCAAGGCAAAGAGCATTGTCGAGCAATCCAAGCATATCTAGCAGCTCGACGATGAGAACACAATACTAAAGAAAGACCTGGCTGATGTCATGAAAGGCCATGAGGAGGCAATGAAGTCTTGCAAGAATCTGCCGATGCCGAGATGCAGTGCCTGAAGAATGAGATTGAACTCCTCAAGGAGAAAAACCAAGCTGCCGTAGAGCAGAATGCTCGGGGCCTTGAATTATTCAAGAAGCTTCACAAGGAGCACGAAGTCTTGGCAGAAACCTACCAACAAGCCGAATCCAGCATCTTTCGTAACTTTCCTCCATGTTTGTCAATTCTATAAGTCGGAAACATGTACTTTATTGCTATGCTCATGGCCCTTGTCTCTTATGAAAACGCAGCTCCCATTGGTTTAACCAACATGGGTGAAGGTTCTCCGGATTCAATGGAGTGCATGATTCTTGCCGACAACTTCATCAATACTGCCATCAATCAAGCCAAGGAGATTGTCAAGCCACTGGACACTACCATCAAGGTGGCAGATTCTGCTGCCAAGTACTCGGAAATCTTGCGCCGAGCCCCAGAGGAAGTTAAGAGCTAGAAAGCATCTTACGTTCAGGCTAGTGCCATGATGGCCTTCTCCTTGGTCAGGGCACACTACGATGATGCCGGTATCGACTTGGTGACCTTTGGTATGCCTAAGGTTAACGGAGAGGGGCACGAAATCAATAGCGACGCCATCTAGAACTACCTCGCTGGCTACAACACTGATACATTGCAAATGTATCTATAATTTTTGATGTTCCATGCTTGGTTTTATCCACTTTCTTGTGTTTTGTTCCAACTTTGGAGTACTTTTCATATGATTTCTTGGACTAACCTATTAACAAGAGCCACAAGGTTACCTGTTTTCTGCTGTTTTTGGTTCCAGGAAAGTCAGAAAATGAATATTCTCGGAATTGGACGGGACAAAAGCCAAAGTGCCTATTTTTCTGGAAGTCATCAAGTGCCAGAATACGAGACGGAGAGGGGCTAGGGGGCCACCACACCACCAGGCCATGCGGCCAGGCCTGGCCCGCGCCAGGGGGTGGTTCGGCCGCTCCCGGCACCCCCTCGGCCTCCCCTTCCGACTATAAGATGCCCTCGGGACGTAAACCCTAAGTGCCCGATCAAAAATCCACGAAAGAGTCTGTAGCCACCGTCATCTCCATCCCTAGATCGGGAGGGATCTGAAGCTCTTCCTGGCACCCTGCCGGAGAGGGGAATTCACCCTAGAGGCCTTCTTCATCACCATGCAAGCCTCCGGTGTGATGCGTGAGTAGTTCATCCTTGGACTATGGATCCATGTAGTAGCTAGTGGCTGGTTCTCCTCCTTTGCGCTTTCATGTCTAGATCTTGTGAGATCCGTTCATGATCAAGATCATCTATTTGTAATTCTGCATGTTGTGTTTGTGGGGATCCGATGGATATTGAGATGTTATTTCAGATTGATTATTGATTCTATCATGTCTTTGTTATTTGTGATCTTGCATGCTTTCCGTTGTTAGTAGCTATCTTGGCCAAGTAGATGCTAGCAACTCCAAGAGTTAGTATTTATGCTTGATAGTGGGTTCATGCCTCCGTAACTGGGGAAGTGACAGAAATCTCTAAGGTACTAGATGTGTTGTTGCTACTAGGGAGAAAACAACAATCCTTTGTTCATAGAAAAATCGTATTGTTTACTTTACACGCAGTTCGTAAAGCAATAATCTGTTGCTTGCAACTTAATACTGGAGGGGGTTCGGATGATAACCTGAAGGTGGATTATTAGTCATAGATGCAGTTGGATGGCAGTCTATGTATAATGTTGTAATGCCCAATCAAGTCTGAAAGGAGTCAAGATGATTAGTATATGCATGTATTGCTTTCTCGGTGTTTTTCAATTGCCCCGCTGTAATTTGTTCACCCAGCATGTTATCTATCTAACACCGGGGTTGCCAAGATGGTCAATGCAGACGTCTTCGTGCCTGCTGAATTTCTTGATGATGAACCAACAACTTTAGACTCTAGCCTCCGATCCTCCGATCCTCCGAGTTAGATGATCTCGCCAAGTTTGATTCCCATGTGGCTGATGATGTAGCCTCGAAGTCTCCTACAACAGGGCCATAAAAAACTTTGTATTAAATGTGTCTGTAATATTTTGTATGTATGAGAAAATTGTATAAGTAAGGCGGAAAACTTGGCTGCAAGCCTCCTGCTACTTATCTAGATCCGACATGTATATATTCTTTAAGAAAGTGCTGGCTTATCCATTATTCTGGTTCATATGCTTGACCTTTCGTGAGATGGAAGACTCGCAACACAGAACAATGCTCTTAGGTGATGTTGCTTAATAGCATCATCGAGAACCTAAGAGAAAAATCGCCGGCTTTGAGTACCGAAAAGTCACTACTCTGGAATCCACATAAGAACATCAAAAAACGTGTAGACCAGAAAACTTAAGCTAATGCATGTAGGCGGAATTTTCACAAGTGCAACTGCAAACTTGCACATAAAGGGTTTATATGATCCAAAAATAAACACTAAAGGAGGTAAAAGACTTAGAAAATATGATTGAACCAAATTATTTATTCCATCGATCATATAAGGTACTTATTACATAATATAAAATATTCTAAGTGTAAAAAGGACGTAGTTGTGCTATATTCCATGGTCGATCAGTCTCCGGGAAATTATCATCAGAGTCACGTTGCTTGCGCTTGCGTTCTTTTGGCCTATCTTTCAACTCGTGAATATCGACGAGGTAATAGGAACCATTGAGCAATGATTTGCTTATGACGAACGAACCTTCCCAAGGCGTGGATAGTTTGTGTGACTTTTGCTGCTGGAGTTGATGCCTAATGTGGTGATTATGGTAGTTGCGTAGCTTCTACTGGTAGATATGGCAGATCTCTAGCATGCCAGCACGTGTTCCTCTTCGAGCAGGTCCATAGATGGGTGTCTGGATTCTTTGGCATCATCTTCAGCATAGGCAGCGACTCTTGGTCCATCATGGAGAATGTCGAATGGTAGGACTGCTTCTGTTCTATAGACCATCGAGAGAGGGGTTAAGCCGGTATATCTGTTCGGTGTTGTTCGTAAACTCTATAAGATAGATGGTAACTCCTCCACCCAGGCTCTAGTTGCTCTATGTAGGAGTGCCTCTAAGTGTGGCTTGATTCCTTGTAGAATTAGTCCATTGGCTCGCTCAACTTTCCCATTTGACTGTGATGTGCCACAGATTCTAGGTCAAGGCAGATGCGTAAATCCACAGGGTATTGTTTGCAAAGGACCAACCATGTCAAACCCCCAGACTGCAAATGGGCAAGTAATTGGTATTGTTTGCAATTCTTCGGCTAGAACATGTGGGTGCCATTAATAAAACGGCCACCCAATACAAGTCTGCACCAGCTTGTCAGTGCCCGCCTTGGCTGTCAGCCAGTAGAATCCTTGCTGGAAGGCTTTTGCGACCAGTGATCGAGGAGTGGCATGATGCCCGATGGCTCAAAATGTAGAGCTCGTTGGGAACCCCAAGAGGAAGGTATGACGAGCACAGCAACAAGTTTTCCCTCAGTTATGAAACCAAGGTTATCGAACCAGTAGGCGCAAGGAAACAACTCCAAGGTGTTGCTGGCAACTTGGAATCCTGCACAACACAACCACAGAACTTTACCCCAACTTACAATGAGGTTGTCAATCTAATTGGTTTTGCTGAAAACAAAGGATTAAACGTATAGTGTGGAAGATAGTAATTGCTTGCAGAAAGTAAATAGTAAACAGTAACAGAAGATGGTATATCAATGGTAAAAGAATGGACCGGGGTCTATAGTTCACTAGAGGTGATTCTCCTTAAGTTAAACAACATGTTGGGTGAACAAATTACAGTGGGGTAATTAACATATTTGAGAAAGCATACAATGCATATACTAGACATCTTGACTCCTATGAGGTTTGATTGGGAATTACAACATTATACATAGACCGTAATCCAACTACATCTATGACTAATAATCCACCTTCAAGTTATCGTCTGAACCCCTTCTAGTATTAAGTTACAAGCAACAGATAATTGCATTAAGCAAAGTGTGTAAAGTAAACAATACGATTGTCCCATAGACAAAGGATTGTTGTTTTCTCCCTAGTAGCAACAGCACATCTACAACCTTAGAGATTTATGTCACTTTCCCAGATTACTAGAGGCATGAACCCACTATCGAGCATAAATACTCCCTCTTGGAGTTGCAAGCATCTACTTGGCCAAGATAGTTACAAACAACGGAGAGCATGCAAGATCACAAATAACATAGACATGATAGAATCAATAATTAATCTGAAATAGCATTTCAATATCCATCGGATCCCCACAAACACAACATGTAATATTACAGATGATCTTGATCATGAACAGAGATCACGAGATCTAAACATGATAGCACAAAGGAGGAGAACCAACCATCTAGCTACTACATGGACCCGTAGTCCAAGGGTGAACTACTCACGCATCATACCGGAGTCAGGCATGGTGATGAAGAAGGCCTTCCAGGATGATCTCTCCCCTCTAGCAGGGTGCCGAGAAGAGCTTTAGATCCTCCCGATCTAGGGATGGAGATGGCGGTGGCTACAGACTCTTTCGTGGATTTCTGATCGGGTTCTTAGGGTTTTCATCCCGGGAGGCTTTTATAGGCGAAGGGGCAAGGTCGGTGGAGTACTAGGGGGCCACACCCCCTGGTGGCGTGCCCAACCCTAGGCCGCGCCGCCACTAGGTGTGGCCGCCCTGGTGCGACACTTCGTCTCCCCTCCGGACTCCGTGTTCCTTCTAGTAAAATATTGACTTGGGCTTTTATCCGGTCCAATTCTGAGAATATTTCCTTACTAGCTTTTCTGAAACAAAAAATAGTAGAAAATAGGCAACTAGCACTGTGGCATCTTGCTAATAGGTTAGTTCCAGAAAATGTATAAAAATACCTCAAAGTGTGAACAAAACATAAGAAAGTAGATATAAAACAAGCATGGAACATCAAAAATTATAGATACGTTTACGACGTATCAAGCATCCCCAAGCTTAACTCCTGCTTGTCCTCGAGTAGGTAAGTGATAAAAAGAATAATTTTTGAGGTGACATGCACCATCATAATCTTGATCAAGGTATTTTTAAAACATTTATAGCTGGGATCAAAGTACTCTAACATGGACATGAAAGATAGAGTTCTAACAATAAGACATAGCAACTATGTTGCAACATGAAGAGGTACAAACAAAAGATTCATGAATAACAATGCATTAAAATACGTTTGTTTGTTTCACTTATAGAAAACATAATAAGAATGGTATTCAGCTTGTCCCTTATGGTATAGCAAAACATAAATGCATAGGACACCTTCAAAGTTCATAAGGGTGACTAGATACAAATAATTTAAGAACAAGCAATATCAAGTTTATGAATCAATCAATAAGTTTTGGGATAATGCACATTAAACTAAGAATGATCACTATGCTCTCTCAGTTGGTGCATAAAGATAGAAAATGGAGACTCAGTATAAATTAAAAAGAAAGGCCCTTCATAAGAGGGAAGTAGGGATTTCAAGTTTCATAAAGAGCTTCCAAAAATTATGGTACTTATTAGCTTTCAGATCTCATTGCCCCTATCATAAGCATCTTTAGGTGATTAAGGTTAAAGTGAACAAATATGAGGATATGCTTGCCAAGTTATAGGTCGAAAATCTCAGGCCCCTTTCCTACGAGTACCGAACATCATGCTACTCAACTTTAGTCACAAGTAAGTTCTTGTCATTGTAAGTACATGTGTATCATGGAGAACTGCCAACGGGGTACCCCTTGCCCCATGATACAGGAGCTATCCCATATCAAAATGACAAGGCAACAGACAATGAGCATCTCAGCGATCTTTTTATTTGCTATTTGCATAGGTTTTTATTGAGGATGCTTCACAGAATGCTCATTATGGTTATGCTACAAGTTTCCACCATGATTAGGCATGGCTTAGGCTAGCCACCCAGGCGTTTCTCTAACACACATACAAACTCCATGAGCTTACAAGCTCCTCTTTTATTTCACACCGCCGGGATCCATAAACAAAAGAACATGATATCAACTGAATAATAGGTGCAATGTTGAAAGCGTTCCCCATGACAACATGGTTCTGCTAATTCTCAACTTATAAAGTGCAAGCATATACGCAACATAGATGGACACAATGGTTCAAGTTTATTAAGTGCAAGAAATTAAAGTGTGCCATCAAGTTTGTGAGAGCTTTAATCACTAATTTTCACATAACAAGTTTAATTTGGAAGGTAGATAAAAACATGAATATACTTGGAATAGTGTAAAACACCATGCACAGGAATTTATAGTGGACTCTATGGAATAACTTGGTTTTCTTGGTAGTTGGATGCATGAGTGGAACTCATACTTGGTACATGTGGAGGCTAGCAAAAGACTGGGAGCGACCAACTAAGAGAGCACTAATGACCATAATCATGCAAAGCGACAAAACATTATTAATTAAAGCATAAAGTGATATTACAAGTCAAAAAACTAAATGATCATAGAGGCTAAGGTGACTTGTTCATAGTCTTAACATGGTGTAAGCATGTGCCAAGTCAACCCAAATAAAGCATCGAAGGAGAATACAACAATATTATGCTTTTGTATGCTAAAACAACGCATGATTCTTTCAAGGCACATTATGCAATCTCAATTGTTTGGAACAAGTCATGCTACAACAATAATTACTAAGCATAAAGTCAAAGCCATATCAAACATGACATGATAAAGTCTAGGCCACAGTCAAAACAAAACTCCGTTTGTACCACATATAAGCATGAAACTTCCTACTCTTTCCAATCACCAATCAACTTATTTGAAATATCTAAAGAATGCAGGGGTCCATCCAATTTATTTAAGAAAACTAAACAAAGGAAAGCTAAAAGCAAAAACGAAAATGCTCCAAGAACAACACAATTGTGCATGAAACAATAAAAATGAAGTGTTTTGGAAGAAAACTTGAGATTTTTATGGATGAAGAAGGGGATGCCTTGGGCATCCCCAAGCTTTGACGCTTGTACTTATTGAATATTTCTTGGGGTGACACGGGTGGCATCCCCAAGCTTGAGCTTTTGTCCATACTTCATCTTATCACATTATTCTTCCCCTACACTTGAAAATTTCCTTCATACAGAACTTCACACAATCCTCATTAGCAACATTAGTGTATTCAAGATAATAGGTCCTTTGGTTTAGTTTCATCATAAGTAAAACTTCCATTAAAACACAAGCTACTATAGCAATTCCTTCTAAAATCTCAAGTGATCAAAGAGAAAAAGATTAAAAGACAAATGCAAATAATGGCAAAAATCTGTCAAATTAGACCAGCAGGTAAAAACCATATTGGGGGATACCCCCGGGTAGGATCACGCCGGGGTATAAAGGACGAGTTAGCCGAGGTACGGCAAGGTCAAAGCGAATGCTGGCCGAGTTACCTCAAGGCAGGCCAAATCTTGGGGTAATTAGGACCAGGGGATGTCCACCTAACTGAGTCTCATCCGACTTAAGCCTTAAGCCGGATAGATGAATCTAACTTGTATGCAGGAACAGGTGTGACCGAATCAACTACGATCTGGGTCATAGCAAGCTTCTTGGAGAAGGAAGGCATCTCGCTGGTCAAAAGTAGCCCCGGTACGCACAACATGAGCGAAGCGCACAGGAGCAGGACCACCGAGGCGTGGCCGACAGAGGTGACGACGCCAATGTCGGCTGACGCAGGTGCCGCAGAGGCTCACGTAGCCTCTGCATGGGTGACGCGGGGGCAAACGACCCGGTCGGCTTACTATTTTGGGAGGAGGCATATTCCCTGGAATATGCCTCCACGTATGCCCTAAGTGGAGACGTAGCCACTCCTATATAAGGGGGGCTAGGGCCTCTGTAGAAGGGGTTGGTCTCATTTGGATAGAGTTTTACTAGGTTCCTGAGGGCTAGCTAGCGGGGAGAGAGAGTGCTTTCTTCCTCCTCTCTCCAATACAGCTCGAGGAGCATTTGTAATCTGTGAAGTGAATCAAATATAAACCTTCTGTGTGAGGAATCACCTCACTATCCCTCCATGGATTCCCCTAGTGCTATTAGTCCCCACCTTTAGCCTATCCATGGCATCTGCCGTGACACCACCACGATAGTTGGCGCCCACCGTGGGGCTAGCGGCGCTAGCAAGGGTCAAGATCCGGACGGGAAACCTCATCGGCACCGGCGAACGCATCGTCTCCGGGCTCGTTCAGCGCTTTGGAGTGCTGGACTTTGTCAGCGACAACGCTGGCTGCTTCGGCACACGCCCACTTCCCCGCAACAGCCTCTTCATCAAGCTCAGCACGCACAAGGTCTACGTTGCTGTGGACGTATCGTGCGTTCATCCGCGGCACGTCGTCGAGGCAGGGGAGCCACCCCTTAGCGTGGTTCACGGGCGATTACTCGCTTCCCGCACTGCGGCCGAGGTGATGATGGCTGTGCCAGGCGCGAGCACAAGCAAGGATCTGGCACCAGATCCGGAGGTAACACCTAAGGCACCGAGGAAAGGTAGAGGTCCTCCACTACATAGGCCTGAGAATGTACTGAGAGAAGCTATGGATAGTTTGGCAAACCGAGTAGCAGCAGTGGTAGATCCGGCTCAGGCACAGGCGAGCTAGAGGAAACTAGGCAAAAAATCCTAGAGGGAGCAAAAAAGATAGCTACGGCTCCGCAGTCATTGAACATGACGCTGCGTGAGTACGCAAAGGCAAATAAAGTAGATGCTGTAAAAGTGAAGGGGAGAAATCTCATGAGTGAAATGAACAAAGAAGGTGATACTAGGGTTGAGGAGTCAGAGAACTGTTTGTCCGTGGGGCTGCCGAAGTATAGTACCCCGGCAAAAAACCTCAGAGCAGTGGATGCAGCTGCGTCCGAGTTAGAGGGTCTAACGGGTGAAGCCGTCAGAGACAGCAAGATAGGGTCAATGAGTTGGTTCGGATCGCGAACAAGCAAAATGAGGAATTGCTCAGGTCTAACCCGGAGAGAGCTGGGGCCTCCAAGATCGTCCATTCGGCGGTGGGTGACCTGGAGAAATCCGCTGGAGCCGCATCGTCCCCTCATGGAGGTCCTAGGAGAGAGGAGGTAGTAACCTCAGCCAGGAGAAACAAGCAGATTGTTCCGTATGACCCGACAAGGGCAGGAAAAGCAAAAGAGGTACAGAGAAATGACAATCGACAAAGTGTGAGACGAGGTGAAGCTGGCGGAGGTAACCGTGACCAAGGCAATGCTGGTCAAGGAAATGTTGTTAATGGCAATGCCGGACAGCGCAACTCGGCAGGACAACAGCAGCAGCGGAATATACCAAGGCAAGAGCAAAGTGCCGGCCGAGGTATGCAACAGAGAGATGCGCCATGAGAACGAGACCGGTATAATGATGGAGATTCGGAAATGGTGAATGCAGGATACCCAAGGCCAGACTATCATGTGATAGGGTCGAAACTGGGAAGCAGGGATCTGATGCCGGATGACGCCAGGTTGAAACTGGATCGACTATATAGGTCGGAGCAGATTGAAAGTCAAGGTCCTCCGGGTCCTGCGTGTTTTGGACCCCGGATCATGAAAGAGCCACCGGTACCTAACTTTCAGTTATCCAGAGGCACAAAGACGTATGACGGTAGTACTAAGCCGGAGGATTGGTTGATAAACTATGCTACAGCTGTGAAAATTGCTACAGGCAACTTGCGATGGGCTGTGAGATACGTACCCCAGATGTTGGAGGGGCCAACAAGGGTATGGTTAAACAATTTGCCGCCTGGAAGTATTAACTGCTGGATCGATTTTGAGGAAATGTTTATCAATAATTTCTCAAGTACGTACCAGAGACCAAATAGGCCACAGACCCTAGCTATGTGTAAGCAGAGACCGAACGAGACGGACCAGGAGTTTTTAACCCGATGGTGTACCGTGCGAAACTCGTGTGAAGGTGTGATAGAGTCACAGGCCATAGCATGGTTTGTGCAAGGATGCAGATATGCAAGCGAGCTGTGGCAGAAATTGCAAAGGAAAATGCCAACCACTTTGGCAGAGATGATCCGGATTGCTGATTCATATGCTTTGGGTGATCCGACTCAACCTAGGCTCGTGTCAAACGATTCGAATGAGGAGTACTATCAGAGAGATGGAGCCAGATCATCCCGGAGAAATGATTACAGAGGTAAAAGAAGAGATGACGGACCGGATCACCGGTACAGTTCGCAACAAGTTACAGCTGTGAATCAAGATTAGCCCGGAGCAGGGAGCAATCAACGTCAGAAAACTGGAGGGCAACAATGGACACCAAGGAATGATGGCAAGAAAACTTGGACGCCAGAACAGAAGAAATAGTGGCAAGAAAAGAAGGATCGTCCGAGGTATACTTATGAGTCAATGTTGGATCAGCCGTGTAAATTTCACACGCCAAATCCGGGTAACCCAGTGGGTCATACAACGAGGCAATGTGAGTGGATGCGTAAGATAGAACAAGGTGGTTCGGGGAATGCTCATGCACCCCGGAATAATCAACCTCGGCAGGGGTTACCTCGGCAGCAATTGCTCTCCGGAGCGAACACGCAACAGCTAATGTTGCCTCCCCCTCCGCTGAGGAATGATAACCATGAGAGAAGGGATGCAGTGCATCAAGTACAAAACCAGCATCAGCCGGATCAGAGGTACCCCGGAAATGAGGGGAGGAATGAGTACAGGGAGCATCATCAGAGTTACTGTGTGTTTACCACTGAGGAAACAGATAGAAAGAGCTTGCAGCACCGACATATGGAGGTCAATGCGGTAATGCCAGTGGTGACGAGGTATATGCCTTGGTCGGACCAGGAAATTACCTGGAACATCAAAGATCATCCCAAGCTTATACCAAGCCCTGGTTCATATGCGTTAGTGCTGGATCCGACATTAATTGGGCCAAACATCAATGTGAGGTTCTCCAAGGTACTGATTGACAATGGCAGTAGCATTAACATCATGTATGCGGATACAATGCGCAAGTTGGGTATCTTGGAGAACATGCTCCAAGCTACAAGGACAACTTTCCATGGCATTGTGCTTGGCATCTCTTGTGAGCCCATAGGCAAGGTCTGGGTTGACGTATTGTTTGGCACAAGAGATAACTGCCGAACTGAGAATTTGGAGTTCGAAGTGGTGAACTTGGAAAGTGCGTATCACGCGTTACTCGGAAGACCAGCATTGAACAAGTTCATGGCGAGCTATCACATCAGTTACTTGAAGATGAAGTTTCCCGGGCCAAATGGAGTGATTACCATTGCTGGAGATTTCTGACGTTCCATTGAGTGTGCCTCAGCCGGGTCTAACCTAGCCGAGTCACTTGTGATTGCGCAAGAGAAAAGCAAAATCCAAGAGGTGGCGGCATTAGCTCAGTCTGCGCAGCAGTATATGTTGGCACTGAGTAACCCGCATGGTAGCGTCTCGTTCCAAGCCACAAAGGATACCAAGAAAGTGCCTGTTGATGATATGTTCCCGGAGCGCACCGTAACAATTGGTGCCGGGTTGAATGATAAATAGGAAAGCGAGCTCGTTAACTTCCTCCGTGAGAATCGGGATATTTTTGCTTGGTCCACACAGGACTTGCAAGGTGTTTCGAGGGAGTTGGCCGAGCACTCTTTGAACGTGAGACCCGGAGCAAGGCCGGTGAAGCAACCTCTCCGCTGCTTTGCCGAGGATAGGACAAAAGTCATTGGGGATGAAATAGCTCGGTTACTAGCAGCAGGATTTATCATGGAAGTACTTTACCCGGATTGGCTATCTAATCCGGTGCTGGTGGAGAAGAAGAAAGATGATCCGAATGTGGCAGTGGTTTGGCGTATGTGTATCGATTACACAAACCTGAACAAGGCGTGTCCAAAAGATCCATTTCCACTTCCGAGGATAGATCAGGTCATAGACTCAACAACTGGATGTGAACTGTTGTCATTCATTGATGCATATTCTGGTTTCCACCAGATACCTCTGAATCCGGATGATCAAATAAAGATTGCATTTATCACCCCGTATGGGGCTTATTGCTATCGCACCATGCCGTTTGGTTTATGAAACACGGGGGCAACGTACCAAAGATGTATGCAGAAATGTTTGCACGACCAAATAGGTCAAAATGTACAAGTGTATGTGGATGATGTGGTTATCAAGACCAAGGAAAGCAAAACACTCCCTGACGACATCAGGCAGACATTCACGAACTTAAGAAGGTTCCGGATGAAGTTTAACCCAGAAAAATGTACCTTCGGTGTCCCGGTTGGAAAATTACTCGGATTTCTCGTATCCAGCCGAGGTATCAAAGTTAATCCAACTAAGATCTAGGCCATTGAGCGAATGGAACTGCCAAAGTGTCTTAACGATGTCCATAAGTTCACTGGTTACCTGGCATCGTTAAGTCGGTTTGTATGTCGGTTGGGAGAAAAGGCATTGCCTCTCTACCAACTCATGAAAAAGTCGGATAAGTTCGTTTGGACGCCGCAGGCCAATGAAGCCTTTGCCCACTTAAAGAAGATGTTAGCCACTGCACCAGTGTTAGCCTCTCCACTATCAAAGGAGCCAATGTTGCTCTATATAACTGCAACCAACCGAGTTGTAAGTGCAGTGATTGTGGTAGAGCGCGACGAAGAGGGTAAGTCGGTGCAAAGGCCAGTGTATTATCTGAGCGAGGTGTTATCTGCCTCAAAGCAGAATTACCCACATTATCAAAAGGTGGCCTACGGTGTCTATATGGCAGCTAAGAAGTTGAAACAAGGATGTGAGTGGTAGGATTGCAAAATGGGCAATTGAACTAGCTCCCTACGCACCACAATATGACAGAAGAGAAGCAATCAAGTCTCAGGCTATGGCCGACTTTTTTGTGGACTGGGCCGAGGTACAATACGAACCACCGCTACCAGATCCGAACTACTGGAGGATGCACTTTGACGGGTCAAAAATGAAAACCGGGCTAGGAGCCGGAGTTGTACTTACCTCGCCAAAGAAGGACCAGCTGAAATATGTGCTGTAGATCCATTTCGCGGCATCAAACAATGTCGCTGAGTATGAAGCACTTGTGCATGGGCTCAAAGTGGCAAAAGAGGTTGGGACACGTCGGATACTATGCTTTGGCGACTCGGATTTGGTAATACAGCAAGTGTCGGGATTGTGGGACGCCCTTGATCCAAACATGGCTCTGTACAGATTTCATGTGCAGAAGATATCTGGTTACTTTGAGGGATGTGAATTTCACCATGTACCCCGGGTGGAAAACGAGGCTGCTGACATGCCGAATCAACCTGACAAGCAATTTCACCGGGTGTAGCATTGGAACACCTCAGAAAACCGTCTATCAGGCCGTCCCCAGGAACCGACTCAATCTATGTCCCGGAAGATACAGAATCCGGAGTTGTGCCCATGGATATTGACATGGGAGGTGGTGCACGAAACCGGGATCATCAACAAACCGGATCGCCTCAAAGAAACCCGGAGACTGCCTCGTAGGACCCGGGGACTGCTTAGCGTGATCCGGTTGAAGTTATGCCGGTGGATCAGATGGAAATTGATGAGGATGTGTTCCCTGTGCGAGCATTACTAGCTTGGGCACTGCCTATATTTCAATTCCTGAAAGATGGAACGTTACCCACTGAGGAGGTGCTATCCAGGCAAACTCAGAGGAGAGCAAAGTCATACACAATCATCAATTCCGAGCTATACAAAAGGAGTGTGACCAATGTCCTCCAGCGATGCGTTGACCCGGAAGAAGGGCTTGACGTCCTCCGAGATATACATCAAGGGGAGTGCAGGCATCATGCCTCGTCCCGAGCCTTGGTGGCAAAAGCTTTCCGACATGGATTCTATTGGCCAAGTGCCTTAGAACAAGCAGAAGATCTGGTGAGAAAATGCAATGGTTGTCAGAGGTATGCTACTAAGACACATATTCCTATGTCGGAACTCAAGACCATACCAATCACATGGCCATTTGCTGTATGGTGTTTGGATATGGTTGGCCCGTTCAAACCAGCAAGGGGGAATATGACTCACATTTTGGTCATGGTGGATAAGTTTACAAAATGGATTGAAGTGAAGCCAATAAGAAAGTGTGATGGAGCTACGGCCGTAACATTCCTCAAGGACATCATCTTGAGATACGGTTATCCTCACAGTATCATAACGGACAATGGCACAAATTTTGCTGAAGGAGCATTTGCACGATTCTGCTGGGATAAGAAGATCCGGCTGGACGTTGCCTCGGTAGCTCATCCCGCATCGAATGGACAAGTGGAAAGATCCAACGGATTAGTATTATCCGGGATAAAACCCCGGCTCATTGAGCCGCTGCAAAGATCAGCGGGGTGCTGGATAGAAGAACTACCAGCAGTACTGTGGAGTTTAAGAACAACTCCGAATCGATCAACAGGCTATACGCCATTTTTCTGGTATATGGGGCAGAAGCTGTATTACCAGCCGACATAGAGCATGATTCGCCTAGGGTCACCCAATACACAGAAGCCGAAGTGCAAGAAGCCCGGCAAAATGATGTTGATCTGCTGGAAGAAGGGAGAGAATTGGCATTGTCCAGATCCACCATATATCAGCAAAATCTTCGACAAGATCATAGCCAGAAAGTAAGCCCCCGAGTCTTCCGGGAAGGCGATCTGGTGCTCCGGTTGGTACAACGTACTGCTGGCATGCATAAGTTATCCCCCCCATGGGAAGGGCCATTCATTGTGAGCAAAGCATTGCACAATGATTCTTATTATCTTATCGATGCAAAGCCACAGGAAAAGAATAAGGCGCACAGGTCCGGCGAGGAATCTAAGCGTCCATGGAATGTAGCTCTACTTCGTCCTTTCTACACTTAGCAGAGAAGTGTATGTATCCGAGTCTTCTCATATGTCGGTATGTATGCCGGCAATGAGCTTATCAATGAAATGTTGGCACCTCAAGAAGTAACTCGGGGACTGCCTTAATAATATCTGTTGTCTTTTATTATTTATATGTCAGCTGGAGTAAGTTGTTCTACTTAACTCGGATTAGTAGTGTGTGAGCACCAAAAACCTAACTCTTCGACTCGCTGCTGTCCAACAAGAATTGGCTTCATGGCAAGCAAGAGAACAAGTTTGGAATTGCGTAGCACATGAAAAACGACTAAGGAAAAGAACTTAATCGAGCCGACATTCGTTTTCCGGACTAACCCTGTATTTACTTTCAAATTGTTATGCCGAATTATTTTGAGCTAAGCCAAAAGTTTCCAAGTATTGTTAGGACAATTTTTGAAGCTCGGATTCGTAAGTCATAAAACCGAATCAAGGTTGACACGAACCGAGCCAGAAAATTGGACGAACAAGAAAATGAAACTCGGGGACTACACCCAAGTTACTCCGGCATAAAAACTTAGTAGCAAAATATCACATGTGTACTGGATACAATTCCACCCGGCATACCGGGGATCTGATAAATTTTAAAGTGTTTTCACTCAAGGAGCAACAGGAGGAGGAAGTTCGGCATAATCTTCGTTGTCTTCAATGTTGGAGGCATCGCCCTCTTCATCCTCATCTGAGCCGTCTTCAACATTCTCAGCATTTTCGTCACCAGCGGCTTCCAGGAAGCTCGGACCCTCAGTTCATTCATGAATGGGACCATATTCAATGAGGATATGGGCGCAAGCCTGGCGCCGAGCTACCCACTCCGAGTCATTGGACCATTTGGATCTGGTGCGCGGGCACGGCAGGAGGTTGAGGTTGATCTTCTCGTACCACATGAGTATGTGGTGAAGAACAGTCTTAGTTGCGGCACGTCCAGCAGACTCCCTCCAAAGGTCGAGCTGGGTCTCGATTTCCATCAACTTTTCAGCAAGAATTGCGGTTCTCTCCGGAGTGTCTTTGCCAGGCCAGAACGTGTTGAAGATTCAAACTACAACGTCAAGGAGATCCTTGCCATAGTTCTTGATGATTTCCACGCGAGCTGACAAGCTGACCAACAGGTCCTCCATGTCATAGGGAATGTCTTCACCGTCAGGAGCAACGGGAGTACCCCTATCTCGGCGGAAATTAGCAACGGCGGTGCTCGCAATGGCAGTGCCCTCTAGAAATTTGCCTGAAAACGAGACAAGAGAAGCAAGAAATGAAAAGACATGTGAAGTAACCCGGAGGAATATGCCGGATAAGGGAAAGGAACTTACATAAAATGTGGATGTGGATCCGGGTCAATTCCTTGGTACAGTCATCGCGTCTTTTGCGGAGCTGTACAAGTTCAGCGTTCGCCGACTCAAGCTTGACGTCGGCCTCCTGGAGAAGTTCTTGGTCCTTGGTGATTTGGAGACTGAGGCGCTCGTGCTCTTCAGTATAGTCCTGGCCAGTCTTTTCAAGCTCGGATTGGTGATGTGCTTTCAGCTTCTTCATTTCTGCCTTTAGCTTGGCAATCTCGTCATCCTTGGTTCAGAGGAGGGCAAGCTCATCGTCTTTCTTTTTGAGCTCGGCCTGATGCTGCCCTGCTTGTTCGAGAAAATGCAGCATCATATCAGGCACGGGCACACTATCTTCCAGCGATACTGAAATAGTTTGTTAACCTGGCAAAGCCGAGGTATGAATGTTTGACGAGCCAAGGAGAAAAGGAGATAGAAAGCAGAGCAAGGTCGCGCAAAAGTAACTTACCCTTAATCTGATCCAGATTCTTCCTCATAAGCTTGTTCTCAGCCTCCACCCTAGCTACGAAAACCCGGCTCTAGGTGTGTGCGTATTCAAAGTGTACAAGATCCAGGCCAAGTGGAACTTAACCCGGCTCTAGGTGTGTGCATATTCGAAGTGTACAAGATCCGGGCCAAGTGGAACTTAACCCGGCTCTAGGTGTGTGCATACTCGAAGTGTACAAGATCCGGGCCAAGTGGAACTTAACCCGGCTCTAGGTGTGTGGATATTCGAAGTGTACAAGATCCGGGCCAAGTGGAACTTAACCCGGCTCTAGGTGTGTGCATATTCGAAGTGTACAAGATCCGGGCCAAGTGGAACTTAACCCGGCTCTAGGTGTGTGCATATTTGAAATTGTCAAGGAGCTACGTTAGTTTTCTAAGGAGCATCCGGCCTAGTAACAAGTTACTCCCCCGGAGGCTCGGGGACTAATGCTTATATCACTAATATATACATTATGCTAAGGAAAAGGGGAAGTAACGTACCTCCATCATCCGACCCGCGAGGTTAATTGCCTTAGAGGTTGTGTTCATTTGAGCGGAAAACTCGGCGGGACCGAACTTCTCCGGGAGGTCGTCGTTGTAGACGAACTCCGCCTTGTTCCAGTTGTTCATGAATTCAATCAAGGTTGGAGGATATCGTTCACCGCTGAGCATGTGGGGCGCCACTAAGCCCTTGGCATGTGCTTCCCTCCTCTCAACCTGAGAAAGGGCCGGGCTGGTGTGCAAGACAAGTTGCTGCACATTAGTTGGTTCGGCAGGGGCGCCCTTCGGTGCTGGAGGTTTCTTGGAAAGCATGGACGCGAGAGTGCGTTGTCCGGATTCGACGGACGCTGCCCTGGTGGTGTTATGGGCCTTTTTGCCTTTGGGCTGCTGAGAGGAGGAAGTTGCTGCAGCAGATTTACCCTTGGGAGCTCCCTGGGTGCTTTCTCGCCGAGACTGAGAAGACTCGGACGAGGCAGAGGGGCTTGGCGTTGCTGCTTTGGCTGCTGGCGCTGGAGTTGGTGCTGGTGCTGGTGCTGGTGCTGTTTTCTTCTTCGGAGGAGGTACTGAAGTAGACTCGGTGGTAGCTGGTTGTGGCGGAGCCGAAGTGGTGGATGTCGCTGCCTCGGCTGGGCCAGTCTCCCCCGCTCCAAGGGTGCCCCCTCTTGACGAGGTGGGCTGGAACCCGGAGCAGCCGCTGAACCCTCCGGAATAGGGCTCAACAGGCGCGAATCGTCGCCACGAGGGGGAGAGGGGCTAAGTCGGAGCGGCGAAGCGATGCTGGATCCACTCTAGGGGACGTCCACCGCGGCCCTACCGGATCAAACATTATCAGATGAGAAACTATAACAATGCAAGAGCAAGTAAATCGCAGAGGGAAAAAGAGGCTTACGCATCCGAGGTTAGCGGCTCCTTGGGATTCCGAGCCCTTCGTTCTGTGGCCTTGGTTGCAGGCTTGGAGGCAGTCTTATCCCCGGACTTCTTTCGCCTTTTGGCTGGCTGAGAAGGTCCGGAGGATGAAGTGGACGCGGCTTCCCTTTTCTTCTTTGGCGCAACCGGAACAGGATCACCCACGGCAAGGGAAGGGTCCTCATGGATCTGCCCACCGGGGTTAGCTGATGCCGGAAAAGCATAAGAAAGGGGCACAGCGTCAAATGCTTCCATCACCTCAACATCCGAGTCATCTTCATCGTCGGGCCAATCTCTAATAGAAGAGAGTTTACCGGGGGGTCGCTTGGTCGCGTCGGCCATTGGGAGGAACATCTCCTGGTCCGGTTCTTCCTCGTCCGAGCTATCCCGGTCAGGCGCACATTTGTGGGTGGGATCGGTGCCATCCTCGATAGTTTGCTGAAGGAATTGCTAAGGGAGAAAAAAGACAACCGAGTTAAAAATACGATAGCAACCGACATAAGATTTAATTCGGATAAAGTTTGTGGCGTGAAGCTTACCACGGGAGGAAGCCTATCCCGGCAATAGTGCTCAATTCCCCACAGAAGAGGGCCTTGACCCGGCGATAGATTTCTGTGTTGCTACGCTCGAAAGATGAGGTCCGGTTGGGGTCGCGGCCCCAGCTCATGTGGCACACTTTGTGAGTGCGTTTCTGGAGAGGGGAGATCCGGTTGCGGACGAATGTGATCATGGCGTCCTCGTTGCGCAACCCGAGGTCCTTCAGCTCCGCGAACCTTTTGTTGACTTGGTTGGCCAATACTGTGGGCTTCTTGGGGACAACGTCCCACAACTCTGGGTTAGGAGGACCCGGAGCATAGGGGCGAAGCCGGATCAAGTCTTCAGTGTCATCGTTCCGAACATAAATGAAGGTCCGGGCCCATCCTTTGCAGGAATCCAGCCCGGTAACCCGGGGAAAGACGGAGAGCCTCCAGGGTGAAATGGACGCAGCACCGAACTGAGTAAGCTGCTTGTCCTCCGGCTCTAGATCAACATTCGGAATAACATTACGACAAAGGCCAAAGAACCGGATCCATAGCTCCTTTGTGGGCCATAATCCGGCATAGCCTTCGATCGTGGAGGCGAAAGCAGAGAGAGATGTGATAGCATTGGCAGGAAGGTGGTGCGGCTGGAGTTCATAGGTGTTCAACCAATCATGGAAAAAGTCGCTAACTGGTAAACTGAACCATCGCTGAAAGTGTGACAAGAACACCACAAACTCACCCGGATTGGGTGAGGGGGCGAGTTCGACGGACGCGAGGCGCGCAGTGACGCCTGCGGGGATGCGCCTGGTGCGGTAGAGCCAGTCCAGGTCATCCTGGCAGACCCAAGATCTAGCCCACGCACCACGGTCCGCCGTCGCGGCATCCTCCTCCATCTCCTGCTCGGCGACGACAAGTTCCTCTTGTCATCTCAAGTTTGTTGCCCTCACTGTCGCTAGCGGTGGGCGGCAGCAACCTAGATTGACAATGACTGGTGGAGCAGTGGAAGCAAGCGGCGGCCACGCAAATGCGTGTGTGGAAGCGGTGGCGGAAGCGCTATCGCGAGAGAAGATGAAGAAGAAGAGCTAGAGGCAGAGGGGCGCGGAAGGGGAAAAGACCCAAGGGGCGCACCCCTCCCCTATTTAACCGCTCCATCGAGGAGGAAGTGGGATCGTGCTGTGCAGATATGCCACACGGTGTGGCCATGTATAAACTAGATGGGCCAATCAGCGAAGAGCCACACGGAAGACCACAGGGAGTAGCAGATCCCATGACGTGACGCATTGATGTAGTTAACGAGGAGGCAAGCCAGACGTGACGTGCGCCACAGTGATAACTGACAATTACTACAGCGTTACTATGGCTGGCCCTTAAAATGAGGCAACCTAATGATTAGCCTCCACGTGGGAAAGCGTACGAGAGAAGGAAAGATAACCCGGATGGGATTATGGTAACCCGGACAGCAAGTGAAAACTTGAAATGTGCCAAGGGAAAGTAAACCCATGAGATCCGAGATAAGAGATAACTCGGAGAAGGAGCACAAAGCTCAGAGAGATTGAACCTGCTGTGGCCTTAGCGGATAAGGCAACTAAGACCGCACCAGCTTCGGGGACTAACGTTGGGGGGATACCCCGGGTAGGGTCATGCCAGGGTATAAAGGCCGAGTTAGCCGAGGTACGGCAAGGTCAAAGTGAATGCTGGCCGAGTTACCTCAAGGTAGGCCGAATCTCGGGGTAACCCAGACCAGGGGATGTCCACCTAACTGAGTCTCATCCGACTTAAGCCATAAGCCGGATAGATGAATCTAACTTGTATGCAGGAACAGATGTGACCGGATCAACTACGATCCGGGTCATAGCAAGCTTCTAGGAGAAGGAAGGCATCTCGCTGGTCAAAAGTAGCCCCGGTACGCACAGCATGAGCGAAGAGCACAGGAGCAGGACCACCAAGGCGTGGCTGACAGAGGTAACGACACCGATGTCGGATGACGCAGGCGCCGCAGAGGCTCACGTAGCCTCTGCATGGGTGACGCGGGGGAAAAGTGACCCGGTCGGCTTACTATTTTGGGAGGAGGCATATTCCCTGGAATATATGCCTCCACGTATGCCCTAAGTGGAGACCTAGCCACTCCTATATAAGGGGGGCTAGGGCCTCTGTAGAAGGGGTTGGTCTCATTTGGATAGAGTTTTACTAGGTTCCTGAGGGCTAGCTAGCGGGGAGAGTAAGAGAGTGCTTTCTTCCTCCTCTCTCCAATACAGCTCGAGGAGCATTTGTAATCTGTGAAGTGAATCAAATATAAACCTTCTGTGTGAGGAATCACCTCACTATCCCTCCCTGGATTCCCCTAGTGCTATTAGTCCCCACCTTTAGCCTATCCATGGCATCTGTCGTGACACCACCACGACAAACCAATTTGTTCGAAGACCTTCTGTTGCTCAAATTGAAAAGTGCTGAACTAACGAAAGTTAGATAAAAACCTGGGGCATAAGCACAAAAAAGTACAGCTCAATCCGATGTTTGGAGATTTTTCACGATTTTTTTACAGTGAAGCACAAAAATCTGTTTCGAGACAACAACTTTCCCAAGTCTTACTTCTCTCTCATTAGAGGTTATTCTTGGCACAGAACCACACAAAAAAGGATAAGGAGAGGTTATGACAGAGTTAATAACTTCCAATAATCAACAAAAGAAAAACTTACCGAATTGAAATCTGGGTTATCTCTCAATAGTGCTTTTCTTTAACGCATTTGAGCTAGGCATAGGAAGCAAGATTCAAGTATTTTCGAATGAAGAAGCATTGAGACCAATACAAGAAATATCTTCAACGAGGCAAGGTATCTCATCCAAATAAGTTCTAGAGGATCCTCTCTCAATACTCTTGGTTTTACTATTTTCATCAAACGGGTTTTCAGGAACAATCCAATCAAAATTCTTTTCTAAGGCTTCATGCATTCCTACAAGTTTAAAAGGTATCGGTATCTTAATTTCCTCTCCATTTGATTTGGTTTTGTCCATTTTTTCTATTATACCAATAACATCTACACATGAGCCTAGCATATTAAAATGATCAAAGACCTTTCTAGCTTCCTTAACAACATCATAGAATTCTTTAAGCAAAGTCTCTAGGATAAATTCTCTCTTTTCAGTATCCTCAATATATTTAAATTTAGGAAACATAACTTGCATCATGGGGTTAAGGTTAACAAACCTAGCCTCCAACATGTGAACTAAAGAAGCTACAGCAATTTCATATTTTGGAGCAAGTTCTACCAAGGATCTATCCTCAATATCCTCATGCTTGCTAACATGACTAAAGAATTCTTCAATATTATCTTTCCCAATTATAGAGCCACTACCTATTGAAAGGTCTTTCAGAGTGAACTTACGGATCAACATGGTGAGCTAAGAATAAGGTGACAACTTACAAAAAGAACTAAATTTTTTGTGTTTTTGATAAAAGAAGCAAACCAGCACAACTATTTTTTTGTGTTTTTGATAAAAAGAACAAGAAAACAAAGCAAAAATAAACTAAGCAAAACAAAAAACTAAAGGGATTGGTTGTGAGGGACTCCCCTTGTGAAGCTGTCCTTAACTCCCCGGCAACGGTGCCAGAAAAAGTGCTTGATGGCTCAAAATGTAGAGCTCGTTGGGAACCCCAAGAGGAAGGTATGATGAGCACAGCAGCAAGTTTTCCCTCAGTTATGAAACCAAGGTTATCGAACCAGTAGGAGCAAGGAAACAACTCAAAGGTGTTGTTGGCAACTTGGAATCCTGCACAACACAACCATAGAACTTTGCCCCAACTTACAATGAGGTTGTCAATCTCACTGGTTTTGCTGAAAACAAAGGATTAAACATATAGTGTGGAAGATAGTAACTGCTTGCAGAAAGTAAATAGTAAACAGTAACAGAAGATGGTATATCAATGGTAAAAGAATGGACCAGGGTCCATAGTTCACTAGAAATGATTCTCCTTAAGATAAGCAACATGTTGGGTGAACAAATTACAACGGGGCAATTGACAGATTTGAGAAAGCATGCAATGCATATACTAGACATCTTGACTCCTATGCGATTTGATTGGGCATTACAACATTATACATAGACCGTAGTCTAACTGCATCTATGACTAATAATCCACCTTCAAGTTACGTCTGAACCCCTTCCAGTATTAAGTTGCAAGTAACAGATAGTTGCATTAAGCAAACTGTGTAAAGTAAACAATACGATTGTCCCATGGACAAAGGATTGTTGTTTTCTCCCTAGTATCAACATCACATCTACAACCTTAGAGATTTATGTCACTTCCCTAGATTACTAGAGGCATAAACCCACTATCGAGCATAAATACTCCCTCTTGGAGTTGCAAGCATCTACTTGGACAAGATAGTTACAAACAACAGAGAGCATGCAAGATCACAAATAACATAGACATGATAGAATCAATAATCAATCTGAAATAGCATCTCAATATCCATCGGATCCTCACAAACACAACATGTAAGATTACAAATAGATGATCTTGATCATGGACGGAGCTCACAAAACCTAAACAGGATAGCACAAAGGAGGAGAACCAACCATCTAGCTACTACATGGACCCGTAGTCCAAGGGTGAACTACTCACGCATCACACCGGAGGCTGGCATGGTGATGAAGAAGGCCTCCAGGATGATCTCTCCCCTCTGGCAGGGTGCCGGGAAGAACTTCAGATCCCTCCCGATCTAGGGATGGAGATGGCGGCGGCTACAGACTCTTTCGTGGATTTCTGATCGGGTTCTTAGGGTTTTCGTCCCGGGAGGATTTTATAGGCGAAGGGGCAAGGTCGGTGGAGTACGAGGGGGCCCACACCCCCTGGTGGCGCGCCCGACCCTAGGCTGCGCCGCCACCAGGTGTGGCCGCCTTGGTGCGCCACTTCGTCTCCCCTCCGGACTCTATGTTTCTTCTGGTAAAATATTGACTTGGGCTTTTGTCCGATCCAATTCTGAGAATATTTGCTTACTAGCTTTTCTGAAACCAAAAACAGTAGAAAACAGGCAACTGGCATCGTGGCATCTTGTTAATAGGTTAGTTCCAGAAAATGTATAAAAATACCTCAAAGTGTGAACAAACCATAAGAAAGTAGATATAAAACAAGCATGGAACATCAAAAATTATAGATACGTTTACGACGTATCAATGCCCGCAATCTCCGAGATGTATCTCTCTAAAGATATCCATACCTTGCTGTTGGGAGACGCACCATAGGAAAAATCTCGTGGTACTTGTTTTGTATAGCTATCCGTCTATTATGATGTAGCCCTTTGATCTGCGTACTATCTGCCAGCTTTCGACTTTGTCGACAGGCAGCGTTCCGTCTTGAATTAGTCCATTAATGGTTTCATCTAAGCCAGAGAGGTCACTGTTACTGCATTAACAAATGAGTCCACTCTATCCGGGTTGTCGAGGTCTGCTCCTTTCACGGATGGTGTCCGTAGATGCTCTAGGAAAATGCTAGGCGGAATTGGTCGGCAAGCTGATCCAAGCTTAGACAGCAGATTTGTCGCTTCATTGTCCTTCCTTTTGATGTACTTGACTTCGTAGCCGTCAAAGCACTTGTCTATCTCGTCTACTTCGTCTCGATATACTGCCATCATAGGGTTCCACGCGTTCCAGGTGCCAGCCACCTGCTGGGCAACCAAGTCAGAATCTCCACAGCAAACTATGCACTTGATGCCAATATCTTTGGCCACACAAAGTCCGTGAATGAGGGCCTCATATTCTGCCATGTTGTTGGTAGCGTTGAAGTGGATCTATAGGACGTACTATAGATTCTCTCATGTTGGTGATTGTAGCAATACACCAGCCCCCTAGCCATTGAGTAGCTTGAATCCGTCAAAGTGCATGACCCAATACTCTAGCTCACGCACATGAGTGTTCTCTGGCAATTATGTCCAATGTGCGATGAAATCCGCTAATGCTTGAGATTTGATAGCGTCTTGCCTCTTGTAGGTGATTTCAAAGGCAGCAAGCTCGATGCCCCACTGATGGCAACAAACGCAGCCAATTTTCGTTGGGACTCCAAGTGTAGAGTGTTGTAGCAAGATTCTTTTCCCCACAAGGGTGACTCGAGGGTTTATATCAAACTCTTAGGGAATTGCATGGATATTTGTCTTCTCCTCTTCAAGCAACCTGTAAAGCAAAATAATTTGTCTTGTGTCCCCAACTCCACCAAGTGGTTGTCAAGCATAAGGTTTCTTATTAGTATTATGAAATAAAATATAAACAAAGTAAATAAAATAAAGGAATCCAAACTAGATGATGCATGTGAAGATAAAGTTGTTTTGGGGTTTTATGAGTGATTGCAAGTAGAGAAAGTATTTTTGTATTTTGGAAATAATAAATTGCAGAAAAAAAGATAGTAGATGTAAAGGAAAGTTGTTTCTTATGATAAAAATCGGACTGGGGTTCATGGGTTCACTTGTCTACTCTCTTTTTAGGTTGTAGTGATTATAAAACACTTCATCAATGATAAAGATTCATGAAAATTCTATAAGTGCTTGATAAAAGGAATTAATATGGGCATCACATTCTAATATTGAGATGGAATACATCTCTCTCTTATACTCCTCAAGAAAGGGAAATCTCCATGCAATCTTGATTTAAGAACAAATCAGAGTATAGCTTTAAGCAATATTATATGATGTTTGAAATACAAATATGCTACCTTGATATAACAAGGTCATCACATTGTCACGTGATAACTATAGCACATATATTCACTTTATCCCTAGCGAGGCAGCAAAAGAAAGATAAAAACCAAAGTAGATCTTGAATATTATGTGTCACAATTCAATCTCCACCCCATGCTACTCCATCTAACATACACTTCTCCCCATACAAGTTCTTGCATATAAGTTGGATCAAAACAAGCAATGAAGAACAGGGTGCATGATATGCATCTATTAAAACAGCTTACACAAAATAGCTTCCAATCTCAAATATCAAATCATAGAACAAAGATCCACCACATAGGAATTACAAATATGACCATAATCATGTTGGGCAGCTCATATGGTAAATAGATCAAGCTACTGCCACAAACCCATATCCCGGAGGTGTACTATTCCCTCTTCATCATGGTGACGAAGCTGTAGATGTTGGAGAGGGTGTAGATCTCCTCGGAGATGGCCCCGATGGAGTTTTCCCCTCCAATCTTTGCTGGATCTGACTCTATTTGGTGGTGTTTTCATCTCTGGTGTCTTCTCATGTCTCCTTCTTCGAGGACACCCCGGGGGGTCCTTATATAGGTATTTTTAGGTTAAGAGAACTCCGTGGGCAAAATAATCAAGGCGATCGGACGGTCGAGGAGCAAACGAGCATGGGTGGCGTGCCCACTAGGCCTATGCGCGCCACCTGGGCTCGTTTGGCCCTCCTGGCCCTCCTATGAGATTCCAGTGCTCCAGATGCTTCTCGTGGATAAATATTGGCATCCCAAAAGTGCAGGTTCATTTGACTTCGTATAAGTCCTGAAACATCAAAAACCTTGAAAACAGGGTTTTTCTGCCCTGCCGGGTTATAACCAAAATAAAGGGGATCATTGGTAAATACCCAAAAATCAATATAAAACATGGATATAACATTATATATGATGCAAATATGTGGGAAAACATGTTAACAAACTACAAAGTTCATATATGCATTTTACATGCATCAACATCCCCAAGCTTAACCTATGCTCGTCCTCGAGCATGAAGGTGATAAAACTAAACATGGACTTTGGAGTTTGTTAACTTTACTTTCTTCATTATCATGTAGAGTGCATAGGCTCGATTCCTTTCAATGAAACATAATATGCAAGTGTAGTATCAAGTTATATCTTTTACACATCTATAAATATGCCAAACAATAAGTGATGGCATGATAAAACAAATGATGAACAAAATAAACCTTCAAGCACACTTTGATGAACCTATAGAATTAGAGACTCTTTTCATGGTTGGCATTGGTGTTTTCATGCCTTTATTTTTGGCCTACTTCTTAGTTTCATGCCCTTGACTGGAAGACTCACTTCTTAGTTTTATGTCTTCCCTTGAGATGTTTTGCATCCTGTACCGAAAGTAAGCATTGAATACATATGTTAATCCTCTATAAAGAATATAAAATAGAATTTTGATCTATGTAATTCATGTCAACAATACTAATAAGGATGGGGTTCCAAGTAGCTTTTTAATTTCACTTTGTTTTAAAGCTTCATATGGTTTATGTGCTAAACATCTTACAAGTTGATTGTTTCATGCACCTAGCCTATGACCTTGCACTCCTCATGCTACTCAACTTAGGCTTGTCATTGTATACTCATGTTGGTCTATGAAACCGCATCACTGAAGTACCTCTTGCCCCTGTGTATCTATATACCCCCCTTTTTTGGCATTTATTTATTTGCTTATTTATTCATTTATCCAACATAAAAGATAATATAATTCCTTGGTTGTGTTCAAGGTGGGAGGGGCAGTATCTCTACTCTAGAAGACAAGAAAAACAAACATATGAATCATATCAATAAGGATCATCATGTTGTAAGTTTCCACATGTCATGCATGGCTTTGGCTAACGGTTCAGGAACATTTTCTACCAACATGCCTACTCCAGTGTGCACACTTCAATTAACATCGTTGCAATCCATAGGTAGAACTTAAACATGATTGATATTCAACATTTAACATTGAAAGCTTTGTCCCATGCCAGTCATGGTTTAGCTAACAACCACTAATAAGATGTGAAGCACAAAAATTTCCATAGTGGTATCACCCTAAACCTTACTTTCTTATGAGCTTGAAAATACATGAAAAGGGTGTTTTTAAGAGTGTTTGGAGGATTAACATACATACTATACTTGAAAGTAGCTTTTTACACAAGTAGGTGGATATGCCTAGTCTAGTTTTAAGGGGCTTGGAACAAGTCTTAGCTTGTGTAGAAAAGGCTTAGCAAAAAGAGATCTAAAGACTGTGTCATCTAGTTTAAAATGTCAACATTTATTTTCTAACCATGTTTCTTAATGTTGAACATAAATATGCACAAGCAAAGGATACAAATTAATAGGCATAACACTATCATGCTTCATATAAAACACTTGAGCTTGAGAACTAGACACAACCCGAATTTCAGCTTTTGTTTTTATCTCCCCTTTTCTTTTATTCCATGGTATTCTTTTTCAGTTTTGATCTTATTAAGGTAGAGTTTATTTTTAGTACCTGATAATAATAATTTATAATAATGGTGGTGGTGGGCTTTCTAGTGCAAAACAAAAATAAAATGACAAAACAGACGCTCCAAGTTTCTATGATAGTTCTATGTTGCTTAAAAAACAAAGTTTAGAGGTTTGCAAACCGAGAGTTGAGTTGGTTTAGTGGGGTGCCTTGGGCATCCCCAAGCTTATTGTTTTCACCATCCTTGGATTGATATTGGTGTGGTGTGTTGGGTCTGCAACATAGAAAACAAAAAATTTCCTACGATGAGAACTACACGCCAAGATCTATCTACTAGGTACAGAGCAACGGGTGGACATACATCCATCGGGAACTTACCCTCGAAGACAACGAGTTTTGTTAACGAGTAGGAACTCGTGGTTGATGTAGTCGTACACTTGCCGATCTCAAGATCGTGAGGAAGTCCGAGCACCACAACTCAGCAGCGCATCCGTACTTGCACACACGTTCAAGCCACCGGACAAGCTCCACCTCCTCGCTCCAGCGATCCAGCGGAAGCAGCAACTCCTTCCAGACGAAATGCCACCGGGAACATGTATCTCGCTAATCCGAGACCATGGGGGAATAATTCTAGAGGGGGAGAGAGATCCTTCACGAGGAGGTGTGAGGAAGAAGGAGGAAGAGGGGGGCCTTTTATAGGAGGGGGGGTGCCCCTCCCCATGGCCGGCGCATGGGGGAGGTGGCCCTTCACCTCCTCCATTCATGTGGTGGTAACCCCTTCACATTAAAATGCCTCTTCACATTCCCTTTTAAAGTCCCCACTTTAAATGCATTAAATTCTCTAAGTTTAATGCTCTCTCATTTAATAAAACTCTTTTATTAAATTTATTCAGAATTTTGTTAATTACTTTAATTAACAAACATTCACATATAACCCCTTGCAATATTTCAATATCACATGCACAACCACTTTCTGCAATTTCACCCGAAACAATTTCCGGTTTCTATCAAAACAATTCCTGCGCTTTGCAATTCTTTCGTTTGAAACATATGTGCTCCAAAATGGTGTCCGGTAACTCTTAAGTGTGTCACCCTATGGTTCGTGAATAATGCAGACATGATTGAGACTCCTCTCAGATCAATAATCAGAAGCGGGACCTGGAAGTCCATACTAAATCCTGCATATTCAACGATGACTTCTATGATCGTGAGAACCTTTAACGCTTGTAATTTAATCCCTTTGTCTCTTGATATAATACATGTCCGAGATTCGATCATCGGTATCCAAATACCTAGTTTGATCTCATTACCGACATGCACTCTTTTCTCATTCCCGTGATATAACATTCTAGTGATCACATCACTTGCTTGCAAGCTATCTTAATGTGATATCACCGAGAGGGCCCAGAGTATATCTATCCGTCATCAGGATTGACAAATTCCACTCTTGATCCATGAGCCTCAACATAACACCTTCGTAGCACTGAACCCATCTTTATAGTCACCCTGTTACGGTGTGACGTTTGATGTTATCAAGATACTCTTCCGGTGTTAGCAATTAACATGATCTCATGGTCTAAGGATAAAGAATTACTTCGTATGATGTTATAGCAATGTAAACATAATGACCTTGATCGTAATGCTATACTTCGGATGGATGTTCATCACATCATTTCACAAATGCTGTGACCTTGTTATTAACAACATCCAATGTCCATGATCAGGAAACCTTGATCATCTTGTTAATCAACAAGCTAGTCTATAAGAGAGGCATAACTAGGAACCCTTTTTGTTTATTAAACACACATGTATTGATGTTTCGGAACAATACAATTCTAGCATGCAAAATAAACATCTATCATATATAAGGAATACATAATAACAACTTTATTATTGCCTCTCAGGGCATATTTCCTTCATGATGTTCCTCTATTCCCTATAAAAAAAACTTCAACACAAAACCATTTCTCACATCTCTTTTCTAAGAGGTGACATTAGTGACACAAGAATATAATAGTTGCTGCTTATATATCAAAGACAAAATTCTTTATAAATGTTCCAACAAGCATATAATGTTCCTACATATCCCTAGCATATAATATGACTCATATAAATCATTTTAAGACACTTGGGAATAGTTAAAACAAAACATGGCAGAATCTGTCCAGATTTTCAGCAACAGCAAAATGAATTTTTTGTTCACCCACTTAGACATGTCAGGAATTTTAGCAAATTTTTGTGCATACATATGATGAAAAGTTATAAATGTTGTACGAAACTGAGCGCAATAGGAGTTATAGAAAATCCATGCACTAAAAATTGTTCTGTAGAAATCTGTTACTCCATATGTTTAGCAACTTTTAGAACATCCAAAATGGGTTCCACTCGGTACTTTATTAAAAATTACAGAAAGAAAACCAAAACAAAACTCTCTTGCTACAGCTAGAGTTCAAAAAAAAATCCAAAATAAAAATAACCAGGTTGCCTCCGCAAAGCGCTTTCTTTATAGCCATATAGCTAGGCTTTACTTACTTGGTTTAGGTGATGTGGAACTCATGGGATAGCTTATGCTTCTTAGATACCTCCTTCTTCCTTGTAAAGTGTTCCATACACTTCTTGTGAGGAAATTGAAACTTCACATTTCTTTCTTTTGTATCAATGACTGCACGTGTGGTTCTCAAAAAAGGTCTACCAAGTATTATAGGACTTGAGGTATTTGATGACCCACAAGTATAGGGGGTGTATCGCAGTATTTTCGAGGGAAGTGAAACCCAATTTATTGATTCGACACAAGGGGAGCCAAAGAATATTTATAAGCCTTAACAACTGAGTTGTCAATTCAGCTGCACCTGGAAACAATCTTGCTCATAGCAATTTATCAGTAGCAACAGTTTTGTAGTAGGAGTAGTGAAGTAACAACAGTAGTAAAGTAAAGACAGTAGTAACAATAGTAGTAAAAAGTAGGATTCGAGTGCGGTAGGCATAGGGATGGATGGACGGGCGTTGCATGGACAAGACAATTCACATAGCAATCAGAACAAAGGGTAATTGTAGATAAATAAGATAAAGCATCCAAGTACTAGATAATCCTAGGCATGTGTTCCATATATAGTCATACATGCTCGCAATGAGAACTTGCACAACATATTTTGTCCTGCCAGCCCGTTTGCAGCGGGGCCTCAAGGGAACTACTGGAAATTAAGGTGCTCCTTTTAATAGAGCACCGGAGCAAAGCATTAACACTCCGTGAACACATCTGATCCTCACATCAAAGCCATTCCCTCCGGTTATCCCGATTTCTGTCACTTCGGGGCCATTGGTTCCAGACAACAACGTGTGTATGCAACTTGCAGGTAAGACCATAAACAATACTATCATAATGAATCAATAACATGTTCAGATCTGAAATCATGGCACTCGGGCCCTAGTGACAAGCATTAAGCATAACAAGTCGCAACAAAGTCAAAAAGCACTAATAGAATATACTAGGCACCATGCCCTAACAATCTGATGCCATTACATGAACGATCTCATCCAATCCCTACCATCCCCATAGCCTACAGCGAGGGATTACTCACTCATAGATGGGGAAACATGGATGGTCAATGGAGAAGCGATGGTGATGATGATGGCGAGGATCTCCTCCAATTCCTCGTCCCGGCAGGGTGCCAGAACGGAGTTTCTGGTTCTGAATCGTGGAATCTGGTGGTGGCGGCGGAGCGGAACTCTTTTTGGAAAAACATCGACCCCCCCCTGAGTTTTTAGGTCATAAGGCATCTTATAGGCAAAGAGGGAGACCGAGGGGGTGGGCGCCAGACCACCCCTGGCGTGTGAGCCCAGCCATTGGGCCCCAGCCCCACTGCCTCGTATTCGCCCGGAGTCTTCTGGTGAAATAGGATTTTGGCATATTTTCCGGATTTTTCTCGATAGTTAATTTTCTGCACAAAACTAGACACTAAGGCAAACAAATTCTGCGATCCATGTTAGGTGCATCCAAATCACACAAGCTTAGAGGAGAAACAATAGCAAAAGTATTCGGGAAAGTAGATATGTTTTGGATGTATCAACTCCCCCCAAGCTTAGCTTATTGCTTGTCCTCAAGCAATTCAATTGAAAACTGAGTGCGATAAAAGAAACTTTCACGAACACATTTGCTTCATATGATGTATATATTTTCAGCATGTGATCAACTACTTAGATAATTCATAATAAGGAGTATGCAACTAAGTTTACTTAATAGGCATTGCAAGCTATGAAGAGATTCCAACTCAAAAATAATAAGTAGCTTGAAACATAAACATAAGCAACATTACAATGCTCATAACAAGGTATGATAGAGTGGTATCTCACTTGCCTTTTATTGTGAATGCCAAGGCACCTCTGAAGTTCAGGTGAAGACTAGAAGTAAAGATATCAAAGATACAAGCATCAAAGTCATATCACAAATAATCAAGTTTTGAGACAAGCACATTACACTAAGAATGACAACTCTGCTCTCAAGAAGGTGCTCATAGAATAGGTGGAGACTTAACAAAGAAAATAAAAAGGTTCTGAAAAGTTTGAAAGGCTTCCAAATGCTGAAAGTATGGTACCATTAGCTTTGAGCTCTCATTGCCCCTATCATAAGCATCTTTAATATGGTTAAGGTGAAAGTGAGGTCCAATCTGAGTTATATGCTTGACAGACTATAAACTGGAAATCTCATGTCCCTTGAGTATGAGGGTCGCTCCTCATGCTACTCAACTTTAGTTACCGGTAAGTTCTTGTCATCATAAATACGTGCGTATCATAGAGAACCGCTAACGGGGTACCCCTTGCCCGATGATACGGAAGAATCCCCATATAAAAATGACAAGGCAAGCAGACAATGAGTATCTCTGCAATCTTCTTATTTACCATGGGAAAATGGTGCTTTTTTCTCTCTTTCCTCTTTTCTCAAATCTCTTTTTTTTCTTTTTCCCAATAGCTATCTCTCTCTTTTTTTATAAGAAGAATGCTTCATAGATACTTATTATGGTTACGATGCAGGTTTACACCATGACATCATGGATTAGACCGGTGGCCCGGGCGTTTCTATAACACACATACATAACTCCATGGACTTACAAGCTCCCCTTTTATTTCACACCGATGACATCCGCAAACAAAAGAGCATGGTATCAACTGGGTACATATTTACAGGTGTTGAAAGCGTTCCCCGTGACAGCACGGTTCTGCTAATGCCTAGCCTATAATTTGCAAGCATATAACTTTCATGGACAGTCACAATGGTTCAGTTTATTAAGTGCAGGAAATAAAGTGTGCCATCGAGTTCGTGAGAGCTTTACTAGCTAACTTTTTCATAACAAGCAAATATTTTATTCGCAAGAAAACAAGGCATAATGAATATGCACTGAACAACAAATGATGCTAATAGGTAGGTATGGTGGACACTTTTGGCAATATTTGGTTTTAGGGAGTTGGAAACATGAGTAGAACATACTCAGTGTAAATGAAGGCTAGCAATAGTAAGAGAGCGACAAACGAAAGAGCAATAGCTGTCATAATCATGCTTGCAACAAAACAGGACTAATCATGGCATTAAAGTGATTCAAGACCCTCAAGGCAAAATAATTCATCGAGGCTTAACTGATTATTTCAGTCATATGCATGTGTGAGCATGTGCCAAGTCAATTCAAATGAAACATTCAGAGGAGGATACCACAGTGTCATACCAAGTTATGAATAGAGTAATGCAAGCAAACATTCATAAGTCATGCTACAAACTATTAGCAGGCTGGAACTAATCATATGAAAGCAAGAACTACTAAGCATCCATAAATAACATACACCCTACACGAACAGACTAAGCATGCCCACAATAACGAGTATATGTACAAAAATGAAAACAAATAGAGTTTGTTACCAGCCTCTTACCACAGCTCAAGTTGTCATTAATCCTCATTATTTCCCTTCACTTGTGTGGCTTGAATAATAATAATATGAAACCAAATTCCACTGAGAACTGCTGAACCCTGCAACAAACTCACAAAACCAAAGAAGAACAACAAATATTTTTGGTGTTTTCGATTTTTAAAACAAGAACCAAAAAGGAAGAACAAGCAAAGCAAAATCTTTTTGGGTTTTTCGAATAATTCAAACAAAGCAAAAAGGGAAAAACAAACCAAGGCAAAAAGAAAAAGCAAACAAAGAGAAACAACAGAAATATTTTTGGTCTTTTTGTGTTTTAGGAGGCAAAAGCAAAGAAAGAACAAAAACTAAAAAGAGAACGAAACATGAATATACAAAGTACCGACAAAACATGATATGGAGATGAGTGTGATGCCGGTGTACCTCCCCCAAGCTTAGGCTTTTGGCCTAAGTGGGTATCAATCCCAAGTTGGCCAGGATGGAGCGCCTCCATAGTACGGTGAGGAGGTACCCTCGTCCTGGTGCGAGCTCGAGGACGCCCCACCATAATGCGCAGAGTAATCATAGGAGGGCACATCCTCTTGATGCTGCCTATGGAAACCAGCAAGCGGAGCTGCTCATCCATCTCCTCCTTGGAGCGAGACCACGGCCTCCTATGAACACTAAACAAAGTAGATTGCGGCAAAGGGATCTCCCTCTCATCCCCATTAGTAAACAACATCCTATATACTAAACTGTCCAAATCAGAATCAGCAGTGATAAAGTGATGTGTTTTCATAGCAGCAAGGTCAAGCCTTTGTGGTGCCAATATAGTATCATTGGGATCCACAGAAAGCTCTAATGCATTGACCATATGTGAAGCGATGATGCCCCCATAGATAGGCCCCCTAGTAGCTAGGCGGCGAGCAATAAGCGAGCCAAGGTTATACCGAGTATCATTGTTAAGCATGGCAGCAAGGAAGGCTAAATGATAGTTGGAGGTATTACTCATATTCTCCCTACCAAGAACGCTAGTATCAAGATAATATGCAAAGTATCTAAGAGCAGGGAGTTGGATGTTTCTTATCTTTCTATGCTGAGCTACGCGGTCATCATCATTGGTCACCCCTCGGTAGAGCTCCAGCAAATCAGCGGTCGCCCTTGAATCTTCTTCACGGTCCCCGTCAAGCCCACACCTACAATACTGCAAAATCTTTCCAATGGCATGGTAAAGATCAGATTATAAATTCTGAAAGACACAGTTGACTGATAGGGCGTGTTAGTAAACACGAAGCTCTCAACAAAAGTTTTGGTGAGCATAGCATATTGCTCACTCTCATCTTGCATGTATGAGGTCAAACCAATCCTCTGAATCAGTAGCAAGAAATCATCAAGAATCCCTGCATCTTGTAAGAAAGTAAAACTAGGAAAAGTACATGGGTGAGAATCCCCATCATCTCCTTCATTACCAATGTGAGGTGCAATGAGATCTTCTTTGTATGATGGCCTAAACTGAGAGGCTGATCTTGAGGTCCCTGACCTCCTAGGTGCATCCCTCTCAAATATTTCTCCAAAGGTATGGTTGTTCATGTTTGATATTCCAAAATTTAAACATCTATTAAACAAGTGATTGCAAAGTGAATATATAATGAAGGGAACTACTTATAGGGACTTGTAAGAGGCCTAAACATGCATCAAAACTATATCTCTAAGCATCAAACAAGCTTACAAGCTCTCATAACCTGTCACCTACAGCAGAAAAATACTCAAGATATAAACCACTAAACACAAATCTACTTGGACAAGCGGAGGAGTCACATGCCGGAGAACAAATGCTCCAAATTTCAGCAGCAAAGATGGGCTGAGCAAGGAGATCAAAAAAACGAGGGCAAGCACAGTAAGAACGCGATTTTGAGCAATGAACTAGTGTCTACTCAGGAGAGAGAAGAAAGTGGCAAGTGAGAGAGTGAGTGGAGGGCCAGGGTGGCCCACACCATAGGCAGGCGCGCCCCAGGGCTGGCCGCGCCACCAGGTGGTGCGCCTGCCTGGTGGGCCCCCCTGGTACCTTCTAGGCACTCCTCTGCCCCTTTTTTCACGTAAAAATTTAATATGAATTTTCTGGAATTTTTTGAGACACTTTATTTTTGGGCAATTTTCACGTATAGATGAATGATTTTCTGACAGAAAAAGATTTTCTGGAATGATGCAAAGACAAAACAAGGCTAGAACTTCAGAAGTTCTAAGACACTCTAACATGCAAGCAACTAACAACAGAAAAAAACTAAACGAAAGCAAAAACTAAAATAGATAGAATAGAAGTAAGTGAAGATAATCATGGTGAAAACATTGTTTTGTTCAATGAAATCCTTTTGTTAACAAGGTTGATCAGGTCTTGTTACCAAAACAATTTTATATGAAACAAACTTTGTATTCCACTAATGATTATGTTACCTCAACCTTGATAGCAATGGTCCCAATCATAATAGTTTCAAATTTTTCTCTTGGTATGGGACAATATATTTCTCCAACTTGAATGCCCTCAACATGTTCAATTGAATTTAAACCATAAGTCCTATCAATCTTCTTGGGTAAATAGACAATATGCTCCTTGTCATTAACATTAAAGGTCACCTTTCCTTGATTACAATTAATAACAGCTCCTGCATTATTAAGAAAAGGTCTCCCAAGAATAATATACATATTATCATCTTCAGGCATTTCAAGCACAACAAAATCAGTTAATATCAAGCAATTATGAGCCACTTGAATAGGTACATCCTCACATATACCAACAGTAATAGTGGTAGATTTATCAGCCATTTGCAAAGATATATCAGTTGGTATTAATTTTTTCAGTTGAAGTCTCTTATAGAGAGAGAAAGGCATAACACTAACTCCAGCTCCCAAATCACACAAAGCAGTTCTAACATAACTATTCTTAATAGAGAAAGGGATAGTTGGAATCCCTGGATCTCCAAGTTTCTTAGGAATCTTCCATTAAAGGAATAATTAGCAAGCAAAGTAGAAATTTCTTCATTAGGGATCTTCCTTTTATTCGAGACAATATCCTTCATATACTTTGAATAAGGAGGCAATTTAATAGCATCAGTCAAAGGAATTTGCAAGAATAAAGGTTTCATCCACTCACAAAACTTATTATAGTGTTCATCTTCCTTTGACTTGTGTTTCTTATCAGGGAAAGGCATAGGTTTTTGGACCCAAGGCTCTCTTTCACTACCATGTTTCTTAGCAATAAAATCTTCTTTAGTATATTTAGTATTCTTAGTGTGCTTTTCAGGTTCTACTTCAACTTTTTCTTTATCAGGAACATCATTTTCTTCATTACCACTTTCAGTTTCAGCATCAGAGACAGATATACTATTAGGGTCTTTAGCAAGTTCAGAGGATTCTACAATAGTTTTATGTTGCTTTTTTCTTTTCTTACGAGTAGTACCACTATTTTCAGCTTGTTGAGAATCTTGCTCAATTCTTTTGGGATGCCCCTCAGGATATAGAGGATCCTGGGTAGCAGCACCACTTCTAGTTCTGATTTCATAAGCATGTTTTTCTTTGGCAGCATTAACTAGCAAGTCTTTTTGTACTTTAATAAGTTGATCTATTTGAGTTTGAACCATTTGAAAATGTTTAACAATCATTTTAACATCATTAGAGGTTCTTTCCACAATATCTTTTAACTCAACAATAGCTTTAGTGTTTTCCATTAGATGATTTTGCACCCTTTTATTAAAATTATCTTGCTTAACAATGAAAATATCGAATTCTTCTAAGCATTGATCAGGAGGTTTAGAGTAAGGGATATCACCTTCATCAAAGTGTTGGAGAGAGTGTACCTCAATAGTGGATGAATGGGGAATTGGCTTACATAATTCTTCTATAGGAGGTAAATTCTTGACATCTGCAGCTTTAATTCCCTTCTCCTTAAGACATTTCTTAGCTTCCTTCATCACTTTATCATTCAATTCAATAACTCCCCTCTTCTTAGATGATGGTATAGGCGCCGGTATAGCTGGTTCAGGTATATTTATTTCAGGTATAGCTGGTTCAGGAGGAGTCCAGTCTTCATAATTCTTGCTTATTTTAGCCATTAATTCCTTAGCTTCCTTGGGAGTCCTATTCCTAAAAACACAATTAGCACAACTATATAGGTATGTCCTAGATTCTTCAGATAGTCCATTATAAAATATATCAAGAAGCAAATTCTTAGGTAATAGACTTCCAGCCTGTGCATGAATCAAAGCACAAAACCTTGCCCATGATTCAGGCAATATCTCTTTTTCTCCCAGTTTAAAATCAAGAAGTTCCTGCAAAATAGCATGGCTACCACTAGGAGGAAAATATTTCTGCAGGAAAGTACTAATCAAGTAATCAGGGCTATCAATAGATCTAGGAGGTAAATTACTAAACCAAGTTTTAGCTTCCCCTTTCAGTGAAAAAGGGAAAATCTTAGCAACAAAGTAGGTGCGCATCTTAATATTATCACAAAACAAGCCACTCATGGTAGAAAGCTCAGTCATATGTGCTACCGCACTTTCATTCTTAGTCCCACAAAAAGGTTCTTTCTCAACAATAACTATGTAAGATAGATCGAGAGAGAAATCATAATCTTTATCTTTAATGTTTATGGGAGAAGCAGCAAACTTAGCATTAGGAGACAATTTGGGTCTAATAGTATGCCTCTCAAGGAGACTCTTAGCAGCGCTCCTATCATGGGTGTTTTTACATTCTTTAACAAATTGATCGGTCATCTCAACATAACCATCTTCAATATCATAACTCTCACTAGACTCAGGTGAACTAACAGGTGTAGTAGTGTCTTCATTAGGAGTTTCAGTATTTCTAGCTATAGTTCTAGCAATCGTAGCATCTAGGAAATGACCTAACGAACCACTCTTATCAAGCATAGTAGAAGCAGCATCATAAGTATCAGATGTTTCAGATTCAGCAGTAGTAGCAGTGTGTGTAGCATGTGTATGTGGTGGTGTAACGAGCTTACTCATAACAGATGGTGAATCAAGGGCAACAGAGGTGTTCACAACTTCACCTCTTCTTGTAGTGGTTGGTAAAATATGAACCTTGCCATCACGAGACTTACCCATGATGGATGGATGGCAGCGAACAATAATGAATCCAAGTGAACTTGATAAATAAAGCTATGCTCCCCGGCAACGGCGCCAGAAAATAGTCTTGATGACCCACAAGTATAGGGGGTGTATCGTAGTATTTTTGAGGGAAGTGAAACCCAATTTATTGATTCGACACAAGGGGAGCCAAAGAATATTTATAAGCCTTAACAACTGAGTTGTCAATTCAGCTGCACCTGGAAACAATCTTGCTCATAGCAGTTTATCAGTAGCAACAGTTTTGTAGTAGGAGTAGTGAAGTAACAACAGTAGTAAAGTAAAGACAGTAGTAACAATAGCAGTAAACAGTAGGATTCGAGTGTGGTAGGCATAGGGATGGATGGACGGGCGTTGCATGGACAAGACAATTCACATAGCAATCAGAACAAAGGGCAATTGCAGATAAATAAGATAAAGCATCCAGATAATCCTAGGCATGTGTTCCATATATAGTTATACGTGCTCGCAATGAGAACTTGCACAACATCTTTTGTCCTGCCAGCCCGTTTGCAGCGGGGCCTCAAGGGAATTACTAGCAATTAAGGTGCTCCTTTTAATAGAGCGCCGGAGCAAAGCATTAACACTCCGTGAACACATGTGATCCTCACATCAAAGCCATTCCTTTCGGTTATCCCGATTTCTGTCACTTCGGGGACATTGGTTCCGAACAACAACGTGTGTATACAACTTGCAGGTAAGACCATAAACAATACTATCATAATGAATCAATAACATGTTCAGATCTGAAATAATGGCACTCGGGCCCTAGTGACAAGCATTAAGCATAACAAGTCGCAACAAAGTCAAAAAGCACTAATAGAAGATACTAGGCACCACGCCCTAACAATCCGATGCCATTACATGAACGATCTCATCCAATCCCTACCATCCACATAGCCTACAGCGAGGGATTACTCACTCATAGATGGGGGAAACATGGATGGTCGAGGGAGAAGCGATGGTGATGATGATGGCGATGATCTCCTCCAATTCCCCGTCCCGACAGGGTGCCAGAATGGAGTTTCTGGTTCTGAATCGTGGAAGCTAGTGGTGGCGGCGGAGCGGAGCTCTTTTTGGAAAAACGTCGAACCCCCCCTGAGTTTTTAGGTCAGAAGGCATCTTATAGGCAAAGAGGGAGACCGAGGGGGTGTCCAGGGCGGCCAGACCACCCCCTGGCGCGGCCAGGCCCAGCCCGCGCGGCCAGGTGGTTGGCTAGGCCCCAGCCCCACTCCGTCTCGTATTCTGATTCCGGGAGTCTTCTGGTGAAATAGGATTTTTGGCATATTTTCCGGGATTTTTCCTGATAGTTGATTTTCTGCACAAAAACTAGACACCAAGGCAATTCTGCTGAAAACAGCGTCAGCCCGTGTTAGTTGCATCCAAATCACACAAGTTTAGAGGAGAAACAATAGCAAAAGTGTTCGGGAAAGTAGATACATTTTGGATGTATCAGTATTGCTCCCCATATCCATGACAAAAAAAATCAACAGGTACAAATGTCATATGTAATTCAACCATAATATTCTTGAACTTTCCCTAGAGCATGTTTAGTTGAATCATCAGCAAGTAAAAGATCTATAGAGCATTTTTTCATAGGTTTCAAATCAAGTAAATCATATAGCTCTTTAGATAAAACTGAGACACTAGATCCTAAATCTAGAATATCATGATGTATCTCTTTTGCAATAGTGATTAATACCTTGGGTATCCATACATACCCAAACTTAGGTGGTATCATAGCTTCTCTATTGTATCTTCCAATCTTTCTTTTATAACATAATTTGCTAGGTAAGAACCAAATCATGCTTGATGACCATTAAAGGATGGATCATTAGAATTTTTTGCAACAAGTTAATGTGGCATCCCGCTAAAACCACTACTAGAAAATCGTGGTGTTTTTATGTTGCGCATCATCATGAATGCATGCTCATGTCATCATGCCACATTGCATTTGAGCATCGTCATCATCATGCATGGTTTGCCAAAAGCTATTTTTTGAAAAGCCTGGTTTTGTTTTCTAAATGCCCCGTCTTTATTTCAAATTAAAACCCGAGCTTGTCCGGATTATTTTGTTTCGTCTACAAACGGCTTCTAAAAGCCTTGTTTGAAATAAATAATTTATTTTAATTATTTTTAGGAGGCAGCCCGTTCAAAGCCCGCCGCCACCTCCAAACCCTAAAACTAAATCTACCTAGACCTAACCCTAAGCCGACCCTATTCTACCCCAACCCTCGGCCGACCACAGCCACACTCCACCGCCAACACCTCCACCAGACCCACATAGCCGCCACCTCACCCCGCCCAATCCTGGCCGGCCATCTCACCTCCCTGGGCCACCTCACCCCCTGGGCACCGTACCACACCCGCGCGCACCTTCCACCATCGACACCCCTACCCTGCGCCTGCCTTCCCCAGCCCCCACCTCTCCCTTGTCGCCACCTGCACCTGCATGCCTCCACCGACCGCTTGACCCTCTGCCAGCGCGGACCCACCCGCCTGCCGCCTCCCGCAATCCCCATCCCATCTCGACGCAATCCCCGCTCCACCTCCACCCCGCCGCGCTCGCGAGGCTCGCCCGCACCCGTGCCTCCCTATTCCTCCCTCGCCCAGCCGCCGCAGCATCGCCTCTGCCAAGCTCCACCCCTGCCGCCTCCTTCCCCACCTCGGCCTCCTCACCACCGGCCCGAGATCCTCCCGGCCGGCGAGCCCCTCCCCGACGCGTTTCCCGTCAAGCTCGACCACCATCTCCGATCGCCCGTGTCGCCTCCACATCGGCCTCGTCCTATACAGCGCCGCCGCTGTAGGCCGTCTCCCCGTCGTCATCCCCTTGCAGAGCCCTTGCTCGAGCCCGACCCGCTTGCCCTTTTTCCGGCTAGCCGCTGCGCTCGGCCACCACGACACCCAGCTTCCGCCCATGGCCGCCCTCGTAGCGCGAGCCGCCTCTCCGTGAGCCCCATGCCGCCGCCGGCCACCGCCCTTCCTCGATCCCGGCCGCGTCCGCTCTGAGTCGCCGAGCTGCCTCGCCTCTGCAGTGCTGTCGCTGGGCCACCTCCCGCTCGCGCCAAGGCCATCCCCGGCGCCTCCCTATCGCCGCCACCCTCTCTTCTGCACGTCCTCCTTCGGCCTTGGGCACCTCTTTAGCCACACATCCCTGACAGCCACGACCACACACTGCTATGTAAGCACGAGGCCATCTCGTGTAGTATCCTGTGTCTATTCTCACTCGATGTACGTGTGTGCTTGTACGTGCACGAGTGTTTGTTCCTGAGAGCTCCACCCTGACTTTTGTTCATCGCACAAAATCCAGAGACTCGTATGTGATCTTGTCAACCTCAACTTCAATCCCGACCCACGGGGTTTCCCTAGATGCATGTGTGGCTTGACTCTAGTTTGATGCTTGGCTATTGGCGATGCTGCGGTGTGGTGTACGCTGCTCCTGGGACCGACACAAGAAGCTGAACCTTGAAGACCAGACCCGATGGCACTCGATGAAACGCCGACAAGATCTCCTTCATAGACGACCTCGAGCACACGGTGCGCCAAGTTCTTCCTCACGAACCCGAAGACCACAGATGCGACAAGTACTCCCTCCCGGATGCGAGACCCAGATCCGAAGACCGCCAAGATCGCCACCGGAACACCAAGTTCTTCATCTCGGACGCCATGACCGTCTACACGGACCCGAAGACCACCAGTACCCGATCCTTTCAAGTTCGCCATCGACGGCAAGATCGACCCCATGGATCGACAAGGTCTTCTTCACGGAACGTCAAGACCGAGCCCTGGGACGACAAGTTCTCCATCTTGTATCTGAACCTCGCTGTTCCGTCAACCCTGAGACCGGACCCTGAGCCCCCGGCACCCAAGAGCTTCCGAACCCAGATGTGTGACCCTAAGCCCCTATTTTTATAATATGACATTATCAACTATCGCATATTAAATTGTTCATGCATGCATACTTGTTTGTGGTTTGGGGGCATTATGCCGATTCACCTCATAATTAAATATGGAGGCCATATGCGGGCTATTCTAGTCTTATGACGCCTCCATTTAAACTTGTGTAGCGAACCGATGCCCTGTTTCACCTTGTTAATTCAATATTTAATTTGCGGGGTTGTTAAATAAATAGAACCTATTAATTAATTGTTGGGACCCCGGTTCCGCTTAATACTGCCTAATTGCACCGCATCTGCATCATATCATGATCATGCCGAATCTTCTGCCATAGTATTAAATATTGCATCCGGTGTTTCTTCTAGTGTTTGCTTCTTCGCGGATTAGGCCGATGAGTTGATGCGAGTATCGACAAGTTCTCCGGATATGATCCGTCGGCAGTGTTTTCCCAGGCGAGCATTCTCCCCCTTTCTACCTATTTTGCATTTATAGTCTTTATTTCCTCATGTTGATCTATTGCTATCCGTGTCGCGATGCTTTAGTTTCCGAACACCAGTTATATCCCGTGCAGCCTCTATATTGCCTTGGACACCTCCTATTACCTGTGCTTGGTAGATAGCTAGCCTTGCGAGTCGTAGTTGCTTGCTCAGGTGCGATCTTGTGTTGTCAAGTACCACAGTTGTTGGAATGCTGGCAGATGTTTATGGTGGAGATGATCATGACTTTAAATACAACTATTAAATTGCTAGATATAACTAATGCAGAGGCATCGGTGGGCAATAGATGTTATTTGGTTCTTCCACGCTCACTTGTGTCCCGTAGGACCCCGAGTACTTGATACCTGTTCCTTGACTATCGCACTATCCGCATATGGGACCATGAATCCCCTTAGCCAGAGCTTGATTCATTCTTATTTCTTGGGGCCACAAAGTAGTTTGGGGCTTTATTACTATCCTGTACCTATGCCATGCTTTACTGCTTTATTTATGATTGTGCGTGGAGCACCTGTATCGCTTTTGGAACGTGGAATGTTTTCGGTATCGACAAGCCCAGTCACACTTTCGGGTTCCTAGTCGTTTCTGACCATTGACACAAACCAGGTCCGTTCGAGCCGCCAACTTTGTTATGGTAGCTTAGTGGGGTGGCCCCCTGAAATAATTTATGAATCCTGTGATTGCTTTGTCGTGAAAGCCTCGTTGGGTTTTGATTTGGTTTTTCCGAGGTTGATCGTGTGTGTGTTGCTATTTGCGCACCCCTGCGGGGTAAATCTTTCTGAAAGCCGTGTCTGCGGTTATGGATGACTTGGAGCACAGTATCTCGATCATAGACAAGCATAACTAAAGTAGTGCTATAAATTTGACTTAATATGTGACTAGTAATCAGCTCAATTATAACGGAATGGATATTAAAAATGCCAACAACTGGTGGACCTTGGTCCTATCGTTTTCTGATATACCTACCTAGTAAGTAATGCAACTCCAATGGAATGACATAAAAGTGCCAACAATTGCTGGGTTTTGGGATTCCTCAGGACAATTATATCTGACTAGTAAATGTTCCAACTACAATGGAATGTTAACTAAAACAGCCCACTACTTATGCTTCAGGATGACTCATGCTATCTATATCTGATTAGTAAGAGCTTCAACTATAATGGAATGAATAAAACTGCCAACTGTGTGAGTTCCTCGGTTTGATTTCCTCGTTTGGTCTCGAGGGGGAAATGCCGGGATGGGTATGATTGGTGTTAGTATCAGGTGGTTCCGAATAGATCTTTCTTGTCTCTCTCTAATACCGACAGTTGTACTGAGTCTCTATAGGTTGTTTAGTGCTGCTGCGCTGCCGGTTCAGTCCACCATACCTATGTAGGTGAGGACCACCAAATTCTAGCCTCGCCGTGTACTGGCCTCAGTACTGACGCTCCTCTTTTTCCTTTGCCCTTTGTCGGCACCCCTTTTGTTTTAGCAGGTTTGAGATCGACGTTGTTAGCAGGGTTACCCTTCCGGCTTGGCCTGGGCAGGGTTATGGACGCCATTGGTTATTCTTCAGGGCTCTTAGCCCCATTTGCATCTTGTCCGTAGTCGGACGCTGTATCGTCTTCAAGGTGATTTGGATCTTTGTAGTGTATATTTGTATTCTTGACTCTTGGAGTCGTGTTGTATATATATATATCTGTTCTGTGGGTCCCATCGAGGACTATTGTGTAATGGTATTACTTTGTTTTCCACCCGCACGAAAGTGCCTGGTGGGCGTCCTTGAATCGTTTCTATGTGGGTTTGGCGGAAAGGGCTAAAACTTGCATAGGGCTGATTCGAGGGTGTTACAGAGTGGTATCAGAGCTCAGGAGTTGCGATACCCCACAAGTCCAGCCTGTAGGATAACCTAGCTAACGGCCGAAGTAGAGTGTCAAAACTATTTTGCAAAATCGGTTGGATAGATCTGATTAGGTCTGCTTTTACTCCTTACCCCTCTGCTATTCTCCTCTTACCTCTGCTTGTTTTGAATCTGCTCTCTTACCTTCTTCTAGTCCAGGATTTCTCGTGGTTGGGTTTTCCGTCGTACCTTCAGGGTTTCGCTTTCTCCTATGGTAACGGTGCTTCTACCTCCGGATTTCATGTTATCTGAGTGATCCTTTATCTGTGGTACCATTCTTTGTTCCTTGTTTGTGCTTCCGGTGTTTTCCAACGCGACGACCTCATCTACGCGAGATCTGATGCAGAGTCTGCATCACTCCTTGTTTCTGAACCTCGATTGTCAAGATCTTCAGTCTGATTCCGAGAATGGTTGCACCCTTTTCTACTGATTGTGCAGAGTAATAGTTTGGGTGCGTGATTGATTGGCCCCCATGCCGACTACTCACTCTATTTGCTCGTGTACATTGAAGTGGATGAGAATGCATCGGTTCTCTCTTTCTATCGAAGTTAGAGGTGGCTTTATTTGTTGATACCTCTACCTGTGTCCTTTGTTTCCGGAGTGTTCTCTCGACGATCACGGACAACGACCTCTTGTTAGTGGTCTCGCGAGGATCTACACGAAGTGAGAAGATTCAGATCATCAGCCTTCTTCCCGGTACCACGAGGCGGATCTCGAGGGCGAGATCCCTTGTTAGTGGTGTCGAATTGTAGCATCCCGCTAAAACCACTACTAGAAAATCGCGGTGTTCTTGTGTTGCGCATCATCATGACTGCATGCTCATGTCATCATGCCACATTGCATTTGAGCATCGTCATCATCATGCATGGTTTGCCAAAAGCTATTTTTTGAAAAACCTGGTTTTGTTTTCTAAATGCCCCGTCTTTATTTCAAATTAAAACCCGGGCTTGTCCGGATTATTTCGTTTCGTCTACAAACGGCTTCTAAAAGCCTTGTTTGAAATAAATAATTTATTTTAATTATTTTTAGGAGGCAGCCCGCCAGGCCCGAAAGCCCGGCCGGCCACCTCCAAACCCTAAAACTAAATCTACCTAGACCTAACCCTAAGCCAACCCTATTCTACCCCAACCCTCAGCCGACCACAGCCACACTCCACCGCCGCCACCTCCACCAGACCCACACAGTCGCCACCTCACCCCGCCCAATCCTGGCCGGCCACCTCACCTCCCTAGGCCACCTCACCCCCTGGCACCGTACCACACCCGCGCGCACCATCCACCACCGACAACCCCACCCTGCGCCTGCCTTCCCCAGCCCCCACCTCTCCCTTGTCGCCACCTGCACCTGCACGCCTCCACCGACCGCTTGACCCTCTGCCAGCGCGGACCCACCTGCCTGCCGCCTCCCGCAATCCCCATCCCATCTCGACGCAATCCCCGCTCCACCTCTACCCCGCTGCGCTCGCGAGGCTCACCCGAGCCTCCCTATTCCTTCCTCGCTCGGCCGCCGCAGCGCCGCCTCTGCCAAGCTCCACCCCCGCCGCCTGCTTCCCCACCTCGGCCTCCTCACCACCGGCCCGAGCTCCTCCCGGCCGGCGAGCCCCTCCCCGACGCGTTCCCCGTCAAGCTCGACCACCATCTCCGGTCGCCCGTGTCGCCTCCACATCGGCCTCGTCCTATACAGCGCCGCCGCCGCGGGCCGTCTCCCCGTTGTCATCCCCTTGCAGAGCCCCTGCTCGAGCCCGACCTGCTTTCCCTTTTTCCGGCCAGCCGCTGCGCTCGGCCACCGCGATGCCCAGCTTCCGCCCATGGCCGCCCTCATCGCGCGAGCCGCCTCTCCGTGAGCCCCATGCTGCCGTCGGCCACCGCCCTTCCTCGAGCCCGGCCGCGTCCGCTCTGAGTCGCCGAGCTGCCGAGTCGCAAGCGCATCCCTCGCCTCTGCAGTGCTATCACTGGTCCGCCTCCCGCTCGCGCCAAGGCCATCCTCGGTGCATCCCTATCGCTGCCGCCCTCTCTTCAGCCCGCCAGCAAGCCTCCTTCGGCTTTGACCTCTTCCGCACATCCTCCTTCGGCCTTGGGCGCCTCTTTAGCCACGCATCCCCGACAGCCACGACCACACCCTCCTATGTAAGCACGAGGCCATCTCGTGTAGTATCCTGTGTCTGTTCTCACTCGATGTACGTGTGTGCTTGTACGTGCACGAGTGTTTGTTCCTGAGAGCTCCACCCTGACTTTTGTTCATCGCACAAAGTCTAGAGACTCGTATGTGATCTTGTCAACCTCAACTTCAATCCCGACCCACGGGGTTTCCCTAGATGCATGTGTGGCTTGACTCTAGTTTGATGCTTGGCTATTGGCGATGCTGCGGTGTGGTGTACGCTGCTCCTGGGACTGACACAAGAAGCTGAACCTTGAAGACCGGACCCGATGGCACTCGATGAAACGCCGACAAGATCTCCTTCATAGACGATCTCGAGCACACGGTGCGCCAAGTTCTTCCTCACGAACCCGAAGACCACAGATGCGACAAGTACTCCCTCCCGGATGCGAGACCCAGATCCGAAGACCGCCAAGATCGCCACCGGAACACCAAGTTCTTCATCTCGGGCGCCATGACCGTCTACACGGACCCGAAGACCACCGGTACCCGATCCTTTCAAGTTCGCCATCGACGGCAAGATCGACCCCATGGATCGACAAGGTCTTCTTCACGGAACGTCAAGACCGAGCCCTGGGACGACAAGTTCTCCATCTTGTATCTGAACCTCGCTGTTCCGTCAACCCTGAGACCGGACCCTGAGCCCCCGGCACCCAAGAGCTTCCGAACCCAGATGTGTGACCCTAAGCCCCTATTTTTATAATATGACATTATCAACTATCGCATATTAAATTGTTCATGCATGCATACTTGTTTGTGGTTTGGGGGCATTATGCCGATTCACCTCATAATTAAATATGGAGGCCATATGCGGGCTATTCTAGTCTTATGACGCCTCCATTTAAACTTGTGTAGCGAACCGATGCCCTGTTTCACCTTGTTAATTCAACATTTAATTTGCGGGGTTGTTAAATAACTAGAACCTATTAATTAATTGTTGGGACCCCGGTTCCGCTTAATACTGCCTAATTGCACCGCATCTGCATCATATCATGATCATGCCGAATCTTCTGCCATAGTATTAAATATTGCATCCGGTGTTTCTTCTAGTGTTTGCTTCTTCGCGGATTAGGCCGATGAGTTGATGCGAGTATCGACAAGTTCTCCGGATATGATCCGTCGGTAGTGTTTTCCCAGGCGAGCATTCTCCCCCTTTCTACCTATTTTGCATTTATAGTCTTTATTTCCTCATGTTGATCTATTGCTATCCGTGTCGCGATGCTTTAGTTTCCGAACACCAGTTATATCCCGTGCAGCCTCTATATTGCCTTGGACACCTCCTATTACCTGTGCTTGGTAGATAGCTAGCCTTGCGAGTCGTAGTTGCTTGCTCAGGTGCGATCTTGTGTTGTCAAGTACCACAGTTGTTGGAATGCTGGCAGATGTTTATGGTGGAGATGATCATGACTTTAAATACAACTATTAAATTGCTAGATATAACTAATGCAGAGGCATCGGTGGGCAATAGATGTTATTTGGTTCTTCCACGCTCACTTGTGTCCCGTAGGACCCCGAGTACTTGATACCTGTTCCTTGACTATCGTGACTATCCATATGGGACCATGAATCCCCTTAGCCAGAGCTTGATTCATTCTTATTTCTTGGGGCCACAAAGTAGTTTGGGGCTTTATTACTATCCTGTACCTATGCCATGCTTTACTGCTTTATTTATGATTGTGCGTGGAGCACCTGTACTGTTTTGGAACGTGGAATGTTTTCGCGGTATCGACAAGCCCAGTCACACTTTCGGGTTCCCAGTCGTTTACAGCCATTGACACAAACCCTGGGTCTGTTCCGGAGCCGGCCAACTTTGTTGCGGGTAGCTTAGTGCGGTGGCCCCCTGAAATAATTTATGAATCCTGTGATTGCTTTGTCGTGAAAGCCTTGTTGGGTTTTGATTTGGTTTTTCCGAGGTTGATCGTGTGTGTGTTGCTATTTGTGCACCCCTGCAGGGTAAATCTTTCTGAAAGCCATGTCCGCGGTTATGGACGACTTGGAGCATAGTATCTCGATCATAGACAAGCATAACTAAAGTAGTGCTATAAATTTGACTTAATATGTGACTAGTAATCAGCTCAATTATAATAGAATGGATATTAAAAATGCCAACAACTGGTGGACCTTGGTCCTATCGTGTTCTGATATACCTGCCTAGTAAGTAATGCAACTCCAATGGAATGAGATAAAGTGCCAACAATTGCTGGGTTTTGGGATTCCTCAGGACAATTATATCTGACTAGTAAATGTTCCAACTACAACGGAATGTTAACTAAAACGGCCCACTACTTATGCTTCAGGATGACTCATGCTATCTATATCTGATTAGTAAGAGCTTCAACTATAATGGAATGAATAAAACTGCCAACTGTGTGAGTTCCTCGGTTTGATTTCCTCGTTTGGTCTCGAGGGGGAAATGCCAGGATGGGTATGATTGGTGTTAGTATCAGGTGGTTCCGAATAGATCTTTCTTATCTCTCTCTAATAGCCGACAGTTGTACTGAGTCTCTATAGGTTGTTTAGTGCTACTGCGCTGCCGCTTCAGTCCACCATACCTATGTAGGCGAGGACCGCCGAATTCTAGCCTCATGCTGTCTTGGCCTCGATCTTGGCGCTCCTCTTTTTCCTTTGCCCTTTGTCAGCACACCTTTTGTTTTAGCAGGTTTGAGATCGACGTCGTTAGCAGGGTTACCCTTCCGGCTTGGCCTGGGCAGGGTTATGGACGCCATTGGTTATTCTTCAGGGCTCTTAGCCCCATTTGCATCTTGTCCGTAGTCGGACGCTGTATCATCTTCAAGGTGATTTGGATCTTTGTAGTGTATATCTGTATTCTTGACTCTTGGAGTCGTGTTGTATATATATCTGTTCTGTGGGTCCCATCGAGGACTGTTGTGTAGTGGTATTACTTTGTTTTCCACCCGCACGAAAGTGCCTGGTGGGTGTCCTTGAATCGTTTCTATGCGGGTTTGGCGGAAAGGGCTAAAACTTGCATAGGGACGATTCGAGGGTGTTACAGTTAATGATTTCATGCAAGCTACATTTATCAAGATCAAGTGGAGGTTCTTTTGTTTCACTTATCATTTTAACTTCCTATAGTTGTTTATCCTTTGTTGGTTCTTTTTCATTTTCAATCATAGTAGTTTATTTATCATCTTTTAATGGTTCTTCTTCCACTTGGATCCTGAGTTGTTATACTAGTGGTCCAAGAAAGTTAGTATAATTCATTATAAGTTTCTTCCAAAGATTGTGTACTAGTTGTGATAGTAATAGAGTTCATACCTATGGTTGGTGGTCCTTGTGGTTTTCCTACAGACATGCTTAAACAAGGTTGCTTAATTATCAGCGAGTTTTGATAGAGCTTTGTCTAAACCAGCCGCTTGGTTTTGTAAGCCTTTAATATCAGAACTTGTGGATTAAAGTGACTTATGAAGTTCTTCTATCATGGTGGCATGGTGAGCTACTTGTTCACTAAGATTTTTATTAGGCTCTTGTTGTTTCTCCAAATTATCATTAGCTTGTGGAATGGTAGCTTGTTTCCATTTATTTTCATTAGCATTAGGATATGGAACAAAAGGACGACTACCATAGTTATTTGGAGCATAGGGTGGTCTACCATATGACTTATTATAGTTGTTCCCATTCCCATTACTACCAAAGTTTCTTATGTAGTTGAAATCTACACTTTCATTGGTATTTGTTACTAATTCTTGTAGAGGAATAATATTGGTAGTTTGCTTAGATATGTAGGAAAATATGGCATCAAGTTTATTTTCTATGGAGTCTATTTCTTCAATGGAGTTAACCTTATTAGATGGGTTTGCTGCTCTTTCAGTATGCCATTGACTATGGTTGTGGAGCATGCTTTCTAGGATAGTTTTAGCTTCAGACACATTTTTACTCATAAATGCACCCCTACGGCAAAATCTATAATGCTTCTTGACATAATATTTAGGCCATTATAAAAAGAATGCAATACGGTCCATTCGTTTACTCCATGTGATGGGCAAGATCTAAGCATGTTTTTAACTCTCTCACAAGCTGTTGCTACATGTTCATTATCATTTTGTCTAAATGATAGGATACTAATTCTGTTTTGTAGGATCTTAACTGGTGGGTAGTATTTCTTAATAAAAGTTTCTTTTAGGTCATCCCAAGAGTTTATGTTAGCAGCAGGAAGCGATAATAACCATTCTTTAGCTCTACCTCTTAGTGAAAATGGGAATAGTTTAAGTTTGACAATGTCATTTTCCACATTTTTAAACTTTTGCATATCACAAATTTGACAAAAGTCATGCAAATGCATAGAGGCATCCTCACTAGCACTCCCCCCAAATTGTTCTCTAGTATAAAATTTAAAAGACCAAGACTTACTTCAAAACTTTCAACAGTAATTTTAGGAGTGATAATGGGTCTAGCCATGAATTGATCATTAGGGGTGTTTGTGTAGTCACAAAGTTTTGTTCCTCTTTGTCCCATGTTTGCAAATAAAAAAGGTAATACTAATTTTTATATGTTTTTGGGTTTTAAGGAAAAACTTAAAAAGAGTAAAAAAAGGCTGAATAAAATACTTTAAAAATCTGAAAGGAGAAGAAAAAGCTCACAGTGGTGCAACCTCCCAAAGCTTGGGTTGTTGCACAAGTTGATGGAGATGATGGCGCGAGAAAATAATCTAGCATCCACCGTGGGAGTTTCACCACACTTCAACCACTGTGATATGTCTCCACCAATTCCATGGCAACGGCGCCAGAAAATAGTCTTGATGGCAACAAATGCAGCCACTTTTCATTGGGACTCCAAGTGCAGAGTATTGTAGCAAGCTTCTTTTCCCCACAAGGGTGACTCAATGGTTTATATCGAACTCTCGAGGAATTGCGTGGATATTTGTTTTCTCCTCTTCAAGCAACCTGTAAAGCAAAATAATTTGTATTGTGTCCCCAACTTCACCAAGTGGTTGTCAAGCACAAGGTTTCCTATTATTATTATGAAATAATGTACAAACAAAGTAAATAAAATGAAGGAATACAAACTAGATGATGTATGTGAAGATAAAGTTGTTTTGGGGGTTTTTATGAGTGATTTCAAGTAGAGAAAGTATTTTTGTATTTTAGAAATAATAAATTGCAGAAAAAATGATAGTAGATGTAAAGGAAAGGTGTTTCTTATGATAAAAATCGGACCGAGGTTCATGGGTTCACTTGTCTACTCTCTTTTTAGGTTGTAGTGATCATAAAACAATTCATCAATGATAAATATTCATGGAAATTTTATAACTGCTTGATAAAAGGAATTAATATGGGCATCACATTCTAATATTGATATGGAATACATCTCTCTCTTATACTCCTCAAGAAAGGGAAATCTTCATGCAATCTTGATTTAAGAACAAATCAGAGTATAGCTTTAAGCAATATTATATGATGTCTGAAATATAAATATGCTACCTTGATCTAACAAGGTCATCACACTGTCACATGATAACTATAGCACATGATTTCACTTTATCCCTAGTAAGGCAGCAAAAGAAAGGTAAAAACAAAGTAGATCTTGAATATTATGTGTCACAATTCAATCTCCACCCCCATGCTACTCCATCTAACACACACTTCTCCCCATACAAGTTCTTGCATACAAGTTGGATCAAAACAAGCAATGCAAAACAAGGTGGATGATGTGCATCTATTAAAACATCTTACACAAAATAGATTCCAATCTCAAATATCAAATCATAGAACAACGATCCACCACATAGGAATTAAAATATGACCATAATCATGTTAGGTAACTCATATGGTATTAGATCTATGAATAACAAGAGAGAAATGGATCAAGCTACTACCACAAACCCATAGCCTGGAGGTGGACTACTCCCTCTTCATCATGGTGATGAAGCTGGAGATGTTGGAGAGGGTGGAGATCTCCCCGAAGATGGCTCCGGTGGAGTTTTCCCCTCCAATCTTTGTCGGATCTCACTCTGTTTGGTGGTGTTTTCATCTCTGGTGGCTTTTGGTGTCTCCTTATTCGAGGACGCCTCAGGGGGTCCTTATATACGGATTTTTATGTCAAGAGAACTTGGCGGGTGAAAGAATCAAGGCGATCGGACGGTCAAGGAGGAAACAAGCATGGGGGCGCACCCATCAGGCCTGTGTGTGCCACCTAGGCTCGTTTGGCCCTCCTGGCCCTCCTGGTGAGATGCCAGTGCTCCAGATGCTTCTCGTGGATAAATATTGGCATTCCCAAAAGTGTAGGTCCATTTGACTTTGTATAGGTCCTGAAACATCAAAAACATTGAAAACATGGTTTTTCTCCCCTGCAGGGTTATAACCAAAATAAAGGGGATCATTGGTAAATCCCCCAAAATCAATATAAAACATGGATATAATATTATATATGATGCAAATATGTGGGGACAAAGTTCATGTATGCATTTTACATGCATCACCCACTTTGACACCCTCCCTATAGCGTCGTTGTTATTGATAATGTCGGACGGTGGGGCTTTGCTCACCACTGTGATAGGGTGCTCCTGGAAGTAGTGCCTTAGCTTGCGTGAAGCAAGGAAAGATCCATAAGCTAGCTTCTGGTAGTGCGGGTAATGCTGCTTGGATTTCGTCAAGACCTCGCTTACATAGTAAACTGGCCGCTGAACTTCGTGCTCGTGCGTTGGCTCCTTGTGCTCCACCATGACAACAATGCTAATAACCCGGTTGTTTACCGCCATATATACTAGCATAGGCTCCATTGACTCCGGTGTTGCAAGTATTGGTGCGGAGGAGAGTATTCTCTTCAACTCCTAAAGTGCTACATCTGCCTCGTCCATCCATATGACTTTTTCTGCCTTCTTGAGCAACTTGTAGAGCGGCATGGCCTTCTCACCAAGTCGGCTAATGAACCGGCTTACTTCTGCGATGCAGCATGTGAGCCTTTGTATGTCCTTCAAGCACGTCGGGCGTTTGATGTCGAGGATGGCCTTGATCTTCTCAGGGTTAACCTCAATTCCGTGGTGCGAAACGATGAAGCCCAATATTTTGCCGGATGGCACCCCGAAGACACACTTCTTAGGGTTAGGCATCATGTTGTACTTCCGAAGATTGTCAAAGGTTTCCTACAAGTCGGCAATGAGATCGTTTGATTTCTTTGAAACCAGAAATGTCGTCTACATAAGCGTGTATGTTGCGACCTATTTGGTCATGTAGGCAACGCTGCATCGTCCGCTGGTAAGTAGCACATTTGTTTTTCAACCAAATGTCATCGTGACATAGCAGTATGTGCCGTAAGGTGTGATGAACAATGTGGCCAATTGGTCCAACTTTTGCATCTTGATTTGGTGGTATCCTGAGTATGCATCGAGAAAACACAGAAGTTTCGAGCTAACCGTCGAGTCAATGACTTGGTCAATGCGAGGCAAAGAAAACGGGTCCTTCAGGCACGCTTTGTTCAAGCCAGTGTAATCAACTCACATTCTTAATACTTTGGTTCCCTTTTGGGGGACAAGTACAGGATTGTCCACCCACTGTGTGTGAATAACTTCTCAGATAAAACTAGCCTTAAGTAACCTAGCTAGCTCCTTTCATATAGCCCGTCGTTTTTCATCACCGAGGCGTCATAGAGGTTGTTTCGCCGGTTTTGCTTTAGGATCGATGTTTAAGCTGTGCTTGGCAAGTTCCCTAGGTACACCCTTCATGTCGGTAGGTTGCCAACCGAAGATGTCCCTATTCTCACGGAGGAACTCAACGAGTGCGCTTTCCTATTTGGGATCCAGGTCCGTGCCAATGGAGGTGGTCTTGGAGGAATTTCCTTCAACAAGTTCCACCTACTTAGTCTTTATGGTGGCCTTGAATGCGGGTTTGGAGTCGGAAATCTGCTTCTTCGAAGTCGGCATCTCTGAGGCATCGACCTGGCGCTGGATCTCCTAGAACTCTTCACCGTAGAGGACCACTTTGGCAAAGGCGACTTCACTCAACTTGCGCTTCCTTGCCTTGGTGAAGCTTCCGGCAATAGTGATGATGCCTTTTGGTCCGGGCATCTTGATCTTGTTGTAGACAAAACATGGCCTGGCGAGGAAGGACTGGAAGATGTCGCGTCCAAATATGACATGGTACACACTCTTGAAGGGCACCACTTCAAAGGTCATGCACTCTTGGCGGTAATTATTAACATCGCCAAAGGTGACCGGAAGGGTGATGTAGCCAAGGGAGTTAGCCAGCCAGCCAGGAACAACACCATGGAACACGGTGTTTCTCTTCCTTAGCTAGATCTCCATCAAGTTCATCTTGTGCAGTGTATCCAGGTACATGATGTTGATGCTACTTCCACTGTCCACAAGGCACTTGGTGAACTCGCTACTGTTAATCATAGGGTTGATGACCATGGCATATTGGTTCTCTGTTGGGATGAGCTCTGGGTGATCTACTCTATCCCAAGTGACTGGAATCTCTGACCACCTGACGTACTAGGGAACTGGGGGAGGGTATCCATCAGTACCCTCAGGGAGGTTTTCTAGGCCCGAACGATGGGAGTGCCAAGCAAGGTGTGGTAGACCAGAGCCTTCTTTTCAAAGGGATTCTTGCCCTTGCCATCGCCTTTGTTGGCAGTCTTAGGGTTCGCGTCTTCATCCATGTCATCTGAATCCTTGGACTCTTCCTCCTTCTTCTTCCCCTTGCCTTTTTTGCGGGGTCTGTTTTTTCGACTTTGCTTGTAGCCGGACTCAGGGTCCTCCTTGAGGTTGTTGACAAACTTGCACTGGCGGTTGGTGTGGGTGGATATGCCATTTGCATCGAGGTGGACGAAACACGGCATATCGCGGTACTCTCCATACATCTGGGGAACGCGGGGTGTTGTGGGTGTAGAGTCACTCCATTGCTGCCCATGACTAGCCCCCAGCCACGACCACGTTGTCTGCCATCGCCTCTACCAGCGAGCATTTCGGCGACCATGTCGGTTATCTGCTTCTCTTCTGGCGGGTTCTTTCGCTTGTTATTGTGGTTCTTCTTGGCCTAGGTGGGGATGGCCATCATCGGCAACGACCCGCGAGTGTCATCGTTGGCAGCGGTGAATTTGCTGGCCATGGCAATCATCGAGTTGAGGTTGAGCTTATTGTTGTCTTGATGGTGCTTCAAAATATGTCAGAGCAATGTTCCCTTCTCCGGGTCGTCTATGAAGGTGGCCATAGAAGTTTGATCATGTACTCCCGTGCATGAGTTTTTCATGTCAATCCAACGGGATAGGTAGGCACGAGAAGATTTGTCCTTTTCTTGCACACACCGCTGTAGGTCAAAACGGTACATGGACGCTTGTGCGTACCCTCGAAGTTGTTGGTGAACGCTTCATGCATGTCCAACCAATTGCAAATTGATTTTTCCAGCAAGTCGTCAATCCATTATTGGGCAGTGATGGTGAGCATGAGTGGGAGGTACTTGACGATGACATTGGGGTTTCCTCTATGATTTGGATCACTTCGCGGTAGTCCTACAACCACGTGACTGACCTGGCAGTGCCGTCATAGGGCTTGATAGTTTTATCAATCTGGAGGCCCTTAGGGTCAGTTGTGGCCTAGATAACCGGTCCAAAGCAATGTGTCCCCAAGTATGGCTCTTCCCGGGCTTCTTGGATCTTATCAAGGCATGATCGTGCATCGTACGGCTCTGATTCTTTGTTGTTTCCCTTTCCTCCATGGGGAGGAGAGTTGTGGTGCGAGCCTTGAGACCCAGGAGGTCCTCCGCCATGGTGGATGTTGGGTGGTGATGGTGGCGGTGGAGGTGGTGGGTTAGCCTTCTTGTTACTTCCTTCATGCAAATCCTCATGCCTGTCGTGGTTGCTTGTCAGACGGGGGCTTCCTTGTGAGATCTGCTCTTGTGTCCTTCGTTGCCGTTGTGCTCTCCGTTATGCCGGGGTTGCTCCCCTGGTCGCGTATAATGATACTAACATGGGGACACCTAGGAGGTGGCATGCTTGTGCGGTGGCACAACTGTGGTTCCTCATGATGCCGGGACCGCGGGGGTGGTGGCGAGCGACGAGGGTGAGCCTTGTCTCTATTGCCGGAGGATATTGGGATAGGATCAGTCCTATTGCACACATCCCTCCACCTTCATTCTATGGAGCCCGTGTGGGATCCTTCATCGCGAGGATATCTTGGTCTCCAGCGGTTCTTCATGCTTGACAGGCAAAGCTCTAGATTGGAATCGAGCCTTTGCAAGGTGGCCTTCTCCTACTGCGAGCAAGCCTTGGCAACAAGGTCATAGACCTGATCAACTACCGCATGTGACCTGTCCTGTTCGAGTAAGTTCTTGGCGACAACCATATTGAGGGCGGGGGTTAGCATGACTTGCTTCCCAACTGAATCGATGTAGGGGGTAGCTTTTGCTGGTTTGGATAGAGCCCATCCCAAATTGCATCAGACGCCTAGATCACCGACGGCGTGAGCCGGAGCTTTGTTTGCCTTTTGCTTCAACATCAACTGCTTGTATTCAACCTCCATTGCTCTTTCCACCTTAATCGATTGATGTGCCTTGGCCAGATCCCTATCTAGCTAGGCACCCTGCTCTGCAATGCACTTGGCCTCCGTGAGGATCTCCGCATGCTTATCATCAAGCTCTGTTACATTCCGAATATGGGCGACGGTTATTGGACGATGAGGAGTGGGTTGTACATCACCTTGTTAGTGGGAGTAACCAATGGGTTGCCAGCTGCTGACATGGACGGCGAAGGCGGTAGGTTTGTTTGGTTTGCAACACTGGGCCCGGTAGTGAGTTCCTGCGGCTGCTATGGGCAATAGCCGGAGGGGGATAGCCTTAGCCGTACCCGAAGGATCGACGACTTTCTTGGCGTTTGCTACCGTAGCTCCTGCTTCCGCCGCTACTGGCGGAGCTTTGCCGGCCACTTGGTTCTGCTAGTCTTCTTCTATCACATTCCCGATGGCCACCAGTACCTGGCGGGAAGTGATAGCCTTCTCGGCGTGCTCCTTCCTTTCGATCTCCTTCTCGATTCCCCTCATGGAAGCATCGTATTCCTCCAAGTTGGCATCAGAGCCACCACCATCCATATTGATGTCAGTGTAAAGTGCGTCTAGCACTGAGTCAGAGTTGGCCTCGGTGTTTTTATAGTGGAGTTGGAGGGGGATGGTGCAGGGCCATTGTTGTTGTCTCCTCCGGTTGCGGCGGTGATATCGACCTCATCCTCCTCATTGGCATTAGTGAAACTGTTAAAAGTTGTGATCATCTCATTGAGAGTAAGCAAGCCGGTGCCCTATCGTATCCTGAGCAAATACCGGAGGAGTGTTCCAGGCGTGAGACCCTCCACAAAGTGGTAGACAAGTTCGTCAGTGTGGTCGCCATCCAGGGTTTCCCTCACTCTCATCCATCTAGCGAGGTAAAAATGGGGGGATTCCCCAGTCCTCTGAATGCATCTAGCCAGATCGAAGATGGTGATGACACCGACAAAGTATGACCTTCGCTTCTCAAACACTTGGGAAAGCCAAGCGGATCTGCGGGGTCCTTCCACCGTTATATGCTACACAGGGGCGGTTTGGGTGGGCCTTAAATTTTTCCGATCTGAGCCGGCAAACTCCAAAGAGAGATCCGGGATCGATTCTTCGATGAACATGTCCTGCCGGAGGCGGTTCGTGCGGGGCTTGATGACTTTCCGACTTCCTGGGAGCTAGGACCGAGTCAGTTTCGCTAATGAAGATGTGGATGTCCTCGACTAGGACAATGGAGCAGCGGGTGGGGTTCATCTTTGTCGGGATCCAGAACTCGTGCGGAGGGATGATCGGAACGTTGCCGGAGAAGAGAACACGCCCAATGGCTACGGTGTCGCTGATTCCCGCGAAGAGATTGGTCCTCGCCCGGTGTAGAGCTCGAAGTGCCTCTTGCCCCACGGTGGGTGCCAACTGTCGTGGTATTGCAGACGAGTACGCCATAGAGGGGTCGTCACAGAGCGTGTTTAGAGAGGCGGGGGAAGGCAGTGAGTTCACGGGTATGAGGTAACACAACTTACCCAGGTTCAAGTCCTGTAATGGTGGCGGAACTCTACTCCTGCTATAAATCACTATAATGGCAATACGTCGAGTTACAGAGATCGGTTCACTGTGCGAGGTGTTATGAATCGTGCCCCAAAGTCTCCCACGGGCCCGGCTTATAAAGGCGCGAGAACCTAGGGTTATAGGGAAACGACCTTGCCGGACAGGTTACAGAGTCCTACACAAATACTAACTAGTCTTCGTGTCCTGTAATCCAAGGCTCTGAGTAGGTCAGTGACTGCAATATAGCCTTCCTTTATCGGCATGGGCCTCCCTTCTGGATCCATCTAACTGGGTCGCCCAACAGGGCACGGGCCATGCTATCAACTATGGGCCACCTGGGTTATCCGGATTAGAGACATGCAATGGTGGTACCCATTTAGCATATCCTCAACAATAGAAAAACCAAACATCAACTAGGCCATATATCAAAACAAAGCAAAAAATCAACAAACTCTAGACATAATAACATTCAAAATATGAGGAACCACTCAACGACCTAGCCTACCCAAATAGAAGCCTACTTGATTCTCCATCCAGCACAACGTCTCCACAGGGCTTCTGGCGTCCGGGGGCTGATTCCCGAAGACATTCTCCTTTTCTTCAGACATATGTCAGTGCTGGGACTTCCAAAGTTGTCCCCTCTATCTTCTACAAGCATTGTTCGATAAAGCTTTTCTGTTTTGTTGCGCTAAGGGGAAGCCATATTTTGAGCATTTTTTATAGGCGATGCCAAAGTACCTGCATTCCAGACCAAGAACAATGTCGAAAAAACATGTCATTTCTCTCCTTCCACATAGTCCACATGAGGGTAGCACCCACCATGTTTATTACAACATTTTTATTATTACTGACCCACAATCTTGCCACATTCTCATAGTTTATACCCATTTGTCTATTCATAATATTCGACACATCACTCCATGTAAGTTTGACAATATCACATGAGAAAAATAAATGCCCCGTATTTTCATTCTTAGCACAGAAGATACAAGTATCTTGTACTGACTGCCTCTTACTCAAGTTATCTCTAGTGAGCAACTTGTTGTGTGATATCTACCATAGAAACACCTAAACCCTAGGGGGGACACATATAGGCCCCAAACAGTAGGAACATAGACTGGTGTAACCCCTAAAGTTAATCACCCCAGACATGGATTGTGAGGTATAAATCGTAGAGCTATGTAATTCCCATACATAGCATCCTCTATATCATCAAAATTAATTGAAGGAGCAATTTTTTCAACCTGAGACCATTGTTCCATCGTAGCAGAGGTAAAATTACGCATAAAGGTTAGTTTTAGCTAATTTCCATCCCAAACTTCCCCCGCAGTTGCTCCTTGCTGATTGCACACAAAATAAATATCCCAAAACATGATTGCCAGACTAGTATTTCCTAACCATTGATCCTCCCAAAACTTGACTTTATTCCCATTCCCAGTTTTCCATTTATAGCCCATTTTGGCAGCATTTGCAGCCCACATAACTCCTTTCCAGAAAGGGGAGGCATCCAGGGTTTTACAATTGAAAATATTAGGGTTTTTTGTGTCATATTTTAAGTCCACTATTTGCTTCCATGGCTTATTTCCATCCATATTGTATATTTTTATCCAAGAATCAAGTAAACATATATTCATTTCTCTAATATTTGGAATACAAGGGCCACCATAATCCTTTTTCAAAGTGACTAAACCCCAATTTGCCAAATGGTATTTGTTATGACCCTCATAGTTATCCCAAAGGCAATGAGCCATTTGGGACTTGATGGCTCTAATGGCCCAGAAACTTAATAACAGAAAGCAAGTATATAGGAATACTGGCCAAGCATGACTTAATAAGAGTAATCCTGGCTGCATAAGATAGTAATCTGCCTCTCCAGCCCCCTGCCCTCTTAAGTACTTGATCAATTATAGGTTGTAAATCCTCCCTCCTAAGTTTGGCAAAATGTAAAGGAACTCCCATATATTTCAAAGGAAGATAACTAATTTTACATCCAAAAATTTGAGCAAGCACATTCACATGATATGTGGGTATATTAATAGGAACCAAGTCGCATTTCTCAAAATTTATTCTCATTCCTGACATTTGTTCAAATACAGATAAGATCCATTTGAGGTTCACTGATGATTCTACATTGTTTTTAGGAAAAGTAGTGTGTCATCAGCTTATTGCAAGCTGATGACACCTTCAGGTCTTAATCTAGTCAGTAATCCAGAAATCAAAACTTGCCTCGCTGCTCTAGTGAGCATTTTGGAAAAAACATCTAACATCATATTATAAAGAATAGGTGATAAGGGATCCCCTTGTATAGCCCTTTACCTGTCTAGATTTTTTTTACTATTTTGATCATCAATTTGTATCCCCACCAAGCCCCCATGAATCAAACTATGAATTTTCCTTAACCATTTTTGGCTAAAACCCCTCTATCTAAGCATTTCCTCTAAAAAGGAAAGATCCACTCTGTCATATGCTTTCTCATAATCCAACTTTAGAATAATCCCTTCTTCTTTATTATGGTGCAACTCATGAATAACTTCATGAGCTATAATCACACTCTCAAGGATATATCTCCCTCTAATAAATGCAGTTTGGTTTGAAGAAATTAGACGATCAACACATTCCTCCAACCTATTAGTACAAGCTTTGGAGAAAATTTTAAAAAAGCAATTTGTAAGGGTTATAGGTCTAATTTTTTTTAAGGATTTCGCATCATTCTCTTTCGGAATCAAGGTGACCAAACTAAAGTTTAGTCTATACAAATCTACCAAATCATTGTCAAAATCTCTAAAAATATTGACCAAATCCTTTTAGATAACTTCCCAAAACTTTTGATAAAATAGAAAGGAGATCCCATCAAGACCAGGGGCTCCTTCTGCATAAGAACCAAAGACTGCATCCTTAATCTCCTCATCAGAGAAAGGAGCATCCAACATAGTGTTTTCTTCTTCATTAACCAACTCATCCTGGTCCCAAAAGGAATCCATCAAAGGTATATCTAGCTTATCTTCTTTACCAAATAAAATTTTATAGTATTCTACTGACAACATTAACATCTCCTATGTTTCAACAACTTCATGTCCTAAAGGCCCTTCCAACACAACAATTTTCTTATTATGTCTCCTCTGATTAGCTACTGCATGAAAATATGTTGTATTCCTATCCCCCTCTAAAATTTCTCTTTCCCAAGATCTCTGCCTTGCTTTAATATCTTCATTGGCATATATATGATTCAATTATCTAGTAATTTTTTTCATTCTTTCAATTTCTTCAGGGAGCATTTGTTGTGTTTCAGACATAATGTCCAAACACTCAAATTCAGCACTCAGCTCCTTTATCATTTTCTTCTGATCTACTTCAATGTTAGCATTCCACCCTCTAAGACATTTCCTTAATCTTATCAGTTTGTTTTGTCGGACAGAAATAGCATTACTCTCTTTAATTGGAGAATTCTAGGATTCAGCAATAATTTGCTTACATTCCTCCCTCTCAAGCCACTATTTTTCAAAACAAAAAGGTTTATGCATAATTGGTGTACTGCCCCCAATTAATACGGAGATGTGTATGATCACTCCCAATCCTTGCTAGTGCTTGGACATGGGAGGTTGGAAAATGTGCATCCCAACAAGTTGACACGTTTTTATCAGTGGCTGCCATTACCAAATTCTGATTATTTGGCAAGGTGAAAATCATGTTGGAAGGCTTAATCCCCATCAATCCAAACTGGTTAATCCAATTGTTAAATTTATCTGCCCACACTTGGTTAATGTTTTGGTTATTTTTTGTTACATCTCTAATGGGATTAAAATCACCCCAATTAGAATACATAAATTGCTACCAGAGCAAACAAATTCTAGCTCATCAATAAATTCTTGTTTATGTTCTTCATATGTAGAACCATAGACAACAACCATATTCCAAGCAAAAGAATATTTTTTTAGTAATAAGAGAAGATGAAATAAAAAAATCCTAACTCACCAGGAAATACATTCAAAAACATCCTCATTAATGCCCACCAAAACACCACCAGCAGTACCCGTTGCTGGAAGAAATTCCACTGAAAACTACCATATCTAGTTAGACTTTCCAAAAACATAGGACTAACATCCTATTTCTTAGTCTCTAAAAAACCAATAAAATTTGGCTTATGCTTTGCCAAGAACTCCATAGCTTGTGTTACTCTAACGGGATTATTAAAACCCCTAATGTTCCATAAGCTCCCTATCATCATAATATCTCTTTTTTATTTCTGTTCTTTCCTCTTCCACTTCTCCTAGAACACAAAGGTGACTCTAATGAGTCAAACCTATCAGATAGACCCTCATCATCCAAAAATTTGAAGGAAATATGCCCTGAGAGGCAATAATAAAGTTGTTATTATGTATTCCTTGTATATGATAGATGTTTATTTTGCATGCTATAATTTTATTGATAGGAAACATCAATACATGTGTGTTTAGTAAACAAAAGGGTTCATAGTTATGCCTCTCTTATATACTAGCTTGTTGATTAACAAGATGATCAAGGTTTCCTGATCATGGACATTGGATGTTGTTAATAACAAGGTCACAACATTTGTGAAATGATGTGATGAACATTCATCCGAAGTATAGCATTACGATCAAGTCATTATATTTATATTGTTATAACATCATACAAAGTAGTCTTAGTCCTTAGACCATGAGATCATGTTAATTGCTAACACCGGAAGAGTATCTTGATAACATCAAACGTCACACCGTAACAGGGTGACCATAAAGGTGGGTTCGGTGCTATGAAGGTGTTATGTTGAGGCTCATGGATCAAGAGTGGAATTTGTCAATCCCGATGACGGATAGATATACTCTGGGCCCTCTCGGTGATATCACATTAAGATAGCTTGCAAGCAAGTGATGTGATCACTAGAATGTTATATCACGGGAACGAGAAAAGAGTGCATGTCGGTAACGAGATCAAACTAGGTATTTGGATACCGATGATCGAATTTTGGACATGTATTATATCATGAGACAAAGGGATTAAATTGCTGAGGTTAAAGGTTCTCACGATCATAGAAGTCATCGTTGAATATGCAGGAGTCAGTATGGATCTCCAGGTTCCGCTTCTGATTATTGATCTGAGAGGAGTCTCAATCATGTCTGCATTATTCGTGAACCGTAGGGTGACACACTTAAGGGTTTCTGGACACCATTTAGGAGCACATATGTTCCAGACAAAAGGTTTGCAAAGCGCAGGAAATGTTTCGATAGAAACAGGAATTGTTTCGATAGAAACCGGAATTGTTTCGGGTGAAATTGCAGAAAGTGGATCTGCATGTGATATTGAAATGTTGCAAGAGGTTTTATGTGAATGTTTGTTAATTAAAGTAATTAACAAAATTCTGAATAAAATAAATAAAAGAGTTTTATTAATTGAGAGTTGCATTTAATTTGGTGGAAATTAAATACATGTGAGTGGGATTTTGGGTGGAGGCCATGTTTATGTGAGTGGAGGTTCACCACATGAATGAAGAAGGGGAGGAGTTCCCCCCCCCTCATGCGCCGGCTATGGGAGGGGAGGAGTCTCCCTCCCTCCTATATAAAGCCCCCCTCTCCCCTCTCACAAACTACACCTCCTCGTGAAGGATCTCTCTCCCTCTCTAGATATTCCTCCATGGTCTCGGATTAGCGAGATACATGTTCCCGGTGGCCTTGCGTCTGGAAGGAGTTGCTGCTTCCGCTGATTCGCTAGAGCGAGGAGCTGGAGGTTGTCCGGTGGCTTGAACGTGTGTGCGAGGACGGATGCGCTGCTGATTTGCGGCGCTCGGACTTCCACACGATCTTGAGATCGGCAAGCGTACGACTACATCAACCACGAGTTCCCACTCGTTAACAAAACTCGTTGTCTTCAACAGTAAGTTCTCCATGGATGTATGTCCACCCGTTGCTCTGTATCTAGTAGATAGATCTTGGCGTATAGTTCTTATCGTAGGAAATTTTTTGTTTTCTATGCTGCGGACCCAACAAAATTCATTGTTTACTCCTTCAAGACTAGTGTCTTGTCCAACATACTCTAATATATCCTCTAAAGTTAGGTCAATTTCAAAAGGTAAAAAAAAATCAGGTTGTGAATCAAGCAATTTGCAATTCTACCAACTTCCACTTGTTTAATTTTAGTAATATTACCAATTATCCTATCCTATGTTTTTCCCAAATTAACACCAATAGTAAGAGCCTTACTAGCTAGAGCTAAGTTACAGATAGTAGCAAAAGAGTGTTTTAAATTTTTACCTTTCATTGGAGCCTCCATGTTCTTCTGATGTAGTAATTCCACTGCCCTGTCCACCATTTTCCTACCATCTTGGACAATTATTGTACTTTGCCTCACAGGTTGAACTAGTCCCCAGTTGTTGCTTCTGTTCATGGTCCTCCTTCCAACTTCAGCTAGGGTAGGGTCTAGTACCACTTCTTGATCATCATTGACCTCCAAAATGTCAGCATCCTCTATGTCTTTTCCAACATTAGTTGGCCCAGAAAGCACCACATCTTGCAAGTTATCAATCAGCTTATCCATCACAATCTGTGACTGTTTTGATCATCATCATCTGAATCCACCATCTCCATATCCACCAGAGCTTGGAAACTATTACCTATGGCAACTGTTCTTTTGCCCTGCTCTATTTCTCCTCTACGGGTTTTTGTTCCTAACTTCCTGCCTATTGATGGTGATTTATTCCCCTCTGGCTGTCTGTTCTGTGTTTTTGGAGTATTCATATTGTTCTGACCCTCCTCTCTTTTCTCCTCCTGTTCTAGCTCATCCCCCAACAAGACATCATTATCACCATCATAGTCCTCATCTCCATCATGGGGGGAGGGGAAGGAGGTACACCTCCCAGTTCCTGTCTTCCTTCAACTTCAAAATCTAGAATATAGAACCTTTTCCTCATCACCACCACTCTTTGCTCAGGAATTTTTGACACATTTTTAACTGCCAACTGAACTCTCACCACTTCATAAAAGGATTTGAAAATTCCACCCCAATCAACATCCAAGATCAGGCCAAAAAAATTGCAATCTGGGCAATCACTTTACAAGAGCACCACTTCGGTGAAATACCTCTAATCTTGACCCACACCTCTTCCAAAGCTCCCACACAGGGTAAATCTCCTTCCCAGTTCATGATTTTGATAGTCACTCTTTCTAGATCATTCCCTTCCTTCAAGTTGATAGATGGAATATCAATCAGATCAATCACTTTCCTATGAGGAGGAAACCTCGCCAGGAATTTCTTCTCCTCTAGCTTTTGAACTTGCCATGGCCAATTAGAATCCCACATCTGACACATCTTCTCCTCCAGTTCCTTCAGACTTATGTGTCCATGGGTAACAGACATGATTCCCACATTCTTCAGGTTCAACCATTGGCATTCTGTTTATGAATCCACTGCTACATGAAATAAACCTAGACAACTATTTGCACTCCCCACAAACTGTGCCATTGGAATTGGCTGCCCCCAGATGGGACAATTGTTCATGTGGTTGCCCAAGCGTGTCACACATGAATCATATTCGTTCCTTCACGCAATTCCCCACATAATGCCCCGAGTCCCCACAGTTATAGTAGACTACTGACTTGTATCTCAGATCAATCGGTTGCACAGGCTCTTCCCGCTGGGGGTAAGGCGATTCCCAATTGGTTGCATAGGTGGCCTATTAACCACAACAGGATTGCGCTGGACCTGAACCGTACCTTGTTGACCACCTCCCTGGGGCTACAATGGCGGAATCCCCACACCAACAGCCTGCGACTGCTGCCCCGCCTGATTTCCAACATGCTGAGGTTGTTGAGGCCGATTGTACTAATATGGATTCCTCCTGTGCTGCTGAAACTGCCCCGGTCGGCGAGGAGGCACACCTCCTCCACCGCCAACCGCACCCTGACCTCACTAACCCCCTTGCATCTTCACAATCTCCGCGAATGACTCTTTCCCGTGGATCCTGCTCCAGAAATCCTTCGAGAAACTGAAAAACTTCGGTTCCTCCTGGATCTGCTCACCAACATGCACGGGATAGCAATCTGTAGCTTGGAATCGACACTCAGCAAAAAGTTCCTGTCGAATCCAGACGAGGTGGGAGTCGTGGCTTCGGGCTAGAACCCTAGCCGGATGCGGGCGGGGGGGTGAAGGAATGATCCAGAGCTGGCCAAAATATTCCTCCACAATGAGGAGGTCGCGACATTTCCTGCATGAAAAACTTGACGCCGGCGTGAGGCCGACACGGGGTATCAGGAGGTCGCGACATTTCCTGCATGAAATAAGTGACTTTTTTTAGAGCAACCACGTATTTTGTTAATCGAAAAACAAGTTACAATAAGTAACACACGTGGAAACTAAAAGACAAACAGGGATAAAATGATTATCCTGAATTTGCAGATAAAATCCTAAGAGATCGAGAAATACAAAACGATTCCTAAGGTTTTCTGCAACTACCGAAGCCATCGGTCACCGTCCAACTCTAGCGTTTCCGAGACAGACACTGGAAGAGACGTCGAGCCTCCACCATTGCAAGATCCAAAAAGGCACCATCGCCAACGAGACTTTGTGAGTCGATGAATAGGCCTGCTGCACGCAGCAAGGCACATGTTATTGTGGCACGTCGACCGGGGGACGCATGCTATCTTGGAAGATCCACCGCCTCCCATCGACGATGTCGGGGAAGAACGACAAATCCACCACCTCCGGACCACCATCCTTGCTCCAGAGAAATCACCTCGCTCGGGGTCGTCGCAGGTAACAACTAACGCCAGCGACAAACCGAGAAACAGATCTCGCCAGATCTAAAGAACGACGAGAAAACCAAGTTGTTGATCTGAAAGACCGACCAACACACGTTGCCATCAACTCCGAAGCGCTGCCGTGAAGGTTACCGCCGGTGTGGGAGTAGAGATTAGACAGATTTATTTGCCCGGTGCCGCTCCCACCACCCAACGACGCACCACAGTAGATAAATCTAAACCCTAACTACTAGAGAGAAAACGAGATCCCTCTTCCTCCTGCCGCCGGTGCGGCAAGCGGAGGAAGAGGGGACGAGCGTCTTGGCTGGTGGAAATTAGGGGAATTTTTTCTGCCGCCGCCGCCTCGTCCGAGAGGAGGTCGTGCGGTTGGCGGGTGCTTTTTTTTAAAGAAATAAGTGACTTGAGTAGTAGCGTGAATGGGTCGGTGAGTTTTGGCTTGCGTGTGTTGGCCCCTGCTTGCGGTACGAGAACTGTGCCCATGGACGGAGGCCGTAGTTCCCGGCGCCAGAGAATACTTTATTTCTGTATGTATGCGTGATTTAGTGACCTCGTTAAATTATGGCTGATCTTCAATCGAAAAAGGACAAGTTGCTCGCACGCTGATGCAAGCAAGTCACCAGGAGACGAGCATTCCAAATCATACATACATACGCACGTGTCGCGTGAGGAAGAAGAAAACAAGAAGACGAAGGATAGAAGCGCGTAGTATATTACAGAGAGAAATTGCGGTGCAATGCACGCACGTACGGGCTGAAATTTTGTTTCCGTCCTGGCCCTGGGACAGACGACGGCAGTAGAAACGACCGACCGTAGAGGCGTAGTACCAAGATCACACGCCCCGATTCGGAAACACGCGGTCTGACACGGCATTACGGCAAGGCGGGCGGGGAGACAAACCAAGCCCTAAAATGGATAGGCATCCCGTTCGCGGCCGGGCAAGCCACGCGCCACACGGCTTTTGCCTCTCTCGAGCTCCCGACGGATGGCGACAGGAGCCCCCGCGGACGCGGTACAGTGGGTAGGTACGCGCCACCATTATTGCATTATAACGTGTGTATGTATACAGTACGTACGTAGCAGCAGTACCCTCTGTATGTTGGTACATGGGAGGTGGGGCCGGAGGTGCAGAGACAGAGCGAGCAGGAGTGGAGACAGCACCGGGGATCGTCCGGTCCGAGACGCACCAACACGGGTGGGAAAGGCGGCAATGATGCGATCAGCAAGTGCTTTGGTCTGATTATACTAGCAGCAGCAGGGCATATAATGGAGAGAGTTTAGGAGGAAGTATATTAGTCTGCCACTGTTAGCAAATCAGGAGCAGGCGCGAGCTGGGGTCGCGTGCGGGGACAGACAGCACCAGCGCAGCAGCCAGCGGCACAAGGGAGGAGACGGAGCCTCCTCCTCCCTCCCTCCCGTCAGGCGAACGAAAGGGGCAATAATTGCTGCCAACAGGAAGCTAACGGCGGTAACGGAGGCGCCGACGGACGGACGGGCGGGCGGGCAGCCGTCGGCGATCGGGCGAGCGCTGTCGCGGCATCGGACGGCAGGGCGCGCGGTGTCCCCGCTCCCATCGCCGCGGGGTCCCCAGCCTCTATTAATCTAATCCCACACTAATTAATCCCCCATTAGCGACACCGTAATGGTCTGGGCATCGGCATCTCCACCCGCGACTAATTAAACCCATCCGCGATTATTATACTATTAATCCAACACACCCCGTGGCTGCGTGGGGTTTGGCTGGCCGTGACGTGCTCCGCGTACACACTACACACACAGCACAAGGATGTGGCTGTCCCCTGCGTCGGAGGCTCGGACATGTACAGGGCCAGGGAAGCCCCTTGCATATCGCTGCTCGCCATCATTGCACTACCGGGTCACTCGAGACCGAGCCAGGGCAGAGATAACGATATTTTAAATTGTTTTTCCCCCCTCCTACTCCTAGTTTATTATATCTCCCGACGTGAAGACCTAACCTGCTCCTGCTGCATCCAAGGAATCCTCGACTACTTTATTATTCCGTCCACTGACTCCGCAGGATTAGTACTAGTATACTACTACAGGAGTTGTACTCCACTGTCTACCTTCTTAATTAATCCTAGTTACCCACGAAGGTGAACACGGGCTGGCTGGCTTTAAGCTGATTGTAGTACTAGTACTATTCTGGACCTGCGGTGAGGACGACGGGTTTACTTTTACTTTTCCTTCACGCCGGTCTCTCCTCTCCTCTGACTTGTCTCCTGTAGCCGGTCCGACACGCCGAGGAGCTAGCTGATCATCGGGGACGGACGGAGGGACGGACGACGCGCCTTTTCCTGCCATCCTCCTCCTCCTCCTACCGGCCGCCAGCTAAGCTGGAATTGCTCCGGCCGTGCTTATCACTGCTATTAGCTCGAGCCGTGCCTGCCAGCGCATCCCTCCCACGGGATGATCACCAACGGAACGGAGACGTGTAATAAATCGCAGGTGACAGATCAAGACGCGACCTTGCTTTTAATTGCAAAAAACATACACACCATAGCGGAGAACCAAACCACAGCTGGAGTTAGCCTTAATTCCTGCGGATTTGTTTGTTCTGCAGCTTAGGACGTGGCAAGCGGTACCAGGGTAGTACTACTAGTACGTGTACAAGCCTGTCAAAACCATTGTCAGCAATGTGCTACGTGTCGAGCCTTGGTTGCGGTTACCATTTCTGTACGCGGTAAACTAATCCGAACTAGCAGTATGTCTGTACTCGGTGGTGGACTGGCTAACTGGACTACTAGTACTACTAGTATATGCTCTGTACTCCTTTCCGACGGCAACGCATGCGTGTTATCCTCCGCCACAACGTTGTTGGATGGCGACCCATCGACTGTATACTACGCCACCACCGGTGACAGCTCCTTTGTTTTGTTATCAGTGAATTACGTATCGAGCACGGACGATTAGTTCTATAGACCAATTGTAGTGAATTGCCAATTGGGGATGTCAATCGTTTTGTCTTGGTTCGCTGCTGCAACTGTGCTGTATTTCCACACCGGGCCAGCTCTGGATAGATCGACGACTAGCCAGCCACTAGAGTCTAGTAGCGCAGACTGCGATTTTATTTCTGGGGGATGAAATGAAATTCCCGTGTCCGGAAATAGGGTTTTCTTACAACTACTAGTACAAGGAGAGGTATAAAAAAAAGAGTAGACTTCTCCAAAACAGCAAACACGTGCAGTAGTTGGGCCGATAGCGCGCCGGGCTAATGGTACGGTGATATTAATACGCAACATTAGCCCGGCCCGAGACCAAGCACAGATCGGGCACTGGCCGGCCGTCCGTCCATCCGAGGACGACCGTGCAAGCGGGGCGGGGAGGGGGCACAGTCCGGTGGCGTCCCCACCGCTCCAGTGCCGGGCGGTGCAGTGGAGACAGGGAAAGGCAGATGCCGCACTGCATCCAAGGCCCACCCTGACGCGCACACACACATACACGCCCCCTCTCCCTACGATTCATCCCTCCACACTGTCAGGTTCCATCGGAGTCGCCGCCTCGGCTCCGCTCCATCGTACGGTCCGAAACCGGCCCCCGCTACGCTCCGCTCCGTCGCATCGGCGTGCACGGCGACGCGCGCGCGTCCGACGAGATAAAGTGGCCACCTCCCGCCTCGACACGCGGGGACGGTGATCTGGGCCGTCCGTCCGTCCGCGGAGGTCGCCCTGGACGGGGCTAGTGGGCCGTACAGGCCGTAGCCTAGAGGCAGTACTCGGACCAGACGATGCGTGTGCGAGCGTGCCCGCCCTTGGAGTAGTCACGGGTACGCATTCCTGCCCTGGCCTGGCATGGCCCGCCCTGTGTGGTTAGCACCACTCTGCGCTCTGGGCCCTAGTGTTAAAAGCATAACCCATTGTGTTTCTCTCACACACGGAGTGTCATGAAACCGGGTAAAAACCATGAATTCACTATTTTCTCATGTAAGGGGAAATGGATTAAAATTAAGATGGTCCCATCTCAGTGACAACACAACGCCAAGAGTTATTAGTCTGAAAAAAAGTAAATGAAGGAAGTACGCTAAGGGCGACCGAGCCGACACATTCGACCATTCGTTGTCCGAACGTGTCCGCGCAAACAGGGGGTCGGCCTAGCGGGACGACCCATGCGAACCGGTCCGCGATGACCCACTGCTAGCCCAAATTTGCGCTTGTTTTGTGTCAGCTCGGACAGCACGCTATTCCACGCGCGTCGTCTCTTTGTCCTCCCATAGCCAGCCAGTCAGTGGGTAAAAACCTCCACCCCCACAAATCGACCTCCACCCTCCCACTTCCCACCAAAATCGAAATCGGCTGGCGCCGAAACCTCCTAGCCTGCGATGGAGGATGCCCACGCCGCCGCCGTTGCCGACCCAGCCCCCACCGTAACCACCAAACGTCCGACCAAGGCGAATAGGGTGGCCAAGCCTAAGGTTGTGTCGACCGTCAAGAAGGAGCAGACAGTCGAGGAGTGGGCGGAGCGTAGTAGTAAGCGTGTCGTCCGTCGTGCTTCGGTGAAGGAAAGGAAGGAGGAAGCACTAGCCGCCCTTGCAAAAGCCAAGCACGCCGTGATCGTCGTCGACATGCGGGCCAAGGCCAGCGCCGAAGCCATCGCCAAGCTCGCCGCCTCTCGTATAGCATCTGAGGCCTTCTTCTCCTCCACAATGCCGACACGCTAGAAGTCTTGCCAATGGCTAGGACGAGCGTTGGGATAGGTGCGTCGTCCATGAGCTCGATGACCTTGGCCATCGCGCGGCCGCCGCTACGTCCAGGCTCACCCACCACTACTACCATCGCGCACGGAAAATTACGCTCCTGTCTGGGCGGGTCAAGATCGATGTCGTCGGATGAGCCTGCAAAACCAGCAGCCACGTCCATCGACCTGAATCGCACCCCAGGCTCCGACGACTTCGTGCAACAACACAACAAAGGGGCCCTGCAGGATCCTCGCGATGAACATGCATGCGCCCCGCCAACTGTTCGATGATTTGTTGCACCAGTCTTTGTCTAGGGAGGAGGACGACAAGGCCATGCTGCATGAAATGATCTGCGAGGCCACAAGCGGATGATGATCCCAACGATGAGGAAGTCCCCATGTCCACCTTCGACATCGAGGCAGAGCCATTATTCGGGCCCGAGATGGGGCCGGATATCTTTAGAAATGACGCCATGGATGTGGACTAATATGATGATGGTGTCGAGCCTACCGATAGTGGTATGCTAATAAAGAAGAGCCAAAGGACCAGCGGGTACACCGTCAAGGAGGACAAGGTCCTTTGTCAGGCATGGATGGCAACTGGATCTTCAAGTTCTACACTAGCACAAGAAGTTCAAGCCCTATTGCATCCATAACGACCACAATGGCACCTCTCTTCAAAAGTGATGGGTTTCATTAATGCCGATTGTAACAAGCTTTGTGGTGCATACGAGCATGTGGTAGGCCGCCCCATGAGCGGCACCAACGTTGGAGACACGGTAATGGCTAGGCCATTCTTACATCGACATCATACATATGTCCTATTTGCAATTGTTGCATATATTGCGGGTTCTCTTCCTTTTCTGTAGGTGACCCAAGCCATGGAGTACTTAAAAGCGAAGTACGACAACAAGCGATTCACCTTGTCCCATTGTTGGATGAAGATCAAGAAATGCCCAAAGGGGGAACAAGCTTTGCCCTATATAAAAAGCGTATAGGAGGCTCGAGGAAGCGTGGGAGTGAGTCGGATGTCATCGATCTTGATGATGATGAACCAAACACGGGTGCCCCACCCAATGGTTGTGCCTTTCGGCCAAGAGGCCAAAAGGCCAGCAAGCAAGATCTTGTACATGTGGATACCGGTGGAGGTGCTAAACTTGGAGCACGTGATCATGCGGATCTTAGCAAAGGAGAAATCTTCTCGCTACTAATCGACTAGCTGCGGGAATCGACACACCGACTACTTCGACAATGACGTCTTTATAGGTGCATGTTCGTGGGAGCTGTCTGTGGGATAATACATATCCTCGTGACTCGCTAAGACTTGTTGCGGGAATTGACGCTCGTTCGACCTCATCATCGACAACTTCCGCTAGATCGATATTCGAGGGTATAATCCATTAACTTCCCCCTTGCATATGATTCTGGTTATGCGCTAGAAATTTTCTGTTTTGTATAGCGCGTTGTTCAACATGAACATGTCGGTCATGAAGATCAGATAGGCTCTAGAGGTTCCATCTCGCATGCTCATGTCGAGTTGAGAAGACCCCATGGAGTATTCTTAGCGGATAGGAAAAAAGTATGCGTGTCGTGTGATCATCGTTTTCCAATAGTGTTCTCGACTAGTCAAGGTGGTGCCACTGATAGAATTCATCCTTGTCGGTGATCTTTGAACTCCTTGTCTCAGTTTTCTAGGTGAAAACCCTAGGTCTGATATTTGATGGTTGTATGTGACACTAGTGCTTCCCTAGTCACTTCCTTGTTGAATGCTTTGTCTGGAGATGTGACCTTCTCCACGGTGAAAACTCAGGATCTGACCATGATGGTTAGAGCGAACGATGACGATGTTTATGCATAGTTATCTTTCTAGAGACGTCGCTTTGGAAGAAGTTTTTCGGAGCCGAGGTGTCGTCACCACTGGTGGTGTGTTTGCTGTTGCGAGTCTCTGGTTTCTTCGATGGGTTCCTTTTTTTCTTTGCGGAGCTTAAATAAAATCAATGGGCGGGCTAGGGTAAAAAAACACAAAAAAATGTCATGAAAACTTAAAAGTAACAGGAAATCCGTCGTCGTGGTTCTACTTCCAATTCAAGCAAGGGTGTATTATCATTTGCTAGTGTTGTAGGATTTCTTCAACATCTCTTTTTATTTCTAAGGCAAATCAATTGTTTTATGAGTGCTTCCCATCACTGTTGCAATTTGCAAAAATAAAGAAAGTAAAGAATAGCTCGTGTTATCGAATTGCTAACCAAAATTTTGCAAAAAACAAAGGTTCTAGCCAGGGAAATTGGAGTGGGGGAGAGCTCGATTCAGTCACAACTTCGCTTGCTGGCTGTTGAACCTCGTCCGATCCGCCGTGCCTGTGCAGTGCTGCCTTATTAGAGTGTTTTGTGGATGCCTCTATTGGACAGCTTTGTCCGAGGCTTCCACCACAAAGATTCTTATGGGGCATGTCTCTGACCGGCTGGCACGTAGGAGGGCACTAGGAAAGAGTGGTGGTGATGGGCGTGGGGGTTGAAGTGGAGTTGCCGCGAAGATTTTTCAGGTAAGTCAATTATGGAGAAGCCAGGAATGCTCTAATCACAGAAATGTGGATCATTGTTCACAACCATAGAATAAGCCCGACAAATGTGCAAGCAAATCCTTCTATAGAGAAACGGCCTGTAAGGACATCTTCGCCGGGTCGACCCAACCTGCTCAGGCGCGTCCGCGCAGATGTGTGGGAAGTGGCTCGACCCATCCGTCCCGACGCGTCCGACTCGAACCATCGACGCACCTAATTTGCCTGATCACTGGGTCGGTCCGGACACGGGCGGGTCGCGAACATGTCCTCCTGTTGGTGCCTCTGGCCCACCCGTCAGCCAACACGGCGTTGGTTCAGACGCGCGCAGCGGCATCGACTCAGACGCAACCGGGGCAGCGATTCAGAGTGGCAGAAGGCTGACCGGCGGCAGCCTGCGCATCAATGGCGACGAGACGGCAAACTGGCCGACTGGACACGTCAATGCACAAGCACAAGCACATCATCATCCCCAAGAGGCCAAAAGGCCAGCAAGCAAGATCTTGTACATGTGGATACCGGTGGAGGTGCTAAACTTGGAGCACTTGATCATGCGGATCTTAGCAAAGGAGAAATCTTCTCGCTACTAATCGACTAGCTGCGGGAATCGACACACCGACTACTTCGACAATGACGTCTTCATAGGTGCATGTTCGTGGGAGCTGACTGTGGGATAATACATCTCCTCGTGACTCGCTAAGATTTGTTGCGGGAATTGACGCTCGTTCGACCTCATCATCGACAACTTCTGCTAGATCGATATTCGAGGGTATAATCCATTAACTCCCCCCTTGCATATGATTCTGGTTATGCGCTAGAAATTTTCTGTTTTGTATAGCGCGTTGTTCAACATGAACATGTCGGTCATGAAGATCAGATAGGCTCTAGAGGTTCCATCTCGCATGCTCATGTCGAGTTGAGAAGACCCCATGGAGTATTCTTAGCGGATAGGAAAAAAGTATGCGTGTCGTGTGATCATCTTTTTCAATAGTGTTCTCGACTAGTCAAGGTGGTGCCACTGATAGAATTCATCCTTGTCGGTGCTCTTTGAACTCCTTGTCTCAGTTTTCTCGGTGAAAACCCTAGGTCTGATATTCGATGGTTGTATGTGACACTAGTGCTTCCCTAGTCACTTCCTTGTTGAATGCTTTGTCTGGAGATGTGACCTTCTCCACGGTGAAAACTCAGGATCTGACCATGATGGTTAGAGCGAACGATGACGATGTTTATGCATAGTTATCTTTCTAGAGACGTCGTTCTGGAAGAAGTTTTTCGGAGCCGAGGTGTCATCACCACTGGTGGTTTGTTTGCTGTTGCGAGTCTCTGGTTTCTTCGATGGGTTCCTTTTTTTCTTTGCGGAGCTTAAATAAAATCAATGGGCGGGCTAGGGTAAAAAAACACAAAAAAATGTCATGAAAACTTAAAAGTAACAGGAAATCCGTCGTTGTGGTTCTGCTTCCAATTCAAGCAAGGGCGTATTATCATTTGCTAGTGCTGTAGGATTTCTTCAACATCTCTTTTTATTTCTAAGGCAAATCAATTGTTTTATGAGTGCTTCCCATCACTGTTGCAATTTGCAAAAATAAAGAAAGTAAAGAATAGCTCGTGTTATCGAATTGCTAACCAAAATTTTGCAAAAAAGAAAGGTTCTAGCTAGGGAAATTGGAGTGGGGGAGAGCTCGATTCAGTCACAACTTCGCTTGCTGGCTGTTGAACCTCGTCCGGTCCGCCGTGCCTGTGCAGTGCTGCCTTATTAGAGTGTTTTGTGGATGCCTCTATTGGACAGCTTTGTCCGAGGCTTCCACCACAAAGATTCTTATGGGGCATGTCTCTGACCGGTTGCCACGTAGGAGGGCACTAGGAAAGAGTGGTGGTAATGGGCGTGGGGGTTGAAGTGGAGTTGCCGCGAAGATTTTTCAGGTAACTCAATTATGGAGAAGCCAGGAATGCTCTAATCACAGAAATGTGGATCATTGTTCACAACCATAGAATAAGCCCGACAAATATGCAAGCAAATCCTTCTATAGAGAAACGGCTTGTAAGGGCATCTTCACCGGGTCGACCCAACCTGCTCGGGCGCGTCCGCGCAGATGTGCGGGAAGTGGCTTGACCCATCCGTCCCGACGCGTCCGACTCGATCCTTCGACGCACCTAATTGCCTGATCACTGGGTCGGTCCGGACACGGGCGGGTCGCGAGCATGTCCTCCCGTTGGTGCCTCTGGCCCACCCGTCAGCCAACACGGCGTTGGTCTAGACGCGCGCAGCGGCATCGACTCAGACGCGACCGGGGCAGCGATTCAGAGTGGCAGAAGGCTGACCGGCGGCAGCCTGCGCATCAATGGCGACGAGACGGCAAACTGACTGACTGGACACGTCAATATCGTCTCTTCGGCCTCCGCACCGGCATCCGATGCCGGGTCTTTTAAACTGGCCGCCGACCATAGTTGACCTCGCTCGACGATTTGGACAACCTAGGACACTATCTGCCAAACCAAAGTTAGATGGACTGAGCCTCGGGAGGAGCTCATAGATAGTAGTAATTGCCACCAAGGCACCGTTGAGCCATCTAACATGGAAGCAATCCCTCGTCCACGATCCCGATAGCCGCCGACCGTCGTGCCGTTCCTGGGTACCTTATCATTGTACCACTACGTCGTTGCCATATGCAGGAAAGAGGTCGAAGGATTCTCAAAAAAAAAAAAGGAAAGAGGTCGAAGGAAGGGAGCGTAGAGGCTAGATTCGGATCGCGTCCCCTGTCGCTCTACCAGACGACCCATGATAAGTTTCTATCGATCGGAGTAGTATTAAAATGTGGGAGAAAATTTCACCTCGGACTGCATCAATTAGGGATGCCCACCATTTTTTATGTATGTACATTAGGATTTTAACCTAGGTTACACACCAAGCCTTTTCCTCAGAGATAAATTATATGAGTATGGCAATTTTAAATTTGGTTATGCACCAAACCTAGTCCTCCGACGATAAATAGGAAACTGAATTCGTGCAAGTGAGGAATCGAACTCAGGTGTTAAAAGGTCTGTACGTCCGAGTATTCTCCGCAAGGGTAAATAGTAGTAGGAGCATGAGGAGTTTAATCTTGGTTATACACAACAAGGCTTATCCTCCCGGATAAACTGAACCCAAATTCGTGTTCGTGATGATCTGGACCCAGTTGTTATGTTTGCACACCCACCCTTCCATCCAAGTGAGGTGGGTTCACTCCCTAAATCATGAAATCACATCACTGATACTGTCCGATTTCAGCACTAATTTGTGCACCAGCGCCGAACTTTGAAGTATAAGAAGACTGCTAAATTTGACCCTTGGATTCGATCCTAACTTCAACCCTGTTGTGCTACTGCACACCCGTCCTCATTTGTACCACACTCCGTAAGCTCTTCTGCACCCCCTTTCGCCACCGAGTTCTTCTTCAGCTCTGATGTTTCTGCTGCCTCGCAGTCGCAGGCAAGCGAGCAATGGAGGGAGAGACCACAGAGAACATCTCCGTTCAGCGCTCACATGCAAAGTCCTGCCACACCATCATGCTTGCCTGCCTGCCTCTGCCTGGCTCCTCTGTTGTTGCAAAGCAGTGACGCAGTTGAGGTTTGGACGTTTGGTGACAATGAAAGCCCTCTCGGACGAGATGGGGCCAGAATAAGGGAGTAATACTTACCACCACAAAGTTACCCCTGTCCACCGACAGAGCCAATACAGAGTCCGACTCTCCAAGAGCCATCTTTGCAGAGCAATATATCAGTGAAAAAACACTACATTATGAATTTTTTACCAGTACGTATTTATTTTGGAGAAGATACAGTATGCTAGAGAGCTGATGTTCTGCAGATACATAAAGTTCTGTGTTAAAAAGCAAACTCATTTGAAACCAGATTCAGTGATCGACAGCAACAAACAACGAAACATCACAGTTCATGCATAATTTGTTCTTTTCCTTACATCCCAAAGGAATATGACTTTGGACTTCAAATCCCACATGTTTATCAAACATCACATCTCTAACGTACCATAGCTTTTCAAGATATCTTTTAACTTGCAGGCGTTGTTTCCATGAACTTCTCATTGTAATTTGGTTTCCACCATATAATTCTCATCTTTTCATAGCATCAATCTTTATTACTCTCAACAGTGTTCAGCATACTTTATGGTCGTTTTGCACGCAGAAGCTATTACTGTATATCACACATGGAAAACAATAAAAGGAGGTACTGTTTGCACAATACTTTGTTCATCCACAATGCACAAGACTACACAGTTGGACCGCCTCTGCATGCATTTCACATTTACACATCTTGCATTAGGTACTGAATCGAACATGGCTCTACATCTTACTATAGGAAGGGCCATCCCAAACATCAGATAGCAGCGCTAGCTGCAGGCCTATCCAGATAGGTGGTGAGCATGTGAGACATGGAAGAGAAATGATGTGAAACTCAGTGTTGGGCCCCCAACACTTGTCGAATGCACACCAGGCCATGGGCAAGTGGTCGGGGTGGAGCCCATGTCTGTGATGGGTCAATGCACAAGCACAGCAGCATCCCCCATACAACAGCAACGATATCCAAGAAGAAGATGCGCCTCAATTTACAGAGATATATGCACATTTTTTCTCCCAGGCTCCAAAACATCATCACCTTACAGGGAGCCCAACCACCAGCATGTACCATGATACTGAGCTGCTTTGTCCTCTAGATTGCTCGTTCCCACCCATTCAACTTGGCCGGGAGACAACGGGCGGTTGTACCACCTGCGCGGCATTTGATCCAGCACAACTGGGCGTCGTCCCGCCCGCAGGAGAAGAACATACAGGGAGCTCAGCAGTGCACTGAAGAAAGAGCCAGCAACGGTGACGACGGTTAGAAGCTGTGGAGCTGGGTGATCATCGCAACTAGTTCATCGCTGGAAGGCCGGTCAGCTGGCGAATCCGAGAGGCACAGGATGGCGACCCTGACGGCCATCAGCATCTCCTCTTCGTCGACCTCCTCCCCTGTGATGCTGCTGTCCAGTGCTTCTTTCGCTTCGCCAGAATGTTGCACATGACAGAGCCACCGAGCCAAGCTGCCACGTCCGCTTTCTCCTGAGAAAAACGGATCTGTGGGATCCCTCCCCGTGAGCAGAATGCCGAGGATCATGCCGAAACCATAGACGTCACACTTGTCCGTGTACCTGCACCATCGAATGTTTGGATCACAATGCGCAGAAAACACCTAGCAGCTGAAATATATGCAGATGGATGTACATGATACTATTGAAGATCTAAAAATCTTATTGGGGCGAACATACATGTAGAGTTAAGCAGAGCTTGTACAGAAAAAAGATACAAGCTCTATTAGAATTGATCGCTAAGTAAGAAAATAAGATCCACCTCAACAGAACAAACAATTGATGAGTTACTTTTATTTGGTTAAAAGTGCTTATATCTACAAAAATCAAATTCCCATAAGTTTCCTGATCTACAAAGTAACTTCCAATAAGTTCACTGATCTAGAAGCAAACAACTAGAGTGCTAACTAGGTTTATCTGAAAGAGGTTGGAATAAGAATATAGAATACCCACCCTCAAAGGATCTATTCTCTGATTGAGATATGGGAGGTCGTAGTGAAAAACATCAATTTAAATTTTTACGAAAAGGGTGGGCCAAGAACCGTATGCGCTCATGCGGGAATATATGGAAAGCAGAAGGATCAAAGGTAATTCAAAAAGGTCAGATGCAGGTTCCCTAACAAAGTAAAGGTTCTCGGATTACTAAAAGCAAAAGTTGGGTAACTTCATTAAGCCCTGTTGTATTCTTTATCAGCATGCTTTATATCTTCTCTCTTACTCATTTCAATGATTAAATGCCGCGGAAGCGAAGTCTATTCACCGTCAACACGATCACATATAACATGGAAAACAAAATTCAGAAGAGAGTCTGATAAAAGCAAACAGACAACAGCGTGCGCTAGCCAATGATTGCATACTGCTTACTGGGGACACAAAACTAAAGCAGATAATGAAAGAATCTATGGATGCAAATCAAATACATGGGGCATTTTTTTTTTGGCAGTATAATGTTGCCATGCTTATGGTTCTAGAAAAATATTTGATCTGTTATTATCACTTCACATTTTGGCAGTCAGATGTACAAGTACGACTTAATAAAATTATAACTAGTTAGGTATCAAAGTTTACGATATCCAGTGCCAATAGTAAATATCACATATCGTAGAGTTCCACCGATGTGAAATACCTAGAGTCCTTATCTGAGATTGTATATACAACAGATGAACATGTATGCGCATAGTATCTGTTTCTAGGGTTAATTTTCCTCATCGATTTACAATCAACAGACGCGCAAACCACATTGCGATTTTGATAATAGTTATATTGCCCACAGTAAGCTAACAGCTTTAGCTGAATTGAACACTGAAGTCTGAAAAATGAGAGCAGATATAATTTACCTGCCACTTTGGTAGCACTCTGGAGCAGTGTAGAGGCTGCCGGACGATTCTGGATCAGCTGAACCCAAATCAAGGAGCCTCGCAACCCCACAATCCGCGAGAACCGGTTCGAAGCCTTCCTCTAGCATGACATTGGACGGCTTGAGGTTGCAATGCAGTATCCTGGGGCTGCGCTCGAAGTGCAGGTACCGCAGTCCCCTGGCCACCCCGGCGGCAATCCTGTTCCTGGTGTCCCAGTCGAGGCTCAGCTGCTGCGACCTCACCCTCTTCATCACGTCCTCCAGGCTGCCTCCCGGAACGAAGTCGTAGACCAGCGAGAGCCGGTCGGGGTCGCGGACGTACGCCTTGAGGCCCATGACGTTGAGGTGCCGCACCCGGGCGAGCACCTCCAGCTGCCGCTGCACCCTCCTCATGTCAGACTTGGAAACCGCCAGCGGCGAGGAGTCGGGGTGGCTGGCGGTGTCGAGCCGCTTGACGGCGACGGTGAGGTCGCCGTCGAGGACGAGCTTGTGGTACGTCCCGCGGGGCCCGTGCGCGAGCGGGCGCGCGGAGGGGAGCGCGAGCTGGAGGCTCTTGGGCGAGATTTGCGGGGTGAAGGAGACGGGGCCCCTGGCGATGGCGGGCGCGTTCCGGGCGTGGAGGACGGCGACGCGGATGGCGTAGAGGAAGGCGAGGGAGAGGAGGAAGCCGGCGAGGGAGCCGAAGAGGACGCCGAGCGCGATGCGGCGCAGGCGGGCCGCGCCGCCGGCCTGGGCGTGGGGAATCTTGGGCTGCGGCGATGGGGGAGGTGGCGGGGCGACGGCTGGGGACTGGCTGGACATGGGCTCCGAGTGGAGCGGCTGGGAGGCGGCCGGCCGCGCGCAGAGCGGGGAGACGGCGAGCAGCAGCAGCAGGAGGAGGATGGCGGCGAGGGTTTTGGTAGGGTTCTTGCCCACCAAAATCCCGCCTCCTCGCGCCATTGAACCAAGAAACAGATTGACCGCGGAAAAGAAGGGAAATCCCTCGCTGGGCTAAGCTACGCAAAATGCTCAACGGATAGGGGATCGACGGGGAGAACTCCGGCTCAAGACGCCATTCTTTGCATGTTCCTCGCTCGTGAACAGGAGACTGCGGCTGCGAGAGAGGATGGATTTTAGTGGAAGTCTGATACCGAAACGAGGAACCTTTTCAGGGTTCCAACCTGAGAGAGATTTTGCAAGAGAGGGGAGGATTACAGCTCCCGAACTGGAGATTGGTTTGCAGTATCAGACTTGAACGCAGGTAGAAGTACCTACCTGAAGAAGCACCACTGGAACAGGACAGAAACGGCAGAAACGGCCCCCTTCCCTCCGCCACCACGGCACGGCAGAGCAGGCGCACGCGTTCCTCGCCTCCCACCAAGAACACCGAGGCTAGCCTCCTCAACGACGCCCACCGCGAGCAACCCCTCTCTCTCTCTCTCTCCTGTACCGAAGAGGCTTTAAGTTGAAACGGAACGGCGGAGCGAGAAGCAACAGCCCCAGCCTCTTCTCACTCGTGCAGAGCTCTGCTCGTGGAGTTTTACTCGGAGAGCAGAGCAAAGTAGCGTGGCGGCATTGGCGTGGGGAATCAAAAGGCCGAGGCTTTTCTCTCGGCGCGGGGCATCTCTCTCACCTCAGCACGCACACAGCCACAGACACAGACCGGAGCAGACATTCTCCTCTCCCTGGATTCCTTCCCATTTTTACCCTCTGGATTACCACGAGCGGTTCGGCCTTCGGGCTCTTCCCCCTCGGGTGGCTGTAGCATAGACGAGTGGGGGAGAGGGCAGCCCGAGACGGAGCAGGGGGCGCATCGGTATCTGTGCGCCACGCCCAGAACCTTGTCGCCAAAATGCTTATTTTAACCTGTCTCTCCTCAAAGTGAGAACTACTCTCTCTCCCTGCCCCCACACCGTGTACTGGGCTGGGCTACTATACCGAGCCCCAATAAATTTTCTTTTCCACGTTTGGTAGGCGAATTTAGCACAAGGGCAGAAAGAAAATACCGAACTCCCGCCTTTCTTCTTCCTCTCCCGTTTTTCTTCTTCGATCCCCGCCACAACTCTCGCCTGTTCCCCGAGCTCCCGTCCGCCATGGCGTCCAAGGGTTTCGTCAAACTCCGCTCCATCGCCGGCGTACCAAAAGAGAAGAAGCCGAGAAAGCTGAGAAAACCAACGTCGAAGCCGGATGGCTGGACATGCGCAGAGTGGGCGAAGGATTACCCACGGAGAAATATCGAAACAGACAACTGGAAGGACAGGACAGCGAGATCGGAGGAGGCACATGTCCTAGAGGCACAGGTGAACATGGAGGCGTCTGAGCGCCACCCGTGCGACCATGTCCCGTCCACCGCCTCTCCACTCGGCGCAGTACAACTCGCCGTGGGCAAGCCAAGTAGGCGTCGGATCTTCGGTCGGGTTCTCGCCGATATCGCCGGCCATGTTCCCGGAGAGCCAGGCAAACCCGGGTCAAAGGTTCTCGTCATCCCCCGAGTTCGACGGCGGGTTCAACCCGAATGTGCTCTTCCACTGCCCCACGCCTCGCCCGCCGGACTTCAACGTCGACATCAACGTCCCCTACGCCATCTTTTTCACAGACGCCGCAGATTGATGGCTATGCGTCATGCCATCTTCCGTCACGGCACAGTTCATCGTCCGTAAATTTCGGCGACATGGACGCCCGCAAAGTGTTCGGCGGAATGGCGGGCGACTCCTACATGGCGGAGATGATCGCGTCTAGCTCCGTGTCGGTCGGGGGCTCGTTCTTCATGCAAGAGCAATCTCGCGCTGACGTCAAACATGGCCTAGACTCCCAGGATTTAGACGATGGCCAGGCCGATGACCAGACGCAAGACGAAGATGAGGATGAGGCCGAAGAGGACGCCATGACAACGGCCAAGGGCAAGGGGAAGAAGAAGAGAAAAGCGAGGACGTCGGCACCGTCGGAGCCCCGCGTCAAGTGGACAACGCTTGAGGACATGTGCCTCGCCGAAGCTTGGAAGTCCGTGAGCATGGACCCAATCACCGGCGCAAACCAAAACTTAGAGAACTACTAGAGGCGTGTCAAGCTGGCGTTCAATGAGCACAACCTATTGGACCCGGTGTACAACAAAGTTCACATGGAGTGCGACGAGAAGGCCATGACTAATCACTAGGGAATCGTGCAGCAATCGTGTAGCAAGGGGCACGACATTCTCGAAGAAATCGAGCGGCATCTAGTCAGTGGCCACTACTAGGGAAAATCTCACTATCGGCGCACCCAAATCATCTACCACCGGCGAGTTTCAGTTTGCCTATGACCCTCACGTCGGTGGTAATTCATTACCGCCAGCGAATAGCACCATTCGCCGGTGATAACAACACATACCACCAACGAGTGGACGAATTTGTCGGGGATAAGTCCCCTAGCACTAGCGCATAGATATTCGCAAAGGGTAAGAAAATTGTTCGCCGACGATATTATGTACCAGAGAAAAAAAAGGAAATACAAATATAAATATATAGAATACACAGATGAATACAAGAATACACAACATAAATGATAATGACAACAAAATACATATTAGCACAAGAAATAGTAGTAGTATTGAAAGGACATTTACTGTCTTAATAACTTTTGGTGTTCGTTAACAACTAGTAGACCTTTTTATAGTTTGCTATTGTCTACAGGTTGATATTTTACTAAGTGAAAAGGACCATTGGCCTACGGAACATTCCCTGCATTGTTACCTGTCACTTGGGAATTCCAGACCGGAGTCTCCGGTCTACCAAGACCGGAGTCTCCAGTGTGGTCCGAAGTTTCCCCAGGAGTCTCCGGAGGGGGCTTCAGTTTTCCTGCATGGGTCAGCCAGAGAGGTGGTCCAAAGCTTGGTCCGGAGGTAGGTCCGGAGTCTCCGGTCCGTGCCTCTGGCCGGAGTCTCCGGTGTAGAGGGACCGGAGTCTCTGGTCCACTTGGCTCCCAAGTGGGCTGGGTCATTCTGTTTGATGGTCTGGAGGCTGGTCGAGAGACTGACCGGAGTCTCCGGTGTACATACCGGAGTCTCCGGTCTGACTCTTCTCCAACGGTCAGAAAACAGTTCACTGGTGCGAAGGGCTATAAATAGAGGACCTTATCCCCTTCCTTCAGCCGCTCGTCCACCTCAAGAACACCATGTCCATTTGAGCCACCAAATCAACAAGATCTCTTCATCCAACCATCCAAAGTCATTGATCTTTCGAGAATCGAAGGAGGAGGCCTTGATCTACATCTTCACCAAGAGAGATCATCATTTCCCCCTCATTCACTTGAGGGCCCTTGCTCTAGTGTTTCATTGGAAACCCTAGCTTGTGATTTGGTTCTTACTAGCTTGTCTTTGATTGTTTGACAGCTAGCTTGTACTTGGGAGCCTCCAATTAAGTTGTGGATGTGTGCCCCGAACTCGTTGTAAAGGTGTCGGCTTCCACCTTGAAGGTTGCCATATAGTGGAAGAGGTGAATCGAACCCGTTGGGGTGAGGTTCATCGGAGAACAAGGGAGGCCTCTCGTGGCGTTGGTGGTTTGATACCACTCCCTCTCCAAACGTAGACGTACTTCCCCTCAAAAGGAAGGAACTACGGGAAACAAATCCTTGTGTCTCCTAGTGTTCCACTTTGGTTACTTCTATCCTTTACCGCAATATACTTATCTAGTTATTGCTTAGTTAGCACTTGTTTGTCATATAGGTAAATTCACTTTAGTTGCATAATCTAGAGAATTTACCTTTCATGTCAAACCCTAAATTGAAAAAGAGTAAAATTTGAAGTAGCACCTATTCACCCCCCCTCTAGGTGCCTATACGATCCTTTCAATTGGTATCAGAGCCTCGGCTCTTTATTCGGGCTTAACCGCCTAAGAGATTATGGGCAACCCAGAGGAGGGAGAAAGTGAGGCTAGCCATTCGGTGACCATGGTTGATCTCAAGAATTTGGAAACAAGCTTGAACTCTACCTTGGGCAACAAAATCCAATAGTTGCATCAACTTGTTGAGCAACTTGTTAAGGATAAGCAAACCTCACCTCCTCCCTCTCCAGAGGAAACACCACCAAACCCAAAGGCTAATGCTCCGGCTAAGCCTTTGGAGGAAGTGGCGGGGGATGAACATAATTCCACCACCAAAAAGGGTGATGGGAAGGAAGAGCACCATGTGGTTCCCGGATGGTACTCTCCCGACCCTCCAATCCTTCACCCTCATATAAATAATAGAGGCCGCCCACCTAAGTTAGCTGCACATACTTTTGCTCAATGGCAAGTTTTAATGAAGTCTCATGTGCGCAGCTCTTGCATTGATCTTTGGAATATTATTGAAGAAGGACTCAAAGTTGAGGATCCAACCAACTTGACTAGAAGAGAAGTGGTCAATAGCCAACTCAATGCGACTGCTTTGCACATGATCCAACTTGGAGTGGGGCCAAAGGATTTTCCCCACATTGAGCACTATAACACCGCCAAGGAAGCTTGGGATGCTCTCACTGACTTGTTTGTTGGTAATGAGAGTATGTGAAGAAATAGATATGATGCCTTAAGCAATGAGGCCGAAGGTTTGTTCATGAAGTATGGTGAGGATCATGAAGATATGTATCGAAGACTCAAATCCACAACCACCGCTTTTAGGAATGTTGGTGCCTCTCATATTGATGATGCTTGGATCAAGAGGAAGTATGTGAGTGCACTCATGCCTTTCGAGCCTACTGACTTGAAGAGTCTCCAAGGAAGACACGACTACCATCTCATGACCTCCAATGAAGTTATGCAAGAGATGGCCGCCTTCAAGGTTGCTGCCACGAATGCCAAAGACGCCTGTGCACGTGCCATTGGAATGAGTAGTGGTGTCAATCTTGCCTTGAAGGCCAAGGTTGTGGAGTATAAGGAATATGAAGGAAGTGATGAGGGACTTTCAATGAGCCATCCCGAAGATGTCAAGGTTGCTCAAGGTGAATACATGGCCTTCTATGCAAGAAACTTTTGGAAAGATCCCGCCAAGGCCAAGATGGAAATGCAACGAAGAAGCAACCCCATGATAAGTCCATTTTGCATCACTATTCTATGTCATAATTCACTATTATTCATTGATATATTTCGTATTGAGAGGTGATACTTATGTTATTTCATCTGTTTTTGCATGGTTGATGACTTTTGGAGCATGGACCGTCGAGGATTACGATGGAAAAGGTGCTGTTTGGAGGCAAAATTCGCGAAGATCAGAAAATCCGGGAAAATATATGGAAAATCCTATTTTTCCAGAAGACGAAGGAAGCCAGAAGGGGGCTGGAGATGGGCCACAGGGGTCCCACACCACCCCCTGGCGTGGGCCACCCTGGGTCGCGCCACCAGGTGGTGTGGCCATCCTGGTCCACCCCTGGCACTCCCCTCTGGCGTATATTATCCTCCCGAAACCCTAAGACTCGGGGAGCAACCACAGAAAGATTTCGCTGCCTTTGCGGGGCAGAAAACACCGAGAGAGAAAGATCTCTCCGGCAGACAGATTTCGGCCGGGGGAATTCCTTCCCGGAGAGGGGAGATCGTCGCCATCAACACCATCATCAAGCTGGACTTCATCGGGATCATCATCATCACCACCATCATCACCATCAGCACCCTCATCACCATCTCCATATTGTTGTAACAATTGGGTTGAATCTTGCATAGTTCATAGGGGAAACTTTCCCGGTGTTGATTACTCTTTGTAGTTGATGCTATTGAGTGAACCATTGAATTATTGTTTATGTTCAGATTGTTATACATCATTATTCCATCTCTGATCATAATCCATATGATGTCTTGTGAGTAGTTCGTTTTGTTCTTGAGTACATGGGAGAAGTCATGTTGTTAGTAGTGGAGTTGTGTTGAGAAAGATTCAATAGTTTGATATTTAAGTTGTGGTGTACTTCTTCTAGTGGTGTCATGTGAACATCGACTACATGACACTTCACCTATATGGGCCTAGGGGAATGCATTGTGTATTTGGATACTAATCGTAGGGGTTGTCGGAGTGACAGAAACCTGAACCCCCGTTAGGAAACCATAGCACAAGGGACGTAAGGGTCTTAGAGTTTAAAGTTGTGGTTAGGTTTCTACCTTAATTACTTTCTTGTACTTACGGATGTTTGCAAGGGGTATAATCACAAGTATGTATTAGTCCTAGGAAGGTCGGTACATTAGCAAAGGTTCACCCACACAACACTTAGCAAGCTAAAGAAGATTAATCAACTATATGAAGCGAAAGCACTTGACAGTCTTCCCATGTGTCCTCGAGAACGTTTGGTTATCTTAAGTAATACAACTGGCTTGTCCTTTGCTGCATAAAGGATTGGGCCACTTGCGCATTTATTCCTCTGTCTTTATTTACTCGTACTTTGTTTACTTGCTTTATCAAAAAACCCTAAAAATCCGTTTGCTAAGTATTTGCAGATAATTCCTGATCCATACCACTATCCAGCACCTTCTGCTCCTTATTGGGTTCGACACTCTTACTTATCGAAAATACTGCGATACACCCCCTATACTTGTGGGTCATCAAGACTATTTTCTGGCGCCGTTGTCAGGGAGTGAAGCGCTACTAGAGAGTGGAACTGGTAAAGGAAACTTCTACTATGAGTATTGTTTACTTCTATTAGTTGCTTTATTTTCGATATGGATAATTCGCTGAGTTTCTTATTTGGTAATGCTACTACCACTGCTAAGGCAGTAGATGAACCACCACCTGCTGAGAATGATGCTTTCAAAATACCTACAAGAATTATTGATCGTGTTATGGATAACTACTATGTTGGGGATGGAACTGTCCATCCCGGTGATCATTTACTCTTTATACACGAATTATGCGGGTTGTTCAAGTGTGCAGGTATTACTACAGATCAAGTTAAGAAGAAGTTTTTCTCATTATCACTGAAAGGAAGAGCTGAGGAATGGTATAAGCTGTTGAAGAATGGTCAAGCTCTGGAATGGGAGGAAATAGTACCTCTCTTTTATTCAAAGTTTTATCCTCCTAGTGAGATTCATAAAGATCGGAATCAAATATATAACTTTTGGCCCCTTGATGGAGAGAGTACAACTCAAGCTTGGGGGAGATTGAAGTTACTAATGCTCAAATGTCCCATTCATGAGCTCCCCAACAATATTATTATCAATAAATTTTATGTAAGGCTTCCCCTTCATGATAAATATTTATTGGATGCTTCTTATGCTGGATCATTCACTCGCATGGAAGAAGAAGCTAAATGGGATCTTCTGGACCGTATTCAAGACAATGCTGAAGCTTGGGAGAATGACAAAGGTAGAAAGTCAGGTATAAATTATGATTATGAATGCATTGAATCTTTTATGAGAACTGATGACTTTCAAAATAGTAAAAGTGCTTATGGTCTAGACTCTCAAGCTATTGCTTCTTATTTTAAGGCTTTTGCTTCCTACATTGAAGTGCCTAAAAATAAGTGGAATAAGTATCATGAACCTTATAAAGATATTACTAAGAGTGTTCCTGCAAGAAATACTGAAGTTTATACTGCTAATCATGTCTTACCTAAACCTTATATTGAGAAAATGTCTTTCCCAGTTAAGATAAAGGAACATTCTATGATAGCTAGTATGGTTAATGAAAGTACACATAAAGCTGTTGAACTTGATAAAAAAATGGTTGATGAACCTATAATAGCAAATATGAAAGACTTTGTTACTAAATATGAAGAAGAGGAACACACTATCCTTTGTAAGGATACCTCTAATATTATTTCACAAAGTAGTGTTATGAGAGTTAGTATTCCTGTGTTTTCTGTTAGAATAAGTGATCATTGCTACGATGGTCCTTGTGATAGTTATATTGTTAAGTTTATGCATGATACTGAAAGTTACTATGAGAGAGGGAAAAGTGTTCTTATTTATCTCAATAATATCAAGTTTCCCCGTTTTATGCTGAAAGTTTTTATGTTGCACTTATTTTGCCTTCCTATGCAAGTAGCCTCTGGTTTCAACAACTTGTTTGTTTAAAAAATTCCATTGCATAGGAAGTGGGTTAGACTTAAATGTGTTTATTTTTGCTTCTTAATGCTCTCTTTCACTTCAAGTCATATTCCTGAGTGAGCGTCTTCAAAATTATCATGCCCATCTTAATGGCTATAAAGAAAGAGCTTTTTGGGAGACAACCCAATTTGTTTTTGCTTTCAGTTTGTTTTTGTTTATTTGAGTCTTGTAAGTTATTACCTCGGTAATAACCTCTCCTTATCCTTTTTGTTTGGTTTTTGTGTCAAAGATCAACCTCTAATGAGAGAGAAGTAAGATTTGGGGAAGTTGCTGTCCCAAAATAGATTTTTTTGTGCTTCACCATAAACATTCGTGAGAGATCTCTGTAAGTCAGATTGAGCTGTAATTTTTTGTGCTTCTACCCCAAGTTGTTATTTAACTTTCGCTAGTTTTGCACCTTTTGATTTGAGCAACAGAAGATTTTCGAAAAAATTGATCTTTACCTACTGGTCGGTTTTGACGGATTTTGCCTCTCTTGCATTTGCTTCTTTATTCGATTTCCTTTTTGAATTATTTTTGGGTTTTCGGAAGGAGTTGCTACAGTAGCTTATGTTTTGATGGTTTTTAGTTGAAGTTGAACTCAAGAGGTTTTATCACTTCACTTATACTAATGTTGCTAATGAGAACTGTGTGAAGTTTTGTGTGAAAGAAATTTCCAGGTAATGGAGAAAATGGTGTAATGAGGAAGTGAAAGGTTTTATGACTCAAGTAATAAGTGTATGAAGATGAAGATATCGATGATATTCAAGTGGTGACTCCGGAAGAATCTACTAGATACCAAATTCAGAGACCTGCAGAGTCCGTTTTCAAATAGGTAATAGTTCTGGTAAGAAAAGTTCCGCGAAAATATTATCCAACTATATTTTTATAGTTTTTAGTCAATAAGGAAAGCTACAAAGCGAAAGAGGGACGGAAACGGAGCCAGGGTGGCTCACACCACCCTGTGGCGCAGACCCATCCCTGGCCGCGCCACTAGGTGGTGAGTCCACCCCGGACTCCTCCTCCGACTCGTTTTCTCCCAATACCTTCCTTTTGATATGAAACTTCGTAATATATAATCCCCCGGATCTCCCGAGGTTCGTATATCGTGTTTTCGTCGTGTTTTTGTTTCGATCTTTCTCTGCTAGGACATACTCTTTGAAGGTTTAGAAGCACAATGGTGTCCGCCAAGGATAAAGGAAAGGAGCCTATGGAAGAAGATCTCCAAGACCCCGGGAAGGAGAAGGAGATCAAGAGTGAAGACGAAGAGGAGGCAAAGCACACCGGCACTACCGTTGCAAGCATTGGAGTGGTGGAGAACCCTGCCAGGATCAGGAGGACTGCACAGATGTCAACTGGAGGGAAGCCTCTGCGTCACTGTTTGGCACTACGGACACCTTCTCCAAGCACCAAGAATACTTTCCATACCTTTATCCATAACCATGCAGGAAAAGAAGACTCCAAGAGGGAAGAGTGGAAAAAGAATCACAAGAGCTGGGATCCACAATCTAACATGATCATGCACCGTATCGAGCACAACTCGGAGTTGATTCGTACTCTCACCTTCGAGATTGAGGACTTAGGGAAACTGATCAAAGAGCTCATCAAGAGGATACCACCACCACCGAAGGAGTAATTCGTCATCAGGTTTGGCATCCCCTTGGCTTGTTCCAATCTTGGGGGAGTGTCGCGGTATCATATCACTATCTTCTATCTTTTTACCTTATTAGTAGAGTCATATCATGAATAGAGAAGTTATTATGTAGGATGGTTTGCATTATGGAAGTGTCCCCTCTCTCGTTAGATATGTATCCCTTGGTGTGAGTTGCCGTTATGGAATATTAATGAGAAGTTCTATCATTCACTCTTTTGCATAGCTTATATTAGTTTTCAATTCGTGGTTATATGATTGATCTTGTTGTTAGTATTGGTATCACTTTGGGATCATTGAGTTAATTTAGTTGGTTTTGGCAAACCTGGCTCGAAAGAGCAACACTATTTTTGAGAGTTGAATGAAAAGATAAAAGTACTCTTAAAGAAATATAATTTCATCATCTTTCTTTCTTGATTTGCTCATAAGTTTAGTATCCTCTAGTTAAGATCTTTTGTGCTTCCAAGGAAGATTGCTTGTTTGATTTTATCACTTGTATGTTTGTTTGTTTCCTTCAACTCTTATACTTGCTACCCAGCCTTGCTAGCCAAAAACCTGTACCGAGAGGGAATTCTTCTCGTGCATCCACTCCTTTAAACCAAAACCTATGCCATTTGTGTCCACCATACCTACCTAGTATCATTATTGCTATTCCAAGTAAATTCTTGTTTTATCTACCTTCCATATTAAACTTGTTATGTGAAAATTAGTGATTAAAGCTCTCACGAACTTGATGGCACACTTTACTTTCTTGCACTTAATAAACTTGAACCATTGTGCTCACCTATGTTGCGTATATGCTTGCGCTTTGTAAGTTGTGAACTAGCAGAACCATGTTGTCATGGGGAACGCTTTCAACATTGCACTGGTACTTTGTACCTAGTTGATATCATGTTCTTTTGTTGGGGGGATAACCCCGGGTAGGGTCACTCCGGGGTATAAGGGCCGAGTTAGCCGAGGGTCGGCAAGGTCAAAGCGGATGCTGGCCGAGTCACCTCAAGGCAGGCCGGATCACGGAGTAACGACCGAGGTCGCCTAACATTGTCTCGTCCGACTCAAGGAATAAGTCGGAGACACTTGTTTAGCTTATATGCAGGAACAGGTGTGGCCGGATCAACTGTGATCCGGATCCTCGTTTGGCTTCTAGGAGAAGGAAGGAATCTCTCTGGTCAAAAAGAAGGCCCGGTGCATACTGGATGAGCGAATAAAGCAAGGGCAGGACCACCGGATCGTGGCCGACAAGGGTGACGATGCTCACGTCGGCTGACGCAGGCGCCGCAGAGGCAGCGTCGCTAAAGCAAGAGTGACGCGGGGGAAGAGCACCCCTGTCGGGTTACTACTTTGGGAGGAGGCATATTCTTAGGAATATGCCTCCACGTATGCCCTAGGCCAGGACCGAACCACCCCTATATAAGGGGGGTTGGGGTTCTGGTAAGGGGGGTCTTTTCAGAGACATAGCAAGGAACACACTTGCGGGTCTAGGGTTCTTGGGCTAGTTAATAGGCAAGAGTAAGAGAGTTTATTCTTCCTCCTCTTATCAATACAGCTCGAGGAGCACTTGTAATCTTGGAGACTGAACATCAATACGAAGTTTCTGTGTAGAGAATCACTCTACTATCCCTCCCTGGATTCCCCTAGTGCATATTAGTCCCCACCTTTAGCCTATCCATGGCATCTGCCGTGACACCACCACTACAATTGGCGCCCACCGTGGGGCTAGCGGCGCTAGCAGGGGTGAAGATCCGGACGGGAAATTTCATCGGCACCGGTGAACGCATCGTCTCCGGGCTCGTTCAACGCTTCGGTGTGCTGGACTACGTCAGCGACAACATTGGCTGCTTCGGCACGGGCCCCCTTCCGCGCAACGACGTCTTCGTCAAGCTCGGCGCGCACAAGGTCTATGTTGCTGTGGACGTGTCTTGCGTTCATCCGCGTCGCGTCGTCGATGCGGGGGAACCACCCTCATGGCTCATGGGCGCCAGACGCTCGCCCCCCGGACCATGCAGAGGTGATGATGACTGTGCCAGGCGCGGGCACAAGCAAGGAACCGGCGCCAGACCCGGAGGTAACACCCAAAGCACCGAGGAAAGCTAGGGGTCCTCCACTAGAGAGGCCTGAGAACGTGCTGAGGGAAGCTATGGATTGCTTGGCTAACCCGGTGGCAGCAGTGCTAGATCCGGCTCAGGCACAGGCCGAGCTAGAGGAGACCCGGCGAAAGATACTGGAAGGCGCAAAGAAAATAGCAGCGGCCCAGCAGTCGTTGAACATGACGCTGCGTGAGTACGCGAAAGCGAACAAGGTAGATGAAGTGAGGGTAAAAGGGAAAAATCTCATAAGCGAGATGAACAGAGAAGGTGATGATGGACCAGAAGGGTCGGAAAACTATCTGTCTGTGGGGTTGCCGAAGTATAGTACCCTGGCAAAGAACCTCAGAGCAGCAGATGCCGCGGCGTTCGAGCTAGAGGGTCTGACGGGCGAAGCCCGCCAAAGACAGCAAGACCGGGTTAACGAGCTGGTCTGGATCGCGAACAGGCAGAATGAGGAGCTGTTGAGAGGTAACCCAGAGAGAGTTGGAGCTTCTAAGATCATCCATTCGGTGATGGGTAACCCGGAGAAATCCGCTGGAGCCGCATCATCGCCTCATGGTGGCCCTAGAAGAGAAGAGGTAGTAACCTCGGCCAGACGGAACAAGCAGATCGTTCCGTACGACCCAACGCTGCAAGGAAAGGAAAAGAGATACGAAAAACGACGATCGACGTGTGAGCCGAGGTAAGGTAACCACGACCAAGGCAATGCCGGTCAAGGAAATGCTGCCAACGGCAATGCCGGACAGCGAAACTCGGCAGGAGCGGGTCAACCGCAGCAGTGGAATGCACCAAGGCAAGAGCAAAGTGCCGGCCGTGGTATGCAACAGAGAGGTGCACAACGAGAACAAGACCGATACAATGATGGAGACTCGGAGATGATGAATGCCCGATACGCAAGACCGGACTATCATGTGATAGGGTCGAGATTGGGAAGCAGAGATTTGATGCCGGATGACGCCAGGCTAAAACTGGATCGCCTATATAGGTCGGAACAGATCGAATGTCAAGGTCCTCCGGGTCCAGCGTGCTTCGGACCCCGGATCATGAAGGAACCGCCAGTACCCAATTTCCAATTACCCAGGGGCACGAAGACGTATGACGGCAGTACAAAGCCAGAGGATTGGCTAATAAACTACGCAACAGCTGTGAAAATTGCAACTGGCAACTTGAGGTGGGCTGTACGATATGTACCCCAAATGTTGGAAGGTCCATCTAGGGTTTGGCTGAATAATTTTCCACCCGGAAGCATCAATTGCTGGATAGATTTTGAAGAAATGTTCATCAGCAACTTCTCAAGTACGTATCAGAGACCGAATAGACCACAGACCCTGGCAATGTGCAAGCAGAGATCTAATGAAACGGACCGTGAATTCTTGACCCGGTGGTGTACCGTGAGAAACTCGTGTGAGGGAGTCATAGAGTCACAGTCTATAAAATGGTTCGCACAAGGATGTAGATATGGCAGCGAGTTGTGGATGAAATTGCAAAGGAAAATGCCAGTCACATTGGCAGAGATGATCCGAATCGCAGATTCTTATGCTTTGGGTGATCCGACTCAACCTAGGATCGTGTCGAACGAGTCAAATGAGGAGTACTATCCGAGGGACGGATCCGGGTCATCCCAGAGGAACGATTACAAGGGAAAAAGGAGAGACGATAGACCGGACCATCGATATGGTTCACAACAAGTTGCGGCCGTGAATCAAGATCAGCTCGGGGCAGGGAGCAACCAATGCCAGAGAACGGGAGGACAATGGACTCCTCGGAACAATGGCAAGAAAACATGGACTCCGGAGCAGAAGAAGCAATGGCAAGAAAAGAAAGATCGTCCGAGATATACCTACGAGTCAATGTTGGACCAGCCGTGCAAGTTTCACACGCCAAATCCAAACAGCCCGGCGGGTCACACGACGAGACAATGTGAGTGGATGCGCAAGATAGAACAAGGTGGTTCGGGGAATGCTCAGGCACCCCGGAATGATCAACCTCGGCAGGAGTTACCCCGGCAGCAATTGCTCTCCGGAGCAAACACGCAGCAACTGATGTTGCCTCCCCCTCCGCCGAGGTATGACAACAGTGAGAGAAGAGATGCCGTGCATCAGATAGAAAACCAGCAACAACCGGATCAGAGGTACTCCGGAAACGAGGGAAGAAATGAATACAGGGAACATCACCAGAGCTATTGTGTGTTCACAACAGAGGAAACAGATAGGAAAAGCTTGCAGCACCGACATATGGAGGTTAACGCGGTTATGCCTGCAGTGACGAGGTACATGTCTTGGTCGGACCAGGAAATTACCTGGAGCGTCAAAGATCGTCCCAAGCTTATGCCAAGTCCGGGCTCGTATGCACTAGTGTTAGATCCGACGTTCATTGGACCAAACATTAATGTAAGGTTCTCCAAGGTACTGATCAACAATGGCAGTAGCATTAACATCATGTATGCGGATACGATGCGCAAGTTGGGCATCTCGGAGAACATGCTCCAGGCTACAAGAACAACTTTTCACGGTATCGTGCCAGGCATATCTTGTGAGCCTATAGGCAAAGTCCGGGTCGACGTGCTATTCGGTACGAGGGATAACTGCCGAACCGAAAATCTGGAGTTTGAGGTGGTAAACTTGGAGAGCGCGTATCATGCATTACTCGGGAGACCAGCACTGAGCAAATTCATGGCAAGTTGCCACGTTAGTTATCTGAAGATGAAGTTGCCCGGGCCAAATGGAGCAATTACTATCGCTGGGGATTTCCGACGTTCTATGGAGTGCGCTTCAGCCGGGTCTAACCTAGCCGAGTCACTCGTAATTGCCCAAGAGAAAAGAAAAATCCAAGAAGTAGCGGCATTAGCTCAGTCCGCGCAGCAGTATATGCCGGTGTTAAGTAACCCGCATGGAAGTGTTTCATTTCAAGCCGCGAAGGACACCAAGAAGATCCCGGTGGATAACATGTTTCCGGAGCGTACCGTGACAATTGGGGCCGGGTTAACTGACAAATAGGAAAGCGAGCTCGTCAACTTCCTCCGTGAGAATCGGGATATTTTTGCTTGGTCCACGCAGGACTTGCAAGGTGTTTCGAGGGAGTTGGCCGAGCACTCTTTGAATGTAAGACCCGGAGCAAGGACGGTGAAGCAGCCTCTCCGATGCTTCGCCGAGGATAGGAGAAAGGTCATTGGTGACGAGATAGCTCGGTTGCTAGCAGCAGGATTTATCATGGAAGTGCTGTATCCGGATTGGCTCTCTTATCCGATGCTGGTAGAAAAGAAAAAGGATGATCCGAACGTGGCAGTGGTTTGGCGTATGTGTATCGATTACACGAACCTGAACAAGGCGTGTCCAAAAGATCCATTTCCACTGCCGAGGATAGATCAGGTTATCGACTCTACCGCAGGATGTGAACTGTTGTCGTTTATTGACGCTTATTCTGGTTTCCACCAAATACCTCTGAACCCGGATGATCAAATAAAAACTGCCTTTATTACCCCGTACGGGGCTTATTGCTATTGCACTATGCCGTTTGGTTTACGAAACGCAGGAGCAACGTACCAAAGATGTATGCAAAAATGTTTGCACGATCAAATAGGTCAAAATGTACAAGTCTACGTGGATGATGTGGTTATCAAGACCAAGGAAAGCGCAACGCTCCTTGACGACATAAGGCAAACATTCGCGAACTTGAGGAGATTCCGGATGAAGCTTAACCCGGAGAAATGTACCTTCGGTGTCCCGGCTGGGAAATTACTCGGATTTCTCGTCTCTAGCCGAGGTATCGAGGTTAACCCAACTAAGATCCGAGCCATCGAACGAATGGAGTTGCCGAAGTGTCTCAACGACGTCCAGAAGTTCACTGGATACCTGGCATCATTGAGTCGGTTTGTATGTCGGTTAGGGGAAAAGGCACTGCCTCTCTACCAACTCATGAAAAAATCAGATAAATTCGTTTGGACGCCGCAGGACGATGATGCTTTTGCCCACTTGAAAAAGATGTTGGCCACCGCACCAGTGTTAGCTTCTCCACTGTCGAAGGAGCCAATGTTGCTCTACATAGCCGCAACCAACCGAGTTGTAAGTGCAGTGATTGTAGTGGAACGAGATGAAGAGGGTAAGTCGGTGCAGAGACCAGTGTATTACTTGAGCGAGGTATTACCTGCCTCAAAATAGAACTACCCGCATTTTCAAAAGGTGGCATACGGAGTTTATATGGCGGCAAAGAAGTTAAAGCACTACTTTGAAGAGCATCCCATCAAAGTCATATGCGAAGCCCCCATATCCGAGATAATGGGTAACAAAGATGCGAATGGCAGAATTGCGAAATGGGCAATTGAGCTAGCACCATACGCGCTTCAAAGACGATAGAAGAGAAGCGATCAAGTCCCGTGTCAGAAGCGGACTTTTTCGTGGATTGGGCCGAGGTACAATACGAACCACCGCCACCGGATCCGAACTACTGGAGGATGCACTTTGACGGATCGAAGACCAAAACCGGATTAGGTGCCGGGGTTGTGCTTACCTCGCCAAAGAAGGATCAGCTCAAGTACGTATTGCAGATCCATTTCGCGGCATCGAACAATGTCGCTGAGTACGAGGCTCTTGTGCATGGTCTCAAAGTGGCAAAGGAAATTGGCATACGTCGGATAATCTGCTTTGGCGACTCAGATCTAGTAATATAGCAAGTGTCCGGAGTGTGGGACGCCCTGGATCCAAACATGGCACTATACAAATTTCATGTGTAGAAAATCTCAGGTTACTTTGAGGGGTGTGAATTTCATCATGTACCTCGCGTGAAAAACGAAGCTGCCGACATGCTGTCGAAGCTCGGCTCGGCCTGACAGGCAATTCCACCGGGTGTTGCATTGGAGCACCTCAGAAAGCCATCTATTAGGCCGTCCCCAGGAACCGATTCAATCTATGTCCCGGAAAACGAGGAATCCGGAGCTGGGCCCATGGATATTGACATGGGAGGTAGTGTGCCGAACCCGGGGATTACCTCGGCAAACCCGGGGACTACCTCGCCAGACCCGGGGACTGTTCAGCGTGATCCGGCTGAAGTTATGCCAGTGGATCGGATGGAAATTGATGAGGAGATGTTCCCTGCGCGAGTAGTACCAGCTTGGGCACTACCTATATACCAGTTCTTGAAAGATGGAACGTTACCCACTGAGGAAGTGCTAGCCAGGCAAACTCAGAGGAGAACCAAAGCTTACACAATCATCAATTCCGAGCTGTACAAACGGAGTGTAACCAATGTCCTCCAGCGGTGTGTTGATCCGGAAGAAGGACTTGACATCCTCCGAGATATACACCAAGGAGAATGCGGGCATCACGCCTCATCCCGGGCCTTAGTGGCAAAGGCATTCCGGCATGGATTTTACTGGCCAAGCGCCTTGGAACAAGCAGAAGATCTGGTGAGAAAATGCAATGGTTGCCAAAGATACGCCACCAAGACACATATGCCTATGTCGGAACTCAAAACCATACCAATTACATGGCCATTTGTCGTGGTGCTTGGATATGGTTGGCCTGCTCAAACCAGCAAAAGGAACATGACGCACATTCCGGTCATGGTGGACAAGTGTACAAAATGGATTGAAGTGAAGCCTATAAGAAATGTGATGGAGCTACTACCGTGACATTTCTCAAAGACATCATCTTGAGATACGGTTATCCTCATAGTATCATAACTGATAACGGCACCAATTTTGCTGAAGGAGCATTTGCACGATTCTGCCGAGATAAGAAAATCCGACTCGACATAGCCTCGGTAGCCCACCCCGCGTCGAACGGACAAGTGGAAAGATCCAACGGATTAGTGCTATCCGGGATAAAACCACGGCTCATTGAGCCGCTGCAAAGATCAGCGGGGTGCTGGATAGAAGAACTACCAGCGGTATTGTGGAGTTTAAGAACAACTCCGAATCGATCAACAGGCTACACGCCATTCTTTCTGGTATATGGGGCGAAGTCAGTATTACCGGACATAGAGCATGATTTGCCTAGGGTCACCCAATACACAGAGGCCAAGTGCAAGAAGCCCGCAAAATGATGTTGATCTGCTGGAAGAAGCGAGAACTGCACCGCCCGGATCCGCCATATATCAACAAAATCTCCGACGCTATCATAGCCGGAAAGTGTGCCCCCGAGTCTTCTGGGAAGGCGATCTGGTGCTCCGGTTGGTGCAGCTTACCACTGGCATGCATAAATTATCCCCCCCCTTGGGAAGGACCATTTATCGTGAGCAAAGCATTGCACAATGACTCTTACTATCTCATAGATGCAAAGCCACAGGAAAAGAACAAGGCGGACAGGTCCGGAGAGGAATCCAAGCGACCGTGGAATGTAGCACTACTTCGCCCCTTCTACACTTAGCCAAAGAGTGTATGTACCCAAATCATCCTCATATGTCGGTATGTATGTCGGCAATGAGCTTATCAATGGAATAGCGGAGCCTCGAGCAGTAACTCGGGGACTGCCTTAATAAATAATTGTTGTTACTTTTTATGCGTTAGTTGGAATGACTCGTTTCGCTTAACCCAGATTAGTAATGTGTGAGCACCAAAAACCCAACCCTTCGACTTGCTGCTGTCCAACAAGAATTGGCTTCATGGCAAGCAAGGGAACAAGTTTGGAATTGCGTAGCACATGAAAAACTACTAAGGAAACGATCCTATTCTAGCTAACGTTTGTTTTTTCGACTAACCCCGTATTTACTTTCAAGCTATTATGTTGAATTATTTTGAGCCAAGCCTCAAAGTTTCTCAGTATTGTTAAAACGATTCTTGAGGCTCGGGTTCGTAAGTCGTAAAACCGAATCAAGGTAGACACGGATCAAGCCGGAGAATTGGACGAACAAGAAAATGAAACTCGGGGACTACGCCCAAGTTAATCCGGCATACAAGCATAGTAGCAAAATATTATGTATTCGGCATACAATTGCACCCGGCATACCGGGGATCTGATAAATTTTCAAGTTTTTTCAACTAAGGAGCGGCAGGAGGAGGAAGTTCGGCGTCATCATCACTGTCTTCAATATCTAAAGCAGCATCTTCTCCATCATCGCCCGACCCATCCTCCACGTTCTCCATCTGCTCCTCCTCGCCAGATTCCAGAAAGCTCGGCCCCTCAACCCAGTCATGGACTGGAGAATATTCGATGAGGCTGTAGGCGCAAGCCTGGTGCCGAGCTACCCACTCCGGATCATCGGTCCATTTGGATCCGGTGTCGACGGGTGAGGAGGCTCGATCGATTTTCTCGTACCATGAAAGGATATGATGGAGAAGGTATTCGCCAAGACGCCCATGATTCCCTCCAGAGGTCAAGTTGAGTCTCAATCTCCATCAGTTTTTCCGCAAATAGCGTGATCCTTTCCGGAGCATCCTCGCTTGGCCAGAATGTGTTGAAGATCCGGACCGCAACGTCGAGGAGATCTTTTCCATAGTTCTTGATAGTTTCCACCCGAGCTGACACGCTAACCAACAAGTCCTCCATGTCTAAGGGGATTCTCTCACCGTCAGGAGCAATGGGAGTACCCCTCTCTTGGCAGAATTTGGCAACGGCGACCTTGGCGATGGCATTACCCTCCGAAAGTTATCCAAAATAAGGAAAGGGAGGATGTCAAGCAAAGGCATATGAGTGACCGGAAAACTAGGCTCGGGCAAGGAGAAGAAACTTACGTGAGATATGGCGATGGATCCGGTCAACTCCTTGATACAACTATCGCATCTCTGGCGAAGTTGTTCAAGCTCGGCAAGCGCCGACCCAAGCCGGACTTCGGATTCCTTGAGCAGATCCTGGTCCTTGGAGATCTGAAGGGTAAAGCGCTCACGCTCCTCGGTGAAGTTCTGGCCAACTTTCTGGAGCTCGGTTTTGTGTTGGGCCTTCATCTTCTCCATCTCGGCCTTGAGTTTGGCTATCTCGCCGTCCTTGGTCCAGAGGAGGGAGAGCTCATCGTCCTTCTTCTTCAGCTCGGCTTGATGTTGTCCTGCTTGTTCGAGAAAATGCAGCATCATATATCAGGCACGGGCACACTATCCTCAAGCGATGCTGAAATAGTGTGTTGACCCGGCGAAGCCGAGGAGTGAATGTTTGCCGAGCGAAGAAAAATAAAGAATGGAAAACACAGCGACGTTGGCCGAAAGGGGACATACCTCGGATTTCCTCCAAGTTTTTCCGCATAATCTTGTTTTCAGCCTCCACCCCAGCTACAAAAAAAGAATAAGGAGGTTAGTCCGACAGAAACAAACGATGCGGTGAGGTGTTAAGAGAGGAAATCACCCCTCTTTTCATGCTCCGTGCCAAGTGCAACGTGTTTTGCGCGCAAGATCTTATGGGTATCAAGCAGGTGCTGAAACTCGGTGCTCCGACGGTTGGTGGTTACCTGTCAAAGGCACAGGCGTGTAAAGTTAGTTCGGTGCATATTCGAAGTGTACAAGATCCGGGCCAAGCGGAACCTAACCCGGCTCTAGGTGTGTGCATATTCGAAGTGTACAAGATCCGGGCCAAGCGGAACCTAACCTGGCTCTAGGTGTGTGCATATTCGAAGTGTACAAGATCCGGGCCAAGCGGAACTTAACCCGGCTCTAGGTGTGTGCATATTCGAAGTGTACAAGATCCGGGCCAAGCGGAACTTAACCCGGCTCTAGGTGTGTGCATATTCGAAGTGTACAAGATCCGGGCCAAGCGGAACTTAACCCGGCTCTAGGTGTGTGCATATTCGAAGTGTACAAGATCCGGGCCAAGCGGAACTTAACCCGGCTCTAGGTGTGTGCATATTCGAAGTATATGAGATCCGGGCCAAGCGGAACTTAACCCGGCTCTAGGTGTGTGCATATTTGAAGTTTACATGCAGCTACGTTGATCTTCTAAGGAGCATCCGGCCGAGTAACAAGTTACTCCGCCGGAGGCTCGGGGACTAATGGTTATTATCTACAACATGTAAAGAAGAAACGATGTACCTCCATCATACGCCTAGCAAGGTTAATGGCCTTGGCGACGGTATTCATCTGAGCGGAAAATTCAGCTGGGTCGGACTTTTCCGGGAGATCGTCATTGTAGACGAACTCCGCCTTATTCCAGTTCATGACAAACTCGATGAGGCTCGGAGGGTACCGTTCGCCAGTGGGCATATGAGGCGCCACCAAGCCCTTGGCATGAGCTTCTTTCCTTTCAATCAGGGCAAGAGTCGGACTAGTGTGAAGAACCATCTGCTGCGAATCAGCTGGCTCGGCAGGAGGATCCATCACTGCTGGTGATTTCTTTGGAAGCATCGACAACAAAGTTCGCTGCCCAGCCTCGACGGAGGTGGACTTGCCTTTGGCCTGCTGGGAGGAAGTGACCATAGTGGATTTTCCCTTGGAAGCCGCTGGAGTGGGTCCTCGCCGAGCTTGAGATGACTCGGACGAGGCAGATGAACTTGGCACGGGAGCTTTGGTGGTTGGCGCTGGAGCTGCTGTTGGTTTCTTCGGAGCCGGGACAGGCGCTGGTTCGGTGGCTGGTGCTGGAGTTGCGGTAGACTTGGTAGTTGCTGGTTGCGGCAATGCCGAAGTGCCGGACGCCGTTGCCTCGGCCGATCCGACCCCTCCCGATCCGAGTTCGGCCCCTCCAAGGAGGTATCATGGAACCCGGAGCGGCCACAAAGCCCTCCGGAATAGGGCTCAGCGGGCGTGACTCGTCGTCACGGGGAGGGGAAGGACTAGACCGAAGAGGAGAGGAGATGCTCGATCCGCTCTAAGGGACCTCCACAGGAGCCCTGCAGGAGAACATAATGTCAGGAAATTACCCTGCGGGGAAATGTGTCGCAGGAAAAAGAACTTACGATCCAAGGTCTCGGCCTCCTTAGGTTTCCGGCCCTCCGTGCGGGCTTTGCCTGCCCGCTTGAGGCGGTCTTGTCTCCGCCTTCTTTTGCCTTTGGAAGGCCGAGAAGGCTCTAAGAAGAACTCGACGCGGATTCGCTTCTTCTTGACGCCACCGAACAGCTCGCCTGCGGCAAGTGGAGAATCCTCGTGGATGTGCCCACCGGGGTTAGCTGATGCCGGAAGGCAAAGAAAGAGGGACAGCCTCAACGAAGTTCAAACACATCGGTATCCGAAGTCATCCTCATCGTCGGGCCAATCTCTAAGAGAAGAGAATTTACCCATGGGTCGCTGGTGGCATCGGTGTGGGGAGGAACATCTCCTGGTCCGCTCCTCCTCATCCGGAATTTCTCGGTCCGGGGCCCACTTAAGGGTCGGATCCGCCATCCTCGAGGGTTTGGAGAAACAGAGAAAAAGCACAAGGAGCAAAGTGAAAAATATGATAAGAACCGACATGAAATTGATCCAAAATAAGTTTACCCCTGAAGCTTACGCGGAGGGAGCTCACACGGCAGTAATGCTCGATTCCCCACGTCCATTCGGCGGAGAAGTCCTTATGAGTGGTGAAAAGAGCCTTGACCCGGCGGAAGATCTCCGTATTGCTCAACTCGAACGAGGAGGTTCGGTTGGGGTCGCGACTGAAGCTCATATGGCACAACTTGTGAGTGCGCCGCTGAAGGGGAGAGATTCGGTTGTGCACGAATGTGATCATGGCATCCTCGTTGTGCAATCCGAGCTTCTTCAGCTCTGCAAACCTTTTGTTCACTTGGTTGGCCAGAGCCGTAGGTTTCTTGGCAACCTCCTCCCAGAAATCCGTGTTAGGGGGACCCGGAGCGTAGGGCAGCAACCGGATCAAATCTTCCGTGCCTTCGTTCCAGACGTAGAAGAAGGTCCGGGCCCATCCTTTGCAGGAGTCAAGCCCGGTGACCCGGGGAAAGATTGAATACCTCTGGGGCGAGATCGAGGCAGCTCCAAACTGAGTTAGCTGCTTTTCCTCCGACTCGACGTGGATGTTGGGGACGACGTTGCGGCGGAGGCCGAAGAACCGGATCCACAGCTCCTTCGTAGGACATAGCCTGGTGTAGCCCTCGATCGAAGAAACGAAAGCGGACAGAGAGGTGATGGCTTTCGCCGGGAGATGATGTGGTTGCAGGTGATAGGTCCGGATCCAGTCCCGGAAGAAATCACTCACTGGAAGCCCAAATCCCCGTTGGAAATGGGATAGGAAAACAACGAACTCACCCGGATTGGGTGAGGGGGCCAACTTCGAGGAGGGGAGACGAGCGGCGACGCTGGCGGGAATGCGCCGGGTCCGGTAGAGCCAGTCGATGTCGTCCTCGCAGACCCAGGAGCCGCCCACGCTGTCCGTCAAGGCCAGCCTCCTCCATCTCTGCTCAACGACGATGAGCTCCTCCTCCGTCATTTTGATTCCATTGCCCTCGCTGGGCGGCGGCGGGCTCGCGGGTTCAGACTGACGAGGACCCGTGGCTAATCAGAGGTGCAGCGGTGACTACGGTGCGGAGGAACGGAGAAGGTGCAGCGGCGGCGCTGCTGCAACAGGCACTGGTGGCGGCGCGGTTGCGAGGAAGAAGAAGAGGAACGGGCGAGGGGGCGCGGAGATGGAAAAGTTCTAAGGAGCGTGCCCCTCCCCTATTTAACCACCCCCAGTCATCAACGAGTGGGATCGTGCTGCGCTGGAAAACCACACGGTGTGGCCGTGTATCACAGGACATCGACCAATCAGAGAGAAGCCACACGGGGGCCGCAGAGTAAATGCGATCCCATGACACGACGTCAAGGTAAACGAGGAGACAGACGTGACGTAACCCCCGCACAGTAATCACTGACATTTACTGCGGCGGTTACTGCGCAGGCCCTTAAAATAAGGCAACGTAATGATTAACCGTTACATGGGTTGGCGTACGAGAGAAGGAAGCAAGGCCCGGATCCGAGCCACGATGGTAACCCGGCCGGCAAGTGAAAACTTGAACTGTGCAGAGGGAAAGTAAAACCATAGGATCCGAGCCAAAGTGGTGACCCGGCCGGCAAGTGAAAACTTGGAGCGTGCGAAGGGAACGTAAATCCATATAATCCGAGACAAAAAGTTAACCCGGAGCTAAACGTCCGAAGCTTAGATATTTAATGAACCTGATGTGGCCTTAGCGACCAAGGCCGCTAAGGCCGCACTAACCTTCGAGGACTAATGTTAGGATAACCCCGGTAGGGTCACCCGGGTATAAGGCCGAGTTAGCCGAGGGTCGGCAAGGTCAAAGCGGATGCTGGCCGAGTCACCTCAAGGCAGGCCGGATCACGGAGTAACCCGGACCAGGGGGTCGCCTAACATTGTCTCGTCCGACTCAAGGAATAAGTCGGAGACACTTGTTTAGCTTATATGCAGGAACAGGTGTGGCCGGATCAACTGTGATCCGGATCCTTGTTTGGCTTCTAGGAGAAGGAAGGAATCTCTCTGGTCAAAAAGAAGGCCCGGTGCATACTGGATGAGCGAATAAAGCAAGGGCAGGACCACCAGATCGTGGCTGACAAGGGTGACGACGCTCACGTCGGCTGACGCAGGCGCCGCAGAGGCAGCGTCGCTAAAGCAAGAGTGACGCGGGGGAAAAGCACCCCTGTCGGGTTACTACTTTGGGAGGAGGAATATGCCTCCACGTATGCCCTAGGCCAGGACCGAACCACCCCTATATAAGGGGGGGTTGGGGTTCTGGTAAGGGGGGGTTGGGGTTCTGGTAAGGGGGGGGTCTTTTCAGAGACATAGCAAGGAAAACACTTGTGGGTCTAGGGTTCTTGGGCTAGTTAATAGGCAAGAGTAAGAGAGTTTCTTCTTCCTCCTCTTATCAATACAGCTCGAGGAGCACTTGTAATCTTGGAGACTGAACATCAATATGAAGTTTCTGTGTAGAGAATCACTCTACTATCCCTCCCTGGATTCCCCTAGCGCATATTAGTCCCCACCTTTAGCCTATCCATGGCATCTGCTGTGACACCACCACGACATCTTTTGTCTATGGATGTCGTCGGTGTGAAATGAAAGGGGAGCTTGTAAGTCCATGGAGTTATGCATGTGTGTTAGAGAAACGCCTGGGCCGCTGGTCTAATCCATGCTAACATGGTGGAAACCTGCAGCGTAACCATAACGAGCATCTATGAAGCATTCTTCTTATAAAAAAAGGAGTCTGATATTGAGAAAAAAGAGAAAAGGAAATAAAGAGATTATGAAAAGAGGAAAGAGAGAAAAAAGCACTATATTCCCATGGTAAATAAGAAGATTGCTGAGATGTTTGTTGTCTGCTCGCCTTGTCATTTTGATATGCGGATTCTGCCGTATCATTGGGCAAGGGGTACCCCGTTGGCGGTTCTCTATGATACACATGTGCTTACGATGACAAGAACTTACCGGTGACTAAACTTCAGTAGCATGAGGAGCGGCCCTCGTATTCAAGGGACATGAGATTCTCAATTTACAACTTGTCAATGCATATCCTCATATTTGATCACTTTAACCTTAACCACCTAAAGATGCCTATGATAGGGGCAATGAGAGCTTAAAGCTAGTAAGTATCATAATTTTTGGGAGCTCTTTATGAAACTTGAAATCCTTGCTTCCCTCTGCGAAGGGCCTTTCTTTTACTTTGTAGTTGAGTCAGTAAACCTATTCCCTTCTATCTCAGCAAGTATTTTGAGTTGTTGTGTTTCATTCATTCATATGATGATTTATTCAATCATGTTTCTTATGTTCCTTGTTTTGCACATTGCTCTTATCTTGGTGATTACTACTTTGAAAGCTATCATTGAAAATCAGTTATTTGTGAACTCCAGCAAATTATCAACTATTCTTCGACCAAGAGCTAAGTTTGCCATTACCAATTATGATTTACTTCATGTATCTTCATTGTGTTTCCTTTACTCATTGCAAGTTGAGTTATATAATAGTGAGTTGTATTCTATTATGATCTTTGTATTGATGAATGTGATGCTTCTTGTCCGTATTATTTTATCGACTCTTCACTCCATAAACCTGAGGTCATGTTTATTGAGCTCATTTTCGCTTGGGGACAAGCGAAGTCTAAGCTTGGGGGGAGTTGATACGTCCATTTTGCATCACTAGTCTATGTCATAATTCACTGTTATTCATTGATATATTTCGTATTGAGAGGTGATACTTATGTTATTTCATCTGTTTTTGCATGGTTGATGACTTTTGGAGCATGGATCGTTGCAGTCAGGATTCTAATGGAAAAGGTGCTGTTTGGAGGCAAAATTCGCGATGATCAGAAAATCCGGGAAAATATACGAAAAATCCTATTTTTCCAGAAGACGAAGGAAGCCAGAAGGGGGGCTGGAGATGGGCCACAGGGGGCCCACACCATCCCCTGGCGCGGGCCACCCTAGGTCAGACCACTGTGTGGTGTGGCCTCGTCCACCTCGACACTCCCCTCGATATTATCCTCCCAAAACCCTAAGACTCGGGGAGCGACCACAGAAAGATTCTGCCGCCTCTGCGGGGCAGAAAACACCGAGAGAGAAAGATCTCTCCGGCAGATAGATTCCTGCCGAGGGAATTCCTTCCCGGAGAGGGGAGATCGTCGCCATCAACACCACCATCAAGCTGGACTTCATCGGGATCATCATCATCATCACCACCATCATCACCATCATCACCATCAGCACCCTCATCACCATCTCCATATTGCTGTAACAATTGGGTTGAATCTTGCATAGTTCATAGGGGAAACTTTCCCGGTGTTGATTACTCTTTGTAGTTGATGCTATTGAGTGAACCATTGAATTATTGTTTATGTTCAGATTTTATACATCATTATTCCATCTCTGATCATGATCCATATGATGTCTTGTGAGTAGTTCGTTTTGTTCTTGAGGACATGGGAGAAGTCATGTTGTTAGTAGTGGAATTGTGTCGAGAAAGATTCAATAGATTGATATTTAAGTTGTGGTGTACTTCTTCTAGTGGTGTCATGTGAACGTCGACTACATGACACTTCACCTATATGGGCCTAGGGGAATGCATTGTGTATTTGGCTACTAATCGTAGGGGTTGCCAGAGTGACAAAAACCTGAACCCCCGTTAGGAAACCATTGCACAAGGGACGTAAGGGTCTTAGAGTTTAAAGCTGTGGTTAGGTTTCTACCTTAATTACTTTCTTGTACTTACAGATGTTTACAAAGGGTATAATCACAAGTATGTATTAGTCCTAGGAAGGTCGGTACATTAGCAGAGGTTCACCCACACAACACTTAGCAAGCTAAAGAAGATTAATCAACTATATGAAGCGAAAGCACTTGACAGTCTTCCCATGTGTCCTCGAGAACGTTTGGTCATCTTAAGTAATACAACCGGCTTGTCCTTTGTTGCATAAAGGATTGGTCCACTTGCTGCATTTATTCCTACTGTCTTTTATTTACTCGTACTTTGTTTACTTGCTTTATCAAAAAACCCTAAAAATCCGTTTGCTAAGTATTTGCAGAGAATTCCTAATCCATACCACTAGCCAACACCTTCTGCTCCTCGTTGGGTTCGACACTCTTACTTATCGAAAATATTGCGATACACCCCTATACTTGTGGGTCATCACCCCAATGGGAGAAGAGATAATGGGTCCACGTTGAGAACTTGTTTCAATTGTGGTGACCATTATCACTTCGTTGCAGCTTGTTCCTATGAGAAAAGAGAAGATCATGGGGGTAAACTTGTGTTTGAAAAGACCTCCAAAGCTCTCTACAAGAAACCCTTCATCAAAAGGAACTCAACCAACAAGAAGCCGGGAGAAATTGTCTTGATCACACTTGAAGGGTTCTCCTCCGATGATGATAATGAAGATGAAGAATAGGATACATCAAGTGGTGTGGCGGCTCTCGCTACTACATCTACTCCTTCATTCTCACTCTTCTACTCTCCTAATTAGAATATCTCTACCAAGAAAGTCACTTGCCTTATGTCAAGAGGAACGGAGGTATTACCATCATCGCACTCCACCTCCTTAATAAATGATGATTTTGATGATGAGTTATCTCTTGATGTCAAAAAGGAATTAGTTGCGTTTGATGTGTTCATGAACAACTTGCAAGGGGAACACAAGAAACATGTTGTGGACCTCTTAAATCAACTTTCACACACACAAGAACTTCTAGATGAGAGATGTCAATTAGGAAGAGAGCACATGATTGAGGTAGAAGCTCTAAATAATGCTCTAGAAGAAGAACAAGAAACTAGAATATCTCTTGAAACTAAACTAGAGGGTCTTGATGAAGCTAATGATCTCATTATTAATAAACTCATCAAGGAACGTGATCATGCTATTGCTAAATACAAAAAGGATAAAAAGGACAAGATTGAGTTTGATGTTGTTCATGAAAAACTTGTCGAGGACTTTAGGACACTTAACAAGGCTCACAAGGCCTTGGAGAGTGAGATCTTGTCTCTCACAAAGTCTCGTGAAAAGCTTCAAACTCAATTGATCAATACTCCTGCACCTAGTACGTTCATTCCTTCTAGTTGTACAAATACTCTTGAAGAACATGCTAGGTTGAAGGGGGAGCTAGCTAAGACCACCTTCCCAAAAGGAAACAAGTCTATTGATGACCTCTTAAGCAAGCAAAGGACTATTGGTGAAAAAGGAGGCATTAGCTTTATTTTTAAAGCCAAGAAGAAAAAGAACAACAAGAAGAAGAAGGCCAAGCCCGCCCAAGAAAAGAGGTCACTGTGGGAAGTAAGACCACAAGTGGCAAAACTATGTCTCATGATGATTTTGCGGGTAGTGCTAACCCTCACTATGTTTTAATGCGAGATTATTATGGTGATGTGTATGCACAATATGTTGGCCCATTTGATGGTTATATTACATGGTCTATTTGGGTTCCCAAGACCCTTGTTGCTAACAAAAGAGGACCCATTGAAAAATGGGTACCTAAAAACTAGTTTGATCTTTTGTAGACCTATGCTTCCGGAGGGTCAAAATGGGTGCTTGATAGTGGATGCACAAGTCATATGACCGGAAGCAAGTCTAGTGTCAATGAGTTGAGACCAAATGTTGATCAAATATCCGTGACATATGCCTACAAGTCTAAGTCTAAGGTAATGGGTTTCGGCAAGGTTGTGGTTGCACACGATATCACTCTCGTGGATGTCATGCTTGTTGAGACCCTTGGCTACAATTTACTTTTAGTTCGTGCTCTTAGAAAGATGGGTTTTGCCGTCTTTATTGATAATGATATTGTGATCCTCATGTGGAGCAAGTCTCTAAAGGTCGCTTTCATTGGGTACGTCGAGAATGACTTGTATGTGGTGGACTTCTTGGGGAAAACCACTACAAGTCCGATGTGCTTATTCGGAAAGGCCGATGTGGGTTGGCTATGGCATCGCCGTCTAGCCCATGTTAACATGAGAACTTTGCAAAGCCTCCACAAGGATGGTCATATTGTTGGACTAAAAGAAAATGTTTGCTTTGCCAAAGATCGTGTTTGCAGGGCATGTGTTGAAGGAAAGATGCATGATTCTCCCCACAAGCCAAATAACTACATCAAGTCCAAGAGGATCTTGGAGCTCCTTCATGTGGATCTTTTTGGTCCTCCTTCTCATGCGAGTCTTGGTGGGAAGAAATATTGTTTGGTGATTGTTGATGACTACTCAAGATACACTTGGGTATATTTCTTCAAGTTAAAAAGTGAGACCTAAGAGAACTTCATTGACTTCATCAACATGGCTCAACGTCAACACAATGTCCCAATATTAACAATAAGAAGTGACAATGGTACCGAGTTCAAGAACTACACATTGAATGGATTTCTTAGTGATGAGGGAATAAAACATCAATATTCCGCTGCATATACCCCTCAAAAAAATGGTGTAGCTGAGAGGAAGAACCGGACTCTTATTGATATGGCAAGGACTATGTTGGCGGAATTTAAATCTCCATACAATTTTTGGGATAAAGCTATCTCCACCGCATGCCATGCATCAAACCGTCTCTACCTCCGCAAAGAATTGATCAAGACTCCATATGAAATCCTTACCGGTAATAAGCCCAATGTTTCTTACTTCCGGGTCTTCGGTTGTAAGTGTTTTTATCGCATTAAGGGCATTAGTTAATCTAAGTTTGATTCCAAAGCATTAGAGGGTATTTTTGTTGGTTATGGTCTCGAATCCCACACTTATAGAATCTATGACAAGCTCTCCGAAATTGTCATAGAATCTTGTAGTGTGGTGTTTGAAGAATATGATGGTCCCCAAGCAGGGCGTGTTGATGTCTGTGATGCAGATGATGAAATGCCTCAGGATGCCATAGGAAGAATGGGTGCGGGTTTCATCCGCCCTGTTGAGGAAACCCTTATGGCGGATCGAGAAGAACTATGATCTAATCAAGTGGATCCCTCATCTTCACAACATCATCAAACTCCTATCGAGGAGGACAATGACCCATGCCAAAGACAAGTTGTGGACCCTCAACCCGCAGATCAAGAAGAAACCTCTAGCCAGGAGTTACTTGAGTCTCCATTTGCCAGAATGTCCAGTGGTGCTAAGTCTATTACACAAGGAAGATCTATAGAAAATGCCATAAGGAAAGCTCAATGCCTATCTAGAAGTATGCTTGATCAAGACCAAGGTCAATCTTTGCCTCCTGCAGGAGAGAATGATTCCAATGTTGATCAAGGTCAAGTTGATGGTCAAGATGAGGACCAAAATGATGAAGTGATCCCCCCAAGAAACAACAAGGAGATTGAAACTCTTCGCCAAGATAGAATGGATAGAATATTGGAATTAAGAGACCACACTCTTGAGAATGTGATAGGAGATATAAGAAGAGGGATATCTACTTGAGCTCAACTGAAGAACTTTGGTGAGCACCAAGCACACATTTCCATGGTGGAACCAGAGAAAGTATGGGAAGCCCTTGAAGATTCGGATTGGTTGGATGCAATGCACAAAGAGCTCAACAACTTTGAGAGAAACAAAGTATGGAAGTTAGTTGAAAAGCCAAAAGATTGCCGCAATGTTATAGGCACCAAGTGGATTTTCAAGAACAAGCAAGATGAGCATGGAATTGTGGTGAGGAACAAGGCAAAATTGGCTGCACAAGGGTTCTCTCAAATTGAAGGCATTGATTATGGAGAGACTTATGCACCCGTGGCTCGCCTTGAGTCCATCCGTATCCTTCTTGCTTATGCGGCACATCATAAATTTAAACTAAAACAAATGGATGTAGAAAGTGCATTTCTTAATGATCCATTCCATGAGTTGGTATATGTGAAACAACCCCCGGGGTTTGAGGATTCCAACTTTCCAAACCACGTCTACAAACTCGATAAGGCACTCTATGGGCTCAAGCAAGCCCCACGCACGTGGTATGAGCACCTTAGAGAGTTGTTGTTAGATCGTGAGTTTGAGGTTGGGAAAATCGATCCCACTCTTTTTACTAAGAAGGTCAATGGGGAACTTTTTGTATGCCAAATTTATGTAGATGATATTATCTTTGGCTCATCTAATAAAGCTTTTAATGATGAATTCTCAAAGCTTATGACTGACTGATGGCTCAATGCACGGCGCTCGGAAAAGTGTTGATGGCTCGTGGTTGATGTAGAGCTCGTTGGGAACCCCAAGAGGAAGGTATGATGAGCACAGCAGCAAGTTTCCCACAGTTATGAAACCAAGGTTTAATCGAACCAGTAGGAGCAAGGAAACACCCCAAAGGTGTTACTAGCTGAGATTTGGCAGGGCGCACTACTGGTGCTAGTAGCAACGTGGAGACCTGCACAACACAACCACTGAACTTTGTCCCCAACTTGCGATGAGGTTGTCAATCTCTCCGTGTTTTGCGGTAAACAAAGGATTAAACGTATCGAATGGAAAGAAGTAGAAGTTTGCAGAAAGTAAACACAAAGCAGTAAAAGATTGTAGATTGTATGTAAAAGACAAGGACCGGGATCCATAGTTCACTAGAGGTGGCTCTCCTTAGATAGATAACATGCTGGGTGAACAAATTACAGCGGGGCAATTGACAAACACCGAGAAAGCAATACATGCATATACTAATCATCTTGACTCCTTTGAGACTTGATTGGGCAATACAACATAATACATAGACCGCCATCCAACTACATCTATGACTAATAATCCACCTTCAGGTTATCATCCGAACCCCCTCTAGTATTAAGTTGCAAGCAACAGATTATTGCTTTACGAACTGCGTGTAAGGTAAACAATACAATTGTTCTATGAACAAAGGATCGTTGTTTTCTCCCTAGTAGCAACAGCACATCTAGTACCTTAGAGAGTTCTATCACTTCCCCAGATTACCAGAGGCATGAACCCACTATCGAGCATAAATACTAACTCTTGGAGTTGCTAGCATCTACTTGGCCAAGATAGCTACTAACAACGGAAAGCATGCAAGATCTCAAATAACAAAGACATGATAGAATCAATAATCAATCTGAAATAGCATCTCAATATCCATCGGATCCCCGCAAACACAACATGTATGAATTACAAATAGATGATCTTGATCATGAACGGAGCTCACAAGATCTAAACATGAAAGCACGAAGGAGGAGAAACCAGCCATCTAGCTACTACATGGATCCGTAGTCCAAGGATGAACTACTCACGCATCACACCGGAGGCTTGCATGGTGATGAGGAAGGCCTGTGGTGAATTCTCTCCCAGGTGCCGGGAAGAGCTTCCGATCCCTCCCGATCTAGGGATGGAGATGACGGTGGCTACAGACTCTTTCATGGATTTTTGATCGGGTACCTAGGGTTTTCATCCCGAGGGCAACTTATAGGCGGAAGGAGAGGCCGAGGGGGTGCTGGGGTCGGCTAGACCACACCCTGGCGCGGGCCAGGCCTGGCCATGCGGCCAGGTGGTGTGGACGGCCCCTGGCCCCTCTCCGTCTCGTATTCTGGCACTTCATCCCTTCCGGAAAAAATAGGCACTTTGGCTTTTGTCCCGTCCAATTCCGAGAATATTCATTTTCTGACTTTCCTAGAACCAAAAACAGCAAAAAACAGGCAGCTGGCACTGTGACTCTTGTTAATAGGTTAGTCCAAGAAATCATATGAAAAGTACTCCAAAGTTGGAACAAAACACAAGAATGTGGATAAAACCAAGCATGGAACATAAAAAATTATAGATACATTTGCAATGTATCAACATCCCCAAGCTTAACTCCTGCTCGTCCTCGAGTAGGTAAGTGATAAAAAGAAATAATTTTTGAGGTGACATGCACCATCAAAGACTTGATCAAAGTATTTGCAAAACATTCAAAGCTGGGATCATAGTACTTCAATCATAACATGAAATACAAAGTTCTAGCAATAAGCAAAGAAACTATGATGCAACAAGAAAAGGCATAAACAAAAGATTCATGAATAATAATGCTTTGCAAGACGTTTGTTTGTTTCACATAAAGAAAACATAGCATAATAGTATTCAGCTTGTCCCTCAATAGAGTAGCAAATATAAATGCATAGGACACCTTCAAAGTTCATAAGAGTGACTAGATGCAATAGTTTAAAACAAGCAATAACAAGTTATGCATCAATCAACTAGTCTTGGGACAATGCACATAGAACTAAGAATGGCCACTATGCTCTCAAAGTAGGTGCATAAAGATATAAGGTGGAGACTCAATATAATGGTGGAAGAAAGGCCTTTTGTAAAAGGAAGTAGGGATTCAAGTCTCATAAAGAGCTTCCAAAAATTATGGTACTTATAGCTTTCAGCTCTCATTGCCCCTATCATAAGCATCTTCAAGTGATTAAGGTTAAAGTGGCACAACTAAGAGGATATGCTTGACAAGTTATAAACCGAAATCTCATGCCCCTTACTTGCGAAGACCGATCCTCATGCTACTCAACTTCAGTCACGAGTAAGCTCTTGTCATTGTAAGTATATGTGTATCATTAAGAAGCGCCAACGGGGTACCCCTTGCACATGATACGGGAGCTTTCCCATAATCAAAATGACAAGGCAAGCAGACAATGAGCATCTCAGTGATCTTTTTATTTGCTATTTGCATAGGTTTTTATTGAGGATGCTTCATAGAGTGCTCGTTATGGTGATGCTGCAAGTTTCCACCATGATTAGGCATGGCTTAGGTTAGCGGCCCAGGCGTTTCTCTAACACACATACAAACTCCATGATCTTACAAGTTTCACTTTTATTTCACACCACCGGGATCCGTAAGCAAAAGAACATAATATCAACGGGGTACAAAGTACAAGTGCAATGTTGAAAGCATTCCCCATGAAACATGGTTCTGCTAATTTCAACTTATAAAGCGCAAGCATATACGTAACAAATAAGGACCCAATGGTTCAAGTTTATTAGAGGCAATAAAGTAAAGTGTGCCATCAAGTTCGTGAGAGCTTTAATCACTAGTTTTCTCATAACAAGTGAAAGGTAGACAAAAGCATGAATATACTTGGAATTGCATAAGCTGGTAGGTAGGTATGGTGGACTCTTTGGAATAACTTGGTTTAGGGAGTTGGATGCATGAGTTGAACTCATACTTTGTGGTGGAGGCTAGCAAAAGACTGGGAGCAACAAACTAAGAGAGCAATAATGGCCATAATCATGCAAAGCGACAAAACATCATTGATCAAAGCATAAAGTGATACTACAAGTTGAAAACTAAAGGATCATAAAGGCTATGGTGACTTGTGAAAGTCATAACATGGTGTAAGCATGCGCCAAGTCAAACCAAATAAAGCATCAAAGGAGAATACCACTATACTATGCTTTAATATGCTAAAACAACGCATGATTCATCCAAGGCACATTAAGCAATCTCAATTGTTTATGACAAGTCATGCTACAGCAAAGAATACTAAGCATAAAGCCAAAACAATATCAAGCATGGCATGACAAAGCATAGCCACTGTCAAAAACGAGCTCTTTTTACCACATAAGTATGAACTTTCCTACTCTTTTCCAAACCAAACCAAACTATTTGCAAACCAAAGTGTGAAAGAGGGGGTCCAACCAATTTATTCAGAAAACTAAGCAAACCAAGCAAACTACAAACCAAAACAAAAATGAAAAAGAAGACACTCCAAGAAAAACACAATTGTGCATGAAACAATAAAAATGAAGCATTTGGAAGAAACCTGGAATTTTTATTGATGAAGAAGGGGATGCCTTGGGCATCCCCAAGCTTTGACGTTTGCACTTATTGGATATTTATTGGGGTGACACGTGTGGCATCCCCAAGCTTGAGCTTTAGTCCATTCTTCATCCCATTACTCATTCCTTCCATACACCCGAAAATTTTCCTTCATACAAAACTTCACACAATCTCATTAGCAACATTAGTGCACTTAAGATAAATAAGTCTTAAGGTTCAGTTATAACACCAAATAAACTTCCATTAGAACACTATCTACTGTAGCACTTCCCTCAAAAAGCTCAATTCCCCAAAAAAACTCAAGAAGGAACCAACAAGAAGCAAATGCAGAAAATGGCAGAAATCTGTCAAAACAGACCAGCAGGTAAAGACGAATTTTTTCGAAGACCTTATGTTGCTCAAATCAAAAAGTGTTGAACTAAAGAAAGTTAAATAACTACCTGGGTCAGAAGCACAAAACATTACAGCTCAATCCGACATACAGAGATCTCTCAGGAAATTTTACGATGAAGCACAGAAATCTGTTTCGGGACAGCAACTTTCCCAATCATTACTTCACTCTCATTAGAGGTTACTCTTGGCACAAAAGGAAAATAAAAAGGATAAGGAGAGGTTATTACCTAGGTAATAACTTCCAAGACTCATCTAAAACTCTTGGGTTATCTCCCAACAAGTACTTTTCTTTAACGCCTTTAAGTTAGGCATAAGAACCAAAGAAAGAATCAAGTTTTCTCGAATGAAGAAGCATTAAAACCAAATTTTGTTTTCATAGGAGAAGCAAAAGAAATCTTTTCTCTCTTTTTAAGGAAGTGTTCTATACCTTTCTTGACTGGGAGTTGATATTTAATGGTGCCTTCTTTCATATCAATGATGGCACCAACAGTTCTAAGAAAAGGTCTTCCCAAAGTAATAGGACAAGAAGCATTGTATTCAACATCCAAAACATAGAAATCAACGAGGACATAGGAATCATTAACCATAATAAGAATATCATTAAGACTCCCCATGAGTTTCTTTTTAGCATTAGCATCAAGTGGGATATTCAAATAACAATCTTCAAGAGGAGGCAAATCAAGCATATCATAAATCCTTCTAGGCATAATAGAAACACTACTATCAAGATCACACAAAGCTTTGAAATCAAAGTCATTCACTTTCATATTAATGATGGGTTCCCAACCATCTTCTTGTTTTATAGGAATAGAAGCTTTATGTTTCATCTTTTCTTCCTTAATCTTTATGAGCGCATCGGTAATGTGTTTTGTAAAAGCCATGTTCATATCACTAGCATTAGGACTTTTAGCAAGCTTTTGTAGGAACTTAATAACTTCAGATATGTTGCAACCATCAAGATCAAAATCAACTTTATCATCTAAAGTAGTAGAACTATTGCTAGCCTCAACACTAGTGGTGGTAATAGTAGAAACAGTAATGTTTCTAGCAATTTCATCTTCTCTTTCCCACTTAGCATGTAATTCAGCTAATAGTCTAACATTTTCATCAATTCTTACTTGTATGGCATTAGTAGCTGCAAAGGGATTCTCATTAGTTTCAGGTTTAGCAGCCATTTTATTCAAAGAAGATTGAGCTTCAGCCAAAGATGCTATATTTCTTTCAGCATTAGAGAGTTTTTCCTCAATAGTTTTATTGAAAGCAGTTTGTTTACTAATAAACTCTTTAAGCATAACTTCAAGTTCAGAGGGAGCACTCTTATTATTGTTGTAAGAATTTCCATAAGCATTACCATTGTTGGGAGGATATGGCTTATAATTGTTGTTACCAAAATTGTTCCTATAAACATTATTTCCATAAGCATTGTTGCCAAAGTTGTTATTTCTTATGAAGTGCACATCAACTTGCTCTTCTTGAGCAACCAAAGAGGCTAAAGGAACATTATTTGGATCAATATGAATTTTCCCATTAACTAGCATAGACATAATTATATCAATCTTATCACTCAAGGAGGAGGTTTCCTCAACAGAATTTACCTTCTTACCTTGTGGAGCTCTCTCAGTATGCCATTCAGAATAATTAACCATCATATTATCCAATAGTTTTGTTGTAGCACCCAAAGTGATGGTCATAAAGGTACCTCCAGCAGCTGAATCCAATAGGTTCCTTGAAGAATAGTTCAATCCTGCATAAAAAGTTTGGATGATCATCCAAGCAGTCAGTCCATGAGTGGGACAATTCTTTATCAAAGATTTCATTCTTTCCCAAGCTTGAGCAACATGCTCACTATCAAGTTGTTTAAACTTAATTATTTCACTTCTCATGGATATAATCTTAGCAGGAGGATAGTATTTTCCAATAAAAGCATCTTTGCACTTAGTCCAAGAATCAATACTATTCCTAGTTAAGGAATTCAACCATTCTTTAGCTTTTCCTCTCAAAGAGAAAGGAAACAATTTTAGCTTAATAATATCACCATCTATATCCCTATGCTTTTGCATCTCACAAAGTTCAACAAAGTTATTTAGATGGGAAGCAGCATCTTCATTACCAATACCAGAAAATTGTTCTCTCATAACAAGATTGAGCAAAGCAGGTTTTATCTCAAAGAAAGAATTTTCAGCCACAGGTGGAGCAATAGGTGTGCTCATAAAATCATTGTTGTTGGTGCTAGTGAAGTCACACAACTTAGTGTTTTCAAGAGTAGTCATTTTTTGGGGTTTTCAAATAAGAAAGCAAACAAGTAAAACTATTTTTTTTGTGTTTTTTGAAGAACAAAACAAGCAAACAAAGCAAAAAAGAAACTAAGCAAAACAAAAACAACAAAGTAAAGAGATTGGTTATGAGGGACTCCCCTTGTGAAGATGTCCTTGACTCCCCGACAACGGCGCCAGAAAATCGCCTGATGGCTGAATGCACGGCGCCCAGAAAATTGTTGATGGCTCGTGGTTGATGTAGAGCTCGTTGGGAACCCCAAGAGGAAGGTATGATGAGCACAGCAGCAAGTTTCCCTCAGTTATGAAACCAAGGTTTAATCGAACCAGTAGGAGCAAGGAAACACCCCAAAGGTGTTACTAGCTGAGCTTTGGCAGGGCGCACTACCGGTGCTAGTAGCAACGTGGAGACCTGCACAACACAACCACAGAACTTTGTCCCCAACTTGCGATAAGGTTGTCAATCTCACCGTGTTTTGCGGTAAACAAAGGATTAAACATATCGAATGGAAAGAAGTAAAAGTTTGCAGAAAGTAAACACAAAGCAGTAAAAGATTGTAGATTGTATGTAAAAGACAAGGACCAGGATCCATAGTTCACTAGAGGTGGCTCTCCTTAGATAGATAACATGCTGGGTGAACAAATTACAGCGGGGCAATTGACAAACACCGAGAAAGCAATACATGCATATACTAATCATCTTGACTCCTTTGAGACTTGATTGGGCAATACAACATAATACATAGACCGCCATCCAACTGCATCTATGACTAATAATCCACCTTCAGGTTATCATCCGAACCCTCCAAGATTAAGTTGCAAGCAACAGATTATTGCTTTACTGAATCAAGTGTAAGGTAAACAATACAATTGTTCTATGAACAAAGGATCGTTGTTTTCTCCCTAGTAGCAACAGCACATCTAGTACCTTAGAGATTTTTGTCACTTCCCAGATTACCAGAGGCATGAACCCACTATCGAGCATAAATACTAACTCTTGGAGTTGCTAGCATCTACTTGGCCAAGATAGCTACTAACAACGGAAAGCATGCAAGATCTCAAATAACAAAGACATGATAGAATCAATAATCAATCTGAAATAGCATCTCAATATCCATCGGATCCCCGCAAATACAACATGTATGAATTACAAATAGATGATCTTGATCATGAACGGAGCTCACAAGATCTAAACATGAAAGCACAAAGGAGGAGAAACCAGCCATCTAGCTACTACATGGATCCGTAGTCCCAAGGATGAACTACTCACGCATCACACCGGAGGCTTGCATGGTGATGAGGAAGGACTCCAGGGTGAATTCCCCTCTCCGGCAGGGTGCCGGGAAGAGCTTCAGATCCCTCCCGATCTAGGGATGGAGATGACTCTGCCAGACTCTTCGTGGATTTTGATCGGTACCTAGGGTTTTCGTCCCGAGGGCAACTTATAGGCGGAAGGAGAGGCCGAGGGGGTGGGGGTCGGCCAGACCACCCCCTGGCGCGGGCCAGGCCTGGCCGCGACCAGGTGTGTGGCTGCCCCCAGCCCTCTTCGCCTCAGATTCTGGCACTTGATCCCTTCCGGAAAAATATGCACTTTGGCTTTTGTCCTGTCCAATTCCGAGAATATTCATTTTCTGACTTTCCTAGAACCAAAAACAGTAGAAAACAGGGAGCTGGCACTGTGGCTCTTGTTAATAGGTTAGTCTAAGAAATCATATGAAAAGTACTCCAAAGTTGGAACAAAACACAAGAAAGTGGATAAAACCAAGCATGGAACATCAAAAATTATAGATACATTTGCAATGTATCACTGACAGGTTCAGGATGTCTATGATGGGAGAATTGAGAGTATTTCTTGGTTTTGAGATCAAGAAAGTGATATGAGGAACATTCTTCAACCAAGCCAAGTATACTCAAGATATGCTCAAAAGATTCAACATGAAAGACCTAAATGGAGCTCCCACTCCCATGGCAACAAAGACTCATCTTGAACTAAACCCAAATGGTAAAGACGTGGATCAAAAGGTATACCGGTCCATGATTGGCTCTTTGCTTTACCTTTGTGCATGTAGACCCGATATTGTGTTGAGTGTAGGAGTGTGTGCAAGATATCAAGCGGCTCCTAAAGAAAGCCATTTGATGGCAGTTAAGAGAATCTTTCGATATTTGGTTCATACCCCAAACTATGGTATTTGGTATCCTAGGGGATCGACTTTCTCTCTTTGTGGGTACACAGATTCAGATTGGGCTGGTGACAAGGATGATAGAAAATCAACCTCCGGGGCTTGCCAATTCCTTGGGAGGTCCTTGGTGTGTTGGTCTTCTAAGAAGCAAAAATGTATATCTCTTTCCACCGCCGAAGCCGAGTATATGGCAGCTGCTAGTGCTTATACACAATTGCTATGGATGAGGCAAACTTTAAAGGAATATGGTGTCCATTGTGACAAAGTGACTCTTCTATGTGACAATGAAAGTGCTATCAAGATTGCATATAACCCAGTGGACCATACAAGAACAAAGCATATTGAGATTCGTCATCACTTCATTAGAGATCATGTTGCTCGAGGTGATATTGAGCTATCATATGTGTCAACCAAAGACCAACTTGCCGACATTTTCACGAAGACACTTGATGAAGCAAGGTTTTGTTATTTGAGGAATGAACTAAATATCGTGGATTCTAGGAGTTTGACTTGATTACCTTGCATACTCACCTATGTCTTGACCCATATTTGGTGTAGGTGCAGGCATGGAGATAGGGGGAGTGCGGTTCTAATTCATTGGACTATCCCTCCCCCAATAATGCCAACATTAAGAAATTCAATCCTCTTAGTATCATTTAGTGATATGTGAGCGTCATTGATGAGTAGTGGCTATGGACCCAAGGATAATTCTTCGCAGTGTCATGCCACAAACTCCTACATGGTGGCTTCGACCACCACCCTCTCCTCATTTGATAGGTTGGTTCTTAGTTTGGGCTTATTTGGCGCATTAATGAACATTTGAATAGATTTCTATGGTTTTCTTGACTTTTCACAGTATGACATCTTAACCCAAGCCTACTCTCTGTCCTAAAAACTCTTGGAATTTTTGGTCGAGGAGGACCGGAGTCTCCGGTGTGCTTGCACCGGAGTCTCCGGTCCGGACGGTTTCTGTCCACTTAAAGGGAGGACGGGGTGAACTGAAACAACAATTTCATTCATCCACCCCCGTCCTCCCCTCTCTACCCCGTCGCCTCCTCTCCCAAATCTCCTCCCGGAGTTCAAGAAGCCCCCGGGATCCGCCGTGCCGCTGGCCAACCATCTCCCTCCACCTTTGGGTGATTCCCACCGGTGGAATCAATCCCATGGACAGATCTGGTACCTCTCCTCCTCTTTCCTCACCTAGGGTTCTTCCCTTGCTTTGTTTTTTGAGGATTGGTACTATTTTTGCCCACGGGAATCCCTTGTTTGCATGCACATGAGTACTTTACCCTTGTTTCCCTGCCCGATCTGTTGGATTCAACACCATTGGAGCCTCCCTGATCTTCCCTCGAGTCTCCAGGCCGGAGACTCCGGTCCCTTGGAACGGAGACTCTGGTCTGAGCCAGAGACTTCGGTGTGGACCACGAAGACTCCGGTGTGGTTTGAATCTGACATATCTTGCATGGGCCCAAGGGTCCTATGCTGCCTCCATGGGACATATATACTTACCTCCATGTTATCCCCCTCGCTGCTTTTCACAGGTTCTGGCTCTTGTCGTCCTCCTCGCACCAAGGCCAAGATGAAGAGAGGGGATCCTCGCTATGATGAGTCTGAGGGTCAGTACATTGTGCCCCCATCCAACCATAGACAGCAGGCCTGTGATGCAGCCTATATGCGGCTAGAGCAGGAAAGGGTTGAGGAAGAGAACCGTGCCAAGAGGGCAAAATACGACAATCTTCAATCTTTGGCCCGCATGTCTAAGCAGGAGTACCATGAGCTGCGGAAGACTAACTTCTATGCCTTGTCTCGCACTAGTGATGACCCATGTTATTGGAGGAAGGAGCAAGCTGTCTTCATGAAAGACATTTACAACGTGCTCAAGAGTTCCCCCGTGTGCCCCAGAAGTACTTGAGTGTTGAGCAGATGAGGAAGAGCCCCTACTTATCTGATGCACTGTGTATTAGTGAGAAGTTGGGGCTATTCAACTTGATGGAGCTCCGTGAAGACTACAACATCACCCTTGTGCAGCAGTTCTACGCCACAGTTGTGTTTGGGACTCACCAAGCCAGGACTATGGATTGGATGACTGGCAACCACCGTTGTTCTGCAACTTTCTATGACTTTGTTGAGGCCATCTTCGAGACATTCCAGGGGGTGTCTACTCATGTTGGAGTACGCATGCACTCAGCACCTCTTGGGGTGAACAAGAACAAGCTTGCTCCTTTATATGGTAGTGAGGGTGTTGTGGGAGGGTCCAAGGGACTCAAGCCTCTCTACAATCTGATGTTGAGGATCTTCCACCAGACCATTTCCCCTAGTGCTGGGAATGATGATGCAATCAGATGTGGTTTGGTCAACTTGTTGTATCATACCCACAAGATTTACATGGCTAGACCCGATGCAGATGCTGATCCTATTGATGTTATGGATTACATATTTGAGGAGATGTACCATGCCATCTTATACAAGAAGGCCCCTCCATATGCATCCCTGGTCATGAGACTCATCAACACTCAGGAACATGGTTCTCCGCTTGCCGTGCCTCCCAACCTTACCGAGCACACTCTCGTATCTCTGCAGCAGAAAGGGGAAATGAGGGCTCCTCCTAGACGCTCCCATGCACATGTGGAGGAGGAGATCTCAGAGACCGAGAGGGCCCCCTCTCCTCCTAGGGCTCGAAGGAAGAATGCTTCCAATGCACCTATTCCTCCAATGTCACGTGACTATGTACATGAGAAGGTCAAGAAGGCCTCATTCTGGGAGAGGATCTTGTGTTGCATGAATGTGGACATCCGTAAGCAACAGCATGCTTCCTACAAGAGCAACCGTCGCATCGAGAAACTACTCAAGGAGATCAAGGCTCAGGGTGAAGCGTATGATGAGGATGTAGGGGTTCGTAGCATGGAAAACAAAAAATTTCTATCGCATACAAACAAACAAGCCAAGATCTATCTACTAGATTGCAGCAACGAGTCGATGGAATAACTCACCCTCGAAGATTCCAAAGTGTTTAACGAGAGCAGATTCTCGTGGGTGATGTAGTCGCATTTTTCCGATCTCAAGATCGCAGAGACGATCCTTCCAACCACGTTCCAGCAGCGCCCCTTGATCGGTCACATCGTTCGATTGACGTAAGACCTTCCTCTCCTTGTTCCAAAGAAAGTCGGAGGTTGTAGCACTCTCTCGATTCCTAAGCAAAGACAACGGCGTGGTACCTAAGTAGAGGGAATCCCGAGGCTTCGCCTTAAGCCGGAGTAGTATGGTGGAGCTTATGAGAGAGGCTATTAGTGGTCTAGTAATTAGACACACCAATTAGAAGGCTCTAAACCAATTAGAAGGCTCTAAACCGAAATAGCTCTAAACCGGGGTCTAGATCTAGGGTTTAGTTTAGAGGATAGGAAACTTGTGTGTGTAGGAGGGGAGGCCCTGCCTGCTTTTATAGGTGGGAGGGCTGGCCAAGGGGAGGAGTCCCTCCCAAGTCGGCCTTGGGAGGCGCCACGCCAAGGGGACTCCTCCCCAAGTCGGTCTCCACCTCCTCCTCTTTTCCCACTTCCCAAAATCGCTGCTTGACTTTCAAACTAGCCGTTTGACTTTTCAATTTAGAATTTAAATAAATCCTTTATTTGGGACAGCAAGAACACTTAGTACATGATGCAATCATTCCAATATGCAATGACACATTCATGTACCCCTTCCCCCTCCGGAGTGCCGGACATTCCGGGACCTTCTAGAATGTTCCCGATGAAAACACCGGAACCATTCCCCAACTCTGATACGGAACTTTACTTATATGAATCTTATTCTCCGGACCATTCCGGATCACCGTGATATCCCGGATCCCATCCGAGACTCAACAACATTCGCCTCTTTCTCATAATACCATAACTACTCAAACAACGTCGAATCCTTAAGTGTGTCTCCACGGTTCGTGAATTATGCGACATGATCGAGACACTTCTCCCAACAATAACCAATAGAGGAATCTGGAAATTCATATGGCTCCCACATATTTCTACGATTACTTTGATCGAATGAACCACTTACATACGATACCAATTTCCCTTTGTCTCACGATATGTTACTTATCCGAGGTTATGATCGGTATCTCGCATACCTAGTTCATCCTCACATCGATAAGTACTCTTTTCTCGTTCCCGTGATATGTGATCCCTTGTGACCAAGTCACATGCTTGCAAGCTAATTGGATGACATTTCACCGAGAGGGCCCAGAGAATATCTATCCGTCATGTGGATGGACAAATCCCACTCTTGATCCATGTGTTTCAACCAATACTTTCCGAACACTCAATGCCACCTTTATAGCCACCCTGTTACGGTGTGGTGTTTGATGACATCAAAGCATCCATCCAGCAAAGGTGATATGCATGATCTCATGGTCGAAGGAATTAGGTTACTATGTATCAGAAAGCATATAGCAATTGAACTATTGAAATGACTTGATCTTTATGCTACGCTTATCTATAGGAGTATGTCCACCATATCATTCTCCTAACGATATGATCTTGTTGTTGATAACATCTCAATGTTCATGATAGGGAAACCACAATCATCAATCAACCAACAAGCTAGTGAAGTATAGAGGCTATACTAGGGACTTCAAATTAAGTTTACAAATCACACAAGTATTAATGGTTTCCTTGTTAATACTATTATAGCATGAATGTAAACATTTATCATAAACACAAAGATAATAATAACTACATTTATTATTGCCTCTAGGGCATATCTCCAACAGTCTCCCACTTGCACTAGAGTCATCTAATCTAGATTACATGGTAATATACCGAACACCCATGGCAGTTTGGTGTTGGTCATGTTTTGCCCTGGAGAGGTTTAGTCAACGGATCCGCCACATTCAGATCTGTGTACTTTGCAAATCTTTATATCCCCATCCCGGATATGTTCTCGAATAGCGTGAAACGCAGCTTGATATGCTTCACTTCTTGTGTGACCTTGGTTCTTGCGCATTGGCTATGGCGCCCATGTTATCACAAGAGATAGACATTGGGTCCAGCACTAGAACCACACCCAGCTCAGAATGAACTCTTTCATCCATATCGCTTTGTGAAGCCTCCAAGCAGCCATGTATTCCGATTCATTTGAAGATCTCGCCACAACGCTTTGCTTTGCACTCCTCCAGCTAATCGCCGCACCATTCAAAATAAATACGTATCCAGATTGTGATTTAGAAACATCCTGAGCGTTTTTCCAACTAGCATCTGAGAAACCATTAACAACGAAATGCTCATCACCTCCATAAGAAAGAACCATATCCTTAGTTCTTCTCAAGTACTTAAGGATGTTTTGATCACGCTGTCCAATGATCCACTCGGATCACTTTGATATCTGCTAGTTAAACTAACAAGATATGCAATGTCGGGTCTAGTACATAGCATGGCATACATTAGAGATCCTATGGCTGATGCATAGGAGTCTTACTCATCCTTTCTCTATCTTCTGCCGATGTCGGACTTTGAGTTTTACTCAAGGTCGATTGGCAACATGGGCAAGAACCCTTTCTTGCTATCTTCCATTCCAAACCTCTTTAGAACTTTGTCCAAATATGTACTTTGTGACAATGATATTTGGCTTCGATCTATCTCTATAAATCTTTATGCCTAATATGTAAGCTGCTTCGCCAAGATCCTTCATTGAAAAACTATTATTCAAATATTCCTTGACACTATTAAGAAGGTCTACATCATTCCCAATCAACCATATTTCATCCACAGACAGTATAAATAATGCTAAAGAGCTCCCACTCACTTTCTTGTAACCACAAACTTCTCCATAATTTTGTATAAAAACTAAACTTTTTAGTACCTTATCAAAAAGTTGATTCCAACTGGATGCTTGCTTCAATCCATAGATGGACCGTTGAAGCTTGCATACCTTGTTAACATCTTTAGGATCGACAAAACCTTTGGGTTGCATCATATACAACTCTTCATCAATGTCTCCATTGAGGAATGCTGTTTTGACATCCATCTGCCATATCTCATAATCATAATATGCATTGCTAACATAATCCTCACAGATTTTAGCTTCGCCATCGTGAGAAAGTCTCATCGTAGTCAACTCCTTGAATTTGTCGAAACCCTTTGCGACAAGTCGAGCTTTATAGACAGAACATTACCATCAAGATCTGCTTTCTTCTTGAAAATCCATTTGTTCTCGACAGTTCTTCCGCCATCCGTAAGTCCACCAAAGTCCATACTTGGTTTTCGTACATGGATCCAATCTCGGATTTCATGGCTTCTTGCCATTTATTGGAATGGGCTCATCATCGCTTCCTCATATGTCTCGGGTCATCGGTGTTGTCCACCAACATGACATTCATAACGGAATCATACCAACTGGAGTGGTACGAGTTCTCGCGTTGACCTCCGAGGCTCAGAGCAACTTCAACCAAGTTTCATGATCACCATCATTAGCTTCCTCTCTTATTGGTGCAGCACCACAGAACTTCTTCCGGTCTTGCGCTACTCGCAATTTCGAGAGAAGGTTCGACAACCTCGTCGAGTTCTACTTTCCTTCCGATCACTTCTTTCGAGAGAAATTCTTCTAGAAAGGATCCATTCTTAACGAAGATTTTGCCTTCGGATCTATGATAGAAGGTATACCCAATAGTTTCCTTCGTATCCTATGAAGACGCATTTTTCCGCTTTGGGTTCAAGCTTGTCCGCAGTAACTTCTTTACATAGGCTTCAGATCCCCAAACTTTAAGGAACGACAATTTAGGTTTCTTCCCAAACCATAATTCATATGGTGTCGTTTCAACGGATTTAGACGGTGCCCTATTTAAAGTGAATGCGGCTGTTTCTAATGCATAACCCCAAAATGATAGTGGTAAATCTGTAAGTGACATCATAGAACGAACCATATCTAAGAGAGTTCGACATTTACGCTCGTACACACCATTACGCTGTGGTGTTCCCGGTGTCAATCGAAAGTATTCCACATTTCTTCAAATGCTCGCCAAACTCGTAATTTAGATATTCACCTCCACGATCGTAACGTAGAAATTTAATCTTCTTGTTACGTTGATTCTCTACCTCACTTTGAAACTCCTTAAACTTCTCGAAAGTTTCGGACTTATGTTTCATGAAATAGATATACCCATATCTACTCAAGTCATCCGTGAAGGTAAGAACATAACGATAACCATCACATGATGCTACACTCATTGGACCACACACATCGGTATGTATGATTTCCAATAGGTCCGTAGCTCGCTCCATCATACCAGAAAATGGAGTCTTAGTCATTTTACCCATCAGACATGCTTCGCATCTTTCAAGTGATTCAAAATCAAGTGATTCAAGAAGTCCATCGAATGGAGTTTCTTCATACGCTTCACTCCAATGTGACCAAGACGACAAAGGCCACATATAGGTCGAATTATCGCTGATTTCAAACGCTTAGCCTCAATGTTGTTGATATGTGTATTTCCACTATCGAGATTCAATATGAATAGACCATCTATCAAAGGTGCATGTGCATAAAACATATTACTCATATAAATCGAACAACCATTATTCTCGGATTTAAACAAGTAACTGTCTCGCAATAAACAAGATCCTGATATAATGTTCATGCTTAATGCAGGCACCAAATAACAATTATTTAAGTATAAAACTAATCCCGATGGTAGATGAAGAGGTAGCGTCACCGCGATCACATCAACCTTTGATCCGCTTCCTACGCCGCATTGTCACCTTGTTCTTCACTAGCTTCCGCTTATTCGCAGCTCGCTTTGAGTTACAAATATGAGCAACCGAACCAGATTCAAATACCCGTGCACTACTACTTAATACTAGTGAGATACACATCAATAACATGTATATCAGATATACCTTTCTTCTTGATGTTGCCGTTCTTCAAATCCGCCAAGTACTTTGGGCAATTCCGTTTCTAGTGACCTTCTCCCTTGCAGTAAAAGCACTCAGTTTCAGGCCTAGGTCCAGCCTTGGTCTTCTTCGTCGGTATGGTAACTTTCTTACCACCCTTCTTGAAGTGTACCTTTTGCTTAGACTTGCCTTTCTTGAATTTGGTGGTCTTATTGACCATCAACACTTGGTGCTCTTTCTTGATCTCCACTTCTGCAGATTTTAACATAGCAAACAGTTCGCAACTCTTTGTTCATGTTCTCGCATGTTGTAGTTCATCACAAAGTTCTTGTAACTTGGTGGTAGTGATTGAGGATGCGGTAAACTCCCAAAGTATTAGGAATCACTATACCCAAACTTTGAAGTTTATTTATGCCTGCACATCTTAAGCACATGCTCACCGACTGAGCTACCCTCTTCCATCTTGCGCTTAAAGAACTTTTCGTAAGCTTCATAACTTTCAATTGCCGCATGAGTCTCAAAGATTAATTTGAGATCCTCGACAATATCATATGGATCCGACTCTTCAAACCTTTTCTCAAGCTCCGATTCTAAACCATACAAGATAGCACATCGAACTATGGAGTACCGATTCTTCCGAGCGAGGTAAACATTCTTTACTTCATCGGTAGCATCATTGCAGTGGGTCACCTAGGTGCATCCAGACATAGGTCAAATTACCAGTGAGGACAATCCTCAAATTGGAACCAATCCGCCAAGTTGCTTCCATTGTTTTTCAACTTTTCTTTCTCTAGGAACGCATTAAAATTGATGGTAGGGCTGCCATTGATCTACAACATATTTGCAATAGTTTAGACTAAGTTTATGACAAATTGAGTTCAAATTAATTAATGAAATTAAACTAGGTGAACTCCCACCAAAACAACATCCCTCGCATTGTTTTAGTGATCACACGAACCAAATCCACTACATCAACACCGATCATCATGAGAGTTGATATAGTTTTAATGGCGAACAATCATCATGTTCATCATATCTAGTATATGATTCATGCTTTACCTTTCGCGATCCGTGTTCCCGAGGCCATGTCCGTACATGCTAGGCTCGTCAAGATCAAACCTTAGCTACCGTGATAAGCAAATCTGGCTTGCTTACGTTGTATTCACCCGCGGAATCAAAGACACCCGATCATCACGTGGTGCTTCAAGCGAAGCTTTGGCAACGTGCATACTAAGGGTGAACACTTTAGAACTTGAAATTTATGTGCATGAGGGATCATCTTATAATGCTACCGTCGCCTACTAAGCAATACAAGATGCATAAAGGATTAACATCACATGCAATTCATAATATGTGATATGATATGGCCTTTCTTCTTTGTGCTTCCGATCTCCATCTTCAAGCACCTAACACGATCTCCATCATCACCGCATAGCATCAAGGTCAATGATGCTTCTTCATGGTTGTCGCCCACCACGCTTCAACTATTACAACTATTTTGAATAGACACGCAGGTCTTAACAGAAATTAAAGACAACCATATATTCCCGCCGTTGCCAACTTACAATAAGGAACATTGCATACATCAAATATAATCACAATCATGGCCATATCACATCATCACAGACACCCTCGCAAAACAAAGTTAGACGCTTCTACTTTCTTTGCATATTTTACGTGGTTTGGGGCTTTCAATAAGTGTCGCTCTAACTTACGAACAAGAACCACAACATTGATACTAGCATTGTTGATCACCCGTTGTAAATTGGATCTTTACTATGCTAGGAGAAACAGGCACCATAAAGCCACTTATGCAAAACGAGCATGTCAAGCGTGGAGCAAGTCTCATGAACGATGTCATGTAAGGTTAGCCCGGCCGCTTCATCCCAACATACCGCAAGATGCAAAGTACACAAAAAGCAATCTACAATAAAGCATCAACGCCCACAATGACCATTGTGTTCTACTCTGCAACAGATCTACATATAGACACGGCTCGATACCACCGAGGGGTTCAGAGCATGGAAAACAAAAATTTCTATCGCATACAAACAAACAAGCCAAGATCTATCTACTAGATTGCAGCAACGAGTCGATGGAATAACTCACCTCGAAGATTCCAAAGTGTTTAACGAGAGCAGATTCTCGTGGGTGATGTAGTCGCATTTCTTCCGATCTCAAGATCGCGTGAGACGATCCTTCCAGCGCCACGTTCCAAGAGCGCCTCCGCAATCGGTCACACATCGCTCGGTACTCGACGAAGACCTTCCTCTCCTTGTTCCAAAGAAAGCGGAGGTTGTAGCACTCTCGCGATTCCAAAGACAACGGCGTGGTACCTAAGTAGAGGGAATCCCATGAGGCTTCGCTTAAGCCAGTGCAGTATGGTGGAGCTTATGAGAGAGGCTATTAGTGGTCTAGTAATTAGACACACCAATTAGAAGGCTCTAAACCAATTAGAAGGCTCTAAACCGAAATAGCTCTAAACCGGGGTCTAGATCTAGGGTTTAGTTTAGAGGATAGGAAACTTGTGTGTCTAGGAGGGGAGGCCCTGCCCTTGCTTTTATAGGTGGGAGGGCCGGCGGCCAAGGGGAGGAGTCCCTCCCCAAGTCGGCCTTGGGAGGCGCGCCGGCCAAGGGGACTCCTCCCCCAAGTCTCTCTCCACCTCCACCTCTTTTCCCACTTCCCAAAATCGCTGCTTGACTTTCAAACTAGCCGTTTGACTTTTCAATTTAGAATTTAAATAAATCCTTTATTTGGGACAGCAAGAACACTTAGTACATGATGCAATCATTCCAATATGCAATGACACATTCATGTACCCCTTCCCCCTCCGGAGTGCCGGACATTCCGGGACCTTCTAGAATGTTCCCGATGAAAACACCAGAACCATTCCCCAACTCCGAAACGGAACTTTCCTTATATGAATCTTATTCTCCGGACCATTCCGGATCACCTCGTGATATCCCGGATCCCATCCGAGACTCTGAACAACATTCGGTCTCTTTCTCATAATACCATAACTACTCAAACAACGTCGAATCCTTAAGTGTGTCTCCCTACGGTTCGTGAATTATGCGGACATGATCGAGACACTTCTCCGAACAATAACCAATAGAGGAATCTGGAAATTCATATGGCTCCCACATATTTCTACGATTACTTTGCGATCGAATGAACCACTTACATACGATACCAATTTCCCTTTGTCTCACGATATGTTACTTATCCGAGGTTATGATCGCTTGTATCTCGCATACCTAGTTCATCCTCATCGATAAGTACTCTTTTCTCGCTCCTGATATGTGATCCCTTGTGACCAAGTCACATGCTTGCAAGCTAATTGGATGACATTTCACCGAGAGGGCCCAGAGAATATCTATCCGTCATGTGGATGGACAAATCCCACTCTTGATCCATGTGTTTCAACCAATACTTTCCGAACACTCAATGCCACCTTTATAGCCACCCTGTTACGGTGTGGTGTTTGATGACATCAAAGCATCCATCCAGCAAAGGTGATATGCATGATCTCATGGTCGAAGGAATTAGGTTACTATGTATCAGAAAGCATATAGCAATTGAACTATTGAAATGACTTGATCTTTATGCTACGCTTATCTATAGGAGTATGTCCACCATATCATTCTCCTAACGATATGATCTTGTTGTTGATAACATCTCAATGTTCATGATAGGGAAACCACAATCATCAATCAACCAACAAGCTAGTGAAGTATAGAGGCTATACTAGGGACTTCAAATTAAGTTTACAAATCACACAAGTATTAATGGTTTCCTTGTTAATACTATTATAGCATGAATGTAAACATTTATCATAAACACAAAGATAATAATAACTACATTTATTATTGCCTCTAGGGCATATCTCCAACAGAGGAAGGTGAGGATGAGTACACTGACGAGCATGGCGCTCAGCCATCCACCGAGTCAGACGACACTCTTTTGTTTGGTGCATGGAATGCCCAACAGGACAGCCTGGTGGATTGGAAGACCTTTTTTGATGTCACTTCTGGGTATGGGTACCAAGGTACCTCCTCTTCTCGCCCTCACGGCAAAGGGCTTGCAGCTCCAGATGGTGATGCAGACTATGATGATGATGATGATGATGATGAGGATCAGGATATGGATGAGGGGGATGAGGAGGATAATGACGAGGACTACTGATCCGTTGGGGCGCTAGCCTAGGTCTTTTCCCTTTTTCGGTGTCTCGATGCCAAAGGGGGAGAAGACATTGTCATCGGGATTTTCATGGGCTTGGGCTTGATTCTTATTTGCTATCTCGACTTTTGTATCTATTTGCCTTATGTTATTGCGAGACACTATTTGCTATTTATGTGTGACTCTGTGGGTGCTCCTACATTATTGTAACTCGTGTGAGAACTATATGTTTTATCCATGTTCTACCTACCATGCTTGCTTTACATGTTTATCTTTGTGCACATAGGCAGGGGGAGCATGTCCATACTCTGTCATAAGTCATTGCAAACTATTTTTCATGCAAAATCACTAGTTGTCATCGAACACCAAAAAGGGGGAGATTGAAAGGATATTTACTGTCTTAATCACTTTTAGTGTTTGTTAAAAACTAGTAGACCTTTTTACAGTTTGCTAATGTCTACAGGTTGATATTTTACTAAGTGAAAAGGACCATTGGCCTACGGAACATTCCCTGCATTGTTACCTATCTCTCGGGAATTCCAGACCGGAGTCTCCGGTCTACCAAGACCGGAGTCTCCGGTGTGGTCCAGGAGTTTCCCCAGGAGTCTCCAGAGGGGGCTTCAGTTTTCCTGCCTGGGTCAGCCAGAGAGGTGGTCCGGAGCTTGGTCCGGAGGTAGGTCTGGAGTCTCCGGTCTGTGCCTCTGGCCGGAGTCTCCGGTGTAGAGGGACCGGAGTCTCCGGTCCACTTGGCTCCCAAGTGGGCTGGGTCATTCTGTTTGATGGTCCGGAGGCTAGTCCGGAGACTGACCAGAGTCTCCGGTGTACAGACTGGAATCTCCGGTCTGACTCTTCTCCAACGGTTAGAAAACGATTCACTAGTGCGAAGGGCTATAAATAGAGGACCTTATACCCTTCCTTCAGCCGCTCGTCCACCTCAAGAACACCATGTCCATTTGAGCCACCAAATCAACAAGATCTCTTCATCCAACCATCCAAAGTCATTGATCTTTGGAGAATCGAAGGAGGAGGCCTTGATCTACATCTTTACCAAGAGAGATCATCATTTTCCCCTCATTCACTTGAGGGCCCCTTGCTCTAGTGTTTCATTGGAAACCCTAGCTTGTGATTTGGTTCTTACTAGCTTGTCTTTGATTGTTTGACAGCTAGCTTGTACTTGGGAGCCTCCAATTAAGTTGTGGATGTGTGCCCCGAACTCGTTGTAAAGGTGCCAGCTTCCACCTTGAAGGTTGCCGTATAGTGGAAGAGGTGAATCGAACCCATTGGGGTGGGGTTCATCGGAGAACAAGGGAGGCCTCTCGTGGCGTTGGTGGTTTGATACCACCCTCTATCCAAACGTAGACGTACTTCCCCTCAAAAGGAAGGAACTACGGGAAACAAATCCTTGTGTCTCCTAGTGTTCCACTTTGGTTACTTCTATCCTTTACTGCACTCTACTTATCTAGTTATTGCTTAGTTAGCACTTGTTTGTCATATAGGTAAATTCACTTTAGTTGCATAATCTAGAGAATTTACCTTTCACGTTAAACCCTAAATTGAAAAAGAGTAAAATTTGAAGTAGCACCTATTCACCCCCCCTCTAGCTGCCCATACGATCCTTTCAAGTATTCACCAAATGTTCAATATAGCTAGGACATGCTCAATAACACAAGTATATATAAGGTTGTAATTATACGGTCACACATGTAGTATTATCAACATTGGTTCATAACTTTATCTAGAGTTCACTCATCTTCACCCTCGTTAGAAGAGTCGGGAGGAAAGCAGGTGAAATAGATGATGCCATAATGATGACTGAGCATAAACTTGTACTCCCGTCCCTCTTGAATGTCGCCGTACATAATGAGGGGTCTTGTCCATCCAAGACCACTAAAATCTTTTCGGACCTCCTCATTGGTGACCCTAACCTGGTACGTCCTATCAGAATGATTATGATGCGTCAGAGTGACATTACACACGACAACCTCATCCATACTTCTATGGAGATGGTCCATAAAGACACGTCGTGCACCGCAAGGGATTGACTGAGTAAAATCATAGGACAGGAACAATTAGTCGTGATTTTCATTAGACATATATATTTACATTCTCCACATATAAATTTTAGAGAACATACCATCCTAACACCAAAGTTCGCAGGGAGCAGTATGGTAATCTTCTTGTCCATGCAATGAAAACTATGTTGACCACAATTGCCACACGCTTCTTCCCTATAATACACTCTACATATATTAAGAAAAAGTCGCATAAAAAGGAATGCATGTATAGAGTAAACGACATATAATATGATGCTCAACTATATAGCTAGCTTACTGTTGGATATCATCATCAGGTGACGTGTACATTTAGTAGATTACGACTGCTTGATGAATGAGAAAGATCTTTATCTTGTCTCTGTATTGCATGTCATGCTTATTCAAGAAGTTTATCTAGCCAGGTCCACTGAAAGATATCCTGATCACTATGTTGGTGACTGTAACCACGTAACTCCTGTCGAGATCAGCATCTAACATCAAAATGACCTCAAACACAACATCGTCAATGGTGTTTCTATGGAAATGATCCATGAAGTCTCGTTGCCAAGCGCAAGGGATCGACTGACTAAAACAATAACACTACAACAAAGTCTGTGGTTTATTTTCGATTCTATATAAATATCCATGGTACTGTGTATTTCAGAACACATACCGTCCTAGCCTCAAACCCGACAGGGAGCACTATGAGAACTTCTTATCCAGGAACATCCCCAATGGTTGAGCATAGTTATTGCACACTTGATCCATTCTATAGTTATCAAGAAAGAAGATGCATAGTAAATATAGTTATAAAGTAAGTAGTAGAAATAAAGTCTAGTATAATAACTGAACATAAAACATCACAAAATCTAGCAGAATAAGTAATATATGACAAGTAGCTGATCCACATCTCTCTCCTATCTAGATCAGGTGTCGTCGTTGTCGTCGGACAAACCTAAGAAAGACAGTTCGTCAGAGAATGTGGGTGCGATGGTAAAGTCACCAGGGCTAAACCCGTAGTACGGGCCCTGAGGGCATGCTATGGCATAGCCCGTGTCGTCGGACCTAGAGGGACCCGCCTCCTGGATGGGTTGTTGGCGTGTAATGACCGCCAAGACCTTGTACTGCTCCGCCATCACAACAGGATCCTCGCGGAGTGTCTGGGCCAAGGGGTCAAGAAGCTGTCTCTCGACCCGTCGGTGCTCCTACTCCTCCATCATCGTGGCGACTCTTATATCCTTGGACCTATTCTGAATAGCCTTAGCTCGATCCTCGGTGAAGTTTAGGATCGCCCTCGCCCCGAAGTGCTGGACTGTCATGCAGTCGTAGGCGCGTGCCTCCTCCTCGGGGACCGCCATGTCCCAAGGTGGTGCCTACTCCCATCGACGGTGATCCGAGCCTCCCGAGTGTGGATCCTTATCAGCTTCTTATACGCATCACGGGACTTCGGCTCTTACTGCGCCATACTATTTAAACAGACAATAATCACGAGAGGCATATAACAATTATTCAAGTATGGTAGCAAGTTCAAGTATGCAAACGGAATAAACATGTAAATAAAATCTATAGGAGTAAAATGGTCGTAGGTACAATATATTGTAATAGCAAGAACTCGTCAATTTAGATACTCCTACTATAATTTATGTACAAACATGATTACAAGCTAATCTATGTACAAACATGATTACAAGCAACCGCAGGACCAAAAAAGTCTTGAATTAGGATTATGTGGCTTATTCATAATTGGACAAGGGACATGTCAAGGTCTTGTAACATAAAGCAAATATGTGAGGTGGGATGGAGTAGCCATTGACTTAAGGGTTGCAATTGGCAAGTAGTACTACTTCCTCCGATTCATATTACTTGTCGCTGAAATGGATATATCTAGACATGTTTTAGTATTAGATACATCTATTTTAGCGACAAGTAATATGGATCGGAGAGAGTACCTCTTTATGGTTATGCTTATGAAGTGCCCAATAAATGCAATAAGCACACGGACAAGTAATTCCACGTAAATGTATGGAAATAAGTGGCCGATCCAGTTCTCAATAGTCAAACAGTTTCTACCCTACTTGTAGTTGATGTGTCACTCCAATGGGCTGGAGGAAGAGTTGAAATCATAATACATTATGTATGTAAAGACATACTCCAAGTGGCTTACCAAATGTAAGTAAAAAATTAACATTATGTTCTTTCAAAGGCTACAATTTAGTAAAAATTAACATTATCTTCTTTCAACTAATAAGTAAAAATATGACGACGGGGCGAAGGGGCGAGGGTAGAGGGGAGATGTTACCTAACGACGCGGGGCAACGGCGGGGGTCAAGGACGGCAGTGTCCCTCCTCCTATGGGAGGTGGCTCCTCCTGTGGGTGGCGGCTCCTCCACAGGTGCTTCGGAGGCGGGGGCGGCTCCTCCACAGGCGCTTTAGCGGTAGGGGCGGTGGCTCCTCCACAGCTTCGGCGATGGCTCCTCCACGGGGCAACGACGCAGGTCGATGACGAGGTGCGACGCGGGTCAATGAGGAGGCACGACGTGGTGATGAATTGGGGATTGAGGAGGAGGTGATGAATTGGGGATCGAGGTTAAGCCCGCAGTGATAACTCCACAACCATTGATAGTTGGGACCTGCAAATACTTACCACCAGCGAATCTAGGCACCACTTCGCCGGGGATAAGCGGAACTATAGTCCCGGTTGGTGTCTAAAGAGTTTTCCCTTATTTTCTTTTTTTCTCTTCTTTGTTTTTTCTTTTCTGTTGTTTGTTTCTTCTTTTATTTTTGTTGTTTATTTTTTTCTTTTCTTTATTTTAATTCTTGTGACTAAATACTTAGAGACCACACATGCATGTAATTAAGTACTTTGTACAAAGGATCGCTTAATTAAGACATAAAATGGGAGTTTGAATGTAGTACACTTATACATCATTAACAAGAAATACACATGATGGTGAAATATTTGTTTTCTTTTACGACGTTCGTAGCCCATCTGATACGGAATATCGACAACTTCTCCTCGATGTAGTCGAGCTCCCAGACGTTCGTCGCCCATCTGTCTATCAGCAGCTCTAGCATCAGTCGATGTGTTGCTGATCATGATAAGTTCTTGTCCCCGCCCACCTTATCCGCGGCGAAGGAGCAATATATTTGCTGGTGGTAGCCCATGTAGTGCTAGCGAACAAATAGGACATTTGTCGCTGGTATTTCATGGCCCACATCGGTGGACCCAACCCACCTTACCCCCAGCAAATCCAGGTGAAATTCGCTGGCGGTTACTGAAGTATCACAAGCGCACCTATGTATCCTTCGTCGATGATAACACGCGGCAGGCCTGGAAGGGCTTATCACCAACGACCCTCTTGTTTGTTCGCCAGTGATAAGACCTCCAGCTATAAGCGATTATCTACTAGTGGGTGCAAGCATGGACAACAAGGTAGTTTGCCGAAGTCAAGCCGAACCTATGCCGAGTGTCGTGGTGGTGTCACGGCAGATGCCATGGATAGGCTAAAGGTGGGCACTAACATGCGCTAGGGGAATCCAGGGAGGGATAGTAGAGTGATTCTCCACACAGAAGTTTGTATTGCTATATCTTCAAGATTACAAGTGCTCCTCGAGCTGTATTGGCGAGAGGAGGAAGAAGGAGCTCCCTTACTCTTGCCTAGATCTACTAGCCCTAAGGAATCACCCAATCAACTAGTGCTCAACCTACCAGAGTTCTGCCAACCCCCCCTACCAGAACCCTAACCCCCCTTATATATAGGAGGTTCGGTCCTAGCCTAGGGCATACGTGGAGGCATATTCCTAAGAATATGCCCCCTCCCAAAGTGGTAACCCGGCCGGGGTGCTTTTCCCCCGCGTCACACGTGCTTTAGCGACGTAGCCTCATGGGCGCCCGCTGCCCGACGTGAGCGTCGTCACCCTTGTCGGCCATGACCCGGTGGTCCTGCCCTTGCTTTATTCGCTCATCCAGTACGTACCGGACCTTTTTTTTGACCAGAGAGATTCCTTCCTTCTCCTAGAAACTAAGCGAGGATCCGGATCATAGTAGATCTGGCTACACCTGTTCCTGCATATAAGTTAGACAAGTATTTCCGACTTACTCCTTAAGTCGGATGAGACAACGTTAGGCGACCCCCCTTGGTCCGGGTTACTCCGTGATCCGACCTGCCTTCAGGTGACTCGGCCAGCATCCGCTTTGACCTTGCCGAACCTCAGCTAACTCGGCCCTTATACCCCAGAGTGACCCTACCCGGGGGTATCCCCCCAACATTAGTCCCCGAAGCTGGTGCGGTCTTAGCTGCCTTGGCCTCTAAGGCCACATCAGGTTCATTTATGTCCAAGCCTCAGACGTTTAATTCCGGGTCAGCTCCTTATCTCGGATTATATGGATTTACGTTCCCTTCGCACGTTCCAAGTTTTCACTTGTCGACTGGTCACCACTTTGGCTCGGATCCCATGGTTATCATGGTTTGATCCGCCCGCTTTCTTCTCTCAGACGCCAACCCACGTGGAGGCTAATCATTACCTTATCTTATTTTTAGGGCTCGCATGAATCGCCGCAGAATTGTCGGTTTCGCATGCGCGCTGGTCACGTCATGCTTGTCTCCTCGTTTACCACAACAGCACGTCGCGTCATGGGATCACGTCTACTCTGTGGCCCCCTATGTGGCTTTTCTCTGATTGGCTGATGCCGGTGATACACGGCCACACCGTGTGGCTCGCCAGTGGAGCGCGATCCCACTCATCGATCACTGGGGGCGGTTTAAATAGGGGAGGGGCGCGTCCCTTAGCGTTTTTCCACCTCTGCGTCCCTTCGCCCATTGCGTTTTATCCTTCGTCTTCCCTGCGACCACGCCGCCGGTTATCTAGCAGAAGGCCGCCAGACACCTCCCTGCTCTGCACGCAGCCACACCGCTGCAGCCTTCTTCGCCACGGGTCCACGCCAATCTAGGCCTTAGAACTCCGCCGCCGCTAGCTCCAGCGAGGACAGCGGATACGAGATGACGGAGGAGGAGCTCGCCGCCGAAAGGAGATGGAGGAGGACGCCAAGGCGATGGCCAGGGCCGGTTCGTGGGTCTGTCAAGACGACATTGACTGGCTCTACCGAACCAGGCGCATTCCCGCCGGCGTCGCTACTTGTCTCCCCTCCTCGGAACTGGCCCCCTCACCCAATCCAGGTGAGTTCGTTGCATTCCTATCCCATTTTCAACGGGGATTTGGTTTTTCTGTGAGCGACTTCTTCCGGGATTGGGTGAGGACGTACCACCTGCAGCCGCACCATCTCCCAGCAAACGCCATCACCTCTCTTTCCGCCTTTGCCTCTACGATCGAGGGCTACACCAGATTATGGCCCACGAAGAAGCTGTGGATCCGGTTCTTCGGCCTCCGTCGCAACGTTGTCCCCAATATCCACGTTGAGTCGGAGGACAAGCAGCTCACCCAGTTCAGAGCTGCCTCTATCTCGCCCCGGAGGTTTTTGATCTTTCCCAAGTTACCGGCTTGACTCGCAAAGGATGGCCCGGACCTTCTTCTACGTCCGAACGAGGGTACCAAAGACTTGATCCGGTTGTTCACGCCCGGTCTCCCTGACACGGATTTCTGGGAGGAGGTCCCCAAGAAACCTACCGCTCTGGCCAACCAAGTTAACAAGAGGTTTGCGGAGCTGAAGAAGCTCGGATTGCACAATGAGGATGCCATGATCACGTTCGTGCGCAACCGAATCTCTCCCCTCCAGAAGAGCACCCACAAGTTGTGCCATATGAGCTTCGGCCGCGACCCCAACCGAACCTCCTCCTTTGAATTGAGCAACACAGAGATCTTCCGCCGGGTCAAGGCTCTTTTCACCACCCACAAGGATTTCTCTGCCGAATGGACGTGGGGAATCGAGCACTACTGTCGTGACAGGCTCCCTCCCGCGGTAAGCTTCGTGGGGCAAACTCATTTCGGATCAAGTATGTGTCGGTTTTTGTTATATTTCTGACTCTGTTCTTCATGCTTTTTCTCAGCTGTTCCTTCAGCAAACTCTCGAGGATGGCACGGATCCGACCCTTAAGTGGGCGCCGGACCGAGAAATCTCGGATGAGGAGGAGCCGGACCAGGAGATGTTCCTCCCTATGACCGACGCCACCAAACGACCAAGCGGTAAATTCTCTTCTCTTAGAGATTGGCCCGATGATGAGGACGACTCGGATATCGACGTGATTGAACCCGTTAAGGCTGTCCCTCTTTCTTTTGCCTTTCCGGCATCAGCTAACCCTAGTGGGCATATCCACGAGGATCCCCCACTTGCCTCGGGCGAGCCGGTTCCGGTGGCGTCGAAGAAGAAGCGCGGATCCGCATCAAGTTCTTCCTCCGAACCTTCTCAGCCCACCAAAAGGAAAAAGAAGGCCGGAGACAAGACTGCCTCCAAGCGAGCAGGCAAAGCCCCGGCATGGAGGGCCCGGAAACCCAAGGAGGCCGAGACCTCGGATGCGTAAGTCATTTTTCACTGCGTAACTCACTTTTCCTTGCATCGCGGTAATTTCACACCTAACCTTATTCTCTTTTTCAGGCCGCCTGTGGAGGTCCCTCAGAGCGGATCGAGCATCTCTTCTCCCCTTCGGTCTGGTCCTTCCCCTCCTCGTGACGACGAGTCACGCTCGCTGAGCCCTATTCCGGAGGGCTCTACGGCTGCTCCGGGTTCCGCAGTACCTCATCGAGAGGAACGCGACCTCGGAGCGGGAGGGGTTGGTTTGGCCGAGGCGATGGCGTCCACCACTTTGGCATTGCCGCAACCAACAACCACCAAGTCTACCGCAACACCAGCACCAGCAGCAGCTTCAGTACCAGCTACCGAGCCAGCACCTGTTTCGGCACCAAGGAAACCCACAGCAGCTCCAGTGCCAAGTTCCTCTGCCTCTTCCGAGTCATCTCAGCCCCGGCGAGGAACCATTCCAGCAGCTTCCAAAGGGAAATCCACCGTGGTTACTTCTTCCCAGCAAGCTAAGGGCAAGAAGGCTCCGGATACTGCCAAGTCTACATCCGTCGAGGCCGGGCAGTGAACCACCCTGCCGATGCTCAAGAAATCACCAGCAGCGACGGATCTTCCTGCCGAGCCAACCGATGCGCAACAGATGGTTCTTCACACCAGCCCAGCTCTTGCCCTAATTGAGAGGAAGGAAGCTCATGCGAAGGGCTTGGTGGCACCCCACATGCCCACTGGCGAACGGTACCCTCCGAGCCTTATCGAGTTCGTCATGAACTGGAACAAGGCGGAGTTCGTCTACAACGACGATCTCCCGGAAAAGTTCAGCCCCGCAGAATTTCTGCCTAGATGAATACTGCCGCCAAGGCAATTAACCTCGCGGGGCGAATGATGGAGGTATGTCGTTTCTCATTTACATGTTGTAGATAATAACCATTAGTCCCCGAGCCTCCGGTGGAGTAGCTTGTTACTCAGCCAGATGCTCATTAGAAAATCAACGTAGCTGCATGTAAACTTCAAATATGCACACACCTAGAGCCGGGTTAAGTTCCACTTGACCCGGATCTTGCACACTTCGAATATGCACACACCTAGAGCCGGGTTAAGTTCCACTTGGCCCGGATCTTGCACACTTCGAATATGCACACACCTAGAGCCGGGTTAAGTTCCACTTGGCCCGGATCTTGCACACTTCGAATATGCACACACCTAGAGCCGGGTTAAGTTCCACTTGGCCCGGATCTTGCACACTTCGAATATGCACACACCTAGAGCCAGGTTAAGTTCCACTTGGCCCGGATCTTGCACACTTCGAATATGCACACACCTAGAGCCGGGTTAAGTTCCACTTGGCCCGGATCTTGCACACTTCGAATATGCACACACCTAGAGCCCGGGTTAAGTTCCACTTGGCCCGGATCTTGTACACTTCGAATATGCACCAAACTAATTTTACACTGCTGCAATTCTTTCAGGTAACTACCAATCGTCGGAGCACCGAATTTCAACGCCTGCTTGATACCCACAAGATCCTGCGTGCAAAACATGTTGCACTTGGCGCAGAGCATGAAAAGAGGGGTAATTTTCTCCCTCAGCACCTCTCCGTTTTTCTTCACTTTCTTCCGCCGAACTAATGTCCTCATTCGGTTTTTGCACTGGGGTGGAGGCTGAGAACAAAATTATGCGAAAGAACTTGGAGGAAATCCGGGGTATGTCCTCTTTTGTCTGACCTTGTTGTGTTCTCCATTTCTTCTTCTCCTTGGCTCGGCAAACATTCACTCCTCGGCTTTGCCGGGTCAACATATTATTTCAGCATCGCTTGAGGATAGTGTGCCCGTGCCTGATATGATGCTGCATTTTCTCGAACAAGCAGGGCAACATCAAGCTGAGCTGAAGAAGAAGAATGATGAACTTGCTCTCCTCCGGACTAAAAACGACGAGATTGCCAAACTTAAAGCTGAGATGGAGAAGATGAAGGCCCAGCACCGAACTGAGCTCCAAAAGGTTGGCCAGGACTTCACCGAAGAACGTGAGCGCCTTACTCTCCAGATCTAAGGGCTAGGACCTACTCAGAGAATCCGACGTCCAGCTTGGGTCGGCTAACGCTGAGCTTGAGCAACTGCGCAAAAGACGCGATGCCTGCATCAAGGAGTTGACCCAAATCCATAGCCATATTTCTCATAAGTTCCTTTTCCTTGTCCGACATAACTCTCCGGGTTACCTCGTATGTCTTTTCTTTACCTTCTGCCTTTGCCTTGTTTCCAGACCACTTTCCAGAGGATACTGCCATTGCAAGCGCTGTTGTTGCCAAATTTCACCGAGAGAGGGGTACTCCCATTGCTCCTGATGGTGATAACATTCCCTTGGACATGGAGGACCTATTGGTCAGCTTGTCCTCTCGCGTGGAGACCATCAAGAATTATGGCAAGGATATCCTCGACGTTGCAGTGCGCATCTTCAATACGTTCTGGCCCGGAGAGAGTAGCCCGAAGACCATCGCAACTCTCGTCGAGAAATTAATGGAAGTTGAGACCCAGCTTGACCTCTGGAGAGAGTCCGCTGGTCGTGCTGCAGCTGACACCATCCTTCATCATATTCTCACATGGTACGAGAAGATCGACCTCAGCCTCCTCACACGCCACAAGACCGGATCCGGATGAACCGACGATCCGAGTGGGTAGCTTCGGCGCCAGTTTGCGCCTAGCCTCGCCAAAATTCTCCTATTCATGACTGGATTGAAGGGCCGAAGCTCTGAAACCGGGGACGAAAGGAATGAGGATGTTGAAGATGGGTCAGATGAGGACGGGGAAGATGATGCTTCAGATATTGAAGACATCGACAATGACGCCGAACCTGCTCCTCCTGCTGCTCCTTAGTTCTAAAAAACTTGAAAATTTGTCAGATCCCCGGTATGCCGGGTGCAATTGTATGCTGGATAAGTGATATTTTGCTACTATATTTTTATGCCGGATTAACTTGGGCGTAGTCCCCGAGTTTCATTTTCTTGTTCGTCCAAATCTCTGGCTCGGTCCGTGTCTAACTTGATTCGGTTTTACGACTTACGAATCCAAGCTTCAAAAATTGTTTTAACAATACTTAGAAACTTTGAGGCTTGGCTCAAAATAATTCAGCAAAATAACTTGAAAATAAAAACAGGGTTAGTCCGAAAAAACAAACGTTAGCTCGAATAAACTCGTTTCCTTAGTCGTTTTTCATGTGCTACGCAATTCGAACTTGTTCCCTTGCTTGCCATGAAGCCAATTCTTGTTGGACAGTAGCAAGTCGAAGGGTTGGGTTTTTGGTGCTCACACATTACTAATCCGGGTTAAGTAGAACGATTTATTCTAGCTACCGCATAAGAAATTACAACAAATATTATTAAGGCAGTCCCCGAGTTACTGCTCGAGGCACTGCTATTTCATTGATAAGCTCATTGCCAACATACATACCGACACATGAGATGATTCGGATACATACACTTCTTAGCTAAGTGTAGAAGGGACGAAGTAGTGCTACATTCCACGATCGCTTGGATTCCTCTTCGGACCTGTCCGCCTTGTTCTTTTCCTGTGGCTTTGCATCTATAAGATAGTAAGAATCATTGTGCAATGTTTTGCTCACAATGAACGGCCCTTCCCATGGGGGGGATAATTTATGCATGCCAGTGGTACGTTGTACCAACCGGAGCACCAGATCGCCTTCCCGGAAGACTCGGGGGCACACTTTCCGGCTATGATAGCGTAAGAGATTTTGCTGATATATGGCGGATCCGACAGGCGCTTCTCTCGCTTCTTCCAGCAGATCAACATCATTTTGCCGGGCTTCTTGCACTTCGCTTCGTATTGGGTGACCCTAGGCGAATCATGCTCTATGTCGGCTGGTAATACAGCTTCACAGATATACCGTAAAAATGGCGATAGCCCGTTGATCAATTCGAGTTGTTCTTAAGCTCCACAAGCACCGGTAGTTCTTCTATCCAGACCCCGCTGATCTTTGCAGCGGCTCAATGAGCCGCGTTTTATCCTGATAATACTAATCCGCTGGATCTTTCCACTTGTTCGCTCGATGCGGGGTGGCTACCGCGACATCGAGTCGGATCTTCTTATCTCTAAGCGCGAATGCTCCTTCCGCAAAATTTATCCCATTATCAGTTATAATACTGTGTGGATAACCGTATCTCAAGATGATGTCTTTGAGAAATGTCACGGCCGTAGCTCCATCACATTTTCTTATAGTCTTCACTTCAATCGATTTTGTAAACTTGTCCACCATGACCATAATGTGTGTCATGTTTCCTCTCGCTGGTTTGAACGGGCCAACCATATCCAAGCACCATACAGCAAATGGCCACGTAATTGGTATGGTCTTGAGTTCCGACATAGGCATATGTGTCTTGGTGGCACTCGACAACCATTGCATTTTCTCACCAGATCTTCTGCTTGTTCCAAGGCACTTGGCCAGTAGAATCCATGCCGGAACGCCTTTGCCACCAAGGCTTGGGATGAGGCATGATGCCCGCATTCTCCTTGGTGTATATCTCGGAGGATGTCAAGCCCTTCTTCCGGGTCAACGCATCTTTGGAGAACATTGGTTACACTCCGTTTGTATAACTCGGAATTGATGATTGTGTATGCTTTTGCTCTCCTCTGAGTTTGCCTGGCTGACACCTCCTCGCCGGTAACGCCCGCCTTTCGTGAATTGGAATATAGGCAGTGCCCAAGCTGGTATGGCTCGTGGAGGGTATATCGCCTCATCAATTTCCATCTGATCCACCGGCATAACTTCAGCCAGATCATGCTGTGCAGTCCCTGGGTCTAGCGAGGTAGTCCCCGGGTTTGCCGAGGCAGTCCCCGGGTTTGCTGACGCAGTCCCTGGGTCTCGCGTACCACCTCCCATGTCAATGTCCATGGGCTCAGCTCCGGATTCCGTATTTTTTGGGACATAGATCGAGTCGGTTCCTAGGGACGGCCTGATAGATGGTTTTCTGAGGTGTTCCAATGCTACACCCGGTGGAATTGCCTGTCTGGTCGATCCGAGCTTCGACAACATGTCGGCAGCCTCGTTTTCCGCCCGGGGTACATGGTGAAATTCGCACCCCTCGAAGTAACCAGATATCTTCTGCACGTGAAATTTGTATAGTGCCATGTTTGGATCCAGGGCGTCCCACACTCCGGACACCTGCTGCACCACCAGGTCCGAGTCGCCAAAGCATATTATGCGTCGTATGCCAATCTCCTTTGCCACTTTGAGCCCATGCACAAGAGCCTCATACTCAGCGATATTGTTTGATGCCGTGAAATGGATCTGCAATACGTACTTGAGCCGATCCTTCTTTGGCAAGGTAAGCACAACCCCGACGCCTAATCCGGTTTTGGTTTTTGACCCGTCAAAGTGCATCCTCTAGTAATTCGGATCTGGTGGCGGTGGTTCGTACTGTACCTCGGCCCAATCCACGAAAAAGTCCGCCACAGCCTGAGATTTGATTGTTTCTCTTCTGTCGTATTGGGGCGCATAAGGGGCTAGCTCAATTGCCCATTTTGCGATTCTGCCACTCGCATCCTTGTTACCCATTATCTCGGATATGGGAGCTTTACATATTACTTTGATGGGGTGCTCCTCAAAGTAATGATTTAACTTCTTCGCCGCCATATAGACACCGTATGCCACCTTTTAAAAGTGCGGGTAGTTCTGTTTTGAGGCAGACAATACCTCGCTTAGGTAATACACTGGCCTCTGCACCGACTTACCCTCTTCATTGCGTTCCACTATGATTACTGCACTTACAACTCGGTTGGTTGCGGCTACGTAGAGCAACATTGGCTCCTTTGATAGTGAAGAGGCTAAGACTGGCGCAGTGGCCAACATCTTTTTCAAGTGGGCAAAGGCTTCATCGGCATGTGGCGTCCAAACGAATTTATCCGACTTTTTCATGAGTTGGTAGAGAGGCAGTGCATTTTCTCCTAACCGACATACAAACCGACTCAACGATGCTAGGCATCCAGTGAACTTCTGGACATCATTGAGACACTTCGGCAGCTCGATTCGTTCGATGGCTCGGATCTTAGTTGGATTAACTTCGATACCTCGGCTAGAGACGAGAAATCCAAGTAATTTTCCAGCCGGGACACCGAAGGTACATTTTTCCGGGTTAAGCTTCATCCGGAACCTTCTCAAGTTCGCGAATGTTTGCCTTATGTCGTCAAGGAGCGTTGCGCTTTCCTTGGTCTTGATAACCACATCATCCACGTATACTTGTACGTTTTGACCTATTTGGTCATGCAAACATTTTTGCATACATCTCTGGTACGTTGCACCTACATTACGTAAACCAAACGACATAGTGCGATAGCAGTAAGCCCCGTACGAGGTAATAAATGCCGTTTTTATTTGATCATCCGGGTTCAGAGGTATCTGGTGGAAGCCAGAATATGCATCAATGAATGACAACAGTTCGCATCCCGCGGTTGAGTCTATGACCTGATCTATCCTCGGCAGTGGAAATGGATCTTTTGGACACGCCTTGTTCAGGTTCGTGTAATCGATGCACATGCGCCAAACCACTGCTATGTTCGGATCGTCCTTCTTCTTTTCTACCAGCACCGGATTAGAGAGCCAATCCAGATATTGTACCTCCATAATAAATCATGCTGCTAGTAACCGAGATATCTCGTCTCCAATGACTTTTCTCCTATCCTCGGCGAAGCGGCGGAGAGGTTGCTTCACCGGCCTTGCTCCGGGTCTCATGTTCAAAGAGTGCTCGGCCAACTCCCTTGAAACACCTTGCAAGTCCTGTGTAGACCAAGCAAAAATATCTCGATTCTCAAGGAGGAAGTTGACGAGCTCGCTTTCCTATTTGTCAGTTAACCCAACACCAATTGTTACGGTGCGTTCCGGAAACATGTTATCAACTGGAATCTTCTTGGTGTCCTTTGCGGCTTGAAATGAAACGCTGCCATGCGGGTTACTTAACGCCGGCATATACTGCTGATCGAGCTAATGCCGCCACCTCTTGGATTTTTCTTTTCTCTTGCGCAATCACGAGTGACTCGGCTAGGTTAGACCCGGCTGAAGCACACTCCATGGAACGTCGGAAATCTCCAGCAATGGTAATCATTCCATTTGGCCCGGGCAATTTCATCTTCAGATAACTGATGTGACAGCTTGCCATGAACTTGTTCAATGCTGGTCTTCCGAGTAACGCATGATATGCACTTTCCAAGTTTACCACTTCAAACTCCAGATTTTCAGTTCGGCAGTTATCCCTTGTTCCGAATAGCACGTCGACCCAGATTTTGCCTATGGGCTCACAAGAAATGTCTGGTACTATGCCATGGAAAGTTGTTCTCGTAGCCTGGAGCATGTTCTCCGAGATGCCCAACTTGCGCATCGTATCCGCATACATGATGTTAATTCTACTGCCATTATCAATCAGAACCTTGGAGAACCTCACATTGATGTTCGGTCCAATGAATGTCGGATCTAGCACTAGCGCATACGAAACTGGGCTCGGCATAAGTTTAGGATGATCTTTGATGTTCCAGGTGATTTCCTGGTCCGACCAAGGCATGTACCTCGTCACTGCTGGCATGACCGCATTGACCTCCACATGTCGGCGCTGCAAGCTCTTTCTATCTGTTTCCTCACTCGTGAACACACAATAACTCTGGTGATGTTCCCTGTATTCATTCCTTCCCTCGTTTCCGGGGTACCTCTGATCCGGTTGTTGCTGATTTCCGCCTGATGCACTGCATCCCTTCTCTCATTGTTGTCATACCTTGGCGGAGGGGGAGGCAACATTAGCTGCTGCGTATTCGCTCCGGAGAGCAAATGCTGCCGGGGTAACTCCTGCCGAGGTTGATCATTCCAGGGTGCCTGAGCATTCCCCGAACCACCTTGCTCTATCTTACGCATCCACTCACATTGCCTCGTCGTGTGACCCGCCGGGCTATACGGATTTGGCGTGTGAAACTTACACGGCTGGTCCAGCATCGACTCATAGGTATACCTCGGACGGTCTTTCTTTTCCTGCCACTGTTTCTTCTGCTCTGGAGTCCATGTTTTCTTGCCATCATTTCTTGGAGTCCACCGCCTCCGATTCTCTGGCGTTGGTTACTCCTCCTCCGGATTGATCTTGATTCATCAATTGAACTTATTGCGAACCATAGCGATGGTCCGGTCTGTCATCTCTCCTTTTTCCTCTGTAATCGTTCCTCCGAGATGACCCGGCTCCATCTCTCTGATAGTATTCGTTGTTTGACTCACTTGACGCGAGCCTAGGTTGAGTTGGATCGCCCAAAGCATACGAATCAGCAATCCGGATCATCTCTGCCAGCGTAACTGGCATTTTTCTTTGCAGCTTCATCCACAGCTCGCCGCCAGACTGCACCCTTTGCGCAAACCACGCTATGGCTCGGTGACTCTATGACACCCTCACACGAGTTTCTCACGGTACACCACCGGGTCAGGAATTCACGATCCGTCTCGTTGGGTCTTTGCTTGCACATTGCCAGGGTCTGTGGTCTATTCGGCCTCTGGTATGTACTTGAGAAGTTGCTGATAAACATTTCTTCAAAATCTATCCAGTAGTTGATGCTTCCAGGTGGTAAATTATTCAACCATACTCTGGCCGGGCCTTCCAACATCTGGGGCACGTAACGCACAACCCATCTCAAGTTGCCAGTTGCAATTTTCATCGCCGTAGCATAGTTTATCAACCAATCCTCCGGCTTAGTACTGCCGTCATATGTCTTCGTGCCTCTGGGTAATTGGAAGTTGGGTACCGGTGGTTCCTTCATGATCCGGGGTCCAAAGCACACTGGACCCGGAGGACCTTGACATTCGATCTGTTCCGATCTATACAGGCGATCCAGTTTTAACCTGGCGTCATCCGGCATCAAATCCCTGCTCCCCAATCTAGACCCTATCACATGATAGTCCGGTCTGGGGTACCCTGCGTTCACCATCTCCGAATCACCGTCGTTGTATCGGTTTTGCTCTTGTTGTGCACCTTTCTACTGCATACCTCAGCCGGCGCTTTGCTCTTGCCTCGGTATATTCCGCTCCTGCGGTTGTCCCGCTCCTGCGGAGTTGCGCTGTCCGGCATTGCTGTTGGCAGCGTTCCCTTGACCGGTATTGCCTTGGTCGTGATTACCTCGGCCAGCTTCACCTCGGCTCACACTCTGTCGATCATCATTTTTCCGCATCTCCTTTTCTTTTCCCGCACGCGTTGGGTCGTACGGGACGATCTGTTTGTTCCGTCTGGCCGAGGTTACTACCTCTTCTCTCCTTGGACTGCCATGAGGCGATGATGCGGCTCCATCGGATTTCTCCGGGTTACCCATCACCGAATGGACGATCTTGGAAGCCCTAGCTCTCTCCGGGTTAGCTCTCAGCAGCTCCTCGTTCTGCCTGTTCGCGATCCGAACCAGCTCGTTAACCCTGTCTTGCTGTCTTTGACAGGCCTCACCCGTCAGACCCTCTAGCTCGGACGCAGCGGCATCTGCTGCTCTGAGGTTCTTCGCCGGGGTACTATACCTCGGCAACCCCACAGACAGATAGTTTTCCGACCCTTCTGCTCCATCATCACCTTCTCTGTTCATCTCACTTATGAGATTTCTCCCTTTTACCCTTACTGCTTCAACCTTGTTTGCCTTTGCGTACTCACGCAGCGTCATGTTTAGTGACTGCTGAGCCGCGGCTATTTTCTTTGCGCCCTCTAGTATATTTTGCCGAGTTTCCTCTAGCTCGGCCTGTGCCTGAGCCAGATCTACCACTGCTGCTACCGGGTTAGCCAAGCTATCCATAGCTTCCCTCAGTATGTTCTCAGGCCTCTCTAGTGGAGGTCCTCTACCTTTCCTTGATGCCTTGGGTGTTACCTCCGGGTCTGGTGCCGGATCCTTGCTTGCTCGCACTGGGCATCATCATCACCTCCGCATGGTCCGGGAGCGGCGTCGCTACCATGAGCCATTGAGGGTGGTTCCCCGATCGATGACACGACGCGGATGAACGCACGAGATGTCCACAACAACATAGACCTTGTGCGCGCCGAGCTTGACAAAGAGGCCATTGCGCGGAAGCGGGCGCGTGCCGAAGCATCCAGCGTTGTCGCTGACGAAATCCAACGCTCCAAAGCGCTGAACGAGCCCGGAGACGATGCGTTCGCCGGTGCCGATGAAGTTTCCCGTCTGGATCTTCACCCCTGCTAGCGCCGCTAGCGCCACGGTGGGCGCGAACTGTCATGGTGTCGGCAGATGCCATGGATAGGCTAAAGGTGGGGACTAATATGCGCTAGGGGAATCCAGGGAGGGATAGTAGAGTGATTCTCCACACAGAAGTTTGTATTGCTATATCTTCAAGATTACAAGTGCTCCTCGAGCTGTATTGGCGAGAGGAGGAAGAAAGAGCTCTCTTACTCTTGACTAGATCTACTAGCCCTAAGGAATCACCCAATCAACTAGTGCTCAACCTACCAGAGTTCTGCCAACCCCCCTACCAGAACCCTAACCCCCCTTATATATAGGAGGTTCGGTCCTAGCCTAGGGCATACGTGGAGGCATATTCCTAAGAATATGCCCCCTCCCAAAGTGGTAACCCGACCGGGGTGCTTTTCCCCCGCGTGACACGTGCTTTAGCGACGTAGCCTCTGCGGCGCCCGCGTCAGCCGACGTGAGCGTCGTCACCCTTATCGGCCATGACCTGGTGGTCCTGCCCTTGCTTTATTCTCTCATCCAGTACGTACCGGACCTTCTTTTTTGACCAGAGAGATTCCTTCCTTCTCCTAGAAGCTAAGCGAGGATCCGGATCATAGTAGATCCGGCTACACCTGTTCCTGCATATAAGTTAGACAAGCATTTCCGACTTACTCCTTAAGTCGGATGAGACAACGTTAGGCGACCCCCCTTGGTCCGGGTTACTCCGTGATCCGGCCTGCCTTGAGGTGACTCGGTCAGCATCCGCTTTGACCTTGCCGAACCTCGGCTAACTCGGCCCTTATACCCTGGAGTGACCCTACCCGGGGGTATCCGCCCAACACCGAGTTCATGCCTTCCTTTTGCAGCTGGTATGTGCACTCAGCATGTATCGCGATGATACCAAGACGAAGTTCAAGTTCCACCGCGTGTTCGATAAGATCGAGAACTACCAGAAATGGGTGGAAACTCGCGCGACCCTTGCCAAGAACAAGGATGACGTGTACAACCCCGAGGCTCCACCCCCAGCTGCGGCGAAGGAAGGCCAGATATCGGCCAGAAGAAGGCCAAGATGCTGCGCCTACTGAACGGATCCACATGTCCATCGAGAAGTATATCGCCGACTCGAAGGCCCATGCCGAGAAGAGGGAGGAGAAAACCGATGGGAGGTGGATGCAGCTGTTGCAGAATTAGGACAGAAAGCTCGACTTCCTCAAAGCGAACTTCGCCGCCAAGAAGAGGAACACAAACCTCCAGTTCCTCATGGGAGGCGAAGACACGTCGGTGATGAGCCCCCAGGTCAATGCATGGTACATGGCGCACCGCACCGCCATCCTGGACAAGGACGTCCCCATCAACACGCCGAGCTCTGTGCGGACAGTCTCGGCCACCACACCGTCGCCGAGCTCTGCCTCCACCTCCTTGAATCCGTCGACGTGCCCTACCGCGGCAGCCTCGGCGGTGGAGCCCATCCTCGACGCATTAGACCAGGCGGAAGAGCCCATCCCGATCGACAAATGATCGCTGGATTTAATCATGTTTTGTAATATTTGGTCGCCAAACCTCTTCTGGGTGAATTCCTGTTGCACTGTTTTGAGCCTTTGGGCGAGATTTCGTCGGCGGGAACAAAAAATTCAAATATGTCACCCGATTCTGGGTTTGGTTGGGAATGTGAGTGGAAAAATGGCCGTTCCCGGGCCGAAGGTCACATCCATCCGGCGCTAAATAGCGCCGAATTTCGGCATAAGAACGCCGAACGAGTGGAGATGCTCTAATGCTAGATACATCCGAATCTAGATAAACTGGATTAATACTAGATATATATCCGTATCTAAATAAATCCGATAATGCTAGATACATCTGATTTAGTAAAACCGACTCCATTAATTTAGATCCAAGGGGGTATTTTTTATGATTCACTCCACATATCTGCTATTTGGTTCAAAAGACTGAATCTCATGTTTTTCCTATGTCCTAATTATGGGGAAGAGGCCCGTTAGATTCGTAAGATAGAAAATATGGCGGAGTAGAAAAACACAGATTTTAAATGTCTTATAGGATTTGGAACCTATTAAAATTTTCTTTAAACAATGTTTGAAACACATGCAAAACAAATGAATTGTAAAATGAGTTTGAGTGGATAGAAATTTCCTAAAACATAGTGCAATGCAATCCTATGAGAAATTTCCTAAGGATCTAATCCTACTAGTCAAACGTTGCTCATAAAAAAAATTAAGGGTTAAAATCCTCCAAAACTCTTACCAGATTCCTTTGAATTAAATGAGCTTTTATTCTTGCAAGAGGTTAGACCTTTGAAAAAAATTCTACTTCATGTTTATAAGGAGAACTTCAATGTCGTATCCTATTTCGAATATCAAAAGTGTCCGATCTAGGCCGTTTGCCAAGGGCCACGGAGGACATGCGACTGCACCAAACACCCCCACCATTGTTGCCAGCGGATAGAGAATATAAAAAGAGTTATTATCTAATTAAAGTGACAATGATACAAGATCTATTTTGTATTTCAAGGTTAAAATCAAGGAAAACAAGCAAAGTAAAAGGACCACTATAGGGTGGATCTTTATCTACTAGTTCAATAAACCCAATAACCCTAGATCAGTGGCACTATTCACCGCCATCGGAGCTCATGCCCTCAGATGTCGAGGTACCTTAAGGCAACGTTATTCATCGTTGTCAGAGCTCATGCCCTCAGAGGCCGAGGGAGCAGAAGACATCCTCGTCCAACGGGTGCGACGGTTCAACGAGGCCTCACTCCTCATTGAGGGAGCGGTAGACCGCCTTATGTGCGCACCTCGCTTAGTCACTCCAAGTGAGGGTCTGTTGAGGATGTCCCATCCGAAGGAGCGGCCGATGGTCCGGGAGAGTGGTCCTCGATGCCATTGTGCCGGCCTTCGGGAGGGATAGTTCTCACGACCGTCGTCTATGGATCTAGGGTTTTGCGGGTGGCAGCAGGATGAGAGTGGAGGACGAGATGTGGACGGGGTGGTGCAGTGTGTGCCTGGCTGGAGGGTCTGAGTCGAACATATATACATCTACCCGTACCGTCTCCTGGACTGTAAAATCAATCCTAATTTGGACTAGAAATACGAGTAAATCGACCGGTCCACATGTCCCGTTCATTTGCAGGGCACCATTGGGTCTTGCCCTGTCCGAGCAAAGAGATTCGGACGCCCTGATCCGTTTGCTGTGGCCGTTTGAGTTGCCATCATAACTATGAAATATACTAACCTTTGAAAAAGTCTTTTATATTTTCTTGTGGTGGAATCAAACAATTTTTATTATGGTTTGTACATTTTTATTCATATAGCATCTCAAGTGTCCCGGCGTTACATTTCTGTGTTATTTGCCTTTTTATCCACCGGTTTCTCAATACCGGGAATTAAAAGACTATTAACCGTTAGTATTACTTCCTCCGATTAATATTAGTTGACTCTACTTTAATAAAATTCGTATGTATCTAGTTAAGTAAGTCTAGATGTATCCATATCTAGATAAAGTTGAGTTAACTGATATGAGACGGAGGGAGTAAGTGAAATGCAACTGCTTCGTTTATCTTCTGCTGCATTGGGTTACGACTAAACAATTCAGCTACAAGCCTACAGATGAGACGAACTGCGTGAGTTTTTTTTTTTTCTTCTAGGGGTTTGCAGAGAGATTATCATCATTGTCAGTGGGGTAAAAAGCGAGTAGGATGATGGTGGGGGAGGTAATTATACCCGAGGCCCGTACTTTGAGAGACTTTTCCCGCGGCTTTGCGCTCCTCTTTTCGGCCCTCGTGTCGTCCCCCGGGCATGTGGGAACCACCTCGGCCCCATCTGCCGTGGCACGGGCCCACTATCGTCCGTGCGTGTGCGTCGCGTCTGCCGTTGGTCTTCCTTTTCTGTACACGGGCTGGGCTGTTTCTTAGCACGCATTTGTCAATCGTGCGTGAAAGTGGAGGTTATCACTGTTGACATATGACTGGGCTTCATTCGCAAGAGACATGCCACGCAGGCCCGTATGCTTCTCCGGTGAGGCCCAGAAGGGAAGCCGACGAGCCGAAGATTTGTGACGTCACCAGTAGAACTCGAGCGAAAGTGCCACTCCCTTCGGCAGCCACCAGGCTCTCTACCAAATTGCGCTGTGTTCATTCGCGCAAACAAATCGGCGTCTCCGCACTAGGGTTCAGGATCCCTCGCCCCCAAAACCCACCGATTTGAATCCCGCCCACCGACCCCTCGGGGCAGCAGCAGCAGCCTCCCTCGTCCCGACCGATCAGTCCGGTAAGATTCACATTTCCGCTCCCCGCTCCCGTTTGATCTGGCCGCGGGTTCAAACGCGGTGATCGGATTTGTATGAGTCTGCCGAATCTGAATTTGGGATTAATCGGAGGATGGCTTTCGTTGCCGGTTCTGATGCGGATTTTTTTTTCTCGGGAGGCACAGGATGGAGGAGGACGGCGAGGCGGATAGGGAGGCGATCGCGGCCAGGATGCGGTCTGGGGACTACACCGGCGCGAGGACTCTGCTCCTCCAGACGCTGCAGACAAACCCCTGCCTCGACGACGCCGTCGAGATGCTCGCCGCGGTCGAGGTCCTCTGCGCCGCCAACCGGCCGCCATCGCTCTCAGGCCCCTGGGCGGTCAACTGGTACAGGGTCCTCCAGGTTATGCCCGGGGACGGCGACGACAGGATCGAGGCGCGGTACAGGACCCTCGTGGACCAGCTGGAGCCCGTCAGGGACGGCCTCCCCGGCGCCCACCTGGCGCTCCGCCTCGTCAACGACGCCTACGAGGTGCTTTCCGATCCAGAGAAGAGGGCCAGGTTCGATTCGGGGAACACACCAGTGGGTTCTATGAAGCGGGTGGTAATCGGTGCGTCGAGCAATGCACATTTTGAATTGCGATGCGACGGCATTCCACTGACCAGACGGGTGCATGTGGAAGGCTCTGCACTTCTCAGTGGCGTCGGTGGATCAGCAGCTCCTTGCGGTGCAAATCCTGAAGTGGACAAGTTGAACGCTTTTTATGCGAAGTATGTTCATTACACTGACGGACCATGTCCTGATGTAGCAGCAAATGGTTCAGACATAGCTAGTTCTTCCAAAACCAAGAGCACCGACTCTTTCTTTCTAGGTGATGATGACGAGCTGCAGTTGCCTGAAGAAAACCATGTGGACAAGAAGCAAAAGAGTGTTTGTGAAAACGATGCGTACTGTGAGTCCCCGTCGCAGGTAGATTTCGATGACTGCTTTGCTGATCCCTCAGATGCCGAACAAGATGACCACTACTCTGGCCAACAGTATGACTGTCATAACTTTGCGGACGATAGATCGATAGAGCATTTTACCGGTGGCCAGATTTGGGCTGCGTATGACTGGGAGAAGTTTCCTCGCAGATATGCTCTGATAAATGAAGTCTTGATCGACAAGATGCAGCTGTATGTCTCATGGTTCAAACCATGCCCACAATCTCATGAAGAGAAGAAGTGGTTAACTGCAGGCCTGCCACTCGTTTGTGGCACCTTCTTTGCGGAAGAACGGCAAATATCACTATCCTGTCCAAGCATGTTTTCCCACGAAATATCCGGTGATAGTCTGAATCAACATCTTGAAGTGTATCCACAGAATGGAGAAGTATGGGCAATCTACAGTGACTGGGACATGGAGTGGTGCAGTGATCCTGAGATGCGGAAGAAGAGTGCCTTTTCTGTTGTAGAAATACTTACCAGCTATTCAACAGACTCAGGCTGTACAGTTGCACCCTTGGTTAAGGTGGATGGGTGTATAAGCGTCTTCCAGAGGTACAGGAATGGGAGGGAGCAGTTACTACAATCTTGCAGTGAAAATCTGCTCATGTTTTCTCACAGGATCCCTTCGTTTAGATTCACTCATGAAGTTGGGACAGCCTTGGAGCTTGAACATTCTGCTGTACCAGAAAACCTGCAGCATGTAAATACTCTGGCTCCTTTGTCCCCACTTCTGGGCTTGCATACCGATACAAATGGCTTTCATGAAGCTTCTGTCTCGCAATTCTCCTATCCTTCAACAAGCATTATGGGTTCAGGTATTCCCCAACAGCAAGGAATGATGAACTATAATAACAAATTGTCAGCTGAGGATTTTGTGGAGGGGCAAATCTGGGCTGTGTATGATGCTCGGGACCGGATGCCTAGGTCTTATGTCAGAATAATCCGCGTGGTCTCACATAGTGTAGTTTTTGTGTTGAAGTTGGAACCACACCCTATGCTTAATGAAGAAATACGATGGGTCGAAGATGGTCTGCCTGTTGCTTGCGGGGTATTTCGAGCTGGTACTGAAACTAGTTACAAGGACATGTCAGATTTCTCTCATCCTGTACAGTGTGACTGGAGTTCAAGGAGATCTTTCTACCGTATCTTCCCAAAGAAAGGGGAAATATGGGCAATGTACAAAAATTGGAAGATAACCTTAAATAGCACTGATATTGACAATTGTGAACCTCGCATGGTTGAGATCCTCTCAGATTGTACTGATGAAAATGGAGTCAACGCATGCAGCTTGATGCGGGTAAAAGGCTGCCTATCATTTTTCCAGAGAGTATTACTGGAGGATTTCCATTTGACAAGGTGGATTTCAAGGTCTGAAATGCTCAGCTTTTCCCACCGTGTTCCTGCTTTTGTTGTCATTGAAATCAGAGAGCGTGATATACCTCAAGGGTCGTGGCACCTGGAACCAAGTGCCCTACCTCTTAGGACCATACATTGACAGTTTGAAACATAACAGCTCAAGTTTACCCAATTGTAAACCCTTTCCTTTTGGTTAATTATGAATTGATCTATTGCCTCTGTCTATGCTCTTGGCTATTGTCTTGACTGCTTTATTCTTTAAGGGAGTTCTTTTTCTTTATTGTACGGTCCTTTTGCAATGGTTCTTGTGCCCTCTATTTTACCAATAGCGGACCAGGAACAACATTAAAACTAAAAGTAAGACTCCTTAGCATAAATAAAAAAATATACATCACCAAACATTCTTTGATAAACTGAAACTTTGACTACCCTGTATGAACAATTAAAATGTTGTCTTCCTGTAGCTGTGGCCACCAAATTTCTTGAACCAGATTTGGGATCTTGTCATGTTTGTAACTTGTAACCTACCCATCTTCTGTCTTACACCGCAGCATTATTTTTCCCTTGCTATGCCATCAATTGTCTGTCGCCGTTTTCACTATTACTGTTGTCTTACATGCTACTAACAGGTCTCTAGCTGGGGATATCTTTGCTCTGACCCTGCTGCTCTCGTTGATAATTCTGTGGATGGGGAATCCCATCGGTTACACTTTATTTTACTGCGGTGGAATTTAAAGGTAGATGAATGGATGGAAAACGATGTTTATATGTGTGAGATCTGCTGATGTTGTGTTGATGCCTAACAAAGCAAAGTTACAGTCACCAACCTATAAAGGACCTGGTAATATTCTCTGTGCATGACGGCGTCCCGATTATTGTTGATTTGTTGTCAATAGTTCTATTATGACTTTATTATGGTACTTAGGATTACATATTGACAGTTGAATAGCAGAAGCTTACCTAATTGTAATGAATCAACCCTTTTCTTTTGGTTCATTTTTAATCGATCAGTTACCTCTGTTTATGTTCTTATTATATTATATTGATTGTTTATCTGTTAGAATTGTTTGTTCAATTTTTCCTTGATTGTACCATCCTTTTGCAATGGGTATATCTTCTGCCCTCTGTTTTACCAAGACTGACACATTAAATCATGGAACTATTTTTTTTAAATATGCAACACCATACATTTTTGATAACTAGAATATTGGACTGCCCTGTTCCAAAATAAGTGAAGTTCTAGTTTTGTCCAAAGTCAAACTTCCTAAGTTTGACCAGATTTAAAGTTTTTTCAAATATTTCCATGTCCAATCTATATTTACCATGAATCTAATAAAACTAAATTGATTTTCTAAAAGTGTTATATATTTTCTACAAACTCGGTCAAACTTAAAGTGGTTTGACTTAGGACCATGGTTTTTGAGTCACAACTCAAAAATGAGCCTGCGACTTAGTGAATAGTCGACGAAAGTCGCTGTATAGTCACCATAAGTCACTTTGATTTTGGGAAAACGACTCGGCGACTATACAGCTTCTTAAAAACCATGCTTAGGAGAAAACTAGAACTTCAATTATGTTGGAATAGAGGGAGTAGCTTTTACTGCCACATTCTTGAGCTGGAGCTAAGTTCTTGTTATGTTTTTTTTATTTGAAAAGGGGGCAAAAGCTTTGCCCCAATCTATTAATTAAGAAGAAAAGAATTGCCCAGTTAATTAACGGAAAACTGGGCGAAAACCGATACAACAACACCACGAACAACACTGAAAGCTCCGACAAACAAGACAGCCAACAAGCGCTCTCAACCTACAACAACCACAAACTGACGACACAAAGAGCACCACATCGCAAAGAAAACCAACTAAATGAACCCGCCAACTCGAATGGGACCATCAATCAAGCAGTCGCGGAAACTTCCAGGAGATGACCCTCTTCTTTCTTTTGCTCCTGAGAGACTTCTCCACCTTTTTGATCATGCCCTCAGATGCCTTCCCCGCTAAGACGCAAGCAATCTCCATGCCATATCCAGGACTAACGGCCTCTAAACTGACGAGTAAGTTGGACAACTCTTTTGCAAAGAGATCCTCGGAGTTAGGTGCTAACACACCTATCTCAGCAATCTCGTCACTCAAAGACACCACATGCCCAATGTCCATGGACGGGAGGGAGTCTGAAGCATCCAAACCTCCACTATCCACATGGGCGAGCTTCTGGCAAGGCTTAGACGGCGGTGGTGAGGGTGTCGTGCACACCACCACCACAGAATGTTCCCCACACAACTCATTAAGCTCTGGTGTGATCTGCAGCAGCGGAGCCAAAATCTCGGTCATGCCATCTCTCTCAGAGGCAAGTTGAGGAGACGTGCAAGGACATCCACGAGGAGAGAAACAGCCATGGAGATGTTCTAAGCTACATAGTTTCTGTAGTTTTTTGCCCTTCACATGCCATTAACTGTATTTCCCATTTCCACTACAACTGTTTCTTACTAGATGCTACTAATAGATTCCCAGTTGGGGATATCTTCTCTCTGACCCTGTTGTTCTTTTGGTTACGTCGAGAATTCTGTCGGTGGGGAATCCCATTTTTGTTCGCTCCTAAATATTTTTCACTGAGATTGAACATAAAGGTAAACAAATGGATGGAAACTGATGTTGACCGAGGGTGAGGTGAGGTGAGGTGAAGCGCTGGCCAGATGGAGAAATATTGTTGTCATTGAAATCAAAGAGCGTGATATACCTCACGGGTCGTGATACCTGGAACCAAGTGCCCTACCTCTTAGGACCATACACTTACAGTTCGAAAGATAGCAGCTGAAGTTTACCCAATTGTAATGAATCAACCCTTTCCTTTTGGTTAATATTGAATAGATCTACTGCCTCTGTCTATGCTCTTGGCTATTGTCTTGACTGCTTTATCTTTTAAGGGATTTTTCACCTTTTCCTTCATTGTACCATCCTTTATCAATGGTTATTTTTTCTGCCTATTTTACCAATAGCGGACCAGGACAACATTAAAACTGAAATAAGACTGCTTAGCATAAATAAAGAATATACAACACCAAACATTCGTTGATAAACTGAAACTTTGACTACCCTGTATGAACAATTGAAGTGTTGTTTTACTGTAGCTGTTGCCACCAAATTTCTTTAACCAGATTTGAGATTTTGTTATGTTTGTAACTTGCAAGGTACCCAGCTTCTGTATTACACTGAAGCAATTATTTTCCCTTGCTATGCCATCCACTGCCTGTTGCTGTTTTCACTATTACTGTTGTCTATTTCATGCTATAACATGTCCCCAGCTGAGGATATATTTGCTCTGACCCTGCTGTTCTTGTGGTTTGCTTCTTGTTGATAATTCTGTCGGTGGGGAATCCCGTTGGTTACACTTCTAATATTTTACTGCGGTGGAATTTAAAGTTAGATGAATGGATGGAAAACAATATTTATATGTGTGAGATCTGCTGATGTCCTGTTGTTGCCTAACAAATCGAAGTTACAGTACCAACCAATAAAGGGCCTGGTAATGTTCTCTGTGCATGAAGGCGTCCTGATTATTGTTGATTTGTTGTCAATAGTTCTACTATGACTTCAATATGGTACTTAGGATCACATATTGACAGTTCGAAAGCAGAAGCTTACCTAATTGTAATGAATCAACCATTTTCTTTTGGTTCATTTTTAATCGACCAGTTACCTCTGTTTATGTTCTTATATTGATTATTTATCTGTTAAGGGAATTGTTTGTTCAATTTTTCCTTCATTGTACCATCCTTTTGCAATGGGTGTATTTCTGCCCTCTGTTTTACCAACTGCTGATCATGGAACTATATTTTCTTAGTTATGCAACCATACATTCTTTGATAACTACTTCCTCTGTTCCAAAAAATGTAAGCCTTTCTAGCAGTTCAAGTTCAGTTTGAACTGCTAGAAAGGCTTACATTTAGGAATGGAGGTAGTAGAATTTTGGACTACCCTGAAAGCAATAATTGAGATGCCATTTTGCTGTAGTGGTGTAGCTGTTGGTGCCACATTCTTGAGCTGGAGCTGAGTTCTTGTTATGTTCTAAGCTATATAGCTTCTGTAGTTGTTTTCCCTTGTCATGCCATTAACTGTCCATTTCCCATTTCCATTACTACTGTTTCTTACTAGCAGCTACTAACAGGTTCCCAGATGGGGATATCTTCTCTCTGATCCTGTTGTTCTTCTGGTTGCTTTCGAGAATTCTGTCGGTGGGGAATCCCATTTGTTACGCTGCTATTTTTTTTACTGAGATGTAACATAAAGGTAAACGAATGGATGGAAACTGATGTTGATGTGTGTGTGAGAGATCTGCTGATGTTGTGTTGGTGCCTAAGAAAGCAAAGTTACAATTACCAACAAATGAAGAGGCCCGGTAATGTTCTCTATGCATGAGGCTGTCCAGGAATAGGATAACTCTTCGTATCAAGAAGTGAGATATGCAAAACTATAAACAAGTGAAACGTCTTTTGCCCTTTATCTAATTGCTTAAGCAAGTTTGAACATGGGCATAGAAGATTTTCTTTGTTTGATTATTGTAACAGTATTAATCAAGTACAACTGACCTATTCGATGGGCTAAATATTGCTTTCTTGCTGCTGTCATTTGCATTACTTGTACGCCTTTTTTTCCCGAGAAAACTATTACTTGTAAGCCTTATTTGGTACTTGATGTTGTCTTCACTTTAAGCAATCTCTGCTGATGCTTATATCATTACGTAGATATTTATTCTTCAGTACAACCATTGGCTTCTAATTGAATGATTAAACCTTAATCTCTGGCTTTTATCCAATTCCATGCTGCTGGTTTTCTTTTTCTGGTTCTCAGTTACAGCCTTGTATTTTGGTCCATTCAAAGGAAATGATAGGCTAGAATGAGCACGGTATTTTGTGGTCCTTTTCTGCAATGTTGGCAGCTTAGGTTAGATAGTATAGAGATCTAAATGTCCTTTTGTCAACAAGACTTTATGGTGTTTGTTGTCTTGTTGTCATTTGTCGCACGCAACTAGTTTCCAATACATCCAAATACATCCTCTGATTATTAACTTGTTAGTCTATTTTTTTTTGACCAGTCAGTCCTTTACCAGCTGATGCTACGAAACTGGCTGTATGGTCATGATTTATGTGCTTTTTCTTGTGCTTAATAAAACTAGTTTTAAGTATTTCTGAATGCAAGTGCGAAGTTTCCTGCCAGCCAACTTGCTTACGAAAAACATTTAAGAATGACAGAGATAGATGAATGCATGATGCCTCTAGTTATTTTCATGTGCTCAAATAGAAAAATACAGCTGTTGCTTGAGTGTTTGTATCGTACATGCAACTCTGAAAGCTTCCAACTGACTTAAGAAGCACTAAAGAATGACAGGGATGCAAATTCATGATGTAGAGAGAGGCGCGAAGCATTCTGTCGTACTAACAACCAAGCTTACAGGTCAATTGCTTCATCTGTCATCCACATGTCGATATCGCTGCTTCAAAATATAGTGAAAATATGTCACCCTTGAAAGGTACATATTGTGTGATAATGCTCAAAGTGGAAATTATTGTCCTAACTGATGTTGAACTTGAAAGTGCAGTGTTGGTCACTAGCGCACTCAGGAAGGGAAGTAGTTGAGCAGAAGAATGTTAGAACTGGAACTTGCTTTTTACATGGAAGTACTCTGCATTTTTGGAGCTTTGATTTGGTAAATATCATTTTTAACTTTCTGGATCTCAGTTTTCGAAGCTATTCGGCATTCCCTTTTTCCGAAGAATCCTGCAGTCTTAATGGATTTGTCCCCAACTCCACTGTGTGGTTGTCAAGCACAAGGTTTCATATGTCAATTCAGGTAGCTCTGTTTTGTTTGAATTTCAAGCTTCATCGTAGAGGTTTGTCTTTCCAAGATGTATTGTGCCAATACGATAACAACCCAACTAAGAGCTGGAGAGCACAGACTTCTCTGTTGATTCAAGCAGTACTGCACTATCGGTGTGGGTGGGCATTGAATGCACGCGAGTGATGGTATTGTCCTTTTGCTCTAATCCTGGGGTTTGGGAGAATGATAGTTCCTCTGTGCCTACTCATTAGAAAATCGTGGTAGTTTGAGCTTTCTTATTCAGAACCTTTTTCGTACGCAAGTTTAAGGATGCAATTTTAATCATGCCGTACTAGATGACACTGAAGATACCTTGGGATAGTATACCTAAATAGCACTTTGATTCTCCCTTCTATATTACTGAACCATTTTTGTTTCATTTGACCGACCCTCTTTGCAATACCGGCTCTGCTGATCACATTTTTAATCGTCACGCTGCAAGGTGCCAACAGGTGAGTTCCTCTGCCGTGTATGATTGTACAATATACGTAGCGGCTTGTCTTGATCGGAAAGAACTGTACAGTATCCTAATGGAAATATAAAGAACATTTCTTGCATATTATATTGTTGTACTGTCACAGTTCACCCTCCATTTTACTGGCCCTGGTCTTTAGACATTTGATCCATTGGGGAGCACTGCAAGTAACCACTCTCTTATGGTGTTTTTTTTCTTCTATAAGGAGAGTTGACAAGGATGGGAAGTGCAGGAATCCAATACAAGTGGGCCACTTACAATCGGAGATCACCACCAACCTCCAAGTCATCCAATGGACTGTCGTTGCAAATGATTTCCCGTCTGATGAGTATTTGATCTCGTCACTAGTGTGATTGATGGAGTTCACCATCCATTGTTCACCTAACTTTATTCAGGCGGTAATAAAATATTTCTATTCCGTAAGTGGTCTCCATAATCCCTTGTTACTCTTCCTCCTCTGTCTCTTGCGAGGACTATACTATATGTAAAGATGATGCTTTTGTTCTCTCGTTCAGACAAAGCCAGTCTAGTTGAAGAGAGGGAGGTAGCTCCACCCAGAGGAGGGCGAAGGGCCAGCATGAAGTATGGGGAAGAAGATGACACAGGGAGCACTGGTGGATCAGATGCAACCATGGGCGGCGGCGCAGCAGTCAAGCACCAAGCTTTGAGGCTCGCAGAGGACCTCTCCCTCCCTTCGGTATGACATCTCTCTCTATCTCTCTCTCTCTCTCAAGCTCGATCGCGACATGGAATCTCTAGTGGCTCCGCAAGCCCAGCTCCGATCATATCCATGGTCTAGGTTGTGTTTTCCTGAAGTTTGCTGTTCTCTATTTATTTTTTTGGCTAGAATGTCAACTGTGCCACAGGTCACTAATAGTTTCCTCCCTGTAAATTGCCGGCCTCTTTCTCCTGATGATTCCGTTGCTCTTCTCCATGAGCAAGCGGTGTCGTTGCGAACGGGCATGCACATTACATTAGAGTCTCTTGGATTCTCTTCCCATTTCTCAATGCACTACTAGCTCTTCAATGGCAGCCACTATTCTATAGTACTTCTATTCCGCATTCAGTCTTCCCATATTGTGTGTCCCCTTCCCTGCCCATTGAAATGCGGGAGTGAGTGACCAGTATAACTCCTTGGATGCTCACGGTCCCCTCCATTTTCAGTCACCTTTTTGCCTTGAAACTTTTAGGATAAAGGTAGAAAAGCCATCAATCAAAACCTGCCGCACAATCCATCATCCTTTTTTTTAACCTGCATCAGAACAAAAGCGCTGAGATCAGAATGATCCCATTCTCCATCTTCCCTAACACACAAGTAGACAGTGGGACAGCCAGCTGCATCCGCATGGGGCAGCAGCAGCAGTATGAATCTGACAGACACGTCGCTACACATGCAGCAAGCAACTGTAGGAATAGGATGGCAGCAGCTGCGGTAGTAGACGAGTAGCGGCACAAGGGGCAGTGTCGGTTGTGCCTGCCTGCTAGCTTGCTCTGAATTTAGATCGAGACCTGCTTGCTGATCTTGGAATTAAGGAGGTGAGAGTGAAACCATCAATAATCGGGTGGCCAATGCCATGTGTGCTTTGCTGGTTGCTGCCATTAGGTTCCAAGGCGAGATATAGACTGGATTTTTGTTTCTGCCTTGGCTCTTGACCCGGACGCACCTGACATCACGTGCATCCAGCCGTTAACTGGGAGAGAAGACACGGTCGCATCACTGTAGCAGCCTCATCACCAAATGGATTCCATTATTACAAAGTACTGCTGGTCAACAAGGCACTCTATCCCAACTTCCCTTCCCGAGTCGGTAATAATATCTTGGTAGATCTATTCCTACTCTGTATTTCTCTAGTCAAATACAGCAGCACATGCCATACAGAGTGCCTTATTTGACCTGCAAGTACGAGTACATCTACATGTGAGTTTATGTCTGCGAATTAACTAGTGCAAGTAGAACACCATGCTGTCGTTCCTACATTCCTATCCCCAACATGCACGAGAAGCATCTTTGAACAAGTTATTATATGCATGTGTTGCGCAATTGCGCTGATAGATGTCCACACGTTTCCTAAATTAACCATGCAAACTAACTGATGTCGATCTGATTCCGTCAAACAAAAACATTTCACCGTCAGCTGGCTTAGCCAGAGTGTACAGTTTTGACCCAGCATCTTCTGCACATGTATGTGCTGGCTGCTGCATATCCAGAAGAAGAAACAGTGTACCGAATGCTTTTGACATGGACGGAGTCCTTTGGTTACAGTAGAGACTAGAGAATAAAAACAATGCGATGCCTATCCATGATAGAAGATTGTTGAGAGCTCTGAGGTTGGATAGCAACGTGCCCGTTTACCAACCACCCACAGATGGGGACGGAGACGGCCAATTTACCCTGATACATACAAAGACAGACATATACATGTAGCTTGTTCTATGTAAAAAACTAGACATCCATCTCTAGCTTGTTTCTAGTTTAAGATGTTCTCTGATGGAAAAAAAATGTAACCGTTAAGATGTTGGTGTGCCATCATTATTTATTTTTTAGATGTTAGTGTGCCATCTTAACCATGGAGTGCATGAACATTTTAATTAGTTTACATGCGCCCGACAGTAAGGTACGAGAGGCACCACTCGGCCACATGCATTTGCCCTCCCTGAGTATTGCATGTCACGGTGTCGTCACTGCTATGGATATCATACCACAAGCACCGCACGTGATGTCTATAATACTACTAGTACAAGAAGCAGCTTAAACTAACTTATCACGTCATGCCATAGAAACAAACAATTGCTCCTGGCTAGTACTAGTAGCAGTACTGCCCTCATGTGACCGGAATATGGAATAGAAATTCTCAAGTGGCAGGATAGAATTGGTTAGGTGAGACGCATGGATGCCAATTATTAGTAGCTCTAATGATGCTTAAACGAGAGTAGGCCAGCAGGTTGCTATACCACTCGAGTGGTTAACCATTCACAACTAATCATCATCTCTCATAGCTACTAATAGTTAAGTCAAGCCTAACCATTCACAGTTAATCATCATCCGTACCTAATAATTAAGTCGAGCCTAACCGAGTATTGAAAATCCAGCTAGTGCATAAATCGGTGGCTTAGCTTAGCTGCTCAGTAAGCATAACTGGTTGCTGGCCCCTTTGCTCCATAACGTAGAAGCAATGCAAATTGTGAATTAATGGTGTTAAATTTAGCTTAGCTGTGTAGATATTTATGGGAGTGAAGTTAATGGGATTGGGGATAATGCAGGTGCAGGTGGTGGTGATGAGCGCCAACATGGGTTGTTCGCACTGCCGACAGCGGGTCACCAAGGTCGTAACCAAGATGAACGGTAAGGATCTATCAACGTCTCTCGATATTTTCCAAAATTCCTACGAAAATCCTAAACGTTCGTCGTTGCATGGCACGGTTCCATAGGATGGATGTCATGGTTGGGTGCTTGTGAATAACATTTTAATCACCAAACCATCATTGCGTATGCTAGCTGCAATATCGTTCTGATATGGTTTAGTTCGCTTTGATTAATCTAATCTAGCAGGGCTTCTGGATTACATGGTGGATTTCGGGAAGAAGGAGGTGACGGTGAGGGGAACGGTGGTGCACACCAAGAAGAAGAGGAAGAAGAGCAAGATCAGTGGGCTCGGCAGCAGCAGCTGGGAGAAGATGCCCCCGGCGTCGTCGTCTCCTAATATAAGCGCCAGGACACTCTCCTGGTTTTTGGGATGCTACGGTTCATAGCTAGTATAGATACCTAGTTGCTTAATTATTTTCTGTTAATTCTTCTTCTGTCTTTGTAATTTTCTATAGTTTTTCTGCGAAATAATGTAGTATGTTGTTAGTAGCGATGTGTATAGCATTTCCGGGCATGTGCGCATGTCGTATAATCACATATTTACAGTACTGCACTTTTACCTTGGGGCAGTGGGGCTGATTTGCAAGTACCAAACGAAACCATCAAAAAACATTTATTAGATGTCGTTGTCGGCTTAGGTAACAGCCTCGTGCTAAGTACTTTATTCGGTATAGCTCCACTGCTAGCACGCTTAGAAAATGGGATCCACGTAGATGTAGGGTACTATGCCAGCCAAATGATTCTGTCTATATTGAAATTTGTTTTTGTCTCTATATTTCCCTTTTAACTATTTCATGGCAAAATTGTCGCATGAGAAACTACCACCATGTTATCGGCTTGACCGAGGAGTAACTAAAATCCATGGAAGTACTTGCGTGTTTAACGAGGTTTTATTTTGAAAATGGGCAAAATATTTTTCTTTTCCACCAATTAAGAACTCTCAAATACACAAAATATATGAAAAAAAACAACTTCCATATATTTCTAGCGACAAGCATGATCAAGCAGGCGGGCATCGCCTCATGATTCGAGGGTGATCGTGGAGATCAAGGGTATGTTTGGTTTGTGTCTCTGTCTTAGTCTTTTAAAATATTGGTCACATCAAAGTCTCTCTCTCTTCCGCATAAAAAAGAAAGAATGCATGAAAAAGAGGTGATTTGCTTCTGTTAGCAAAGCTTATAAGATCCCATATTCTTTAATGTGTATGCTGCCTGCTAGCTTGGTTGCTGGGATCTTTTGACTAGGAAGATTAGCTACGGTTGGTTTGGTATTATCCTTGTTGTGAACATTACTTTGGACTGCCAAGTGGATTTGCCTCCTGGTGAAACTTGCCCTTTTACCTATGATGTTGTACCGAGGCACTTCATTTGATAAGATCACATACCACTATGTCCCTAAATTTATACTCAGTGACGATAATACACAATGCATTTCACTGTGAAGATTTGAGAGTAAACTAATGAACTAATCCCTTTTTCTTTATTATTTGTTTTGTTTATCTATTTCTTTTACAGGGATACAGATGAAGAAGAAAAGAAGATCAAGATTTTAGATAGGAAAATAGTATAGGTTTTATTTTATTTACTTTTGTAATTTTCCTTTCTTTCTTTTGTTGTAAAGACCATGTAATTTGAATTATGCAATAAAGATTCTTTTCATTCATTTATTGTACTCTATTCCTTTATTTATTTGTGTAAAGAATATGCGATCTTATCAAATGAAGTGCCTCGGTACAACATCATAGGTAAAAGGGCAAGTTTCACCGGGAGGCAAATCCACTTGGCAGTCCAAAGTAATGTTCACAACAAGGATAATACCAAACCAACCGTAGCTAATCTTCCTAGTCAAAAGATCCCAGCAACCAAGCTAGCAGGCAACATACACATTAACATGCAGTTAACTGCTGTTAACACAGGAGAAGCTCCAAGGAGTAGATAAGAAGGGTTCAGCCGTAGCAGCTAAGCTGCTAGCTACCATTCCACCGCACTTACATCACATAACCAATTCATCAACCCCAATCAACTACCATGGTTACTTAGTTAGAGATCCTCTCAAGCCAGCACCATGAGGAGAAGAACAAGCCTAGAGCTGGAGCTAGGAGGATAAGAACAAGCAAAAGCAAAGAATAGATTAAGGAGGAGAAGGCCAACACAAGGAGGAGCAGGAAGTAGACCAAGTGAGCAAGAATAAACATAACTTCCTCAAGCATCAGTCAAGCAACAACTACATCATCAGGTTGCTAAGCCCTATCAAAACTTGATATCTATTCTTATCATTATTTCTCAAGTAATAGTGGTAGGGGAATAGAGAGTTCTCGGCTAAGTGTATAAATGCTACACTATCATCATCATAGAGCTAGTAATAGGCACACACACAAGCATTTATTCACATCTCAACATAATTGAGCCTCAGCTTGTGCATCATTGGCATCAATCATATTCTTAGCTAGCAAGCATAAGCAGCAGATCTTGTAGCAAAGCTTTACCACAATGCACACTTAATCAAGAAGGCACCACAGTGGTATGCTTCACCACAGAAGCCACTTGATTTGAATACAATCATTCATTAAGCTAAGATAGTTCAATCATACTCCTAACTTGTAATGCTAGGAATCAACCCTATTGTTCACTATCATATGGGCAGTGTAAATCTCAAAGGCCAACATAGAAGGAATCTTCTAAAAATATTTCAATCATCCTCCTAGATACTCACCTAGGAATCAATCATAACTTAAATCCATGTCAATATAGTAGGCAAAGAGAACAACCCAACATAAATATCCCATGTTCTGAATCTATAACATATGTATCAATGTTACTATCACCTTAGATAGTTACAGAGAATTCACAATGCAACATACTAAAGCAAAGTTTCAGTAAAGCATAACCAAAATATCACTTCATCACAATACCTTAGAAGCTACTAAATTTGAATTCAAACACATGGTTTGAATTCAAATGATCCAACCATAACAAACCAAGTAAAAACAGTTAAGGGAACTATAAGTATAGCATGGTACTATACCAAGATCCACCACTACCAAATGATCAAGCCTACCACCAGAGGCATCAACTCTAGACAAATTTTAGCTAGAACATGGTCATTCCATCATCCAACACTACAAGGGAAATGCTTATAGCTGCAATGCTTACCGCTGGTGAATAAGGGTTATAGTCACCGGCGGTAAGCCCTTCCAGGCCCGTCGCGCTCTATCACCGGCGAATGCAACCTCGGTGTGTCGGGGCTAACTCACATATCGCCGGCTCATTGTGCTGCTAAGCCCCGGGGATAAGGTGTGCTGCCCGCACATGGGCGGGCCACCAGTTACCCCCGAAGAATGTTTCTCGCGGGCGCTAGCGTTAAGTGGACTACCACATGCGAATTCAGCCCGCACGCATCAGGGATATGGTGGGCCGGGTCCACCCTACCGGGCCATGAATTACCCCCAGCGCAGAAGTCTTGGATTCGCTGGCGATAAGTGATTTATCCCTGGGCGCATATTGGGCTTGCGTGCCAGGGGTATTCGGGGGTACCAACCAGCACTTTACCGCCGACGCCTCGCACTCCTATTCGCTGGGGGTAACCTAGGATATTATTACAAACCAACCCAGCCACCTACCACCACATCCATCTTCCTCACTCACTCATTAGCCATTGCAACTCGACCCAAAACACTTCCTAACTCATTCCCCCACTTTCCTCCCTCCATTTTAGCTAATTCAACCAACCATGTTCGATATATTTGAGAAAATCTCGCTCCCCTCTCATGCACACTCTAGCTAGCATGCAAGATCTAGATCTAGATCTATCTCCCCACCACCTTTTCCACTTCTCTAGTTGTAGATCTAGATCTCTAGCATAAAGGGCATGACACCACACACTCTCTTTGATCGACGTGTGTCATCTCTCCAGTGCTCTTGGACCTCACGTGAACTATCGATCTAATAGAGGTATATAACTAATTGGTGGAATGTGCATGCATGCATGAGTTGGCGATACCATATATGGACCATTTTGCATTTTGTTGATGTGCAGATACATTGACTGCTAATGTTTTGCCGGAATATTGATTAGCTTCCATTCTGGTGAATTTCTGGCACTCTGTCATGACCATTTTAGCAAAGGTCATGCCAAAATTTTCCGTGAAAACCGAGACGATGGTTCTAATCAATTCTCTTGTTGTGTAGGCAACAATGGTCCTCACGGTAAGAGAAAGCGACGTGGATAGATACGTGCAACGCGCGATGGCCGACATGTATCGAAATAACCTCACAGATATAAGGTGTCTATGTCGAAGATGTAAATTAAGGTCCATGTTCAACCCTTCTTCATGCATAGTGAATGAGCACCTGCTTAGGTATAGTTTCATGGAGGCACACACTCCTCAGTGGATGATTGACGATGAAGATGATGGCCATCATGATCATGATGGTGTGGCTACACCTAAAGATGAGCAAGACGAGAAATAGGACAATGAAGATAACAAAGACAATACCGCGCACGATGATGATGAAGAAGGGGAACATGGTGAACAACATGTAGAAGACGAGGGAAGGAATACCCAGCTAAACGCAGCCTTGCGAGACCCACATGTTCAAGAACTTCTTCCCAATGACACATCGACTGACCCTAGAGCTGCCGATCGACGAAAATCTAAGCTAGCGCAACTGGAGATAGACTCGAGAACACCGTTTTACGATGCACCTGGTTGCGAGCCAGAGGAGAACCGCTTGTGAGTAGCTCTCGATCTTCTGGAGATGAAGGAAAAATTCGGATGGTCTAACACAAGCGCAGATGAGCTTTTCGGATGGCTGAAGAAGCGCTTTCCTAAATATAACACATGTGCTAGTAGTCTAAATGAGGCGAAGAAAATCGTGTGCCCTCTCGATTTACCGCGCACAAAATACCATGCCTGCCTCCATGACTGCATCATTTTATTGGAACGAGCATGCAAACAAGACTACATGCCCAGTGTGCAGTGCTGGTCGATAAAAGTGAGGGACAAAAAAAGCTCCTCAAAAAGTTGTGTGGTACTTCCCGCTAAGGCCTCGTCTGCAGCGGTTCTTCGCGGACACCAAGTAAGCAAATCTCATGCACTGGCACGTGGAAAGAAAGGAGGTAGTGTTGCGTGATCAAAAGCGTGTGGAAAACCCAGTGCTGACACACCCTTTGGATGCAAGCCCATGGAGAGCATTAGATGATGAATATACTATGAAGAATTCGGGAGAGATCCAAGGAACATCAGGCTGGGTGCAAGCACAGATGGACTCAACCCGTTTGGCAACCAGAGCAGCAAGCATAACACCTTGCCCATGTTTGTATGGATGTATAACCTCCCGCCCTAGCTATGCCTGAAGAAGAAGTACATACGGATGAGTATGCTAATTAAAGGGCTGACACAGCCAGGGAGCGATATCAACCTGTATCTCGAGCTACTGAAGGAGGATCTAGACACGCCGTGGGAGGAAGGTAAGGGCAAAAGGGCTAAGCAAGGGAGGAGGAGGACACAGACGATCGTGTGGGCAAAAGGTCTAAGCAACACGGATATCACCCATACCGCTTCACTCTAAGTCCTAACAAGCTCGAACATATTTTCTATTGCCTCCTAGGAGTCACATTTCCCTTAGGCTACGCGGGGCTCATAAGCAGATACCTGGACCCAAAGAAAAAAATCTTCAGCGGGATGAAGTCTCATGATTGTCATGTCATGATGACGCAGATACTTCCGGTTGCAATCCAAGAGATAATGGAACCGCATGTCTGTCAAACGTTGACTCACCTATGCCACTTTTTCGACGTCATCACTCGGAAGTCGATAAGCATGAAGAAACTCGAAAGCCTACAAGAATAGATCGTCACCGTCATATGCGATCTTGAGATGTACTTCCCACCTGCATTCTTTGACATTATGGTCCATATGCTGGTGCATATAGTGGATGATATCGAGAATCTCGGGTCAACATTCCTGCACAACATGATGGCGTTAGAAAGAATGAACAAGATCATCAAAGGATCCATTCGTAAATGGGCACATCCGGATGGAAGCATTGTCCATGGATTTCTCATCGAGCAGTGCATCTCTTTCTAAAAAAATATCTAAAAGAGGAGAACCCATCGGTTGGTTTGCCCACAAATAAGCACCTTGGAAGGTTCGAGGGAGTGAAGGGAATATGCCCTAAGAGGCAATAATAAAGTTGTTATTATATATATTCCAAGTATATGATAGATGTTTATTTTGCATGCTATAATTGTATTAATTTGGAAACATTAATACATGTGTGTATAATAAACAAAAAAGAAAGTTCCTAGTTATGCCTCTCTTATAAACTAGCTCGTTGATTAACAAGATGCTGAAGGTTTCCTGGTCATAGACATTGGATGTTGTTAATAACAAGGTCACAACATTAGTGGAATGATGTGGTGAACATTCATCCGAAGTATAGAATTACGATCAAAGTCATTGTGTTTATATTGCTATAACATCATACGAAGTAATCATAGTCCTTAGACCATGAGATCATGTCAATCACTAACACTGGAAGAGTATCTTGATAATATCAAACGTCACACCGTGGAAGGGTGATTATAAAGGTGGGTTGAGTGCTACGAAGGTGTTATGTAGAGGCTCATGGATCAATAGTGGGATTTGTCCATCCCGATGATGGATAGATATACTTTGGGCCCTCTCGGTGATATCACATTGTTTAGCTTGCAAGGAAGTGATAAGATCACTAGAATGTTATATCACGGGAACAAGAAAATAGTGCATGTCGGCAACGAGATCAAACTAGGTATGGAGATATCGATGATCGAATCTCGAACATGTAATATATCGCGAGACAAATGGATTTAGTTACTAGCGTTAAAGGTTCTCACGATCACAGAAGTCACCGTTGAATGTGTGGGAGTTATTATGGATCTCTAGGTCCCGCTTCTGATTATTGATCTGAGAGGGGTCTCGATCATGTCTGCATTATTCGCGAACTGTAGGGTGACACACTTAAGGGATACCAACACCATTTGGAGCAAATATGTTTCAGACAAGTGAATTGCAAAGCGCTGGAATTATTTCAATAGACACCAAAATTGTTTCTAGTGAAGTTGCTGAAATTGGTTATGCATGTAATATTGAAATGTTGCAGGGGTTTTCTATGTGAATGTTTGTTAATTAAAGTAATTAACAAAATTATGAATAAAATTAATAAAAGAGTTTTATTAAATGAGAGAGCATTAAATTTGGAGAAACTTAATGCATTTAAAGTGGAGACTTAAGTGAGAATGTGAAGGGGCAAATTTATGTGGAGGGAGTTACCACCACATGAATGAAGGAGGTGAAGGGGAACCCCCCTCCTCCTATAAAAGGCCCCCTCTCACTTCTTCTCTCACACACCTCCTCGTGAAGGATATCTCTCTCCCTCTAGTATTATTCCCCCATGGTCTTGGATTAGCGAGATACATGTTCCCGGTGGCATTTAGTCTGGAAGGAGTTGCTACTTCGGCTGCATCGCTGGAGCGAGGAGACGGAGGTTGTTCGGTGGCCTGAACGTGTGTGCAAGTATGCATGCGCTGCTGATTTGCGGCGCTAGGACTTCCACACGATCTTGAGATCGGCAAGTGAACGACTACATCATCCACGGGTGAAATCTTGTTACACTTTGTCGCTCTTCAAGGGTATGATTTCTATGGATGTATATCCACCCATTACTTGTATCTAGTAGATAGATCTTTGCGTACAATAGTTCCCATCGTAGGAAAGTTTTTGTTTTCTATGCTGCGAACCTAACGGTGGTATCAGAGCCTAATCTATGTGTAGGTGCTTTGCACGGGTAGAACACATAAGAGTATGTGGGCCGTGATGATCATGTTATTGCATCTTCTATGTATTTTGGATATTGGTGGCATAGTGGGATGAAGCGGCCTGGACAAACTTTACATGTCCTCGCACATGAGACCTGGTCCACGCTTGACATGCAACTAGTTTTGCATAAGTGGCTAGCGGGTGTCTATCTCTCCTACTATAGTCAATATCTGATTTACAACAAGTTGCTAATAATTTGATTATCATTGTTGTGGTTCCATGTTCGTAGGTAAGAACGGTTCTATCTTCGAAAGCCCTAAGCCACGTAAAAACTTGCAATTGATAAATTAGAAGCGTCTAGTTTAGATCGTTGTTGGGCTAGTGTCATGATATGGTAATGTTGTAAGTATATGTATAGTAGATACTCTTACAACACACCTAACATGTAAGTTCCATAGACCTTGGTCTTACACACAAAGGAATGATAAAGATCATACCACGATGCACATGATAGTGATCAAGTGCAAGAACCATATCATTTCACTTTACACATATGATGTTTGCATCTTATATTGCTTGTTTGGCATTTTAGTAGCATTATAAAATGATCCCTCATTTAGATATCAAGATAAAATGTGTTCTTCCTTAAGTACGCACCGTTTTATGTTTCGTCGCTTCAAGACATCACGTGATGATCGAGTCTACTTGAATCCACGTTTGCATAACAGGTGTAAGACAGTTTTACACACATGAGTACTAAGGTTCTTACTTAGCGAGCCTAGCATGTACAGACATGGCCTCGGAACACAGACCAAAAGGTTAAGCATGAGTCATATAGTTGATATGAGGCCCATATAGATGCGCGCCTTTGAAGCTACACCGACTCACGTGATGATCGGACTTTGTGTAGTGCATTTGGTTCATGTAATCACCAAAAAGACACGAGGGATGTTGTTTTTGAGTCGGAGTTCATTTGTAATTTGGATTAGTTGAACTCATTCTATCATAAACTTAGTCTAAATAAACTTTACAAATTCTATTGTAGATGGCACCACCTGCTTTTAATTTCAATGTGTTCATGGAGAAAGAGAAACTTGCTGCGAATGGTAGCAACTTTACCAATTGGGCCATGAATTTGAGGATTCTCCTCTCTGCTACACAAAAGCAATATGTGCTAGAAGTGCCACTAGGCCCCCCACCAGCTCCTGATGCCCATGACGTGGAAAAGAACGTCTATTTGACTCGTCAGGAGGACCACAACTTAGTTCATTGCGGCATAATGTATGGGCTAGAGCCGGAACTTCGAAAATGTTTCGAGAATGGCAATGTCTTTGATACCATGGGTGAATTGAAAATGATTTTTGATACCCATGCTGCCGTAGAGAGTTATAATGCTTCTAAAAAGTTCTTTAGCTGCATGATGGAAGAGAATAGCTCCGTTAGTGAGCACGTGCTCAAAATGTCTCGGTACACCGATAAGCTTGATTGTGTCCTTAGGAATAATGATTCCCATTGACTTAGGCATACATCATGTTCTCCAATCTCAGCCACCTATCTACAAGAGATTCGTGATGAACTATAACATGCAGGGCATGAAGAAGTCTCTCCCCGAGCTTCTGTCAATGCTTAATACTACAGAGGTGGAGATCAGGAAAGAGCATCAAGTGTTGATGATCAATAAGAGCACCCGTTTCAAGAAAGACAAGAAGGGTAAACAGAAGGGAAAGAAGGGCGGCAAATCTATTGTCCCGCTAGAAAAGAAATCCTAGGATGGCCCTAAGTCTGATACCGAGTGCTACTATTGTAAGGGGACTGGCCATTGGAAGCGTAACTGCCCCAAGTATTTGGCGGACAAGAAGGTTGGCAAGGCAAACAAAGGTATATATGATATACATGTTATTGATATGTACTTGAATAGTACTCGCAGTAGCACTTGGGTATTTGATACTGGATCGATTGCTAATATATGTAACTCGAATCAGGGGCTGCAAAACAAGCGACCACTAGCAAGGGTGAGGTCAATATGCGTGTCGGCAATGGATCAAGAGTTGATGTGATCGCCGTCGGAACGCTGCCTCTCCACCTACCATCGGGATTAGTGATAAATCTAAATAATTATTATTTGGTGCCTGCACTGAGCATGAACATTGTATCCGAATCATGTTTGATGCGAAGTGGTTATTCATTTAAGTCCAAAAACAATGGTTATCCGATTTATATGAATAATACCTTTTATGGTCATGCACCTGTGATGAATGGTTTATTTCTATTGGATCTCGATAATAGTGTTACGCATATTTATAATGTTGATGCTAAAAGAATTAAACTTAGTGATGATATATCTGCATATATGTGGCACTGTCGTCTAGGTCATATTGGCGTAAAACGCATGAAGAAGCTCCATTCCGATGGACTTTTGGAATCACTTGATTTTGAATCATTTGATACATGTGAGCCATGCCTTATGGGCAAGATGACTAGAACGCTGCTTTCTGGTTCAATGGAACGGGCGACAGATTTATTGGAAATCATACATACTGATGTATGTGGTCCAATGAGTGTGTCAGCGTGAGGTGGATTTCGTTATTTTTTACTTTCACAGATGATTTGAGTAGATATGGGTATTTCTATTTGATGAAACACAAGTCTAAAACCTTTGAAAAGTTCAAGGAATTTCAGAATGAAGTGGAAAATCATCATAATAGAAAGATTATTTCTATGATCTGATCATGGAGGAGAGTATCTTAGTTATGAGTTTAGCACACACATGAGAGATTGTGGAATAGTTTCACAACTCATGCATGCCGGAACACCACAATGTAATGGTGTGTCGGAACATCGTAATCGTACTTTATTAGATATGGTTCGATCTATGATGTCTCTGACAGACTTGCCACTATCATTTTGGGGTTATGCACTGGAAACTAATGCATTAACTTTAAATCGGGCACCGTATAAATCCGTTGAAACGACACCATATGAATTATGGTTTGGAAACAAACCTAAGCTGTCATTTCCTAAAGTTTGGGGATGCAATGTTTATGTGAAGAAACTTCAGCCTGAAACTTGAACCCAAAGCGGAAAAATGCGTCTTCATAGGATACCCAAAGAAACAATTGGGTATTCCTTCTATCATAGATCCGAGGGCAAGATTTTTGTTGCCAAGAATGGATCCTTTCTAGAGAAAGAGTTTCCCGCGAAAGGTGTGAGTAGTCAAAAGGTAGAACTCGAAGAGGTTATTGAACCTTCTCTTCATGAAATGGCAAGTGGCACATCGACAGAAGTTTTTCCAGAGTTGACTTCACCAAATGAAGAAGGAACTAATGATAATTATCATGAAACTTCGAAAGAGGACACTACCGAACCTCGCAGGTCAAATAGGACACGTGCAGTTCCTGAACTGTACAGGAATCCTGTTATGAATTTCATGATTGATGAAATACATGACCCTGCGACGTATGAAGAAGCGACGATGAGCCTGGATTCCAACAAATGGCTAGAAGCCATGAAATCCGAGATGGAATCCATGTACGAAAACAAGGTTTGGACCTTGGTGGACTTACCTCACGACCGAAAGGCTGTTGAGAATAAATGGATTTTCAAAATAAAAACTGATGCTAAATGGATTTGTAAAGTACACACAGATCTCAATGTAGCAGATCCGTTGACTAAAGTTCTCCCTAGATAAAAACATGATCAACACCAGAACTCCATGGGTGTTAGATTTATCACTATGTAACTAGATTATTGTCTCTAGTGCAAGTGGGAGACTGAAGGGAATATGCCTCGAGAGGCAATAATAAAGTTGTTATTATATATATTTCAAGTATATGATAGATGTTTATTTTGCATGCTATAATTGTATTAATTTGGAAACGCTAATACATGTGTGTATAATAAACAAAAATGAAAGTTCCTAGTTATGCCTCTCTTATAAACTAGCTTGTTGATTAACAAGATGATCAAGGTTTCCTGATCATAGACATTGGATGTTGTTAATAACGAGGTCACAACATTAGTGGAATGATGTGATGAACATTCATCCAACGTATAGCATTACATTCAAAGTCATTGTGTTTATATTGCTATAACATCATACAAAGTAATCATAGTCCTTAGACCATGAGATCATGTCAATCACAAACACTGGAAGAGTATCTTGATAACATCAAACATCACAACGTGAAAGGGTGATTATAAAGGTGGGTTCAGTGCTACGAAGGTGTTATGTAGAGGCTCATGGATCAAGAGTGGGATTTGTCCATCCCAATGACGGATAGATATACTCTGGGCCCTCTTGGTGATATCACATTGGTTAGCTTGCAAGCAAGTGATAAGATCACTAGAATGTTATATCATGGGAACGAGAAAAGAGTGCATGTCAGCAATGAGATCAAACTAGGTATGGAGATATCGATGATCGAATCTCGGACATGTAATATATCGCGAGACAAAGGGATTTAGTTACTAGCATTAAAGGTTCTCATGATCACAGAAGTCATCGTTGAATGTTTGGGAGTTACTATGGATCTCCAGGTCCCGCTTCTGATTATTGATCTGAGAGGGGTCTCGATCATGTCTGAATTATTCACGAACTGTAGGGTGACACACTTAAGGGATACCAACACCATTTGGAGCAAATATGTTTTAGACAAGTGAATTGCAAAGCACTGGAATTATTTCAATAGACACCAAAATTGTTTCGAATGAAATTGCTGAAATTGGTTCTGCATGTAATATTGAAATGTTGTAGGGGGTTTTATGTGAATATTTTTTAATTAAAGTAATTAAAAAAATCTGAATAAAATTAATAAAGAGTTTTATTAAATGAGAGAGCATTAAATTTGGAGAAACTTAATGCATTTGAAGTGGAGACTTAAGTGAGAATGTGAAGGGGCAAATTTATGTGGAGGGAGTTACCACCACATGAATGAAGGAGGTGAAGGGGCATCCCTCATGGGGCGCCGGCCATGGGGAGGGGCACCCCTCCTCCTATAAAAGACCCCCTCTCACTCCTTCTCACACACACCTCCTCGTTAAAAGGATCTCTCTCCCCTTCTAGTATTATTCTTCCATGGTCTCAGATTAGCAAGATACATGTTTCCGGTAGCATTTCGTCTAGAAGGAGTTGTTGCTTCTACTGTATCGCTGGAGCAAGGAGGTGGAGGTTTTTCGGTGGCCTGAACGTGTGTGCGAGTACGGATGCGCTGCTGATTTGCGGTGCTAGGACTTCCACATGATCTTGAGATCAGCAAGCGAACGACTATATCATCCACGAGTGAAATCTCGTTACACTTTGTCGCTCTTCAAGGGTATGATTCTATGGATGTCTATCCACTGTTGCTTGTATATAGTAGATAGATCTTGGCGTATAATAGTTCCCATTGTAGGATTTTTTTATATGCTGCGAACCCAACAGGGAGTAGGCCTAAAAACTGGCAAGAGAGTAATGGACATGGACTACTTTGGTCGGAGAGCGGACTTTAACATGGCCCACTTAGTAACACTACAACACATGGACAATGTCGAACCTTGGGTGGAAGAGCACAAAATCATGATCAAGAACAGTGCTAGCAATAAGCCGATGACGAAAGAAGAGATATTTAGAGCGCACAACTCCTCTTAGTCGCGCGCTGGTACAAAGAACAGATTGATGCCAATCCCTCGCCAATGACCTGTGAGGAAGATAAAATGTTATCGGCCTTGTCATATGGCCCCACGCCCAACCTCATGACTTATCAAGCTTATGACATCAACACGTACACATTCTACATGGAGGAAAGAGACAAAAGAGGCGATTATCAGAACTCGTGTGTCACAATAGAGTCTTACATGGGTGAAAAAAAGACAAGATATAGGAAATCTGGGAGCTCGACTACATTGGGGAGAAGCTACCAATGTTCCGTATCTGATGGGCTACGAACGTCGTCGTAAAGGAAGATGAATATTTCACCACCATGTGTATGCCCTAAGCCAACAAATCCAAGACCACGAACCCCACCATGCAAAATGAGCCATGGGTACTGGCTAAGCACGTGGAGCAATGCTTCTGCATAACCGACCCATCAAGGCATAGCCGTGTTGTCGTAAGGAGAGGCAAAAGGGCCCTCGTCGGAATGGATGGAGTCACCGACGAACAAGGCCTCGACGGCCTCGTCAGGGACCCAATGATGGAAGAAACCGATGAATATGATGCAACATACACCAAAATAAGAAACAAGACCATGCTACCTAGGTCAGGTCTTCTGTTCACAATAAGGAGTCACAATACCCTGGTCAAGTATTCAACAAAGACCAAGTACAAGGGTAATAAGAAGAAGAGTGTGAAGAAACACTGAGATGGACCGAGAAACACTTGCGATGATATGTATCTCATTTTATGTGTCTCTCTAATAAATCATGTACTATCAAACTCATTTGGATGGTGATCTACAGAAACACTCGCATGATGATATATGTGTTTTGGTGACGGAACTACCATTATTATATGTGTGTCTCGTTGTACACACTCACTCTTTATACAAGTGTACTTACACAAAATAACTATTAATCGTGCACATGTGTGGTCTATAAGTTCAGTCACAATAATTAAAGTAAACAAAAGAAAAAAGGAACAACAAAAAAAACAGCTAAAAGAAAAGAAAAAAAAAGGAAAAAAAGTACCCCCGGAGAATAACAGCTTCAATGCGTCGGAGGTACAGACGTGGGTCCTAGCTGTCAGTTACCCCCGACGCACCATTACACATATTCGCTGGGGGTATTAACCCGTGGGACCCAGCTGTAAGCGAGGCTGGCTTTGTAGTTGGTGAATAGTGGCAATGCGCCGGGGGTAAAGTCTCCCGGGCTAAAAATGAATTGACCCTCAGCTGCATTTCCCCATTCTTTCTCTCTACTCGAACTAACCCTAACCCTAGATACCATCAGCGACACAGGAGGATCGGAGGAGCGACGGCGCCACGCGAGAGGAAGCGAGGAGCGGCGCCACGCGATAGGAAGCGAGGAGCGGCGGCAGCATCCTGAGGTGACGTTTCTGGGTCGGTCCACGGAGACAGACATGTCAGTGTGTCTCCTGGAATCCCCATCCCCCTCACGCCCCCCCCCCCCACACGCCTAGATTCCAATCGATCTAGGATGGGAAGAGCACACACGTGCGATGGTTGATCCAATCCTCCGATATGGAGTTTTGGAGAGGCACCCACCAGATTATACTTAAAAACCTATCCATGAATTAACTAGGATGGTGGTGTCGTTGCCTTTACTTAAATAAATGAGTAGATATGTAGTTGGTAATTTTCAAATGCATTAAGCTATCACAAGTTCACCTTTCAGCAGCCCTAAATAACAAGGCTTAACTAACCTGTAAAACCATGACAACTTGTACATTGTTGTCGTAGTGGTGTCACAGAAGATGCCATGGATAGGCTAAATGTGGGGCCAATATGCACTAGAGGAATCCAGGGAGGGATAGTGTGGTGATTCCACACACGGAAGCTTTGTATTCACTAGGTTCACAAGGTTTACAAATGCTTCTTGAGCTGTATTGGGGAGAGTAGGAAGAAGGAGCTCTCTTACTCTCACCACTACCTATCTCCAAGGAACCAACTACTCAAATGCCAACCCCTACTATAGAGGCCCTAGTGCCCCTTATAAAGGGGAGGCTAGGTCTCCAATTAGGGCATACGCGGAGGCATATTTCAGAGAATATGCCTCTCCCAAAATAGCAAACCGACCGGGTCATCTTTTGCCCTCGTAAGCCATGCAGAGGCTACGTAAGCCTCTGCGGCGCCATCGTCATCCGGCACAGGCTGCGTCACCCTTGTTGGCCACGCCTCGGTGGTCCTTCTCTCTGTCCGCTTCGCTCATGCTCCAGCGTACAGTGCCCACCTTTTGACCAGCGAGATACCTTCCTTCTCTTGCAAGCCTGATATAACCCGGATCATGTCTGGTTAATCCGGCCCCGCGGGTACCTGCATACAAGTTACATAAAACCTGCCGGCATACGACATACGTCGGCCGGGACTCAGTAAGGTGGACATCCTCCGGTCCGGGTTACTCCGTAAGTCGGCCTGTCTTGAGGTGACTCGGCCAGCATTCGCTTTGACCTTGCCGTACCTCGGCTAACTCGGCCTCTATACCCCGGCGTGACCCTACCCGGGGGTATCCCCCCGACAATTGTGGGAGTAAAATCGATGGCCTTAGCATTGAATAGAATTATAATCTTTACCTTTATACATTCCTCTAGAACATGGTATTCTTATGTTACCATGGTTATTGTAATTGAAAGAAACAACGCACATAGTTGCACAAATTCTTACCATGGTTATTATAATGTTTACCTTCTCATGCACTCCGCATACAAGTTAATGTCCATCCGTGTATCTCTTCGCTAATAGAAAAAGGGAGATGTTACAGCTTGTAGTTTTGAAACATTACCTTGTATGCTTGATTTAACACAACAACTGAAATGGAGAAAGAAACATGCACATCAAGTCTAGCAGACAATAGCACACACAATGGCCTTAGGCTATCTGGGTTAATAAAAGTAATCTTCCCTTTTTAAAGTAGATACATCATGATCTGGTATTCCTATAAATATCACATAAGTGTGTGAACAACTTGCCTCTTCTTGTAGAGCATCTAGATGATGAATAAAAAATAAGGATGTGCTTTCTGTTGTTCATTATATAGTTTGAAACTATGAATTGTACTTGCAAAAGCCTCTGGAGAATAAAAGACATGAAGTGCAAAGCAAGGTTGTGAAGCGAAAGGTGTTCCAGTATATACATTGATGAATCAAATTATTCAAACAATGAAAGATGCCCCATAGATTCTTAATCTTCTCTTATAGACCAGGATCCACATATGAAAGTCTCTAGAACAATTAATGCTACATAGATGGTTACAGTGAACTGGTTTGCTGTAACAACACATCCACACATGATGTAGTTAATAAAACATGCATAGACTATGTATTGGATCTTGACCATTCAATGAGGAAAATAAACCAGCTTAGTGTACCATCTTTCTGTAGGTAAGCATCCTGAAATTGATATGCAGAAAGTGATATGTAACTATGTGAGTATTAGAAAACAATGAAACAAGATATTCTTCAAGAATAATAGCAAAACAATAGATTATTAATTGTTATTTGTATTGTGAGCCATATTAGTACATTCTTTACTTCTACTATGTGTATTGTGAGGCATGTTTTATTTACTAGCTACTGCAAGTTCTTTCTAATAAACAGGAAATGTCGGCAGCAACATGAGAATATATGTTGTTGTGGATATATGCTGCTGCGAGTATGTAGCTGGCTGTGAATACATGCTATTGTGAGTATGCTAACTGTCAATATATGTTGTTGTGAGTATGCTGGCTGTGAATACATCATGCTGTTGTGAGTATGTTGGTTGTGAATACATGCTAGCAGTTGTTTTCACTATTGTCGTGAATATAAAATGCTGTGCAGGTACAATGAGTGCTAATGTTTCACCAGAATGTTGATTAACTTCTATTCCGGCGAGTTTCTAGCACTCCGGAATGACCATTTTTAGCAAAGGTCATGCCGAATTTTTGAGCGGTGAATTCCCAAGTAGCTAAACTCTTTTCTTTATGATTATGTAGAGCTAGCTATAGCCATGTGTCTTCTGGAAACCGCAACAAAGACAGCGACGATGTCATCGGGTCTTCTCGACGAGACTTGGGTGAGCACTACAAGCTCATGGCCATGGAGTCACAACAGGAGGAAAGGGGAGACACCGACGCTGATTATCGAGCCAACGACAATGATGATGACGATGGTGGCCATGATCGGGGCATTAGCGATGAAACCACTAATACTGGTGTCGCTAGGGTGGCTTTGATACTAGTAGCCAGGCCATAAGGCATCGGAAGAAGCGGCACCCTCACCTGGTTGGCACCGGCCGAGACTCATTCATAGCGGTTGACCCTAGTGGTCTTCCTACAGAGCCTATGAAATATTCAAAGGGGTATGGCTCCAGCTAGGTGCAATCCTTTGGGATGTTGACAATGTCAATGAAATGTGCCTCTGAGCCAAGAACAAGGAGCATCTGCGCATCCAACTCATCTTGAGGTTGCACGCACGGTACGAGTTCCCTAGTGACTACAACAACCAAGATCAGAAGAACAATATGGTGAACAAACTCACCCTCTCTAGGTTCACCAAGGCCCTGAGCGGTTATAAAACCATGGCGAGGGGGTGATTGCTGATAATGAGCCTTTCGAAGAGATCCATCGCCACTCTCGGCGGCTTTCGGAAGAGGACTTCAAGGTCTTCCTGGAAAATGAAGCCCTAGACTACACCAGGGCGCAAACAGCCTGGGGGAAGGAGCTATCGGAGAAGAACATAGGACACCACCGTCTCGGTTGCCGTGGTTATGATTTCAAGAAGGAGAAATGGGAGAAGGAGGACAGGGCCTATGAAGACCAGGGCATCAAGAACCCTTACAACAAGTACAAAGACCCGTTGTTCATGGATCAATTTATTACCGTGAGGGCGTTGAGCTCGGATAGCGCCGATGGACCGGGGGCAGGCGTGCAAGTGATAGAGGGGTTGCTAGCCACCCCCACGACCAATGAATCTTCCCTACCACCTGCATTACTGCTGGACGGAGACACCAATACATCGAGTGACTCATCTCGTGATGCACTTTCAGCCTGTAGCAGCATGTTGGCTGATTTCAAAAAGTACCATAAAGAACTCGCGACTGGGAAGCTTGTCACAGACCCCAACGTGGTGCAGGGTGTTGTATTGGTCGTGGACCCGAAGGTGAAGCAAGTTGAGACCACAATGGTAAGAAATTTACCAGCTTATTAATTAGATACTACTCATCAAGTCCATTACATTCTAGTAGCAACCAATTCTAAAATTGTCCATGTTACTTCTGCAGCTAGCTGAAGAACCAGAATCTGCAAGCTTGTCCCAAGCGTCGATAGCCAAAGTTCGTGGGACAAGCCTTTCGTCAAGGGACTGAATATCGTAAAGGAGCGACCAAGATTGAAGAGGCTGCACTTAGGCTGTGTCACCAGCACCGGAGGAGGTCGCAAGCATGTCCACTTTGGCTTGGCTGAGAGCAAGGAGTTATGAAAAGAGAGGAAGATCTAGCAGAGCCAGGAGATGGAGGTCCTGAAGGAAAAGCTTGTGAACCTGGAAGCAACCATGGACAGGCGGGTGGATGAGAGGATAGTTGATAAGGTCAATGAACTCATGCCCACCATGGTGCAGCAGATCGCCGCTTTTTTCGCTGGAGGAAAAAACGGGTCGTTCCCAACCCAGATCTTAGGCGGCAGCAACTCGGCCAACGCATCGCCGCAGGCTGAAAGTGCACCACGAGATGAGTCACTTGATGTATTGGTATCTCAATGCAGGTAGTAGGGAGGATTCATTGGTCGTGGGGGCGGCTAGCAGCCCCTCTATCGCTTGCACACCCGCCCCCGGTCCGTCGATGCTAGCCAAGCTCGACGCCCTCATGGTAATAAATTGAGCCTCTCAAAGCCTCTGCAAGTCAATTATACTTCATCACCGCCCCTCTCTGACCTATATGTTTTCACATGCGCCCTCCATAGCATGCCCCTTGCTCCTAAACATGGACAACCAATTGAAGGATGTTGCGAAGGGAAGCATCATTATTCCACTCAACTGGAAGTGCCACTTTTGTGATATGCTCCATAGTGTGCACCGGGTTCAAGTGGATCTGACATTGCTAGGATGCGAAGACCTGTATCCTCCTAATCAACCCTCGGATGCCAATAGTGAGCTAAAGGTCGGACAACTCAAGAATCATGTCTTGGTATGGCATAAAGCCCTAATTTGGCTGAACACCACCATAGGGTCGGCTGCAATCCAAGGCAGGGTCACTCCACCGGTTGCCCCATCAGCGAGCAAAGACATGGTCACTCTACCGGTTGCCCTGTCGGCGAGCCAAGATAGGGTCACTCCTCTGGTTGCCCCGTTGGCGAGCCAAGACAGGGTCACTCCTCCACTACGTGATGATCCTCCCGAGCCCGAGACATAGCACGAGAACGCTTTGGCAATTGAACAGGCTCCTATGGATGAGTTCCTCGATTTCGAGACTGACGATGCTCCTCGTGATCGGGTCGATCACGGTTGTGATCCCTTGAAGAAGAAGCTGTTCAGTTCTCAAGAAACACCCGAGGAAGATTTCACCGCCCCACCACAAGCTTTGATTAGCCCGAGGACACTCCTTGGTGGGACCAATGATGCGTTGAAACAAATCGACAATCCCATCTATAACCATAAGAAGGGGAGGAAGCGGGAGAGGCTAGGGCAAAAAGGTAGTGCTGCTTCTACCTCCGGAAGCCAGCCAGCGGATCAGGTTCTTGACATGTTGCTGACCCCGTGGAGGAAGTTGTGTGTGCTAGGTCAACCGATGATGCCGCCAAAGGTTGTCAAGGTAATGACAGAGGACATGAGGAACATGCATGACTCCATTCTGTATCTAGAGTAAGAACTTCTCAAAATCAGCCGTCCCGGGTACCCGGTACACGTGGCCAAGGTGCCCACTGACATGGGCTCTGTGGATACTTACCCAACAGATCTTATCTTCATTAGATTCTAAGACATCTTCAAGGCCTTCCACTTGGGATGGATCGATGCAAGCTTGGTCTGCATGGTATCGCTTAGCATGGCGCACGATATCATCACAGAGAATACCCTGAATGTCGCGATAATGGACCCATTCTACATGAATGAGTACACCGTATGCGATGTTGGGAATTGGGTCATTGTGTTGAAGTATATCGGGGATTTCTTGGTAAAGAACAAGCATAAGCAAGTCTTTATCATGCCATACTTTCCCAAGAAAGTAGTCGTTTGCTACCCACCATTATATTCTTTCGTAAATTTCCTTAATATCTAAGGATGATGGATTGTTTTGCGTAGAGGAAAGTATTATACCCTCATCATCATGCACCCATATCATTCGCACGTGACTTACCTCGACTCGGGGAGTGCATTTCATAAGGACTACACCGACATCAAGACTGTTATTGATAAAGCCTTCAATGGCTTCACCGCCAAGCCAGGCCCCCTCAAAAAAGATAAAACAATTTGAGGTTGCTTCATGTGCTTCCATAAAACCGAGATCCCCTGCCTCAAGCAGTCGTCAGAAGATAATATGATGGAGGCCTTTTATGCCATCCTTTAGATGAGGGAGTACATCAAAGATCAACATGACCTCTTGTTGCTAGAGGCTCTACAGAAAAAAGGGCATAGACATGGCGAACACCACCGGTGCAAATGTGCAAGCTGAGTTATGTTCCATCCAGTGGATGATTTACATAATCATTGTTAGGGATGTGATGACTAAGGCTGGCTTGTTCCATGTCGACTTCGTACCACCAAAAAATCAGGATATCGAATATCGCTTATAGTTGTGCCATGACGTCAGGACATTCAACACGTTGGAGGGTGTTTGTCCCTTCCCACCGAAACCTTGAGCTTAGTTCCTAAGCTTTGTGTCCTACAAATGTTAGTCCTAAACTAATTTCTCGCTTTTATTCCTTAACTATTGATGCTTTTATTTTGCATAGCTTTATGTTGCATATATGTTATATCTCTATGAGTTTGCTAACAACTTACATTTTTTCTTGTGTGCATAGATGACGTGGTACGTTGTGTACAAGGGCAAGGTTCCTAGAGTCTACGACGATTGGGAAGATTGTAGGAGGCAGGTCCGCCGTTTCAACGACAACATCTATAAGGGATACACCACTTTGGAGGAGGCGGAAACTCGATACGCCAACTTTCTAGCGCGACAGAGGAGGAAGATGTGGAGGATACGGATGACCCCCTTTGTCATGATGATGTTGATCTTCATGTCTATGTTTAGCTAGTTTGTGCAACTCCGGAGACTTGTGTCTACATTTGTGTGATATTGATATGCATGTGTTAGAGTTGAAGTTTGGAGTAGCTTGTTTTGCTACACACTTGTGTCATTGAGCATGTCCTAACTATATGAACATTTGGTGGATACTGCTACTATTTCCTGTGTTAATATGTATTTTGCTATCATTATCATGTATACTATGTTTCCCTGTATTGATCTATGTATTCTGGTTATAATCTCTGTATTTTCTTTTATTTTTTTCTCTGGAACCAATTATCACTGGCGCATAAGATAGACTACCCCCAGCGAATGTCTATTCGCTAGTGGAATGAGCACCTATCACCAGCGACTGGGCTCATTAGCAAGTGGTAGACTAGTTACCCCCGACGCATTACTTCATTTGCGAGTGATAAGATGCTATCCTGACGCATACCTACATGCGCCGGCGGTACGTGTCGTTATTCCCGGTGAACAGCTCAGTGCGCTAGCGGTAAGTCATTACCACCAGCGTGAAGGTCACCGCGAACAGCAATGCACCGGCGGTAGACTCTTTTTGTGCGTCGGTGATAGGCTCTTCCCTAGTAGTGCAAACATGGATTTTGAGAATTACAAATAGGGTAGAGGGCAATCCCTAGCTATCATCAACTTCTAGGGAAGAAGGTGAGTCTAGAGGGGGAAAAGATTCACTTACCTATGGTACTCACAGAAACTCAACTAGAGGAAGCACATCCGCGATTATGACCTAACACGGTGGCACGAGGAGCACCAAGGCGCTCGACACACGTCGAGCCACGTCAGTAGCACTAATTTGATGAGAACGGCGATAGTAGATGACCACCATAGCATCAGACCACCACCAATAGGACCAAGGATGACCGAGAACACCACTAGTGTGTGGCAGCACTGAATCATCAGAACCCTACCACTACAGATGGAAAGAGGCGAGCGAAAGAGGAAGCAAGAGAGCAGTAGTGGTGACACCATCACTATCTGAAGGGAATATGCCCGAGAGGCAATAATAAAGTGGTTATTATCTTATTCCTTGTTTATGATAAATGTTTATTTTGCATGCTATAATTGTATTGATTGGAAACGTCAATACATGTGTGTTTAATAAACAAATAAAAGGTTTAATTAACAAGATGATCAAGGTTTCCTGATCATGGATATTGGATGTTGTTAATAACGAGGTCGTAGCATTTATGAAATGATGTGATGAACATTCATCCGAAGTATAGCATTACGATCAAAATCATTATGTTTATATTTCTATAACATCATACGAAGTAATCTTAGTCCTTAGACCATGAGATCATGTTAATTGCTAACATTGGAAGAGTGACTTGATAACATCAAACGTCACACCGTAAAAGGGTGACTATAAAGGTGGGTTCGGATACTCCAAAGGTGTTATGTTGATGCTCATGGATCAAGAGTGGGATTTGTCCATCCCGATGATGGATAGATATACTCTGGGCCCTCTCGGTGATATCACATTAAGATAGCTTGCAAGCAACTGATGTGATCACTAGAATGTTATATCATGGGAACGAGAAAAGAGTGCATGTCGGTAACGAGATCAAACTAGGTATTGGGATACCGATGATCGAATCTCGGACATGTAATATATCGCGAGACAAAGGGATTTGGTTACGACGTTAAAGGTTCACACGATCACAAGAGTCATCGTTGAATATGTGGGAGTCAGTACGGATCTCCAGGTCCCGCTGCTGATTATTGATCGGAGAGGGGTCTCGATCATGTCTGCATTATTTGCGAACCGTAGGGTGACACACTTAAGGGATACCGACACCATTTGGAGAAAATATGTTTCAGATAAAGATTTAAGAAAGCGCTAGAATCATTTCGATGGAAACCGGAATTGTTTTGGGTGAAATTGCAGAAACTGGTTCTACATGTGATATTGAAATGTTGTAGGGGCTTTATGTGAATGTTTGTTAATTAAAGTAATTAACAAAATTCTGAATAAAATAAATAAAATAGTTTTATTTAATGAGAGCTTCCATTAAATTTTGTGGAAATTTAATGCATGTGAGTGGAAGTGTGAGTGGAGGCATATTTATATATGAATGATGGAAGAGGTGGGGGCACCACCATGGCTGCCATGCCATGGCCCTTGGCTGCCCCCTCGCCTCCTCACAACACACACCTCCTTGTGAAGGATCTCTCCCCCTCTAGTTATTCCCCATGGTCTCGAATTAGCGAGATACATGTTCCAGGTGGCTTTATCTGCAAAGGAGTTGCTTCTTCCGCTGCTTTGCTGGATCGAGGGACGGAGGTTGTCGGGGTACCGGACGTGTGTGCGATCACGGATGCACCGCTACTTTGTGGTGCTGGACTTACTGGAGCTGGATCTGATGGACGTGCTGGAGCCGGACCTGCTGGACTTCATCACGGTCTTGAGATCGGCAAGTGTACGACTACATCATCCACGAGTTCCATCTCGTTAACAAAGCTTTGTTGTCTTCGAGGGTAAGTTCTCTATGGATGTATATCCACCCGTTGCTTGTGTCTAATAGATAGATCTTGGCGATAGTTCCCATCGTAGGAAATTTTTTGTTTTCTATGCTGCGAACCCAACACTATCACCATAGAGTGAGTGAGGATGAGAGAGAAAGATCAAGAGTGAGAGAGGAGTGTGCGGTCTAGATGGGCTGAGATAGCCATGGGTCTAGGTTTGAAATAACCCAATGGGTTTCCCTGGAAGCCGGGCTAGGTTGTGGACCGGGTCCAATTTTAAAAATAAAAGTTAAATAGAAATTAGTAAATATAATAATATTTAATAAAATAACCCTATAAATTCTAAGAGCTCTAGACAAATATAGAAACATCTTTAAAATACATATAATATATCAAAGCGTTCACAAAAATAAGATCTATTTAATAAAAATGTGAACTTACTTGTTTGAGTTAAATAATTTTTAAGTAAAAATTAAAACATTAAATTTCTCAATGAAATATAAATAATAAGGGAAATCCCCAAAAATAATAAAAATCACCTTTAAGTATAAAATCTAATCTACTATTCTAGAAAATATTAAATATGAAATTCCAACTTAATATGGAATTTATAAAAATAGATGTTATAAAAGGTTTTATAAAATCTTTTTCTTATCTTAAAATGAAAGGAATGTATTTTCTCTTATTATATTTAAATCAAAATAAACTCCTTTTAACTTTACTTATGTTATTTAGGATTATTTTCTATGAATAAATGATATTATTTTCTTATAAATACATAGAAAATGATTTTAGAACTTTAAAGATGATTTTTAACTTAATAATGTGGGTAAAATAGGCAAAGAAGAATAATAAACTTAAAATAAAGCATGGCATGACATTATTATTCATTAAATCATTATTTGCTTCTTTAAACATTGTCCTTACTAGAAAATGATGGTGTTTTGTAGAAACCAAAGCACAAGGTCTAGTGGAAGCATCCGACTTCACTCCCTTGCAGTCTCAAGGCAAGTTCATCGCCCTTTGATGTGTTTTACAAAGTATCTGTAATCTACTACGGTATCACCTATATTAAAAAACGAGTCAAAAATTATTGTTTTCATAATAATATTAATTATTGGTTATTGGCTCGAGTGGAGGCATATTTATATATGTGAGTGGAGCATCCACCACATGAATGATGGAAGAGGTGGGGGCACCACCATGGCTACCACGCCATGGCCCTTGGCTGCCCCCTCTTCCCTATAAAATGCCCCTCTCCTCCTCACAACACACACCTTCTCGTGAAGGATCTCTCTTCCCCTCTAGTTATTCTCCATGGTCTAGGATTAGCGAGATACATGTTCCTGGTGGCTTTATCTGGAAAGGAGTCGCTGCTTCCGCTGCTTTGCTGAGGCGAGGGACGGAGGTTGTCGGGGTACCAGACGTGTGTGTGATCACGGATGCACCGCTGCTTTGCGGTGCTGGACTTGGTGGTGCTAGACTTGCTGGAGCTGGATCTTATGGACGTGCTGGAGACGAACCTGCTAGACTTCATCACGGTCTTGAGATCGGCAAGTGTACGACTACATCATCCACGAGTTCCATCTCGTTAACAAAGCTTTGTTGTCTTCGAGGGTAAGTTCTCTATGGATGTATATCCACCCGTTGCTTGTATCTAATAGATAGATCTTGGCGATAGTTCCCATCGTAGGAATTTTTTTGTTTTATATGCTGCAAAACCAACAGTGGTATCAGAGCCTGATCTATGCGTAGGTGCTTTGCACGGGTAGTACACATATGTTTATATGTGGGAAATGATGATCATGTTATTGCATCTTTCATGTATTTTGGATATTGGTGGAATAGTGGGATGAAGCGGCCCGGACCAACTTTACATGTCATTGCACATGAGACCGGTTCCACGACTGACATGCAACTAATTTTGCATAAGTGGCTAGCGGGTGTCTATCTCTCCTACTATAGTCAATATCTGATTTACAACGAGTTGCTAATAACTTAGTTATCATCCTTGTGGTTCCATGTTCGTAGGTAAGACCGGCTCTATCTCCGAAAGCCCTAAGCCACGTAAAAGTTGCAATGGATAAATTAGAGGCGTCTAGTTTAGATTGTTGCTGGTCTAGTGTCATGATATGGTAATGTTGTAAGTTGATATATGGTAGATACCCTTACAACACACTTAACGTGTAAGTTCCATAGACCTTGGCCTTACACACAAAGGAACGATAGAGATCATACCACGATGCATATGATGGTGATCAAATGCATGGACCATATCATTCCACTTTACACATATGATGTTTGCATCTTATATTTCTATATTGGCATTTTAGTAGCATTATAAGATGATCCCTCATTTAAATATCAAGATAAAATATGTTCTTCCTTAAGTATGCACCGTTCGCTGGATCGTGTTTTGAGACATCACGTGATGATCGGGTGTACTCGAATCTACGCTTTCATACAACGGGTGTAAGACAGTTTTACACACGCGAATACTAAGGTTCTTACTTGGCGAGCCTAGCATGTACATACATGGCCTCGAAACACGAACCGAAAGGTTAAGCATGAGTCATATAGTTGATGAGATGCCTATATTGATGCTCGCCTTTGAAGCTACACCGACTCACGTGATGATCGCACTTGTTGTAGTGGATTTGGTTCATATAATCACCAAAAAGGCACGAGGGATGTCGTTTTTGAGTGGGAGTTCATTTCTAATTTGGATTAGTCGAACTCAATTTGTCATAAACTAAATCAAAGTGAATTTGCATAATTTGTTATAGTCATTGGCATCTGTTCACTACCTTATGCTTAGTTTTAATTGAGATATAGAACTATAGAATTCTGGATATTTACTTTACGAACTGGTATTGTATTGTTTTGAATGTCAATTTAAAGTTTAGAAGTCCTATTACAAACTTTCAGCAAACTCTATCTACTCCATGAAGTTTAATAAGTAGTATTAAATCAAGAGTAAGAATTCCAATATTAGTATCTAAAGTATCATATTTACCTCCATGATTATTGATATTCAAAAGTTGTTTTAATATCAAGATTATCTAGGAGCTGAAAAATTATTTTAGAAACCATCATGTGTGGAAGATATTGTGATATTTGAAACAATGTTTTTGGTTGCATTATGATAGAGTATAATTTAGCAAAATACATGTTCTCATATTGTATGAGAATTTGTGAAGGATGGAGATGCTAGGCATCCGGATCTCCCAAAAAGGTTTTGGGAACTAACATTATACTCGCGATTATTCCTTATAGGCTATAGTAGCTTGATCATGAAAGTTGTCATGATAAGGATGAATAGAAGATGTAAGTAAAATGTTTATTACACTAATAGATTACTAAAGAATGGATTTTTGAAAGAACACCAAACATTTGATGATGGTGATCCACTTCAAAGTGCAAGTCCAAAGGTATTAGTATTTGACTATATATACTTTGTACTATGTGTCATGTGAATGACACCACTATTGATGTTGATAGATTCTTTTAAAAGAAAAGGAATTGCTGAAAGAGAATCTATAAAATATTTGGTAGAAAAGAAAAGGTTGGAGATGTCCAACTTAGGTATATAGAAGATATACATGTTATGGCTGTATTCCTTGCTTGTTAAACAATGTGGTTCTGAGGTATTGGATACCAAATTGGTTGGTGTGAAGTGTCATACAGAACAACACAATTCATGAACTGCAACGGCCTAAGTAACTAGCAAGAGAATAAGTGACGATGTTCATCGAAAACAAATAAAGTGTTATTGTGTTTTCATTGTCGTCAAACCTAGCCTTCAAGATTTTGTTTTAATAATTGTTATTTTGTTCTGGTATTACGAGAACAATGGTTGTTCAAATAATTACCGTATTCCATAAAGGATAGATGAACTTTTACAAGTCTAGTTGGTGAAATCACATCCATAAACATTATTGCTAAAATGTCGTAAGACAAATGATTGGAAGATCACTTATGAAGTGACATCGCTGTTTGAATTATATTGAAAAATAAACATGAAGAAACTCCATGTTGATGGATTTTTGGAGTCTTTTGATTTTGATCAATTGACGCTTGTGAAACTTTCCTCGAGATAATTGAAACTCCGTCCATAGGCCAAAGAGGAACGGATGACTAACTTATTGGATATTATGCATGTTGATGTATATAGTCCATTATGTGTAGCCATATGCGATGGATCTTTTTGCTTTATATGCTTTATCCAGAAATTTGAGTGAATATATCTATATATTTACGTAATAAGGAAGAAGTATGAAACATTTGAAAATTGTTCAAAGACTTTCAAGATGAAGTGAAAAATCATTGTAACAAGAAAATAAAAGAGTTTATGATTTGATCATAAAGGAAGATATTTGAGTTACAGGTTTAGCAAAACACCTAAGATTTCAGGAATTGTTCCATGAATTTGCATTTCCTGATAAACCACGGGAGTATGGTATGTTCAAGAGATCAAATCAAACCTTGTTTGACATGGTAAGATCAAAGGTGTCATTTATAAAACTGCCATTATGTTTTAAGGATTAAAGCTTTAGAGACTATCGCTTTTACACTAAAAAGAGCACTATCGTGATCCGTTGAAATGACACCATATGAGTTATGGTTTGGGATAAAACCCGAATTGTCTTTTCTTAAATTTTGGTATGTTATGCGTAAGTAAAATGTTTACAACCAAAGTCGGATAAGCACGTCTTTGTAGGTTATCCCAAAGAATTTGTTGGGAATTCCTCCATAACACCGAGGACAAAAGAGTTTGTCGCTTGGAACGTCAAGTTTCTTGAGAAGCAAATTTTCGTGTAAAGTTAAGTGGGAGGACAATAAAACTTTGATAAGGTTGTTGAACCTTAGCTATATGTGCTAAGTAGCGCAGCGCCAGAAAGTGTCCCGGTGGCGGACACAATGCTCATGGATCCCGTGATTACAAAGGGTGTGATCTTGGAGATTAGAGTTCTTATTGAACCATGTGGGTCGGTAAGAATCAAATAGTAAGATTTGAAACAGAAGTCGTTATTGTTTTGACAATGATGAACTGACTGCATGCAAAGAAGCGATGATGGGCCCTGACTCCATAAAATGACTAAGAAGTCATAGAATCCGTGATAGTATCGATACACGAGAAATCAAGTTTCTGAACTTGGAAGACCCTCCGGAAAGGCGTGAAGCCTATCGGTCGTGTTTGGATCTATAAAGAAATAGACATGGATGTTTAACATCTATGAAATAGTCGACATGTCGGAAATAAGTGTTGGAGATATGCCCAAGAGGCAATAATAAAAGTGGTTATTATTATATCTTTGTGTTTATGATGAATGTTTACATCCCATGCTATAATTGTATTATAAGAAAACACTAATACATGTGTGTTTTGTAAACGTAAAAGAGTCCCTAGTAAGCCTCTTGTTGAACTAGCTTGTTGATTAATAGATGATCATGGTTTCCTGATCATGGACATTGGATGTCATTAATAACAAGGTTGTATCATTAGGAGAATGATGTGATGGACACACGCCCATAGTAAGTGTAGCATAAGATCTAGTCATTTAGTTCGTATTGCTACAAGCTTTCAAATGCATAGTAACCTAATCCTTCGACCATGAGGTTATGTTAATCACCATCACCGGATGGGTACTTTGATGACATCAAACACCGCTTCATAACTGGGTGGTTATAAAGGTGTCATTGGGTATTCTGAAAGTATGTGTTGAAGCACATGGACCAAGATTGGGATTTGTCCATCCATATGATGGATAGATATGCTCTGGGCCCTCTCGGTGGAATGTCATCTAGTTAGCTTGCAAGCATGTGACTGGGTCACAAGGGATGACATAACATGGAATGAGTAAAGAGTACTTATCGATGTGAGGTAGAACTAGGTATGGAGATACCGACGATCAAACCTCGGATAAGTAGAGTATCGCGTGACAAAGGGAATTTGTTTCGTATGTTAATGGTTCTATCGATCACGAAGTCATCGTTGAGTATGTGGGAGCCGTTATGGATCTCCAGATCCCGCTGATGGTTATTTATCGGGGAGGTGTCTCCATCATGTCTACATATTCACGAACCGTAGGGTGACACACTTAAGGTTTGATGCTGTTTAGGTAGATATGGAATGTGCGTTGGAGACCGAATGTTGTTCGGAGTCTCGGATTGGATCTGAGACATCTCGAGGAGATCCGGAATTGTCCGGAGAATAAGATTCATATAATGGAGATCATTTTCTAGGTTCGGAAATGTCCCGGAGTGTTTATATGGGGTTCTAGAAGGTTTCGGAATGTTCCGGAAGGTTCTAGAAATTTCTATGGAGTTTACTTGAAAACCAAGAAAGAAAAAGGGGAAACTTGGGGGGGAAGGAAACTCTCCCCAAGCCCCCCTTGTGCGCCAGCCCTAGGAGGTGGGCCTAGGGGTGGGAACCCTAGGTCACACCCCTCCCTCTATATATAGAGGGGTGGAGGCGCCACCCCCCTTGCCCCTCCACTCTTGCCCTAGCCGCCTCTCTCCTCCTCCTTCCTTCTGCTCAGGCTTAGGCGAAGCCCTGCAGAATTCTCTACTCCACCACCACCACCACGCCGTCGTGCTGCTGGGATTCCGTGGAGAGATCTACTACCTCTGCTGCTCGCTGGAACAGGGAGAGGAAGGTCTGCATCGACTCCGCACGTGTGACCGACTGTGGAAGTGCTGCCGGAACGCGGCGCCGGAAGGATCGTCTACTCGATCTTGAGATCAGCAAGTGATCGTCTACATCAACCACGAGATCCAATCTCGCACAAGGCTTTCGGATCTACAAGGGTTAGTATAGATCTATCTCGTTGCACATGTCTAATAGATTAGATCTTGGCTTTTATCTAGATTAGATCTGGGTTTTGTTCGTTCTTGCGGTAGAATTTTTTTGTTTTCCATGCTACGAACCCATCAGTGGTATCAGAGCCGTGTCTATGCATAGATCTGTTGCACGAGTAGAACACAATGGTTTTGTGGGCGTTGGTGCTCGTGCCATCTTTTGCTTTGTGTACTTTGCATCTTGCGGTATGGTGGGATGAAGTGGCTCGGTCTAACCTTACATGTCATCGCACATGAGACTTGCTCCATGCTTGACGTGTAACTTGCTTTGCACAAGTGGCTTTGCGGGTGTCTGTCTCTCCCACCATAGTATAGATCCAATTTACACGTTGTACTTGATAGCACTTGTATCAACGTTGTGGTTCAGTTTCGTAGGTAAGATCCGTTCTTATTCGAAAGCCCCAAACCACGTAAAACATGCAAAGAAAATTAGAGGCGTATAACTTGTTTTTGCAGGGGTTTTGTGATGTGATATGGCCATCATGTGATTGTGATTATATTTGATGTATGCAATGATCCTTGTTGTAATATGGCAACCGGCAGGAGCCTAATGGTTGTCTTTAATTCTGTTAAGACTTGCGTGTCTATTCATCTTGTAATAGCTTTATTCCAAGTAGTTGTAATAGTTGCTAGTGATGATCGACAACCATGAAGCGGCGCCACTAACCTTGACGGAATGCTGGTGATGATGGAGATCATGTCCGTGCTTTGGAGATAGAGATCAAAGGCATAAGAAGAAAGGGCCATATCATATCACACTAATTATGAATTGCCTGTGATGTTAATCCTTTATGCATCTTGTATTGCTTAGATCGCGACGGTAGCATTATAAGATGATCCCTCTCACTAAATATCAAGTAATAAAGTGTTCGTCCTTAGTTGGCACTGTTGCTAAGACTCGTCGTTTCGAAGCATCTCGTGGTGATCGGATGTGATAGATTCTACGTGTGCATACAACGGGTGCAATCTAGATTTGCACATGCGGAAACTAAGGTTAATATTGACGAGCCTAGCATGTACAGACATGGTCTCGGAACACGGAATACCGAAAGGTAGAGCATGAATCATATAAATGATATGATGAACATGAAGATTGTTCGCCGATGAAACTACATCTTCTCTCGTGAAGATCGGACTTGGTGTAGTGGACTTGGTTCGTGTAATCACTAAGACAATGTGAGGGATGTTGTTTTGAGTGGGAGTTCACCTAGTTAATTTAAGAATTAAAATTGAACTCAATTTATCATAAACTTAGTCTAAACTACTTGCAAATTTGTTGTAGATTATGGCGAACCTCTCCATCAATTTCAATGCGTTCCTAGAGAAAGAAAAGCTTAAGAACAATGGAAGCAACTTCACGGACTGGCTCCGTGGACTAAAGATTGTCCTCAGGGCTGGTCAGTTGACCTATGTGCTCGAAGCACCGCTAGGTGACCCACCTGCAGAAGATGCCACCGATGACGTAAAGAATGTTTACGCCACTCGGAAAAATCATTACTCCATAGTTCAGTGTGCCATCCTGTACGGTTTAGAAATGGAGCTTCAAAAGCGCTTTGAGCACCACGACCCGTTCGAGATCATTAAGGAGCTCAAGCTCATTTTTGAGACTCACGCGGTCGTGGAGAGCTATGAGGCCTCTGAAAAGTTCTTTAACTGTAAGATGGAAGATTGTAGCTCCATTAGCGAGCACGTGCTCACCATGTCTGGGCACGCAAACAAGCTCCAAGAGTTGGGGATAACGATTCCTAAAGAGTTAGGGATTCACCATGTCCTCCAATCACTGCCACCGAGTTATAAGAACTTTGTGATGAACTACAATATGCACTGGATGAACAAGACGTTGCCTAAACTATCGTCCATGCTGAAAATTGCTGAAGTGGAGATCAAAAAGGAGCACCAAGTGTTGATGGTCAATAAGACCACCAATTTCAAGAAACAGGGCAAGCCTAAGAACAAGGGCAACTTCAAGAAGGACAGCAAGAAAGCTGTCGCACCTGCTAAGAAGCCCAAGGCTGCTCCTAAGCCTAAAACTGAATGCTTCTACTGCAAGGGTGCCGGTCACTGGAAGCGTAACTGCCCCAAGTACCTGGCGGATCTGAAGGACGGCAACATCAAGAAGAAAGGTATATTCGATATACATGTTATTGATGTATATCTTACTAGTAATCGTAGTAGTGCCTGGATATTTGATACTGCTTCGGTTGCTCATATTTGTAACTCGAAACAGGAGTTACAGAATAAGCGAAGACTGGCGAGAGACGAGGTGAAGATGCGCGTTGGAAATGGTTCCAAGGTTGATGTGATCGCCGTCGGCACGCTCCCTCTACATCTACCTTCGGGATTAGTTTTAAATTTGAATAATTGTTATTTGGTGCCTGCGTTAAGCATGAACATTATATCTGGATCTTGTTTATTGCGAGACGGTTACTCTTTTAAGTCCGAGAATAAAGGTTGTTCGATTTATATGAGTAATATCTTTTATGGTAATGCACCTGAGATGAGTGGTTTATTCTTACTAAATCTCGATAGTAGTGATACACATGTTCACAACATAGATGCTAAACGAACAAAATTGAATGATAATTCTACATACATGTGGCACTGTCGTCTTGGTCACATTGGAGTGAAGCGTATGAAGAAACTCCATTCTGATGGACTTCTTGAATCACTTGATTTTGAATCACTTGAAAGATGCGAAGCATGTCTAATGGGAAAAATGACTAAGACTCCATTCTCTCGGAATAATGGAGCGAGCTCTGACTTATTGGAAATAATACATACCGATGTGTGCGGTCCAATGAGTGTAGCATCGCGTGGTGGATATCGTTATGTTCTCACTTTCACGGATGACTTAAGTAGATATGGGTATGTCTACTTTATGAAACATAAGTCCGAAACTTTCGAGAAGTTTAAGGAATTTCAAAGTGAAGTGGAAAATCATCGTAACAAGAAGATTAAGTTTCGCGTTACACCGTGGAGGTGAATATCTAAGTTATGAGTTTGGCATGCATTTAAAGAAATGTGGAATACTTTCGCAATTGACACCGCCGGGAACACCACAGCGTAATGGTGTGTCCGAACGTCGTAATCGAACTCTCTTAGATATAGTTCGGTCTATGATGTCTCTTACAGATTTACCGCTATCGTTTTGGGGCTATGCATTAGAGACAGCCGCATTCACTTTAAATAGGGCACCATCTAAATCCGTTGAAACGACACCGTATGAATAGTGGTTTGGAAAGAAACCTAAGTTGTCGTTCCTTAAAGTTTGGGGTTGCGAAGCGTATGTGAAGAAGTTACAACCTGATAAGCTTGAACCCAAAGCGGAGAAATGTGTCTTCATAGGATACCCTAAAGAAACAATTTGGTATACCTTCTATCATAGATCCGAAGGCAAAGTTTTCGTTGCCAAGAATGGATCCTTTCTTGAGAAGGAGTTTCTCTCGAAGGAAGTGACTGGAAGGAAAGTAGAACTCGACGAGGTTATTGAACCTTCTCTCGGAGTTGAGAGTAGCGCAGCACCGGAAGATGTTTTTGTGCTGCCTGCACCAATTGGAGAGGAAGCTAATGATGGTGATCATGAAACTTCGAACGAAGTTGCCACTGAACCTCGTAGGTCAACGAGGGTTCATACCACTCCTGATTGGTATGACCCTGCCTTGAACGTCATGTTGGTGGACAACATTGATGACCCTGCGACGTATGAAGAAGCTATGGTGAGCCCAGATTCCGACAAATGGCTAGAAGCCATGAAATCCGAAATGGGATCCATGTACGAAAACCAAGTATGGACTTTGGTGGACTTACCGGATGGCCGTAAGGCTGTCGAGAACAAATGGATTTTCAAAAGAAAAACAGATGCTGATGGTAATGTTACCGTCTATAAAGCTCAACTTGTCGCGAAAGGGTTCCGACAAATTCAAGGAGTTGACTACGATGAGACATTCTCACCAGTAGCGAAGCTAAAGTCTATGAGGATTTTGTTAGCAATTGCTGCATATTTCGATTATGAGATTTGGCAGATGGATGTCAAAACAGCGTTCCTTAATGGTGACATTGAGGAAGAGTTGTATATGGTACAACCCAAGGGTTTTGTCGATCCTAAAGATGCTGACAAGGTATGCAAACTTCAGCGCTCCATTTATGGACTGAAGCAAGCATCCCGGAGTTGGAATCAACGTTTTGATAAAGTAATCAAAAACTTTGGATTTATACAAACTTATGGAGAAGCTTGTATTTACAAGAAAGTGAGTGGGAGCTCTGTAGCATTCCTAGTATTATATGTAGATGACATATTGTTGATTGGGAATGATATAGAACTTCTTAATAGCGTCAAAGCCTATTTGAATAATAGTTTTTCAATGAAGGATCTTGGCGAAGCGGCATATATTCTAGGCATCAAGATTTATAGAGATAGATCAAGATGCCTAATAGCGCTTTCACAAAGTACATACTTGGACAAAGTTCTAAAGAAGTTTAGAATGAAAGAGAGCAAGAAAGGGTTCGTGCCCATGTTGTCAGGTAAGACCTTGAGTAAGACTCAAAGTCCAGCTACGCCAGAAGATAGAGAGAAGATGAATAATATTCCCTATGCCTCGGCCATAGGTTCTATCATGTATGCCATGCTGTGTACAAGACCGGATATAGCACATGTTGTTAGTTTGACTAGCAGATATCAAAGTGATCCTAGAATGGAGCAATGGACAGCGGTCAGGAATATCCTAAAGTACCTAAATAGGACTAAGGATATGGTTCTTTCTTATGGAGGTGATGAACAGCTTGTTGTAAACAGTTACACTGGTGGTAGTTGGAACACCGATCCAGATGACTCGAAGTCACAGTCTGGATACGTATTTATTTTGAATGGTGCTGCAGTGAGCTGGAGGAGTGCCAAGCAAAGCGTTGTGGTGAAATCTTCAACTGAATCGGAATACATAGCTGCTTCGGAGGCTGCACAAGAAGCCATATGGATGAAGGAGTTCATTACTGAACTTGGCGTGGTTCCTAGTGCGTTGGACCCGATGGCCATCTACTGTGACAACACAGGTGCCATAGCTAATGCACAGGAGCCAAGGTCACATAGCAAGCTGAAGCACATCAAGCTATGTTTCCATGCTATTCGCGAGTATGTCCGAGATGGTGACATAAAGATTTGCAAAGTACACACTGATTGAATGTGGCAGATCTGTTGACTAAACCTCTCCCTAGAGCAAAGCATGACCAACACCAGAACGTCATGGGTGTTAGGTATATTACCATGTAATCTAGATTATTGACTCTAGTGCAAGTGGGAGACTGTTGGAGATATGCCCAAGTGGCAATAATAAAAGTGGTTATTATTATATCTTTGTGTTTATGATGAATGTTTACATCCCATGCTATAATTGTATTATAAGGAAACACTAATACATGTGTGTTTTGTAAACGTAAAAGAGTCCCTAGTAAGCCTCTTATTGAACTAGCTTGTTGATTAATAGATGATCATGGTTTCCTGATCATGGACATTGGATGTCATTAATAACAAGGTTGTATCATTAGGAGAATGATGTGATGGACACACACCCATAGTAAGTGTAGCATAAGATCTAGTCATTTAGTTCGTATTGCTACAAGCTTTCAAATGCATAGTAACCTAATCCTTTGACCATGAGGTTATGTTAATCACCATCACCGGATGGGTACTTTGATGACATCAGACCCCGCTTTGTAACTGGGTGGTTATAAAGATGTCATTGGGTATTCTGAAAGTATGTGTTGAAGCGCATGGACCAAGATTGGGATTTGTCCATCCATATGATGGATAGATATGCTCTGGGCCCTCTCGGTGGAATGTCATCTAGTTAGCTTACAAGCATTGACTGGGTCACAAGGGATGACATAACATGGAACGAGTAAAGAGTACTTATCAGTAACGAGGTAGAACTAGGTATGGAGATACGGCGATCAAACCTCGGATAAGTAGAAATCGCGTGACAAAGGGAATTGGTTTCGTATGTTAATGGTTCTATCGATCACGAAGTCATCGTTGAGTATGTAGGAGCCATTATGGATCTCAGATCCGCTGATGGTTATTGATCGGAGAGGTGTCTCCATCATATTCGCATATTCACGAACCGTAGGGTGACACTTAAGGTTCGATCTTTGTTTAGGTAGATATGGAATGTGCGTTGGAGACCGAATGTTGTTCGGAGTCTCGGATTGGATCTGAGACATCACGAGGAGATCCGGAATTGTCCGGAGAATAAGATTCATATAATGGAGATCATTTTCTAGGTTCAGAAATGTCCTGGAGTGTTTATATGGGGTTCTAGAAGGTTTCAGAATGTTCCGGAAGGTTCTAGAAATTTCTATGGAGTTTACTTGAAAACCAAGAAAGAAAAAGGGGAAACTTGGGGGGGAAGGAAACTCCCCCCAAGCCCCCTTGTGTCGGCCCTAGGAGGTGGGCCTAGGGGTGGGAACCCTAGGCCGCACCCCTCCCTCTATATATAGAGGGTGGGCGCCACCCCTTGCCCTCCACTCTTGCCCTAGCCGCCTCTCTCCTCCTCCTTCCTTCGCTCAGGCTTAGGCGAAGCCTGCAGAATCTCTACTCCACCACCACCACGCCCGTCGTGCTGCTGGGATTCCGTGGAGAGATCTACTACCTCACGCTCTTTGGAGCAGGAGAGGAAGGTCCATCGACTCACGCGTTTGACCGATCAGTGGAAGCGCCGCTTAACGGCGCCGGAAGGATCGTCTACTCGATCTTGAGATCGGCAAGTGATCGTCTACATCAACCACGAGATCCAATCTCGCACAAGGCTTTCGGATCTACAAGGGTTAGTACAGATCTATCTCGTTGCACATGTCTAATAGATTAGATCTTGGCTTTTATCTAGATTAGATCTGGGTTTTGTTCGTTCTTGCGGTAGATTTTTTTTTGTTTTCCATGCTAGGAACCCATCAAGAAGTTTACGACAATGTTCAAGGAGTTGACTATGACAAGATTTGATCTTTCATAGCGATATTTAGTCTTGACGGATTAATGTAGCAACCACTACATATAATTTGGCATATGGTAGTTGAATAAACAAAACAAGGTTCTTCTAATAGAATGGTTACCTAGGACGTGTACATGACACGGTCCGAAGGGTTTTGTTAATTCAAAGGGTGTTGCAAGGGCATGCAAACTTCAATAGTTGAAGTGAGCATAGCGGAGTTGGAATCTTCACCATGATGAAAATGCTAAAGGGGTTTAATTTCATCGGAGATGATGACGACGCTTGCATTTGCAAGAAATTAAGTGGGAGCATTGAGACAAATTTCCAATACATTATGCAGAGTACATATTGTTGATTGGAAATGATGTATCTTTTATTGACACAAGTTAAGAATTTCATTAAAATAGGATTTCAATGAAAGACTTGGGCAAAACCAGAATATTTGGCATCAATGTCTATATGGATAGATTGAGGCACTAATTATGCCAGACGTACATATATGAGATATTGAAAGGGTTCAATATGGAAACAACAAGAAAGGTTCTTGCTACATGGAAAGGATTGTATCATGATTCAAGTGTTTCAACACTTGGTGAGTAAAATCACATGAATATTTTGATCGATTATACCGTGATATGTATATATCCATATATGTCCTATGCTCTAAATGTTATGAGCACATACCAGAATGATTCATAAGATGATCATTGGACGATAGTAAAAATATTCTTATGAGCTTTGGAAGAACTAAGAATATATCATGTATAAGTGACAAAGAGTTGAAGGTAGTTCATTATAAAGTGTTACATTGATACTAGTTTTGTCACAAGATACAAATTAAATTTATCTCATTTTAGACTATGGGTGGCACAATGTAATGGAAAGGATGTTCCATTATGAATTTGGATGAGTTCCAAAGTTGAGACATTATGACGGATACTACAACAAAAGGCTAAGTATATGACTGTTATAGTAGCAGCAAAGGAGGGCATTTGTGTTAAGTAGTTTGTTATCAAACTAGGTGTGGTTCAAAGTGGGCTAATACTATGAAGATATATTGTATGATAATAATATCAACATATTTTAACCCGAAGGAACTAAAGGTCTCACCAAAGGACCAAATTTATACAATGCCATCTCATTTGAGAATGAGTGATGCGTACAGACGCAAAGACATGCAAATACACAGGGACCTGAAACTGTCAGATCCAGAGATTATGTTAACCACTAGCAATCGCGTATATGCAAAACCAGAAAGCCATAGGTGTTCAATACGCAAAGTTTTTCAAATTAGATTATTGACTCTACTGCAAGTGGGAGACTTAAGGGAATATGCCCAAGAGGCAATAATAAAGTGGTTATTATCTTATTCCTTGTTTATGATAAATATTTATTTTGCATGCTATAATTGTATTGATTGGAAACGTCAATACATGTGTGTTTAATAAACAAATAAAAGGTTCCTAGTTATGCCTCTCTTATAGACTAGCTTGTTGATTAACAAGATGATTAAGGTTTCCTGATCATGGACATTGGATGTTGTTAATAACGAGGTCGCAACATTTATGGAATGATGTGATGAACATTCATCTGAAGTATAGCATTACGATCAAAGTCATTATGTTTATATTGCTATAACATCATATGAAGTAATCTTAGTCCTTAGACCATGATATCATGTTAATTGCTAACATCGGAAGAGTGACTTGATAACATCAAACATCACACCATAAAAGGGTGACTATAAAGGTGGGTTTAGATACTCCGAAGGTGTTATGTTGAGGCTTATGGATCAAGAGTGGGATTTGTCCATCTCGATGATGGATAGATATACTCTGGGCCCTCTCGATGATATCACATTAAGATAGCTTGCAAGCAACTGATGTGATCACTAGAATGTTATATCACGGGAACGAGAAAAGAGTGCATGTCAGTAACGAGATCAAACTAGGTATTGAGATACCGATGATCGAATCTCGGACATGTAATATATAGCGAGACAAAGGGATTTGGTTACGACATTAAAGGTTCACACGATCACAAGAGTCATCGTTGAATATGTGGGAGTCAGTACGGATCTCGAGGTCCCGCTGCTGATTATTGATCGGAGAGGGGTCTCGATCATGTCTACATTATTTGCGAACCGTAGGGTGACACACTTAAGGGATACCAACACCATTTGGAGCAAATATGTTTTAGGTAAAGATTTACGAAAGCGCTGGAATCATTTCGACGGAAACCGGAATTGTTTCGGGTGAAATTGTAGAAACTGGTTCTGCATGTGATATCGAAATGTTGCAGGGGTTTTATGTGAATGTTTGTTAATTAAAGTAATTAACAAAATTCTAAATAAAATAGTTTTATTTAATGAGAGCTTCCATTAAATTTGGTGGAAATTTAATGCATGTGAGTGGAAGTGTGAGTGGAGGCATATTTATATATGTGAGTGGAGCATCCACCACATGAATGATGGAAGAGGTGGGGGCACCACCATGGCTGCCACACCATGGCCCTTGGCTGCCCCCTCTTCCCTATAAAAGGCCCCCCTCTCCTCCTCACAACACACACCTCCTCGTGAAGGATCTCTCTCCTCCTCTAGTTATTCCCCATTGTCTCGGATTAGCGAGATACATGTTCCCGGTGGATTTATCCGGAAAGGAGTTGCTGCTTCTGCTGCTTTGCTGGAGTGAGGGACGGAGGTTGTCGGGGTACCGGACATGTGTGCGATCACGGATGCACCGCTGCTTTACGGTGCTGGACTTGCTGGAGCTGGATCTGATGGACGTGCTGGAGCTGGACCTGCGGGACTTCATCACGGTCTTGAGATCGGCAAGTGTGCAAGTATACGACTACATCATCCACGAGTTCCATCTTGTTAACAAAGCTTTGTTGTCTTCGAGGGTAAGTTCTCTATATATGTATATCCACCCGTTGCTTCTATCTAATAGATAGATCTTGGCGATAGTTCCCATCGTAGGAATTTTTTATTTTCTATGTTGCGAACCCAACACTATCACCATAGACTGAGTGAGGATGAGAGAGAAAGATCAAGAGTGAGAAAGGAGTGTGCGGTCTAGATGGGATGAGATAGCCATTGGTCTAGGTTTGAAATAACCCAATGGGTTTCCCTGGAAGCCGGGCTAGGTTGTGGACCGGGTCTGATTTTAAAAATAAAAGTTAAAAAGAAATTAGTAAATATAATAATATTTAATAAAATAACCCTACAAATTCTAAGAGCTCTAGACAAATATAGAAACATCTTTAAAATACATATAATATATCAAAGCATTCACAAAAATAAGATCTATTTAATAAAAATTTGAACTTACTTGTTTGAGTTAAATAATTTTTAAGTAAAAATTAAAACATTAAATTTCTCAATGAAATATAAATAATAAGGAAAATCCCAAAAAATAATAAAAATCACCTTTAAGTATAAAATCTAATCTACTATTCTAGAAAAATATTAAATATGAAATTCCAACTTAATATGGAATTTCTAAAAATAGATGTTATAAAAGGTTTTATAAAATCTTTTACTTATCTTAAAATGAAAGGAATGTATTTTCTCTTATTATCTTTAAATCAAAATAAACTCCTTTTAACTTTAGTTATGTTATTTAGGATTATTTTCTATGAAGAAATGATATTATTTTCTTATAAATACATAGAAAATGATTTCAGAACTTTAAAGATGATTTTTAACTTAATAATGTGGGTAAAATAGGCAAAGAATAATAATAAACTTAAAATAAAGCATGTCATGACATTATTATTCATTAAATCATTATTTGCTTCTTTAAACAATGTCCTTACCAGAAAATGATTGTGTCCTGTAGAAACCGAAGCACAAGGTCTAGTGGAAGCATCCGACTTCACTACCTTGTAGTCTCAAGGCAAGTTTATCGCCATTTGATGTGTTTTACAAAGTATATGTAATCTACTACGATATCACCTATATTAAAAAATGAGTCAAAAAATATTATTTTCATAATAATATTAATTATTGGTTATTGGCCCGAGTGGTGATAATCTATTAAGGCTAGCAATGGAACCATGGTATGATGTATGTGGTTGGTGGAGGTTCCATTTGCACGGGAATATATCAGGTAGGACTTAATAACCAATGTCGTTAGTGATTCTAGTGCCGCATAATATGCGTTAACTATAAGATCTGGAATGGGACGGTGAAGTCAACTTTATCTTATTCCTTTCGCATGCCGACAACTGATGGGAAGGTACGCTCGGTTGTGCAAAAAGGATTTGATCTCTTATGGGTAAAGCAACGTACCTCTATAGAGTGTAAGAATTATGACATGTTACTCCCTGTTCCTGGAAGGAGCTATGAACACGGCAGAAAAGGAACTCCATGAAGCTCTAGTAAACCTGTGAAGGCTGACGAGCATAGTTTTCTTAGTAAAAGAAACCTTTTGAAGAAATGATTATAAAAACCATATAAAGCCTATGGCTTGGGTCCATCTATGCTTTGAGATGGAGTTGGGTGCATGCCACCACATGATCCTTCTAGTGGTGGGCAAGGAATAAATATCGCCACAAAAGAAGATTGGGGGTGACTCCTAGATAAAGCTCGCACATCACAACAAAAAAGTCATGAGGTTGATGACGAAGTTGGGGTTGACATGATGAAACCCAATCCCATAGAAATCTAGGCATGACATCACAAATCAGGAGACCGGGAGCCCAAGTCTGTGGGGATAAAAGAGGGGAAAGAAATCCACCTTGTTTTCCCTAGACGCCAAAAAAGTCGCCCTATGACAAGACCACCAACTGAGCTCGTCCTTGGGGGCAATCTCCACACGTGCCACCATCGCCTCCATATTTTTCTCCTTGAGGGTACGGGGGACCACCGCCCTCGATAGTAGTAGACACCTCCATCTCCTCCTTTTCCTCCTTCTCATCGAAGGCCACCTCGATGGATGCTGATGAGGATGATTCCTCCTCTCCGCTCTACTACTCCAACTCCTCGCTCTTCGACAATGACATTACAGTGTGGATGGGTGGCTACGGGGGAATATAAAGCATAGAAGACAAGAAGCTACATCATGGGCTAAGTCAAGAAGAAGAATTGATGTTGTTTGGGAAAACGCTGGCCCATTCCCTTAAATAAAGGGGCCCTAGAACCACCTGCTTTCTTGCCTCCTTACCACAACACTAGACAGTTCGTATCCAATCGAGAGAAACACGAGTCCTTATTTTCTCTGAGACATTCGAGCATTGGTTCCTCTTCACATTTTGTCCTGGCTGACCAGGTCAATGTTAGGACAACACTCTAACAAAACATGCAAATTAAAGGAATCCTTTGTGACCTTCGTTCGGCATCCCCGAATGGTACCGAAGGTGTGACCCCTCTAATGATGAAAGACTCGGGGGATACTGATAAGGTAAGATATATCGGGTGGGCCCAACCAATCAGAAGATGGCCCACCCAAAACCATTGTAGCCTACCACGTAGGCTCGAACCACATGCGAGGGCCCGAATGACATCGCCTTGGTGGCCAAGTCAGAGTGGATCGCCAAATCATTGATACTTTAGGATATCAAGTCACTCTAGAAAGATTGGATCTTCATATTATTTTAGGATTCTAGTATAAGCATTGTCACGCTAAACTCATCTCAACACTCTGTAACCTAGCCCCCACCATGTATATAAGGTAGGGACATCAAATAGGAAGAATCAACTCAGATCCAAGAGATCTCTCCCTCTTGTGTGTACCTCTGCACAACTACCACCATCCACCGTAGGTGAGATCGAGCTTAAGCTCGACATCACTATAACACACTACAATAATCCAGACACTAACAAATAGAAGTAATTTTTTACCGGACATTGCACGTCCGGGGCCCAAACCTATATAAATTTTTCCTAAGTGTGCTACCATCCCGATCTCCAAGCGTGACCCCTTCGAACATAAATGTACCATCGTAAAATACTTCGACAAAAATTTATCCAAACGATGGCAAAATATAAGTCATCCCTGCTTTGCTCCTAGGAGGGGCAACACGAGCAGAGCCCCAACATAGCGACAACACAACAGCCACTACACCTCCCCCTCCCCTCGCCACTGCTAGAGGGAATTGCTAGGAAAAGTCCGTGGGGCACCAGTAGGGCCTCTACGGGTGCAACTCTCTTCTCCCCTGCATGCACATAGTGGAGGCCAGTGGCACGGGTCATTCTTGTGCGGTGCGACTGGTGTGGCAAGGCAGGCCAGACCTTGTGGCAGTGACATGAAGAAGGCAAGGGGAGGAGGGTGCAGTGAGGCAAAGGCGACAGCGTTTACACACATGCAAGCTCGATTCAGGCCATGGTCTAGTGGGAACATGACCCCCATTTGGGACCGATCTATACTACGTGGGCCACGACAGATGCATGTGGTACGGTGAACCAGTACACCACCACATGTTGTAGTTTACAAGTCATTGACATAACACTCACGGACACTGTTTCAAAAATATTACATCTCAGAGTGGTACAATAGGAACATTGTGGGTTGAGTTACTTATTTATTCATATTCACATCCAAAAGAGTACAAAAGATTTGAGATCCTCCTTAGTCGAATGCGAAAATTCAAATTCAAAATAACTAGATTTAGGATTAATGGTACCATTATATTTAGTACCACTGGAGATCAAGAACTTATTTAGTAAGGTTCTACGCTACTTTACTCATGTAATTTAATCTAGTTTCTTATATCTAAGGATCTGAGTCTAAGGCTTCTATCTTCGTGCCATATTCTATTCCATAATCTACGTCCTCAATGCCTCTAGAAAGATCTAGATCCTCATAGTAGATCTCTCCCCCTCGTGGTCTTCACTAGTATTGTCTTCGCTCTTTTCATAATCTAAGCAAGGGTTGAGAAGGTACAGATGAGTATGAGCGTTCTCAATAAGTTCTAACTATTTGGGTGTTTGATGCAGTAGCAATAGCCATGGATAAGAATCCTAGGTTGATGCATATTTGAAAGGAGTTTCTTGAAAAGGTAAATTTTAGATTTTATAAAACTCTATGTAAGTTAGTCTCCACAGGTTATTAGAACCTCTCGATGTTCCTTTCTATTTTGATCACAGTTCAGTTCAAACGGGAGTGATAAGCCACATTTATTACACTCAACAAAGGTGTGCTACTTTTTTCACAAACATCCTTGGCCTTGTTGCTCTTATTCACACTTCTATAGGTATGAGGATCGAACCAAGTATAGCCAATTCATGACAAGTCCTTATCCATAACCCAGTAGTCCACCCTTTGTAATTAGTTTCGGACCAAGGACCGATGCTAGATTACCATACCCTCAAATACGCTCATGTCATCATCCCGTTACATGATATGGGGATGTTACGGGCTCCCACCCGCTGATATCCACATTGGATCACAGCCTGACCTAGCATACGAATACTTATGAAAGGAACAAGTTACTTCTGACTTGCTTTCCCCATAACAAGATTTGTGGTCAGAGATATCTATATGACGCTTTGAATGCCTAATTACAATTTTTTTATTAAGTCCTACTTTTATGCTATAATCGAATCTCCACCACATGATTTACCATCATGTATTCCAACCATGATTCCATTTCCCTCCATTTCATTCCATTCATAAAACTTTACTTTGCTTGTAATGCTAGTGATAATGTAATACTTTTGACAAATAGTTTTGGTAAATATCCAAGAGGACATACAAGACTGAACTTGCCTCCTACTACAAGATAGTGTAGTTCGAATGTTCTATTTGACCCTGAACCTCCGGTTTTAAAATAACATCATTGTCCAATAAGGATAATATTTAAAGAAGCAAATTGATTCTACTATGCATAACATGAGATGCATAATTAAGGTGTGTTGTTACCAAAAAAAATTTCTTCATTTAGTTTTAGTTACCAAATTTTCCTTTTAGGGTTTATTAGTACTTTATTTATTCTTTGGTTTCATTTGTATTTTGAAGCTCAGTTGTATTTCCCTTTTATAATTTTCATATTTCAATAATATTGTTTTTAAATATTCTTTAGATTGATTTATGAATTTTTATAGTATTAAAATTCATTCTAGGATTATTTACGAATTTTCTTTTTGGTGATTTAAATACTTGGAATGTTCATTCCAATAAAATTATAAAACAAATCCAAAAAAATAATTTTTGGTTTCTATAATCAATTTCCCACGTGAGGATATTTTTATTTCATTTTTCTAACTTACTATATGAGAAAAATAATTATTTAGATTTTTTAATATTTTGAAAATGATCAAAAATACCCGTAGGCCTCTCTCGCTCACGATTGACCCTGACGATCCAGAATCGTCCCTGACCGCCATGGCCTTCTCCTTCCGCCGATGCTGCCACACTAGTGCGTAACCACTCACCTCTTCACACTCCACCATCTTATCCAATTCGACTTGCCTCACACACTCTCCTATGGTGGTGCCCAACCCTAACGCTAACTAGGGTTTCGGTCGACGATGTCTCCACCGTGCCCTAGTGCTTTCCCAGCATCTCCTGGTTGTTTGTGTGTCCCTCTAACGCTGCCTTGTTGCTGGTGTGGCCTGGTGCAGTTTAAGATACCCCTATGGGGAACTCCTGGTGTCACCGTTGCCACGGGGTCATTTTCTCCACCTCTGGGCATTGAGTGGTATAGCTAAGCTCCCCGCCACATCTCTAAAGCAGGTAAGTATTTCTTCTCCCCTATGTGTCTTTATAGGGTTCTTGAATTCTTCCCCAATTCCTAGGGTTTCTACCTATGTTGATCTTCTCCTAGGTTATATCTTAGGATTCTAGATGATTCTATATGTGTTCCAGCATGTTCTAGGTTCTGGATATATAATTAGGCTGCTTGTACTACTATTGTTAGTTGATTTCTTTGGGTCAAGGTTTTAGGTGTTAGCTAAATTTAGAAATGAAGTTTCGATAGATAGTGTTCTAGGTTTCCTATCTTAGTTCTTTAGTTTATACTAGCCTGGTTGATCCTGTAATTGCTTCCTAGTTGTAATTTAAGTTACTGGTAGAGGATATATTAGTTGTTCATGTTAATTCAGTTTACTGAATATTTAGAGTATTTTGTCAGTGTTAACTGATAGTGTCGTGCTCTTAACTTGACTAAAAATCTACAGATGTTTATGTAGATTGTTTACTTAGTAGTTGTTAAATACTTGTTTTAATACTCTTTACTTATTTGCTCGGTTGTTTACTACTTTGTATAATGGTTGTTTATCTTAGAAGGTCATCCTGAGCATGCTCTATTAGGTTAAATTGGTCTTGTATTTTTACTATCTTGTGTTAGTGTCAGTAGTATATTGTATTGTTAATATATGTATGATGCATTATATTATTGTTCTTATTTTCCTTTAGCTACAATGTATGATGTGATTGAACTCGACAGAGTTTCTTTACAATGAATACTGCAGTTGGAGGAAAAGCTTGTTTACTTACTTAATGTATTACCTATCATCTCTCAAATTGTGGTTCTAATATCTTAGGAAATAAAAGGGTTGTGCATTGGTATTATCCAGAGTTTAGTCATGACATGCTACCTCCTAAGGAAGTGTACACACATGATTAGCCTGGACATGTGTTATGCTTTGTTCCCACTAATCAGGACATGATCATCATGTTCTACTGGTACTTTGCATTTGTGATGATCCTTTGCATTATTGTCTAATACCTCTTCCCTCTTTCTATTGCTAAGGAAAGGTTTGAACCTTTGTAGAGAAGATCTTTTTCTTCCTTTGATATTCTGATGTTCTTGTTGGTCTTCCTCCTTGCCTTCTCCTTCCAACTCTCTCTCTCTCTCTCTCTCTCTCTCTCTCTCTCTCTCTCTCTCTCTCTCTCTCTCGTTTGTGTTTTCTGTCTAAAATTGGTGAGTTAATTGTGAGGCTATAGGATATGGGATCCTAGATATTTATAGTGCGAGCAAGTGACTATGCTCATGACACATCAATGACATGTAGTTAGTGACTAAGGTGCTTCTACTATTCTGAACGGCCTCTCTTTGTTGGATTTAGGTGTAGGGGTGATGTATTCAGTGGTTAGTTAACAGTCTTTTCTTTTGTAGTGTGTTTACCATATTTGACATGTCGATTCACTAACTAGTTTCATGTCCTCGACTCAATTTGTCTAGTCACAAGTGGATTTAGTATAATGATTTATTTCTGTTAAATTATACTTCAGTCATTCTTTTATTACTGACGCTTGTTGGCCTTTTATCTTGTTTTCTTATGGTGGAAATTAAAATGATTCTATGAACAATTTCAGTGTTCAAGAATTCATTTATGTCTGATTCTTTTAAACGTATCCAAAGCTTGAGGTAGCTTTCTATGTTGATCTTCATTGTTAGTCTATTAGTGATTTCTAGTAAGGTTTGTTGTTTCAGTGCTTCACTGGCAAATTTCCTACCGCTACTAGACTGCTGGTAGTCTATTGCTGCTTTGCTAATCATGATCTAATGCACATTCTTGTCATGTTTCCATATTGATGCATTGTTCATCTTGTTGGTGTTCTTATTTGCCTAAAACCTAAGACTTTCAAAGATTCAGGACTAGTTCCTGATTCCTTTGAATTGGATGTTACATCAAATCAAATGGCCTCGGCTTTGGTGGGACCAACATTCTAACCAACACATTAGTTTCTATGTGTTTCTGTATTTCACGTTGAAGCAAAGTAAATATGTTGAAGATAAGAAGATAATATGAGTAGATAGGTTTAGAATAGGGTGTTCATTTTGGTAGGTTTTATTAGGTTCCAATTCATGTAACTTATTTGTAATGAACCTTGTATCCACCTTACACGGAATGAAGATTCAAATTTTCATATTTGACTTGCGTTAGTTCCTTGTGTGTTCTATTCCTTTTGAAATGTATACATGTATTTGAACTCAAATTTGCCTAATTCAATTTTCAATTTTGAATTCGAATCTATGTGTTTATTGTAGTTCATTTTAGAAATGTTTTAGAATATGTGTAGATACATGTTGTGTTTGAGTCTTCGAACTCTTTTATTGTCTTGTTCTGAATTGAATTTCAAATTATTTCATGTTCACATTTAGTTCAAATCCCACAGTTGACCTATTCCTAACCCAGCTCTGGACTAAACATCAACACTTCAGTCATTTAGGTTCGAAAGCAAAAAAGTCCCCCTCAATTTTAGATGCATGCTATGCAATTGCACAAATTCTAAATCTACCCTTCTTCGTGTACTATTATTCGGGCTATTACATGCGGCTACAAGTAAGTCTACGATGTGTGGCATTGGTTCACGATGGTGCGGAGGCTACAACGAACTACATTGCTTGTTGTTTGGCCACAACCTGTGTGCTCCATCCCGGCGGAGTCCATCATCGACAAGGTTCCCTGTCGCATCTCCCTACCTGCAGGAGTTTTGTTATTCGGTTTTTGGGCGCAGGAGAAATCCATGTCAGCATGTACAGCCCTGGCGCGACGGCAGGCTTCGTCGTTCCTCCTTGGAGGGCGTCATGGATACCCCCAATCCACTCCTGAGGGCCAAGGGAAACCCTAGGACTAGCTCCTTGGTCCAGGCAGCGACGTTGCGTCAACGTCGCACTCCATGTTGTAGGTGTTGCCTTGGTGTTGAGGGAGTCCTGTGGCTCTTGAGATGATACAGCGGGATGATATTGGATTCCGTCCAAGGACGTGGGTTTCGGAGGGCACAATGTACTACATTCATCCTGATGTGGAGGCCGATCCTTCACTCGGTTCCGGTCCTAAGCCTCCCACTTGTCGGGTCTAGGATCTCTCTTGGCCTGCCTTCTCTCCTAGGCATTTGAGGTGTGAGGTCGTCGGAGCGGCCCTCTGGTAGTGGTGAGCCTCGGGTGCTATGAAGGGCGCGGCCATTGAAGCTTGGTGCTTGGCATCGTCACCGTATGGATGGATACTTGGCAGGGAGGGGCTTGTTTGGGATTCATGGTGGTGTTGCTGATGTTCCTGTTGTGTTGATGTTATGTTGGTGTGTGTGTGGCTGTTCTGTTGAGCGTGCCGCTGTCCTAACCTGGCTAGGAGTCAGTATGATCAGTTAGGTTGATCTCCCGTTCGGGCCCAACGGCCCGAACAAACCTTGGACTCACGCCCTGATCGGGGGCGCCCAACGTCGCAATCGTTGGTGGGCCCCCGTCGCGCAGTGCAATAAATAGAGGTGGGGGCCGGGGGCACGAACGCCAAGGTTCGTCGTGCCCACTCACCCCACCGAAAACCCCAAACCCTAGCCACCGATTGGCTTGCGCTGTAGCGGCGGGAATCACCCCCTCTCCGCCGCCACCACTCCGACGAGCCCGATGGCGAGCTCATCCTCGATGCCTAAGACCGATGGTATGCATCCATCTCTCCCTCTCCCTCTCTGTAAGCAAGATAGAATCTCTAAGAAAGTCACTACCGTCTAGATCTCGAGCAAGATAAGTCCAACAATGGTATCAGAGCCAATGCTCTGTAGATCTACTCGTGTAGAATTGCAAAGGCAAAGAACTATTAGAGGCTAGGGTTTCTAGAAGCACCGCCGCGAGGCCGCGCCGTTCCCCTCGATCCCGACGCATCGGCAAGCCGAGGTCGGGAAGAAGAACACCCCATCAGATCGAAACCCTAACCCCTAAGATGCAACCGGAATTTTTCGGGAAGAAACAAACAAAAGAAATAAGCCTCCAGATCCCGTATTCCCCTAGTCCCCTCTTCCCCGAATCGAAGCAAAATAAAAAGCAAAAGAAAGGGGCAGCCCCAGATCCAAACCCCAAAAGAATTTTACCGGCCGCCGCCGGGAGAGGGCACCACCACTGGCTACTTGACGGCGGCGCTCCCACCCACGGGTGGAGGCACTCGTCGGCAAGGAACCAGAGGGGCGCCACCGCTTGTCCTCCGCTGTCTCTCTCTCACCGCTCCGAACAAGCTAGTGGTGGAAGGGGATGGTGGAGGAGAATCAGGGGGGCTCGAAGGAGAGAGAGAGGGGCTCGTCGCCGGCGCTTGGCCGGGCGGCGCAGTCACCTCGCCTCGCTCGCGGCGAGCGCCGCCAGAGAAGGTGAGCGAGTGCGCTCGGGCTCAGAGAGGGGCTGGCCGGGAGAGGGAGGGGCCCGTCGCCGGCTGTGCCGGGCGGCGCCGCCTCGCCTCTCGCTGTCCTTCATGAGGCCGGGAGGGAGACAGAGAAATGACTTAGGGTTCACGGGGGCGCTGGGTCGGCTGGTTTTGTTCAGGCGAGAAGCGCTCTGGACCACCCGATCTGGGGTTGTGGCGATGGACGGCCAGGATTTCGGCGTGTGGGAGCTGGGGCGGCTGTGGGCCGGCTGGGCCGCATCCCTAGCGCGGAGCACATCAGTGAGTAGGCGGTAGCTAGGCGCCTACATGGGCAAGGCCGCTGTTTCAGCTCGAGAAGGCCCAACAGGCATTTTTATACGCTTTTATGCATTTATTTATTTTCAGAAGCTGTTTTTACTGTTTTTAATAGTTTTTCAACCTTTTTTTTCTATAGCAATTTTTTCAACGAAATTTTGTGTAGAAAAATAGTAAAGTAACAGTAAAAACTATGTAAAGAAGTAAAGTTGATGATTTTATTCATGTTATTCCGCTGCAAGAATTAATTGCTTAAATGCAATAGAGTAAGTTTTTAATTTTTGATAGTGCTTATTTTATTTGACAACCAACGTTGTTAGTAAGATTTTCACTATGAATAGTAAGTTTTACCCATGTTAGTTATATTTCTGCCCAACGGTGATGTAGTATTAATATGGAGAAGTTTCATGTCTTAATTTGACCAACGTTGAATTAACTCGTTTTAATGATGTTTTGCTTTCAGGCAATCCTATGAGCTTTATCTCGGCCATTGAGCCCCTCAACGGAGGGAACTACGGCTCATGGCGAGAGAAGGTAGAGATGGGGCTTGCCCTGCTTGACCTAGACTTGGCACTGATTGAAGCCTGTCCTAAAGAACCTGTCGACCCCGTCAGGGGCGAAAAAGAAAATGAAGAGGACTTTAAGAAAAGGGTCAGTGACCATGCTCCGATAAGAATGAAGTACGACCTTGAGCGTGCAAAGTGGGACTCTTCCAATAGGAAGTGCCTAATGGTCATTAAGAGCTCCATCATGGAAGCTATAAGGGGAGCAATCCCAGAGTGCTCCACAGCCAGTGAATACCTGAAAAGGGTAGAGAGTCAGTTTACTGGGTCCTCCAAGGCCTATGCAAGCTCACTCATCAAGAAGCTTGTCACCACAAGATACACTGGTGGTGGTGTTAGGGACCACATCTTGCGAATGAGCAACATGTCTTCCAAGCTCAAGCCTATGGGCATGGAGCTCCCAGATGAGTTCATCATTCATCTTATCTTTGCCTCGCTGCCAAACCAGTTTGAAGCTTTTGCTGTGAACTACAATGCACAGCCAGAAACGTGGGGCATCGAGAAGATGATGGCCATAAAGGCCCAGGAGGAAGAGAGGCTGAAGGGCGGTCCGTGATTCCGTGAACTACTTGAGCCCAACCAAGAAGAGGAACTTTCAGGTTCCAAGCCCCAAGGGAAACCTCGGGGCATCCTCTTCTTCCGTGCCACATGGAAAGGATCCTGAACATCAGGCACAGGAAGTGGACAAGGACACCTGCAGGTGGTGCAAGGAGAAGGGCCACTACATGAGTGACTGTGTGAGCTTCCTAAAGCATCTGTGCAAGAAAGGTGATGATTTAATTACTTTTGTTGATGAATCACTATTTTTAAGTTATGCAAAATCTACTTGGTGGATTGACTCAGGTGCGACTGTTCATGTTGCTAATTCATTACAGGGATTCCGTATGAGAAGGACCCTGCAAAGAGGAGAAAGAAGTATTAAAGTAGCGGCGTTCAAGTCGAAGCCATTGGAGATCTTCCTTTAGAGTTGTCGAATGGCTTTGTACTTTTATTAGTAGATGTTCTTTATGTACCCTCTTTGCATCGAAACTTGATAAGTGTGTCGCTTAGACGCATCGTGGTTTTGCTTGCCATTTTGGCGATGGTCAATGTAAAATCAAATTGAATAATCAGATTGTTGGTCTTGCCTTCAGACAAGACAAGCTTTATTTATTATCACTCTGTGAGAATGTAAATGCATTAAGCGTTGAGAATGAGAATGCCTCCTCATCCCTGAATGGAAAGAGTAAGAGGAAAAGAATTAATGAAGTCTCATTGAAATTATGGCACTATCGTTTAGGCCATATTTCAAGGGGGAGAATAGAACGCTTACTAAAAGAATCAATTCTTCCACCTCTAGAATTTTCAAATTTAGAGCAATGCATCGATTGCATCAAAGGAAAGTTTGTAAAAAACATTAAGAAAGGCGCCAAAAGACGCACATGAGTATTAGAAATAATTCATACGGATATATGCGATCCGTTTCCTGTGACATCTGTGGATGGCTATGACTCTTTCATAGCATTCACGGATGATTATTCGCGTTATGGTTACATTTATCCTATTAAAGGACGCGTTGAAGCCGGATAAATTCAAGATATTTAAGGCTGAAGTGGAAAATCAGCAGTTTAAAGATTAAAGTAGTAAGGTCCACCATGGAGGCGAATACTACGGCATACCCCATATGGCCAAGTTCCGGGACCTTTTGCGAGGTTTCTACAGGAACATGGTATAGTCGCCCAGTATTCAACACCGGGCGAGCCTCAGCAGAATGGAGTAGCTGAAAGAAGAAACCGTACCTTGATGGATATGGTGAGAAGTATGTTAAGTTACTCCACCTTACCGATTGGTTTGTGGATGGAGGCATTAAAACCGCCATTCATATACTTAATCGAGTCCCAAGTAAATCGGTGTCTAAAACACCATATGAGTTATGGACTAGTCGCGAACCTTCACTCAATTATTTGCGAGTGTGGGGTTGCCCAGCTGAGGCAAAGCTCTTCAACCCAAGCCTTGGGAAGTTGGATCCCAAGACAGTGACTTGCCATTTTATTGGCTATCCAGATAAGTCCAAAGGCTATCGTTTCTCTTGTCCGGCAGATACACTAAGTTTGTAGAAACGAGACACGCTGTGTTCGAGGATCGATGATCGGGAGCACGGTATCCCGAGAAATCAACCTTGAGGAGAAGCAGGTGCATGCACCCACTCCGATGATTCAGGAACCATTTTTCTCGATACCTGCTGCTGCACCGACACATGACAATGTTGATGTGACACCTACTGTTGGTTCTCCTGTGGTAACAATGAATGAAAATGAAAACCCCGTTACCACAGATGAGGGGGAGCCACAACAGCCCCACACCGAGAATGTGCCAGAAGGTGAGGCCCTTAGAAGGTCTCAAAGAACTAGAAAGCCAACTATTCCTAATGATTTTGAGATCTATGTCAGTGAAGAAGTTCAAATGGAGGGTGATCCCACCACATTTGAAGAAGCCATTAAAAGTCCTCACTCATCGAAGTGGCTTGAAGCCATGGAAGATGAGATGAGATCCATGAGTAGCAACAAAAGTCAGGATTTAGAAGAAGTTCCTAAAGGAGCCAAAACGGTAGGCTGTAAATGGGTCTACAAAACCAAATGTGACTCTAGAGGGAATATTGAAAGATATAAGGCACGACTTGTTGCTAAGGGCTTCACCCAAAGAGAAGGAATAGATTACAATGAGACATTTTCTCCAGTCTCAAGTAAGGATTCTTTTAGAATCATAATGGCTTTAGTGGCACACTACAATTTAGAATTGCATCAGATGGATGTAAAAACGGCATTCCTAAATGGAGACTTGGAAGAAAATGTCTACATGGCACAACCCAAGGGTTTTGTTGTGGAAGGAAAAGAGCGTATGGGATGTCGTCTGAGAAAGTCCATTTATGGACTAAAACAGCCTCCGAGCAATGGTACTTGAAGTTCCATGAAACGAAGGAAGTTTGGGTTTGATGAGAATGAGGAGGACAACTGCGTATATGCAAAGTTCAAGAATGGGAAATTCATTTTCCTTATCACGTATGTGGATGACATTCTACCTAGTAGTGATGTTAGTCTACTAGGATCTGAAGAAGTTCTTGTCCTCAAACTTTGATATGAAAGATCTTGGTGAAGCTTCATTCGTTCTAGGAATTGAAATTCACCGAGATAGACAAAAGGGGATTTTAGGGTTATCGCAGAAGGCATACTTGGAGAAGATTCTGAAGAAATATAGTATGCATGCGAGTAATCCTACGCCTACTCCTATAGTCAAGGGCGATAGATTTGGGAACTTTCAGTGTCCCAGGAACCAATATGAGATCGATCAAATGAAAGCGGTTCCATATGCTTCGGAAGCTTGATGTATGCTCAAGTATGTACCATACGACTTAGCTTTTGTTACCGGGTACTTGGCGATTCCAAAGTAATCCGAGAATAGACCTTTGGAAAATGGTGAAGAAGGCATTGCGTTATGCAAAAGGCACAAAAGGCCTCATGCTAACATATAGAAGAACGATTCTCTTGAGATAGAAGGGTATTCAGATCTGGACTATCACGGAGATGTAGATGAAAGAAAATCCACGTCAGGATATGTGTTTACTCTCGCAGGTGGAGCTATATCGTGGAAAAGCTCTAAGCAAACCATCATGGCATCGTCCACGATGGTAGCTGAATATGTAGCATGTTATGAGGCCACGGGGCAGGCAAACTGGTTAAAGAAGTTTATACCCGGGTTGAGAGTGGTAGACAGCATTCAAAGACCACTCAAGATGTACTGCGACAATGAGCCAGCAGTATTCTATGCTCACAACAATAAGTCAATGTTGCTGCCAAACACATTAACATTAAGTTTTATGTTGTGAAAGAAAGAATCCAGGATCATACCATAAGTTTAGAGCATATAAGTACAAAAGAGATGCTCGTGGATCCGCTCACAAAAGGCTTACCACCCAGTGTGTTCAGAGAACACTTAGCCGGCATGGGTTTAAGGGAAAGCCTATGATACCTGGATATTAAGGGCCTAGTATAAGAATCTGTTTCAAAATAGAGAAGTGTATGGTGGATGTTGAATCGATGGTGCGTAACTGACCATTATGACGAGACATGCTCTATATGTTGATCTGTGATGAAATAGGTACCAAAGTATAAGTTAAGTGAAAGATGAGATCAAAGGGGAGAATGTTAGGTTGATCTCCGTTAGCCCAACGACCGAACAAACCTTGGACTCACGCCCTGATCGGGGGCGCCCAACGTCGCAATCGTTGGTGGGCCCCCGTCGCGCAGCGCAATAAATAGAGGTGGGGGCCGGGGGCACGAACGCCAAGGTTCGTCGTGCCCACTCACCCCACCGAAAACCCCAAACCCTAGCCACCGATCGGCTTGCGCTGTAGCGGCGGGAATCACCCCCTCTCCGCCGCCACCATTGTTAGGTCTAGTCTATTCTCGGTAATACTACTGGGATAGATCTGTGGTATCTGAAACAGAGAGAGAGAGAGAGAGAGAGAGAGAGAGAGAGAGTAGTACTACCTGCGCCTGTGCTCCCCAAGCACGAACCGGAGGGGATGCCGGAGCTAGCTCCGGAGCTAGATCCGCCGTCGTTGGCCATGGGACAAAAGGGCGACGGCGTGAGCGTGGGTAGTTAAGAGCGGTGGCGGTGGAGCTTCCCGTCGGCCTAGTGCGAACCCTAATCGGTGGGTGTGTTGGTGGGGGGCTGCGGCGTACGGTCAACCTCGCACTGCAGCGTCCGCCCCACCTCTTTATATATCAAGATCGCGAGGGGCCCACAACCATGGATAGGGTTGGGCGCCCCCGATTAGGGCGCGATGAGGGTCTCCGTTTGGGCCGTTGGGCCCGAACGTGGGAGAGATCTATCCAACATTCTCCCCCTAGATCTCGACTTTACTTTTAACTTTGTACCTTACTTATTTCATCACAGAATGATACCTAGAGCATGTTTCATCGTCTCAGCTCAATTGCCGATAGAATCGCATGACTACTATATACCTTCATGTTCAAACAAATTACATTACTTTTGGGCCTCTATGGTCCAGGAATCATAGGCTTGCCATTAAACCCATGCCGGCTATGTGTTCCTTGAACACATTGGGTGGTAAGCCTTTCGTTAGCGGATCTGCAAGCATATCCTTTGTCCTTATATGCTCGAGACTTATAGTTTGATCCTGGACTTTGTCCTTCACAACATAATACTTTATATCTATAGACTTTGAAGCATTACTCGACTTGTTGTTGTGAGCATAGAATACTGCGGGCTCGTTGTCACAAAGACATCTTTAGTGGCCTGCTTATGATCGACCACTTTCAAGTCGGGTAAGAATTTCTTTAACCATAATGCCTGTCCCATGGACTCAGAACATGCTATAAATTCTGCATACATAGTATATGATGCAACACTTGCCTGTTTGGCGCTTCTCAACGAAATATCACCCCTCGAGAGTAAAGACATACCTGTCGTGGACTTTCTATTGTCTTTATCTCCTTAAAATCTGCATCTGAATACCCTTTTATCTCTAGGGAATCGATCATCTATATGTTAGCATGAGGCCTTTGTGCCTTGCACATAACGCAAAGCTTTCTTTACCATCTTCCAGTTTCTATGCCTGGATTCTCTTGATATCTACCGAGTACCCGGTGATAAATGCTAAGTCGTATGAGTGCACACTTGTGCATACCGTAAGCTTGCAACAGCGAAGCATATGCATCGACTTCATTTGATCGATCTCATATTGATTCTTTGGACATTTGGATTTCTCAAAACTGTCGCCCTTGACTATGGGAGCAGGTGTTGAATTACTCGCATGCATATTGTATTTCTTTAAAATCTTTTCTGTCGCTTTCTGACAAAGGTAACACTCCATTCTTTCTTACATCTCGGTGAATTTCTATGCCCAAAACATAAGAAGCTTCACCAAGGTCTTTCATGTCAAAGTTTGATGACAAGAACTTCTTTGTTTCTAGTAGTAGACTAACATCACTGCTAGCAGAATGTCATCCACATATAGAATTAGGAAAATATATTTCCCACTTTTGAATTTTGCATAAATGCAATTGTCCTCAACATTTTCTTTGAATCCAAAACCTTTAATGGTATCATTAAACTTTAAATACCACTGCCTAGAGGCTTGCTTGCTTTAACCCATAAATGGATTTCTTTAGGCGGCATCCCATATGTTCTTCCCTCCATGAAAAACCCTTGGGTTGTTTCATGTAAACATTTTCTTCTAAATCTCCATTTAGAAATGCCGTCTTGACATCCATTTGATGTAACTCTAAATCAAAATGTGCAACTAGTGCCATGATGATTCTGAAGGAGTCCTTACATGAGACCGGAGAAAAAGTCTCATTGTAATCTACGCCTTCTCTTTGCGTAAAGCCTTTTGCCACGAGTCTAGCTTTGTACTTTTCTACATTCCCATTGGAGTCATACTTTGTTTTGTAGACCCACTTGCATCCTACTGTTTTGGCTCCTTTGGGAATTTCCTCTAAGTCCCAAACATTGTTGGAACTCATCGATTTCATTTCATCTTCCATTGCCTCCACCCACTTGGCTGAGTGAGGGCTACTCATGGCTTCTTCATATGAGGTAGGATCGCCCTCCATATGAATTACATTGTAAACTTTGTAGATGTCTTTGGAAATGGCTGGTCTTCGTTCTCTTTTAGACCGTCTGAGTTCATCAGACTCTTGTTCATTTCTTGCCTCGGGTTCAGGCACATTTACAGTAGGTGGCTGTTCTGGCTCCCTTTCGTGCTCAACAGTGGGTTCAGGTGGCTCCTGATGGACAGGTTCCGAACTTTCGCCCATTGTTGTCACGTGTGGAGTCACAACAGGTGCCGGCACCACAACCTCAGGGGTTGTACATGGTGGCACAACAGGTAGCAAGAAAAATGGCTCCTGAATCATCGGATTAGGTGCATGCACCCTCTTCTCCTCAAGATTAATTTGCCTAGCTACCGTGCTCCCCCTCATCAGTTCGTCCTCCAAGAAGACTGCATGTCTCGTTTCTACAAACTTTGTGTATCTGTCGGGACAGTAGAAATGATAGCCTTTGGACTTATCTGGATAGCCAATAAAATGGCAAGATACTGTTTTGGGGTCTAACTTTGCAATGTTTGGATTGAAAACTTTTGCCTCAGCTGGGCTCCCCCAGACCCTCAAGTGGTGCAGAGAGGGGACTCTGCCTGTCCACAATTCATACGTGTTTTGGGCACCGACTTACTTGGTACTCTGTTGAGAATATGAATGGCGGTTTTAAGCGCCTCCATCCACAATCCCAATGGGAGGGTGGAATAGCTCACCATGCTGCGCACCATATCCATAAGGGCAGTTTAAGCCTTTCACTATTCTGTTTTCTTTGAGGTTACTTGCATAGAATCTTTGGGCGACTATTCCATTTTCTTGCAGGAACCGTGCAAAGGGTCCTAGTACTTGACCATATGGAGTATGCCGACCGTAGTACTCCCCCCCACGATCGGACCGGACTATTTTGATTCTTTTATCGTGCTGATTTTCTACTTCAGCTTTGAAAATTTTAAATTTATCCAACGCTTCAGATCTTTCTTTTATTGGATAAATATAACCATACCGGGAGTGATCATCTGTGAATGTTATGAATGAATCATATCCATCCACACTTTTCACCGGAAACGGTCCACAAATATCCGTGTGGATTATTTCTAGTGTAGCTATGCTTCGGTTTGAACCCTTTTTAATTTGTTTGACATACTTTCCTTTAATGCAATCTATGCATTGTTCTATGTCGGAGAACTCTAACGGAGGAAGAATGTCATTTTTAACGAGGTTTTCTATTCTTCCCCTCGAAATATGGCCTAGTCTGCAGTGCCATAGTTTTGATGAGTCAAGAGTTCGCTTTCTTTTCTTTTGTTCTTTGTTCGACAAGGAAACTTTTTCATTCACATCACACACAGAAAGAACTTTCTCATGCAGGGATAACAAATATAACTTATCAAATAATGTAGCAACACCCACACATTTGTCTTTCAACCAAATAGCACACTTGCCATTTCCAAAATAACATTCGTAAGAATCTTTGTCCAAACAGGAAACACTTATTAAATTCCTATGTAATGAAGGAACGAAAAGCACATCTTTGAGCAAAAGCAAAGAGCCATCACCCGACTCGGAGGGACGTCACCAATGGCCTCCACTTGCTTCTATTCCATTCGCCACTTCAATGTGTCTTTCTCTTCTTGGCGTGGTCCTTGTCGAATGGAACCCCACAGAAGAGTTGGCAACATGAACAGTTGCTCCAGAATCAATCCACCAAGTGGATCTAGTAAACTTTTCATACAAAGATTCATTAACAAAAGAAACAATATCTTTACCATTCTTGGCCATGATGTACTTTAGCCAAACTGGACAGTCCTTCTTGTAGTGCCCAGTCTTTTTGCAGTGATGGCACTGATCCTTCTCCCCAGGGGTGGTGATCTTTGGTCTTTGCATGGGACCCTTGCCATGGGGCTTGGAGAGTGAGCCACCATGGTTGCCACCTATGAAGCCTCTCTTCCTGTTGTCCTTCACGAAGTTCAGAGAACCGCCGTAAAGGGCTTTCAGCCTTTCCTCTTCCTGGGAGCACATCCCAATGGTCTTTTCTATTTCCCACTTTTCAGGGGACATATTATAGTTATTACAAAGTTTTCAAAGGGCTGTGGAAGTGAGGCCATCACAAGGTGCACCAAGAGTCTTGGCTTTAGCTCGAGGTCCTCATCCATGGGCTTGAGTTTTGCCATGTTTGACATCCTCAAGATGTGCTCTCTTATTCCGTGGGGTCCTCCGTGTACTTTTCAAGAATAACCTGCTTTAATTTGGGTCGCATATCTTTGAAGAGCGATGGCGGCTCTTTATCTTGGCGAGATACTACTTACGGTATACACTCTCCAATTGAGCCCACTATTGCGTTCTCAATTGTGTTCTTTCTGAAGGCCAAAGTCTTCTTGTTGGCGTTCACCCATTTACGTTATCGATAGAGTAGGCCAGCTCAATGGGCGTGGTCCCTCTTCCTTTCTCAAAGTCAAGACTTTCCTCAGGACACCCCCGACCGGGTCATCGGGCTTGGACTGGTTGCTTGGTGTCAACCACCCAATCCACTTGGCGCATCTGACGCCAAGTCAACTTTCTTCCTCCATTCGAAGTTGTCCCCTTAGGAGCGGGATGTCCTTCAAACATGCCATGAGGTTGAGACCTCCTGAAAATCACAAAAGATGTGAGATCACCAAGTAAAACAACTGTATGCGTTAATTCAACGTTGGTATAAATTAAGCATGCAATCGTTTCGTGCTATTTAAAATACATCACCGTTGTGCAGAAATAAATTTAAATGCAACTTTAATACTTAATAGGAAAAGACTATGGTCATGATTATTAATAACGTTGGTCAATTAATAGCATGAGGCATAATCACTTTAATCACATCTTTATGTCAAGATTTAATCAACTTTTATTGCATTTGGTGCAATTTTAAACCATACATTTGCAATGTAAAATAACTATTTGCAGCGGAAACTTTCATAATGATTTTCATTATTCTTTGAACTTTACAGAAAAAATCTGCCTTTATAATGTTCTCTAGTCTCAATATACTCAAAAGTAAAAGGACTAGAGAAAACTATACAAAAAATTGCTTAAAAACTAAGCAAAAACATTAAAATACAACTCTGTAAAAAAAAACTGTAAAAGAAAACGCCCTACTGGGCCTTTCTTTATCGGCGGCTCAGCGGCCCACGCCAGGCGACCTCCACGCCAACAGCGGCACATGTGCCACCCTGTTGACCACTGATTGCCACGCTTGTATTGCCTAGCTGCGCTCTCTGCTTGACAACCAAACGGTGGCCCACTGCCGCCGCGCGTGGCCTTCGCTCTGCCGGCTCGGCCGCGCCAGCATGGGCTCAATCCTGGCCGTCCATCGCGCGCAACCTAGATCGGATGGCCGGCCGCCCTCTTCGGAGGTATAAAAGACCCAGGCCGCCGCCCGCCCCTAACCCTAACTCCACACTTTCCCCCTTACCCCTCACCCGCGTGGCCACCGCGGCGGTGCCGCGTCCCGCGCGCGGCCACCCCGCGTGGTCACCGCCGCTCCTCCGCGCCTTCACCGCGTGCCGCCTGGCGCCTGGCCGTCGCGCCGGTGAGTGGCGGCGCCAGCCCTTCCTCCCCACGCGCTGTGGCGGCCCGCGCTAGACCGAGGTGAGGCGGCCGCCTACGGCGCGCCCCTCCCTCCGGCCGAGCTGTGGCGCCGGCACTCGGACGAGCACGAGGCGGGGCGAGGTGGCCGCCTCGGCGTGCCCTCCTGCTCCGCTCAGTGGCGAGCCCATGGTCGGGCGAGGCGAGGTGGCCGCCACGGCGCGCCCCTCCCTCTGCTCCGCTCCGGTGAGCCCGCGAGTCGGGCGAGGCGAGGTGGCCACCACGGCGCGCCCCTCCCTCCGCTCCGCTCCGGTGAGCCATGCCTACGGTGATACCTGCGCGCTCCTTGGCTCCTTGCGTGGCGCATCCACCGGCGGGTGGGTGCGCCCGCCGTCAGTGGCCAAGAGGAAGTGCCCTTTTAAGCAACGGCTCCTCACCCTTTTTTCTTTGAGAATTTCGCCTTTGGGGTTTTCTTTGGGGTGGTTTGGGATCCGGAGGTGGGATCTTTCCATCTATCTTCGGGATCTGGGATTTCTTTGGCGTTTCTTTGGGGTTAGATCTAGGACTTTTACTTTGCCCCCAGGTTTGTTCTTCGTCTAGATGCCTCATCTTGATGCTCATCTAGATCGAGAGGAACGTGACCGTGAGGCGGCGCACTTTTAGATCTAGGTTTTCTTTGTTTTCTTTTGCTTTTCTACCGGAAAGACTAGATCTAATAGCTCTGATACCATTGTTAGGTCTAGTCTATTCTCGGTAATACTACTGGGATAGATCTGTGGTATCTGAAACAGAGAGAGAGAGAGAGAGAGAGAGAGAGAGTAGTACTACTGCTGTGCTCCCCAAGCACGAACCGAGGATGGGAGCTAGCTCGAGCTAGATCCGCCGTTGGCCATGGGACAAAAGGCGTGGCGTGGCGTGGGTAGTTGAGAGCGGTGGCGGTGGAGCTTCCCGTCGGCCTAGTGCGAACCCTAATCGGTGGGTGTGTTGGTGGGGGGCTGCGGCGTACGGTCAACCTCGTCTGCAGCGTCCGCCCCCACCTCTTTATATACTGTATTGGCACGAGGCCCACAACCATGGATAGGGTTGGGCGCCCCCGATTAGGGCGCGATGAGGGTCTCCGTTCGGGCCGTTGGGCCCGAACGTGGGAGAGATCTATAGATCTATCCAACAGTCTGCTCTTGGTCAAGAAAAGATGAAGAAATGTGGAGGGGACGATGTGGGAAGGATCGGGCTACTTCATTAGAAATAAATCGAATCGAATAATCCAGAGTTGTTCAGGTAAAACGACGGTCTCCCATTCATCACCCGGACAGGTTCGGACATGAAATTCTGCCATTACATTTCCGCCCAGGAATCACCAGTGTCCAGCGACATAACTGCCACTGTCCCGATTCAGAAATCACATGAGCACACTAGTGCTTTGATTTGTGATTCATGTACGGAAGCATCCGATCACGTACGCCCTGAACCTGACTGTTCACTGGCAGCCAGCACTGTCGCCGGGCAGGTACGAAGCTGGACTATCTTACTAGAAGAGATTAAACCAACATTACTCGACCATCATGTATGATAGCTAACTGACTGAACCCAATTCACCATTCATTAACGACTAGTATTAATGTATAATCTGACAGGCAGAACATATCAGGATCATAGCGAAAGGAATCATCTTCCAAATATAGCTATCTATAGTATCTGAATTTCCAATCTCGAACTCGCAATTTGGAAGAAAAAAAAATACTGTAGTATCTGAATTTCCGAATGCACCTGAACTACTTCTCTGCGATCCTTCCTTCCTCAGAATTTGACAACGACGAACTAATCAACGCACCGGGTTTGGTCCCGGCTTCACTCAGAGCTTGTCGGCGATCCTGGCGACGGCGTCGGCGAGCTTGTTGACGGCGCCGAGGAGCGCCCGCCTGTGCTCCCGGTCCGCGTCCCAGTTCGCCCTCTGCGCCTCCAGCTGCTCCGCTAGCACACGGTTGCCCCTCTCCAGCGCCTCCGCCACCAGCCTCCCCAGGCTCGTCGTCGCCCCCGTCGCCGTGGCCGTGGCAGTCCCTTCCGCCGCCCCGACTCCGACGCCGAACGTCGCCTCGCTGTCCTGCTGCGATGTCGAGTTCTTCTCCGATGCCGGTTTCTTCGCGCTCTCCGTCACTGCATTGTGCCCAAACATTCAGAAATGATGCGCATTTCACCGGATCGTGTGACCAACAGTTAGATTCACGGAATAAGTGAGAAAATGGAGTTCATGCGGTACCTGGGTCGGAGCATTCTTGCTGGGATTGAGAAGATGCTGGTGGCACTGGCTCGTACATCCTCGCTGCGTGCGGACACAACGGCAAAAACGTGTGATGTACTATGAGTTAGACTGGTCGGTACGGACGTGGCAAGAACGTACGAATGTACTACTAGAAGTGCTGAGTGCTGACCTGAGATGGGCACGGCATGATTGGCTGCGGCGGCGGGTGCTCGTCCGCCTCGTCGCCGCCCTCGGCCAGCTCCATTTCCTCGCCGGAGTCGGGCGACACCTGCTTGGCGTTGTTGGCGCTGACGATGGCGTCGTAGACCTCACGGTCAAACGACGACGGCAGCTGCCTTGCGCGCCGCTCCTCCCCGCGCATGTCCCAGAACGACGTCACACTCTGCTGCTGCTCCGGCGTCGCCTCGCCGGCGGCGGCGGCCGCGAGGTTGTCGTTCTTCTTCTCCCACGCGACGATCTTCTTGAGGTCCCAGGAGAGGTTGCCCCAGCGCTTGCGGCACTGCATGGGGCCGCGCTCCACGCCGTGGCGCCGGCAGTAGGCCGACACCACTGCCCACTTGAGCCGCACCGGCTGCGCCGTCCGCTGCTCCGTCGCGCGTTTCGCCTGGATCAGAACCATCGTCTCGTGCCGCGTCCACCGCGGCAGACGAGACCTCGGCGTTGTCACCATGGCGGCGGCCGGGGAGTCGCCGTTGGCAGACATGGTTTCTTTCAGGCTCGATCGACAGAGGAAGTCGCATCCAGGACTCGCCCGGATGGGATTTATCCTCTGTTTTCTTGGCAATTAAGACCGGCGTATCAAAGATTTGCTTATTTCGAACGAGCAGGAATTGGCAAGAACTTAAACCCTGCACAGCTAATGCCATCGGATTGCACTTAATCCAACAAGTAATTCAAACCAGTGCCATGGCTACAGCTGCTGGCACCAAACCAAAACCAGCAACAATTTAACCTTGCGAAGCAACAAAGATACCATCTCACACATGCAAATATCCAAGACAAGACACAAATTAATGCCATATAAAGCCGTGATTTATGAATTGGTATTATGGCATAATACTGTGTTTGGCAGGATACAGCATAGATCTCGACAGCCCAGGTGTACCTTCTTGAATGACTATCTAGCAATGACAGAGACAGCAAAAGTAATTATTGTACTCCCTCTATCCCTTAATAAGTGACTCAGATTTGTCTAGATTCATATGTATCTCGACATGTTTTAATGTGTAGATACATACAAATCTAGACATATCCGAGATACTTATTTCCAGACAAAGGGAGTCCCTGCATTGCTACAATTTTTACATCACAGCACATCACTTATACCACATGTTCAATAAGAGAAGAAAAATACCAACACACCAAAAGAAAGATTTCAAAACCAGGATGCAGAGCATGTAAATATTTAACGATTCCCTTGGTAAAATCTTCCATAACTTTTATGGATCAGTTCACAAAATATCATGTCTAGCATGTCCTCTTGTCCAGCATGCCACCTAGACAGACGTCTTTTGGTAGATATAATTAGCATGTCCAGCATGTCATCTACGCTACCCAAAATGAGAATGCTCTTCTTTGGCCAATAATCATAGGATGTCTAGCTTGTCATATACACAGCAAGCATGGCCGCATTCATACTCAGTACTACATATATAATACTGCTTCCTCAAAAGTCTAGAGAAGAGGTCCTCTAGTAGAGACGCTTCCGGCAATCTGGGGCACCGCAGTAGCATGGCAGCTCAATGATATCTCCAGCAGGGGAAACGACGCTGTTCAGGACATAGCCATAGTCATAACAGAGCTCCTGTAAAGCACATAACAGTTAGACCCCTGAAGAAACTACAGTACTGTAGCTGCAGGAATGTTCAGAGATGTGATAGAAATCAACTCACCTGAAGTGGAAGTATAGTATCAGCAGCAAAAAGCATCACCTTTGCCAGCTTAACATCTTTGTGAGAGGTTAAGACACACTGGACAAATAGGTTGGGGTTGCAGCTGTGGTTTATGAACCTTGCAAAGTTCCCAATGGAGCCAGCATCAATGCAGTATTCTGGTGCAGGTGGTGCCTCGGAATCGTTTTCAGCATGAAGAGAGGGCAGATGCATATCAGACCCAGCCCTTTTCTGTAGAAGAGTGTTATACAATACCACATTTTTCAGAAAGTAGAGGTGCAAATTAAGAAAATGAAAGTACAGAGAAACAAGCAAAGACAAGACTCAAAGAGTGAAACAGTTTGTACCTCTCGTCCATCTAAACCTTTCATAGTTTGAAGACAGTCAATGTCGAATATGTAGTTGTTCTGTAGCAACCCATCAACGTCCTCAGTTCTGCTCAGCACACCAACATATTCACAAATAGGGGCACCAGGCAGGATGGTGGTCCAAGTCCTGACACCCCATCCCTTGGAAGCTGTCTTGAACACCTACATAATTAATCAAATATCCTTTAGCGATCATTATCAGCTATGCTTATGTCTAGGATATTGCATCATTAGCAGCTTTGCACATACAGTTACACATACAAAAGGTCCTGATAAGGAAGAAAAGTAAAAAACAGGGAACATTAACAGATAAGAGCAAAACACCAACCTCTAGACGATGCTGCAGACCTTGTTGAGATGTTCTATTTACACAGTCACGGTTGCAGCTACAGTTAGGGCCACATTCAAATACAACTGCTTTGGGCTCCACCAACCTAAAGATGGATCATTAGCTCACACTGCAAGAAATTATTTTGCTTAAAATAAGGCATTTGGACGTTACTCTTTACCTGCCAATATTCTTGAATGATACATAGGGTAGATCTGAACCATTCAGTTGAGCACATGAACAATTTTTGTTGCTGGCACAATCTCCTTCACAGTCGCAGCCAGTACAATCTGACGGAATCTTGGTGCCCTTTGAAATTTTGAGAGATTTGATGTAGACAAAATCTACAGCATTAACAGCAGTAAACACAGAACAATTTAGGCACTATAAAGTACTCCATATCTTGAAGAAAACAAGGATATGGAGACTACAAAGAAAAATTGAACGTGGTACTGATAGAAGCAAACTAGGAAAACAACCTAACATAACAAATTGATTATATGATGAAAAATGGTGATGACTGTTTACAGCTGCTGGTAAGAAATATGCTAGAAATACTGAGGGAACAATATCTGGTACTGACCACAGTGCTATATTAGTGGCAGGAATTGGAAAATTAGTAACATACCAGGTGGAGGAACAGGGGGATCATCAACCAAATTAGTGGCAGGAATTGGAAAATTCTCCTGCCCTCCAGAGATGTCATCACAAACCAACCTATCAAATAACAAGCAGCTCGTGATTACTGTTATTTGGAAAATGCACACACTAATTTTATCAGGATATGTATAACTAGCAAGGCGGTGGAACAAACACTAATAGTTCAGCAGTCTGAGGCTCCTCAATTTAGGAACACTAGACTTAAACATATGAAATCATGAAAGAAAAAATAGGAAGGTTATGAGCTTGGAACTTGGATCACATACCCAGGTAATTCAGAAATACTTCTGGGAGCCTCTGCTCGAGTGAAACGCACCTGTAGAAACAAATATGGTATAAGGAATAATAATCCAAAAGAGAAAATACAACCAAATATATGTCAAGTATCCAGCATCAAGATATAAAAAAACAGAAACCATTACACCTTAGATCACAACTTCTAGTTACCATACTACTTGGATCAAAACTTGTATTGAGCATACTAGAGAACACTCAGCCTTTTAGTAGGTTCTCTATTACAAACATCCATATCACCAAAACAACCATCTAGTGCACCCTTGTAGACCAGCATGATAGCTGTGTACTTGACTAGTTGTACGCATAAACTTGGATCAAAATTGATGCAATCAGTTCATAATGTAATTTGTAAATCAGCACGGACACAGTTGCAAAATGGCTATAAAGAATCTTAAGCAATGAACTTGGCAAACGCGAAAACCAAAGAAAAGAGCCTGTTAGTCTTAATTTGGTTTTATCTTGTTCAAGTTCTAACAAAGATAAGGAATTTGGCAGCAAAACGATAATGCCTTGACAATATCTTAAACTGCCCACAAGACATGCTTAGGGGATTGCATGTAAAATTCTTGAAAATATGTGCTTGACTAGTTGTGTTCATAAACTTGAGAAAAACTGATGCCATCAGGTCATAATGTAATTTGTAAATCAGCAATAACACATACACAGCTACAAAATGGCTAAGAAGAATCATGAGCAAAGAGCTTGGGTAAACATGAAAAGTGAAGGAATAGAGCCTGTTATTCTTAATTTGGTTGGGTAAACATGAAAAGTGAAGGAACTGAGCTTGGGTAAACGTGAAAAGTGAAGGAGCAGAGCTTGGGTAAACGTATACCAAAGATAATGAATGAGGCAGCAACAAAATATAGAATGCCACGACAATATGGCAAACTGCGCACAAAACAGGCTCAAGGGAATGCATGTATAAATAATTCTTGTATAAACAACCAATAGAACCAGCCTTGTAAGTTAACTACAGCGGTTACTTGAATATCTACTCATGTAAGCCAGTTTTCCATACTCAGCATCCTGTAGGAACAGGATAGGAGTGCTCGCCTATTATTCACTTAAAATCACTGGCCAATCTTAAAAAGAGAAAGCACTAGCTTTACTACCAATTAAAGCGTTTAAGCACATAGCTAACAGGTATAGACTGTTTAAGCACACGGTCAAATTGCCCGTGTTTTCAAATTCAAACTATTAACATCAAATGCTGCAATAGTGAAGGTAAAAGCAATACAAGAAACTGTAGCACCAGCACAACCTACAGGGTGGCTTCTGTTTTGGTTTATACAAGCATATATATATATATATATACCTCAGAGGTTGTCAAAGACGGCTGACCCTCAATCCTCTTCAATTTATATTTGAACACAACATGCCCTTGCACTCCGTTCTGCACCCAGTCATCTACAACCTAAAGATTGGAAACAGGGGGGAATAAAATTAGCCAAAGAGAAGACAACAAAAGTACCAAACAATGCAGGTTACTAGCAAATCTTTCATAAACAACTCTATTTCTTGATAAGGATTTGTATAATTTATGCATTTTTTATCCTTCTTGTGATACGGGGCCAAGCATCAGATAGAATGATCCCAACAGTCATCAATAGTAACTAGTGTGGTAACGCATGTAATGAAACAAAGTTAGTTAATTTGATTTCATTTATAAATACATGATTTTTTAGAAATATTCCAGTCAATCTTTTATAACTTAGTCTAAATAGTTATCATTATAGCTGTCATGGAAAAATCATAATTTTTGAACTAGCATATACTGAGTAAGCAGATTAAGTGAAGGGTGAGAGACCTTGTACAGGCCATCATAGGTGTAGACTTTGCCGGTGTAGCTATTCTTCGCCATATGACCTCGAATAACTCGGATGGGATTACCATTATCCTTGCTATTCTGCAATATGGCAGGAAATGATCAAATGACAATGTACAATAGATCTACATTATACTACTCAAATAAATCAGGCATGAATCAAGTGAAATAAACAGTTCCCAAAAACAAACAGCAACCAAAACTCAGCATATTAGAAGATTCAAGTTATAAGATGGACCAAGTTATAACTGATAAACAAAATGATGAACTATTCTGCAATGACATACCATGACAAATATTAAGATTTATTTGAAGGACAAGTAATAAATAAGAACCAGTAGAACTTACCTTCAAGGCCAAGTTTCCACGTGCCAATTTCTGAGAACCAATTTGGCGGTGGTTACCAAGCAAATCATTTCCACCTTGACCAGTATAAATAATTTCATCAGCCTTGTCCAGATCGTCTTCGTATATCCCCGACATGACAACGCAAGTAGCAAGCGGGAAAGTCAAGTTCTCATACCCCTTCTGCATAAATGCCAAAAGTGTTAGTAAACAAGCAGTGCCAAAGAAAAATAAATCATGAACCTTTTAGAAGCAAAGGGCATGTAGTGCAAAGTTAGAGTCGGCTGCTGACTGTTGTACTCTATAGATCAACTAGAGTCAACACTAAAGGCATCTTATACAGTGGTGTTGTGGCATTAGTAGTATAGGTCAATTAGAGTCCAAGTCAATTACTACAGCAGTCTATCCGTATGAGTTATTTTGTGTAAGGCAAATAAGAGTCCTAGTTGAATAGGAGTCCTAGTTGAATACTACTGCTAGTCCTAGTAGGTTTGCATCAGGTCTCCTAGCGTTGGTCCTCCTATAAGAGGATGTGTATCCCGTGTCTTTTGATCAAGCAATATACAAAAGTATCTCTCTACCCTATATGCTCCCCTGATCCAATCTACTTCTCTAATCTCCCAATCCCTTGCTTCCTGCCGCCTCAACCACAGTACATACCCGACACCGCCGGCCACAGCCTCCGGTGAACTATCCATACAACCTCCGAAGTAAACGAGAGCCGACCACCATGACTTCCGATGGCGACAAGAAAGCAACAGATAGCGACTTGGCGACAGCCATGGCTACCATGCAGGAGGCTATCCTCAAGAAGATGGAGGACGGCTTCGCAGCCTTTGACATACGCATCAAAGCCCTAGAGGAGAAGGTGATCGGTAACGGCCTCGTAGTAAAACCAACTCTCTCCGAAGTAAACTACACAACAAGTGGATGGTCTAAACAATTAATCAAAAGTTAACGATGCATACGTCTACTGCATAAAATGCATATTAATTGTGGTAATTACTTTCTTGGCAACTTAAGAAATAATCTCAAAAAGTAAACAGACTACCATCAACTAGAGTCAACACTAAGAAGTAATCTCAAAAGGTAAACAGATATTTTTAAGAGTAAAGGTATGTAACAATCAGTATGGGAATGTTTATTGTTTTTACCATTTCTTTGTATTTCATTCCCATGTAGTCAATTCCGTTGAGCCAATGGCTGTGAATTCCCAAAACGACCATCTCCGCACGAGAATAAAATTGGTCCCCGACATCAATCCCTAAGAAGGAGAAAACATGGTATTATATATGCAAAAGGTATGAATGTAATATGGTGGATACTGAAAGGGAATCATGTTCCCAATACTCAGATTACAAAACAAAATTCCTGGGAGAAAAGGATAGACTCACCTGGAATTTTTCCAATCATCTTATCCGAATAAAGCACAGCGTTGCTTTCTTGCATCTGAGATTTCGATAATTACGACAAGTTCAGACAGAATAAAGAACTCAAGAAGGTTTGCACTATTCTCAGATAGCACTCCTCAAAAGAGAAAGCAAGGAACAACACAATACCTTTGTGATTGCTTTCAAGTCAGGTCGCTTTGATGGGCGTTTCTCTTTGGTTCCATCTTCAGTGCCTTTCTTGCCACCATCCTACATTTACAAGGAACAAAAGAACTTACAAGTTTGGTGCATCCACAGAAGGAACAGGAGTTACAGCACCAACAGAAGGGTGACATGATATCAAAACAGAATTTGAACTGCACTAAAACCCAAACCTTAATTTTGCTAGCTTCTTTGGCCTCAATCTCCTGTATCACAGCCTGCGCTCTCTTCTGCTCTTCCTGCACCCAGATGACCACACAATTTCAGAGTCAGGCGAACAGAAAAAAGGATACAGTAGACTGAAAGCAAGCTGAACATTCAGTCACGAAAGGCAACCTGGACAAGGTGGAGGTAGTGACTGTTGAAGGCCCGAAGGGTCTCCTTCACCCGCAGCTTGGCACTCTTCCCCTTGCCCAGGGCGTCGTCCTCCGCGGCAGCCCCGGCAGAATCAGTCACGGAAATCGGTTCAACCACCGGCATCGGCTTCCTCTCCTTCGGCTCGGCCTTGGGAGCCGTCTTCCGGGCGACCTTGGCCGGGACCTGCGCCTCCGCCGCCGGGTCTTGGTTCTCCTCCGCCGGGTCTTGGTTCTCCTCGTCCCTCTTCTTCTTGGGGCGGCCCCGGCGGGCGGTGGACTGCTTGGGCTCCTCCTTCTCCGCGTAGATGGGGGCGCGCGGCCTGTTGAGGCACCGGGCGCTGCGGCGCAGCAAGGACGCCTCTGCCGGCGGCGTCAGGGGCGTGGCGCCGACGAAGACCGGGTCCGGCACCGCCGCCACCTCCATCACCGCAACCGAATCCGTCGCCTCCATCAGCGTGAGGCCGACAGACACTGCAGGGGGAAAAGAGCCCAGAGTATAATCAGCCACCACTGAACTCACCCCCCCTTCATCAATTCAACACTACCAAGAGGAATTTGAGAACAGGGGAAACTTGTACAGCGCAATCTGGGAAATGGAACAGACAATCGCGTACGAAAAACCTCAACAAAACCCTCGAAAACGAGCACAAGACGGCCAAAGCACCCAGACCACACCGACAGGCGCCGCGACACGAGTACGAGACGGGTTAACGGAGCAGGTGGAGAAGAACTCACCGATGAGGAAGAGCCGGCAGAAGAGCGAAGGGCGGCGACGAGAGGAAGCGCCGGCAAAAACAGAGGAGGGAGGGGAAGGGCAAAGGGACTGGAGACGCGGAGCAGAGCATTATAGCAAGGGTCAGCCAGCTGCCGCTTTGCCTTTTCGTGGTGCGATTTTACCATACTGCCCCTCCTCGTGCGTTCTATTAACCTACTGTTACCATGCATCAAAGCAGGGGGGGTGGGCGGGCGTGCACGCTGCGTGCCCGGGGGGCGCGGGTTTGAATTTTGCACATGTGCGCGGCAGAAATCGCATCGGACGGCTGGGAATTCGCCGTTCGAACCGCGTCCCTGCGCGTGGCCGTCCGATGGAGGAAGTCAAATCAGCGCGCCAGTGTGGCAGGAACCCAACGGGCCAATCTGAACGCGTGAATCCCTTGCTATCTTTCCTTCTTCGTGCCTCCTGCTGCCATAGGCTGTAGCTTCCCTGGGTGATTTGAGGTTTCCATTTGCGTACACACTGCTTTCTTGGTTCCTGTTGGCAGTTTTGAAATTTGAAATTTGAAAATGGTTGGCCTCACGTGTACACATGTTGATATATGCTTGGTTTATCACAAAAAAGAATGTGTAAAGCTCATTTATCTTGAAATATGTTGTTTCGTGGTGTAAAACTGAGAGGCATATTTATCGTAGGTCACAGAAAACTAGATCTAACATTAGTGAACTAATTCTAAGATTAGTGAAGGTAGGAGTGGTACCTCTCTATCAATCTATCTCACATGCGGAGGGGCGTGATGTTTTTTGCAATTATAATATTTAAAAGTGTTATACACGACAATGTAGAGTTTAAAGATCGAGAGTAGCATGAAAAATTGTTTTGGTTACACATAAATGTTACTACTGGGAGTTGGTCCATGAGCATTAATTGTACAGATACGCTGTATCTCTCTCTGTTTCGTTTTAGTCTGTGCATAGTGTTTGACTCGCATATCAAGGAGAGCTGGTGGAGAGCTGTTTTCCTTTTACTCCTGACAGTTTTGCCCCGATGTTTGCGCTGGATGAGGGGCTCCGTGTTTGTACCATTGCATGTGTGGTTGTCTCTCACGGCCAGACGTTTCGTTTTCCTGGCCCACAAAGCCAACGTCTCTATGTATGTATGTTGGCTTTATGTGCAAAGGTGGAGAGGTAATACCGGGAACCATTGCTACTAATAGGCAACGCGCGGACTATCATGAATAAACTAGGAAAAAACTTTGCGCGTGGTAAACTAAAACTGAAGGAGTAGATCCATCTCGAACAACAAAGGTCTATTCTAGCTGTATTTGACTTATTATGTCCCTAAAATCCAATTATACAACCCATATACCCAATAAATGTTCCAAAACAGTTTTCTCGCCACAATAATTGGTAATAAATTTCTTGAGTTGGCATAGGCGCGTATACTTGATCGTGAATACAACCAATATATACGGTTGCCTCCTTGGTTTGTCTGTAGCGTGGGTGTTGTTGGGTGGTTTGAAATTTGTTAATGGTTGCTCTCATGTATACATATGTTAATGTATGTTTATCGAGTCACAGCTTATAAAACTGAGAAGCATGTTTATCGGAGGTCGTGTCGATGCATAAAACTAAATCAAATAGTAGCGAGGGTGGCAGGTATCTCTCCATTCATCCATCTCACATAGGAAGTGTGGAAATTTTTGTAGGATAATAGTCTTGGAAAGAATAAACAAGTTTTATACATATTATTGGGAGTTTAATGGTCGAGGATAACACAGAAAACATGCCAATTACACATAAATTGTATTATTGTGAGTTGATCAAGAAGCATTAACAGTACGAACAAGCTATACATGTCCATCTTGAACATCGAATCTATATTCCAGTTGTATTTCACATATTTTACCGCTAAAATCCAGTCACAAAACAAGCATATGCATAGATGCTCCATAACCATTTCCTCGTAGTAATTGACAATAGATTTGTTGAGCTGGCATAGACGAGTATAATTAACTATGAGAACATGCAATTTTTTTAAACTAGGTCTCCCGATTGTTATTTAAAAACTCTAGAATCCATGCAAGAGACTCACAATAAAACAAAGAGTGATATGGTAGAATTTTGGTAGTAAGAGCATGGTATAAAAACATTATTCGTAGGCTTTGGGAGCATGAGAAATCTGGAGTATCTCTGGAGACAATAATATTAGTCACATTTGATAAGTAGGATAGTGCATGTTTTCTCAAAGGTATAACTTTTGGCCAATGGAAGTACATGTTCAGATCTCCTAAAATAAAGTGCATGTCTTATCCTGTCCCTCTCTCTCCTAATTTTTTATTGATGTGTGTGGTCCTTCCTCCTCCTTTTTCCCATGATTCCTCAACTTTGTTTCAAAACCAAACATTTTCATTGGTTCTTGTTATTATATGGAGTATAAGTAACTAAAGTTATATATGTGCCCCCATGGTAATAGTTGTTACTAACTAGAAGCATATAAGTAGTCCACGACCACACAAAACTTCTTACATATAGAAGTGCAAACATAACTTCATTGTGGCATAAAAAATACAATGCAGGGTTGTCAATACACAAAAAAGTAATCTAAGATAAGTAATTAGATTGCGGGATCATTCGAGTTGTCCTCTTGCTAGAATAGAAAGACACATTAACCAACTCTTTGGTAGTAGGAAATTTAGGATGGAAAGGTAGTAAGCAATTGGAGCTGTTGTGGCTATGTTTATAACTCATCATGGTATCTCTCATGGTATGTTTGATTAGTGCACTAAGGTTGCCACCATTTGTCACACTTTATAGCTAAGCATACCTAAGGTTAGACTATTAAAATTGGAGCCACAACTAAGAGAATCTTGTGATACTTTTCCGAGTGAGTTGCATGTGGGGCCTACTAAACTATGAAGAATTCTTGTCACGAGTATGGCAGTGAACCGAACGGTTGACTAGCTCAGTCAAACTTTCCTATCTCGTGGTGTGGAAAAGTGTGGCATAGTTGTACACCAACGAAACATGCCCTTATAATATCATTATTCACTAATATGCTACCTATAATAGAAAATCGTAGTGAGTAACACATATTTGTCATATGGGCCTAAATGATGATTTTGGACCATGTTGGGTGGACTTAACCAACTTAAACAATAACTATACTTATTTCAGTTGGCACCGGTTACGAATGTTGAAATTTACCAATTGTTGATTTCACGTGGGATCAATCGTAGGGATTTTTTCTTGACCAGTATTTTCTATTCGCCAAAAACCGGTTTCATGGTTACCACCGAGAAAAAGTTATACCAGATAGAATTTACCGCTATTCACATAATTTTCTCAAATTTAAGATTTTTTGGGAAATTTTCTAAATTTGCTTTGCAGTTTCCAACTGATATTTTGGCCGGTATTTTAGATATTTTCATAAACCTGGAAATACCGGTTCCTATTGGTATTTTTTTCTTGTGGAGAAAAAACCCTAATCCATTGACCGGCCATAGTTAATGTAATATGATTTTGCCAACGTTGTATTGATAAATATAAGGCAAATAGCATACCGATAAGTGATAAGATCCCATTCAAATTTTAATTGGTGATAGCAGATAAAATAATGTAGACTATAAATTTTATCTCATTGTACCAACATCCCTAGCAAATTTTGCTACCATAAATTTTGCTAAAAAACACATAATTTCCGGTGGGGCTATGATTCGGGATTTAAGATTTATATATTTTTATTGCTTCCATGGTTCCCATGTAAGCATGGGTGTGTTGGATCGTTTGTGTGATGGATGTTCAAATTTAGTTATGCGTGCTCATGTATATATTGTAACCATATTGGTTGTATTTATTTTACATGTTGTCTTTGATTTTTGCCTAACGAACTATGAATATTTTTGATCTTCGTACACAAAAAAAATAAAAATTCACAAGTAAAATATCAATATGTGCTTGCTTTGTTATTTGGAAAATGTGTAAAACCTGGTTATATCGGGAAAAAATGATGGTGTAAGACACAACATGTCACCTGCATGTCATGTTGGTGTAGAAAGCTACAAGGAATGAGTAATGAAGGTGGTGACGATACATGTTGATATATCTATCTTACATAGTGAGTGTGGCATTGAAGATTTTGTACATTGACGGTGTTGCAAAGAAAAGGCATGAATGATATCATATACTTTAAAGCCACGTAGTATCTCTATTATATAAGTAAACAACATTAAACTAAGCATACGAGTAAAAATTATTGTTGTGAGTTGTTCTAAGTGCTTTAAATTTCTATGGACAAGTCATAGAAAACCATTTTAACCAATGAACCACTTTCCAAATGAATTTCACATTTTTTTCCTGCTAAAATTCAGCATGACAATCTACATAGCCACTAGAAGCAGTAAAATCGTCTCCTTGTCGCAACAATTAATAATGGATCTATAATTGAGTTAGTGTATAAGGCTATAAGCATATAATTAGTTGTGATAACATGTAGTATAATTACAAAGATCTAGGTGTGACAACAATATCTAAAAGAAAATTAGAAGATGTAGGCAAGCACTTGCATATAAACTAAGTGTGTTAGGCATTCTAGTAGTGAGAGCATGACATTAAATAATTATTCATCATTATCTACTGTCTCGCAAAGCTATTAGAGTATGAGCAATGTGAAGTTCTTGTAGAGGCACTAGGATGTGTGGCATTGCTTGGTTACTAATGTCTCTCTTATCAACATCATGTATACTTTAATGAGACATAACCCCACGCCACATAAATAAACAAAGTACCACCTTTCTTACCCTAGTAAAAGAATAAGTTACACTTCATCTCTCTGTTGGGAATATGCCCTAGAGGCAATCATGTATGATGTTATTCCCAATGTATTCATAAGGTTATGGTCCATGTATGAACTGCTGATATGTGTCATCGAATATGTGATTTGATTGTGGAACTATATATTCATGTTGTTCATACTAATTGTCCTTGGTCATTGAGGTTGTGCTGGACACACAACTTAGACCAATGTGAAAGTCGGCAGATGACTAGGTTCCACTTGTCATGGGCATGGGGATGCTATTCCGACTTACACGGATTCGGCTAAAGAGTTTAGCGAGTCGGACTGACCCACATTGAGATGTAACGAACAAGTCGTCATTTGCATGTCTCAATCAATGTAATCCTTAGACCTGAGGTTATTGCACAATCCGAGTTGAGGATCACCGACTTAGGTTCTGTCAAACGATGTTCCGTCACTGGGCGGTTATAAAGGCGGAGTTCGGGTCGACTGAGAATCAAGCCGCGTGATGTGAATAACCGAGATGGGATTTTGCCCCTCCATCCGGAGAGATATTCTCTGGGCCCTCTCGGAAGATATGATTCGGAAAGCATGGCCATGCGCGTCTCGGATTAAGTGTTAACCGAGGTAGCCGACTAAGAGTTAGTCGGATGAATCACTTATCTCGGATCGAGAAAGAGAGTCGGACTATTTAAGGGATGACGATCATTCGCCTATAGTCCGACAAAGTATATCGTGAGGCAAAAGGGACTTAGACAAAAGTCGCATTGGAAGGTATGTCGTCATGACTTATTGGTACTTGGGAGTTGGCACGTTCTGCTAGGAGCCGCTACCAATTGATCGATCATGAGTGAGACTCGGAATCGTGTCCGGGTTACCATGAGTCTGTCGGGTCACACACTTAAGAGCGGGAGCAAGTTTGGGTTAGACCCAAACAGGAAACCTATTTGGGTTGGACCCAAATAGAAACATGGACTTAGTCAGCAAGTGAGACTTGCAGTGGCTAATATAGGCCTTTTAGTGAATGGGCCACAAGAGAGTGGAGCCCACTTTCACTCCCTATATAAGCTGGGGCACAGGTGCTTAGAGCACAAGGTTAGGTCACTCCATGTGTTGGAAACCCTAGCCCCAGTCCGTCCTATCGCCACCGTACCGGACCTAGCAGTCCATCGCCGGCGCTCCTCCTCGTACGTGTGGATACTGGTGGAGGTGATGTACGTTCAGCACTTCGACGATCGTGAAGAAAGTACGGATCGTGGATCGTGGAATCGGAACGGATCGCGAGGACTGCACTGCATCAAGCGACGTGCTTCATCAATTCCGCAACTGCGCGTCTAGTGGTAATCCTCGTGGCCTTCTACCTGAGCTGGATCTTGGGATCACCGCGTAGGGAAAAAGTTTTGTTTATCTCTACGTAGCCCAATAGTGGTATCAGAGCGTTAGCTTCTGGTTTTAGGCTCGAGATCGTGCATATGTGATATGCGGTTGGCGTTAGATTGGATCTAATTGCAGTTTTGGTGGTCGATCTATGAGATAGATCGGTTTTGTACAAAGTTGATTGGATCAACTATGCTCGGGGGAATGGATGATCTGGTTTCCGTGATCTAACTGCTAAGGTCGTGGAACGACATACCCCTACCGGTCGGCTTTCGCCATCAGGGTAGACGGTGACACGTAAACCCGGATGCGGTGATCGAAGATCAAAGGGTTTGGTCGAATCGGAGTTTGGATCGGATTTGGGTAAAATTGTTTTATCTGATGACGAAATCCATGTCCGGAATGCAGATGAGATTTGCGCTTTTCGGAAAAATCGGGCGCCGCCATGACTGCGCGCCGCTTCGATTCCCGCCGGCTATCCGGCTAGTGAGACCGTCGGCTTCGCCCTGTCGTAGCGCCTTAGTTGTCGTTGCGAGTTTCACAACACCGATAGATATCGTATCTATGCATAACTTGTTTTTGCAGGATGATGTTGTGAATGGTATGGCTTATGTGCATGTGATGTGTGTAATCCATACGTGATCTGCGTATCACGGTTTTTGTCAGCCGGCTGGAGCCTAGGTGTTGTCATCTTATTGTATAACGGCCTGCATGTCGGATTCTCTGTGTAATTTGCATTACTAGCTAGTGTAGCTGTTTGGAGAATCTGGATGGCATGCAAGTCGGTGTACAAGTCGGCTACATGGTGTAAGACGGCACGTGACAAGAGTTGACACGAGTCGGATTACAGGCTTTATGGAGATGGAGATCGCCATGAAGAGAGCCATACCATTTCACATTATAATTGCCTTATTTTTGTGTTATTGTTATGTCTCTGTTTTACCTCTATTAGATAGTTGGTAGAAAGTAATCCCTCAAAGAAGATCTAGTCGGTTTCCCACTTGATCTTTGCACCATCACAAGTCGGACATTTTTGATAGTGGGCTCATAAAATTGAGGTGCTATCAATTCTTTCCGACTAGGTGGGTTCGAGTCGGACTCTTACAGCGGAAGCACTTGGTAATCTAGACAGGTCTATCACAACGGTTGTGGGACTTGGGGAAAAGTCGGATGGGAGCCGGGGCATGTGATGCCACCCATCCAACAGGAGTCGTATGAGATATGATTGACAAGGAGTTGTCTACCTAGATCACTTGATGGCTAGCAGTGATGCTAAAGCTCACTAGTCGACTTGCTTATTTAGGGTTCTGAATCACTAAGTAACCATCGGAGGGGTGTTGGTTCTAGTGGGAGCAAAAATATTAAAAAGTTTAATATGCTTGCTCTTTTATGAATACATGTCTTAAGTGTTTTTGCATATTTTCTGTTGTAGATCAATGGCACCTAGCAGTCTTCCTCAGATTTCCGGTTTTGCTTTGAGAACCATCTTAGAGAAAGATAAGCTGAATGGAACTAATTTCACCAACTGGTATCGTAATCTGAGAATTGTTCTCAAACAAGAAAAGAGGGATCATGTCCTAGACAACCCACTTCCAGCTGAGCCGGATGAGAATGCGACTATCGCAGCCACGAATGCCTACCATCGGATTTGTGATGAATCCACGGAGATTAGCTGTCTTATGCTTGCTCACATGGAACCGGACTTGCAGCAGCAGTTCGAGAATGTTGAGGCCTACGATATGATCGAAAGCCTCAAAAGTATGTTCCAGGCTCAAGCAAAGACTGAGAGGTATCAAGTCTCTCAGGCTTTGTTGAGCTGCAAGCTTAAGGATGGCGATCCACTGAGTCCGCATGTGATCAAGATGGTTGGTTACGTGCAGTCTCTGGAAAGACTTGGCTACCCCATTAGCGAAGAGTTTGCTACAGACATAATTCTGAACTCTCTTCCTAGTGCGTATGGCCAGTTCATATCGAACTACCACATGCATGGTATGGATAAGAATCTCACTGAATTACATGGGATGCTCAAGCAGGCTGAGGCGGATCTCAAGAAAGGTGTCAGTCAGTGTTGATGGTACAAAACAAGGCTAAGTTCAAGAAGAGTTCTTAGACTAAGAAGAAGAAGGCAAAGTCAGGAGGTAAGGCTGAGGACCTAGTCCAAAGCGCTTCCTCAGGGACTAAGCCATCTCCTGCAGCCAGATCCACTTGCTTCTACTGTAAGTCGGATGGCCACTGGAAGAGGAATTGCAGCAAGTACTTGGCTGATAAAGCCAAGAGCGGAGGTGTGACTTCCGGCTCAGGTACGCTTGTTTGCAATGTTATAGACATTTATCTTGCTGATGCACCTGGTAGTTCTTGGGTATATGATACCGGATCAGTCATTCACATCTGCAACTCGTTGTAGGGACTGGTAAGAACTAGGAGCGTGGCAAGAGGCGAGGTTGACATTAGAGTCGGAAACAAAGCAAGAGTTGATGCGTTGGAAGTTGGCACGATGCAGCTTCATTTACCTTCCAGATTCTTAATGGAGCTGAATAATTGTTATTATGTTCCAGTGCTTAGTCGAAACATTATTTCTGCCTCATGTTTGATGAGACAGGGCTATGAGTCAAATATTAAGAATAATGGTTGTTCTTTATATTTGAATGATATGTTTCACGGCTTTGCACCCGTCTAGGACGGATTATTTATTTTGAATCTTGAGGGTGAATCTGTCTTTAATATAAATGTGAAAAGGTTAACACCAAATGATCTGAATGTGACTTACTTTTGGCATTGTCGGCTTGGTCATATAAGTTGGAAACGCATGAAGAAGCTCCATGATGATGGACTCCTAACTTCGTTCAACTTGGAGTCATTCGAGACATGCGAATCCTGCCTTCTCGGCAAGATGACCAAGACACCTTTTGCAAAGAGTTGTGAAAGGGCGTCCGACTTATTGGGACTAGTACATAGTGATGTATGTGGCCCAATGAGCACGACAACCAGAGGTGGTTATGAGTACTTCATTACCTTCACTGATGATTTGAGTAGATATGGATATATCAAACATAAGTTGGAAGCCTTTGAAAAGTTCAAGGAATTCCAGAATGAGGTACAAAATCAACTTGGCAAGAAAATAAAGTTTCTTCGGTCGGACCGAGGAGGCGAGTACATGAGCCATGAGTTTGATGACCATATGAAGAGTTGTGGAATAGTTCCCCAGCTCACTCCTCCAGGAACGCCGCAGAGAAACGGTGTATCGGAAAGGAGGAATCAGACCTTGTTGGACATGGTACGATCAATGATGAGTCGGACAGATCTGCCTTTATCATTTTGGGAATATTGTCTAGAAACTGCAGCGTTCACACTAAAAGAGTACCATCAAAGTCGGTAGAAAAGACACCACATGAGATGTGGACTGGCAAGAAGCCAAGTTTGTCTTTTCTCAAGATTTGGGGTTGTGAAGCTTTTGTCAAGCGACTTCAGTCGGACAAGCTTACAGCTAAGTCAGATAAGTGTATTTTCGTGGGGTATCCGAGGGAAACTTTGGGTTACTACTTCTACAACCGAGAAGAGGGCAAAGTGTTTGTTGCTCGAAACGGTGTCTTCCTTGAGAAAGAGTTCCTCAGTCAGGGAGTCAGTGGGAGTACGGTGCATCTCGAAGAAATTCAAGAAATACCGGCTAGCAGCGAGTCGGCAAAAGCCTTAGAGGTTGAGCCGGACGTGGTACCTGAGATAGAAATTGCACCGACACTGCGAAGATCAGCCAGATTGTGAAGTGTTCGTGATGTGATGTTGTTGGACAGTGATGAGCCGGCAACTTATTCGGAAGCTTGGAGCCATGAAATCCGAGTTAAAGTCCATGGATGAAAATCAAGTTTGGAACTTGGTTGATCTGCCAGACGGTGCAAGACCCGTCGAGTGCAAATGGGTCTTTAAGAAGAAAACTGATATGGATGGAAATGTTTCTATCTATAAGGCACGGCTTGTCGCGAAAGGGTTTCGACAAGTTCAAGGAGTTGACTACGATGAGACTTTCTCTCCTGTAGCGATGCTTAAATTAGTTCGAATCATGTTAGCTATAGCAGCCTATTTCGATTATGAGATATGGCAGATGGATGTCAAAACGGCTTTCCTTAATGGAAATTTAACCGAGGACGTGTATATGATACAGCCCGAGGGTTTTGTCGATCCGGCTAATGCTGACAAGGTATGCAAGCTTCAGAAATCCATTTATGGGTTAAAGCAAGCATCTCAAAGTTGGAACATTCGCTTTGATGAGGTAGTCAAATTGTTTGGCTTCATCAAAAGTGATCATGATTCTTGTTTATACAAGAAGTTTAGTGGGAGCAAAGTGAACTTTCTGATCTTATATGTGGATGACATATTACTGATTGGAAATGATGTCCAGATGTTGCAAGAGACCAAGGAATCATTGGAAAAGAGTTTTTCGATGAAAGACTTGGGTGAGCCGACTTACATACTTATATGCGGCTCATTGGATTGAGTCAGAGTACATATTTGGACAAAGTGTTGAAGAAGTTCAACATGGAATCGTCTAAGAAGGGGTTCTTACCGATGTCCCATGGCGTAAAACTTAGCAAGACTCAGTGTCCTTCGACAAATGATGAGCAAAGTCGGATGAGTGCGATTCCGTATGCTTCTATAGTCAGATCCATCATGTACGCTATGATTTGTACTAGGCCGGATGTTTCCTATGCTCTAAGTGTTGTGGCAGTACAGTGACCACGGAGAAATCCTTTGGCAGCGACTAAAATATCCTAAAGTACTTGAGAAAGACTAAGGATATGTTCTGGTTTATGGAGGTGAGGATGAACTCGGTGTAAAGGGTTACGGATGCGAGTTATCTCAACGACTCGGATGATTCTCGTTCAATCTGGATATGTGTTTGTAATAAGCGGAGGGCTGTGAGTGGAAGAGTTCAAGCAAGAGAGCGGTGTCTGCGTCTCTGACGGAGGTGAGTATATTGCTGCCTCAGAGGCGGCAAAAGAAGCCGTTTGGATGAGGAATTTCCTCATGGATCTTGGTGTGGTTCAGGGCTCGTCCAATCCGTTAGATGTGTATTGTGACAACAATGGTGCTATTGCACAAGCCAAGGAACCTAGACAACACCAGAAGAACAAACATATACTCATGCGGTACCACCTTATTCGCCAGGTTAAATGGATCAAGGTGATATCAAGTTATGCAAGGTACACACGGATGCAAACATTGCGGATCCGTTGACAAAGCCATTTCCACAGCCAAAGCATGAGGCGCACCTGAGAGCTATGGGCATTAGGTGCCTAGACATGTGATGTCGGATGATTGACTCTAGTGCAAGTGGGAGACTGTTGGGAATATGCCCTAGAGGCAATCATGTATGATGTTATTCCCAATGTATTCATAAGGTTATGGTCCATGTATGAACTGCTGATATGTATCATCGAATATGTGATTTGATTGTGGAACTATATATTCATGTTGTTCATACTAATTATCCTTGGTCATTGAGGTTGTGCTGGACACACAACTTAGACCAATGTGAAAGTCGGCAGATGACTAGGTTCCACTTGTCATGGGCATGGGGATGCTATTCCGACTTACACGGATTTGGCTAAAGAGTTTAGCGAGTCGGACTGACCCACATTGAGATGCAACGAACAAGTCGTCATTTGCATGTCTCAATCAATGTAATCCTTAGACCTGAGGTTATTGCACAATCCGAGTTGAGGATCACCGACTTAGGTTCTGTCAAACGTTGTTCCATCACTGGGCGGTTATAAAGGCGGAGTTCGGGTCGACTGAGAATCAAGCCGCGTGATGTGAATAACCGAGATGGGATTTTGCCCCTCCATCCGGAGAGATATTCTCTGGGCCCTCTCGGAAGATATGATTCAGAAAGCATGGCCATGCGCGTCTCGGATTAAGTGTTAACCAAGGCAGCCAACTAAGAGTTAGTCGGATGAATCACTTATCTCAGATCGAGAAAGAGAGTTGGACTATTTAAGGGATGACGATCATTCGCCTATAGTCCGACAAGGTATATCGTGAGGCAAAAGGGACTCAGACAAAAGTCGCATTGGAAGGTATGTTGTCATGACTTATTGGTACTTGGGAGTTGGCACGTTCTGCTAGGAGCCGCTACCAACTGATCGATCACGAGTGAGACTCGGAATCGTGTTCGGGTTACCGAGAGCCTGTCGGGTCACACACTTAAGAGCGGGAGCAAGTTTGGGTTAGACCCAAACAGGAAACCTATTTGGGTTGGACTCAAATAGAGACATGGACTTAGTCAGCAAGTGAGACTTGCAGTGGCTAATATAGGCCTTTTAGTGAATGGGCCACAAGAGAGTGGAGCCCACTTTCACTCCCTATATAAGCTGGGGCACAGGTGCTTAGAGCACAAGGTTAGGTCACTCCATGTGTTGGAAACCCTAGCCCCAGTCCGTCATGTCGCCACCGTACCGGACCTAGCAGTCCATCGCCGGCGCTCCTCCTCGTACGTGTGGATACCGGCGGAGGTGCTGTACGTTCAGCACTTCGACGATCGTGAAGAAAGTACGGATCATGGATCGTGGAATCGGAACGGATCGCGAGGACTGCACTGCATCAAGCGACGTGCTTCATCAATTCCGCAACTGCGCGTCTAGTGGTAATCCTCGTGGCCTTCTACCTGAGCTGGATCTTGGGATCACCGCGTAGGGAAAAAGTTTTGTTTATATCTGCGTGGCCCAACACTCTCACCTACCCCTCCAGTCACACTCTCATGTTTTTCTTTTTGATGTGTGGTCCTCCTTTTTTAGATTGAAGAGCTTGGTACCACAACTAGACAATAACTTTCTCTCTCTCCCTCCTATCTATGATAGTTGTTACTAAATGCATCTTGGTAATCCACGGTCACATAACTTGTTACTGAAGATGTGTGACCTTAACATCAAAGTGGCATGGAAAAGATAGGGTGGCACAACGATGCTGAAACTACATATAAAAAGTAATGAATGTGGAAATGGTACCCATCCATGTATCTATCTCTCTTGCATAGGGAGCATGATGTGCAAGGTTTTTTACATTAATAACGTTATAAAGAATATAAGGAAGTTCAAAATTGGGTGTTAGTATGAAAAGTGTGTCGGTTACATATAAGTTAGTCAACACATCATAGTGTAAGCACACTAGTAAAATCATATAGTTGTGAGTTGGTCAAAAAAACATTATCAACACCAATGCATTTAAACAAGGAGTAGGTATTACAATTTTATTTCATAATTTTTCTTGGTTTTTTTGAATGGGAAAAGGGGTCAAAGACCCCAAAGCTGAATTCATCAACTGCCAACACGTGGCGGATACAAATTATCAAAGAGGTCCCTAACATGTCTTTCCCTAACAAACCAAAAATTTGAAGATAAGGCCTCTAGATTTGCAAAAAGCACCTTGGCAAAAAATGCAATCGGGTGCCTCGGTGCCTCCACCACCAGTCGCGGTGACCTCAAGGCGATGAACTCGCCGAGATTGGAGAGGATTGTGCTTGTGACATTCTCAAGTCTAGCGAAGAAACAGTATCATCGGCCAACTCGCCTTCTCCGGGGACGAACCACTTGGCAATGACGAGCTATCGAGCTCTAGCACAAGATTCCATTGAGGTCCTCCGCAATGGAGGTAGAAATCGGGCCGCCTTTTTAGCCAAGGATCACAGCGTCAACCCAGAACACCTTGTGTTCTGCTTGTAGAAAGTTGATCAAAGCAATACCATAGCACCTCTTCAGCAAAAGTCAGCAAAGAGAAAAGCAGACCGAAGCAGCACCACCGCAACCTCCCTCCTTGCCACCACGGCAGGCAAGGGACAGCTGCAACAAGGCGCTTCTCCGCTTCAATCGACTCTGGCACACAGAACAGGACCTCCATCCCGGAGCCAGAAGCAACGTGTTGCGCCTTCGCTCCCCCTCGCCACCAAGGCTGGCCAGGAGACAAATCGGAGCACATCTCTCCATGTTGTCGAGGTAACCTCCCTTGCCTACACGACCGGACGGGAGCACCTTAAACTTATGGCTATCTTGCAAATAGAGGATACCTGCAATGATACGTCCATTTTGCATCACTATTCTATATCATAATTCACTGTTATTCATTGATATATTTCATATTAAGAGGTGATACTTATGTTATTTCATCTGTTTTTGCATGGTTGATGACTTTTGGAGCATGGACCCGCGGTCGATTACGATGGAAAAGGTGCTGTTTGGAGGCAAAATTCGCGAAGATCGGAAAATCCGGGAAAATATACGGAAAATCCTATTTTTCAGAAGACGAAGGAAGCCAGAAGGAGGAGTGGAGATGGGCCACAGGGGGCCCACACCACCCCATGGCGCGGGCCACCCTAGGCCGTGCCACCAGGTGGTGTGGTCGCCCTGGCCCACCTCTAGCTCTCCCCTCTAGCGTATATATTCCTCCCGAAACCCTAAGACTCGAGGAGCGACCACAGAAAGATTCCGCCGCCTCTGCGGGGCGAAAAACACTAAGAGAGAAAGATCTCTCCGGCAGACAGATTTCTGCCGGGGGAATTCCTTCCCGGAGAGGGGAGATCGTGGTATCATATGAACGTCGACTACATGACACTTCACCTATATGGGCCTAGGGGAATGCATTGTGTATTTGGCTACTAATCGTAGGGGTTGCCTGAGTGACAGAAACCTGAACCCCCGTTAGGAAACCATTGCACAAGGGACGTAAGGGTCTTAGAGTTTAAAGATGTGGTTAGGTTTCTACCTTAATTACTTTCTTGTACTTACGGATGTTTGCAAGGGGTATAATCATAAGTATGTATTAGTCCTAGGAAGGTCGGTACATTAGCACAGGTTCACCCACACAACACTTAGCAAGCTAAAGAAGATTAATCAACTATATGAAGCGAAAGCACTTGACAGTCTTCCCATGTGTCCTCGAGAACGTTTGGTCATCTTAAGTAATACAACCGGCTTGTCCTTTGCTGCATAAAGGATTGGGCCACTTGCTGCATTTATTCTTACTGTCTTTTATTTACTCGTACTTTGTTTACTTGCTTTATCAAAAAAACCTAAAAATCCGTTTGCTAAGTATTTGCAAAGAATTCCTGATCCATACCACTAGCCAGCACCTTCTTCTCCTTGTTGGGTTCGACACTCTTACTTATCAAAAATACTGTGATACCCCCCTGTACATGTGGGTCATCAAGACTATTTTCTAGCGCTGTTGTCGGGGAGTGAAGCGCTATTGGAGAGTGGAACTGGTAAAGGAAACTTCTACTGTGAATATTGTTTACTTCTGTTAGTTGCTTTATTTTCATTATGGATAATTCGCCGAGTTTCTTATTTGGTAATGCTACTATCACTGCTAAGGTAGTAGATGAACCACCATCTGCTGAGAATGATGCTTTCAAAATACCTGCAAGAATTATTGATCGTGTTATGGATAACTACTATGTTGGGGATGGAACTGTCCATCTCGGTGATCATTTACTCTTTATACACGAATTATGCGGGTTGTTCAAGTGTGCAGGTATCACTACAGATCAAGTTAAGAAGAAGTTATTCTCATTATCACAGAAAGGAAGAGCTGAGGAATGGTATAAGATGCTGAAGAATGGTCAAGCTCTTGAATGGGAGGAAATAGTACCTCTCTTTTATTCAAAGTTTTATCCTCCTAGTGAGATTCATAAAGATCGGAATCAAATATACAACTTTTGGCCTATTGATGGAGAGAGTACAGCTCAAGCTTGGGGGAGATTGAAGTTACTAATGCTCAAATGTCCCATTCATGAGCTCTCCAAAAACATTATTATCAATAACTTTTATGCAAGGCTCCCTCTACATGATAAGGATTTATTGGATGCTTCTTGTGCTGGATCATTCACTCGCATGGAAGAAGAAGCTAAATGGGATCTTCTGGACCATATTCAAGACAATGCTGAAGCTTGGGAGAATGACAAAGGTAGAAAGTCAGGTATAAATTATGATTATGAATGCATTGAATCTTTTATGGAAACTGATGACTTTCAAAATATTAGTAATGCTTATGGCCTTGATTTACAAGTTATTACAAATTTCTTTAAGGCTTTTGCTTCTTATATTGAAATTCCAAAAAAGGGATGGAACAAGTACCATGCACCTTATAAAGATATTGTTGACTGTGTTCCTATTGGGAGTGCTGAGTATTACACTATTGATCACATCTTACCTGAACCTTATATCGAGAAGATTCCCTTCCCAGATAAGGTAAAGGATCATCCTATGATAACTAGTGTAATCACTAAAAGTGAAAAGAGAACTATAAAACCTGATGAACAAATAAACGTTGAACCTGTGGTAGCAATTGTGAAAGACCTTGTCACTAAAAGCATAGAAGATGGACACATAGTATTTTGTGAGGATGCTTCTAATATTGTTTCACATCCTAATAGAACTAAAAAGGCTAGTGTCCATGTGCTTTCCGTTAGAATTGGTGATCATTGCTATTATGGTTTATGTGATATTGGTGCAAGTTCCAGTGCTATTCCTTATGAGCTTTACAGAGAAATTATGCATGAAATCAGTCCCTGCGAATTGGAAGAGATTGATGTGGTTATTCACCTTGCTAATAGAGAGACCATCTCTCCAATTGGTATTGTATGAAATGTGGAAGTTCTTTGTGGTAAGATTAAGTATCCTGCTGATTTTCTAGTACTTGGTTCAGCTGCTAGTAAAACTTATCCTATCATTTTTGGTAGACCTTTCTTGAGTACTTGTGGAGCTATTATAGATTGCAAGAGGGAGAAAATCTTGACTAAGTTTGATGAGGAATCTTATGAGTTTAATTTTTCGAAATTTACTAAAGAACATTGTGAAGAGGAAACCCATAATGAGGATTTTAGAGTTGAACAACTTGCTTCTATTTCTCTTGCTCCTAACAATGCTTTGCAGCAATTTATGGAAGATCGCGAAAGTGAGATCTTCATGGAAGAAAGGAATGATATTGACGATATTCTCCGTCATCAACCCAAGATGCTTAAGCATAACTTGCCTGTAGAAGACTTGGGTACCACGTTGCCACCTAAAAAGGATCCGGTCTTCGATCTAAAACCTCTCCTAATGATCTTAAATATGCTTATATTGATGAGAAAAAGATATATCTTGTTATTATTAGCTCTAAGCTTTTAGGGAAGGAAGAAGAAAGGTTATTGGAGGTTTTGAAGAAACACCGAGGAGCTATGGGCTATACTCTGGATGGTTTAAAAGGGATTTCACCTACTATATGTCAGCATTCTATCAATATAGAACCAGATGCAAAGCCAGTAGTAGAGCACCAACGACGTTTAAATCCTAAGATGAAGGAAGTGGTAAGAAATGAGGTATTGAAACTCCTTGATGCTGGTATTATTTACCCTATTGCTGATAGTGAATGGGTTAGTCCTGTTCATTGTGTTCCTAAAAAAGGAGGAATTACCGTTGTTCCTAATGATAATGATGAGCTTATTCCCCAAAGAATAGTGGTAGGCTATAGGATGTGCATTGATTTTAGGAAAGTCAACAAAGTTACTAAGAAAGATCACTACCCGCTTCCTTTTATTGATCAAATGTTGGAAAGGTTGTCTAAAAAGACCCATTTTTGTTTTCTTGATGGTTATTCTGGTTTCTCTCAAATTGCGATTAAACAACAAGATCAAGAAAAAACTACTTTTACTTGCCCTTACGGAACTTATGCTTATAGACGTATGCCTTTTGGTTTATGTAATGCTCCTGCTACTTTTCAAAGATGCATGTCTGCTATCTTTCATGGTTTTTGTGAGGAAATTGTGGAAGTGTTCATGGATGACTTTTCTGTCTATGGAACTTCTTTTGATAATTGTCTGCACAACCTTGATAAAGTTTTGCAGAGGTGTGAAGAAACTAATCTTGTTCTTAATTGGGAAAATGCCACTTCATGGTCAATGAAGGGATTGTACTTGGACATAAGGTTTCTGAAAGAGGCATAGAAGTTGATAGAGCTAAGGTTGAAGCAATTGAGAAAATGCCATGTCCAAGAGACATCAAAGGTATTCGTAGTATCCTTGGTCATGTTGGGTTCTATATAAGGTTTATTAAAGATTTTTCTAGGATATCAAAACCCCTCACTAATCTTCTTCAAAAAGATGTACCCTGATACATTCCAAATGTATCTATAATTTTTGATGTTCCATGCTTGGTTTTATCTACTTTCTTGTGTTTTGTCCACACTTTGGAGTACTTTTCATATGATTTCTTGGACTAACCTATTAACAAGAGCCACAGTGCCACTGCACTGTTTCTCTGTTTACGGTTCCAGGAAAGTCAGAAAATGAATATTTTCGGAATTGGACGGGACAAAAGCCAAAGTGCCTATTTTTCCGGAAGACATCTGATGCCAGAATATGAGACGGAGAAGAGCTGGGGGCCGGCCACACCACCTGGCCCGCGCCAGGGGGTGGTCTGGCCGACCCCAGCACCCCCTCAGCCTCTCCTTCTGCCTATATATTGCCCTCGGGACCAAAACCCTAAGTACTCGATCAAAAATCCACGAAAGAGTCTGTAGCCGCCGTCATCTCCATCCCTAGATTGGGAGGGATCTGAAGCTCTTCGGCACCACGAGAGAAATTCACCACAGAGGCCTTCTTCATCATCATGCAAGCCTCCGGTGTGATGCGTGAGTATTTCATCTCTGGACTACGGGTCCATGTACTAGCTAGATGGTTGGTTCTCCTCCTTTGTGCTTTCATGTCTAGATCTTGTGAGCTCCGTTCATGATCAAGATCATCTATTTGTAATTCTGCATATTGTGTTTGCGGGGATCCGATGGATATTGAGATGCTATTTCAGATTGATTATTGATTCTATCATGTCTTTGTGATTTGTGATCTTGCATGCTTTCCATTGTTAGTAGCTATCTTGGCCAAGTAGATGCTAGCAACTCTAAGAGTTAGTATTTATGCTCGATAGTGGGTTCATGCCTCTGGTAATCTAGGGAAGTGACAGAAATCTATAAGGTACTAGATGTGTTGTTGCTACTAGGGAGAAAACAACAATCCTTTGTTCATAGAACAATCCTATTGTTTACTTTACACGCAATTCGTAAAGCAATAATCTGTTGCTTGCAACTTAATACTGGAGGGGGTTCGGATGATAACCTGAAGGTGGATTAGTAGTCATAGATGCAGTTGGATGGCGGTCTATGTATAATGTTGTAATTCCCAATCAAGTTCCAAAGGAGTCAAGATGATTAGTATATGCATGTATTGCTTTCTCGATGTTTGTCAATTGCCCCGCTGTAATTTGTTTACCCAGCATGTTATCTATCTTAAGGAGAGCCACCTCTAGTGAACTATGGACCCCGGTCCTTTCTTTTACATATAATCTATAAATTGTTTACTGCTATGTGTTTACTTTCTGCAAACTATTACTTCCTTCCATTCGATACGTTTAATCCTTTGTTTTCAGCAAAACCAGTGAGATTGACAACCTCATCGCAAGTTGGGGGCAAAGTTTTGTGGTTGTGTTGTGTAGGTCTCCATGTTCTTTCTTGCACCGGTAGTGCGCCACCTTAGCGTTCATACACCTTTGGGGTGTTTCCTTGCTCTCTTGGATTGATAACCTTGGTTTCTTCTTGAGGGAAAACTTCTTTGCTCTGCTGATCATACCTTCCTCTTGGGGTTCCCCAGGCTCGATATATTTGGGCCATCAACAACTTTTTACATGCTGTTGCGAAGTCAAGGACATCTTCACAAGGGGAGTCCCTCATAACCAATATCTTTACTTTGTTATTTTTGTTTTGCTTAGTTTCTTTAGCTTTGTTTGCTTGTTTCTTTATCAAAAACACAAAAAATTAGTTTTACAAGTTTGCTTTTTTATTGAAAACACAAAAAAAATAGTTCCTATCTTAAGTTGCCTTTATGTCTAGCCTTGCTCCAATCACTATGTCATCCGAGGAAATGATTTTCACTTTTAAACAAGGAAGCTTGGTCTACAATCTCTGATCTACATGAAAAAACTGAGCCTAAAATGACTCAAAGCTTGTTCCTTAGCAGTGTTTACCTTGGAATTGCTCTTTGCTATAGATATGCTTTAGATGCTGTTGTGGGAGGAGATTTCCTCCAATGTAATGAGGATGCTGCTATTAATGTTATAAAGAAATTGATCCTTACTTACAACTTGCCTAGCAAAACTGATATTTCTTTCGCAAGCATATTTGCTAGATTAAACACTCTTGAGACCCGCACTACTAGCTTAAAAGATTGCTATAATACACTTAGGGAGCATCATAATTATGTTCCAATAAATTCTGAACCATCAAAGTGGCTCCCCACGGTAAAGATTGATATAAATAATGAAACTTTTCAAGCTCACTGTGATATCATGTCTGAATTTTGTCTTATGCCCAAAGATATTTATGAATCTTTGAATCTTTGGGGGCTTACTGAAGGAGGAAAAGAAATATCTCTTGCTAATAATGCTACCATAGTACCTATTGGAATAGCTAAAGGAGTGTTTACAAAGATCCTTGGGAAAATGATTTCTACTGATTATCTTGTTATTGAATGTGCAGGAAAAGGACACATTACACTTGGAAGGTCCCTATTAGAACTCCTTGGAGCAATAATAGATGTGAGAAAGGGGACCATGCACCTTTCTTCTCCACCAAACAATCATATTTTCCCCAAGGTTAAGAATAAAAGTAAAAGAGGTAAGGGCAAGAAATTTGGTTATAATGCTTCTTCATTTGAGAACACTTGATTCTTTCTTGCTTCTTATGCCTAACTTAAAGGCGTTAAAGAAAAGTACTTATTGGGAGATAACCCAAAAGTTTTAGATGAGTCTAGGAAGTTATTACTTCAGTAATAACCTCTCCTTATCCTTTTTATTTGCTTTTTTGTGCCAAGAGTAACCTCTAATGAGAGAGAAGTAATGATTGGGAAAGTTGCTATCCCGAACAGATTTCTGTAATTCACCGTAAAAATTCGTGTAAAATCTCTGAACGTCCTTTTGAGGCGTGAATTTTTGTCGTACTGCCCCAGGTTGTTATCTAAATTTATTTCGTTCAACACTTTTTGATTTGAGCAACAGAAGGTCTTCGAAAAAATTCGTCTTTACCTGCTGGTCTGTTTTGACAGATTTCTGCCATTTTCTGCATTTGCTTCTTGTTGTTTCCTTTTTGAGTTCTTTTGGGGAATTGAGCTTTCTGAGGGAAGTACTTCAGTAGCTAGTATTCTAATGTAAGTTTATTTGGTGTTAGAACTGAACCTTAATACTTATTATCTTGAGTGCACTAATGTTGCTAATAAAGATTGTGTGAAGTTTTGTATGAAGGAAAAAAATTCAGGTGTATGGAAGAAATGAGTAATGAGATGAAAGATGGACTAAAGCTCAAGATTGGGGATGCCACACGTGTCACCCCAAGAAATATCCAATAAGTACAAGTGTCAAAACTTGGGGATGCCCAAGGCATCCCCCTCTTCATCAATAAAAATCCCAGGTTTCTTCCAAACGCTTCATTTTTATTGTTTCGTGCACAGTTGTGTTGTTCTTGGAGCATCTTCTTTTTTGTTTTTGTTTTGGTTTTTTGTTTGCTTGGTTTTCTTAGTTTGCTTAATAAATTGGTTGGACCCCCTCTTTCATACATTGGTTTTCAAATAGTTTGGTTTGGTTTGGAAAAGAGTGATACATTGTAAATGTATCTATAATTTTTGATGTTCCATGCTTGGTTTTATCCACTTTCTTGTGTTTTGTCCACACTTTGGAGTACTTTTCATATGATTTCTTGGACTAACCTATTAACAAGAGCCATAGTGCCAGCTGCCTGTTTTCTGCTGTTTTTGGTTCCAGGAAAGTCAGAAAATGAATATTCTCAGAATTGGACGGGACAAAAGCCAAAGTGCCTATTTTCCCGGAAGTCATCAGATGCCAGAAAACGAGACGGAGAGGGGCCAGAGGCCGGCCACACCACCTGGCCGCGCGGCCAGGCTTGGCCTGTGCCAGGGGGTGGTGTGGTGGCCCCTGGCACCCCCTCGGCCTCCCCTTTCGCCTATATATTGCCCTCGGGACGAAAACCCTAAGGGCCCGGAAAAAAATCCACGAAAGAGTCGGTAGCCGACGTCATCTCCATCCCTAGACCGGGAGGGATCTGAAGCTCTTCCCGGCACCCTGCCGGAGAGGGGAATTCACCCTGGAGGCCTTCTTCATCACCATGCAAGCCTCCGGTGTGATGCGTGAGTAGTTCATCCTTGGACTACGGATCCATGTAGTAGCTAGATGGCTGGTTCTCCTCCTTTGTGCTTTCATGTTTAGATCTTGTGAGCTCCATTCATGTTTAGATCTTGTGAGCTCCATTCATGATCAAGATCATCTATTTGTAATTCTGCATGTTGTGTTTGCGGGGATCCGATGGATATTGAGATATTATTTCAGATTGATTATTGATTCTATCATGTCTTTGTTATTTGTGATCTTGCATGCTTTCCGTTGTTAGTAGATATCTTGGCCAAGTAGATGCTAGCAACTCCAAGAGTTAGTATTTATGCTCGATAGTGGGTTCATGCCTCCGGTAATCTGGGGAAGTGACAGAAATCTCTAAGGTACTAGATGTGTTGTTGCTACTAGGGAGAAAACAACAATCCTTTGTTCATAGAACAATCGTATTGTTTACTTTACACGCAGTTTGCAAAGCAATAATCTGTTGCTTGCAACTTAATACTGGAGGGGGTTCGGATGATAACCTGAAGGTGGATTATTAGTCATAGATGCAGTTGGATGGTGGTCTATGTATAATGTTGTAATGCCCAATCGAATCTCAAAGGAGTCAAGATTATTAGTATTTGCATGTATTGCTTTCTCGGTGTTTGTCAATTGCCCTGCTGTAATTTGTCCACCCAGCATGTTATCTATCTCAAGGAGAGCCACATCTAGTGAACTATGGATCCCGGTCCTTTTCTTTACATACAATCTACAAACTTTTACTGCTTTGTGTTTACTTTCTGCAAACTTTTACTTCTTTCCATTCGATACGTTTAATCCTTTGTTTTCCGCAAAACACGGTGAGATTGACAACCTCATCGCAAGTTGGGGACAAAGTTCTGTGGTTGTGTTGTGCAGGTCTCCACGTTGCTACTAGCACCGGTAGTGCGCCCTGCCAAAGCTCAGCTAGTAACACCTTTGGGGTGTTTCCTTCCTCCTACTGGTTCGATTAAACCTTGGTTTCATACTGAGGGAAACTTGCTACTCTGCTCATCATACCTTCCTCTTGGGGTTCCCAACGAGCTCTACATCATCATCGCGCCAGGATTTTTCTGGCGCCATACACAGAGCCATCAAGCATTTTTTGGCGCCGTTGTCGGGGAGTCAAGGACATCTTCACAAGGGGAGTCCCTCATAACCAATCTCTTTACTTTGTTATTTTGTTTTGCTTAGTTTATTTTTGCTTTGTTTGCTTGTTTTCTTATAAAAAAACACAAAAAAATAGTTTTATCAGTTTGCTTTCTTATTTGAAAACACAAAAAAAATCAGTTCCTTTCTTAAGTTTCCACTATGTCTAGCCTTGATCCAATCACTATGCCACCCGAGGAAATGATTTTCACTTTTAAACAAGAAATTGAGGAAAGTTTTAAGGACGGTTGGTCTAGAATCTCTGATCTACATGAAAAAACTGAGTCTAAAATGACTCAAAGCTTGTTCCTTAGTAGTTTTTACCTTGGAATTGCTCTTTGCTATAGATATGCTTTAGATGCTGTTGTGGGAGGAGATTTCCTCCAATGTAATGAGGATGATGCTATAAATGCTATAAAGAAATTGATCCTCACTTACAACTTGCCTAGCCAAACTGATATTTCCTTCACAAAAATATTTGCTAGGTTGAACACTCTTGAGACTAGCACTACTAGCTTTAAAGATTTCTATAATACGCTTAGGGAGCATCACAATTATGTTCCAATAAATTCTGAACCATCAAAGTGGCTCCCTACAGTAAAGATTGAGATAAACACTAAAACTTTTCAAGCTCGCTGTGATATCATGTCTGAATTTTGTCTTATGCCCAAAGACATTTATGAATATTTGAATACTTGGGGGCTTACTGAAGGAGGAAAAGAGATATCTCTTGCTAATAATGCTACCATATTACCTATTGGAATAGCTGAAGGAGTGTTTACAAAGATCCTTGGAAAATGATTTCTACTGATTATCTTGTTATTGAATGTGCAGAAAAGGACAAATTACACTTGGAAGGTCCCTATTAGAACTCCTTGGAGCAATAATAGATGTGGGAAAAGGGACCATGTAGATTTCTTCTCCACCAAACAATCATATTTTCCCCAAGGTTAAGAATAAAAGTAAGAGAGGTAATGGCAAGAAATTTGGTTTTAATGCTTCTTCATTTGAGAACACTTGATTCTTTTTCTTGCTTCTTATGCCTAACTTAAAGGCGTTAAAGAAAAGTACTTATTGGGAGATAACCCAAAAGTTTTAGATGAGTCTTGGAAGTTATTACTTCAGTAATAACCGCTCCTTATCCTTTTTATTTTCTTTTTTGTGCCAAGAGTAACCTCTAATGAGAGAGAAGTAATGATTGGGAAAGTTGCTGTCCCGACACAGATTTATGTGCTTCACCGTACAAATTCGTGTAAAATCTCTGAACGTCTTTTTGAGGCTTGAAATTTTGTGCTTCTGCCCCAGGTTGTTATCTAACTTTTGTTAGTTCAACACTTTTTGATTTGAGCAACAGAAGGTCTTCGAAAAAATTCGTCTTTACCTGCTGGTCTGTTCTGACAGATTTCTGCCATTTTCTGCATTTGCTTCTTGTTAGTTCCTTTTTGAGTTCTTTTGGGGAATTGAGCTTTTTGAGGGAATTGCTATAGTAGCTACTGTTCTAATGGAAGTTTATTTGGTGTTAGAACTGAACCTTAAGACTTATTTATCTTGAGTGCACTAATGTTGGTAATAAAGATTGTGTGAAGTTTTGTATGAAGGAAAAATTTCAGGTGTATGGAAGGAATGAGTAATGAGATGAAGGATGGACTAAAGCTCAAGCTTGGGGATGCCACGCATGTCACCCCAAGAAATATCCAAGAAGTACAAGCGTCAAAGCTTGGGAATGCCCAAGACATCCCCTTCTTCATCAATAAAAATCCCAGGTTTCTTCCAAACGCTTCATTTTTATTGTTTCATGCACAGTTATGTTGTTCTTGGAGCGTCTTCTTTTTCATTTTTGTTTTGGTTTTTCGTTTGCTTGGTTTGCTTAGTTTTATGAATAAATTGGTTGGACCCCCTATTTCTTACATTGGTTTGCAAATAGTTTGGTTTGGTTTGGAAAAGAGTAGGAAAGTTCATTCTTATATGGTAAAAAGAGCTCGTTTTTGACTGTGGCCTATGCTTTGTCATGGCATGGTTGATATTGTTTTGGGTTTATGCTTAGTATTCTTTGCTGTAGCATGACTTGTTATAAACAATTGAGATTGCTTAATGTGCCTTGGATGAATCATGCGTTGTTTTAGCATATTAAAGCATATTATAGTGGTATTCTCCTTTGATGCTTTATTTGGATTGACTTGGCGCATGCTCACACCATGTTATGACTATCTCAAGTCACCATATCCTTTATGATACTTTAGTTTTCAACTTGTAGTATCATTTTATGCTTTGATCAATGATGTTTTGTCGCTCTACATGATTATGGCCATTATTGCTCTCTTAGTTTGTCGCTCCCAGTCTTTTGCTAGCCTCCACAACCAAGTATGAGTTCCACTCATGCATCCAACTCCCTAAACCAAGTTATTCCAAAGATTCCACCATACCTACCTACTAGCTTATGCTATTCCAAGTATATTCATGCTTTTGTTTACCTTCCAAATTAAACTTGTTATGAGAAAACTAGTGATTAAAGCTCTCACGAACTTGATGGCACACTTTACTTTTCTTGTCCTTAATAAACTTGAATCATTGTGTCGTCTATGTTGTATATGCTTGCACTTATTTGTTGGGAATTAGAAGAACCATGCTTTCATGGGGAACGCTTTCAACATTGCACTTGGTACTTGTACCTAGTTGATATCATGCTCTTTTGTATATGGATGTCGTCAGTGTGAAATGAAAGGGGAGCCTGTAAGTCCATGGAGTTATGTATATGTGTTAGAGAACGCACAGGCATTGGTCTAATCCATGCCGACATGGTGGAAACCTGCAAGATAACCATAATGAGCTGTCTATGAAGCATTCTTCTTATAAAAAAGAGTCCTATATTGAGAAAAAGAGAAAAGAAAAAAGATTATGAAAAGAGGAAAGAGAGAAAAAAGCACCATATTCCCATGGTAAATAAGAAGATTGCTGAGATGCTTGTTGTCTGCTTGCCTTGTCATTTTGATATGGGGATTCTTCCGTATCATCGGGCAAGGGGTACCCCGTTGGCGGTTCTCTATGATACACATGTACTTACGATGACAAGAACTTACCGGTGACTAAACTTGAGTAGCATGAGGAGCGGCCCTCATATACAAGGGACATGAGATTTCTAACTTATACTTCGTCCAGCATGTACACCGTAGTTTGTTCACTTTAACCTTAATCACTTCAAGATGCTTATGATAGGGGCAATGAGAGCTGAAAGTTATAAGTACCATATTTTTTGGAAGCTCTTTATGAGACTTGAATCCCTACTTCATTTTATAAAAAGGCCTTTCTTCCACCATTATATTGAGTCTCCACCTTCTACCTTTATGCACCTACTTTGAGAGCATAGTGGCCATTCTTAGTTCTATGTGCATTGTCCCAAGACTAGTTGATTGATGCATAACTTGATATTGCTTGTTTTAAACTATTTGTAACTAGTCACTCTTATGAACTTTGAAGGTGTCCTATGCATTTACATTTGCTACTCTATTGAGGGACAAGCTGAATACTATTATGCTATGTTTTCTTTATGTGAAACAAACAAACTGAAGGGGTTTCGCAGCATAGTAAATCAAAATTTTCTACGGAAGCGAACAGAGGGAAAGCCAAGATCTAATCTAGGAGATGCAAACAACGAGAGAGATTGGATTAGATCTTCATACCCTTGAAGATTCGCCTGGGTGAGCGTTAAATCGGGCGTGGGTGATGTAGTCGTGCTACTTCTCCTCCTCGCGATCCGATCCGATCTAGCACCACAAGTGGCGGTGCCTCCGTGAGATGCACTGCGTCACCTCGGCGTCTCCTCCTTCCTCGGACCAGCAAGTATGGTGGAGAGATGGATTGGATCTACAACACGACGACGTGGTGTATATGGTGGAGAATTTCTGCAGCAGGGCTTCGCCTACAAACAGTCGGGAGGGAGAGAGGAGGGCAGCAGGGCAACTAGGGTTTGGAGGAAGGTGTGTGGTAGGGGGGAGGGGGCGCACCAGCCCTCTATATATAGAGGGGGGTTGCGGCTAGCCCTTGCCCATCCTCCAAGCCTATCTCTAGTTTAAACGATTTAAACTCTCCCTTATCTAGAAATCCTATCTCTAGTTTAAACGAGTTTAAACTTATCTAGGATCGGCTAGGCCCTATGGGGCCTTGTGCCCCTGGCCCAATGCGGCCAGGGCACTCCCTCATAGGCGCATGCCCCTCCCGGAAGGTGGGACCACGTTGGCCCCCTTCCGGAAGGTTCTAAAGCTTAGGTACAATACCGATTAATCCGGAACAATTCCGAACTCCAAAAACTGCACTGCCTTATATGAATCTTATTCTCCGGACCATTCCGGAACCTCTCGTGATATCCCAGATCCCATCCGAGACTCCGAACAAAAATTCATAAACCAATTATCCAATCTATCCTAGCGTCGAGACACGTTAAGTGTGTGACCTGAGTTCGAGAATATGCGGACATGATCTTCTATCAATAATCAGCGGGTGCAGGCACCCATATTGACTCCCACACATTCATCGATGATCATATCGGATGAACCACGATGCCAGGATTCAATCAATCCCATATATATATTCCCTTCGTCTCGCGATATTTTACTTGCCCGAGATTCGATCGTCGGTATCGTCATACCTAGTTCAATCTCGTTCACAGCAAGTACTTTACTCGTTTCGTAATCCAATATCACTTTCTGATTAACTTCTTAACCACATGCTTGCAAGCGGTGTTGATATCGATTACCGAGTGGGCCCAAAGCATATCTCCCCGACTTGGGAGGGACAAATCCCATCTCGATACATACAACCCAACAGATACTTTCCGATCACCTGAGAGACACCTTTATGATCACCCTCTCATAGGATGACGTTTGATGACCTCAAAGCTTTCTTCCGATACCAGGGAGTTGCATCATCTCATGGTCTAAGGAATATAATATTTGACATAAGAAAAGCTTCGCAAAGACGAACACGATGACACGATCTAATTGCTTCGCTTAGTTTGGGTCTGTCCACCATGTCATTCTCCCAATGATATGATCTCATTATCAATTGACAACTCATGGCTATGGTTAGGAAACCTTAACCATCATTGATCAATGAGCTAGTCCATAGAGGCGTACTAGGGACACGGTGTTGTTCACAAACCACACAAGTATTAATGTTTCCGCTTAATACAATTCTAGCATGGAATATAAACTTTATCATGAACAAGAATTATAATAATAACATCTTTATTATTGCCTCTAGGGCATAATTCTAACAGTCTCCCACTTGCACTAGAGTCAATAATCTAGTTTACATTTGGCAACAATCTCACACCCATGGCACTGAGGTGCTGATCATGTTTTACACGTGGAAGAGGTTTAGTCAAGGGATCTGCGAGATTCAGATCTGTATGTACTTTGCTGATCTTCAGATCTCCATCTGCTATATAATCTCGGATTATATGAAACTTGCGGTTGATATGCTTGGTCTTTGGATGATATCTTGGTTCCTTAGCGAGTGCTATGGCGCCAGTGTTGTCACACAATATCTCTAGTGGGTCCAATGCACTTGGAACCACGCCAAGCTCAGTGATGAAGTTTCGATCCAAACTCCTTCACTTGACGCTTCTGCGGCAGCCATGTATTCCGCTTCTCTCATAGATCCCGCGATCACGCTTTGCTTGTAGCTTCTCCAACTCACGACTCCTCCATTCAAAATATACACGTATCCTGTCGAGATTTACAATCATCCTTGTGTCGATTCGAAACTAGCATCGACGTAACCTTTTCTGACGAGTGTTCATCACCCCCATAGACTAAGAACATTTCTTTAGTCCTATTTAGGTACCTTAGGATGTTCTTCACGGCTGTCCAGTGTTCCACTCCTGGATCACTTTGATATCTGCTCGTCAAACTAAAAGCATTGGACACATCCGGTCTAGTACACAGCATGGCATACATGATGGAACCTATGGCGAGGCATAAGGCACTTTGCTCATAGCTTCCCTATCATTTACCGTAGCTGGACACCGAGCCTTGCTCAATATCTTACGACAACATAGGCCTTTGAACCTTTCAATGCCTTATCCATTCGAACCTTTTCGAACTTTGTCTAGGTATGTACTCTGGCTGAAAGCTATCAAGCGTCTTTGTCTATCTCTATAGATTTTGATGCCCAATATATAAGCAGCTTCACCTAGGTCTTTCATTGAAAAACACTTGTTCAAATAACTCTTCACATCGTTAAGCATGTTGATGTCATTTCCAATAATCAATATGTCATCCACATATAGTACCGTAAAGCGTCCGAGCTCCCACTCACTTTCTTGTAGATGCAAGCTTAGAGCAATTTGGAACAAATCCAAAGCTCTTGATCACTTGATCAAAGCGAAGGTTTCAACTCCGAGATGCTTGATCCATAAATGGAACGCTGAAGTTTGCATACTTTATCAGCATCCTTAGGATCGACAAAACCTTCGGGTTGCATCATATACAACTCTTCATCAATGTTGCCATTGAGGAAAGCACTCTTGACATCCATTTGCCATATTTCATAATCATGAAACGCAGCAATTGCTAATAAAATCTGAATGGACTTAAACATCGCTACGGGAGAGAAAGTCTCATCGTAGTCAACACCTTGAACTTGTCGAAAACCTTTCGCAACAAGCCGTGCTTTATAGACGGTAACATTACCATCCGCGTCCGTTTTCTTCTTGAAGATCCATCTGCACTCAACGTCCTTTCGGTCGCTAGGAGGGTCCACCAAAGTCCATACTTGGTTTTCGCTCATGGATCCCAATTCGGATTTCATGGCTTCTAGCCATTTCTCAGAGTCTGGGCTCATCATCGCTTCCTCATAGTTCGTAGGTTCACTGTCTTCTACTAACAAGACAGTCAAGACAAGGTTGCCGTACCACTCAGGAGGGGCACGCGACCTTGTCGACCTGCGACGTTCAGTAGCAGCATCGTACGAAGATTCCTGATCCTTATCATTAGCTTCCTCTATTATTGGTGCAGGCGGCACTAGAACAATTTCAGGTGCTGCGCTACTCTCCAATTCAAGAGAAGGTTCAACAACCTCGTCTAGCTCTACTTTCCTCCCACTCAATTCTTTCGAGAGAAACTCCTTCTCAAGAAAGGAACCGTTCTTTGCGACAAACACTTTGCCTTCGGTTCTGTGATAGAAGGTATACCCAATAGTTTCCTTAGGGTATCCTATGAAGACGCATTTCTCCGCTTTGGGTTCGAGCTTGTCCGGCATCAACTTCTTGACGTAAGCTTCGCATCCCCAAACTTTAAGAAACGATAACTTAGGTTTAGCACCAAACCACAGTTCATACGGTGTCGTCTCAACGGATTTAGATGGAGCCCTATTTAAAGTGAATGCAGCGGTTTCTAATGCATAACCCCAAAATGATAACGGCAAATCAGTAAGAGACATCATCGATCGGACCATATCTAATAGGGTTCGATTCCGGCTCGAGACACACCATTGCGTTGTGGTGTTCCGGGTGGCGTGAGTTGTGAAAGCGATTCCACTTGCTTTGAGATGCGTGAGAAAATCATAACTCAAATATTCGCCCCCATGATCGGATCGTAGAAACTTAATCTTTCGATTCGATGTTTCTCCACTTCATTCTGAAATTCTTTGAACTTTTCAAACGTTTTAGATTTATGTTTCATTAAATAGATATACCCATATCTACTTAAGTCATCGGTAAAAGTGAGAAAATAGCGATATCCACCGCGCGTCAAAACACTCATCGGTCCGCATACATCGGTATGTATGATTTCCAACAAGTCCGTTGCTCGCTCCATCATACCGAGAAGCGGGGTTTTGATCATTTTGCCCATGAGGCATGGTTCGCATGTGTCAAATGATTCAAAATCAAGAGACTCCAAAAGTCCATCGAATGGAGTTTCTTCATGCGCTTTACACGAATATGACCTAGACAGCATTACCACAAATAAGTAGTATTATCACTATCTACTTTGCATCTCTTAGCCTCAATGTTATGGATGTGTGTTTCATCCCTTTAGATTTAGAAGAAATAAACCATTCACAAGAGGTGCATGACCATAAAGATGTTACTCATATAAATGAACAACCATTATTCTCGATTTAAATGAATAACCGTCTTGCAATAAACACGATCCAGAAATAATGTTCATGCTCAACGTAGGCACATAATAACATTTATTAAGGTTTAAAACTAATCCGAAGGTAAAACTAAGGAGGCGTCTACGCCATCACATCAACTCTTGATCCGTTGCCAGCGCATCGTCACCTCATCCCTCGCAAGTCTATTCCGTAGCTCTGTTTGAGTTACAAATATTAGCAACCCGTATCAAATACCGGGCACTACAACGAGGGCTAGTAAGGAAAACATCAATAACATGTATATCAAATATACCTTTGATGGTGCCAGCCTTCTTGTCCGCTAAGTACTTGGACGATTCGCTTCCAGTGACCCTTGTCCTTGCAATGGAAGCACTCGAGGTCCGACTTAGGACCGGACTTGAGCTTCTTCTCGGTGGGGAACGCAGCGCTTGTCGCCTTTCTTGAAGGGCTTCTTTGCACCTTTACCTTTCTTAAAGGAGGGCTTGTTGACCATCAACACATGATTATACTTCTTGATGTCCACCTCGCGACCTTCAGCTTTGCGAAGAGCTCGGTGATCGTATCGATGGAACCAATCTGATTATGAGTCACTACAAAACTTTTGTAGCTGGGAGGAGTGATTGCAGAACCTGTCAATCTTGAGCTCCTCTGGAATCTTGCAGTCCAGTTGCTCAAGGCGTTGAGTGTAGCCCGACATCTTAATAGCGTGCTCACTAACGGAACTCCCTTCCTCCATCTTGCAGTTAAAGAACTTCTCAGAGATCTCATATCTCTCGAGCGGGCTGAGTCTGAAACATGGTTTTCAACTCTTGAGAATCTCAAAGGGCCCGGATAGTTTTCAAAAGCGATTTTGAAGTTCGGTTCCATAGCAAACAACATGGTGCTCTTAATCACACCATAATCATCTTTCTTGCGCCTGATAGACAGCTTTCTCATCGGCGCTTGATTGCGGAGGGTTACCTAACGCTTTCTCAAGGACATAGTCCTTTTGACCGCCAGAGAGAATGATTCTCAGATTGCGGAACCAGTTGGTGAAGTTAGACCCATTGTTCTTAAGCTTTTCTTTCTCAGCAAAAACGTTGAAGTTGAAGTTGGACTTAGCCATGTGATCTACAATATTTGCAAGTACAAATTAGACTATGTTCATGATAACTAGTTCAACTTTTAATCAAATTACTAGATGAACTCCCACTAAATTCAACATCCCTCAAGTTGTTTAGTGAACATGATCCAAATTCACCACACCTAATCCGATCTTCACGAGAAGAGATGTGGCTTCAATGGTGGACAACGAAGTGTCGATCATATCATTCATATGACTCATGCTTAACCTTTCGGTTCATGTGTTCCGAGGCCATGTCTGTACATGCTAGGCTCGTCAAGTCAAACCCAAGTATTTTCGCGTGTGCAAAACTGGCTTGCACCCGTTGTATGTGAGCGTAGAGTCTATAGCACCCGATCATCACGTGATGCTTGGACACGACGAACTTTCGCAACGGTGCATACATGGGGAGAACACAGTTTTTATCTTGATCTTTTAGTGAGGAATCATCTTATAATGCTACCGTCGCGATCTAAGCATAATAAAGATACATAAAAGGATAAACATCACATGCATATAACTTTATGTGACATGGTATAGCCAATCTTCGCGCAACGATCTCCATCTTGTGCGTTCCGGCATGATCTCCATCACTCCACCATGATTGCCTCCACCACGAATAGCAACTACAACTATTGCTAACTACTTAGCGATAAAGTAAAGCTATTACATGGCGTATAAGAAGTTGACACATGGGTCATACACAATTATAAAGACAACCATATGGCTCCTGCCGGTTGTGTACTCATCGACATGCAAGTCGTGAAACATTACAAAACATGATCATCGCATACAATATACACATCACATCTTGGGCCATACCATATCACGAAAACACTCCTGCAAAAACAAGTTAGACGCCTCTACTTTGTTGTTGCATGTTTTACGTGGCTTATGGGAGTAGATGCTAAGTACGTTTCGTACCTACGGAAAGCGACAACGGTGATATTTTGGTTGCCAAACTCAGTGTTAATCCCATGACAACTATAGTGAGAGAAATCGGCATCCACCGCATGTGTGGAACAAGCCACACGTCAAGTGCGGGCGGTCATGACGGCGTCAGCGTAAGGTTGGCCTGGACCGCTTCAATCTCACTATCCGCGTCATAAGAAGAACACAAACAAGAGGCTTGCAACAGAAAACATCAACGCCGCAACAACCATGTTGCGTTCTACTCGTGAATCACATCTACGCATAGATCTAGCTCGATACCATCAAGGGGTTTCGCAGCATAGTAAATCAAAATTTTCTACGGAGCGAACGGAGGAAAGCCAAGATCTAATCTAGGAGATGCAAACAACGAGAGATTGGATTAGATCTTCATACCCTTGAAGATTACGACAGTGAACGTTAAATCGGGCGTGGGTGATGTAGTCGTACTGCTTCTCCTCCTCGCGATCCGCTCCGATCTAGCACCACACGTGGCGGTGCCTCCGTGAGATGCACACGTGCAGCACCTCGACGTATCCTCCTTCCTCGGACCAGCAAGTATGGTGGAGAGATGGATTGGATCTACAACACGGCGTGGTGTATATGGTGGAGAATTTCTGCGTGAGGCTTCGCCTACAAGCGATCGAGAGGGAGAGAGGAGGGCAGCAGGGCAACTAGGGTTTGGAGGAAGGTGTGTGTGGGGAGGGGGCGCACCAGCCCTCTATATATAGAGGGGGGTGCGGCCAGCCCTTGCCCATCCTCCAAGCCTATCTCTAGTTTAAACGATTTAAACTCTCCCTTATCTAGAAATCCTATCTCTAGTTTAAACGAGTTTAAACTTATCTAGGATCGGCTGGGCCCTATGGGGCCTTGTGACCCAATGGCCAGGACACTCCCTCATAGGCCCATGCCCCCTCCCGGAAGGTGGGACCACGTTGGCCCCTTCCGGAAGGTTCTAAAGCTTCGGTACAATACCGATTAATCCTAACAATTCGAACTCCAAAACTGCCTTGCCTTATATGAATCTTATTCCGGACCATTCCGGAACCTCTCGTGATATCCCGGATCCCATCCGAGACTCCGAACAAAAATTCATAAACCAATTATCCAATCTATCCTAGCGTCGAGACACGTTAAGTGTGTGACCCTGCGGGTTCGAGAATATGCAGACATGATCTTCTATCAATAATCAACAGCGGGGTCTAGGCACCCATATTGACTCCCACACATTCATCGATGATCATATCGGATGAACCACGATGCTAGGATTCAATCAATCCCATATATATATTCCCTTCGTCTCGCGATATTTTACTTGCCCGAGATTCGATCGTCGGTATCGTCATACCTAGTTCAATCTCGTTCACATCAAGTACTTTACTCGTTCCGTAATCCAATATCACTTTGTGATTAACTCCTTAACCACATGCTTGCAAGCGGTGTTGATATCGATTACCGAGTGGGACCAAAGCATATCTCTCCGACTTGGGAGGGACAAATCCCATCTCGATACATACAACCCAACAGATACTTTCCGATCACCTGAGAGACACCTTTATGATCACCCTCTCATAGGATGACATTTGATGACCTCAAAGCTTTCTTCCGATACCAGGGAGTTGCATTATCTCATGGTCTAAGGAATATAATATTTGACATAAGAAAAGCTTCGCAAAGACGAACACGATGACATGATCTAATTGCTTCGCTTAGTTTGGGTCTATCCACCATGTCATTCTCCCAATGATATGATCTCATTATCAATTGACAACTCATGTCTATGGTTAGGAAACCTTAACCATCATTGATCAATGAGCTAGTCCATAGAGGCGTACTAGGGACACGGTGTTGTTCACAAACCACACAAGTATTAATGTTTCCACTTAATACAATTCTAGCATGGAATATAAACTTTATCATGAACAAGAATTATAATAATAACATCTTTATTATTGCCTCTAGGGCATAATTCCAACACAAACGTCTTGCAAAGCATTGTTATTCATGAATCTTTTGTTTGTGCCTTTTCATGTTGCATCATAGTTTCTTTGCTTATTGCTAGAACTTTGTCTTTCATGTTATGATTGAAGTACTATGATCCCAGCTTTGAATGTTTTACAAATACTTTGATCAAGTCTTTGATGGTGCATGTCACCTCAAAAATTATTCTTTCTTTTTATCACTTACCTACTCGAGGACGAGCAGGAGTTAAGCTTGGGAATTTTGATACGTTGCAAATGTATCTATAATTTTTGATGTTCCATGCTTGGTTTTATCCACTTTGTTATGTTTTGTCCACACTTTGGAGTACTTTTCATATGATTTCTTGGACTAACCTATTAACAAGAGCCACAGTGCCAGCTGCCTGTTTTCTGCTATTTTTGGTTCCAGGAAAGTCAAAAAATGAATACTCTCGGAATTAAACAGGACAAAAGCCAAAGTGCCTATTTTTCCGGAAGTCATCAGATGCCAGAATACGAGACGGAGAGGGGCCAGAGGCTGGCCACACCACCTGGCCGCGCGGCCAGGCTTGGCCCGCGCCAGGGGGTGGTGTGGTGGCCCCTGGCACCCCCTCGGCCTCCCCTTCCATCTATATATTGCCCTCGGGACAAAAACCCTAAGTACCCAATCAAAAATCCACGAAAGAGTCTGTAGCCGCCGTCATCTCCATCCCTAGATCAGGAGGGATCTGAAGCTCTTCCCGGCACCTGCCGGTGAGGGGAATTCACCCTAGAGGCCTTCTTCATCACCATGCAAGCCTCCGGTGTGATGCGTGAGTAGTTCATCCTTGGACTATGGATCCATGTAGTAGCTAGATGGCTGGTTCTCCTCCTTTGTGCTTTCATGTTTAGATCTTGTGAGCTCCGTTCATGATCAAGATCATCTATTTGTAATTCTGCATGTTGTGTTTGCGGGGATCCGATGGATATTGAGATGCTATTTCAGATTGATTATTGATTCTATCATGTCTTTGTTATTTGTGATCTTGCATGCTTTCCATTGTTAGTAGCTATCTTGGCCAAGTAGATGCTAGCAACTCAAAGAGTTAGTATTTATGCTCGATATTGGGTTCATGCCTCTGGTAATCTGGGGAAGTGACAGAAATCTCTAAGGTACTAGATGTGCTGTTGCTACTAGGGAGAAAACAACAATCCTTTGTTCATAGAACAATCGTATTGTCTACTTTACACGCAGTTCGTAAAGCAATAATTTGTTGCTTGCAAGTTAATACTGGAGGGGCTTCGGATGATAACCTGAAGGTGGATTATTAGTCATAGATGCAGTTGGATTTCGGTCTATGTATAATGTTGTAATGCCCAATCAAGTTCCAAAGGAGTCAAGATGATTAGTATATGCATGTATTGCTTTCTCGATGTTTATCAATTGCCCCGCTGTAATTTGTTCACCCAGCATGTTATCTATCTTAAAGAGAGCCACCTCTAGTGAACTATGGATCCCGGTCCTTTTCTTTACATACAATCTACGATCTTTTACTGCTTTATGTTTACTTTCTGCAAACTTTTACTTCTTTCCATTCGATACGTTTAATCCTTTGTTTTCCGCAAAACACGGTGAGATTGACAACCTCATCGCAAGTTGGGGACAAAGTTCTGTGATTGTGTTGTGCAGGTCTCCACGTTGCTACTAGCACCGGTAGTGCGCCCTGCCAAAGCTCAGCTAGTAACACCTTTGGGGTGTTTCCTTGCTCCTACTGGTTCGATTAAACCTTGGTTTCATACTGAGGAAACTTGCTGCTGTGCTCTGATACGTCCAAAACGTATCTACTTTCCCGAACACTTTTGCTATTGTTTCCCCTCTATACTTGTGTAATTTGGATGCAACTAATGCGGACTGACGCTATTTTCAGCAGAATTGCCTTGGTGTCTACTTTTTGTGCAGAAAATCAACTATCAGGAAAAATCCCGGAAAAAATGTCAAAAATCCTATTTCACCCGAAGACTCAGAGCTGAATCTGAGGCGGAGAAGAGCCAGGTGGCCACACCACCTAGTGGCGCGTGCCAGCCGGGCCGCCAGGTGGTGGTGGGCCCCTGCACCCCTCGGCCTCTCTCTTCGCCTATAAGGAGCCTTCTTGAAGGGAATATGCCCGAGAGGCAATAATAAAGTGGTTATTATCTTATTCCATGTTTATGATAAATGTTTATTTTACATGCTAGAATTGTATTGATCGGAAACATCAATACATGTGTGTTTAATAAACAAAAAGGGTTCCTAGTTCTGCCTCTCTTATAGACTAGCTTGTTGATTAACAAGATGATCAAGGTTTCCTGATCATGGACATTAGATGTTGTTAATAACAAGGTCACACCATTGGTGGAATGATGTGATGAACATGCATCCGAAGTATAGCATTACGATCAAAGTCATTATGTTTATATTGCTATAACATCATACGAAGTAATCTTTATCCTTAGACCATGAGATCATGTTAATTGCTAACACCGGAAGAGTATCTTGATAACATCAAATGTCACACCGTAACAGGGTGACTATAAAGATGGGTTCAGTGCTACGAAGGTGTTATGTTGAGGCTCATGGATCAAGAGTGGGATTTGTCCATCCCGATGACGGATAGATATACTCTGGGCCCTCTCGGTGATATCACGTTGAAATAGCTTGCAAGCAAGTGATGTGATCACTAGAATGTTATATTACGGGAACGAGAAAAGAGTGCATGTCGGTAACGAGATCAAACTAGGTATGGAGATATCGATGATCGAATCTCGGACATGTAATATATCACGGGACAAAGGGATTTAGTTACTAGCGTTAAAGGTTCTCACGATCACAGAAGTCATAGTTGAATGTGTAGGTCGATTATGGATCTCCGTGTCCATTGCTGATTATTGATCGGAGAGGGTCGATCATGTCTCGCATTATTCATGAACCGTAGGGTGACACACTTAAGGGATACCGACACCATTTGGAGCAAATATGTTTCACATAAAGATTTAAGAAAGCGCTGGAATTATTTCAATAGACACCGAAACTGTTTCGGGTGAAATTGCTGAAATTGGTTCTGCATGTAATATTGAAATGTTGCAGGGGGTTTTATGTGAATGTTTGTTAATTAAAGTAATTAACAAAATTCTGAATAAAAATAATAAAAGAGTTTTATTAAATGAGAGAGCATTAAATTTGGAGAAATTTAATGCATTTAAAGTGGAGACTTTAAAAGAGAATGTGAAGGGGCAAATTTATGTGGAGGGAGTTACCACCAGATGGTGCTTAGCACGGGTAGTACACATATGTTTATACGTGGGCGATGATGATCATGTTATTGCATCTTCTATGTATTTTGGATATTGGTGGCATAGTGGGATGAAGCGGCCCTGACCAACCTTACATGTCATCGTACATGAGACCGGTTCCACGACTGAAATGCAACTTGTTTTGCATAAGTGACTATCGGGTGTCTGTCTCTCCTACTATAGTCAATATCTGATTTACAACGAGTTGCTAATAACTTAGTTATCCTCGTGGTGGTTCATGTTCGTAGGTAAGAACGGTTCTATCTCCGAAAGCCCTAAGCCACGTAAAACTTGCAATTGATAAATTAGAGGCGTCTAGTATTGATATGGTATTGTTGTAAGTAGATGTATGATAGATACTCTTACAACACACTCAACGTGTAAGTTCCATAGACCTTGGCCTTACACACAAAGGAATGATAGAGATCATACCACGATGCAAGTGATAGAGATCAAATGCATGGACCATATCATCTCACTTTACACATTAGATGTTAGCATCTTATACTGCTAGTTTGGCGCTTTCTATAGCATTTTAAGATGATCCCTCTTTTAGATATCAAGATAAAAAATGTGTTCTTCCTTAAGTATGCACCGTTCTATGGATCGTGTTTCGAGACATCACGTGATGATCGGGTGTTCTCAACTCTACGTTTTCATGCAACGGGTGTAAGATAGTTTTACACACGCGAATACTAAGGTTCTTACTTGGCGAGCCTAGCATGTACAGACATGGCCTCAGAACACGGACCGAAAGGTTAAGAATGAGTCACATAGTTGATGTGATGACCATATTGATGATCGCCTTTGAAGATACACCGACTCACGTGATGATCGGACTTGGTGTAGTGGATTTGGTTCATGTAATCACCAAAAAGGCACGAGGGATATCGTTTTTGAGTGGGAGTTTATTTCTAATTTGGATTAGTCGAACTCAATTTGTCATAAACTAAATCGAAGTGAATTTGCATAATTTGTTGTAGTCATTCGCATATGTTCACTACCTTATGCTTAGTTTTTATTTGAGATAATAGAACTATAGAATTCTGGATATTTACTTTACGAACTGGTATCATATTGTTTTGAATGTCAATTTAAAGTTTATAAGTCCTATTGCAAACTTTCAGCAAACTCTATTTACTCCATGAAGTTTAATAAGTAGTATTAAATCAAGAGTAAGAATTCCAATGTTAGTATCTAAAGTATCATGTTTGCCTCCATGATTATTGATATTCAAAAAGTTGTTTTAATATCAAGATTATATTGGAGCTGAAAATTGTTTCAAAAACCATCATGTGTGAAAGATATTGTGATATCTGAAACAAAGTTTTTGGTTGCATTATGATAGAGTATAATTTAGAAAAATACATGTTCTCATATTGTATGAAAATTTGTGAAGGATGGAGATGCTAGGCATCCGAATCTACCAAAAAGGTTTTGGGAACTGATATTATACTCACGATTCTTCCTTATAGGCTATAGTAGCTTGATCATGAAAGTTGTCATGATAAGGATGAATAGAAGATGTAAGTAAAATGTTTACTACACTAATAGATTACTAAAGAATGGATTTTTGAAAGAACACCAAACATTTGATGATGGTGATCCACTTCAAAGTGCAAGTCCAAAGGTATTAGTATTTGACTATATAAGCTTTGTACTATGTGTCATGTGAATGACACCACTATTGATGTTGATAGATTCTTTTAAAAGAAAAGGAATTGCTGAAAGAGAATCTATAAAATATTTGGCAGAAAATAAAAGGTTGGAGATGTCCAACTTAGGTATATAGAAGATATACATGTTATGGCTATATTCCTTGCTTGTTAAACAATGTGGTTCTTAGGTATTGGATACCGGTATTGGATACCGAATTGGTTGGTATGAAGTGTCATACAGGACAACGCGATTCATGAACTACAATGGCCTAAGTAACTAGCAAGAGAATGAGTGATGATGTTCATCGAAAACAAATAAAGTGTTATTGTGTTTTTCGTTGTCATCAAACCAAGCCTTCAAGATTTGTTTAAATAATTGTTGTTTTGTTCCGGTATTATGAGAACAATGGCTGTTCAAATAATTACCGTATTCCATAAAGGATGGATGAACTTTTACAAGTCTAGTTGGAGAAATAACATCCATAAACACTATTGCTAAAATGTCGCAAGACAAATGATTGAAAGATCACTTATGAAGTGACATCGTTGTTTGAATTATATTTGAAAGAAAACATGAAGAAACTCCATGTTGATGGAATTTTGGAGTCCTTGATTTTGATCAATTGACGCATGTGAGACTTTCCTCGAGATAATTGAAACTCCGTTCATAGGCCAAAAAGGAATGGATGACTAGCTTATTGGAAATTGTGCATGCTGATATGCATAAGTCCATTATGTGTAGCCATATGCGATGGATCTTTTTGCTTCATATGCTTTCTTCAAGAATTTGAGTGAATATATATGTATATTTACTTAATAAGGAATAAGTATGAAACATTTGAAAGTTGTTCAAAGACTTTCGAGATGAAGTGAAAAATCATTGTAACAAGAAAATAAAGAGTTTATGATTCGATCATAAAGGAAGATATTTGAGTTACATGTTTAGCAAAAACACCTAAGACTTGAGGAATTGTTCCATGATTTGTGTTTCCCGATAAACCATAGGAGTATGGCATATTCGAGAGATAAAATCAAACCATGTTTGACATGGTAAGATCAAGGGTGTCATTTATAAAACTGCCATTATGTTTTAAGGATTGAAGCTTTAGAGACTACCGCTTTTACACTGAAAAGAGCACCATCGTGATCCATTGAAATGACACCATATGAGTTATGGTTTGGGATAAAACCCGAATTGTCTTTTCTTAAATTTTGGTATGCTATGCATAAGTAAAATGTTTACAACCAAAGTCGGATAAGCACGTATTTGTAGGTTATCCCAAAGAATTTGTTGGGAATTTCTCCATAACACCGAGGACAAAATAGTTTGTTACTTGGAACGTCAAGTTTCTTGAGAAGGAATTTTTCGTGAAAAGTTAAGTGGGAGGACAATAGAACTTTGATAAGGTTGTTGAACCTTAGCTATATGTGCTAAATGGCATGGCGCGGAAAGTGTCGATTGGCGGCCACAATGCTCATGGCTCTCGTGATTACAAAAGGTGTGATCTCAGAGATTAGAGTTCCTATAGAACCGTGTGGGTCGGTAAGAATCAAATAGTAAGATTTGATAAACAAGTCGTTATTGTTTTGACAATGATGAACCGACTACATGCAAAGAAGCGATGATGGGCCCTGACTCCATAAAATGACTAGAAGTCATAGAATCCGTGATAGTATCCATACACGAGAAATCAAGTTTCTGAACTTGGAAGACCCTCCGGGAAGGTGTGAAGCCTATCGGTCGTGTTTGGATCTATAAAGAAATAAACATGGATGTTTGACATCTATGAAATAGTCGACATGTCGGAAAGAAGTTTACGGCAATGTTCAAGGAGTTGACTATGACAAGATATGATCTTTCATAGCGATATATAGTCTTGACGGATTAATGTAGCAACCACTACATATAATTTGGTATATGGTAGTTGAATAAACAAAAACAAGGTTCTTCTAATAGAACGGTAACCTAGGACATGTACATGACATGGTCCGAAGGGTTTTGTTAATTCAAAGGGTGCTAAAGGGGCATGTAAACTCCAATAGTTGAAGTAAGCATAGCGGAGTTGGCATCTTCACCATGATGAAACTGTTAAAAGAGTTTAAATTCATCGGAGATGATGAAGATGCTTGCATTTGCAAGAAATTAAGTGGGAGCACTGAGACATATTTCTAATACATTATGTAGAGGACATATTGTTGATTGGAAATGATGTATCTTGAATTGACACAAGTTAAGGATTTCATTAAAATAAGATTTCGATGAAAGACTTGGGCAAACCAGGAATATTTGGCATCAATATCTATATGGATAGATTAAGGCGCAAATATGGTTGTGCCAGACATACATATATGAGATATTGAAAGAGTTCAATATGGAAACAAAAAGAAAGGTTCTTGCTGCATGGAAAGAATTGTATCAAGATTCGAGTGTTTTGACACTTGGTGAGTAAAATCACATGAAGATTTTGATCGATTATACCATGATATGTATATATCCAGAATGTCCTATGCTCTAAACATTATGAGCATATACCAGAATGATTCATAAGATGATCATTGGACAATAGTAAAGATATTCTTATGAGCTTTGGAAGAACTAAGAATATATCATGTATAAGTGACAAATAGTTAAAGGTAGTTCATTGTAAAGTGTTACATTGATACTAGTTTTGTCACAAGATACAAATTAAATTTATCTCAATTCAGACTATAGGTGGCACAATATAATGGAAAGGATGTTCCATGATGGATTTGGATGAGTTCCAAAGTTGAGATATTGTGACGGATACTACAACAAAAGGCTAAGTATATGACTGCTATAGTAGCAGCATAGGAGGGCATTTGTGTTAAGTAGTTTGTTATCAAACTAGGTGTGGTTCAAAGTGGGCTAATACTATGAAGATATATTGTGTGACAATAATATCAACATATTTAAACCCGAACGGACTAAAAGTCTCACCAGAGGACCAAATTTATACAATGCCATCTCATTTGAGAATGAGTGATGTGTAGAGACGCAAAGACATGCAAATACACACGCACCTGAAACTGTCACATCCGGAGATTATGTTAACCACTAGCAATAGCGTATATGCAACACCAGAAAGCCATAGGTGTTCAATACGCAAAGTTTTTCAAACTAGATTATTGACTAGTGCAAGTGGGAGACTGAAGGGAATATGCCCGAGAGGCAATAATAAAGTGGTTATTATCTTATTCCATGTTTATGATAAATGTTTATTTTACATGCTAGAATTGTATTGATCGGAAACATCAATACATGTGTGTTTAATAAACAAAAAGGGTTCCTAGTTCTGCCTCTCTTATAGACTAGCTTGTTGATTAACAAGATGATCAAGGTTTCCTGATCATGGACATTAGATGTTGTTAATAACAAGGTCACACCATTGGTGGAATGATGTGATGGACATTCATCCGAAGTATAGCATTACGATCAAAGTCATTATGTTTATATTGCTATAACATCATACGAAGTAATCTTTATCCTTAGACCATGAGATCATGTTAATTGCTAACACCAGAAGAGTATCTTGATAACATCAAACGCGTCACACCGTATGCAGGTGACTATAAAGGTGGGTTCGATTACGAAGGTGTTATGTTGAGGCTCATGGATCAAGAGTGGGATTTGTCCATCCCGATGACGGATAGATATACTCTGGGCCCTCTCGGTGATATCACATTGAAATAGCTTGCAAGCAAGTGATGTGATCACTAGAATGTTATATCACGGGAACGAGAAAAGAGTGCATGTCGGTATAAAGATCAAACTAGGTATGGAGATACCGATGATCGAATCTCGGACATGTAATATATCGCGGGACAAAGGGATTTAGTTACTAGCGTTAAAGGTTCTCACGATCACAGAAGTCATCATTGAATGTGTAGGAGTCAGTATGGATCTCCAGGTCCCATTGCTGATTATTGATCGGAGAGGGGTCTCGATCATGTTTGCATTATTCGCGAACCGTAGGGTGACACACTTAAGGGATACCGACACCATTTGGAGCAAATATGTTTCAGATAAAGATTTAAGAAATGGCTGGAATTATTTCAATAGACACCAAAACTGTTTCGGGTGAAATTGCTACAATTGGTTCTGCATGTAATATTGAAATGTTGCAGGGGGTTTTATGTGAATGTTTGTTAATTAAAGTAATTAAAAAAATTCTGAATAAAAATAATAAAAGAGTTTTATTAAATGAGAGAGCATTAAATTTGGAGAAATTTAATGCATTTAAAGTGGAGACTTTAAAAGAGAATGTGAAGGGGTAAATTTATGTGGAGGGAGTTACCATCACATGAATGGAGGAGGTGAAGAGTCACCTCCTCCATGCGCCAAACCATGAAGGAGGGGCACCCCTCCTCCTATAAAAGGCCACCTCCTCACTTCTCACACACACCTCCTTGTGAAGGATCTCTCTCCCTCTAGTATTATTCCCCATGGTCTCGGATTAGCGAGATACATGTTCTGGTGGCTTTATCTCGAAAGGAGTTGCTGCTTCCACGCTTTGCTGGAGCGAGGGCGGAGGTTGTCGGTCTACGGCGTGTGTGCGATCACGGATGCACCGCTGCTGCGGTCTTGGACTTGGTGGTCTGAGCTGGATCGATGGACGTGCTGGAGCCGGACCTGCTGGACTTCATCACGATCTTGAGATCGGCAAGTGTACGACTACATCAACCATGAGTTCCTACTCGTTAACAAAGCTCGTTGTCTACGAGGGTAAGTTCTCGTTGGATGTATGTCCACCCGTTGCTTTGTACCTAGTAGATAGATCTTGGCGTGTAGTTCACACCGTAGGAAATTTTTTGTTTTCTATGCTGCAGACCCAACACTTCTGACCTAAAAACATCGGGGGGGGGGGTCGACGTTTTTCCAGAAGGAGTTCCGCTCCGCCGCCACCACCAGATTCCACGAAATTACACCAGAAACTCCGTTCTGGCACCCTGCCGGGACGGGGAATTGGAGGAGATCATCGCCATCATCATCACCATCGCTTCTCCATCAACCATCCATGTGTCCCCCATCTATGAGTGAGTATTCCCCCGCTGTAGGCTATGGGGATGGTAGGGATTGGATGAGATCATTCATGTAATGGCATTAGATTGTTAGGGCATGGTGCCTAGTATCTTTTATTAGTGCTTTATGACTTTGTTGCGACTTGTTGTGCTTAATGCTTGTCACTAGGGCCCGAGTGCCATGATTTCAGATCTGAACATGTTATTGATTCATTATGATAGTATTGTTTTTGGTCTTATCTACAAGTTGTGTACACACGTTGTTGTCCGGAACCTATGGCCCTGAAGTGACAGAAATCGGGATAACCGGAAGGGAATGGCTTTGATGTGAGGATCACATGTGTTCACGGAGTGTTAATGCTTTGCTCCGGTGCTCTATTAAAAGGAGCACCTTAATTGCTAGTAGTTCCCTAGAGGCCCGCTGCAAACGGGTGGCGGTGATTTAAAGATGTTGTGCAAGTTCTCATTGCGCACGTATGACTATATATGGAACACATGCCTAGGATTGTCTAGTACTTGGATGCTTTATCTTATTTATCGCAATTGCCCTATGTTCTGATTGCTATGTGAATTGTCTTGTCCATGCAACGCTCATCCATCCATCCCTATGCCTACCACACTCGAATCCATTGTTCTTCGCTTTTGTTACTACTGTCTTTGCTTTACTACTGCTGTTACTTTGCTATTCCAACTACAAAATTGTTGCTACTGATAAACTGCTGTGAGCAAGATTGTTTCCAGGTGTAGCTGAATTGACAACTCAGTTGTTAAGGCTTATAAATATTCTTCGGCTCCCCTTGTGTCGAATCAATAAATTGGGTTTCACTTCCCTCGAAAATACTGCGATACACCCCCTATACTTGTGGGTCATCAAGACTATTTTCTGGCACCGTTGCCGAGGAGCATAGCTTTATTTATCAAGTTCACTTGGATTCTCTATTGTTCGTTGTTATCCATCCATCACGGGTAAGTCTCGTGATGGCAAGGTTCCTATTTTACCATCCACTACAAGAAGAGGTACGGTTCTAAACACCTTTGCTGCTCTTGATTCACCGTCTGTTATGAGTAAGTTCCTTACACCACCACATACACATGCTACACACCGCTACTCGCTAAATCTGAAACTTCTGATGCTTATGCTGCTGCTTCTACTGTGCTTGATAAGAGTGGTTCATTAGGTCCTTTCCTAGATGCTACGATTGCTAGAACTATAGTTGGAAATATCGAAACTCCTAATGAAGACACTACCACACCTGTTAGCTCACGTGAGTCTAGTGAGAGTTATGATATTGAAGATGGTTATGTTGAGATGACCGATGAGTTTATTAAAGAATGTAAGAACACTCGTGATAGGAGCGCTGCTAAGAGTCTCCTGGAGAGGCGTACTATTAGACCCAAATTATCTTCTGTTGAGTTTGCTGCTTCTCCCATAAACATTATAGATGAAGATTATGATTTCTCTCTCGATCTATCTTACATAGCTATTGTCGAGAAAGAACCTTTTTGTGGGACTAAGAATGAAAGTGCGGTAGCACATATGAATGAACTTTCTACCATGAGTGTCTTGTTTTCTGATGATATTAAGATGCGTACTTACTTTGTTGCTAAGATTTTCCCCTTTTCACTGAAAGGAGAAGCTAAAACTTGGTTTAGTAATTTACCTCCTGGATCTATTGATAGCCCTGAGTGCTTGATTAGTACTTTCCTGCAGAAATATTTTCCTCCCAATGCTAGACATGCTATTTGTAGGAACTTTTTGATTTTAAACAGGGAGAAAAAGAGGTATTGCCCGAATCTTGGGCAAGGTTTTGTGCTTTGATTCATGCACAGGCTGGAAGTCCATTACCTAAGAATGAGCTTCTTGATATATTTCATAATGGACTAACCAAAGAATCTAGGACATACCTAGATAGTTGTGCTGATTGTGTTTTCAGGAATAGGACTCCTAAGGAAGCTGAGGAATTAATGGCTAAAATAAGCAAGAATTATGAAGATTGGACTCCTCCTAAACAAGCTATACCTGAAGTAATCGTACCTGAACCATCTATTCCTGTGCCTATTTCAACATCAAAGAAGAGGGGAGTTATTGAATTAAATGATGAAGTGATGAAGGAAGCTAAGAAATGTCTTAAGGAGAAGGGAATTAAAGCTGCAGATGTCAAGAATTTACCTCCTATAGAAGAATTATGTAAGCCTATTCCCTACTCACCCACTATTGAGGTACACTCTCTCCAACACTTTGATGAAGGTGATATCCCTTACTCTAAACCTCCTGATCAATGCTTAGAAGAATTTGTGAGTGGATGAAGCCTTTATTCTTGCAAATTCCTTTGACTGATTCTATTAAATTGCCTCCTTACTCAAAGTATATGAAGGACATTGTCTCGAATAAAAGGAAGATCCCTAATGAAGAAATTTCTACTTTGCTTGCCAATTATTCCTTCAATGGTAAGGTTCCTAAGAAACTTGGAGACCCAGGGATTCCAACTATCCCTTGCTCTATTAAGAACAGTTATGTTAGAACCGCTTTGTGTGATTTGGGAGCTGGAGTTAGTGTTATGCCTTTCTCTCTCTATAAGAGGTTTCAACTTGAAAAATTAATACCAACTGATATATCTTTGCAAATGGCTGATAAATCTACCACTATTCCTGTGGGTATATGTGAGGATGTACCTGTTCAGGTGGCTCACAATTGCTTGATATTGACTGATTTTGTTGTGCTTGAAATGCCCGAAGATGATAATATGTCCATTATTCTTGGGAGACCTTTTCTTAATACTACAGGAGTTGTTATTAATTGTAATCAAGGAAAGGTGACCTTCAATGTTAATGACAAGGATCATACTATCTATTTCCCCAAGAAGATTGAAAGGACTTATGGTTTGAATTCAATTGAACATGTTGAGGGCATTCACGTTGGAGAAATATATTGTCCCATATGAAGAGAAAAAATTGAAACTATTATGATTGGGACCATTGCTATCAAGGTTGAGGTAACATAATCATTAGTGGAATACAAAGTTTTGTCTCATATGCAATTGTTTTGGTAGCAAGACTTGATCAACCTTGTTAACAAAAGGATTCCATTGAACAAAACAATGTTTTCATTATGATTATCTCCGTTTATTTCTATCCTTTGCATTTTAGTTTTTGCTTTCGTTTAGTTTTCTTTTTGTTGTTAGTTGCTTGCATGTTAGAACTTCTGTAGTTCTAGCCTAGTTTTTTCCTTGCATCATGTTTCCAAAAAAAGAAAAAAATCTGTCTCTCAGAAAAATCATTCTTCTATTTCTGAAAAATGCCCAAAGTGTCTCGAAAAATTCCAGAAAATTCATATTAAATTTTTACGTGAAAAAAGAGGCAGAGGAGTACCTGGGAGGTACCAGGGGGGTCCACCAGGCAGGCACACCACATGGTGGCGTGGCCAGCCTTGGGTGGCGCCATGCCCTGGTGTGGGCCACCTTGGCCCCCACTAACTCTCTCACCTACCACTTTCTTCTCTCTCCCGAGTAAGCTCCAGTTCATATCTCAAAATCGTGTTCTTGCTGTGCTTGCTCTCGATTTTTTTTCGATCTCCTTGCTCAGCCCATCTTTCTTGCTGAAATTTGGAGCAATTGTTCCCTGGTATGTGACTCCTCCCCTTGTCCAAGTAGATTTGTGTTTAGTGGATTATATGTTGAGTATTTTGCTGCTATAGGTGATTGGTTATGAGGGCTTGTAAGCTTGTTTTATGCTTAGAGATATAGTTTTGATGCATGTTTAGGCCTCTTGTAAGTCCCTATGAGTAGAATCCTTCATTATATTTACTTTGCAATCACTTGTTTAATAGGTGTTTAAATTTCGGAATAGAAGATGAGTGAACACCACCTAAACCAACATGAGCTTTGGGTGCCTGAGGTCATGAAGGTCCACCGGGAGGAGGAAGTTTTTCCTTCCATTTATCCATGCTCTGAGTTCATGAGAGCTGCAGGAATTCTACAAGATTTCCACACTTTGGTTTCTAATGCAGGGTTAGAGCACTTTTTGGAAGATGAACCTTGTCAATTTGTGAAGCTAACCATGTCTGTGGTGCAGGACTTCCAATTTAGTCACTCTTTGCCTAACCCCATGGTCCATTACAAATTTACAATATAGTTGTTAACCTTTCTCTTGATGATTTTTGTGCAGCTATTAAGGTACCTCAATGGGGATCATGTAGAAAGATTAAGGAGAGACCTGAACCACTCATGGATTTATACGCAGAAATTTGCCAAGGGAGTAGCTTCTCGAAGGAGAATGGAAAAATCCGTAACATTCATCTTCCCTCCATTCACTACTTTGCCTACTTTATTGCCAAGTGTGTTCTTGCTAGGAAAACTGCTAATAAGTTATCTTCATTTGATCTAGCATTTATCTCTGCTGCTATTAAACGAGATAGGTCTTACAACTTAGGTGCTTTGATAGCTTTCCGTCTTGCTGCTAACCGTGAGAAAGGTGGAATTTGTGGATGTCTTATTGCTTCTCGTTTACTAGCATTGCATGGTTTAGTGCCTCATCATCTAGACCTACAGTTTCCCATAGAGAGGCTTGATCTTAATTCCATGATACAACATAAATTTGTTTCCTCGTGGGCTAGTATGAGTGAGTTGTCTTATGAAATAACCTTTCTCAAAGCTGGTTGGAGAAAGAGCAAGTCCGAGCGTGTTGTTCTTTTGCTTGCACCTGTTTTGTTTAACCTTGATAACAGGGAAGGATGGTCCCTCACTGAGGAGGAGCTTGACCCGTACTTGGGAGATCTCTTCCAATAGGAGCAGGACACTAGAAGGGAGGTCACGGATGATTCGGTCTAGCCCTCGAATGAGGGAGAGTCTTCATATCAGCAGCCCGCTTATGATTGGGGAGCTTCTTCTTCCTCTCATGGGCCCAGCTACGACCATTCTTACCAAGATCCGCCTGCTTGGAACCCCTATTCGTACATGGATTGATACCCACTTAGGCCAAAAGCCTAAGCTTGGGGGGAGGTACGCCGACACCGCACTCATCTCCATATCATGTTGCGTCGGTACTTTGTATATTCATGTTTTTGTTCTCTTTTTAGTTTTCGTTCTTCTTTTGCTTTTGATTTCTAAAAACACAAAAAGACCAAAAATATTTCTATTGTTTCTCTTTTGGTTTGCTTCTTCTTTTTGCCTTGTTTGGTTTTTCCCTTTTTGCTTTGTTTGAACTATTCGAAAAACCCAAAAAGATTTTGCTTTGCTTGTTTTTCCCTTTTGGTTCTTGTTTAAAAATCGAAAACACCAAAAATATTTGCCGTTCTTCTTTGGTTTTGTGAGTTTGCTACAGGGTTCAGCAGTCCTCGGTGGAATATTGGTTTCATATTATTATTCAAGCCACACAAGTGAAGAGCAATAATGAGGATTAATGACAACTTGAGGCGTGGTAAGAGGCTGGTAACGAACTCTATTTGTTTTCATTTTTGTACATATACTCATCACAGTGGGCATGCTTAGTCTGTTCATGTAGGGTGTATGTTATCTTTGGATGCTTAGTAGTTCTTGCTTTCGTATGATTAGCCCCAGCTCGCTAATAGTTTGTAGCATGTCTTATGAATGTTTGCTTGCATTGCTCTATTCATAAATTGGTATGACACCGTGGTATCCTCCTCTAAATGTTTCATTTGAATTGACTTGGCACATGCTCACACATGCACATGACTGTAATAATCAGTTGAGCCTCGACGAATTATTTTGCCTTGAGGATCTTGAATCACTCTCATGCCATGAGTAGTCCTGTTTTGTTGCAAGCATGATAATGACAGCTATTGCTCTCTCGTTTGTCGCTCACTTACTATTGCTAGCCTTCACTTCCACTGAGTGTTTTACTCAAGCTTCCAACTCCCTAAACCAAATATTTCCAAAGTGTCCACCATACCTACCTATTAGCATAATTTTCTACTTCCGTGCATATTCAATATGCTTTGATTTCTTCCGAATAAAATGTTTGCTTGATATGAGAAAGTTAGTTCGTAAAGCTCTCACGAACTTGATGGCACACTTTATTTCCCCCACTTAATAAACCTGAACCATTATGAACTCTCCATGAAAGTTATATGCTTGCAAATTATAGGCTGGGGATTAGCAGAACCGTGCTGTCATGGGGAACGCTTTCAACACTTGTAAATATATACCTAGTTGATACCTTGCTCTTTTGTTTGCGGATGTTGTCGGTGTGAAATAAAAGGGGAGCTTGTAAGTCCATGGAGTTATGTATGTGTGTTAGAGAAACGCTTGGGCCGCTGGTCTAATCCATGCTGACATGGTGGAAACCTGCAGCGTAACCATAATGATATCTATGAAGCATTCTTATTATAAAAAAGAGAGATATAGCTATTGAGAAAAAGAAAAAAAAAAGAGAGAGTTTTATGAAAAGAGGAAAGAGAGAAAAAACCACCATTTTCCCATGGTAAATAAGAAGATTGCTGAGATACTCATTGTCTGCTTGCCTTGTCATTTTGATATGGGGATTCTTCCGTATCATCGGGCAAGGGGTACCCCATTGGCGGTTCTCAATGATACGCACATACTCACGATGACAAGAACTTACCGGCAACTAAAGTTGAGTAGCATGAGGAGCGGCCCTCGTACTCAAGGGACTTGGGATTTTCAGTTTATAGTCTGTCAAGCATATAACTCAGATTGGACCTCACTTTCACCTTAACCACATTAAAGATGCTTATGATAGGGGCAATGAGAGCTCAAAGCTAACGAGTACCATACTTTCAGCATTTGGAAGTCTTTCAAATTATTCAAAACCTTTTTCCTTACTTGTTGAGTCTCCACATATTCTTTGAGCACCTTCTTGAGAGCATAGTTGTCATTCTTTGTGTTTGTTCCATTACTTGTTTATTTGTGTTATGACTTTGATGCTTGTATCCTTGATATCTTTACTTCTAATCATCACTTGAACTTCAGAGGTGCCTTGACATTCATAATCAAAGGCAAGCGAGATACCACTCTATCATACCTTTCTATAAGCATTGTAATGTTGCTTATGTTTGTGCTTCATGCTACTTATTATTCTTGAGTTCGAATCTCTTCATAGCTTGCAATGACTATTAAGTAGACTCAGTTGCATACTCTTTATTATGAACTGTCTGAGTAGTTGATCACATTGCTGAGAATATTTACATCATATGAAGCAAATGTGTTCGTGAAAGTTCTTTTATCACACTCAGTTTTCAACTAAATTGCTTGAGGACAAGCAATAAGCTAAGCTTGGGGGGAGTTGATACGTCCAAAACGTATCTACTTTCCCGAACACTTTTGCTATTGTTTCTCCTCTATACTTGTGTGATTTGGATGCAACTAATGCGGACTGACGCTGTTTTTAGCAGAATTGCCTTGGTGTCTACTTTTTGTGCAGAAAATCAACTAACAGGAAAAATCCCGGAAAATATGCCAAAAATCCTATTTCACACGAAGACTCCAGGAGACAGAATACGAGACGGAGAAGAGCCAGGGGGTGGCCACACCACCTGGTGGCACGGGCCAGGCCAGGCCGCGCCAGGGGGTGGTGTGTCCCTCCAGGCACCCCCTCGGCCTATCTCTTTGCCTATAAGGAGCCTTCTGACCTAAAAACTTTGGGAGGGGGGGTCGACGTTTTTCCAGAAGGAGTTCCGCTTTGCCGCCACCACCAGATTCCACAAAACAGCACCAGAAACTCCGTTATGGCACCCCGTTGGGACGGGGAATTGGAGGAGATCATCGCCATCATCATCACCATTGCTTCTCCATCGACCATCCATGTTTCCCCCATCTATGAGTGAGTAATCCCCCGTTGTAGGCTATGGGGATGGTAGGGATTGGATGAGATCGTTCATATAATGGCATCAGATTGTTAGGGCATGGTGCCTAGTATCTTTTATTAGTGCTTTATGACTTTGTTGCGACTTGTTGTGCTTAATGCTTGTCACTAGGGCCCGAGTGCCATGATTTCAGATCTGAACATGTTATTGATTCATTATGATAGTATTGTTTTTGGTCTTATCTACAAGTTGTGTACACACGTTGTTGTCCGGAACCTATGGCCCCGGCGATGTAAATCGGGATAACCGGAAGGGAATGGCTTTGATGTGAGGATCACATGTGTTCACGGAGTGTTAATGCTTTGCTTCAGTGCTCTATTAAAAGGAGCACCTTAATTGCCAGTAGTTCCCTAGAGGCCTCGCTGCAAACGGGCTGGCAGGACAAAAGATGTTGTGCAAGTTCTCATTGCGAGCATGTATGACTATATATGCAACACATGCCTAGGATTGTCTAGTACTTGGATGCTTTATCTTATTTATCTGCAATTGCCCTATGTTCTGATTGCTATATGAATTGTCTTGTCCATGCAACACCCGTCCATCCATCCCTATACCTACCGCACTCGAATCCCACTATTTACTGCTTTTGTTACTACTGTCTTTGCTTTACTACTGCTGTTACTTTGTTATTCCTACTACAAAACTGTTGCTACTGATAAACTGTTGTGAGCAAGATTGTTTCTAGGTGCAGCTGAATTGACAACTAAGTTGTTAAGGCTTATAAATATTCTTTGGCTCCCCTTGTGTCGAATCAATAAATTGGGTTTCACTTCCCTCGAAAATACTGCGATACACCCCCTATACTTCTAGGTCATCATGCTTATCATACCTTCCTCTTGGGGTTCCCAACGAGCTCTACATCAACCACGCTCCAGCATTTTTCTAGCGCCATATACAGAGCCATCAGTGCTCATCATACCTTCCTCTTGGGGTTCCCCAACGAGCTCGATATATTTGGGCCATCATACCCTTTGTTTTTGATGATGATTGTAAGGAAGCTTTTGAAACTTTTAAGAAGGCTTTAACCACATCTCCTATCGTTCAACCACCTGATTGGAGTTTACGCTTTGAAATAATGTGTGATGCTAGTGATTTTGCTGTAGGTGCTGTCCTTGGGCAACAAATTGATAAAAAACTAAACGTTATTCATTATGCTAGTAAGACTCTAGACGCTGCTCAAAGGAATTATGCTACTACTGAAAAAGAGATTCTATCTGTCGTCTTCGCTTGTGATATGTTTAGACCCTATATTGTAGACTGAAAAGTCACCATTCATACTGATCATGCTGCTATTAAGTACCTTATGACGAAGAAGGACGCTAAGCCTAGGCTTATTAGATGGGTGCTGCTTTTACAAGAGTTTGATCTACATATAGTAGATAGGAAAGGTGCTGAAAACCCTGTAGCTGATAATTTATCTCGATTGGAAAACATCTCTTTTGACCCTATGCCTATTAATGATAGTTTCCCAAATGAACAGTTGGCTGCGGTAGGGGTAAGCTCGCGAAGGAGCCCTTGGTACGCTGATTATGCTAACTTTATTGTCTCCAAGTATTTTCCTCCAACTTTTATAGCTCAGCAAAGAAGGAAGTTCTTTTATGATTTGAGGCATTATTTGTGGGATGACCCACACTTACATAAAGAAGGAGTGGATGGTATTATGCGAAGATGTGTTCCAGAATATGAACAAAAGGGGATATTGCGTAAATGTCATGGTAGTGCTTATGGAGGACATCATGCAGGAGATAGAACTGCGCAAAAGGTGCTACAATCAGGTTTCTACTAGCCTACCCTTTTTAAAGATGCAAGAAAATTTGTTTTATCTTGTGATGAATGTCAGCGTGTTGGTAATATTTCTAGACACAATGAAATGCCTATGAACTACTCTCTAGTTATTGAACCCTTTGATTGCTGGGGATTTAACTTTATGGGTCATTTTCCTCCCTCGAAAGGTTATACTCATATTCTTGTTGTCGTTGATTATGTTACTAAGTGGGTAGAAGCCATTCCTACGAAGAGTCTTGTGAGACTTCTCTAAAAATGCTTAAGGATGTTATCTTTCCTAGGTTTGGAGTGCCTAGGTATCTCATGACTGATGGGGGTTCTCATTTCATTCATGGTGGTTTTAAAAAGACCCTTGCTAAATATGATGTTAATCATAGAATTGCTTCAGCTTATCACCCCCAAACTAGTGGGCAAGTAGAGTTATCAAATAGAGAGATTAAATCCATCTTGTAAAAGACTGTTAATAGATCTAGAAAAGACTGGGCTAAAAAGTTGAATGATGCTTTATGGGCTTATATAACTGCCTACAAAACCCCTATGGGGATGTCTCCTTATAAAATGGTTTATGGGAAAGCTTGTCACCTACCTTTAGAATTAGAACACAAAGCTTACTGGGCAGTTAAAGAACTCAATAGAGATTGTAAGCTCATGGTGAGAAAAGATTATTTGATTTAAGTTCCTTAGATGAATGGAGGAGTGAAGCCTATGAAAATGCTAGGCTCTTTAAAGAAAAAGTTAAAAGATGGCATGATAAGCGAATACTTAAGAGAGAATTTCATGTTGGTGAGAAAGTTCTATTGTATAGGTCTCGTCTCAGATTTTTTGCAGGAAAGCTACTGTCAAAATGGGAAGGACCCTTCATTATTGAAGAAGTGTACCATTCAGGAGCAATACAAATTTCTTCTTTAAAAGATAATACTACACAAGTAGTGAATGGGCAGCGACTCAAGCACTATATTGCTGGAGATTCTTACAATGAAGATGTTGATGCCTTTCAAGTGATAACTCCGAAGAAATTTACCAAGGACCAAATTCAGAGACCTGCTGAGTCCGTTTTCAAATAGGTAACAGTTCTGGTAAGAAAAGATCCACGAAAATACTATCCAACTATATTTTTGCAGTTTTTAGACAATAAGGAAAGCTACAAAGTGAAAGAGGGATGGAAACGGAGCCAGGGTGGCTCACACCACCCTGTGGCGTGGGCCCACCCCTGGCCGCGCCACCAGGTGGTGTGGCCACTCCGGACTCCGCCTCCGACTCGTTTTCTCCCAGTACCTTCCTTTTGTTATGAAACTTCGTAATATATAATCCCCCGGATCCCCCGAGGTTCGTATATCGTGTTTTCGTCGTGTTTTCGTTTCGATCTGTTTCTGACAGGTAGAGTCCCGGATTTGGAGCCACAATGTCTTCCTATGAATCAGTCAAGGGAGATTCCTTGGAAGATATCAACAACCCATACATGAGAGAGTTGAAGATTCATCCCAAGGAGTTGTTGCTTGAGATGGGGAAGTCCAGATGAAAGAGGTTCAAGGCCCTAAAGGTGAAGGAAGTCTGGAGGACAGGATGGAAGCACTAGAGCAAGAAGTCTTTAGGTACAAGAAGATGGCGGAACGCGAAGTGGATATCATCCATAAGATTTGTTCCGAACTCATCGCCGAGCACCAAAAGGATGAAGTCCTCTCACTCTGCCAAACAACCAACAAACTGCAAGCACAACTCTATGATGTTCAAAATTAAAACTGTGAGTACGAGGTTAGATTTAAACGCATAAGTGCTGCTGAAAGTTTCAGGATGCTAGAGACCACAATGTCCTTTGTTGATGGGGAGCCTTTACCCTAGAAGTCGGACAATGACAAGAGGATACCACCACCACCGAAGGAGTAATTCGTCATCAGGTTTGGCATCCCCTTGGTTTGTTCATAGCTTGGGGGAGTGCCGCGGTATCATATCACTATCTTCTATCTTTTTACCTTTTTAGTAGAGTCATATCATGAATAGAGAAGTTATCATGTAGGATGGTTTGCATTATGGAAGTGCCCCTCTCTCGTTAGATATGTATCCCTTGGTGTGAGTTGCCATTATGGAATATTAATGAGAAGTTCTACCATTTACTCTTTTGCATAACTTATATTAGTTTTCAATTCGTGGTTATATGATTGATCTTGTTATTAGTATTGGTATCACTTTGGCATCATTGAGTTAATTTAGTTGGTTTTGGCAAACCTGGCTCGGTCAGTAGCAACACTATTTTTGAGAGTTGAATGAAAAAGATAAAATTACTCTAAAGAAAAATAATTCCATCATCTTTCTTTATTGATTTGCTCATAAGTTCAGTATTCTCTAGTTAAGATCTTTTGTGCTTCCAAGGAAGATTGCATGTTTGTCTTTATCATTTGTATGTTTGTTTGTTTCCTTCAACTCTTATACTTGCTACCCAGCCTTGCTAGCCAGAAACCTGTACTGAGAGGGAATTCTTCTCGTGCATCCACTTCCTTAAGCCAAAAACCATGCCATTTGTGTCCACCATACCTACCTAGTAGCACTATTGCTATTCTAAGTAAATTCTTGTTTTATCTACCTCCCAAATTAAACTTGTTATGTGAAAAGTAGTGATTAAAGTTCTCACGAACTTGATGGCACATTTTACTTTCTTGCACTTAATAAACTTGAACCATTGTGCCCATCTATGTTGCGTATATTCTTGCGCTTTGTGAGTTGTGAATTAGCAGAACCATGCTGTCATGGGGAACGCTTTCAACATTGCACTGGTACTTTGTACCAAGTTGATATCATGTTGTTTTGTCTATGGATGTCGTTGGTGTGAAATGAAAGGGGAGCTTGTAAGTCCATGGAGTTATGCATGTGTGTTAGAGAAACGCCTGGGCCGCTGGTCTAATCCATGCTGACATGGTGGAAACCTACAGCGTAACCATAACGAGCATCTATGAAGCATTCTTCTTATAAAAAAAGAGTCCGATATTGAGAAAAAAAGAGAAAGAGAAAAAAAGAGATTATGAAAAGAGGAAAGAGAGAAAAAAGCACCATATTCCCATGGTAAATAAGAAGATTGCTGAGATGCTTATTGTCTGCTTGCCTTGTCATTTTGATATGGGGATTCTTCCGTATCATCGGGCAAGGGGTACCCCGTTGGCGGTTCTCTATGATACACATATGCTTACAATGACAAGAACTTACCGGTCACTAAACTTGAGTAGCATGAGGAGCGGCCCTCGTATTCAAGGGGACATGAGATTCTCAATTTACAAATTGTCAAGCATATCCTCATATTTGATCACTTTAACCTTAATCACCTAAAGATGCCTATGATAGAGGCAATGAGAGCTGAAAGCTAATAAGTACCATAATTTTTGGGAGCTCTTTATGAGACTTGTAATCCCTGCTTCCCTCTGTGAAGGGCCTTTCTTTTACTTTTTAGTTGAGTCAGTAAACCTATTCCCTTCTATCTCAGCAAGTATTTTGAGTCGTTGTGCTTCATTCATTCATATGATGATTTATTCAATCATGTTTCTTATGTTCCTTGTTTTGCACATTGCTCTTATCTTGTGATTACTACTTTGAAAGCTATCATTGAAAATTAGTTATTTGTGAACTCCAGCAAGTTATCAACTATTCTTCGACCAAGAGCTAAGTTTGCCAGTACCAATTATGATTTACTTTATGTATCTTTATTGTGTTTCCTTTACCCATTGAAAGTTGAGTTATATAATAGTGAGTTGTCTTCTAATATGATCTATGTATTGATGAATGTGACGCTTCTTGTTCGTATTCTTTTATCGACTCTTCACTCCATAAACCTGAGGTCATGTTTATTGAGCTCACTTTCGCTTGGGGACAAGCGAAGTCTAAGCTTGGGGGGGAGTTGATACGTCCATTTTGCATCACTATTCTATATCATAATTCACTATTATTTATTGATATATTTCATATTAAGAGGTGATACTTATGTTATTTCATCTGTTTTTGCATGGTTGATGACTTTTGGAGCATGGACCGCTATAGTAAGGATTCTGATGGAAAAGGTGCTGTTTGGAGGCAAAATTCGCGAAGATCAGAAAATCCGGGAAAATATACGGAAAATCCTATTTTTCTAGAAGACGAAGAAGCCAAAAGGAGGAGTGGAGATGGGCCACAGGGGGCCCACACCACCCCCTGGCGCGCGCCACCAGGTGGTATGGCTGCCCTGGCCCACCTCTGGCTCTCCCCTCTGGCGTATATATTCCTCCTGAAACCCTAAGACTCGAGGAGCGACCACAGAAAGATTCCGCCGCCTCTGCAGAGCGGAAAACACCGAGAGAGAAAGATCTCTCCGGGAGACAGATTTCTATCGGGGGAATTCCTTCCCAGAGAGGGGAGATCGTCGCCATCAACACCACCATCAATCTAGACTTCATCGGGATCATCATCATCACCACCACCATCATCACCATCATCTCCATATACATATTGCTGTAACAATTGGGTTGAATCTTGTATAGTTCATAGGGGAAACTTTCCCGGTGTTGATTACTCTTTGTAGTTGATGCTATTGAGTGGAACCATTGAATAATTGTTTATGTTCAGGTTGTTATACATCATTATTCCATCTCTGATCATGATCCATATGATGTCATGTGAGTAGTTCATTTTGTTCTTGAGGACATGGGAGAAGTCATGTTGTTAGTAGTGGAATTGTGTTGAGAAAGATTCAATAGTTTTATATTTAAGTTGTGGTGTACTTCTTATAGTGGTGTCATGTGAACGTCGACTACATGACACTTCACCTATATGGGCCTAGCGGAATGCATTGTGTATTTGGCTACTAATCGTAGGGGTTGCCGGAGTGACAGAAACCTGAACCCCCGTTAGGAAACCATTGCACAAGGGACATAAGGGTCTTAGAGTTTAAAGATGTGGTTAGGTTTCTACCTTAATTACTTTCTTGTACTTACGGATGTTTGCAAGGGGTATAATCACAAGTATGTATTAGTCCTAGGAAGGTCGGTACATTAGCACAGGTTCACCCACACAACACTTAGCAAGCTAAAGAAGATTAATCAACTATATGAAGCGAAAGCACTTGACAGTCTTCCCATGTGTCCTCGAGAACGTTTGGTCATCTTAAGTAATACAACCGGCTTGTTCTTTGCTGCATAAAGGATTGGGCCACTTGCTGCATTTATTCTTACTATTTTTTATTTATTCGTACTTTGTTTACTTGCTTTATCAAAAACCACTAAAAATCCGTTTGCTAAGTAATTGCAGAGAATTCCTGATCCATACCACTAGCCAGCACCTTCTGCTCCTCGTTGGGTTCGACACTCTTACTTATCGAAAATACTGCGATACACCCCCTATACTTGTGGGTCATCATGCAACCACCGATTTATTAGGGGAGACGGTGTTGCTCCTCTCCAGACTTCGCTCCGACCAAAGGAGCAAATGGTGGGCAAGGAGAAACCCAAGAAATCCATGGAGTGGCAACAGAGATCCATGACACCGCTCCTTCTACAAGGCATCCGCCCAACCACCGGAAAATAGCCAAAAAACAGGAAAGGACTACAAGATCTACAACCTAAACTACCCCGGCACCGCTCCAGAACCAACTCTAGCCAGCTAATCTGGCGGAGAGGCCGTCGGAAGGCCTGGTCAACGACGAGCGACTCTGAAGGAACTATAACTAGGGGGCTGCGTGCGTTGGTGTGTGTTGTTGGTTCCAGTTTCTCCTATCAAAGTGACACCAATGCCTCATAGTTTTTCTCGATAAAATCCAGTTGACAATACACATAGCGAGCACAAGCATACAAATCATTTCGTTACCTCATCGTAGGTGAGGGAATTAAGGAGAAGAGAGATGATTACTTGAACCTTTCCAATGCATTTTTAAAAATCTGTTGCATATTTAAAAATCCCAATGAGATAAGTGCATGTAAAAAATGAGGAGATCATGTGCTAAATGTTATAAGCTTATGTAGAAGCACATAGTTTATTACCGGCTATATGTTGTATTCATTTTACGCGTTATCTTTGATTTTTGCCTAACGAACTATGAATATTTTTGATCTTCGTACACAAATTAAAATCAATAATTCACAAGTAAAGTATCAACATGTGCTTGATTTGTTAATTGGAAAATGTGTAATACTTGGTTATTTGAAAAATGTATTTTAATGGTGTAAGACACAACATGCCACCTGCATGTCGTGTTGGTGCAAAAAGCTACAAGGAATGAGTAGTGAAGGTGGCGATGATACCTATTTATATATCTATTTTACATAGTGAGTGTGGCATCGAAGATTTTGTACATTGATGGTGTTGCAAAGAAAATGCACGCATGATATCCTATACTTTAAAGCCACGAAGTATGTCTATTATATACGTCAACAACAGTAGAATAAGCACACTGATACGTCGTAAACGTATCAATAATTTTTTATGCTCCATGCTTGTTTTGTATTAGCTATCTTATATTTTGTCTACACTTTGAGGTATTTTTATACATTTTCTGGAACTAACCTATTAACAAGATGTCACAATGCCAGTTGCATGTTTTCTACTGTTTTTGGTTTCAGAAAAGTCAAAAAAGAAATATTCTCGAAATTAGACGAAACAAAAACTGAAGTTCCTATTTTCTCGACACGACACGGAGTCCAAAGGGGAGACGGAGGGGAGCCAGGGGGCAGGCACACCCTAGGGTGGCGCGGGTCACCCCTAGCCGCGCCACCAGGTGGTGTGACCACCCTGGCCTACCTCTGCCATCGCCTCTTCGCCTATATATTCCCCACGGGACAAAAACCCTAAGTACCAAATCAGAATTCCACGAAAAGTTCCGCAGTGCCGCCGCCACCGAAGAGGAGATTCGGAGGACAGAAGTCTCTATTCCAGCACCCTGCCGGGACAGGGAAGTGCCCCCGGAGCCATCTCCATCGTCGTTGTTGATTTCCTTGATGAGGAGGGAGTAGTTCTCTCTCGAGGCTAAGGTTCTACCGATAGCTATGTGTTCATCTCTCTCTCTCTCTCTCTCTCTTTATGCATGATCTTATTGAGATCACGAGCTTTATAATCTATAGATCTATTTTGCTACTCAAGTGCTTTAATGAATCTCTTCTTATCCCCACGTGTGTGAAGTTGACAGTGTGCACACCGTGTGGCACTTTGGCTAAGATTACATAAATACTTGTCATGAGTATAATTTGGGTTGGATGTCTCTATGAGATTGTGGTGTTTGTTGGAACCATCTAGCGCTCAAGGTGATAGTGAGAGGTTATCTAGATGGGGAATGTGAACTTTAAGGTGTGCTACTATAGCCCTACATCGTCCAACTGAAGAGTAGTTCAGGGTAGCATCATGAAGAGAAGATATTTATATGAGAGTGTCCACTAGTGAAAATATAATCCCTAGGCCTTGTTTCTAAGCATTGAAACACCCTTTACAATCAGTTATGTTATATGTTTGTTTGCTGCCATTATTATTTCAGACAATTACCACTTATAATCATCCATATTACTTGTATTTCACTATCTCTTCGCCGAACTAGTGCGCCTATACACCTGACAAGTGTATTGGGTGTGTTGGGGACACAAGAGACTTCTTGTATCTTGATTGCAGGGTTGTTTGAGAGGGATACCTTTGACCACTTTCTTCTTGAGTTCGATAAACCTTGGGTGATGCACTTAAGGAAAACTTGCTGCTGTTCTACAAACCTCTGCACTTGGAGGCCCAACACTGTCTACAAGAATAGAAGCGTGCGTAGACATCAAGCTATTTTCTGGCGCCGTTGCCAGGGAGGTAAGATAAAAGGTAGTCACATCTTCTGGCTACTAAGCTATCTTCTAGTACTGTTGCTGGTGTGTGAGTGCTCGAAGTTATTTCCTTTAGATTCTGCAATTATATCTTTTTGTTTCTTGTTTTTATTTTCACTAGTTAGGCTTAATGGAAAACAACAACAAAATTAGAGATCTTTATAGTATTTATCTTGAGTTAGGACATGCAGTGTTTGAAGAGAAAATTAAAAAACCTATGGAACTTTATTTGCATGCTAATAGCAACGTTATTAGTATGAACTCTTTGAACACCATTATTGCTAATGCTATGGAAAAGTCTAAGCTTGGGGAAGCTGGTTTTGATGAGCATGATATTTTTAGTCCCCCAAGCACGGAGGAGAAAATTTACTTTGATGATACTATACCTCCAATATATGATGATTACAATGATGAGTATGATATTTTCATTACACCTACTATTGAAGAGAAATTAATTATGATTACAATATGCCTCCTATATTTGATGATTATGGTGATGAGAATAATAATGATAGCTATTTTGTTGAATTTACTCCCACTACAATTAATAAGAATGACTATGTTTATGTGGAGAGTATTAATTCTTTTATGCATGTGGCTCATGATAAGAATGTTTTATGTGATAGTTATATTTTTAATTTTATTCATGATGCTACTAAAAGTTATTATGAGAGAGGGAAACATGGTTTTATGTATCTCAACAATATTAAGTTCCCCTCTTTATGTTGAAAATTATGAAATTGCACTTGTTTTGCTTTCCTATGCTTGTTGCTTTGTGCTTTCATGACTTATTTCTTTACAAGATTATTTTTCATAGGAAGTGGGTTAGACTTAAATATGTTTTATATTTGCTTCTTGATGCTCTTTTTTACTTTAATTCATATTTCTTATGTGAGCATCATCGAAATTATCATGCCTATCTTAATGGCTATAAAGAAAGAGCTTTTGGGAGACAACCCATTATATTTTTACTTTCAGTTTATTTTTGTTTTGTTGAGTCTTGGAAGTTATTGCCTCAGTAATAACCTCTCCTTATCCATTTTGTGTGGTTTTTGTGCCAAGAATAACCTCTAATGAGAGAGAAGTAAGACTTGGAAAGTTGTTGTCCCGAAACAGATTTTTGTGCTTCACTATAAAAAATCGTGAAAAATCCCTGTACGTCAGATTGAGCTGTAATTTCTGTGCTTATTCCCCAGGTTATTATCTAACTTTCGTTAGTTTAGCACTTTTAGATTGGAGCAACATAAGGTCTTGGAAAAAATCAGTTTTTACCTACTGGTCTATTTTGACAGATTTCTGCCATATTTGCATTTGCCTCTTAATCTCTTTCTCTTTGAGTTCTCTTTGATCACTTGAGCTTTTAGAAGGAATTGCTACAGTAGCTTGTATTTTAATGGAAGTTTTACTTGTGTTGAAACTAAACCCAAAGACTTATTATCTTGAATACACTAATGTTGCTAATGAAGATTGTGTGAAGTTGTGTATGAAGGAAAATTTTTAAGTGTAGGGAAGAATAATGTGATGAGATGAAGTATGGACAAAAGCTCAAGCTTGGGGATGCCACCCGTGTCACCCCAAGAAATATTCAAGAAGTACAAGCGTTAAAGCTTGGGGATGCCCAAGGCATCCCTTTCTTCATTAATAATCTTAGGTCTTCTTTCAAGACACTTTATTTTTATTACCTTATGCACTATGTGTTGTTCTTGGAGCGTCTTTGTTTTTAGTTTTCTTTTGTTTGGTTTGCTTAAATAAGTTGGTTGGATCCCAACACACTTCTTTTGGAGAGAGACACACCTTGTTATTCATTGCCTAGAACACTCTAGTTTTCACTCTTATTGTTCTGCGAGTGTTCTCCTTTGCTAGCACTGCGTTTAGCTTTAGTTTTTGATTGGTGTTGGAAAAGAGTAGGAAGTTCATGCTTATAAGTGGTACAAAAGGAGTTTTGTTTTGACTGTGGCCTAGACTTTATCATGTCATGTTTGATATTGCTTTGACTTTATGCTTAGTAATTATTGCTGTAGCATGACTTGTTCCAAACAATTGAGATTGTATAATGTGCCTTGAAAGAATCATGTGTTGTTCTAGCATACAAAAGCATAATATTGTGGTATTATCCTTCGATGCTTTATTTGGGTTGACTTGGCACATGCTCACACCATGTTAAGACTATAAACCAGTCACCTTAGCCTCTATGATCATTTAGTTTTTGACTTGTAATATCACTTTATGCTTTAATTAATAATGTTTTGTCGCTTTGCATGATTATGGCCATTATTGCTCTCTTAGTTGGTCGCTCCCAGTCTTTTGCTAGCATCCACATGTACCAAGTATGAGTTCCACTCATGCATCCAACTCCCAAGAAAACTAAGTTGTTGAAGGATTTCGCAGCATAGTAAATCAAAAAATTTCTACGGAAGCGAACAGAGGGAAAGCCAAGATCTAATCTAGGAGATGCAAACAACGAGAGAGATTGGATTAGATCTTCATACCCTTGAAGATTCAAGACACGGAACGCTCATTTAACGTGGGTGATGTAGTCGTACTCGCTTCTCCTCCTCGCGATCCGATCCGATCTAGCACCACAAGTGGCGGTGCCTCCGTGAGATGCACACGTGTAGCACCTAGACGTATCCTCCTTCCTCGGACCAGCAAGTATGGTGGAGAGATGGATTGGATCTACAACACGACGGCGTGGTGTATATGGTGGAGAATTTCTGCAGCAGGGCTTCGCCTACAAACAGTCGGGAGGGAGAGAGGAGGGCAGCAGGGCAACTAGGGTTTGGAGGAAGGTGTGTGGTCGGGGGGAGGGGGCGCACCAGCCCTCTATATATAGAGGGGGGTTGCGGCCAGCCCTTGCCCATCCTCCAAGCCTATCTCTAGTTTAAACGATTTAAACTCTCCCTTATCTAGAAATCCTATCTCTAGTTTAAACGAGTTTAAACTTATCTAGGATCGGCTAGGCCCTATGGGGCCTTGTGCCCCTGGCCCAATGCGGCCAGGACACTCCCTCATAGGCCCATGCCCCCTCCCGGAAGGTGGGACCACGTTGGCCCCTTCCGAAGGTTCTAGAAGCTTCCGCATAATACCGATTAATCCTAACAATTCAACTCCAAAACTGCACCGCCTTTATATGAATCTTATTCTCCTGACCATTCCTAACCTCTCGTGATATCCCGGATCCCATCCGAGACTCAACAAAAATTCATAAACCAATTATCCAATCTATCCTAGCCGAGACACGTTATGTGTGACCTCGGGTTCGAGAATATGCGCATATGATCTTCTATCAATAATCAACAACGGGTCAGGCACCCATATTGACTCCCACACATTCATCGATGATCATATCGGATGAACCACGATGCCAGGATTCAATCAATCCCATATATATTCCCTTCGTCTCGCGATATTTTACTTGCCCGAGATTCGATCGCGGTATCGTCATACCTAGTTCAATCTCGCTCACGCAAGTACTTTACTCGTTTCAGAATCCAATATCACTTTGTGATTAACTTCTTAACCACATGCTTGCAAGCGTGTTGATATCGACACGAGTGGGCCCAAAGCATATCTCTCCGACTTGGGAGGGACAAATCCCATCTCGATACATACAACCCAATGATACTTTCCGATCACCGAGAGACACCTTTATGATCACCCTCTCATAGGATGACGTTTGATGACCTCAAAGCTTTCTTCCGATACCAGGGAGTTGCATTATCTCATGGTCTAAGGAATATAATATTTGACATAAGAAAAGCTTCGCAAAGACGAACACGATGACACGATCTAATTGCTTCGCTTAGTTTGGGTCTGTCCACCATGTCATTCTCCCAATGATATGATCTCATTATCAATTGACAACTCATGGCTATGGTTAGGAAACCTTAACCATCATTGATCAATGAGCTAGTCCATAGAGGCGTACTAGGGACACGGTGTTGTTCACAAACCACACAAGTATTAATGTTTCCGCTTAATACAATTCTAGCATGGAATATAAACTTTATCATGAACAAGAATTATAATAATAACATCTTTATTATTGCCTCTAGGGCATAATTCCAACAGTCTCCCACTTGCACTAGAGTCAATAATCTAGTTTACATTTGGCAACAATCTCACACCCATGGCACTGAGGTGTTGATCATGTTTTACACGTGGAAGAGGTTTAGTCAAGGGATCTGCGACATTCAGATCTGTATGTACTTTGCTGATCTTCAGATCTCCATCTGCTATATAATCTCGGATTATATGAAACTTATGTTGATATGCTTGGTCTTTGGATGATATCTTGGTTCCTTAGCGAGTGCTATGGCGCCAGTTGTTGTCACACAATATCTCTAGTGGGTCCAATGCACTTGAACCACGCCAAGCTCATGATGAAGTTTCGATCCAAACTCCTTCACTTGACGCTCGCAGCAGCCATGTATTCCGCTTTCATCAGAGATCCCGCGATCACGCTTTGCTTGCAGCTTCTCCACTCACAGCTCCTCCATTCAAAATATACACGATCCTGTTCGAGATTTACAATCATCCTTGTCGTGTCGAAACTAGCATCGACGTAACCTTTTCTGACGATTTGCTGTTCATCACCCCCATAGACTAAGAACATTTCTTTAGTCCTATTTAGGTACCTTAGGATGTTCTTCACGGCTGTCCAAAGGTTCCACTCGGATCACTTTGATATCTCGTCAAACTAAGAGCATTGGACACATCCGTCTAGTACACAAGATGGCATACATGATGGAACCTATGGCCGAGGCATAAGGCACTTTGCTCATAGCTTACCTATCATTTATCAGAATGGACACCGAGCCTTGCTCAATATCTTACTCGACAACATAGGCACCTAACCTTTCAATGCCTTATCCATTCTGAACCTTCTCGTAACTTTGTCTAGGTATGTACTCGCTTAAAGCTATCAGGCCTTTTGTCTATCTCTATAGATTTTGATGCCCAATATATAAGCAGCTTCACCTAGGTCTTTCATTGAAAAACACTTGTTCAAATAACTCTTCACATCGTTAAGCATGTTGATGTCATTTCCAATAATCAATATGTCATCCACATATAGTACCAGAAACGTCACCGAGCTCCCACTCACTTTCTTGTAGATGCAAGCTTCGTAGCAGTTTGGAACAAATCCAAAGCTCTTGATCACTTGATCAAAACGAAGGTTCCAACTCCGAGATGCTTGCTTCAGTCCATAAATGGAACGCTGAAGTTTGCATACTTTATCGGATCCTTAGGATCGATAAAACCTTCGGGTTGCATCATATACAACTCTTCATCAATGTTGCCATTGAGGAAAGCAGTCTTGACATCCATTTGCCATATTTCATAATCATGAAACGCAGCAATTGCTAATAAAATCCGAATGGACTTAAACATCGCTACGGGAGAGAAAGTCTCATCGTAGTCAACACCTTGAACTTGTCGAAAACCTTCCGCAACAAGCCGTGCTTTATAGACGGTAACATTACCATCCGCGTCCATTTTTCTTCTTGAAGATCCATTTGCACTCAACGGCCTTTCGGTCGCTAGGAGGGTCCACCAAAGTCCATACTTGGTTTTCGCTCATGGATCCTAATTCGGATTTCATGGCTTCTAGCCATTTCTAGTCCGGCTCATCATCGCTTCCTCATAGTTCGTAGGTTCACCGCCTTCTACTAACAAGACAAGCCAAGACAGGTTGCTGCACCACTCAGAGGGGCACGCGACGTTGTCGACCGCGACGCTCAAGAGCGACATCGTCCAAGCTTCCGATCCTTATCATTAGCTTCCTCTATTATTGGTGCAAAGCATCGAACAATTTCAGGTGCTGCGCTACTCTCCAATTCAAGAGAAGGTTCAACAACCTCGTCTAGCTCTACTTTCCTCCCACTCACTTCTTCGAGAGAAACTCCTTCTCAAGAAAGGAACCGTTTTTGCGATAAACACTTTGCCTTCGGTTCTGTGATAGAAGGTATACCCAATAGTTTCCTTAGGGTATCCTATGAAGACGCATTCGCTTTGGGTTCGAGCTTGTCCGCATCAACTTCTTGACGAAGCTTCAGATCCCCAAACTTTAAGAAACGACAACTTAGGTTTAGCACCAAACCATAGTTCATACGGTGTCGCCTCAACGGATTTAGATGGAGCCCTATTTAAAGTGAATGCAGCGGTTTCTAATGCATAATCCCAAAATGATAACGGCAAATCAGAAGAGACATCATCGATCGGACCATATCTAATAGGGTTCGATTCCGGTATTCGACACACCATTGCGCCTGTGGTGTTCCGGTGGCGTGAGTTGTGAAACGATTCCACTTGCTTTGAGATGCGTGAGAAAATCATAACTCAAATATTCGCCCACGATCGGATCGTAGAAACTTAATCTTCTCACGATGGTTCTCTACCTCATTCTGAAATTCTTTGAACTTTTCAAACGCTTTCAGATTTATGTTTCATTAAATAGATATACCCATATCTACTTAAGTCATCGGTAAAAGTGAGAAAATAGCGATATCCACCAAGGCGTCAAACACTCATCGGTCCGCATACATACATTGTTATGTATGATTTCCAACAAGTCCGTTGCTCGCTCCATCATACCGAGAACGGGTTTTGATCATCTTGCCCATGAGGCATGGTTCATGTGTCAAATGATTCAAAATCAAGAGACTCCAAAAGTCCATCGAATGGAGTTTCTTCATGCGCTTTACACCAATATGACCTAGACGACAGTGCCACAAATAAGTAGTATTATCACTATCTACTTTGCATCTCTTAGCCTCAATGTTATGGATGTGTGTTTCATCCCTTTCGAGATTTAGAAGAAATAAACCATTCACAAGGGGTGCATGACCATAAAGATGTTACTCATATAAATAGAACAACCATTATTCTCCGATTTAAATGAATAACCGTCTTGCAATAAACACGATCCAGAAATAATGTTCATGCTCAACGCAGTACATAATAACATTTATTAAGGTTTAAAACTAATCCCAAGGTAAAACTAAGGAGAGCGTGACGGCCATCACATCAACTCTTGATCCGCTGCCAACGCCAAGATCGTCACCTCATCCTCGCAAGTCAGCTCATTCCGTAGCTCTGCTTCGAGTTACAAATATTAGCAATCGAACCAATATCAAATACCCGTGCACTACAACGAGGGCTAGTAAGGAAAACATCAATAACATGTATATCAAATATACCTTTGATGGTGCCACCTTCTTGTCCGCTAAGTACTTCGGATTATGCCCAAAGGACCCTTGTCCTTGCAATAGAAGCACTCAAAGGTCCGGCTTAGGACCGACTTGAGCTTCTTCTCAGCGGGTAACGCGCTTGCCGCTTTTCTTGAAGGGCTTCTTTGCACCTTTACCTTTCTTAAAGGAGGGCTTGTTGACCATCAACACATGATTATCCTTTTGATGTCCACCTCGCAGCCTTCACTTTGCGAAGAGCTCGGTGATCGTATTGGAACCAATCTGATTGTGAGTCACTACAAAACTTTTATAGCTGGGAGGAGTGATTGCGAACCCTGTCAATCTTGAGCTCCTCTGAATCTTGCATCCAGCTTCTCAAGGCGTTGAGTGTAGCCCGACATCTTAATGGCGTGCTCACTAACGGAACTCCCTTCCTCCATCTTGCGCTTAAAGAACTTCTGAGATCTCATATCTCTCGAACGGGCCTGAGTCTGAAACATGGTTTTCAACTCTTCGAGAATCTCAAAGGGCCCGGGATAGTTTTCAAAACGATTTTGAAGTTCCGGTTCCATAGCAAACAACATGGTGCTCTTAATAACACCATAATCATCTTTGCGTGACTGATAGACAGCTTTCTCATCACCGCGCAGCTTGCGCAGGGGGTTACCTAACGCTTTCAAGGACATAGTCCTTTGACCGCCAGAGAGAATGATTCTCGATTGGAACCTTGGTGAAGTTAGACCCATTGTTCTTAAGCTTTTCTTTCTCAGCAAAACGTTGAAGTTGAAGTTGGACTTAGCCATGTGATCTACAATATTTGCAAGTACAAATTAGACTATGTTCATGATAACTAGTTCAACTTTTAATCAAATTACTAGATGAACTCCCACTAAATTCAACATCCCTCAAGTTGTTTAGTGAACATGATCCAAATTCACCACACCTAATCCGATCTTCACGAGAAGAGATGTGGCTTCAATGGTGGACAACGAAGTGTCGATCATATCATTCATATGACTCATGCTTAACCTTTCGGTTCATGTGTTCCGAGGCCATGTCTGTACATGCTAGGCTCCAAGTCAAACCCAAGTATTTTCGCAGTAAACTGGCTTGCACCCGTTGTATGTGAGCGTAGAGTCTATAGCACCCGATCATCACGTGATGCTTCGACACGACGAACTTTCGCAACGGTGCATACATGGGGAGAACACAGTTTTTATCTTGATCTTTTAGTGAGGAATCATCTTATAATGCTACCGTCGCGATCTAAGCATAATAAGATACATAAAAGGATAAACATCACATGCATATAACTTTAAGTGACATGGTATAGCCAATCTTCGCTAATGATCTCCATCTTGTGCGTGCCGGCATGATCTCCATCACTCCACCATGATTGCCTCCACCATGAATAGCAACTACAACTATTGCTAACTACTTAGTGATAAAGTAAAGCTATTACATGGCGTATAAGAAGTTGACTCGCAGGTCATACACAATTATAAAGACAACCATATGGCTCCTGCCGGTTGTGTACTCATCGACATGCAAGTCGAGAAACATTACAAAACATGATCATCGTGACATTATACACATCACATCTTGGGCCATACCATATAATGTAAAACACTCCTCGCAAAAACAAGTTAGACGCCTACTTTGTTGTTGCATGTTTTACGTGGCTTATGGGAGTAGATGCTAAGAACGATTCTTACCTACGGAAAGCCACAACGGTGATATTATGGTTGCCAAACTCCGTGTTAATCCCATGACAACTATAGTGAGAGAAATCGACATCCACCACCGCATGTGTGGAACAAGCCACACGTCAAGTGCGGAGCCGGTCTCAACGACGTCGCGTAAGGTTGGCCTGGACCGCTTCAATCACACTATCCCGCCATAAGAAGAACACAAACAAGAGGCTTGCAACAGAAAACATCAACGCCCGAACAACCATGTTATGCTCTACTCGTGAATCACATCTACGCAGATCTAGCTCGATACCATCAAGGGTTTCAAGATAGTAAATCAAAAATTTCTACGAAGCGAACAGAGGGAAAGCCAAGATCTAATCTAGGAGATGCAAACAACGAGAGAGATTGGATTAGATCTTCATACCCTTGAAGATTCAAGACATGAACGCTCGTTTAACGTGGGTGATGTAGTCGCATCGCTTCTCCTCCTCGCGATCCGATCTGATCTAGCACCACAAGTGGCGGTGCCTCCGTGAGATGCACACGGCAACACCTCGACGCCTCCTTCCTCGGACCAGCAAGTATGGTGGAGAGATGGATTGGATCTACAACACGGCCAGTGGTGTATATGGTGGAGAATTTCGCAGCAGGCTTCGCCACAAACAATGGGAGGGAGAGAGAGGAGGGCACAGGCAACTAGGGTTTGGAGGAAGGTGTGTGGTGGGGAGGCGCACCAGCCCCTCTATATATAGAGGGGGTGCGCCAGCCCTTGCCCATCCTCCAAGCCTATCTCTAGTTTAAACGATTTAAACTCTCCCTTATCTAGAAATCCTATCTCTAGTTTAAACGAGTTTAAACTTATCTAGGATCGGCTGGGCCCTATGGGGCCTTGTGCCCCTGGCCCAATGCGGCCAGGACACTCCCTCATAGGCCCATGCCCCCTCCCGGAAGGTGGGGCCACGTTGGTCCCTTCCGAAGGTTCTAGAAGCTTCCAAGACAATACCGATTAATCCTAACAATTCAACTCCAAAACTGCACCGCTTTATATGAATCTTATTCTCCGGACCATTCCGAACCTCTCGTGATATCCCGGATCCCATCCGAGACTCAACAAAAATTCATAAACCAATTATCCAATCTATCCTAGCGAGACACGTTATGTGACCGCGGGTTCGAGAATATGCAGACATGATCTTCTATCAATAATCAACAGCGGGGTCTGGGCACCCATATTGACTCCCACACATTCATCTATGATCATATCGGATGAACCACGATGCCAGGATTCAATCAATCCCATATATATTCCCTTCGTCTCACGATATTTTACTTGCCCGAGATTCGATCGTCGGTATCGTCATACCTAGTTCAATCTCGTTCACAACAAGTACTTTACTCGTTCCGTAATCCAATATCACTTTGTGATTAACTCCTTAACCACATGCTTGCAAGCGGTGTTGATATCGATTACCGAGTGGGCCCAAAGCATATCTCTCCGACTTGGGAGGGACAAATCCCATCTCGATACATACAACCCAACAGATACTTTTCGATCACCTGAGAGACACCTTTATGATCACCCTCTCATAGGATGACGTTTGATGACCTCAAAGCTTTCTTCCGATACCAGGGAGTTGCATTATCTCATGGTCTAAGGAATATAATATTTGACATAAGAAAAGCTTCGCAAAGACGAACACGATGACACGATCTAATTGCTTCGCTTAGTTTGGGTCTGTCCACCATATCATTCTCCCAATGATATGATCTCATTATCAATTGACAACTCATGTCTATAGTTAGGAAACCTTAACCATCATTGATCAATGAGCTAGTCCATAGAGGCGTACTAGGGACATGGTGTTGTTCACAAACCACACAAGTATTAATGTTTCCGCTTAATACAATTCTAGCATGGAATATAAACTTTATCATGAACAAGAATTATAATAATAACATCTTTATTATTGCCTCTAGGGCATAATTCCAACAGTTGTTCCATAGAGTCCACTATAAATTCCTATGCATGGTGTGTTACACCATTCCAAGTATATTCATGCTTTTATCTACTTTCCAAATTAAACTTGTTATGTGAAAATTAGTGATTAAAGCTCTCACAAACTTGATGGCACACTTTACTTTCTTGTACTTAATAAACTTGAACGATTGTGCCCATCTATGTTGCGTATATGCTTGCGCTTTATAAGTTGTGAATTGGCAGGACCATGTTACCATGGGGAACGCTTTCAACATTGCACATTATTTAGTTGATATCATGTTCTTTTGCTTATGGATCCCGGCGGTGTGAAATAAAAGGGGAGCTTGTAAGCTCATGGAGTTTGTATATGTGTTAGATAAACGCCTGGGCGACTAGCCTAAGCCATTCCTAATCATGGTGGAAACTTGCAGTATAACCATAGTGAGCAATCTATGAAGCATCCTCAATAAAAACCTATGCAAATAGCAAATAAAAAGATCGCTGAGATGCTCATTGTCTGTTGCCTTGTCATTTTGATATGGGATAGCTCCTGTATCATGGGGAAGGGGTACCCCGTTGGCGGTTCTCTATGATACACATGTACTTACAATGACAAGAACTTACTCGTGACTAAAGTTGAGTATCATGAGGTTCGGTACTCGTAAGCAAGGGGCATGAGATTTTCAACTTATAACTTGTCAAGCATATCCTCATATTTGTTCACTTTAACCTTAACAACCTAAAGATGCTTATGATAGGGGCAATGAGAGCTGAAAGCTAGTAAGCACCATAATTTTTGGAAGCTCTTTATGAAACTTGAATCCATGCTTTCTTCTATGAAGGGCCTTTTTTTACTTTTGTGTTGAGTCTCCATCTTCTATCATTATGCACCTATTAAGAGAGCATAGTGGTCATTCTTAGTTTAATGTGCATTGTCCCAAAACTTGTTGATTGATTCATAACTTTGATATTGCTTGTTCTTAAATTATTTGTATTTAGTCACCCTTATGAACTTTGAAGGTGTCCTATGCATTTATGTTTTGCTATACCATGAGGGACAAGCTGAATAACATTCTTATTATGTTTTCTATATTTGAAACAAACAAATGTCTTTTAATGCATTGTTATTCATGAATCTTTTGTTTATACCTTTTTCAAATTACAACATAGTTGCCATGTCTTATTGTTAGAACTCTGTCTTTTATGTTCATGTTAGAGTACTTTGATCCTAGCCATCAATGATTTACAAATACCTTGATCAAGATTATGATGGTGCATGTCACCTAAAAAATTATTTTTTATCACTTACCTACTCGAGGACGAGCAGGAGTTAAGCTTGGGGATGTTGATACGTCGTAAACGTATCTATAATTTTTGATGCTCCATGATTGTTTTGTATCAGCTATCTTATCTTTTGTCTAAAATTTGAGGCATTTTTATACATTTTCTGAAACTAACCTATTGACAAGATGCCCCAGTGCCAGTTACCTATTTTCTGCTATTTTTAGTTTCAGAAAAGCCAGAAAAGAAATATTTTCGGAATTGGACGAAAACAAAAGCTGAAGTTCCTATTTTTCCCGACATGACACGGAGTCTAAAGGGGAGACGGAGGGGCGCGAGGGGGCAGGCACACCCTAGGGTGGCGCGGGTCACCCTGGCCGCGCCACCAGGTGGTGTGGCCACCCTGGCCCACCACTAGCATCGTCTCTTCGCCTATATATTCCCCTCGGGATGAAAACCCTAAGTACCATATTAGAATTCCACGAAAAGTTCCGCAGCGCCGCCGCCACCGAAGAGGAGATTCGGGGGACAAAAGTCTCTATTCCGACACCCTGCCGGGATGGGGAAGTGCCCCCGGAGCCATCTCCATCGACTCCACCGCCATATCCATCGTCGTTATTGATTCCCATGATGAGGAGGGAGTATTTCTCTCTCGAGGCTAAGGGCTCTACCGATAGCTATGTGTTCATCTCTCTCTCTATGCATGATCTTATTGAGATCATGAGCTTTATAATCTATAGATCTATTCTGCTACTCAAGTGCTTTAATGAATCTCTGCTTATCCCCACGTGTGTGAAGTTGACAGTGTGCATACCGTGTGGCACTTTGGCTAAGATTACATAAATACTTGTCATGAGTATAATTTGAGTTGGATGTCTCTATGAGATTATGGTGTTTGTTGGAACCATCTAGCGCTCAAGGTGATAGTGAGGGGTTATCTAGATGGGGAATGCGAACTTTAAGGTGTGCTATTATAGCCCTACATCGTCCAACCGAAGAGTAGTTCAGGGTAGCATCATGAAGAGAAGATATTTATATGATAGTGTCCACTAGTGAAAGTATGGTCACTAGGCCTTGTTTCTAAGCATTGAAACACCATTTACAATCAGTTCTGTTACATGTTGTTTGCTGCCACTCTTATTTCAGATTGCAATTACCACTTATAATCATCCATATTACTTGTATTTCACTATCTCTTCGCCGGACTAGTGCACCTATACGCCTGACAAGTGTATTGGGTGTGTTGGGGATACAAGAGACATCTTGTATCCTGATTGCAGGGTTGCTTGAGAGGGATACCTTTGACCACTTCCTTCCCCGAGTTCGATAAACCTTGGGTGATCCACTTAAGAGAAACTTGTTGTTGTTCTACAAACCTCTACACTTGGAGGCCCAACACTGTCTACAAGAATAGAAGCGTGCGTAGACATCACACACGAGTAAAATTTATTGTTGTGAGTTGTTCCAAGTGCTTTAAATTTATACGGACAAGTCATACAAAAGCATTTTAACCAATGAAGCACTTTTCAAATGCATTTCACATTTTTTTCTTGCTAAAATTCAGCATGACAATCTACATAGCCACTGGAAGCAGTAAAATCATCTCACTGTGGCAACACTTAGTAATGGATCTATAATTGAGGTAGTGTATAAGCATATAATTAGTTGTGATAACATGTAGTATAATTACAAAGATGTAGGTGTGCCGACAGTATCTAAAAGAAAACTAGAAGATGTAGGCAAGCACTTGCATATAAACTAAGTGTGTTAGGTATTCTAGTAGCGAGAGCATGACATTAAATAATTATTCTTCATTATCTACTATCTCGCAAAGGTATAAGAGTATGAACAATGTGAAGTTCTTGTAGAGGCGCTAGGATGTGTGGCATTGCTTTGTTACTAATGTCTCTCTTATCAATATCATGTATACTTTAATGAGACATAACCCATGCCACATAAATAAACGACTTTTCTTACTATGGTAAAATAATAAGTTACACTTCATCTTCTCCTTCCCCTCCAGTCTCATTCTCATGTTTTTCTTTTTGATGTGTGGTCCTCTTATTTTGGATTGCAGAGCTTGGTACTACAACTAGCAATAACACACACACACACACACACACACACACTCTCTCTCTCTCTCTCTCTCTCTCTCTATATATATATATATATATATATATATATATGCTAGTTGTTACTAAATGCATCTTGATAATCCACGGCCACATAACTTGTTACCGAAGATGTGTGACCTTAACGTCAAAGTGGCATGGAAAAGATAGGATGACACGACGACGCTGAAACTACAAATAAAAAGTAATGCATGTGGAAATGACACCTCTCTATGTATCTATCTCTCTTGCATAGGGGCGTGACGTGCAAGGTTTTCTACATTAATAATGTTACAAAGAATATAAGGAAGTTTAAAATTGGATGGTAGTATAAAAAATGTGTCGGTTACACATAAATTAGTCAACACATCATAGTGTAAGCATACTAGTAAAATCATATAGTTGTGAGTTGGTCAAAAAAAAAATATCAACACCAATGCATGTAAAAAAGGAGTAGGTATTACAATTGTATTTCATAGTTTTTCTCGGAAAGAAAATTGCACATAAACCAGGTGTATTACGTGGGGTTCTAGCTATTAGAAAATGCATGCCATGAAAACATATTATTACCTGTCAGTTAGGTTTTTAGAGCATGCGCAATGTGGAGTGGCTCTAGCGACACTGAGAAATCTCTCACGTAGCACAATTGCTAATGTTCATCTTCTAGCTCTTTTATTTTTCATACATTGGTTTGGAATATTGCAAGAATAACTATCAATATCTTTTATAGACAAAAATAGCCAGGGCTTCACAAGTACACATGTTAATATATGCTTAATGTTTTAAGAGAACACATGTAAAGCTCGGTTACCTTGAAACATGTGATGCTATAGAGAAAAACAAACAACTATGCATCACAAATCGTGCCATTGTGAAAAACTACGAGTAAAGGAGTAGCAAAGTTGGCAATGGTACCTCTCCATATCTCTAGCTAGTGGACGCAGTGAGGAAGATTTTTTACATTAGTATAATGTTATGCACACTATCCTAGAATATATATAGTTGGAGTGTAGCGTGAAAAACCATGTCATTACACATACATTAGTCAAGACGTCATTGTGTGATTATTGTGAGCCAGTCCAAAAGCATTAAGGCATATGGACAAAGCCATACATGTCCATCTTAAATGGCGAATATGCATTCCAGCTGTATTTTACATCTTTTCTTGCTAAAATCCAGTCCGACGACCCACATAGCCAATATAAGCACCGAAACCATTGCCTCATTGAAAATGAATGAAAAGATTAATCAACCAGCATGGAAGCATATATTTATTTGCGAACACAAGGAATGCAAAAAAAAAAATACATGTGTGTCAGTTGCACTTTAGTAACACTTTAAGATCCATGCAAGCAACTAGTAGAGAAACCAAGTGCATTAAGCAGCGAGAGCATGATATATAAGAACATTATTCGTCGTGTGTTATTGCCTCATAACTCTGAAAACATGAGCAACCGGAGTACCTCTAGCGGCAATACGTAATGTCTCTAGTAAAAAATTAAAATCTCTCTCTCTCTCCCCTAAATTATTTCCCCGTTGTATGGACCTCTCTTCTTTCCTCATGATTCTTGACCTCAGTACACAGTAAGACATTTTCTTTAGTCCATACCGCTACATGGAGGTTACATAACTAAGTTACCTCTTAGCGTTAATGATCATAGTTTTACTAAGAGTTTTAGTGATCCATGACCAGGTAACTCATTATCAAAGGCTTGTGACCTTAAGATCACGGTAATGTGGAATAGATGGGGCGAAGTGTTAAGTTACAAAAGGAAGTGAGCAACATTTCCACTAAGATAAACAAAGACAAGTAAATAGAATATGGGACAATGAGAATGGACCGGTTGCTATAAAAAAAGAATTAACCATAACTCTTCGGCAATTAGCAATGGGAGTTGATGTATCTATGTTTATAACTCATCATGTTATCTCTTCTAGTACAAACAGTCACTATCAAGTTACCCATAACAAAAAAATATACTAATTAGCACGTAATGACCACATGGGGCCTACTAGTGACTTATCCTTGTGTTAGGGTGACACAAGTGGACTAAAAAACAAAATGACTGGATTATTTCCTCATTTCAAACGGAGTCAACTACAAGTGCTGAAATTACCATCTGCTGCTTTTTGGTTATTTATTAGGGCCAATAAAAAAGAATTAGTCCATACAGTAGAGAGGTGCCTTTAGATCCGCTCACGTGAAGAAAAAAATCAACATTGCATAAAGTAAGTAAAACCAACCCGATTTTGACTTGTCAATATCATTTAGTTACATCTTTTTATCTCTCTCGTCCAAGTGAATGTGAGAAAGTATCTAGTGAAAACCGAGTTCTAGTGAAAACATGCAAACTAGCATCCGATCAGAACTATGTGGTCCAGATCTGACTCACTCGTCTCAACAGATTGCCTCCTCATATTTTGCACAAAGCACCCCAAACGTTCCTTCCACCTCAGATCTGGACCGGTCCCCAAATCTCACCTAACAAAACTCAATACACGGGCTTTCAAAAAAATCAATACACGGGACATGGCTCCTCCAACTCAACGAGATAGGGTTAGTGGTTCGAGCGGCGGCGGCCGTGCTCTACCCCAACACGTCGCCTGAGCTATCCTGTCTCCCTCCTCAATTAGAACCGGTAGTGGTGAATCTCTCTAGGATGGCGAGGGGAGCCACCAGGCGCTCAACATGGGAAGCCGGAGATTTGGGCTCGAGGGCCTCGTCGGGAGCAGAGCTTGGTCGTCTCAGTCATCTGGAGGAGGTGGTCGAGGTCGAGAACGTGGAGGAAAGCTGGGGCGAAGACGACCCATGAACGAAGGAGATCCGCATCCGACATCTGCTCTTGTTGTTGCCATTTTTTTGTTGCAATATCATATCTCGATCTTGATTTTTGTTCTTGGTTTTCTTTCGGTCTATTCACATTCATTGAATTCGATCCTGATCTGCATCTAATTTATGGACTGATATATGAAACTCTGTTGAGTCATGGGACTGCTCTATGATTTTTTCAAAAAAAAAGTTGATACTGTCACGATTCTCCTATAAGTCATTGTTGCTCCAAGTATATATCTCCGTTGATATATCTTCGAGTAAAATGTTGAAAGTACTGTAGTACCGTCGAGAGGACTATGGAAGGTTTTATGCAAATATGTAGATGTCAAGCGGGCATCTTTTTGCAAATTTGTGATGGGGTCGGTCATGTTTCATCTCAGCAGTACATTTTGCATCCAATGGTCTATGCATTGGTTTCCAAGTTTCGACTGAGGATGGGTTTCCATGGGATACTTTCTCGGTGAATGTACGGCAGTGAAATGGGAGACCTCTGGGAAAACATGTCCCTTTCGTTGGAAGAAAAAGGTAAGAATTTAACGGAAAGTTTTAAGGCGACAGAGAATTTTGAAGCGGCATATAAAAAAGCAAAATCCGAACGCCGTCCGTGGGGATCGAACCCACGACCACGTGGTTAAAAGCCACGCGCTCTACCACTGAGCTAGGACGACTGGTGCGTAGAAATAAAAATATTTATTTATAGATATCTGACTATGTGCATTCTGCTGCACTTGAGGCAACACATTGCGGCGAGCAGAACACCACAAGAGAAACAGAGACTGTTGAAATTGGTACCGGAGGAGAGAATGAACGTGCACGCCTAGCACTGCGGTTTTCCATTTTCATACTAGTACTCTGATGATACACCGTAGTGTGGTGTTGGCATCGGCCGCGCAACACACACTCGCACTTTCGCAGCACGGCAACTATAGAGAGAGCTACAGGAAAATTGTTGGGCAGGCCACGGCCCAAGGAAGACCCTAAAAATTAGCTCCGCCACTGCTCCCACGGTTTACATCTAAGTAGTACATGCTAATATTCTAAAAAAAAACTACACGCTAATATGCTATTGTCTTTGTTTCTGAATATAAAATATTTTGGTCGGCTTTTTAGAATACGAAAACATTTTACATTTATGAACGGAGCTAGTAGAAAGCAGCGTCTTAAAAATATTTCACTATTACTACACCACAACAGAGATGGATCGATGTAACTCTTCTGAACCCTTCCCGTGCATGTTCGTCCTAATTAACTGAGGGGAAGGTGTCAGCTTCCCACCATATATCTCCGGGACCTGGCTCCCGTCCAGCTCTCGCCGCAGCGTGCCCTCCAGTTCTTGTCGTCGATGAACCTGAACTGCATCACACACACGACAATCGAAAAGAAAGGTTTAATAACAGAAGTTGAGTAATAGAGGTCTATATAAAAGTTTTTGCCGGCGATTGAGTTTGTAGTAAGCACCTTGTCCTTGGTGTTGGCATCGATGAAGGGTTGCACCATCTTCCACGCCATCACGAACAAGTAGGGAAGAACATGGATCATCGATGCCTTGCCCAGCCTCTATGGGTAGTAGTTCTGCAATAATGCTAAACTTACGGGCACATTTGTTACGGAAAAAAGTTACGGAAAAAAGTCGTGTCATGTCACTTTGTGATTCGGGCAGATTCGATCCGTTGTAATCTTTCTTACCTAATTACCACGAGTGCGAGAAAAATATTAGGTCGTCGCCGATGCCACATGGACACGATTTTATTCGATAGAGTTGAAGTGGGGGTACACGGTACACCTGTTTCCCATCACTTGTACCGGATTATAATATACGAGTATTCAGTGAACGATCAATTTGTCAAGATGGATATGGATCCCTATCAGTAGCTTTGATAATTTGCACATAGTCTATACAACCAACTGCTAAGCATGTTTAAGTAGCTAGTAGTGACAAAGGCAATAGCTCTATATGTATGGCAAATTAAAGGGACATGTTACCGGCCACATGACTTACCGTATATTTTAATACAGTCTGTTGTTTGTGTTCTACTAGCTCCCAAAGGTCCGGAGAAGATCAATGTAGGAAATGGGACACGAAAATGGTCATGAAGCCCTGATCGATCGACCGGGCAAAGGAAACAACAGGAACACGGAGATTATTGGCTAGTTCCACATCGATCACGGGTAAAGTCGGTCGTCAACAAGGAGTCAAGCATATGCATTACATACAAATCAGAAATCACAGATCATCCATGGAAAGGAAGACCGTCGGCGAAGATGAGGAAGAGGAAGAACGAAGCGAAGAAGAATGTACCTTGACATGTGGGTCCTGGGCTTCCGCCATGGCCTTGAGCTCGGCGACCTTGAGCCACTGCCCTTCCCCTGCATCCCCTGCTCCTCTTACGCTGCTCGCCATCTGCTCCTAGAAGCCGCAGGAGAGAAAGATGGGCTGCGGGGGAGGAGCTAGGGTAGCGAGGGAATACTGGACTGTATTCACAAGCTTGACTATTAATGTTCAGTGTTAGGGAGGGAGGCCAGTGCAAGGGTGTTGAATATAAGAGCACCTCCAAGAGGCTCTTCAAACCGATGGCGTGCTAAAAAAAAGGCAGTTTAGCGCGCAGAAAGCCTCCCGCGCTCCTCCAACGGACGCGTAAAAAACGTCCGCGCTCTAAAAACTTTGCCCCGCGCGCTATTGCACTATCATAGGCGTCATTTCAGGCGCGTGTTAAAGCGGATGCGCGCGCCGCTCAAATGCCACTGAAGATTCCTTTCGCGTCGCGCCCGCCTTCCTCTCTCGCCGCCACGCCGCTTCTTCGCCCGCGCGCGCCGCTGTGGATCGTGGGGCTTCCATGGCGTACGCGCGCTCCCAACGGGATGTTCTACGCCGAGCTGCGCGCCGGCGGTTTCCGCCTCACCCTCTGCACGTACGACACGCCGGAGTTGGCCGCGCGCGTACGACGTGGCAACTCTGGCGCCCACGGCGCGACCTGAACTTCCCCGACATTCTGTCCCTCAAGGACGTGGAGTTCCTCACCCCCCCTCCGCGCCTCGTCACCGTCACCGCCACCGCCAGGCGCAGCGCCGACTCCTCATCGCCGAGCGCCTCATGCGGCAGTGGAGGGATTTGTTTCCGGGCGACGTCCGGGTCTAGGAATAATTCTACGTCGTGCAGAGGCAGGAGAGGAGGGCAGACCGACATCGTCGTCGGGCGTTCGCCGAGCAGGAGATCGAGAATGCGAACTCGACGATCGACGGAGAGGACCCGAGGTGGGAGGACCTTTGGACCGAGACCACCTCTTACAACAAGTAGTTTTAGTTAGTTTGTTTTAATTTTCTGCAGAAGAATTCGATCAGAATGTTTTAATTCTATTTTTAACTATTTTCTAGATCCTATTTGTGCACCGCTTAAGTGTAAAACGAGTGTCTGTCGTTTCATTTTAACGCTTCTGCTGGGTCTGTTTTCCGCATCTTCGCGCTGAGCTGCAAAATGCAGCCTCCGGTAAAGGTCGCGGAGTCTACGTGTGCTTTAACGCGGTAGCGCGCTGCAACGTGCGCATACGACGCCAAAATATGCGGCGCTTGTTGGAGATGCTTTAAGCCTCTAAAGACATCTCTAACCGATCCCCTAAAATAGTTAGAGGAGTTAATTGCAGCGGCGACATCAAACCGAACTCCTAAATGGTTAGAGGATTATATTTTTACTGCGGCCGACTCCTAAATTTACTCCTCCGAAACCAAATCCGAGAAAACCCTCTCCGCTCGAACGCCCACACCCTTTTCCGCCAGCGTCGCCACCGGTGACCCCCAACCCCCGCCGCCCCCATCCCGGCCCCTCTGCTGTTCTCTGGCCCACCTTTTCCCTCGCTCGCCGCCTCTCTCCGTCGCCGGAATCGACGGGGCGAGGTCGTTTTCGCTAGCCTCCGTCCCGATTTGCTCCAAATCGGGCTCCATCGTCGTTGATTCGTCGCAAGCCGAAGCCGGCGTGGCCTCCGGTGACCCGTCAGAAGCCGGAGTTGCCTCCCAGGAGGCCGGCCACCACCGATGTCACGTCGTGGCTCGCCCCCTCCTCCTACCCTACCCCAGATCCCGCGCGACCGGCGTTCTGCCTCGCCTCCCCCGCCGCCCCCGACGGGTTTCGTGTGCACGAGGGACCTCTAGCCGGAGTTGGAGGATGCAGGTCATCGTCCGTCGATGGAACGCCGGCTGCTGCCGTAGATGGATCGCCGGCACCGCCGGCCGCAACCATAAAAAGAGGGAAAAGGTGAATTTCCCCCCTCTTTTTCGTCTTGTAAAATCCAGAGCACAAGTGGCTTATTAGATTCTTGTTATAATGAAGTACAAGGACTTCTACATGGACCGAGGATGAAGACGATGACTCGATGAGTTGTATTTTGCATGGCACCATCAAACTCTAGTAGACGATGCAATATTCGAAGCGAGTGGTGTTCGTCCGTCGTTTCAACTTTTTTGGGAGAAAATTCATATGAATTTCAATGAAAAGAAAACCGGGGATTCGTATCAGGTTGTATCGGTGTCAAAACCTATGATAATATATATGTTTGTATCAACCTTTTTATTGCAAATGATGAAAAATATTTTTACTCCTCTAAAGATAGAGATAGGGGTTCGGTTAGGTGCCGACCACCTTTAGAGGAGTACTTTACTCCTCTAAAGTTTACTCATCGGTTTACTCCTCTAACCAATTAGGGATCGGTTAGAGATGGCCTAAGTAAGCGAGAGGTTTGCGCTGATTCTTCTCTTCTTCTTCTTGTCCTGTCGCGGGTTTGAATTAGTTTTCTCGCGTTTCTTTTTTCCTTTCTTCCTTAGCTTTTAGTCAGCAATTAAGAACACGTGATAATTTCTACGACTTATAGCTCTCTCTTCTAATGTCTTCGGCTTCATATAGTCTTCTCAGCCAAGGTCTTCAGTGCCAAATTTCTGGCCAGATTTTTGTTCACGGAATTCTTCGCCTGTTGAATAAATCTTGTGCTGCTAGTATTAAGTTAATTTGTTTTCTGCAAATAATCTTGTCGTGATAGAAGTCTGCGTATTCATTGTCATCGTACAAATTCAGTTAGCTGTCAGCTTAGCCTAGCTAGTTGATTCAGTTAGCCCAGTCGTGGGATGGCACGACAGAAAGTAGTCAGCTGGTTTTAGTTAGCTAGGAGTCTACGCTTTGCATGATCTGACCGTGGGATAGCGTGGTTGTAGTGGATCGAGCGAGCGTTTTTCTCGGACCGTTAGAGTGGCACCGTGATCTTCTCTGTAATTGAATACTTAAGGAGATAAAGAGAGAAAAATTGCAAGCTGTACACAACACCAAAAAAAAAAAACACCCGTGTCCCTCTCGAGTGTGCTCTGAATCTTTCTTACAGTTCGTGTGAGTTTGCAGATTCGGTGCTGACAAGTGGTATCAGAGCCTGACAATGGTCGGGACTCCTCCACAGCAGCCACCACCGGCGGCGGCTTCGCCTGGGACATCTGCAGGTCATCGCGTGCGCTCACAGAGTCGCGGACGAAGCAGGGGCAGGAGGAACGGCGGTGGCGGCGACATCGTGGTTCGGGATATCGTGAGGGACGACGGTGGCGGTGGTGTCGTGACCTGGCCAACCCTCACGAAGACGAACTACAGCGAATGGGCAATCCTCATGTGCGTCCAGCTCCAGGGCGCATGCCTGTGGGAAGCTGTCGACGCAGACGACGGGACGGAGCGGCAAGAGCGGCAGGCACTGAGTGCCATCCTCCGCTCCGTGCCACCGGAGATGGTGCAGGTGCTGTCCGCGAAGGACAATGCGAAGGCGGCCTGGGACACGATCAAAACCATGCGAATAGGTGATGATCGGGTCCGCGAGGCGCGCCGGCAGAGGCTCCGCAAGGACTTCGACGGCCTGGGATTCAAGAACGGCGAATCGATCGAGGAGTTCTCCCTGAGAATCTCGGCCATCGTGACCGAGCTGCGGTCACTGAGCGACTCCACGACGGAGCTCGACGCAGTGTAGAAAATTCTGCGCATCGTGCCACCGAGGTATGCCCAAATGGCATGTTCAATAGAAACTCTGTTGGATTTGAAGGGCATGTCCATTGAAGAGCTCAGTGGCCGCCTCGCGGTGTCGGAGGACCGTGGCGAGCCAGAGCAAACTACGGGCGGCCGTCTCCTTCTCACCGAGGAGGAGTGGCGCGCACGCCAGGCAGGTCGCCAACCCGGCGAGGGATCCTCTAGCGGTGGTGGAAAAGGCAAGAAGCCACAAGGTCGTCCACCTGGCAAGGACGGCAACATCAAGAACGACGGTGGCGGAAAGCCTCCACGCCGCAACGGCAAGTGCAACTTGAAGGAAATATGCCCTGAGAGGCAATAATAAAGTTGTTATTATGTATTCCTTGTATATGATAGATGTTTATTTTGCATGCTATAATTGTATTGATAGGAAACATCAATACATGTGTGTTTAATAAACAAAAAGGATTCCTAGTCATGCCTCTCTTATAGACTAGCTTGTTGATTAACAGGATGATCAAGGTTTCCTGATCATGGACATTGGATGTTGTTAATAACAAGGTCACACCATTGGTGGAATGATGTGATGAACATTCATCCGAAGTATAGCATTACGATCAAGTCATTGTGTTTATATTGCTATAACATCATACGAAGTAATCTTTATCCTTAGACCATGAGATCATGTTAATTACTAACACCGGAAGAGTATCTTGATAACATCAAACGTCACACCGTAACAGGGTGACTATAAAGGTGGGTTCAGTGCTATGAAGGTGTTATGTTGAGGCTCATGGATCAAGAGTGGAATTTGTCAATCCCGATGACGGATAGATATACTCTGAGCCCTCTCGGTGATATCACATTAAGATAGCTTGCAAGCAAGTGATGTGATCACTAGAATGTTATATCACGGGAACAAGAAAAGAGTGCATGTCGGTAACGAGATCAAACTAGGTATTTGGATACCGATGATCGAATCTCGGACATGTATTATATCATGAGACAAAGGGATTAAATTGCTGACGTTAAAGGTTCTCACGATCACAGAAGTCATCGTTGAATATGCAGGAGTCAGTATGGATCTCCAGGTCCCGCTTCTGATTATTGATCTGAGAGGAGTCTCAATCATGTCTGCATTATTCGCGAACCGTAGGGGGACACACTTAAGGGTTGTCGGACACCATTTAGGAGCACATATGTTCCAGACAAAAGGTTAAGCATGAGTCATATAGTTGATATGATGCCCATATAGATGCTCGCCTTTGAAGCTACACCGACTCACGTGATGATCGGACTTGGTGTAGTGGATTTGGTTCATGTAATCACCAAAAGGACACGAGGGATGTCGTTTTTGAGTGGGAGTTCATTAGTAATTTGGATTAGTTGAACTCAATCTATCATAAACTTAGTCTAAATAAACTTTACAAATTCTGTTGTAGATGGCACCACCTGCTTTTAATTTCAATGTGTTCATGGAGAAAGAGAAACTTGCTGCGAATGGTAGCAACTTCACCAACTGGGCTATGAATTTGAGGATTCTCCTCACTGCTGCACAAAAGCAATATGTGCTAGAGGCGCCGCTAGGCCCCCCACCAGCTCCTGATGCCCCTGACGAGGAAAAGAACGTCTATGTAACTCGTCAGGAGGACCACAACTTAGTTCATTGCGGCATACTGTATGGGCTAGAGCCAGAACTTCGAAAACGTTTCGAAAATGGCAATGCCTTTGATACCGTGGGAGAATTGAAAATGATTTTCGATACCCATGCTGCCGTAGAGAGTTATAACGCTTCTGAAAAGTTCTTTAGCTGCATGATGGAAGAGAACAGCTCCGTTAGTGAGCACGTACTCAAAATGTCTGGGTACACCGATAAGCTTGTGTCCTTGGGAATAACGATTCCCATTGACTTAGGCATACATCGTGTTCTCCAATCTCTGCCACCTAGCTACAAGAGCTTCATGATGAACTATATTATGCAGGGCATGAAGAAGTCTCTTCCCGAGCTTCTGTCAATGCTTAAGACTGCAGAAGTGGAGATTAGGAAAGAACATCAAGTGTTGATGATCAATAAGACCACCGGTTTCAAGAAGGACAAGAAAGGCAAGCAGAAGGGAAAGAAGGACGGCAAATCTGTTGCCGCGCCTGAAAAGAAACCCCGAGCTGGCCCTAAGTTTGACACCGAGTGCTACTATTGCAAGGGGACTAGCCATTGGAAGCGCAACTGCCCCAAGTATTTGGCGGACAAGAAGGCCGGCAAGGCAAACAAAGGTATATGTGATATACATGTTATTGATGTGTACTTGACTAGTACTCGCAGTAGCACCTGGGTATTTGATACGGGATCGGTTGCTAATATATGTAACTCGGTTCAGGGGCTGCGGAACAAGCGACAGCTAGCAAGGGATGAGGTCACGATGCGGGTCGGCAATGGATCAAGAGTTGATGTGATCGCCGTCGGAACACTGCCTCTCCATATGCCGTCGCGATTAGTTATAAACCTGAATAATTGTTATTTGGTGCCTGCACTGAGCATGAACATTGTATCCGGATCGTGTTTGATGCAAAGTGGTTATTCGTTTAAGTCTAAAAACAATGGTTGTTCGATTTATATGAATAATATCTTTTATGGTCATGCACCTGTGTTGAATGGTTTATTTCTGTTGGATCTCGATAGTAGTATTACACATATTCATATTGTTGATGCTAAAAGGATTAAACTTGATAATGATATATCTGCATATATGTGGCACTGCCGTCTAGGTCATATTGGCGTTAAACGCATGAAGAAACTCCATTCTGATGGACTTTTGGAATCACTTGATTTTGAATCATTTGATACATGTGAGCCATGCCTTATGGGCAAGATGACTAGAACGCCGTTTTAGGTTCAATGGAACGCGACATTTATTGGAAATCATACATACTGATGTGTGTGGACCAATGAGTGTGTCGGCGCGAGGTGGATATCGTTATTTTGTTACTTTCACGGATGATTTGAGTAGATACGGGTATATCTATTTGATGAAACATAAGTCTGAAACGTTTGAAAAGTTCAAAGAATTTCAGAATGAAGTGGAAAATCATCAAAACAGAAAGATCAAATTTCTACGGTCCGACCGTGAAGGAGAGTATCTTAGTTACGAGTTTAACACACATATGAAAGACTGTGGAATAGTTTCACAACTCACGCCTGCCGGAACACCACAACGTAATGGTGTGTCAGAATGTCGTAATCGTACTTTATTGGATATGGTTCGATCTATGATGTCTCTGACTGACTTGCCACTGTCATTTTGGGGTTATGCACTGGAAACCGCTGCATTCACTTTAAATAGGGCACCATCTAAATCCGTTGAAAAGACACCGTATGAATTATGGTTTGGAAACAAACCTAAGCTGTCATTTCTTAAAGTTTGGGGATACGATGTTTATGTGAAGAAACTTCAACCGGATAAACTCGAACCCAAAGCGGAAAAATGCGTCTTCATAGGATACCCTAAGGAAACGATTGGGTATACCTTCTATCACAGATCCGAGGGCAAGGTCTTTGTTGCTAAGAATGGATCCTTTCTTGAGAAGGAGTTTCTCGCGAAAGGTGTGAGTAGTCGGAAGGTAGAACTCGAAGAGGTTATTGAACCTTCTCTTCATGAAATGGCGAGTAGCGCAGCACCGGAAATTGTTTCGGAGTTGACTTTACCTAATGAAGAGAGAGCTAATGATATTGATCATGAAACTCCGAAAGAGGACACTACCGAACCTCGCAGGTCAAGCAGGACACGTGCAACTCCTGAACTGTACGACAATCCTGTTATGAATTTCATGATTGATGAAATAGATGACCCTGCGACGTATGAAGAAGCGATGATGAGCCCTGATTCCAACAAATGGCTAGAAGCCATGAAATCCGAGATGGAATCCATGTACGAAAACCAGGTTTGGACCTTGGTGGACTTACCTCACGATCGAAAGGCCGTTGAGAATAAATGGATTTTCAAAAGAAAATCTGATGCTGATGGTAATGTAACCATCTATAAGGCTCGACTTGTCGCAAAGGGGTTTCGACAAATTCAAGGAGTTGACTACGATGAGACATTCTCTCCCGTAGCGATGCTTAAGGGGTTTTATGTGAATGTTTGTTAATTAAAGTAATTAACAAAATTCTGAATAAAATAAATAAAAGAGTTTTATTAAATGAGAGTTGCATTTAATTTGGTGGAAATTAAATACATGTGAGTGGGATTTTGGGTGGAGGCCATGTTTATGTGAGTGGAGGTTCACCACATGAATGAAGGAGGGGAGGAGTCCCCCCCTCATGCGCCGGCTATGAGAGGGGAGGGGTCTCCCTCCCTCCTATATAAAGCCCCCCTCTCCCCTCTCACAAACTACACCTCCTCGTGAAGGATCTTTCTCCCCCTCTAGATATTCCCCCATGGTCTCGGATTAGCGAGATACATGTTCCTGGTGGTCTTACGTCTGGAAGGAGTTGCTGCTTCCGCTGATTCGCTGAAGCGAGGAGGTGGAGGTTGTCCGGTGGCTTGAACGTGTGTGCGAGGACGGATGCGCTGATTTGCGCCAGATTCCACGATCTTGAGATCGGCAAGCGTACGACTACATCAACCACGAGTTCCTACTCGTTAACAAAACTCGTTGTTTTCGAGGGTAAGTTCTCCATGGATGTATGTCCACCAGTTGCTCTGTATCTAGTAGATAGATCTTGGCATATATTTCTCATCGTAGATTTTTTTTATTTTCTATGCTGCGGACCCAACACAACTATTGCGGCATCGACGACCACTGGGCACGTGAGTGCCGCAAGGCAAAGCGTGACCACGGTGAAGGCAAGCGGGAGGAGGCCAACCTCGCGCAAGAACAGAGCGGCGACGATGATGCCAATCCTGGCCTGTACATGGTCGAGGAAGTGTCACTGTCCGCCACGGACGTGGGGGAGCACGTCTTCCTCAACGAGGAACGTGCACGCGCTGTCCTACGGCGCTCTCCAGATGATGTCGACATGGCCTGGTATCTGGACACAGGTGCGTCAAATCACATGACCGGCGACGAAGCTGCGTTCGCCGAGCTCGACAAGGGGGTGACGGGCACCGTGAAATTCGGTGACGGCTCCCTCGTGGCCATCAAAGGACGGGGCACCGTCCTGTTCGCCGCAGCTGGAGAAGAACACCGTGCACTGACGCAAGTGTACTGGATTCCTCGCCTCAAGAGCAACATCATCTCCATTGGCCAGCTGGATGAGATTGGCTGCCCGACGCTCGTCAAGGACGGGTTCATGACTGTTTGTGATCACCAGGAGCGCATCCTTGCCAAGGTGCCGCGAGCGCGCAACAGGCTCTACATCGTCCATCTCTAGCTCGTCAAGCCCGTGTGTCTGGCCGTGCACGCCACTGAGGACGCATGGCGGTGGCATGCGCGGTTTGGCCATCAACACTTCGACGGCCTGGCAAGATTGGCGCGACAAGGCATGGTCCGCGGTCTGCCGCTGATCGAGCACACCGAGCAGGTGTGCGACGCCTGTCTCGTTGGAAAGCAGCGTCGAGCTCCGTTCCCGCAGCAGGCAAGGTTCCGAGCCACGAAGCCGCTGGAGCTGGTCCATGGCGACCTGTGTGGACCGATCTCACCACCGACGCCTGGAGGCAAGAACTACTTCCTTCTTCTTGTGGACGACCACAACAGGCATATGTGGCTCTATCTGTTGCACGGGAAGGACGAGGCGGCAGAGGCAATCCGGCGTTTCCAGGCAAGGGTGGAGCGCGAGACTGGGCGTAAGCTGAAGATGCTCAGGACAGACCGCGGCGGGGAGTTCAACTCCAACAACCTTGCCGCGTACCTCGCCGACCTCGGTGTGCAGCGGCACCTCACCGCTCTGTACACACCCCAGCAAAATGGCGTGGTGGAGCGGCGGAACCAAATGGTGGTTGGCACAGCACACTGCATGTTGAAGGCAATGGGAGTGCCGATGCGCTTCTGGGGCGAGGCCGTGACCACGACGGTCTTCGTGCTCAACCGCGCATACACCAGAAGTGTCCAAGGCAAGACACCGATCGAGGCCTGGAATGGGTGGAAGCCGAGCGTCGGTTTCCTCCACGTGTTCGGCTGTCTGGCACACGCCAAGGACACTCGCCCACACTTGAACAAGCTGGAAGACAGAAGCAAGGCCATGGTGTTCCTCGGGTACGAGACAGGGAGCAAGGCATGTCGGCTGTATGATCCCATCAGTGATCGCGTGCACGTATCGCGTGACGTCGTGTTTGACGAAACGCGAGCCTGGAACTGGAAGGAGGAAGAGAAGATGGCAGCAGGCATGACGTTCGTCATTGATCCTCTGTCAGCATTGTCGGGTGGATCGCTGTCAGGAGCAACGCCACAGGCGACGCCATCATCACCGGCCACCAACACACCCACGTCATGCTCCAGATCATCTAGCAGGGACGGCAGCACGAGTGCATCGACGACACCACAATCGCCGCTCACACCTGCAAGTACAGGGACAACCTCTGATGGCACTGCAGCTCCAATTGCAGGTGGTGTATCACCTACATCTGTTTCTCCAGAGGCTGCCACGCCTGTACCTAGGCATGCCATGCAGACGCGCAGCAAGGACGGCATCACCATCCCCAACTGGTGGTATTTGGACTCGCCGGGGAAAGAGCCAGCAACGCCACTGTCACCAGAGATCGATGACATCCAAGGTGATCCTGACTACGAGCTGCATCTGGCGTTCGGTGAAGAACCGGAATCTTTTGCAGAAGCAGAGCAACATGAGTGTTGGCAGCAGGCCATGGCCGAGGAAATGGCCTCCATCGAGGCCAATCACACATGGAGCCTTGCAGAGCTTCCTCGCGGCCATCGACCCATAGGATTGAAGTGGGTTTACAAGGTCAAGAAAGATGCAAATGGCACAGTTGTGAAATACAAAGCGCGGCTGGTGTCAAAGGGCTATGTTCAGCGGCAAGGTGTCGATTACGAGGAAGTGTTCGCACCAGTAGCTAGATTGGAGTCAGTTCGGCTCCTTCTCGCACTCGCAGCTCGAGCAGGATGGACTGTACATCACATGGACATAAAGTCGGCCTTTCTGAATGGAGAGCTAACAGAGGAGGTTTATGTGGCACAGCCTCCAGGGTTCATCGTCGCTGGTGAGTCAAGCAAAGTGCTGAAGCTGGATAAAGCCTTGTATGGGCTGAAGCAGGCACCACGTGCCTGGAACACAAAGCTTGATGCTCGTTTGTCAGAGCTGAAGTTCAGTAAGTGTCCTTCAGAACATGGCGTGTATGCAAGAGGGACAGAGTCTTCACGGCTGATTGTGGGGGTGTATGTAGATGATCTGATCATTACTGGCTCAGATGAGGAGGAGATCAAGAGGTTCAAGTGTGAGATGAAGTCGCTATTCGAGATGTGCGACCTTGGACATCTGAATTACTACTTGGGAATCGAGGTTCGCCAACACAGCGGTGGAATCGATCTCTGTCAGTCAAGCTATGCAGCAAAAATTCTGGACAGAGCTGGTATGACGGGCTGCAACCCGTGCCATGTCCCCATGGAACCACGGTGCAAACTGAGTAAAGTAAGCTCAGCACAGCCAGTGGACACCACATAATTCAGAAGCATTGTCGGCATGCTGTGCTATCTCATTCACACCAGGCCGGACCTCTCCTTCTCGGTTGGCATTGTGTCACGTTTCATGGAGACACCAACGATGGAGCATATGATAGCAGTCAAGCATATCCTGCGCTATGTGGCAGGAACTCTGAATTGGGAAGTGCACTACTCCCGTGGCATTGGCGACGCGCCTCTAATCGGTTACAGTGACAGTGACTTGGGTGGCGATGTCGACACACGTAAGAGCACCACCGGAGTTCTGTTCTTTCTCGGCAGTAATCTGGTGAGCTGGCAATCACAAAAGCAACAAGTGGTGTCTCTTTCATCCTGTGAGTCTGAATATGTTTCAGCAACCACCGCAGCGTGTCAAGGGATTGGCTCGCTCGTTTGCTCGGAGAAATCAGAGTTGAAGAGCAGAAGTCTGTGGTGCTGAATGTCGATAACAAATCGGCAATCTCTCTCAGCAAGAACCCCGTCTTTCACGACCGAAGCAAACACATCGAAATCAGGTATCACTTTATTCGGGAGTGTGTTGAAGCCGGGAAGCTTCAGATTGAGTTCTTCAGGTCTGAAGAACAGCTAGCTGATCTGCTTACAAAAGCACTTGGTCGAGCCAAGCTTCAGGAACAACGAGCAAAGATCGGAATGGTGGAGATCGACAAGGTGCACAAGCTTTAGGGAGTGAATGTTGAATAAATCTTGTGCTGCTAGTATTAAGTTAATTTGTTTTCTGCAAATAATCTTGTCGTGACAGAAGTCTGCGTACTCACTGTCATCGTACAAATTCAGTTAGCTGTCAGGTTAGCCTAGCTAGTTGATTCAGTTAGCCTAGTCGTGGGATGGCACGACAGGAAGTGGTCAGCTGGTTTTAGTTAGCTAGGAGTCTACGCTTTGCACGATCTGACCGTGGGATGGCGCGGTCGTAGTGGATCGAGCGAGCGTTTTTCTCGGGCCGTTAGAGTGGCACCGTGATCTTCTCTGTAATTGAATACTTAAGGAGATAACAAAGAGAGAAAAGTTGCAAGCTGTACGCAACACAAAAAAAAAACCCACCTGTGTCCCTCTCGAGTGTGCTCTAAATCTTTCTTACAGTTCGTGTGAGTTTGCAAATTCGGTGCTGACATCGCCCATGAGAGTTATTAATGTGACACCTAAGGATTTTGTTCTTTATGCGCCGATATATAATAAATCCAAAAATTATTCTGTTTGTTATCCCTCCTTCGCCCCGTTCTGGCAATGCTATAGCCTAACTATCAAGTGTATGGGAGAGATGACCGAGATAAGAGCATGTCCACCCGACCCCTAGTCCTATAGTACACGGCTTCGGAGTCGTCGTCGTCTTCGCTTGGTGCGCGTGGCTAGAACCTCAGCCCTTCCCCGATTTGCAGCGGGTAGCAGATATCGTCGATCAACTGCGGAGATCGACGACCGCGACTGCTACAACAAGCCACCGTGTCGTCCTCCGCACGGTACATGGAGGCGCGCATGGCCGCGCGCTGCCCTGGAAACTTCTCGGGGTCGCTGGTGCGTCTAAGCTAGCGCGCGGCCATATCGTATTCCGGAGGCACCCGTCACTTTGGCCTCGAAGGCAGGACGCCCGGAGGTGGGGTGTCTCGGTTGGTGACGCTGCCGCGTCCGCGGTCGCTGCTGCCCTTGCTTGGGCTCCGCGGTGGATAAAAGTGCGGGTACTGCAGGCGAGGGTGATTTCCTTCGGCGATGTGGCACATCCCACAGGCAAGAGTCCGGTTCGCCCACCAGAGTCACCGACCGGCTCCGTTGTGGTTCACCGGAGGAGGATCGTCACCCTTGTACCTGGCGATCTCTCATTCCCGCCGATTGGCGAAGAAGGCGTTCCAGGTCGTGGTATTGTTGGGCACCAATTGGGATCCATCCGTTGTTTCGGCGTGAGCTCGAGGTAGTAGTGACTCGTAAGGACCGCATGACGGGCGGAACCTCGAGGCACATGAGGGACAGGCACCCCTCCGGCAGATTCTAGGAATAGAAGAAATAAGCAAGCATGTGGTGCATTTAGTAGAAAAAGAAGCAATGAAATAGAGGAGGCTAGCAAGTTTGGATGCGTTTAACAATGAGTAATGGGAAATTCCACCGGTTTTGAGGAAGTTCGTGCATTCTGAAAGTGGAGGTAATATTCTATTTCGAGAAACCACCTTGTTACATTCTATTTCTCAACCCAACACCCGAATGACCTTTTAGTGTGAAACCATTCCATTACATTTCACTTTGTAACCTCAGACACATCCTAAGTCTCCATGAATTGACCGTGGTTTCCGTGAGACCGGTCTTAAGAACCCCTTCCGTGCATGTTCGTCCTAATTGAGGGGAACAAGAGTGAGCTTCCCGCCGTACATCTCCGGGAGCTGGCTCTCATCCAACTCCCGCTTCAGCGTCTCCTCCAGGTTCTTGTCGTCGATGAACACGAACTGCATTGCGCATTTAACCAATCCAGAAGAAATGATTAATTAGTATTATTACCAGATATTGAGAAATGGCCGTCTGTATATATTTTGTTTGTCAGCTAGATGGAACTAGTGGAGTAGTACGCACCTTGTCCTTGGTGTTGGCGTCGATGAAGGGCTGCACCATCTTCCAGGCCTTGAGGAACAGGTAGGGGACGTGGATCATGAGCGCCTTGCCCAGCCTCTCCGGGTAGTAGTTCTGCATGATCTCGATGGCCGCGATGTAGGCGCGCACATCGCAGTTGGCATACCCCCACCCTTTGAGGTCCACGATGCACAGAAACTTCTCCTGCCCTCGAGGGATCCTGCAGCAAAATCAAGTTCGATTCAATGCCATTTCTGCTGCAACAAAAGCCTTGCTTAATTACACAGGCATTCTGTACAGTTGTAAGCGCATGCAGTACCTGGCACAGATGCTGTCGAGCAGGTACACAACAAATCCTGCATAAATAAAGACCAAATAAAACGATCGATGAGAGATGTCATCATCAGATTCTGTTATGGTTAGCAATCGACATCATGAGAGTAGATAGACGTGCAGGTTAATTGTGTACGTACGCTTGAATGTGGCCATGTCGCGGTTGGCGGAGAAGTGCCGGGCGGGGAAGGCGAGCATGACGGGACGGCCGGCGCGGTCGACGCCGGCCATGGAGACCTTCTGCGCGGCGAGGTCCTCCCGCACCTGCTCCGCCGGAATGGCGCCGCCCGGCACGGCCTCCCGCCTCCAGGCCACGAACTTGAGGAGCATCGCCGAGGCCTTGCCCACGTTCTGGTCACGCGCGCGCAGGAACCTCCGCAGCGTCAGGTTGTCCAGCTCCTGCACGCACGCAGTTGATTCTTTTTGTTAAATTAAATTACCCAACTCTTCCCATGTGACTTTGTGATTCGAGCATATTCGATCATGATCTGTTTGCTTAATTAATTATAGGGAATGGTAGCAGCCATGCTTCACGTGGCCAGGACTTTGCTAGCGGCCATAGGTCAAGGTGAAGTGGTGCTGTTGTGGTACACCCTATTCTATTCCCATCAACTGTGCATGGAGTATAGTTTAGTGTAGTATATGATCAATCAGTCAACGGTCAGCTTGTTAGGATGAGTCACTATCAGTTAGCTTCACGTGGGCCCACGTATGCTTCACATGGACCCACATGGCCACGACTTTGGTAGCTAGCTAGTACTAGTAGTAGAGGTGAAGTGGTGCTGTGGTGGACTGTGGTACACCTGTTAGGGTATATAAAATATACGATTATCCGGTCAGCGATCAGTGTTAGTATGAGTCCCTATCAGTTAGCTTAATTGTAATGTTCATACAAAAGGCTGCTAACTAGTGAGATGATAGCTCTCTATGTATTATTGGCAAAATTTATAGGGATGGGTCACCGGCATATGATGAATATACTAGTATACTACAATTTGTTTTGTGCGCTCCCAAAGATCAGGAGAATGAAGAAGCTAATTAACGATGAACAGCTCGATCGAGGTAACGGAAACAACACAAGAACAGGTACGGTGGTTCATACTAGATCACACCACCGACGAAACAGTACAGATACGTTAAGCATGCGCATCGACAAATCAGAAGGAGCAAGACGACGGCGAAGAAGAACGAATCGACGGATTATCCAAGAAGAACATACGTACCTTAGCCTGCGGGTCCTGGGCTCCCGCCATGGCCTTGAGCTCGGCGACCTTGAGCCACTCCCCTTCCCCTGCATCCCCTGCTCCTCTTGCGCCGCTCGCCATCTCTCCTCTCGCTCCTCCCGAAAGCAGGCTGGTGTGCAGCCTACTGATACGGCGAGTACGGGGATCGCGGAGGAATAGCCAGAAAGCAGGCTGGTCTGGTCTGGCTGCAGAGAGAAGCTATAGTTAGCTGCGGAGGAGGGGGTTGGGGAGGGATGAGCGCTTCTTGTAAGCAGGAGCTTGACCAGTGGAATATAGGCAAGCTAGAGGTTTCCAGGGATTCTCCGCTCCCTCTCCTTGTCCGGGCGTGGGTTGCATTTGTTTTCTTGCGTTTCTTTTTTTCCTCTCAATTCCCAGATTTTAGTCAGCAGTTCAGCACACGTGATAATTTCTTTGACCTATAATTCTCACTTCTATTCACTCCGGTTTCCTGACTTCTCAGCACAAGTTTTCTCTGCAAGTGTCTGACTAAAAGTTTGGTCATGGTTTTCTTCGCCTATGACTTATGATGATTGGGACGTGACACATCGAGTACCTCAGTTGAAGCATTTTGTTACCAACGTGCCCGGCATAACAACATAAACACCTAAAATTACTACTTTTTTTTTCAAGAATTACTACTCACTCCATCTCAAAATAAATGTAGCAGATTTGTGTAAATTCGGATATATGCATATATCATATTTTGTATATCCATTTAATATACTATATATTTAGTATATAGATATAAATCGACAAATATGTGATATCTATTTTGAGATTAATATCTATATACCAAATCTATATAGTATACCAAATAGATATACTCCCTCCGTCTCAGAATAAATGTCGGATTTAAATGTATCTAATACTAAATAGTATATAGATACTAAAAAATTTACGATATTTATTTTGTGATGGAGAGAGTACTAAATATAGTATATAGATACATCCGAACTTAGAAAAATCCGTGATATCTATTTTAAGACGGGAAAGTACATACTCCCTCCGATCCAAATTAATTGACTTGGATATATCTAATACTAAAACATATCTAGATACATCCGAATCTAGACAAATCCGAGTTAATTAATTTGGATCAGAGGAGCATATTTATCAATTCACCATGTTCTGGCAAGGTTTAGAAAGTGCCAGATTGCTCGTCCGGTGTAAGCACACATGACTAAGATATATAAGTACTATAGACCGTGTTTAAGATATGCTTGTGGATACCTGCACCTATTTACAACCTATCTTTTCACAATGGGAACAAAATTTCAATACTATTGCACGTGGCGCAACAACTCCCGGTACGACAGGTTATGGGGAGGTGTGGATTAATATCTTTCTTTAAACTGAAGGGGTTTCGAAAGTTTAAAGGAGAGGGGGACAACGAAGCAAAAGTCTATCTTGCTTTGCAACGATCTGAATCATTGCCTCCTAGCTGCTTCATAGGGTAAGTCACAACATATCGTGATATGCAATCAAAACAAGTTCAATAGAAAACTTAAATAATAATGCTAGAATATATCTATATTCTATCTATATAATAGTCGATTAATGGAACTTTTTTGCGTACATTTCTCTTTTTTGCATACATTCCTCCTGTATATATCTATCTATATATTTAACGTCATAATTTTTAGAGACAAAGAAGTGTGAGGTTTTGAAATTTTCACAAATCTGAAAGTGAAAGGAGCACTGGTGCTCATGTGCCATTTACTCCTTTATTATTATGGCGAGTTGATGGTAGAGGAATGAGTGGGACTAACTACACTGGAGTATTTTTTTATTTTGATTGTTAAAAAGGATAAGCTCAAAGGCTTTTGATTTGGACTAGTAAAATGCACGTGCGCTGCAACGGCAAAATATACCCTTTTCCATTCCACTGGCTTATTAATAGTCCCCTTTCCATTTCATACAAAAAAGATATAATTTAAGTTTTCTCCCAAGGTGTAGAGGCGGAAAACCCACAAGATCGAAAAAGCAATAAGATATTCAAGGGAAATCCCTTTTTGATGAACTAGAGCTTGTTATGAATAACCACAAGCTCTAGATCCTCAAATGGACAAGATATAAAAAACAACCAAAAAATATGATGCTATGTATGCAAAGATTTGAGCTCCCCCTGAAAGATACGATCGACCTACACACTCTCGCTCGAGAACCCCTCTTGATAGTACAACTATCTATCCTAAACCTGATATCCTAACACTACAAGAGACCGGTAAAATAGAAAACCTATCAAGTTCATACCTTTGCCTTGAGCATTCCACTTGAGATTGATGTAGACGATCTTGTCTTCCTCAATATGGAACATTTTTCTTGATTGCTCTTGCTCGTGCTTTGCTTTGACGAAGACTTGTGAATTGCTCGCTCATACTCCATGGGGAAACCTCTTCTTTGAACTTGTCTTCATCACTCCATGATCAATGAGGATGGCAAGCTTCAAGCATGTGATCTTCTAGAGATGGCGCATCTTGAGCTTGCACTTCATTTCTTAATGATGTCTTGAAGATAGCCATAAGAAACTCCATCTTCTTCTTCTTCAAGACATTCTTGATCTTGTCTTCTTCTTCTACATGATTCCAATATGCATAAAGCTCTTGGACATTGCTTCTTCTTTTTCAATCTTGAAACCAACACATGGCCAAAGCGATGCCAATGGACAAAATCTACAAGTGAAACTCAATTCACACATTAGTCTATAGAGATTGTTATTAATTACCAAAACCAAACGTGGGAGCACACATGCACTTTCACCATGGATAATCTTAATAAAAGTCATTCCAAGGTACCAATCTAGGTCCAATGAGGTCCCTTCGGAAGGACACATTCGGAGGGTTCGATTCCATCATAGTGCAAATTGTATCTCCTTCGTGTCTCGCAATATTGTATAGAGCTGGTTATTGCTCTTGGTAGCCTGACCAGACCACCATTTATTCTCCCAAAGCATATGTGTGATCTATCCTTGATATTAAAAACACCAAAACGGAAGAAATGCTTCTTAAAAGCCATGAGTCTAACCTAAAAGTGTGTGTCACCATTCTTCCATAGTACTTGAGACACAACTTTTGAGTCAACATATTTTTTTCACAGAATGGTTTGACAAACACCATCTTCTGTAAGTAGCTTTAAAAAGTCATTTACTCAGAAGAGCACTATTCTTAACTTGCAAGTTGTGTATGCCAAGTCCACCTTGTTCTTTTGGTCTGCAAACCATATTCCTTTTGACCAGTCAATACTTATTTTTTTCACTATCTTCTTGCCAAAAAATCTTTAATAGAAATAATCCAATATGTCCAAGGCACCTTTCGGTAACTTAAAAAAGGAGATGTTGGCAATCATTGTAAATGCAAAGAGATTATTATACTTTTTATTCACGATGAAGGAAATATATTAGTACCAAGCATTTTGACCGTCGTGTTCATCCTTGTAAATACAAAAAGATTTTGTACTTGTAAAAACAAAGACAATACAATATAGTGGAATTCGATACAATTCACAGTGTCACACTGTCCAGAAATCGCGAGAGAGAGAAAAGAGAGACCCAATTTGAGATTACAACTTTTTTGGAAACAATATGAAATTACAGTTTTTTGGAAACAATCTGAGATTACGTTTTTTTAGGTAAAACATCATATGTTAAGAATGCAAGCCGACTCATTAAAAGCTTCTAATCCCCTTAAGTACACTAGTAAGAAAAAAGAGTGCATCTAAAACTTGCAGCCCATCAAACAATTGTTACATCATCTCATAAAGTTTGTAGGAGGAAGCTAGAGGGTTCATTGACCCAATTACATGGAACGTTCAAGTTAAAACAATCTCTAGGTACATTATGAGCAGCTTGATTTAGCTCTCTCCCACAATGAATATCCCAATTGATCCAGTTTTAGTCATGATCTCTGCATAAATAGCTGTTGCATCATTTCAGATCAGAGTTTCTTCCGAACACAATTGAATTACTTCCAGAGAATCAGATTCTGCTTCAATCGCCGAACAACCGAGAGAGATTGCCTGGTTTAGACCATGCAGCCTCATCATCGATGCCTTTCTTTCCATTGTCCCTTCCTCGAGTAGTAGCGTGATGCTCAGCTCCGCTCTAGGCCAAAACTTGGGCCTTGGGCTTCGCCAGTAGGTGGGCTGCCCGGATCGTTTGACGATCGTCGGTCCGTCTCTTGACCTTGATCGCCTCTGTCACGAGAGTGGTGGTGACTGGTGACAGGACATGGCGCATGACGCATGTGGTGCAGCTTCGACTGCACTTGAGGAATGAACCCAAGCCGCAACATATCCTGGGGGAGGCTCCCTCCTTGGCGAATTGAACGGAAACATGGATCAGTGGAGTGGGTAAAATAAAATATGGGCACAGCCTGCCCAACTATTGTTTTCCCGTGGGGTAAAAAGTTCTATTCTGGACCATCCATTTTGCCTAAGGGGAACAATTACATAGAGCTGGATCGATCGATATCCGTCTCACACGTACGTACAGTGCTACCATCATCGATCGATCTAGGAAAGCTAGCTAGTCGTCGGCGAGGGGAGTCAGAGGCAGCTTGCCGCCGTAAATCTCCGGCACCTGGCTCTCCTCCATCTCCCGCCGCAGCGTCTCGTCCAGGTTCTTGTCCTCGACGAACATGATCTGCATGCGTGTGCGCAGACGTACACTTAAGCAAAGATCGATGGTAAACGTTTAATGCTAACCAATCAATCGGTTGTTGCATGTCACCTTGGCCCTGGTGTTGGCGTCGATGAAGGGGTACACCATCTTCCAGGCCTTCATGAAGATGTACGGCACGTGGACCATGAGCGCCTTGCCCAGCCTCTCCGGGTAGCAGCTCTGCATGATCTCGATGGCCGCGATGTAGGCGCGCACGTCGGAGTTGGGGTACCCCCACCCCTTGAGGTCCACCACGCACATGAACTTGTCCTGCCCTCGAGGGATCCTCGCGCAGATCTTGTCCAGGAGGTAGATGAGAAATCCTGCAGAAATTAATCGAGAAGAGGATGAAGCAGACTACTGAGGTCATCGTCCGAGTGAAGAATGTGAGGTGTGTATGTACGTACGCTTGTGCTCGGCCATGTCGCGGTTGGCGGAGAAGTGCTTGGCCGGGAAGGCGAACACGATGGGGCGCCCGGCGCGGTCGAAGCCGCCCATGTGGGCCTTGTCGTGTGAGAGCTCTCCGCGCACCTGATCCGCCGGCATCACGCCGCCCGGCACGGCCTCCCGCCTCCACGCCACGAACTTGAGGAGCATCACCGAGGCCTTGCCCACATCGTGGTCGCGCGCTCGCAGGAACCGCCGGAGCGTCATGTTGTCAACCTCCTGCACATAGTCAGCACGAAAGTTATTACTCGCTCCGACCCAAATGTCTAGATACATCCGAATCTAGACAAATCTAAGTCAATTAATTTGGATTAAAGAGAGTACTAATTCATTTGTTTCAAAAGAAAATTACTAATTCACGGATTTGCTACTTCCTAGACAATGTCACATTCTAAACCGGTTTTGATGTTTCTCGTGCGACCGACAATTTTTTTGTAAGTCATTGTTAAGAACTTTTCCACCTCCATGTTCATCCTTGTAAATACAAAGAGATTATTATACTTTTATTTACGATGAAAGAAATAAATTAGTACCAAGCATATCTAGCTCTTAAAAACATAATGTCAAAAGTTAGTCTAGAGACATCGCTGCTGCCGGTCCATTTCGGACCCGGTGACCTTGAGGTGTGAGGGACCACGACCTCTCGTCGGTGGAAAGATTCTAGTTTTTTGTTTAGAATGTTTTCAATATCTTTAAAATGTTGAGGCGATGGTTACGTACTCAAGTCAGAATAAGGTCATTCTGCTCTATTCTCACTCCGGTGGTGTGTCTAGCGCCAGCACATGTCGCATGGAGTCGTGTCTCCGATAGATCTCTTGGAATCCAATCGTTTTTCGTATTTATTGCTATGGTTTGAGTCAGCCTCTTCCAATCTACGGTTGTCATTTTCGGCGAAGGTTGCAACTCTTGTGGGCTAATTCTTTGGGGTCTTAGCACGATGATTTTATGTCCGTCTACTACAACAAACCTAGGCATTTCACCTCGAAGATCAGGACACGGTGCTCAAAGAGCACCACCAAGAATGGAAATCCTCATGTGTTAGGGCATTTCCACCAGGCCGACCCAAACGTCCCGAACGCGTCCGCGCGGACGCGCGGGACGTGCGCGGCCTCCTAGCGGAAAAACCCATCCAGACCCACGCGTCCGGCTCGACCTATTCGCGCACCAAATTCGCGTGGCCGATGCGTCGGGGTGGACACGGGCGGGCCGATGCAGTGTCCTCCCGCGCATGCTATTGGCCCACCCGTCAGCGACCTCTTAGCGTGGCAGTGATTCAGACGCATCAGCGATTCAGAGGCACGGGGCGGCAGCCTTCGTCATCAATACCAACGAGACGATACCCTGACTGACGGGACGGCGCCAGAGTTCCCACGCCGGCATTGAAGGCGAAGGAGCGAGAACCTGCACGTGTTCGTACGGGCAGGGGCTATAAAGCCGACCCCTGCGCCCGTTGGTGCCACACTGTGGCATCCCGCAAAACCACTACTAGAAAATCGCGTTGTTTTTGTGCATTGCATCGTCATGACCGCATGCTCATGTCATTATGCCACATTGCATTTGAGCATCGTCATCATCTTGCATTTGCTTGCATAAAACTAATTTCGGAAAAACCTGTTTGTGTTTTCTAAACGCCCCGTCTTTGTTCAAACGCAAAACCCGGGTCGCCGAAATATTTTGTTTTGTCTGCTATCGGTTTGCAAAAGCCCGGTTTGAAATAAATAAAATAGTTAATTATTTTTAGTGGGGCAGTCGAACGGGCCGATTCGACCCGAACGACCACCCCCAGAATAAAAATCGGTCCAGCTTAGACCCCACCCTAAATCTTTTCTTACCCTGTCCTAATCTACCCAGCCTCCTCCACCTCACCCCACCCAATCTCCTCTCGCCACCTCACCTCTTCTCTCCCCCTATCCTATCAAACCTTGCCACCTCACCAGTTGAACCGCCCTCCCTCTCTCTCCCCGGCCCCACCTCAGGCACACACACACAACACCACACACCGGATCCACCCCTAACCCCACCCCACCGTCTGGCCCCACCGATCCTCTCCTCAACCCCCCTGCTGCTCCCTCCTCCCGCAAGCCCGACGCCTCCTCACCCGGCCCCTCGCCCACCACCCCACCTCGCCGCGTCCCTCCTCCTCTCAGAGAGCCCACGGCCGCCTCAGACTCCGCCGACCGCCACCGCCACCCCTTCCTCTCCAACGACCCTCACGGCACTTCGGCTCCATCGTACCCTCTCGGCCTCTTCTCTCTCCGGCTCGCGCCAGCTCGACGGCCGCTTCTTCCTCCTCGCCGCCGCCTCCTGCCGCCTTCTGCAGCAGCCTTGCCGTCCGCGGAGCTCACGTGCCTCCTCAACCTCGGCTCGGCCAAGCAGCTCGATCCAGCCGGCCTCGCCATTTCTCCGACTCGACCTCAACTGGCCGCCGACCTCGCCGGCCGCCGCCAACTCGGCGTCGACCGCCACCGAGCCGCTTCGACTTTCCTCCGTGAAGCCCCGCCACGCCCCAAAGAAGACACTCGCTCAACTCGATCGGCTCCTTCCGCCGCTTCTGCTCGTCAGACGCTGGGTCGCCGTTGAGCCGCCGCCGTCGACGCCTTCGACAGGAGCCGCCATCGACCTCGCTATCAAGATGGTTTGCGTTTGGTTGGTGAAGATTGGATGGCGGTGTGAAGCGACCGCATGTATGCATCTACGACAAGAACAATAACTAGTACATCAGGACAACCAATGCAAGATAACTCAAGACCGATATCAACCCGAAGCGCCAAGGTCGCCTTCTCGGACCCAAGATCGATCAGAGCCCGGACCAACCTCAAGGACGCCAAGATCACCGACGAACGCCAAGTTCACACCAAACGCCAAGACTGCCGATACGAGGACCCGACAAGATCTTCGTGACGACAAGATCGGATCGACCAGCGGGAACGATGCGCCCGACATCAACCAAGTCCTTCCCGGATGCGAGATCGATCCGCCGAACCCGAGACCAACCCGAACCCGGAACCCCAAGTTCGTCGAGACCCCTAATGTGTGACCCTTTTCTCGAACCCTATTTTATGATATAATACAACTTGTTGCATATTAAATCATTCATCTCGCATGCATATTTGTGAGGTTTGGGGCCTTAGGCCGATTCACCTCTTAATTAAATATGGGGCCCATATGCGGCAAACCCACCCTATATTGGCCTCATTTAAATTTGTGCATCGAACCTGCACTATCTCTTGCCTGTTAAGACCACATTTAAATTATGGGTAGTTAAACAACTTGAACCGCTCAATTAATTGTTGGACCTCGCTCGCTTAATATGACCCAATTGCAACGCATCTTGCCATGCCATACATCATACATGCATCATGCCCGATCTTACATCATAGTATTAAATAGTGCATCCTGTTTGTGCTAGTGTTTTGCTTCTTCACGGACTAGGCCGATGAGTTGATGCGAGTGTCGACCGATCTTCGGTTGAACCTTCGACAATGTTTTCAAAGCAGCATCTCCCTTTCTACCTATCTTACTTTTATAGTCTTTATTCCTCCTTCGATCTATTGCTATCCGTGTTGCGATGCTCTAGTTTTGCATTCGTGATATCCCTTGCAACCTTATATTGCCTTCACACATCCTATTACCGTTGTTTGGTAGATAGTTGGACTCAGCGTGGCGACGAGTGTCGCTATGCGATGTCGTCGAAAGTACCAAATTGTTGGAGTATGGCCGTGTGTTTAATGTTGGAGATGGTTATTACTTTAATTACTGTTTAATAACTAAAATGGAAGTAGGTAAATGCAAGAGGCACCGGTGGGTGATAGATAATATTTGGTTTCAGATCACCACTTGTGTCCGTGGGACCTCGAGTTCTTGACACTGCTCCGAGATCGAGCGCTAACCACAAAGGGGAGATATGGGCCCCCATCGATTAGTACCGATTTCAAAGTATTGTCTTGGGGCCACAAACTAGTTTGAGGTTTTATTTACTATCCTGCTTATGCCATGCTTTACCGCTTTATTTAAATTGTGCGATGGATAGCACATCTGATCGCTTTAGGATCGGGACACGATTTCGCGGTGTCGATAAGCCCAGCTTTTGGGTTCCCAATGTTCACATGCTCACCCAAACCCTAAGTCCGTCTCGAGACCGGCCGACTTCGTTTGGGTTCGACTTAGTGGGGTGGCCCCATGTGCTTGCTTTGGGTCCGAAACGTCATGACTTAGGCCCCACGACATACCGATGGGTGTATGTTAACCGATCGGCAAAAGGGTCAAGTGCTTGTGGATACTTTGGTGCACCCTGGAGGTTAAATCTTTTCGAGAAGCCGTGTCCGCTTATGGACGACTTGGAGCACGATTTGATCATAGACAACCATAACTAAAGTTTCTTGTTATAAATTGACTTGTATCCGTTATGACTAGTAATCGCTTCGCTACAACGAATGGCTAAATAAAAGTACCAACAAGCTTTGGGTTTTGGGACATCTCATGCTAATTGTATCTCGACTAGTAAGTGTTGCAACTACAACGGAATGGTTAACTAAAATGGCCCATCGCTTATTTTATCGGACGATCATCTACACTGTCTAGTAATTGTTGCAACAATAATCAATAAATAAAGCGCCAACCGGTGAGTTCCTCGTTGATTTCGTTTGGTCTCGAGGGGGAATACCAGGATGGGATTGTTTGGTGTTAGTACTAGGTTGGTTCCGAATAGGCCTTTCTTATCCCTCTCTGATAGCCGCTATTTGTATCGAGTCTCTATAGGTTGTTTAGTGCATGATGCCGCCGCTCACCACCATACCTATGTAGGCGAGGACCGAATTCTAGCCTCGCTGTCTTGGCCTCGATCACCGCCTTTTTTTTCCTTTGCCCTTTGCCGGCACCCCTTTGTTTAAGCGGTTTTGAGATCAACGTCATAGCGAGGTTACCTTCCGCTTGGCTCAAGGTGGTTATGGGCGCCATTGGTTATTCTTCGTGGCTCTTAGCCCCATTTGCATCTTGTCCGTAGTCCGCTATATCGCTTTTCAAGGTGATTTGGATCTTTGTACGATATTTGTATTCTTGACTCATTGAGTCATTGTTGTATATATATCTGCTCGTGGGTCCCATCGAGGACTGTTGTGTAATGTTATTACTTCGCTTTCCACCCGCACGAAAGTGCTGGTGGCACCTTTGAATCGCTTTATGCGGGTTTTGCGGGAATCGCTAAAACTTGCATAGGGCCGATTCGAGGTGTTACAGAGTGGTATCGAGCTCGCTATTCGATACCCACAAGTCCACAAGAGGATAACCTAGCTAACTACCAAGTAGAGTGTCAAAACTATTTTGCAAAATCGGTTGGATAGTTCTGATTAGGTCTGATTTTTATTCCTTACCCTCGCTATTCTCCTCTTACATCTACGTGTTTTGAATCCGCCTCGTCTTTTCTTCGAGTCCAGATTTCTCGTGGTTCCGTGCATCTTTCGTGGTTTCGCTTCTCCTTTGGTAGCGGTTGCTACATCTGGTCTTCATGCTATCCGAGGAACCCTTCGTCAGTGGACTTCTTTGTTCCCCCTCGTGCCTTCCTGTGTTTTCCGACGCGATGACATCATCTACACCAGATCCGATGCAGAGTCTGCATCACTCCTTTGTTCTGCACCTCGATTGTCGAGATCTTCAGTCTAATTCCGAGAGTTGGTTGCATAATCCGCTTTATTCGTGCGAGTAATGGTTTGGGTGCGATGGATGATCACCATCCGACTACTTACCATTCGCTCTTGTACATCGAATCGGGATCCAAATGATTTTACTCCGTTCACTAAGCTAGAGGTGGCTTTATTTGTTGATGCCTCTACCTTCGACCTTTTGTTTCCGGAGTGTTCTCTCGGCGATCACGGACAACGACCTCGTGTTAGTGGTGTCGCGAGGATCTACACGAAGCGCGAGAAGATTCAGATCGCCGGCCTTCTTCCCGGTACCATGAGGCGGATCTCGAGGGCGAGATCCATTGTTAGTGGTGTCGAATTGTGGCATCCCGCTAAAACCACTACTAGAAAATCGCGTTGTTTTTGTGCATTGCATCGTCATGACCGCATGCTCATGTCATCATGCCACATTGCATTTGAGCATCGTCATCATCTTGCATTTGCTTGCATAAAACTAATTTCGAAAACCTGTTTGTGTTTTCTAAACGCCCGCCTTTGTTCAAACGCAAAACCCGGTCGCCGAATATTTTGTTTTGTCTGCTATCGGTTTGCAAAAGCCCGTTTGAAATAAATAAAATAGTTAATTATTTTTAGTGGAACGGTCGAGCCGATTCATTCGAACGACCACCCCTGTAATAAAATCGGTCCAGCTTAGACCCCACCCTAAATCTTTTCTTACCTGTCCTAATCTACCCACCTCCTCCACCTCACCCCACCCAATCTCCTCTCGCCACCTCACCTCTTCTCTCCCCTATCCTATCAAACCTTGCCACCTCACCAGCTGAACCGCCCTCCCTCTCTCTCCCCTGCCCCACCTCAAAGGCACACACACACAACACCACACACCGGATCCACCCCTAACCCCACCTACCGTCTGCCCCACCGATCCTCTCCCCAACCCCCAAGGCTGCCCTCCTCCCGGCAAGCCCGACGCCCTCACCCGGCCGTCTCGCTCCACCCCACCTCGCCATTGCCCTCCTTCCTCTCCAACGACCCCTCACCATCGGTCTCCCACCTGGCCTCACACCAGCCTCAAGACCACCGCCTCGCCACGCCTTGCTTCGCCATTCACCATGGCGCCACCACCTGGCCCGCCGCTTTCACTCCATCGGCCGCCTCCTCGCCCTTCTCCTCCGCCCTCGTACAGGCCTGACGCTTCTTCCTCCCGCCTTCGCCTCCTAATGCTCTCAGTGACTCATGCCGTCTCAGGAGCTCTGCCTTTCCTCAACCTCGGCTCCGGCCAGCTGATCCAGCCGATCCGCCTACTGTTCTCGACCCGACCAACCGCCAGGCTTGACTCGCTGGGCCCGCTTAACTCGGCCGACCGCCACCGGCCGCTTCGACCTTCCTTCCTCCGGCACGAGCCTGCCACGCCACCAAGAAGACACCTCGCCTCACAACTCGATCGGTTGCGTCCTTCTTCCGCCGCATCGTCAGACGCTGGGTCGCCTGAAGGCCGTCGACGCCTCTTCGACAGGAGCCGCCCATCGACCTCGCTATCAAGATGGTTTATGCTTGGTTGGTGAAGATTGGATGGCAGCATGAAGCGACCGCATGTATGCATCTACGACAAGAACAATAACTAGTACATCAGGACAACCAATGCAAGATAACCCAAGACCGACATCAGAACCCGGCGCCAAGGTCGCCTTCCCGACCTCGAAGATCGATCAGAGCGCCGACCAACTCAAGGACGCCAAGATCACCGACGAACGCCAAGTTCACCAAACGCCAAGATCAGACTGACACGAGGACCCGATAAGATCTTCGTGACGACAAGATCTAAGACCGATCAGTATGGAACGATGCGCCTCGAACCGAACCAAGTCCTTCCCGGATGCGAGATCGATCCCCGCCGAACCTCGAGACCAACCCCAACCCGGAACCCCAAGTTCGCCGAGACCCCTAATGTGTGACCCTTTCTAACCCTATTTTATGATATAATACAACTTGTTGCATATTAAATCATTCATCTCGCATGCATATTTGTGAGGTTTGGGGCCTTAGGCCGATTCACCTCTTAATTAAATATGGGGCCCATATGCAGCAAACCCAGTCCTATATTGGCCTCATTTAAATTTGTGCATCGAAGTCTTATCTTCTTGCCCTGTTAAGACCACATTTAAATTGCGGGGTAGTTAAACAACTTGAACCGCTCAATTAATTGTCGGACCTCGCTTAACTTAATATGACCTAATTGCAGCGCATCTTGCCATGCCATACATCATACATGCATCATGCCCGATCTTCATCATAGTATTAAATAGTGCATCCTGTTTGTGCTAGTGTTTTGCTTCTTCACGGACTAGGCCGATGAGTTGATGCGATGTCGACCCGATCTTGGTTGAACCTTCGACAATGTTTTCAGCGAGCATCTCCCCTTTCTACCTATCTTACTTTTATAGTCTTTATTCCTCCTGTTGATCTATTGCTATCCGTGTTGCGATGCTCTAGTTTTCGTGCGTGATATCCCTTGCAACCTTATATTGCCTTGACACATCCTATTACCTGTTGTTTGGTAGATAGTTGGACTTGCGTCGTCGTATCGCTTTGCCGAGTGTCTTTGCGTGTCGTCGAGTACCACGATTGTTGGAGTATGGCCGTGTGTTTAATGTTGGAGATGGTTATTACTTTAATTACTGTTTAATAACTAAAAATAGAAGTAGGTAAATGCAGAGGCACCGGTGGGTGATAGATAATATTTGGTTTCCGACCGCCCACTTGTGTCCCGTAGGACCCCAAAGTTCTTGACACATTAGAGATCGAGCGCTAACCACAGTGGGGAGATATGGGCCCCATCGATTAGTACCGATTTCAAAGTATTGTCTTGGGGCCACAAACTAGTTTGAGGTTTTATTTACTATCTGTATTTATGCCATGCTTTACCGCTTATTTAAATTGTGCGATGGATAGCACCTGCATCATTTAGGATCGGGACACGATTTGGCGGTGTCGACAAGCCCGCTTTTGGGTTCCCGATCGTTCACTGGTACTGTCACCCAAACCTAAGTCCGTCTTGGAGACCGCCGACTTTGTTGGGTTCGACTTAGTGGGGTGGCCCCATGTGCTTGCTTTGGGTGCCGAAACGTCATGACTTAGGCCCCGACATACCGATGGGTGTATGTTAATCGATCCGCAAAAAGGTCGAAGTGCTTGTGGATACTTTGGTGCACCCTCAGGTTAAATCTTTTCGAGAAGCCGTGTCCGGTTATGGACGACTTGGAGCACAATGCTTGATCATGAACCATAACTAAAGTTTCTTGTTATAAATTGACTTGTATCCGTTATGACTAGTAATCACCGCTACAACGAATGGCTAAATAAAAGTACCAACAACTGCTGGGTTTTGGGACATCTCATGCTAATTGTATCTGACTAGTAAGTGTTGCAACTACAACGGAATGGTTAACTAAAATGGCCCACTGCTTATTTTATCAGGACGATCATCTACACCTGTCTAGTAATTGCTTTTAAATAATCAATAAATAAAAGCGCCAAGCTGTGAGTTCCTCGGTTGACTTCCTTGTTTGGTCTCGAGGGGGAATACCAGGATGGGATTGTTTGGTGTTAGTACCAGGTTGGTTCCGAATAGGCCTTTCTTATCCCTCTCTGATAGCCGCTATTTGTATCGAGTCTCTATAGGTTGTTTAGTGCATCTTTATGCCGCTTGATCCACTATACCTATGTAGGCGAGGACCGAATTCTAGCCTCATGGTGTCTTGGCCTCGATCTTGACCATTTTTTTTTCCTTTGCCCTTTGTCGGCACCCTTTTGTTTAAGCGGTTTTGAGATCAACGTCGTTAGCGAGGTTACCCTTCCGCTTGGCCTGGGCGTGGTTATGGACGCCATTTGGTTATTCTTGGGGATCTTAGCCCCCTTTGCATCTTGTCCGTAGTCGGGCGCTATATCGTTTTCTAGGTGATTTGGCTCTTTGTACGGTATATCTGTATTCTTGACTCATTGAGTCGGGGTTGTATATTTCTCGGTTCTGTGGGTCCCATCGAGGACTGTTGTGTAATGTTATTACTTCGCTTTCCACCCGCACGAAAGTGCCTGGTGGGCACCTTTGAATCGTTTCTATGCGGGTTTGGCGGGAATCGCTAAAACTTGCATAGGGCCGATTCTGAGGGTGTTACACACACTCCCCACCTCTCGCCATCGCTAGAATCACCCCTCCCAGCGCCGTCGCCACCACCGCCGACGATGAAGAAGCCAAGATGGTTTAAGAAGGCCAAGCACGACCATGAGGCGAGCAGGTCTGCATCGAGCGGCCGACACCGTTAAGGGGTTCCTGCCTCTTCTGGCCCGACGGCCTTCCTTCGGGGGGTCGTGCCGCCGCAGCCGTGTCCGCGGGACTTTGCCCGTTATCCCTCTGAGCGCCAGGTGGAGGGAGGGAGCAGGCATCGCCCACCATGATGTCTCCCTCCCCACGGGCTGCCACCTCAACCGGGAGCGGGCGCCGGTACCTCCCGCGCCCAAGGAGGGCAAGGCGCTGGAGGAGGAGATCGCACGGTGCGTCCGCAAGCTCCCACCAGCCCTCCGGGAGGATCGCGCCTACCATAACAAGGCGTCCTGGAAGGAGTTCTTGGACTAAGAGCACACGGCGCGGCGCGCGAGCGCCTTCCACGATGAGTTCGAGTCATGGGGGTCCCGCGCCCTCCTGCCTTCGATCCCGATGATGACGGCGCCGTCAACCACTCCGAAGCCGAGCCCGACATCGACGACGACCTCGACATCGTCGTTTAGGAGGAGGAGGTTGCCGCATCCGCCGCTGGCTTCACGTTTTGAGTACCGAGCTCTTGGCCGGGCTACGACGAGATGTGTTTTCACCGAAAGCGTACCATCACTACGGCAAAGACGTAAGCGAGGGCGACATTTGGGACGGCTACCGGGGAATGAGGCTTCAGCTCGCCATGTGCCGCCGGTGGATTGATCCGATCGTCTGCTGATTGACCACCATCGAGTACATCGACTTCGACCCCTAGATGGATGCGATGGCGCCGACGCGTGAACATTGTTAGCTAGGGCGAGTGCTAGTTTAATTTTTGTCTTTTTATATTTTAAATGTAAATTATGTTTGAATATGTACAAACTTTGTCAATTTTAGCACGGATTATTTCGGTTTGGATTTCGAAAAGAAAATCGGGGTGACCCTATTTGCCAAGCACAGACAAATGGTGGACAGGTCGGATCACGAACCAAAATCGAGCGCCGCCCGACCTAAACGGATCGTTTGGGTCGGCCCGGTGGAGATGCCCTTACCGCCCCCACTCGCACCACCATTGACTAGATCGTTGTCTCGAGGATGGGTTGACAGAAGATGGTCACGGCGACTTTTGGAGCTCGTGCGCTGGTGTGGGCTAGGGATCTGCCGAACCGGTTTATGCTGCTGACTAACTACTCCCTCTGTTTCAAAATACTCCGCGCGCACGCTTACCTAGGTGGGCTAGCACTCTCTCATTTTTCATCAAAAAATTTCTAGAATTTTTGGTATACGTAGTACTATCTATTTCAAAAATCGCATGATTTTTTTAATGAAAAATGAGAGAGTACTAGCCCACCTATAAGCCTCCAAGAATAGTGAAAGAAAAATAAAAGCGGAGAGGTTGAGGAGGCCTCCGGTTTTGCGATGATGTGCGTAGTTGTGAGATCAGAACGCTGGTTCCTACTTGATCAGGCCCTTCATCGATGTTCTAGTTGTTGCGACTGATGTCGTTAGTGAGGGGCTTTCGGTTGATCCATTATTCTATTTGTAAAGTTTTGTTGAATATGAATAATAAATAAATAAAGATATGTGCAACGAAATGATGGAGATGCCGGGTATCAACTCTATTTGGAAAAAATATCTACAGCTTGTTTTATCCTTGTTCCTGATATCAGTGATGTTGTAGTTGCGACTGTTGTATGACTTCTGGTAAATATATTATTCTATTTGTAAGGTTTTATTGAATACTAATAATAAACAAATAAGGATATGTGCATCATTTTGATGAAGTGGCGGGGTATCAACTCCATTTGGAAAAAAAATCTACAGCTTGTTTTATCCATGTCCTGATATCAGCGATCTCAGCTGCTAATGATATTAATTAGTGGGGATAATTGCCGCCAGGGATTTGTAGATCTCAAAAAAGAAGAAGATTTGTACCACTCCAGAGTAGTATTTCTTCCCATTTTATTATTCTTGTGGTGATTTTAGTTTACCTTTGAAGTAAAAAGATTATAAACCGGTCGGAGCAGCGATCACCTGTTCTACGTGGTCCAGGAGAAAAGCAGATCGACCAACTGGCCGGTCGGGAAAAGGGACCTCAACTCCACAGGAAACTTGAGGTGGAGATTATTTTTCGAAACAAAGGTTAATTGCACATACTGACAGCGATTATGATACTAGCAGTGATATCAGTAAAGGGGGGCATGGAAGAAGAAGCAGAGTCTCGCCAAAAGAGGGATGGAAAGCGTACCTTAACATGCGGGTCCTGGGCTTCCGCCATGGCCCTGAGCTCCGCGACCTTGAGCCACTCCCCTTCCCCAGCATCTCCCCCTACGCTGCTCGCCATCGACCTCCTCTGCTCCTCCACCGACGAGGTCGGGACGCGGCCTACTGGTACGGTGAGCACGTACGAGGAGGAATAGCCAGATGGTGGCGCAACTAAGGGAGAACCTTCACCTGTGGAGGAGGATGATAGGGAGGGAGACGAGTAGTGCTGGTACCCACAAAGCTCGACCAGACGTTAGTGGAGCGAGCTGTGTGCAGTGCAGTGCAGGGCAGGGACTTCTTTCGTTTCTTCTGCGTGGGTCTCATTTGTTTTCTTGCGTTTTTTCTCCCTTCCTTTGGTCAGCAATCGCGATAACTTCGTCACTTTGTTTATTGACACTATACCGATATATTTTCTCCGTTTCCACTAATGTAAGATAGGACTCGAAAGATTTTAATGAGACGTCTTGCATGCTTATAATATATAAAGTTATTACTTTCAAAAAAGATATTCTATTTTTTCTAAAAATACATATATCTGGAGGTGTTTTAGTGTGTAAGTTCACATATCTTAATTCGTATCTAGTACATTTTACAATATCTAAAAATTCTTACATTACTGAACAGAGCAGGTATTAATAATCATCAATATCCCTGTCCGGTTCCAGTGATAGAGGAGCGAGAACGGTAGCACTGCTTCGGCTCGTGCTAGTGCAGGTAGTAGTCGCTAGGTGGTCTAGTGACCTATTTGTAATTTGTATTACTTTTAAAATTCTTAGTACTGGTGTTGATGATAATTAAAAGATCGGTGGAATTTTAGAAAAAAAATTAGTACAAAGAACATCTGTCGATTGTATGGTTATTGACCCAACAAAAAGGAAAATACAATGAGCGAAGAGAGCTATATATATGTGGAGCTTTTACCAAATAGTCAAAATGAAAATAAGATTAAACAACCAACCAAATTGTTTCCCCCAAATTTTGTAAAAAGTTCCAGTTTAAAAAAGATCTAAATACTTTTTTCTTTATTTCTTTCTTTCTAATAATTGAGTTGTTGACATATAGTAAATACGATATTGTACAACGATTTGGAGAGCTCAGAAGTGTGCAAAATTCACAAACCACAACTATTGGAGCTAGGGTTTAATGAAACCACAATCAAATGATTTTTTTTCAGGCTATAAATTTTGTGATAAGTTGTTTTAAATAATCCAATTATCATGATTTAGTTCATTTGATAGCGCCACTAGTAGGAAAAGCCTCGTAGCAGTTATTTCGCTAGTGGCGCTCAAAAATAAATACATGCCACCAATACAAGTGGTGTTCGAATAATCCCGAACGCTAGTGGTGGTGTTCCGTAATATTTAAACACCTCGGGTAAACGGTCTCATAGATATAGTTGGGACAAACGTAGTGATGATGTTTGAATCATATGAACGCCATGGTTAAAAATGGTACTTGTGGCGTTTGTGGTAAATGAACGCCACAGCTAAAGAATGACCCCTCATAGCGACGACATTTTCTCCTGATCCCCTCTTTCTCACTCGCACTCGGTCTCTCTCCTGTTCCCACCCACGACCACGCTTGTCGCTGCCCCGCATCCTCCACCCCTCCCTCCTCCTCTCCTCCCCCCACACCGCTTGATCCGCCGGCCGCCGTGTTTAAATTCCTCACTCACTCACCTCTCTCATTCACCGAGCTACCTCCGCTGCCCCGTCCGTCGAGTTGTCGCCGTTGCACCGTCCATGAGCCAACCAGCCTCGTCCCCGAGCCGCCGTTGCTTCGTCCACGAGCCGTCGTATGTCCACCTGCCCCGTCCCCTACCTCGATGAGCCACCCGCCACGAATCCCCTTTCTTTAATAGAAATTTAGAAATCCTAGATAGATATGTTAGATACTGATTCTAGATAGATATGTTAGATACTGATTCTAGATAGATATGTTAGATAGTGATCTTAAAAATTCTAGACAGATATGTTAGATAGTGTTTTAGACATTAAACACAGGCTCAAATTTTAGATAGATATGTTAGATAGTGTTTTATATATTAAACTTGGGATCAAATATATTATCACGTACCCCCAAAGTTCAAAGGAGACAGATAATTTCACGATTCATATAGCTTAGCTGGGGCTAAATTTTGCTAGTTTAATAAGTAGTACAATGTTGCCCTCGGCCATGCTATATGAATAGTGACATTATCTCACTTTTTTAGACTTTGGCGAGATCAATGATATATTTGCATATGCAGCGATTCTCGGTTGTTTAGCATTATTCAAATATCTCATTTCATAGCCATAAAGTCCAAATAAGATAGACAATTTCATGATTCGTACAGCTTGGCTAGTGCAAAATTGTGCTAGTTGAATCAAGTGTACAATGTTTCCCTCGGCCATGTTATCTGAATTGTAGAAATATCTCCTTTTTAGACTTTAGCGAGATCAATGAGATATTTGCATATGCAGTGATTCTCAGTTGTTTAACATTTAATTCACGCATATAAAATTTTGCATTATTCAAATATCTCATCTCGTAGTCCTGAAGTCCAAATAAGACAGATAATTTCACGATTCATATAGCATGGCTTGGGCAAAATTGTGCTAGGTGAATCAAGTGCACAATATTGCACTCACACATGTTATCTGAATCGTGGCAATATGTCCCTTGTTTGGATTTTGATGAAATATTTGCATTCTTGTGTTCTTGTGTTTTTGATTAGGGTATGTTAGGGTTCGTGTGTTCTTGATTTTAGAATAACTATGTGATGTTGATCCTACTTGATGTTCATTTTTGGTTTGTATTGCCAATGCTTATACTATGCATTATTTAATGAGAAAATGTGTTTATAAGATCTTGTCATATATCCATGCACATTGCTTGTGCATTTGATTTGATCTTCTAGGCACTCTTTTTTCCTTCTATGTCTTTATATGAGGCTTTACAACTATGGATACTTGAACTTGTTTTTCTTATGTGTATTGCTATATGTAAATGATCATGTAACAAATGCATCCATGCGGCAATTGTGGTCATGGTAGTTGTGAGGATAAGAAGTTCATCATAGTGCTTCCCGGAGGCTTTGAGACTCTGACAGTATGTTTAGCTTAATTATGATTTGGATTGAAACTAGCTAGGAAGATATTAAAAGCTAACTATTGTTTTCTTATAATTCTTGCTTAGATCATCACTTACTACTCAAGAAATACTTTCTTGACCATATGAACAGACACATTAATCACGAGGGACAATTTGAAGTCACATTGGTGCAAGAGACAGTACTCGAAAAGACTTACAAGATTCTAGTCATCAACAAAGCGAATTGAACTTACTTTACTAGAGCTCGTTGGACAGAATTGGTATAAAAGGTACGGGATGGACCGGGATAATGTTCAGGATCTACCTATACAATACTCATGTCGTCATCTATTTCTCATACGAGATTCCCAACAACCTAGAGTCTTCTAACTATGAAGAGCATTCCATTAATTAGATGTAGAACTAGCTAGCTAACTGTTATTTGTATTCTGAATGATGTTGATCATAGTTGTATCTTCATGATATATTCAAGATTTCCAATATCTTTTTTTATTTTTCAAAATTAAGTTAGTAGCGTTTACGTACTAGAGAACGACACTACTGCGGTTGATACTGGTGGCCTTCGGTTCAAACGCCACCTGCTTTCAATTTACTGGTGGTGCTAGGACACAGGCCACGAGTAGTGGTTACCCGTGGCATGAGATTGTTGGCGTGTGGCTTGAACGTCACCAACCTATTTTTCCGAACGCCATAAGTAAGACTTTTTTCTCTACTAGTGTATTTTTGATAGGTCGGTCCCAATAGTCAGACCCATGGGGCAAAAGTGGTTGGTTTCTCCTTTTTTTTTCTCTTATGGCCTGACTTGAACTGACCTTTTGAAGTTTTCGTACTTTTTGTAACAATTCAACCAACATTAGTTAAAATATTTAACGTTTCTAAACATCTAAAAAGAACTAGTTGTTTGATTTGTCGTTGAAGTTGGATTAAGTTACTGTACTTTTTGTAATATTTCTAAAAACCTATAATTGCATTTTGGCCGAAAGTTACGAACACTACCAAAAATATCAATTCGATCGGGAAAAATGCAATTGTTGTGAAACCCCAGCCCCCGATAGTCGTGGATCGGAGGAAGTAATATGTTTGACAAGCAGTCTAAACCAATTTCAAGTTTATCATGACAATAGGCAACGTGCATCTTAGTACTATATCAAACGATCCAAAGATACTTTGCCCGGCTTGTTTCCGCTTGATCCTCACTTCACTTGCAACATGGACTGAGCCTAGTCTAGTTGGCACGCAGCCAGCAACGCAGCAGCCAGCACGTACGTTTTATCCAGTCCCTGCCTACGTATATGCTGCGTGCGTGGCATCGTGCATGCGCTCCACAGACTCCAGCCAGCGTCACATTTTCTGCGTTTAGTCCAGTCAAGTCAAGTCAATGCGCCCAGTCAATATTGGCTAGTCTACTGTCTGCACTTTTTTTTTTGTTTGACAGAGTCTACTGTCTGCACTTGCGTCACTCGCGGGGCTGCCGCTCGACGACTAGCGGCTGATGGAAGTAGAATGGCTCGGCTGGCTGCGTTCAGGTTCAACTGCCAACGGTTCTCTCCATTTATGATCGCGCGGGGGCGACAAGGAGTGCGCAAGCTATCGCGTTCCATCGTCGCGTAGCCTCGGTCGGCTCTGTATGTTTCTTCCGCTCGTACCAGGCAGAAAATTGGGTGGCTTCTCTCTTTTTTTTTTTATCGCCGGAGATTTGTCATGTTAGTATTCTCCTGTCATGCGGCGCAGGCCAAAGGAACATTTCATGTGGATTGTACAAAAAAACAAAACAAAAAAAATCTAGCAGAAAATTTCACGCACACATCCGGACATTCTATTATTTGGCGACAAGTTTTCGAGAAGAAGGAACATGTCATGTGGATTGTGCAAAAAAAGAAAAAAAAAATCGTCCATAAAGAGTCGTGTTTGAGCATTAAATTTTGTCTTTTTAAACGGGGCACAAAAATGTTCGTTTTTCCCAAAACTTGCGTGCAGACATAGAAGGTCCGAATGTACATGGAACCATTTTTTCCTGATCTTTTGACATTTTAAAATATATTTACAAATAATGGGTTCACATGTCTGAATTAGATTTCCGGATTCGAAAACTGAATAAGATGGACCAATATTCATCTGCATTTCTTTGTGTCTGAAAACATGGCTGTACGAGCTTTCTGCACATCTAGTAACACGAAATGATCATCTTTCCTACAACCACCCAGGATTTTCATGTTCCTCCTCGTGCAGACACGATGGAGACAACATCTTTTAGCGGCGACATCCTAATACTACAAGGCAAAAAAAAAAAAAACATGCTCGTAGGAAGACCACGCACCAAAACATGTCAACTTTTAATCAAACACGCCGAAGCCTCCTGAATTAATACCACCCGTCAACAAGAAGCATTGGAAACCAGGTATCCCAAGTTAGAGGAGCAAACAAATGCCCTCAGTCATGATCGTCCTCAAGAAGATGCCACAGCGTCTTCCTCCTATCTAAACCTTACAAGCTCCAGCGCAGGTGGAGGTAGGGTTCGAAAACTGAAAAAGAATCAGAACCCCCACGCCCACACAGCACTAAACAGCATTATTCTAGGACGTTGTCTCCAGCAACTCAGGTCGACTAGTCGTTGCGGGCCTTGTCCTTGTCAGCCAGGAGGATGTCCTTCCATGCCTCGTAGAACATCCACGTGATGCCTGAATTCGGCATCACCTTCAGGCAGCTCGCGCCCCACCCGCGGTAGATCCCCAGGAGGCCTTCCTCCCGGATCACTTCCGACAGCGCGGCAATCATGTGGGGCGGGCACTTCCCTTTCAGGGCGCCGACCATCAGACGCTTCCTCGCCACCTCCAGCGGGAAGCTGATTGTACTCGCGGTCAGACCTGCAAGTTCCGACAGCGAAACATGAATCACACAAGGCTGGTTTTTGTACTTACTGAAGCTCCAACTTATTTGTCTGGGCAACAATTGGCTTTTGCGAATTCAGAACGGATATTAAGATATGTGCAACAACTAACTGAAACGTGGTGAATGAATGAAGTTAGTCACAGGCGATGTTGAATCTTCTTTTACCTGTCAAAGCTCCAATGATTAGTAGCTCAGGACGGCTCAAGGATTTCTTCTTATGTAGGCGGCAGTATGAAGTCTTGATTGTGTCATACATAAAGTAGTAGCATGTGCTGTATGGAAGCATCCCAATTAGTGTCGGGGCGAGGCCAGAATAGAGACCACGGATACCTTCAGTTCGATATATCTTGCTGAAGGCAATGCTAATGCTAGGGTAAGCTACGCGGTCGACGGTCAACCGATCCTGTCATAAAACATACAGACTGTGAGACACGTAGCAAGTACAGAATAAACGAGCGAACAAAAAGTTTTCAGTTTTGGCTGTCAACGTGGGGTTCAGTTCAACAGTTACCTTAATAACTTCAAGAGGATGGCACATCAATGTGCCAGCTATTCCAGCAGCCGCACCAGCAATAGCAACTGGAGATAATAAGTGGAGTGGCACCTCAATTTGCATATCGCCAAGCTGTATCTTTGGGCATCCATCTTCTTTCCATTTCTCTTGTGCTGTTCTCATGCTCCTTTTTACATACTCAAATGTTCCGAGCTCAATTGCTTGAGTTGGAACAATGCGGATCATGTTGATTGTGTTGCCCACCCAAAGCCCTCGCCACCCATTTTGTTCCATGATCTCCACAAAACTACCACCAATATGTCTAGATCCTACACCTACAACCATTCTTGTCCTGAAATTAAATACATACCAGGATGTTATGCGGCAATACAATTATTTAACAGGTTATTAATTAGCATTTAACCTGTAACATAATGATACATTATAGCACTCAATTGTAAAATACAGGAGGAAATTAGCCTTCAACAGGTAAGAGTTACAGACCTATAAACAACAAAAACTCGGTGAAAATAAAATTTTGTAAAATTAAATGGTGTATGGATATGGATATTACCCGCAAAAAAAATGGTGTATGGATATAAAGCATACAATCCCCATGCTCCCTCAGAAAGGCATAGGAGCCTAGTGTCTCACCAACAATACTAGCTATCTGTCATTGATAAATTAATTTTGCTATGCACTGCACATATTAACATGTCTATACATGAAAATGTGATTATAAAATTTAGCAGTTGAACTTCTCCCTTTTAAGATGAAATGGAGAAAAAATGGTTAAACATTCGTACAATAAAGTGATAAAATTGCAGGGAGAAGCATCGTTGTTTTCTTAAAGGATACCTTAAAGACCAACTTCCAACTCAGCAGGCCTTCAAAATTTTGCAGCGGTGTTCTTGAAAAACTTAGCTTGTATGTCAAGGTTGTTACATGTTCTCACTTTTAGTTTGAGATTTAGTACTCAGTTTCCTATCAAAATTATGATACCAGCTTACTGGATCAATTGTATTTTGACGAAGTTAAAATGGTTTAACAAAAAAGTTGAAAAGAAAAGAGAAACCACAATATCATGTAAAAGAGATATGATGATAATGCCAGTTTGTTGGGCAATTGATTTTTGGCATCACATCAGATCTCCAAGTGCATGTAGTAACCTCACATGAGAAAGCAAATCTAAAAAAGCTTAAAATATCAAGGTTGAGTAAGTTAGGTAAAATTACACACTTCTTCATAATGGATAAATGAACAAAACTCTGCGCCAGTAAAGTTGAGTACCTGATAGTCTCAAGAGGAGCAAGAATTGCTTTGGACATTGCACCAGCTAAGGCCCCGCTGGCAAACTCTCTAACCTCTCTACTCCTAAAAAATGCCTGCAGTGGGTGAAAAAAGAGTCTCAAGTCGATTGCTCACAAATCCATGACCAGCATCATAAAAATTACGGAATTATGACATAAAATGTAAGGATTTTTTACTGGAGGAAAACCTCCCATCAAGTGCTACACATAGTATAGCTGCACGTTGTAATAAATGCGATATAGTAAGATTCTCCATTCTATACACTGTTTAGCTGAGAATTCTGTAGGTTTGCAGAAGTACAGCAACAGCATTATGAAAAACATCAACGCCAGTATAATGATTACACAACTAGTAAAGTTTGTATAGGCGCTGGCCTGGTGGCTGATACTCCGGGTGTGGAGGCCAGCCCGCCCGGGTTTGAGTCCTAGCATTGGCAGACTTTCGAGTCACCGCTGAGGCATGCTCGAATAAACTGGGTGTCTCACCTACCTAACAACGTATAACCAAGGGAGGGATCATTCCCCCGTTGGCAACGTTTTTTTATAAGAGAAGGACAGACTCAATTAGATAACTCTTCGTGTCTTCCTATAGCTAAACCGGTCTTAAATAAGAATATTTGTTTTATTGACGTGAGGTTATCACCTACCAGTGACCAAATCCCGCACACAGATAGTAATTAAAGTTTACCCTTTGCAAGGTAGTCAATGACAGGGTACTCGAACAAGAGCAACATCATGATAAAGTCAGTTTTAGCTTTTTTCTGCGCATGACAAAATCCAATTTGGTAGTTGGAGCAAGATCAGATGTGCACGCCTCCAGACAAGTGGAAGTAAGAAGCTTCAAAAGGCAAATGGAGTTCCATCTGTTAAATGGAACACCTTTGTCCTAACCAATTATGAAGAATATCCCCAAGACAGCCTAAATTCCTTTCCTAGGTATCTAAGCGTAGAAACAAGTTTGTTCAATCAAATATAAAATAGAACAGAACTTAAACACAACAGTGTTAGGTGAAGCTTTTGGAAGCTTCGCCATTATTTCCTGTTGGAAATTCTCATCCTCTGCGGACCAACATGGATGCAAAAGGCGAATACGAAGGGACAAATTTCATCTGTCGGGTTCTGAATATTATCTCCCACTTGTACCCAATGTTAAGCACACCTGTATCTGAAGTCAGGATGGGCTTTCCGGGAACCAAACAATATCAAGCTACGGTAATAACATGAAAACAGCCAACAGGGCGCGTGCACATTGATTGTATACGTCAATATGGTCCCAAAAATAGTAATGTCTCATTTGTGTTTCACATATAAACATAATTTCGACAATAGCAACGTTCAAGATACAGAAATAAACTATAATTGAACATAACGTGAGACACAATGAATGTTCCTAATGAATGTAAAATGCTGTGCAGCCAGCAGATATCCCATTTTATAGCGATTCACAGGGCGTAAAACGAAATGCAAAAAGACACCTTCGACGCACTGCATAAAATATCCTAGAGCAAACCAAACGAACGCATCCATCCAATTGGGAGGAGGGCAGAGCACCATTCGCCTCTTCTAATCAGATCAGAATATTGACCACGCAAAAAATAAAAATAAAAATCGCCACGAGTTGCCACGTCTACCGCTCTTAGTAACCAACGGCAGCTTAATAATACATATACTCGGATGAGAGTGAGGTCCTTACCCTGACGGACCCCCCGATGTCCGGCAGCCCGGCGCCGAGGAGCTCCTCGACCTTGGCGCCGTCGAGGCCGTCGTCCTTGGCCTTGGGCAGCGCCATCACGAGGAGCTCCTTATAGCCTCCGCCGCCGCCGCTGCTTCCCCCGGCAGCTACCCCGGCGCCGGCGAAGCCCACGCTGGCGAGGGACAGCTTGCCGCCGCCGCTCGGCGCGTCCTGGAAGCCCATGGCGGCGCGCGGGTGACCGCTTCCGGATTTGGAAGGGTCGAAGGTAAATATCCCCGGAGGAGGTAAGCCAGCCGCCGTGTGTTGTCTGAAATACCGACGACTGGAGGGGGTTGGACTGTAAATCAACGGGCTGGGACTTCGGCAGCGCATGCACCCTATTGGGCTAATACAGCGCAAAAGTAGGTAAGACCAGTTGGGTCATGGCCCGTCAACGTAGCCTCGCGAGGCTGAACATTGGAGCTTTCCGTGCGAATTGATTTCGGTATCCAAGGATATCTGGGAGCTGCTAATCACTACTCGATGCGGCGCTGCCCTCGCGCCGCGTGAAGCGGGTAGCAACTAGGCTAGCCCATTTGAGTGCGGCTTTTTTTATATCTTATTTTAAATTGTGAACATCTGTATAATTAGGATTCAAAAACACTGAACATTTTTCCAAATATTTCTGAAAATTTTCAGAAATTATGAACAGGAATTATAAATTCTTAAACAAAAATTTCTAAAATTATAATTTTTTTAAAAATTCATGAACATTTTTCGAAAATCATGAAAAACAAAATCAAAAATCATGAACCAAATTCATAAACCATAAACCAATTTTGAAAAACATGAATTTTCAAAAATATAACAAACATTGTTTGTGAAAAAGTGAAAGGTAAATTAAAATCAAAAAAGAAAACAGAAAAAAGGAAATAGAAACAAATCATTACCGCGTAGAATGGACCGATCCAACAGGGAAATCATCCTCGCGTTGACACCGGAACAGACATGCTGCCAACCAGGGTTGGTTGTGTCGCATGCCTGGTTAGTAGTGCACTACTAGCTCTCTTCTCACTCGTCTGTGCAGTTGAGCAAGATCATAAAAAAAAAAAAAAAACTCACGTGGGGCTGTTTTTTGAAAAATGTATTCATGTGTGCGCATCAAGAATGCAGAGTACGGGGACTTAAACCTGAACGCTTATCACTGGGTATGCAAGATCATGGAAAGAGCGAAACGCGGCAGTCGACACTCGTCATTAGGTAGGGAGAACAATTTTTTGACTATTGTATTTGCATGGGTGGACCCGTCAGAATGTGGGCTAGCTCCTTCCGTATGTACACGATTCTGACTCTCATTATTTTTCTTGAACTCCCTCTCGAATCAGGCTTTCGTTCCGCTATATTAATATAGCACCACACATGATACAAGAGTTCGAATCAAGGAAGATGATGGGGCAACAGTGGCAACAAGCCCAAAAACAAAAAAGAAATGAAGGTAATGGCAAATCGACTGCACGAAGATGATCCGCCATCGCTGCATCCTCCAACTTTGTCCCACCACGCTCCAAGTACTGTGAAGCGCCCAATACCAAGCAACACCTTCTGATAAGGAATTCTCCCGATAACCATCCACAAGAAAACCCCAGGCGCAACGGAGCACCACCACCAAGCTCGCCGCCCACCGGCATGCGCCACCATGATCTTGGAGTCACCCTCGTTGTCTCTTCAAGACCATTGGTAGACAGCCTGCAAGACGGCGACAAACGATTTGGCAATGACTAGGGACGGCGACACCGCAGCCACGCAGGAGGGAACAACCTCCACCACCGAGAGGCGGTAGTCGACTGGACAGAGCAGCAGAGGCACACCAGGCCCACTGGCTCGGCCGACCCCGATCAAGAGCCCGTGAAGTCTCCGCCGCCCTGCTACAACAAGTGTGGCTCCTCGCCTCCATCCCCGGTACGCGCCTCGTCGCCGCCACCATCTCCAGGAGGCCCCACCGCCTGCAAAACAGTTGTCCCACCTAGGCCCAGATGGGGCCCAAGGGACCCAGATCTGGGCCGAGAAATCCGAGCCGGCGAGCCACCGCGTGGTGCCCGCTTGCGGCCAGCACCAAGGCCAGCAAAGACTGGCCGCAAGATCCCCCCGTCGACGTGTGGACCATCACCTCCCTAGGCGCACCGTCGCCGGAGAGATCACGGGCCCCGACCAGCTCGCACCGACACGGGAAGGCGGTCGCCGCCAGTCTTCGCCCCTGACCCGACCCGGGCGGGCACGGCGGGGAGAAGGGTAGAGGGGTGGTTGGCGAATCGGGGTGGTTAAGCGTCCTACATGGCTGCGGGGAGGAGGAGGCGAGACGCGTGACTTTTCTCCGGGGGGGAAGTTTCCCTTCCTTTTCTTTTTCTTGAATTCCCTCCGTGTACGACTGCTACTTTTTGATGTTCTGTTCGTATACCACCACCGACGCCTCGCCTCGGTCGTTCAAGTGTACGACTCTCGTATTCCTTGGGTCCCCTCGTGTGTGATCACCAAACCGGCCGGCCCCATGGGTCCAACGCGGCCATGCATGGTAGACCTTCACTACAGCTAGTACAACTAATGCTTTATTCTCGTCTCCTCTTTTTTTGTGGGAAGTGTGCACGTGTATGTTTTTCTAATTTTAAACAATGAGATACTAAGAAAATCACACTCTTGAAATTCGAACTAGCCACAACATATATTATGATTGAACTTGCTAAAACATAAATTATGGCTGAACTTTCTCCAAAAAGTGTCCGGGTTAACCTATGACGGCTTACAATGATGTAACTTATGATGTCTAGTCGGACTCCACAGTGGTATCTAACCCATGGTTTGTAATATTTCACCGAGTTTTCTACGAGCACCATGCATGGGTGTGTTGATGCTTGTATTTTCTCTCTTTGGCTCCTCTCCACGATGTTCATGGGTTCATCGTCGTTGCACCACATCCACCTTGTCACTCCCCTTCTTGCTGATTTCATCCATGCTTCCTCAAGATCGCGACTTCTTGTGACCTCGAGCTCAATGGCAACATCCACACCAGACATTCCTTTCTCACATACCTCCACAACCTCCGGTCGAACTGTTCCATTTCAGTACACTCTTAAGGTGCTTCTATTGTAGTTCATCGGTTTCCTAACGCATAGACATGGCAATAAGAAGTAGTAGCGCGTAGAGGTCACATGCACCGTGACTAGGATGCCACATAAAGTGAACTCTGTCAACAAGTTGGAGGATATAAGCGCCCACTTTTTTAGAGTTTAGGGATCATGATGCACCTTCCAAGTTAAAGGGTTCGGAAGTTACAAAACCACCTTATTAGGCTTCACGGTTCGACTCCGTACATACTAAAATGCAACAATGATCACCTAGGATGGACCCCAAATCAAATTTACCAAAAGAAAACATAGTAGGCGCCTGATTACCGACACACCGGGGTCGATCACCTTCCTCGGCTACTCTAGCAGCGGGGCACCTCGAGATCTTGTTCATGTGCGTTTAGTAGTATTTGGTTTACTTAGTTAGATTTTGGCCAGCCATAACCTCGAGATCTTGTTCATGTATGACCCTTCTTGGGAGACTACATGATCTTCGGATGGTAGCACCTAACGTCTTCTAGCGTAGACTGTTGACTTCCGAGCCATGGAATAATCAAAGGTTTGCTGAGTTTAGAAGTACCACGACATCCTAGTTGTGGCACCGAGCATGGCTCAAGGCGTGTCATCAAGTGTGTGCAAAGGAAGATGGTGTTGGCTTCTCCAAAGGCCCATTTGTAATTTCTATTTTGTTTTGGAGTTGGGTTGGAAGTGTTGAACACTTCTAATCCATGGCATTTTGGCCTTAGAAAGAAAAGATTGGAAGTTACATTCATGTCGTCGTTTAAAATGCCGTCGTTACAATCGGCTACCACAAGAGGAAGAACGGGCACGAATCATGTGCCTTCCAAACATTGCCCGCGCCCACAGTGTCTTCACTTGGTGTTGCTCGGTTAGTTTCCATGCCCTGTCAGGGGCAAAAAAGGCATAACAAAATTTCATGGGGGGCACTATTCTTTGTGTAGTGGTATCATTGGATATTTCCGAGAGTATTTTGTTGGTTTTACAAGATATCAAAAAATCCATTAGTGTCGTTTGACACCATAACTTACATGCTAGCTCCGATTTTTTTGGCGGGTACCGTACACCCATGTTGACATGGGGAAAAAACAGTGCAACCAACTCACTACGGGTTGATCCCTCCCATGTGCGATACCAGCAACAGAATGAAGTTTCATGGACGGCTGCTATTTTTCTGAAACTTACAAATATGAATTTTGAATTATTTTTAAAAGCGCCGGAGGTCAGGAGACAAAGACACTTTCCGTTGGGTTATTAAAGTTTGCAATTAGTTGCGCCCGTATACCATGTCGCACACTCTTTCAAGTTTTCACAAAAGATTTGAAATATATCATGGACATGGATTATGTTGTTTCTTGTTCATCTATCAATTTTCATCCGAAATATGTCAATATAGGCCTGCACATATATTTTATACCTTTTCTGAAAACTTAAAAAATACGGCATACCATAACAAGATGTGGACGCAACCTTCTATTTGAAACGTGTGCCATAGTCCTCCACTCCCATAGTCCTCCACTCCATAGTCTCCCTCCTGCCAGTTAGTTGTACTTGTTCTATGTTCCATGTTTTGACATCCGACAGAAACGGACATGCAGCCAGCTGACTCCGTGTTGATTCCTTTCATGTGCAGTACAATCATGGAAGGCCACTCGGCATTAGTTAGGAGGAGCAATTGACTATTGCTGTTGCAGCACATGGATGATAGACTCGTCGGTGGTTCTCTTCCCTTGTCCAAGAACTTCTAAAGCACGACTATTTTCTAAATAAAGTGCAATAATGCATGACCTGATGAATGGAAAAGAAAATAAAGACCGACAATTTTTCGTGTAAAATGAGGGACTCAGATTGCTACGATGAAGATTTTGAAGCGCACAATTTCTGTATTCTTTGGGTTGGGTCCCCTCTCTCTTGTTGACACCAACTAATGCTTTACGTTCTTCTCTTTTAGTTCTTTTTTGTAGAAAAAGTATTCGGTGAGATGCTTTGGCTGCAATTTTTATGAACCAAAAATGGATCATGGGTCTTGACAATGAGTGGCCATTCTATTTACCCCATGTGCGAGGAACACTCCAAATTGTAAAAAAAACATTGTATTTTGTGCTGCACAAAAATCATAAAAATGTGGCTCTGAACAAATAAAAATCTCGAATCGTGTCTTCAAGTTTATCTTCTTTACGTAGATCATATCTATAAAGACAATTCGATGAAACTATAAAGAAACATAGTAGTAGATATCTACACATACTCGTTTTTTTTCTTCGCGGATGTTTAAAGTGTAAAACCGCTAAAGTGCACCTTGCAAGTTACTAGCTGTGTTTCATAATGTAAGCTTTCTAGTTGTTCAATTTAAAATGGTAGAAATGCTTACATTTAGGAACGGAAGTAGTAGATGGTTGGAAGTTACAATGGTTCGGGTTACAAAACATGCCACCGCAAACATTCGCTTATCCAAATATTTGGTGCTCACGGTGTAAAACTTGTGATCAGGTAGATTGATTTGTGTCTATTCGGATAAATCCCGAGTACCACAATGGTGTTTATATATTGGGCCTATGGCGGTTGTTACAAAACGTATACAAGGAGGACTCGGTCTAGTACCGATGCACATACAACTAGAACATGTTACCGTGTCCTATTCTAATTTATCTCTTAACACCCTTTCTTAATCACAACTTTAACAAGTTGAGATTATGTTTAAATTCTTCAAAGCTTCTCACAGGCAGCGGTTTTGTGAACCCATCAGCAACTTGATCCTTTGAAGGAATGAACCGAATCTCTAGTTGTTTGTTTAACACTTGTTCTCTGACGAAGTGAAAATCTATCTCGATGTGCTTGACCCTTGCATGAAATACTGGATTTGCTGATAAATATGTTGCTCCCAAATTATCACACCAGAGACATGGCACTTGAGTTACTCTGACCCCAAGTTCTTCAAGTAGAGACTGTATCCATATCACCTCAGCTATAGCATTAACTACTGACTTGTACTCTGCTTCTGTACTGGACCGCGAGACCGTTGCTTGTTTCTTAGCACTCCAGGAGATCAGATTTGGTCCAAAGAAAACAGCAAAACCACCAGTAGACCGGCGATCATCTACACAACCAGCCCAATCGACATCTGAAAAGGCACTGACCAATATAGAGTTGGACCTTATAAATGTTATACCAACACTCAGTGTATGCTTGACATATCTCAATATTCGCTTTGCAGCAGTCCAATGTTGCGTTGTAGGACCATGCAAAGACGGACACACCTTGTTGACAATATAAGAATTATCAGGTCTAGTCAGAGTTAAGTACTGCAGCGCTTCCACCATGCTCCTGTATTTAGTACTATCTTCAAGACCCAACAAGTCTCCCTCCCTTGCTGTGATCTTCTCAGAAGAGGACAGAGGCGTAGGCGCACCAGAACAATCAACCATACCTACACATTTAATAATGTCTTGGGCATACTTAGCTTGGTTTAGAGCTAGTCCATCAGAAGTTGTGTGAACTTCAATCCCCAAGAAATAATGGGGATCACCAAGGTCCTTCAACGCAAACTCCTTGCTTAAATCTTTTAACAAGGCAGTGGTGGTACTTTGAGAGGAGCTGACAATAATAATATCATCCACATAGATGAGCATGAAGATAGTAACATTGGACTTGCGATAGATGAATAATGAAGTATCAGATTTGGAGGCAATGAAACCAAGAGCAACCAACTTAGAACTCAACCTGGAGTACCATGCACAAGGCGCTTGTTTTAAACCATATAATGCTTTGTCAAGTTTGCAAACATAGTTCATCCTTTGCTTATCTGCATAACCAGGTGGCTGTGTCATATAGACCTTGTCTCAATCAACAAATTTTACTTCTTGATTCTTCCCTTCGAAATCATGAAGAAGGGGACACAATTGGTGATTTTAACATGGAAAATTCTCATGCTACTAACTCTACTGCTAGCTCCTTTGATGATGTGCAGGTGTTACCCCGACACGATGCTGGAAATTTCAGTGAAAACAATGCTTCGATCAGTCAATCAGGCGCTCCTGAAAATTCTGTGCAAAACGACATTGACACAGGACGGAGCTGATTCCCTGACGCAGTCGTCCTCGGGATCCTCCTCCCGATCTGGCTTGGATCACACGCCTGGCAGCCCCGCGATGTCCGGTTCCCGCGCGCCGCACCCGCCCAGTCCCACGCGGACACCTGGCTCGCGGTTTCCACGCTCACGACGCGATGTCACCGGTCCATCCGGATCTTCTGCGCTTGGTCCTTCCACACCAGCGTACCATGGGTGTTTATATATTGGGCCTATGGTGGTTGTTACAAAACGTATACAAGGAGGACTCGGTCTAGTACCGATGCACATACGACTAGAACACGTTACCGTGTCCTATTCTAATTTATCTCTTAACACACGGTTCTCTTATTTTGAAGTTGAAAAGAGAGTCAACTTTATCCGTGGAAAGAAGTGTGAGGTTACTGAAGAAACGTGTACCCACGACTATAGTCTTCCGTTCGTCTCGCCCAGTTAGCTAGCCATGTGTTCCGTGTTGACATGGGAAAGGAACAGACATTCGGCCAGCCAGAGCCAGGAAGCCAGCTGACTCCGCGTTTTGATTCGTCTCATCTGCTTGCAGTAACATGGAAGCCTCTACTCGTTATCGGTTAGGAAGACCAATTGACTATTTGAGTTGTAGCACATGGCGTCGGTGGTTCTCTTCTCATGTCTAGGGATTTCTAAAGCACATCTTTTTTGATAAATAAAAAAGAAAAAAAGTACAATAATGCATGACCTAATGTAAGGAGAAGAAAATAAAAAGTGAGATTTCCCCCCCTAAAATGAGGGGCTCACATTGGTACGCTGAAGATTTGGAAGTGCACAGATTTCTGTATTCTTTGGGTTGGGTCCCTCTTTCTTGTCGATCACCAACTAATGCTTTATGCACCCGCAAAAAAAAACTAATGCTTTATGCTCTCCTATTTTTTTTGTGTACATAAAAAATCATTGAGTGGAAAGCATTAGCAATAGAAGTTTGGCTCCAATTACTAGGACCCCAAAAAATGGATCATGTCTCAGGACAATGAGTGGATTGTCCATTCCATTCATCCCATGTGCAATGGAACGGTCCAAATCATCATAGAACACAGTTTGTCACATAGGGACGTACTTGAAGAAACAAACTGAAGACCCAAATATAGTACTAGAGCGTTTTTTTTTTAAAACCTAGCCATTATATTTTCTCAAATTCCAAGCCACTGTACCTTCTTCACAATTTCGTAGAGCGGTTTTGTGGAACCTAGGTGAGCCAGAACCCTCCTCTAAAAATTAGGAAAATACTCACTAAGGAAATAAGAGTGGTACAAATGTAAGGTTTAAAACTTAACGTGTAGCACTCTCATTTTTATGGGACTTCATGCTCTTCCCTTCTAGTTTTTGTGCAGAAAAAAAATGTGGGCAAGAAGCTTTGGCTGCAATTATTATGAGCCAAAAATGGATGATGACTCATGACAATGAGTGGCCATTCCATTCATCCCATGTGCACTGGAACAATCCAAGTCACCACATTATTAATTAGCAGAAAAAACTTTCTGATAGAGGGGACTGGGAGAAAGAAACTGAAGACCCAAAATACAGTAGCATTTAATTACATACCAAATAACTAGTAACTAGACCATGGGAGGACCAAATGCTGTACCAACAAATTACATACCAAACGATTAGACTATGATAAAGGGCTAATTACATACTAGTACTACTAAAGAACAAAGAGAAAGAGAGATAGGAGTTGACAGTTGCCATGTCCTAAGGTTAATACGACAAGTGGGAGGCTAGCATAACATTTTATATAAGAAAGGTTAGCACAATAATGCATGTCAAATGAAATGAAAAGTGAGATTTTCCGCTTGAAAAGAGGGGATCACATTGCAACGCCAAAGATTTGTAAGTGCACAGTTTCTGTACTCATCTGGGTCCCTTCTCTCTTTGATCACCCACCAATGCTTTATGCTCTTCTCTTTTAGTTTTTTATTTAATGGAAAGAATTAACAACAAGAGAAGCATTGGCTTCAGCTGTTATCACCCAAAAATGGATCATGAGTCATGAGAATGAGTGGATTGGCCATTCCATTCATCCCATGTGCAAGTGGAACAGTCCAAACCATCATATTACAAGGAGAAAATCGTTTGCCAGAAAGAGAGACTCGAAGCAAGGAACTAAAGACCCAAATTCCATATCATCTATCACCGATATTTCTAAATACACATGTATCTTTACGCGTTTTAGTGTATATACACACGTGAATTTAGACAAATCTACAACGGTTAATATAGAAGGTAGGTAATAGATAACCTATCCAGGCCGGTTCTCAAATCTTTGCACTGTACCCCTCAGCGATTCGGTAGAGCATATGTTACCGTGATCCTTTTCAGAAACTAACCGGCAAATTTATGAAATATAAGTGCTACAACATAAGTTTTGAAACTTAAACGTAGCATTCTCCTTATCTCATTTTTTCTGGAACTTTACGCTCTTCTCGTGACAATGAGTGGCCGACCATTCCATATTTCCATTCATCCCATGTGCAAGAAAACAATCCAAATCACCAAATCAGTAATTGGTACTGTAGCAGAAAACACTTTGTGACAGAGGGGACTTGCAGAAAGAAACTCAAGACCCAAATACAGTACTAGCAATTAATTACATACCGAATGACTAGACCATGAGAGGACCAAATCAGTATCAATTAATTACGTACCAAACAATTAGACTACACTATATGAGAGAGCTAATTACACACTAAACAACAAGGGTTGACAGTTGACATGTTTAAGGTAACAAGACAAGTGAGAGGTCCAATGTCCAAGTTTGGTGAGGAAGGAGGAAAGAAACCTGGCATCTGATGGAGGAGCGGAGCTGAGCTGAGGTAGCCCCTCACCAAACCTCCATGGGAACACACCACGTCACATTCTAGACTTAATCTACAGCTCATCATTGGTGCGTACAAAAAGTGAGGGAAAGTAGCAGGAAGCAGGGCGGGGAGAAAAAGAATCAGCACCGGACAGCTCTCCCCTACCTTCCCTGATGAGCCAGCTCAAATACTAATCCCTCGCTTCCTGCCCTTGAAGTAAACATGCGTGAACTCCTCCTCATCCATTGTTCTTGAAGCTCTCTGGGGTAGAGGTAGAGGAGGAGGGAGAAAGAAAGCCTAGGAAAGGCCCCCCTCACCATCCCCCACCACCAAACGCTTCTTGGTAGGACAAGGAATTCCCGGAAAAGTTCCTTCCCCAATTCCTCTTTAACTAGCCCCCTGGCGATTGCGTAAGGCCAGAACCAGACACAGAGAGAGAGCAGACACGGGTGCTGGGGAGAGGGGCAGTAGGCTTGTGGGGAATCGAGGAGAAGAGGATGGCTAGGTGGGTGTTGGCTGCCCTTGCCGTTCTTGCGGCGGCGGCGCTCTTCGTGGCGGCGGAGGCCCAGCCGGGCCACCAGACAGAGAGGATCTCAGGTGAGGGGCGGGGCCTTGTTTTTTCTGATAGGCACATATTGTCAGTTTCTGCAACTTGAACTGCTTGATTTCTGTAAGGCTGTTCTGTGTCCTTCATCTGGGAAAGCTGCTAAAGAACCTTTTTTGGCATCTAATTGTTGCTTTTTTTTTTCATATTTGATTTGTTTGGGGTTAGAGTTCTTCACCCTGAATTCATAGGTTGAATATATACTAGCAGCTCATGTTGGTGTTGTGCACCCCCGGATGATTTGTTCAGTTTATGGTTCAATTCGAACAATCTTTGATTGTAAACCCTGATGCTATTGACACTTCCGTTGATGTGGTCAAGACATGCACCTTGCCTGGTGCAATCACAATTCACCCCATTTTGCATAGGGTTAGAGACATGCACCTTGCTTACCTACAATACAATCCGTTCAATCAAAGTGCTATGTGATCCTGTTCTCAAGCTTGGCATATTCCTTGCTCTGCCTCTGGGCAAAACTGATGGATGTCCTGTGGCCAACAAAATGCAGGAAGTGCTGGTGATGTGCTGGACGATGACCCTGTTGGGAAGCTCAAGGTGTTTGTGTACGATCTCCCCGGAAAGTACAACAAGAAGCTGCTGAAGAAAGACCCTAGGTGCCTGAACCACATGTTCGCCGCGGAGATCTTCATGCACCGGTTCCTGCTGTCGAGCGCTGTCCGGACTACAAACCCGGAGGAGGCGGATTGGTTCTACACACCTGTGTACCCGACATGCGATCTCACCCCTTCGGGTCTCCCCTTGCCATTCAAGTCTCCGCGAATGATGCGCAGCGCGATCGAGCTGATCGCCACGAAATGGCCTTACTGGAATAGGACGGAGGGGGCAGATCATTTCTTTGTCACACCACATGACTTTGGTGCTTGCTTCCATTATCAGGTACAGACATAAGTGCAAATCCTCGCTGTTGCATGCCTTTTTTAATTTGGTTAACTTGATACATACTCGGTGTTAAGCAATTGTTTAGTACTGGATACATGTGTTTGAACAACTGGGGCATATCTGATTGCAGCAAAGAACATGGGGGCATCAGGATGCTACTTTCATTATTTATGCTTGCACTATGAATGGGCAACTCTGGCTTAAGTACTTCAGTTTGCACATGTTCTGTCCAACTGTCCCTTTGTTTCAGATAATATTTTTTTCTTTCTGAGAATAATTGTAATGTATGGCTACTCTTCACATTCATGATAAACTGTCCAATTGAAAATAACTACCTGCCATGTCATGCCATGTTTTCTTCTGACTTACACACTATCTAGTTGCTTATTTCTACACAATTTTTTTCTAGCTGTAACAAGAGTCCTTCATTATGATTTCAGGAAGAGAAAGCAATTGGGCGAGGAATCCTTCCCTTGCTTCAGCGTGCCACACTGGTTCAGACCTTTGGGCAAAAGAACCATGTCTGCTTGAAGGACGGCTCCATCACAATTCCGCCATTTGCACCTCCGCAGAAAATGCAAAATCACCTTATTTCGGGTGACACGCCTCGATCCATCTTCGTATACTTCCGTGGTCTGTTCTACGACAAGGGCAATGATCCCGAGGGTGGATACTATGCGAGGTAAATTGTTGTCTGTCAAAAAAAAAATGCAACCAGCCCTATAGATCCTGTTCTTCCCTCTTATTGTATTGCTGATCTGACATTTCTATGTATTCTGCAGAGGTGCTCGTGCAACTGTTTGGGAGAACTTCAAGAACAACCCGCTGTTTGACATCTCGACCGATCACCCACCCACGTACTATGAAGATATGCAGAGGTCTGTCTTCTGCCTGTGCCCATTGGGCTGGGCTCCATGGAGCCCCAGGCTGGTGGAAGCCGTGGTTTTCGGTTGCATCCCGGTGATTATCGCAGACGATATTGTCCTGCCCTTCGCCGACGCCATCCCGTGGGAGGATATTGGTGTATTTGTTTCAGAGGAGGATGTTCCGAGGCTGGACAGTATCCTCACATCCATACCAACAGATGATATACTGAGGAAGCAAAGACTTCTCGCGAACCCTTCGATGAAGCAGGCTATGCTGTTCCCCCAGCCTGCTCAAGCAAGAGATGCATTCCATCAGATACTGAACGGGCTTGCTCGCAAGCTTCCGCATGCCGAAAATGTCTTCTTGAAGCCTGGGGAGAGGGTCCTGAACTGGACCGCTGGCCCGGTGGGTGACCTGAAGCCTTGGTAACATCTCTCGCGGCTTAGAGATTTATAAAAACCTTTTTGAAAAGAAATATTTTCAAACCTGATATAGGTTGTCCCTTTATACCACCATGGTTGCGTAGTGCTGACCATAAGTCAAATGTACATGTCCGTATCTTCTTTGCTGATAGCTATCATACCATATACCTTTGTCTCTTTTCTTCTTCTTCTTCATTAGATGACGAAATGTCAACAATTGTGCACTTGTGGATATCATAATGAGAATTACAAGATTTCAATCATGTCGACTGTTTGATGTTATCTTGACACAGGCTTGTGGTTTCCAATGGCTAAACCTGCATATACTTTGTCAGTAATGTTCTCGTGCATGATCTGGTTAATGATTTTTATTCCCATTCTGTTCTTTTCTGTATCCCTGATAAACAGTTGAAAAGATTTGAACTGATGTAGGAAGCATTACCATCTCATTTGAGCCTGTCAGGTTGAGTGATTAGAGACTTGCAGTGACAATTAGGCATGTAGCTGCAGTCTTTGTGTAAATGTTGCTGTTTTCTTAAGGAATAATGTTCAGACACGTGACTGAATTAGCCAACAGATGCTTGTCGTCTCTTCTGAAATATGGAGTCACATAAGGCCTCTTTGTTGCTGATTTCATAATGTATAAATGTCTCTTACATTTTTTATACTGCTAGCGGTGTTATTTTGGTTCTTTTTATGACGCAGTTTCTGCCTCGTCCTGAGTAACGAAAGGTTAATATGCTATGTAATAAACATTAAATATTGCTGTTTTCTTAAGGAATAATGTTCAGTCATGTGACTGAATTAGCCAGCAGGTGCTTGTTGTCTCTTCTGAAAATTGGAGTCAATATAAAAGCCTTTGTTACTGATTTTGAAGGTATAAATGGCGTCAATATTTTCTATATACTTTTAGTGGTGGTATTTTGGTCCTTTTAACAATGTACTAGTTTATTTATGCATCGGCTTGAGTAACGAATGCTTAACAGGCTATCTAATAAATGAATGAAATTGTCCATTATTAAGCCATCTAAGAAGTTTGTGTATCCAAGTCGATAATTTTGACCGTTTATAGTTTATTGAATAATACTAGGGTAATTGCACATTCAAGATATTGTAAGGCTCCAACATTTTTTTCTGTGCAATCAGAAATTCCATGACGTGCAACATCACAGGCTTAGAAATGAAAATTTCTTAAGCGAATGAGAATATCAATTTTTAAGTGATTTCACTTGTAGGTGGTCTATCACATCTCTTCTCTCTTGCTACACTTTTGTAATCACTATATTTATTCATGGGCACCATAGCCAACCTGCATGGGTGAGTTCTAAGCCACTTTGGATATCGAAACATATTAGTGGTGGATCGGGCATGGATACAATTTCGATGATCATAAGCTATGGGTTAAGTTTTTAGTAATTACTAGTAAAATGCATGTGGTTTTCCACGGACGAAAAAAAAATCACATGATATTAGATCCTAATATATATTTTAAATTGTGGCTGAATAGGGGGGAGGACTCTCAATTTTTTCAACATGATGTAAGGTTTTTTTTTTTTTTTGACAAAACAGGAAATATTTATCGTTTTGATTTGAACTCTATAGAAACCTTGCAAATGTGATTCTTCTCTGATTATTTTCACAACTCTAAACTTGTGTATTGAATAAATCTTATAGGACCATGCACTACTACATAATTAGTGTTTCCTAGACATCAGGATAGTGTAAGCACAATACTGTGCCCATGTCATGTCCATGAGGACATCCCTACTACAGTTACACTTGTTGCTCCTACAGCTACACATACTCAAGTACTACAAATACAAGGGCCATTAATTAGAGCTCGCACACCACAACTCAATACCAGGTACTTTAGTTCTTAGAAACTATTCCTAATATTTGTGAGAATATGATGTTGCCTAAATCATATGTGTTTGTGTTATTTAGAAATAAATGAGCTAGCATGGATGATAGGGACAAGTATTGGAGCATGAATACGCATGGAGATGGCCACAAGCGCGAGAGAAATGAAGATGGTGCTCCAGTTAGAGATTTTAGAACTTTGAAACCACCATACTAATGCATGAAGGTATAGGCAAATTATTCGAGGCGACAGTCCATAATTCTGTCCATAGTTATCTATAAGTATTGCACCGGCTTTATCTTTGGGCCAGACCCGTGTAATTTCGTATCACAACAATTAGGCAGTTTTAGAGTTCGTATTTTAGCAAGAAAACTGACCTAAAGTTGGATTCAGTCACCCCCTCAATGGCTGGCCAAAATCCCCTCAAGTCCTCCTTAATTACCCTCTAGGACATCGTTTACATTGGGTCATGCTAGATTGAGAATTAGCTATTGCTACTCTTCACCATAGGCGTGGATGTCGGCTAGACCTCTTATACTAAGCATCTTCGAAACCCAACTATTATTGCAGGGATTAAACTTTGTGTTCAGGCTGACCGTGCTTTCTAGCACTATTATTGCAGGGATTAGACCGCTTGTACCATCTTGTAAACCCAACTATTATTCCAGGGACTAGACTTTGTGTTTTCTATTGCTATTATTACAGGGATTAGACCTCTTGTACTTCCTTCGTCCAGATTACATGGTATAGGTTACTTCTTTGGTTGGAGCGATTGCCATTATATGGTCACTATGGCTATGTAGAAATGATAAAGTTTTTAATGATGTGAATTGTTCTCTTCTGCAGGTTATCTATCGATGTACCAACACCCTGCGTTCTTGGTCAGTCCTACATCGTGCGAAGTATCACGACCTTTTTACGGAGGTGTGTACGGCGCGGGAACTGTTTACCTGCCATGGATGGTAGCATAATCTATGGATCGGTCCTCCTTCAGCATCTTAGGCGTTTTACAATTTCTTAATATGATATGTAATCCGCTTAACTTTTTTCTATTTGGATCTGTGAACTTTGTCGGCTGTGTGCATCTTAGCTATGCAGAGGTCGGGTGTAATGCTTAAACCTTTTAAGTAATAAAGCGCCCTTTATCAAAAAAAAAAAAGAAATAAGTGACTTAGATTTATATGGATTCACTTGTATCTAAGCATGTTTTAGTGTGTTGATACATTTGAATCTAGACAAAACCAAGTCAGTTATTTCTGGACAGAGGGAGTACTAAGCATATTGGAAACCCAACTATTATTTCAGGGAATAGAGTTTGTGTTCAAGCTAACGATACTTTCTATTACTATTATTGCAGGGATTAGACCTCTTGTACTAAGCATCTTCGGAACCCAACTATTATTGCTTGGATTAGACCTTTCTGGTTAGGCTGGTGATGATCTCCAGCACCATCAGTAACCTCTATGTGATCGGTTTAGTGGGCGCTAAGTTGCTCCTTCTGCTGTTCAATGTAGTCGATTTGTCAAGGTCTATTTCCGCCTAAATCGAAGGAGTATTTCTCATGAGAAGATGGGGACACCCAAGTTGTTATCATTTGGTATCAGAATTTAAGGTTGCTTGGTGAGATTTTCCAGTTTTCCGTAGTTTAACTTGCAATTGTTTTCCGTAACCAATCGTTCATGAAAAATCCAAAAAGAAATTAAGGTTGGACCATCACGTCCAAACCAGTCCAGGCCATCCCAATTTTTCGTTGAGTTTTCGTCCACATCATCAAGTCAAGTTGCTGGTCTTAGTGTCTACTTTCCTTTAGAGTTTCGAGTTGTATTCATAATTGCCACGCCACACCATTTTCATCACCGTCGCACCGTCTTTCATCAAGTACCCCCATGTCCCAGCCATCTCCCTTCATCAGATTCCACACCATTATCTTATTTAATTAACTGAACACTAGATGGTAAGCAATTGTTTACTACTAAGTACCTCTGTTTCGGGCAAATATGACATATCTAGTTGCAGCACAGCACATGGGGACAATGGACAATCTTAGTACTATATGGGTTTGATTATCCATCTATGCTTCTGAATGGGCCAATCTGGCATAATGACTTCAGTCTGCACATGTTCTTTGGCCCTCTGTTTCAGATAATGATTTCTTTTCTTCTCTGAAAATATGCCAGACTACTCTTTAGATTTATAACCATATGTCTAGTTGAAAATAACTATCTGCCGCTCCGCCCAATATTTTCTTCTGATTGACATACTGTGAGCCTAACACATTTTTTTTACTTTCTGTAACAAGTGCTTCCACTATATTATTTCAGTAAGAGAAAGCCATTGGATGGAGAATCTGTGCTTTGCTTCAGAGTGCCACCAAAGAACCATTTCTTTTCGAAGGTACGGTCCCGTTACAATTCCACCATACGCCCCTCCGCGGAAAATGCAAAACCACCTTATTGCTGGAGACACCATTCATATCGATTTTCTCGTAAACCCTTCGATCGGGCTGTTATTCCCGCAGCCTGCTCAAGCAGGAGATGCATTCCATCCGATACTGAACATGGCAGAAAATGTCTTCTTCTGTGTTTCTTTGTACTCCCGGTGAAACACTTTAGAAGAGGTAAGATGCTATAAGAATTACTGCCATCTCATTTGGGAGCCTGTCAGGTTGATTCATTGTAGATTTGGAGTAGTAGTAACAGTTAGGTATGTGTAGGTGCAGTCTGTATATATATATATACATATTGTTGATTTCTTAAGGAAGAATGTTCAAACATGTGACTGAATTAGCCAACAGACGTTTGTTGGCTCTTCTGAAAATTGGAGTCAACGTCAGGCCTCTGTGTTTTTTTTTTTTTTTTTTTTTGAATTGAAAAATTGTCGCAGGCCTCTGTGTTAGATCTGCCTTAGAAGACAGTAACTTGACCCTGAGCTATAAACTGGTCATTTATTAATCCACCAACTTTGACAGCCGGTGCAAAATTTACCCTGACTCTGGCATTGTTGGTAGTTCCCAATACAGTGGGTCACTGTCTCACCGAGCCTCCCATTAGCTTAATTTGTACTTCCCCAGGGAGATAAATTTACATCCTTTTCAGGAAGATAAAATGTTAGGTCTGATCTTGACCTATAATTGCGACAGGAAGCAACAGATGAAAATGCGTACATCGACGTTTACGCTCGTCTGGTTACTGTAAAAGTGCTCCACCTGTAGCCTGGCTTATAAAGTGGTTTCATTTGGTAACCTGGCTTTATTAAGAGTTTTCATTTTTGGTAGCCTGTCTGGTTGAGTGATCTGACACTTGGAGTAATGATTAGGCATCCGGCACCGGTCTTTGTCCAAATGTTGCCAATTCATTAAGCAAAACAAAAGTGTTCTGGACATGTGACCGAATTAGCCAACAGACGTTTGTTGGCTCTTTTGAAAATATACAAGAGTCGGCGTCATCGGGACTTTTGTGCCATGGGCTCGCCTTTTGTTAGGCCTTGCACCGCAAAGAAGGACAAATAAGTTCAATATATTTTGTATCGTGTATTACTCAGGTTAGAAACATGCGACAAACACACACATGCACGCGCACCATGCACATCAAAAGATAGTCACATACGTCAATATTTTGGAAACCACCATGAACGGCTCGCTATCAGTGAAAACTGTCATCTCCTACCGAAAAGATATTTCGTATCAACAAGATATACACATGACGTCAAACACATGGTTTGGTCGCTGGTGGGCTAGGGTTAAAAGTTAAAACTACTCCCTTAACTATCCAACCACATGTTAATTCTTGATACAAGAAGACATGTTTTTTATACTTGACTATGCCTTCAAATAACTTGCTGAAGAATAAGAGTGTACTATCGAAAAATAAGCTTTTTTCTTTTACGGATATGCTTTTTGACAATGAAATACCTTTTTTTTGGAACATCCATTCAAAAAGGATTTTTTTCTTCTAGTTGTATGGAAAGACATCTATTGTGGTTTACTTCCTCAACTCGAATACCACACAATACGATTGCTCAATTTCATAAACCAGTTAAGTACCATTGGTATCTTTACCCCTCTCTCTATCTATCAATCTCTCTCTAGCCGGAGCTTGTTAGCGGATAGCGTCGGAGTGGAGAATTTCGGATCCCGAGCTCCGGTGACCCTGTTATATTTAAAAATTCGAAAATCATATTTATGGGTTTTAAAAAAGTTGAAAAAATGTATTTTGAGCTACACAAAAATGAGAAAGGTGTGGTTCTAAGTGTGCATATTTTCAAATCTCCAAGTTTACCAGATTTTGTTATTTTTGAACTTGTGCCGGATAGCTTTGAGCCAAAAAAAAAAGAATCTTCATTTTTTCTACTCTTTGAACAGAAGACATATTTCCACCCAAGAAACTCTGCAGAAATTGCGGGAGGAGTACGTGACGTACGGGCCGGTCAACATGGGAGAGAAGAAGACGTCGAGATCTTCTTACTGGACTATACCTATACTAGCAAGTAAGTTAAGTACACCTAACTACGTACCGAACTATAGCGAGTAAGTTAAGTATAACAGTAGTAGCCGACAGTGACGAGCGAGCTAGCGATAGGAGACGCGACGCGACGAGATGACAGTCGACAGGCAAAGGTGCCCCGCCGCTCGCGCGTCCGCTCCGAGTCAAAGCGGGAGGACGGAGCCGTATCTGGATGTCATGGATCGATTGTGCGGCAAGCATGCGTCCCGTTCCCACCGACAGACACCGCTCTTAGTACGCGGTTTGGCTCGCCAAGAAAAGCTTTCCCGCCGGCCGTCGGTGTCGGATTAGATTAGAAGCGGTAATCTAATCCCCGCGTGTTCCGGGGCCTGATCGATCGATCGATCGATCGTCTCCGTCCGCCTGAAAAAAGCCTAACTTTTGTTTCCTTGCCGCTCACCTAATCCAACCGCCCTTCACACGCAACGCAACGCCCAGCCCATGGCGTACCACTCCACGACACATCGATCGAGCCAAACCTCGGCTGTTCTAGCAGGGCTATAGCGTTAGCGAGCAACATGTACGGCACTGCAATAGGAGCTCAGGAAATATGTACACTGGCGTGCACTATACCTCGATGGACGATGGTGTATACTGTATTTTGGATTTGCTTCGAGCAAGACGATTCTCTGGTCCAAACAACATGTTCTTGTCCCTCGGCAATGCACACAAATGTTCATGCAAAAGAAAAAAACCATTGCGAGTCGTGTCAAAAAGCAACAATTTTGGCTTGCAAACAACTGATCCCGTGCAAAATTCTACAACAAACATGATCCTGTGCAGCAATTTTTAAAATTTGAAAACATTTAGTAATTCTTTTGATGGTCTACTACGATTCATCTTAAAAGAAAATTTCCTTTGGGTATATCTCAACACACCTGGTAAGTGAGCCTACTATCGCGTCCTCTCTCGTCAGAGAGAATATTTACCGTTCTTTCAAATAGATTATTATTACTAGGAGCACCCATGTTGCTTAAGAATTTTTCCTATAGATATTCTTGGGTTGCTAGGATTGAAGAAAATCTTTCCGACGTGTGGCCTGCTTTGCGTGGAGTCCCGAATAGAGTTCAGTTTGGTTCAACAAAGCGGTACCAAGACCGAAAACAAAACTATCGACAACAAAGCGGTACCAAGGAAACTTCACCGACAACCCAAAACACAACAAGAGTATCTACAACAAATGACAGGTTTTCACCCAAAACATAATAACTAATAAGACTATTGACAACAACAAAAAATGCTCAAAAAATAATTAGTTAACTCAACAGTCGTGACATATAGTACTATTTTCACATAACAAAGGTCAAAGTTCAAGTCACGAATTTTCAGCTTCTTAACTTTTTGGGAAGTCCCGTAAAAAAAACTTTTTGGGAAGTAAATTGTGGTACACGTACTAACGGATACGGGTGTTTTCGAAAGAAAGAAAAAATATGGGTGTTTTCGAAAGAAAAAATATACGGGTGTTGGATTTACTGCGTTCGTGGGCACGAATTCCTGCGAGTACAGTACTCCTTCCGCTTTGAGGGAGGTGAACCCTCCCACCAAACCTGTTCCGCCGACAGCTAGCGCATCATTGACACCGAGAGCCGGCGAGAGGGTACGCGGTTCCCACCACCATCCTCCACCTCCGCCCGCATTATTATCACCCTACGCCTCTCCTCTCCTTTCCGACTCCCCCCCTTTCCTCCCAGCCTCCCTGCTCGCCGTCGAGCAGCAGATTCACCCGCAGAAACCAGTTCGGTTCCTCTCCCTTCCTCTTTTGCGCTGAGCTTGGACCGGGAGAGATAGAGAGGTGTGGGTGGCGGTGGGGATGGGGAAGCCGCGGGTAGCGCTGGCCCTGGCGGCGGCGCTCGCCCTGTTCCTCTCCTGCTCGGACGTCGTCGTCAGGGCGCAGGACACCGAGAGGATCGAAGGTATGTGTTGTTCGCGCGATTCAGTTGTAGAGAACCCCCAAAAAATGCTCCTTTTCAGCTTCACCTGTTATATACTACTATTTTCCTTCGCCTTGCTCGCGGGACAGGATGTTCTCGGGTACTCTAGAATGCTAGAGCAATGCTTCTGCTGTTGGGTTTCATTGATCTGAGTAAAATCCGTCACGTTTTGGTCGCTGGGATCTGATTCCGGGGCGGGGAAAGCGCGTTCGAATCCTGCCGATTGAGCCTCTGAAAGTTGGGGAAGGAGCGGGGCGGCATGAGATCTGCGGCTGTTAGACCAGCCTGCGATGCCATAACGAACCCATCAGTTGTTCGTGCCAAGATCTCGAAACAACACCGATAAGATTTTATTCTGCGCCGCATGTTCCCACACAAGAAGCGCGTGTCTGACATACATACTGTAGTAAATAAGCAAAGGGGGCGGCCTCAACCAGCCGGAATTACCAACTTTAGACATTATTATTAAACCTCTAACTGATCCTGGACTCGAGTCTAAATTGTCTGTTTCGTGACAATTTATTGGGCAACAGCTCACTCAAAGTCTCAAACTGTTCCTTAAGTCTGTCTTATAGCTATGATTGTGCTGTGGCATTGCTAAATTCTCGCGTCTGGTCTGTATGGTTATGATGGAAATTCAGGGAGTGCTGGTGACGTGCTGGAGGATGATCCGGTGGGCAGGCTGAAGGTGTACATCTACGAGCTGCCCACCAAGTACAACAAGAAGATGGTGGCCAAGGACTCCAGGTGCCTCAGCCACATGTTCGCCGCAGAGATATTCATGCACCGGTTCCTGCTGTCGAGCGCGACCCGGACCATGAATCCCGAGGAGGCTGACTGGTTCTACACGCCGGTGTACACGACCTGCGACCTCACTCCGTGGGGCCATCCCTTGCCCTTCAAGTCTCCACGGATCATGAGAAGTGCAGTGCAGTTCATCTCCTCGCACTGGCCCTATTGGAACCGGACAGAGGGTGCTGATCATTTCTTTGTCGTGCCACATGACTTTGGGGCATGCTTTCATTACCAGGTGAGCCATAGAGCACAAATGAAACCCTGAAACTTTTATTAGTATGTAGTATTACTCCTGAGACATAAAATGAACATACTTTTACACACATGCACTGCCACAGACTTCTAGAACTGCCCATTCACCTTTGTAGCGTATTCTGCCTTCGTTCTTCTATATCTGGAAAGAAACTGCATGCTGTTCTAGGTAGAATCCTTCTCTGATATGCCTTTGGCTTTCCATGTTCAGGAAGAGAAGGCAATTGAGCGTGGAATCCTTCCATTGCTTCGTCGTGCTACACTGGTCCAGACTTTTGGGCAGAAGGATCATGTCTGCCTGAAGGAGGGCTCAATCAACATCCCACCATATGCTCCTCCCCAGAAAATGAAGACTCACCTTGTTCCTCCAGAGACCCCGCGGTCCATCTTTGTGTATTTCCGTGGTTTGTTCTACGATACCGCGAATGATCCCGAGGGTGGTTACTATGCAAGGTAAGCACCTGAGACATGTAGTACCTCGTAATCATTCTTAATGAATTATTGGGGCACAAAAGTCTTGACGTACCTGCTATATGCAAATGCAGAGGTGCTCGTGCATCGGTGTGGGAGAACTTCAAGAACAACCCCCTGTTCGACATCTCGACGGACCACCCACCCACCTACTACGAGGACATGCAGCGTGCCATATTCTGCCTGTGCCCGCTGGGCTGGGCCCCGTGGAGCCCCCGTCTGGTGGAGGCTGTGGTGTTTGGGTGCATCCCAGTGATCATCGCGGACGACATTGTCCTGCCCTTTGCCGACGCCATCCCGTGGGACGAGATCGGTGTGTTCATAGCAGAGGACGACGTCCCGAAGCTGGACACCATCCTCACATCCATCCCGATGGAGGTGATCCTGAGGAAGCAGAGGCTGCTGGCGAACCCTTCCATGAAGCAGGCCATGCTTTTCCCGCAGCCCGCGCAGCCTGGAGACGCCTTCCACCAGATCCTCAACGGTCTGGCACGGAAGCTCCCACACGACAAGGGTGTGTACCTGACCCCTGGTCAGAAGGCGCTGAACTGGACCCAGGGCCCCAAGGGCGACCTGAAGCCATGGTAGGTAGCAGCGGCGTGGCACCATGAGCTGATGGTGTTCAGTCAGAATCGGGATGAGAAGACTGATGAGTGATGAGTAAACTCAGCCAGCCAAGCCAAGCCATTACTGTCAATTGTAAAGCTCCTTACTTCCTACTACCTTGCTTCTTTTTGTGGCGATGTGCCTGCCTACCTTTCCATGTATGACATGGTTCCCTTTGTTTTTTGTTGCCCTAGTGCTAGACTGCTACTGCTGTAGGTGATGGTGGATCATATAGTAATTATATATAATGACCTTTGTGTTATACTGCTATATAGATGCCAATCTGTAGTGGGGAAAATAATTGAGTAAGCTTAACAACGCACCTCTTATCCAGGGTCATAAGCCTGATAGATGTGTCTTCTAATGCTTGCTGATGTGTATGTCTGCCGTTTCAGTAATGTGATATTCTTCGAGATCTTCAATATCATTTCATTTGGTTCTCTTACATCAAAGTTTTGTTCTCCTAGAACACATCCTAACTTTGATAAAAAAAAATGACCTACATTCTTTTCATCTCTTCAACAAGTTCAGTAATAGATGTCTGATCAGATTCAAAAACCTCTTCTACAAGCATGTTTCAGTTTATTTTCCTACCAATTGTTTGGTATACCACAAGACATGCACAGTCTAACGTGACTACTATGAGATATTTACTCAGGCGTGGGGCTTTTCTGACTTGGTTATCAATGACAGTTGAGATTTCAAATAAATTACTACTACTCATACTACTTTTGGTGAAAATGTGGCATAATTCTTTGCAAACTGGGGGGGCGGGTGCATTTCTGGGCAGAACAGATCCCCCACTGCAGTCGTTCATGGCATTAATCCTACAGCTAAACTGTTTCCTCACGCACATGTTTCTGAATGATGAATGGTGATGTGCCTGTTAGGCTGTTACCTCCAAAAAAAAAAGGCCAGATTCGAGCACTGATTTTGCCAATGCACAACAGCACAAGTACACGGCCGAGACTAGAATTACACCAAGCGTGCGTGCGGTCACCCGGCCGGTTGCAGTGGACGGTGGGTGAGTCTGAATCAACTTCGCTTCTTGTGCTTCAAGAATGGTGGCGTTGCGAAAATTGGGTGTTGTAAAGGTATTCAGTAACGCCAAGATTCAGACAAACGAACTCGTACAGAAGGAATTCAACCTCACAATCAGTCAAATATATTACTTCTTCATTATCGTTATTACGTATAATGGACTCTGATTTTACTACTCGCTCTGATCCATACTAAAGTTCTCAGATTTGTCTAGATTCGAATATATCTAGTCATGTTTTTGCTAGATACATCTGAATTTAGACAAATCTAAAAACATTAATTTGGATCGGAGGGAGTAACACCTTTCAAGTTATAAAGATACTGAATGCTGCAACGAGCTCTCACCTCTGTCCTATTGCCGGCCAAGAGTAAAAAGAAGCGCACCACATCAACTCCGGTCTGCATCAGTGGTCTCTGAGTTGATCCCGAGAGACATGGCTTTATTTCTCGATGCATGCAGTAATTTTATGTCCAAATTCCCTTGCTGAACCTGGACATGATTTATAGACATGATGTTCAAAAGAATTAGGATGTACTCCCTCTGTTCAGAAATATAAGACGTTTTAGTTTTGGAATCGAATGCATATAGGCATCTTTTAGTGTATAGGTTTGTAGAGGTTTAGAGTGAACCTATACACTAAAAAAGCGTCTAGATACATTCATTTCACAATGCTAAAATGTCTTATATTTCTGAATGGAGGGAGTAGTTAGAATTCCGCTTTTATGTCATAATTCCATTGTTTCAGATGTGTCCTTGGACGGTAGATGAATTGTTATTTTTCATGTGCAATGCGTCTGACTAAAACAAAGCAGTCTCTTAAAAGGTGTTCCCTTTCATCGGTTCTTCTAGCAACATAGCTTGGTGGTCAGATTTTCTCTGCTCCAGAAATTATTGCGTTCGGTTTAATCAGTTCATCCTTTTACTTGGTCTATCCATGTGTATGTATGAAACAGATTGCGGAGGAAATACAAGAAGATAAGTATCATGAGGCCATGAAAGAGTTGCAAGTTCTATTGTTTGGCTAGAACAAATATAATGTGGAGGACCCTAAATTGTTGTTAAATTATCGTGCAAGTATAGATGATATTTTATTAATGTTCATACGACAAGGTCTGTTGATCAAATGTGTGATTGGTGGCATAAAAATAAACACAACCGATGTACCCGCTGACTGAGATTGTATATGCTGCTTGGAAGAGTTGAGATCGAAGAACAGCGGCGGTCGTATCATCAGGCTACATATACATGTACTAGCGGTAGGAGAGGTGAGTGTTGATAGTTATCCATCCCTCCCGAGCGCGATCGCTCCCGCGGGCGCCACAGGGAACCTAGTGCCACCGCTCCCAGTCTCCTCCCCTCTCTCGCCGTCGCTGGAGGGCGTGGCCGGGCAAAGCCCGCGCCGCGCTAGCGGCGGCGGGGACTCAACTCCTTGCCGCGTGGACTCTGGGTGGCACAACGCGGCGCGGGGACTCAACTCCTTCCCGTGTGGACTCTGGGTGGCACGAGCGACCCTCCTATGGTAGCGACGCAGGCTTGGTGGTGACTCCTGGCGGCGGCGACGAGCTGGTCTGGGGGCGGCGGTGACGACACGAGGAGGTGGTGGTGAGGCGTTGTGGCTTCAGAGCTCGTGGATCTCAGTCGTCGGTGCCAACAGCTCTCGGGCGACGGCGGTTGCAGGCCCATGGTGGCGCGGGCTCGGGCCCCAACCGAAGAGACAGCTCGGCTATGCGCCGACAGTGACAACGATGGTGAGGTGCGGGCTCGGGGCGATAGCGGCCACCGGCGGTGCGACATGGCAGAGTCTCCGCGGGCCAGATCTGGGTCCGTACTGGCTAGGCAGGCCAAATCTGGGCCTCGTGGGCTTCAGCCGCCACATGTGGTGGTGGCTACTCGGGGCTAGGAATGACTAGGGTAGGCCAGGTGGGCGTACCTTCGGCTTCTACCGCGCGATGGGTTGGCTTGCATACGGCACGAAGGTGCCACCTGTCTCGCTTGTCCGCCCCGGGCTGGCCACCTTCTTACCTCATATGTACCATGGGGCTAGATGCAGTGGTGTCTATCTGTTGATGGTCCGAGTCTGGACGCCGGGGCAGTGGCCGTGTCATTGTGCTCGTATGTGCTTGCTGTGCAGCGGCTGATAGTGTTCCTCAAACTGACGGCGGTCCGACGCCCGAGTGAGCTCGGTGGCGACGGAGTTGCTAATTGGTGGCTGGGATCTATAGTGGTGGCCGATCCTCTAGGGGATGAAGGAGTAGGGCCTAGGGATGGGTTGGCGTGCACGGGGGCACCCTTGCTGCAGTGCGGTGGCGGGGCTTCACGAGCCTCTTCGGGCTCGGCTAGGCCAGAGAAGGCCTGGTTTGCCCCGCTGCGGTATCTGGACAACTACTGCCTTTAGTTGGTGGAAGTAGTTCCCTCCTGTGTGTTGTTGTCATGCTGACCCTCGCCAAAGGTTTCTAATTTTTAGCCCTACCGGCCTCGCACAGTGGGTCACGGTGAGACGACGGTGGTGACTTCAAGATGGTGGTGGCGCGTGCACGTGGGCCGCGAGTTTGGTGGAGCAATTCGAAGTGTCCAAGAGTGTTGTTTTTTGAGGGGTCGGGAGAAATCCTTGTCATCTATTCCCAACGTGGTGACGCCTGTGAGTGTTACCGTCCTTCCTGAAGGGCATCAGGTGTATCTCTTCCCCAGCTCCTGTAGCGTATCAGGGGAAACCCTAGGATATGTCCGGGCAGCAACGTCATTATCGTTGCTTCCTTCTTGGAGGTGCTGCTTGGTATGCGACGCTTCAGAGTGCTAGGATCATGGTGGTATTTCTCTAGAGGGCGCAGCGGTTACGGGTTATCCTCGTTTTTGTCGAGCCACTTTCATCGTCTTTGTTTTCTCTTTTTCTTCTTCGTTTTCTTTGGTTTTTATTTTGGGCGTTGTGATGTCTGGCCCAACAGCGGTATCATTCGTGGTTGCTATAGTAATATAGCTAGGCACAAGCCTGTTTCGAGGAGAGGTGAGTGTTGACAGCAGGATAAGGAGGATTATTTACAAGGGGCGGAGAGAAAGGAGGTTCATAGGGATGAATGTATTTATTTGTGAGTTGTACATTTTTTTAGATGATGATGCTTTGATTTGTGTGGTGGCAGGATTGAACGAGGCATATGGAATAGTAGGAGGAATCATAGGGATGGAGGATTGAAGTGCCTAGAAGGTGCCGACCCAGCGAGCCTCCTTCTCTAGCTCCTATTGCGCCTCTGACTCGCTCCTGGTGAGCTCGAACGCCTCCTCCTCGGTGAGGCCCGGCAGCATGAGATCACCAACGTAATCCTCCCCCTCTTCCTCCTCCACCTCCTGGACGGTACCGACAGCCGCCAACTCCTCTACCCAGACAATGAGACTGTCCTGGTACATGCGCTTGTTGGGCCTCACCAGTGACCATGGCGGTGGCGCCACAGAGGGGAAGAAGATGCCGTGCGCTGGTGCTGGTCCAGTCAGACATGGCCCGCTGAAGAAGGCATGGTGGCTTGGGTGGTCACGGCGAGGGCGGCGGAGGCCACGCCTAGTGAGGACATCGTCAACATCCATGCCATCCTAGTAGGTGTCGCGGCCTTCCTGGTTGTAAGGGCCACGTAGGGCATCGCCTCACGGACGGTGTCCTGGCGCTCCTGCAGCAGGACGTTAGGCTAGTAGGCTCGTCGTGCCAACTGGGGTCCTGCTGGTTGATGGCCAGCAGCAGGGACAGACGATGGGCGAGTACCTCGCACATGTCATCGCCGATGGGCATGGGCGGGATGGCATTGCCGTCGTGGGCAATGTTCCACCTACCTGGCAGGCGCCAGTCTGGATACTGAGGAGGTTCGCCTCGTACATGACTATCGCCTCGTAGTGCCGTCGCTCCTGCTGCCGGCGGCCTCATGGTCGTAGCATGGTTGGTCGCCAGAGCAGATTGGATGAGGAGAAGGATAGGGGCGACTGGTGGGTGTGCTCCAGTGAGGAGGGGAGGAGGCATTTTATTGGCGTCGGGAGGGGTGTGTGCTAGGACGAACAGCCACCACACCATTAACTCTGGCTCATCGGGAGGCGAGACATCATGCGGGCACTCGCGCTGGTGATTGAAACCGCCAAAGACCCACGCGGGGCGCATACAGAAATGACGCCGGTCCATTAACTACGTTGACCGATCATGTTGGGTGGCTGTCAATTGGGTCGGATCGTTCGATGTGGCTTGCGTTGCCGGCAGCCCTATTGTGAATATGCCCTAGAGGCAATCATGAATGATGTTATTACAATGTATTCATAAATTCATTATCCTTGTATGAACTACTGGTATGTATCATTGAATATGTGATTCAATTGTGGAACTATATATTCATGTTGTTCATACTAATTGTCCTTGGTCATTGAGGTTGTGCTAGACACACAACTTAGACTAATGTGAAAGTCGGCTTGATGACCCGGTTCCACTTGTCATGGGCATGGAGATGCTATTCCAACTTACACGGATTCGGCTAAAGAGTTTAGCAAATCGGACTGACCCACAGTTGAGATGCAACGAGCATGTTGTCATTTGTAGTCTCAAGCAATGGAATCCTTTGACCTGAGGTGATCGCATGATCCGAGTTGTGGATCACCAACTTAGGTTCTATCAAACGATGTTCCGTAAATGGGCAGTTATAAAGGTAGGGTTCGGGTTGGTCGTGAAGCAAGCTGCGTGGCATGGATTACCAAGATGGGATTTGCCCCTCCGTAATGGAGAGATATTCTCTGGGCCCTCTCGTGTGATATGGTTCGGAAGCATGGCCATGCAAGACTTGGTTAAAAGTTAACCAAGGAGTCGGACTAAGTGTTAGTCCAGTGAATCGTATATCATGCAACAAGAAGAGAAAGTCGAGCTATTAAAGGGATGGCAACAACTCGCCTATAGCTTGACAAGATATAACGTGAGGCAAAGGGACTTGGACGAAAGTCACATTGAGAAAGGTTTGTCTTCTGACTTTACGGCGCTTGGGAGTTGGCACGCCTTGCTAGAGGCTACTACCAACTATCGACTCAGAGTGGTGACTCGTGTCGTGTCCAGGTGTACGTGAACCTACAGGGTCACACACTTAAGGGAAATGAGCCCATATGGATTCGGTCCATGTGGAGATTGAGATATGGCCTAGATGGGCCTCAAGCGTTGAGCCCAGCTAGGAGTGTACATAAGTGGAGTGACAAGGGATTGTCCCTCACCTAGCCATCACTTTCTCCACTCTCATTTCGGGCTAGACAGGATCTAGCAGTCCTCTATCTAAAGCTCCTTCCTGCACATGTGGATACCGGTGGAGGCGTTGCACGTGCGGCGCTAGAGACAAGGAGATCCATGGGGATCTAAATGTGTTGTACGCGGATCGTTTGGCACGACATCATCTGACGTGCTTCATCAATAATCTGCACATGCGCGTCTAGTGGTAAATCTCGTGGCCTATCACCTGAGCTAGATCTTGGGATGTCCCGCGTAGGGTAAAATTTTGTTTATCTCTACGTGGCCCAACAAGCCCTAGCCCCCCCTAATTGCCGGGGATAGTAAAGGGGGTGTCGAACAATTCAGTGAGCAATCCTAACTACCGGCACCAGTTGGGAGCCTTCGGTGTGGGTCGTTTTTTTGGCTTCCACCCGAACTCGGTTGGGACCCGGGTTGGGAACGCCTTTGGAGATGCTTTAACGCACAATTGATTTGACTGTTTCTGAATCCAATCGAAGCTCCTAAGATTGCGTCGAAAGATGTATTGGTTGCCTCAATTGTAAAAAGTGGCTAGGTCCGAGCACACAGATGTGCGGCCTCGATCATAGAGGGCCCCAACTCTTTGGGGGGGCAATTTTTTGGCTAACCATTATATAGCATATACACCCAGAATAACCCTATTGGAAATTTGAATCTAAAGTTTTCAGAAAAATGGGGAAAATAATTGGGGATGTATCCAACCATGTTGACAAGAGGTAACCTCGGCAATGTCCATGGAGAAGGACTTAGGGTTTTGTGGAAAAGAGAACGCTGGGGATTTCGTCGGATATTAGGAGAACAATGGAGTCAAAGTCGCTTGAATATTTGATGAATCACACTTTTACAGATCGCTTGGGGATTGTTCGATGATCTTGCTTAGGCTTATCCCGTCCTATATATAATAGGTAGGGTCTCAAAACTGTATGCGGATAGGTTACACATATGTAATTACAATACCAACACGATGTCGGTCCTTTTTCCTCTTTCCTAATATAACTACAGCCTTTGTCGGTTGCTTCTTTGGGCCATCATCTTGACTCTTTATGGATCATAAGCTTTATACACAGTCAGGATAGTAAGTCATAAGCACCCGAGTAATCATACCTATGTCAGTAGCCGCCGAGACTCTACCTGAACCGTAGGTTTCGGGTCGAGTCTCAAAGATATGCTTTAATTCTTTTCTCTTTGTTTTCTATATTTTTAGCTTTATAGGGATTTGGTACAATGAGGCTGATGCACCCAACGGATCGGGAATCAGCTAATAGCTCCTGGGCAAAAATAAGGTTGTCCTACACCAAATTCAAGTCCTCAAGCCTGAACTCGGAATTTATTACTGGCGTAATTTAGTTCGGGTCGCTGAGGTCTTATCGAATACTGAATTCCAGTTCTTATTTTATGTGGTACCTAATGCGTCCATTGGGATTTTTCATCGTATCATAGATACATATATGTTACTGGCAGAGCACATTCTTGTGCGATTACCTGGCCACACAGGACGAATCCCGGGGTCTTACCTTCATATTTTTTAACACGACATTCGGATTTTTGTCGCGTTTGGATGTGATCCAATATTATTTGTTTTTGACTTTATTGGATGCCTAATTTAAATGTTGAAACTGATAGTTTCTTATAGATCTGCCCGATAGGAGTTTTTTCTTTATCAGGTGCGTGTCAGCACTCCTGATAGGAGTAGCCCCCGAGGCTATGTTCGGATGTATGCATCAGGACATAGGCTCAAAAAATCTTTTACTATGACTTTTAGTGTTTTCTCAAATATTTGTCGTGTGCGCGACCAGCGCTTCCGATAGGAGTATACCTCGAGGATACAGTCGAAGTTTTTGTTTTTGATTATAGTCTCAATCTTTTTCATGGAGGAATTTACTTTGACTCCCTAATTTTCTCTAGGTGTGTTTCTTTTCCACTGAACCATTTTTGCTATGACGTCACTGATGACAAAATTTATGTTGTTGATTCTCAAAAGATATGTCTTTGACGAGACGTTTCGAACATGGGCCCATGCTGCAATAATGATGACGCGTGGTGTCGTATTCAGCGGAGTTTTCAGACTACATGTCCCTTTTTTTACGTGAAGATCGAGGCGCCGTGCGCTGTTCTCCCGTTTTTACCGCAATAAGTTCCTAGGATATTTTCCTTTACGAAATCTGTTGACATGTGTCACCATCGTGTGTTCTTCGAACGGTTCAATTTTACATCGAAAGGTCCAAGCTATGTGCCTTTGCTCTTTATAAAGGGAAGGGGATTTATTTTACTTCTTTTTACCCCTTCCTTGCTAACTTCATCTTCTTCCTTGCGCCTTTGCCTTGCTCTTGCTTCCTCGCATACTCCAGTTGTTCCTCCGCATATTAGTGTTGCTCCTCCACCACCATGGGAAAAAGCAGGGTGGGGACTTCCACCACGGCCGCTGAGGCCACCAGGAAGAGGGTTGTTGGATGGGCCCCTTCGAAGTGCTCTGCGTGGGATCTATGCGAGGCGCGGAACTCCGGCCACCTGGAGGAAGGAACCTTCAAGATCCCTGGTGATGAAGCTACTCCAATACCCGAATCGGGCTAGAGGGTAATGTTTCTTTCATTTCTCTTCTATGGTCTGATGGATCGTGTATTAACAAGCTCGTTGGAGAACCCCAAGAGGAAGGTATGATGAGCACAGCAGCAAGTTTTCCCTCAGTTATGAAACCAAGGTTTAATCGAACCAGTAGGAGCAAGGAAACACCCCAAAGGTGTTGCTAGCTAAGCCTTGGCAGGGCGCACTACCGGTGCTAGTAGCAATGTGGAGACCTGCACAACACAACCACAGAACTCTATCCCCAACTTGCGATGAGGTTGTCAATCTCACCGGTTTTGCTGAAAACAAAGGATTAAACGTATCGAATGGAAGGAAGTAAAAGTTTGCAGAAAGTAAACACAAAGCAGTAAACAGTTTGTAGATTGTATGTAAAATAAAGGACCGGGATCCATAGTTCACTAGAGGTGGCTCTCCTTAGATAGATAACATGCTGGGTGAAAAAATTACAGCGGGGCAATTGACAAACACCAAGAAAGCAATACATGCATATACTAATCATCTTGACTCCTTTGGAACTTGATTGGGCATTACAACATTATACATAGACCGTCATCCAACTGCATCTATGACTAATAATCCACCTTCAGGTTATCATCCGAACCCCTCCAAGATAAGTTGCAAGCAACAGTTATTGCTTTACGGATTAGTGTAATGTAAACAATACGATTGTTCTATGAACAAAGGATTGTTGTTTTCTCCTAGTAGCAACAACACATCTAGTACCTTAGAGATTTCATCACTTCCCAGTTACCGAGGCATGAACCCACTATCGAGCATAAATACTAACTCTTGGAGTTGCTGACATCTACTTGGCCAAGATAGCTACTAACAACGGAAAGCATGCAAGATCACAAATAACAAAGACATGATAGAATCAATAATGAATCTGAAATAGCATCTCAATATCCATCGGATCCTCGCAAACACAACATGCAAAATTACAAATAGATGATCTTGATCATGAACGGAGCTCACAAGATCTAAACATAAAAGCACAAAGGAGGAGAACCAGCCATCTAGCTACTACATGGATCCGTAGTCCAAAGATGAACTACTCACGCATCACACCAGAGGCTTGCATGGTGATGAAGAAGGCCTCCAGGGTGAATTCTCCTCTCCGGCAGGGTGCCAGGAAGAGCTTCAGATCCCTCCCGATCTAGGGATGGAGATGACGATGTCTATGTGGCGCCCCGCTAAAACCACTACTAGAAAATCACGGTGTTTTTGTGCATTGTATCATCATGACCGCATGCTCATGTCATCATGCCACATTGCATTTGAGCATCGTCATCATCAGACATGGTTTGCCAAAAACTATTTTCGAAAAGCCTGGTTTTATTTTCTGAACGCCCCGTCTTTTATTCAAACTAAACACCGGTCTTCCGGATTATTTTGTTTTGTCTAAAAACGGATTACAAACGCCTCGTTCTTAATAAATAAAATATTATATTATTTTTAGGGGGCAGCCGAACCAGGCCAAACTGGCCCAGCCGGCCACCCCCAGTAAACAAAAACTAGAGCAAACCCTAGCTACCCCAATTCCCACCACCCAGCTGCACCCATCCAGCCTTGCCGCCAGCCACTTCCTCCACCCTCCACCTCACCCTGTCCACTCCCAGCCCGCCACCTCACCTCCCTGGCTCCACCCCACCTCCTCTCCAACACGCACACACACCACGCACTCCTGCGTCCCCATGCACCCCCGACCGACAAAGTCCCGCCTGGGCCCGATCCGTAGGCCCTGTCTCGCAGACCTCGCCACCTACCGCGTGGGCCCCACCCTGTCCCCGCCTGTCTCCTGCTCCTCTCCCCTCCCTCTCGCATCTCCCCTGCCGCCCACCTTCTCCACCTCGTGCAGAGCTGCCGCTGGCCTCCTCCTCCCTCGCGGTCCACCGCCGAGCCTCCACCCCATACTCCACCTCTCGCCTCCCCCGCCAGCCCCGATCCGCCGCTAGGCCTTCTCTCCCCGACCTCGCCGCTCCTCCCCGTGCTCGGCTCCGGCCGCCGCCCAGAGCCGATGCCCCGCCGCCAACCCCTGCTCGGCTTCCTCGCCTCCTTCCTCTCCTTCATCTCCCGCCAGCTCCGCAGCCGCCGCCCCATCGACCGCCTCCTCTCCTCTGCCCCGCCGCCAACCCCTGCTCCGTGGCTCCCTCTCTTCCATCGCAGATCCCCCATGGCACGCCCGCCTTCCCCGCAAGATCGTCCGCCGCCGCCCTCCTCTCTGGCCCCACTTGGCGCCACCACCAGCCGCGTGTGGCCGCACGACCCAGCGCCGCCGCCTGCGAAGTCACCGCCACGGCCCTCTCCTAACCCAAGCTCGTACGCCTGGGAGCTCCATATGCTCCGTCGCCATCCTCCGTCCCTCGCGAGCCTCCTGTCCCCGTCGCAGGCTCGATGCCCCTCGCCTCGCCGCAAGCCGCTGCTGCCTCGCCTCTCTCCGTCTGGGCCCCACTCTGTCCCGCTCGTGCCGCATCGCCTCTACCCCAGCCTCCACAAGCTCACCCTGCCGCCGAAGTGCCTCTGCCTTGCAAGCGCAACACTCATCGGGCTCTCAGTGAAGTACTGGTAAGGAGAGTTGGTGTGGCTTTAGTGTTGTTGAGATGTGGATGCATGGTTAATTAGTGGTGTATGCGCAAGGACTGCACAAAACTGATGACCATCTGGATGTTTGGGATATAACGGTGCACAAGATTCACAGGCCGGACACTAGATCTCTGACATGGAACTCGGATGGTCACGGAACGACAAGATCACCGACACGGACCCTGAACCCGAGCATGGAACCGGAAGCACCGAAACCCAAAGATCATCGTCACAGACGCCAAGGCCCGAACCCCCGGAGTCCAAGACCTTCAGAACCACATGTGTGACCCTAAGCCCCTATTTTATAATATGACATTATCAACTGTCGCATATTAAATTGTTCATGCATGCATACCTGTTTGTGGTTTGGGGGCATTATGCCGATTCACCTCATAATTAAATATGGAGTGTTTATGCGGGATATCTTTGCCTTATTCCGGACTCCATTTAAATTGGTGTAGCGAACCGATGCCATGTTTTGCATTGTTAAGACAACATTTAATTTGCTGGGTTTCTAAATAACTTGAATCATCTAAGTAATTGTCGGGACCCTGGTTCCGCTTAACACTGCCTAATTGCACCGCATCTGCATCATATCATAATCATGCCGGATTTTCTGCCATAGTAGTAAATATTGTATCCGGTGTTTCTGCTAGTGTTTGCTTCTTCGCGGATTAGGCCGATGAGTGGATGCGAGTGTCGACAAGTTCTCCGGATATGAACCTTCGGCAGTGTGTTTCCCAGGCGAGCATCCTCCCTCTTTCTACCTATTTTGCATTTATAGTCTTTACTTCCTCCTGTTGATCTATTGCTATCCGTATTGTGATGCTTTAGCTTCCGTGCACCATTTATACTCCTTGCAGCCTCTATATTGCCATGGACACATCCTATTGCATGTTGTTTGATAGATAGTCAGCCTTGCGAGTCGTAGTTGCTTTCTTATGTGTTGCTTCGCGTTGTTGTCGTTCCACCGTTGATGGCAAGTTGGCACATGATTAATGGTGGAGATGATCATGACTTTAAATACAACTATTAAATTGCTGGGATAACTAATGAAAGAGGCACCGGTGGGCAATATATGCTATTTGGTTTTTCATGTCCACTTGTGTCCCGTAGGCCCCGAGTACTTGATACCTGTTCCTTGATTATTCGCACTATCCACATACGGGAGACTCTATGAATCCCCCTTAGCCAGAGCTTGATTCATTTCTTATTTCTTGGGGCCACAAACTAGTTTGGGGCTTTATTACTATCCTGTACCTATGCCATGTTTTACTGCTTTATTTAAGATTGTGCGTGGAGCACCTGTACTGTTTTGGATCGCGGCATGATTTCGCGGTATCGACAAGCCTAGTCACACTTTCGGGTTCCCAGTCGTTTACATCTGTTCTCGCAAACCCTGGGTTCATTCCGGAGTCGGCCAACTTCGTTGTGGGTAGCTTAGTGGGGTGGCCCCCTGAAATATTTTATGAATCCTGTGATTGCTTTGTCGTGAAAGCCTCGTTTGGTTTTGATTTGGTTTTTCCGAGGTTGATCGTGTGTGTGTTGCTATTTGTGCACCCCTGCACGGTAAATCTTTCTGAAAGCCGTGTCCGTGGTTATGGACGACTTGGAGCACAGTATCTCGATCATAGACAAGCATAACTAAAGTAGTGCTATGAATTTGACTTAATATGTGACTAGTAATCAGCTTCACTACAATGGAATGGATAATAAAAGTGCCAATAACTGGTGGAACTGGGGTGTATCGTGGCATGTTATACCTGCCTAGTAAGTATCGCAACTCCAATGGAATGTAATAAAAGTGCCAACAACTACTAGGTTTGGGATGTCTCATGCTAATTGTCTCTGACTAGTAAGTATTGCAACTATAACGGAATGGTTAACTAAAACTGTCCACTACTTATGCTATCAGGATGACTCATGCTATCTATATCTGACTAGTAAGTGCTTCAACTATGATGGAATGAATAAAACTGCCAACGGTGTGAGTTCCTCAGTTTGACTTCCTCGTTTGGTCTCGAGGGGGAATACCAGGATGGGTATGATTGGTGTTAGTATAAGGTTGGTTCTGATTAGGTCTTTCTTATCTTTCTCTAATAGCCGACAGTTAATCGAATCTCTATAGGTTGTTCAGTGCATGCTGCGCTGCCGCTTCAGTCCACCATACCTATGTAGGGGAGAGCCGCCGAATTCTAGCCTCGCTGCGTGTCGGCCTCGATCGACGCTCCTCTTTTCCTTTGCCCTATGTCGGCACCCCTTTTGTTTTAGCAGGTTTGAGATCGATGTCGTTAGCAGGGTTACCCTTCCGGCTTGGCCTGGGAAGGGTTATGGACGTCATCGGTTATTCTTCAGGGCTCTTAGCCCAATTTGCATCTTGTCCGTACTCGGACGCTGTATCGTTTTCAAGGTGATTTGGATCTTTGTACTGTATATCTGTGTTCTTGACTCATGGAGTCGTGTTGTATATATATCTGTGTTGTGGGTCCCATCAAGGACTGTTGTGTAATGGTATTACTTTGTTTTCCACCCGCATGAAAGTGCCTGGTGGGCGTCCTTGAATCGTTTCTATGCGGGTTTGGCGGAAAGGGCTAAAACTTGCATAGGGCCGATTCGAGGGTGTTACAGGCTACAGACTCTTTCATGGATTTTTGATCGGGTACTTAGGGTTTTGGTCCTGCGGGCAATATATAGGCGGAAGGAGAGGCCGAGGGGGTGCTGGGGTCGGCTAGACCACCCCTTGGCGCGGGCCAGGCCTAGCCGCGCGGCCAAGTGGCGTGGCCGCCCCCCAGGCCTTCTCCGTCTCGTATTCTGGCATCTGATGACTTCCGGAAAAATAGGCACTTTGGCTTTTGTCCCGTCCAATTCTGAGAATATTCATTTTCTGACTTTCCTGGAACCAAAAACAGCGTAAAATGTAGCTGGCACTGTGGCTCTTGTTAATAGGTTAGTCCAAGAAATCATATGAAAAGTACTCCAAAGTGTGGACAAAACACAAGAAAGTGGATAAAACCAAGCATGGAACATCAAAAATTATAGATACATTTGCAATGTATCATGGTCTTTCACTCCCTGTCCATGAATTCCTTCGTGGTCTCCTTTTCGTCTATGGCGTGCAGCTGTATCAGCTCACGCCTAACTCTATTATTCATGTTACTTGCTTTGTTACTCTTTGTGAATGCTTCCTTGGGATCCATGCCAATTGGGGCCTGCGGAAGTACTTCTTTTATGTTCATCAGAATGCCACCGACACCATTGTTCATGACGTTGGTGGCGCCATTTTTTCTATCCGCCCCGATGTAGACTATTTTGATTTTAAGCTCACTGACTCTGTCCAAGGGTGGAAACCCAAGTGGTTCTACATCAAGGATCAGCCAGTTGAAGGTTAATCTTTTGGCTTAGCTCCCTTCGACCCCAAGAAGTCCTACCACAAACTCGATTCTTGGGATCAGCATCCCACTCCCAAAGAAATGACGGAGATTGAACCCCTTCTTGCCCGTATTGCAAAATTGCGCCATGAAGTTGGCAAGGAACTATCGGGACTTCAAATTCTGGCATATTTCTTGCGGATTCGTGTGCAACCCATGTAGGCCGGGTTTTTTGGTATGTGGGCATATACCGGCAAGAAGGACCCCATGAGGATTTCACAGGATGATCTTACACTCAAGGTGTATCAAAAAAGGGTTCGAAATTTTATGACCCTTACGAAGAAAAACTTAGTGCCCGCTAATTGTCGCGTAGAGCCCTTCGACAAGAAGAATCGCCTTCCTAGGGTAAATTCCCTGATCTGTTTGCTCTTTGTTTATTGCTGCTGCAATTGTCCTCTTTTATAATTGTTAGTCTTCTGTTTGCGTAGGATCATGATCATCTATCCTGCCTTCCTCCATTTCCTAAGAGCGATGAGCTTCCCGCCAATCCTTCTGCATCCGACGATCTTCCTATGACTGGGACTGCTGCTAATGAGGAGGTGGAGACATCTGTCGCAGAATCTTCATTAGGGACGTCGTCACTTTCGTCGGCTCGTTCCGAAGATTTTCATGTCACGCCTGTTGGTGAAAAAAGGAAACGTCCTGACGCCGCGGAAACAATCGAAGACTCAGATGATTCTACGACCTCGAAACCTTTGGGTGTCGTTCCATTGTCATCGGCTCCTCCCTAGAAGAACCTATTTCGCTTTGCACAACATGTAAGTACTAAGTACTTATCTCCTCTTTACTGTTTTGTCGGATGATTCAATTGTTGATGCTTCCCTTTTTTTATTTTTTCTCTTGTAGTGGTGATGATGGTGAAGATCTGCCCTTGTCTCCTCTTGGCACTTCTTTTCCTCCTTCTGCCATGGACCCAAAGAATTTGGTCACATCTTCTGCGGATCCACTTATCCAAAAGGATGTTGCCACTTCACCGAAACCACCGCCACAGAAGAAAATAAAATTGGCTGGCAAAGGCGTGATGATATCTGAGAGCCCTGTCGAGGTGGATATGTAAGATGTAAGTACATTCATGCTTTTTAATTTTACTATGGATCCTCCTTTGCTTGTATTTTCTAATGTCCTTCTTCATAGCCTTTGATGCGTGAGATGGGTATATGGCCTCTCATTTCATCAAGATCCATAATGAAGCCGAAGGCCTGAAATGTATTTTCATCTTCTCGTGATTTTTTGCACTTCCTCCAATTTTACTAACCTTTCTGTAGAACTTTTTGGTTTCTTCAGCCGCTGCCAAAGAGTCTGAGGTCATTCGGGACGAGGCATTGAAGCATGCCAACAATCTGGAGGCCAAACTTCGGATTGGTGAAAAAGCTTTGGAAGAGGCCAAACATAAAGCTAGTGCTGATGCTGAAGAAAGAGCCAAACAAGCTACCACTCGAGATGAAAATCTTTGGAAGCGCTTGGAGACCCTCAATGCTTCCTTAACTCGTAAGTCCTTTGTTTGGCAAGGGAAAACTTTTTTTGTTTCAGTCCTTATTGCTTCTCTGTTCTTATCCTCCCTCTTTTTTGGTATGTGTAGAGCTGTCAGGCCATAATTTGTTGTTAGATGAAGATAAGAAGGTTGATCCCTTCTCAGATGTTGTTAGTACTTTCGAGGATAATAGTGTTCGTGTGCACAACCTCCTTGTCCGATCACACCGCTCCTTCAAGAGCTTGCATGCCAAAGTTTTTTTGTCGAAGGAAGTACATGCTGACTTGAACGACCTTGTCGTTATTTTTGGCGCCGACCCAAGTCTGCTCATTGGATATAGCGTGACTCAGTCAAAAAGCGATGCTGAAACTTCAATGGCGTTGGCGAGAAGGTCGACTGGGAGAAGGTTAGCTCCTCTATCCCGGTCAAATCCAAAGGCCAACCAGTTGATTTGAAGCCTCTCGTTAAGAGGGCCAAGAAATTTTCTCGGCTACTCGTAGGTATATAGTCAGGTCCAGAGAGATCAACTGCTCCTTCTTCTGCTGCTGCCGCTGTTATGGCTAGTGCTCCTTCTGCTAGGGCAACTTTTTACTTGGAGAAATTAGCTTTGTATCTTTGTTTTGTAGTTTTCCATGTTTCTTCTGCTAGCATTGTAATGACTATTGACTTATCCTATTGCTGGAATGCTTCCTTTTGATGAGAAGAATATTTCTATATATATGCATATGAGTGGCTCTTTTGTTTGCTAAAGGTTTTCTATCTTTTGTGTGCCTTGCCAAATTTTGAATGGTTCTATGGCTCCTCCTGCACCTGCGCACACGTAGGATGTGACCACGTCCTCATCTGGGATGGATGCAACCAAGACTGTCATTGTGCGTACAGTAGCCCCGCTGCTATATGCTGAAAAAATCGAGTAGGTGAAAAAGATTGAGGGGAAACTTCGGGTTGTTCAATCAGTGGTGGATGTTGCCCAGTCGAAGACACGCCAGACCCTTGATCGTGAGGCGTACTTCTTGGACGAGATTTCTGGGGCGAGTGAAAAGATGCTATGTAAGTACTTTTGATTTTTTGCTTCCTTCTGATCTCCTTTCTGCAGGATGCCAATGTTTTCTATTTTTTGTTTTGTAGGCATTCAGTTGTGCGAGAGGGAAGAAATCTAACATCCGTGCAACCGAATACAAGCTCTCGTATATGCTTCTCAAAATTCTTGGACGGACTTTTGGATTAACCACCGTCGTGCTTATGCCATGGCTCTGCTTCAGGATCGTGTATCCGAGGTGGAGCAGTTTGTCGAGTGTTGTCGCAGATCACTGGCCATTGTTTACAATGCCATGTTTCCTCGGGATCCCTAGCCTCAGAATTTAGCTGATTTGATGGCGAAGTTTCGACAGGGTGAACAGATTCATCATTTTGTAAATCTTCAACTTGTGGCAAGTGCCAAGCTTGCATTGTCTTGGGTGCACGCGCATCATCCGACGCAGGATTTGGACGTCATATCATCGGGGCTACCTCCTCCCTCTGATGGTGGTCTTGTTAGTATGGCGCCTCACTATGCCTCCGCTCATAGACCTGCAATTAGAATTGTCCGGAGGTGCCTAGAGGCAGACAAGGAGTTTTTTATGAACTTTACTATCTGACTGTTTCTGCTTATATTGTGTAGCTTTGTACTTTTTAGAAGAGATACTGTATAAAGCTATTCATACTTGTCAAAAAGGTCATATGCTTCAAACGAGGATTTGATTGTATGTTATATCTTTTTGTACAGGATCCGACGAGTTGATCTCCTTTGCATAATTACTATTGCCTTCGTGTACCTTGGAAACTTGGTGCCGAGAAATGCTTTCTATATTGATAAGTATAAGGGGATACATTGCATAGGCGTGTTAGCATGGACGTTGGTCTTATTGAATAGTATATAAAAGTAAAGAACTTTCCTAAAAATTGCGGCTTGATGACCCACAAGTATAGGGGATCGCAACAGTCTTCAAGGGAAGTAAAACCCAATTTATTGATTCGACACAAGGGGAGCCAAAGAATATTTATAAGCCTTAACAACTGAGTTGTTAATTCAGCTGCACCTAGAAACAATCTTGCTCGCAGTAGTTTATCAGTAGAAACAGTTTTGTAGTAGCAATAGCAAAGTAATAGCAGTAAGAAAAGTAAAGACATTAGTAACAATTGCAGTAAACAGTAGAATTAAAGCGCGGTAGGCATAGGGATGGATGGACGGGTGTTGCATGGATAAGACAATTCATGTAACAATCAATATATAGGGCTTTTGTACATAAATAAGATAAAGCATCGAAGTACTAAATAATCATAGGCATGTGTTCCATATATAGTCATACATGCTCGTATTGAGAACCTGCACAACATCTTTTGTCCTACCAGCCCGTTTGCAGCGGGGCCTCAAGGGAACTACTAGCAATTAAGGTGCTCCCTTTAATAGAGCACCAGAGCAAAGCATTAATACTCCATGAACACACGTGATCCTCATATCACAGCCATTCCCTCCGGTTATCCCGATTATTGTCACTTCAGGGCCTTTTGTTCTGGACAATAATATGTGTATACAGTACTATCATCATGAATCAATAACATGTTTAGATCTGAAATCATGGCACTTAGGCCCTAGTGACAAGCATTAAGCATAACAAGTTGCAACAATGTCAAAAAGCACTAATAGTAGATACTAGGCACCATGCCCTAACAATCTGATTCCATTACATGAATGATCTCATACAATCCCTACCATCCCCATAGCCTACATCGGGGGATTACTCACTCATGGATGGGGGAATCATGGATGGTTAATGGAGAAGCGATGATGATGATGGCGATGATCTCCTCCAATTCCCCGTCCCGGCAGGGAGCCAGAACGGAGTTTCTGGTTCCGAATTGCGGTATCTGGTGGTGGCAGCGCAGCGGAACTCTATTTGGAAAAACATCAAACCCCCCGTCTGTTTTAGGTCATAGGGCTTTTATAGGCGAAAGGAGAGGTCGAGGCGGAGTCTGAGGCGGCCACACCCCCTCCTGGCGTGGCATGGCCTGGCCCGCGCGACCAGGGGTTGTGGGCCCCTCGTGGCTCCTCTTCGTCCCGTCGTCTAGCTTCATGAGTCTTCTGGTAAAATAGGAGTTTTGCGATATTTTCCGGGATTTTTCCTGAAAGTTGATTTCCTGCACAAAAACGAGACACCAAAGTAATTCTGCTGAAAACAGCGCCAGTCCGCATTAGTTGTATCCAAATCACACAAATTAGAGGAGAAACAATAGCAAAAGTGTTCGGGAAAGTAGATACGTTTTGGACGTATCAACTCCCCCCAAGCTTAGCTCATTGCTTGTCCTCAAGCAATTCAGTTGAAAACTGAGTGCGATGAAAGAAACTTTCACGAACACATTTGCCTCATAAGATGTATATATTCTCAGCATATGATCAAATACTTAGGCAATTCATAATAAAGAGTACGCAAATAAGTTTACCCAGTAGTCATGCAAGCTATGAAGAGATTCCAACACATTAATAATAAGCAACATGACACATAAGCATATGCAAGATTGTAGTACTCATAAGAAGATATGATAAAGTGGTGTCTCGCTTGCCTTTCTTTGGAGCAAAACATAAATGCCAAGACACCTCTGAAGTTCAAGTGAAGACTAGAAATAAACATATCAAAGATACAAGTGTCAAAGCCATGTCATAATTAACCGTGTTTTGGGACAAGCACATTACAACAAGAATGACAGCTATGCTCTCGAGAAGGTGCTCAAAGAATAAATGGTGACTCAACATAAAAGTGAAGGAAAGGGATTTTAAAAGTTTGAAAGGCTTCCAAATGTTGAAAGTATGGTACTCATTAGCTTTGAGCTCTCATTGCCCCTATCATAAGCATATTTAGGTGATTAAGGTTAAAGTGATCAAATATGAGGATATGCTTGACAAGTTGTAAGCTGAAAATCTCATGCCCCTTACTTACAAGTACCGTTCCTCATGCTACTCAAGTTTAGTCACAGGTAGGTTCTTGTCATTGTAAGTACATGTGTATCATAGAGAACCGCCAACGGGGTACCCCTTGCCCAATGGTACGAAAGATTCCCCATATCAAAATGACAAGGCAAGCAGACAATGAGCATCTCAACAATCCTTTTATTTCCTATTTGCATAGGTCTCTTTTTTCCTCTTTTTTTTATTTTTTCTCTATTTTTTCTTTCCTATTTGCACTGGTTTTTTTATAAGGGATGCTTCATAGATTGCTTACTATGGTTACGCTGCAGGTTTCCACCATGATTAGGCATGGCTTAGACCAGCCGCCCAGGCGTTTCTCTAAAACATATACGAACTCCATGAGCCTTACAAGCTCCCCTTTCATTTCACACCGCCGGGATCCATAAGCAAAAGAACATGATATCAACTAAATAAAAAGTGCAATGTTGAAAGCGTTCCCCATGATAGCATGGTTCTGCTAATTCACTAAAAGAAAGAAGCAAACCAAGGCAAAAAGATAAAGAAGCAAACAAAGAGAAATAACAAAAATATTTTTGGTCTTTTTGTGTTTTGGAAAGCAGAAATAAAGCAAGACCAAAAACTAAAAATAAAACGAAACATGGATACACAAAGTACCGACTGAACATGATATGTAGATGAGTGTGTGAAGGAAATATGCCTTGAGAAGCAATAATAAAGTTGTTATTATATATTCCTTATATATGATAGATGTTTATTTTACATGCTAGAAATGTATTGATTCGGAAACATCAATACATGTGTGTTTAATAAACAAAAAGGGTTCCTAGTCATGCCTCTCTTATAGACTAGCTTGTTGATTAACAGGATGATCAAGGTTTCCTGATCATGGACATGGGATGTTGTTAATAACAAGGTCACACCATTGGTGGAATGATGTGATGAATATTCATCCGAAGTATAGCATTACGATCAAGTCATTATGTTTATATTGCTATAACATCATACGAAGTAATCTTTATCCTTAGACCATGAGATCATGTTAATTGCTAACACCGGAAGAGTATCTTGATAACATCAAACGTCACACCGTAACAGGGTGGCTATAAAGATGGGTTCAGTACTATGAAGGTGTTATGTTGAGGCTCATGGATCAAGAGTGGAATTTTTCAATCCAGATGACGGATAGATATACTCTGGGCCCTCTAGGTGATATCACATTAGGATAGCTTGCAAGCAAGTGATGTGATCACTAGAATGTTATATCACGGGAACGAGAAAAGAGTGCATGTCGGTAACGAGATCAAACTAGGTATGGAGATACCGATGATCGAATCTCGGACATGTAATATATCGATAGACAAAGGGATTTAGTTACAAGCGTTAAAGGTTCTCACGATCACAGGAGTCGTCGTTGAATGTGTAGGAGTCAGTACGGATCTCTAGGTCCCGCTGCTGATTATTGATCGGAGAAGGGTCTCGATCATGTCTGCATTATTCACGAACCGTAGGGTGGCACACTTAAGAGTTACCGGACACCATTTTGGAGCACATATGTTTCAGACGAAAGAATTGCAAAGCGCGGGAATTGTTTCAATAGAAACCGAAATTGTTTGGTGAAATTGCATAAGGTGGTTCTGCATGTGATATTGAAATATTGCAAGGGGCTATATGTGAATGTTTGTTAATTAAAGTAATTAACAAAATTCTGAATAAATTTAATAAAAAGAGTTTTATTAAATGAGAGAGCATTAAATTTGGAGAAATTTAATGCATTTAAAGTGGAGACTTTAAAAGGGAATGTGAAGAGGCATTTTAATGTGGAGGGTTACCACCATGAATGGGGAGGTGAGGGTCACCCCCATGCGCTGCCATGGAGAGAGGGGGAACCCCCCTCCTCCTATAAAAGGCCACCCATTCCCTCCTTCATCCACACACCTTGTGAAGGATCTCTCTCCCCCTCTAGAATTATTCCCCCATGGTCTCGGATTAGCGAGATACATGTTCCCGGTGGCATTTAAATGCGGAAGGAGTTGTTGCTTCCGCTGGATCGCTGGAGCGAGGAGGTGGAGGTTGTCCGGTGGCTTGAACGTGTGTGCGAGTGCGGATGCGCTGCTGAGTTGCGGCGCTCGGACTTCCTCACGATCTTGAGATCGGCAAGTGTACGACTACATCAACCACAAGTTCCTACTCGTTAACAAAGCTCGTTGTATACGAGGGTAAGTTCTCGTTGGATGTATGTCCACCTGTTGCTTTGTACCTAGTAGATAGATCTTGGCGTGTAGTTCACACCGTAGGAAATTTTTTGTTTTCTATGCTGCGGACCCAACAGTGGTATCAGAGCCTGATCTATGCGTAGGTGCTTAGCACGGGTAGTACACATATGGTTGATATGTGGGCGATGATGATCATGTTATTGCATCTTCTATGTATTTTGGATATTGGTGGCATAGTGGTATGAAGCGGCCCGGACCAACCTTACATGTCATCGTACATGAGACCGGTTCCACGACTGACATGCAACTTGTTTTGAATAAGTGGCTGGCAGGTGTCTGTCTCTCCTACTATAGTCAATATTTGATTTACAACGAGTTGCTAATAACTTAGTTATCATCGTTGTGGTTCATGTTCGTAGGTAAGAACAGTTCTATCTCCGAAAGCCCTAAGCCACGTAAAACTTGCAATTGATAAATTAGAGGCATCTAGTTTAGATCGTTGATGGGCTAGTGTGTTGATATGGTATTGTTGTAAGTAGATGTATGGTGGATACTCTTACAACACACTCAACGTGTAAGTTCCATATACCTTGACCTTACACACAAAGGAATGATAGAGATCATACCACGATGCAAGTGATAGAGATCAAATGCATGGACCATATCATCTCACTTTACACATTAGATGTTAGCATCTTATACTGCTAGTTTGGCACGTTTGATAGCATTATAAGATGATCCCTCTTTTAGATATCAAGATAAAAATGTGTTCTTCCTTGAGTATGCACCGTTCTATGGATCGTGTTTCGAGACATCACATGATGATCGGGTGTACTCGAATCTACGCTTTCATAGGAACGGGTGTAAGACAGTTTTACACACGCAAATACTAAGGTTCTTACTTGGCGAGCCTAGCATGTACAGACATGGCCTCGGAACACGGATCGAAAGGTTAAGCATGAGTCATATGGTTGAAATGATGCCCATATAGATGCTCGCCTTTGAAGCTATATCAACTCACGTGATGCTCGGACTTGGTATAGTGGATTTGGTTCATATAATCACCAAAAGGACACGAGGGATGTCATTTTTGAGTGGGAGTTCATTAGTAATTTGGATTAGTTGAACTCAATCTATCATAAACTTAGTCTAAATAAACTTTACAAATTCTGTTGTAGATGGCACCACCTGCTTTTAATTTCAATGTGTTCATGGAGAAAGAGAAACTTGCTGCGAATGGTAGCAACTTCACCAACTGGGCTATGAATTTAAGGATTCTCCTCACTGCTGCACAAAAGCAATATGTGCTAGATGCGCCGCTAGGCCCCCCACCAGCTCCTGATGCCCCTGACGAGGAAAAGAATGTCTATGTGACTCATCAGGAGGACCACAACTTAGTTCATTGCGGCATACTGTATGGGCTAGAGCCAGAACTTCAAAAGCGTTTCGAAAATGGCAATGCCTTTGATACCATGGGAGAATTGAAAATGATTTTCGATACCCATGCTGCCATAGAGATTTATAATGCTACAAAAAAGTTCTTTAGCTGCATGATGGAGGAAAATAGCTCCGTTAGTGAGCACATACTCAAAATGTCTGGGTACGCCGATAAGCTTGTGTCCTTGGGAATAACGATTCCCATTGACTTAGGCATACATCGTGTTCTCCAATCTCTGCCACCTAGCTACAAGAGCTTCGTGATGAACTATAATATGCATGGCATGAAGAAGTCTCTTCCCGAGCTTCTGTCAATGCTTAAGACTACAGAAGTGGAGATTAGGAAAGAACATCAAGTGTTGATGATCAATAGGACCACCGGTTTCAAGAAGGACAAGAAAGGCAAGCACAAGGGAAAGAAGGGTGGAAAGTCTGTTGCCACGCCTGAAAAGGAACCCCGGGCTGGCCCTAAGTCTGACAATCGTGCTACTATTGCAAGGATCGCCATTAGAAGCCAACTGCCCCAAGTATTTGGCGGACAAGAAGTCAGCAAAGGCAAACAAAGGTATATGTGATATACATGTTATTGATGTGTACTTGACTAGTACTCGCAGTAGCACCTGGGTATTTGATACCGGATCGGTTGCTAATATATGTAACTCGGTTCAGGGGCTACGGAACAAGCGACAGCTAGCAAGGGATGAGGTCAGGATGCGGGTCGGCAATGGATCAAGAAGTTGATGTGATCGCCGTCGGGACGCTACCTCTCCATTTGCCATCGGGATTAGTTATAAACCTAGAAAATTGTTATTTGGTGCATGTACTGAGCATGAACATTATATCTGGATCGTGTTTGATGCAAAGTGGTCATTCCTTTAAATCTGAGAACAATGGTTGTTCGATTTATAAGAATGATATCTTTTATGTTCATGCACCTATGTTGAATGGTTTATTTCTATTGGATCTCGATAGTAATATTACGCACATTCATGATGTTAATGCTAAAAAGATTAAACTTGATGATGATATGTCTACATATATGTGGCACTGCCGTCTAGGTCATATTGGCGTTAAACGCATGAAGAAACTCCATTCTGATGGACTTTTGGAATCACTTGATTTTGAATCATTTGATACATGTGAGCCATGCCTTATGGGCAAGATGACTAGAACGCCGTTTTCCGGTTCAATGGAACGGGCAACAAATCTATTGGAGATCATACATATTGATGTGTGTGGACCAATGAGTGTGTCGGCGCGAGGTGGATATCGTTATTTTGTTATTTTCACGGATGATTTGAGTAGATATGGGTATATCTATTTGATGAAACACAAGTCTGAAACTTTTGAAAAGTTCAAGGAATTTCAGAATGAAGTGGAAAATCATCGTAATAAAAAGATCAAGTTTCTACGGTCTGACCGTGGAGGAGAGTATCTAAGTTACGAGTTTAGCACACACATGAAAGAGTGTGGAATAGTTTCACAACTCACGCCTGCCGGAACACCACAACGTAATGGTGTGTCGGAACGTCGTAATCGTACCTTATTGGATATGGTTCGATCTATGATTTCTCTGACTGACTTACCTCTGTCATTTTGGGGTTATGCATTGGAAACAACCGCATTCACTTTAAATCGGGCACCATCTAAATCCGTTGAAACGACACCGTATGAATTATGGTTTGGAAACAAACCTAAGCTGTCATTTCTTAAGGTTTAGGGATGCGATATTTATGTGAAGAAACTTCAACCGGATAAACTCGAACCCAAAGCGGAAAAATGCGTCTTCATAGGATACCCTAAGGAAACAATTGGGTATACCTTCTATCACAGATCCGAGGGCAAGGTTTTTGTTGCCAAGAATGGATCCTTTCTTGAGAAGGAGTTTCTCGCGAAAGGTGTGAGTAGTCGGAAGGTAGAACTCGATGAGGTTATTGAACCTTCTCTTCATGGAATGGCGACTGGTGCAGCACCGGAAGTTGTTTCGGAGTTGACTTCACCTGACGAAGAGAGAGCTAATGATAATGATCATGAAACTCCGAAAGAGGACACTACCGAACCTCGCAGGTCAAGCAGGACACGTGCACTCTTTCCTGTACGGCAATCCTGTTGTGAATTTCATGGTTGATGAAATGGATGACCCTGCGACGTATGAAGAAGCGATGATGAGCCCGGATTCCAACAAATGGCTAGAAGCCATGAAATCGGAGATGGAATCCATGTACGAGAACCAAGTTTGGAACTTGGTGGACTTACCTCACGACCGAAAGGCCGTTGAGAATAAATGGATTTTCAAAAGGAAACTGATGCTGATGGTAATGTGACCATCTATAAGGCTTGACTTGTCGCAAAGGGGTTTCGACAAATTCAAGGAGTTGACTATGATGAGACATTCTCTCCCGTAGCGATGCTTAAATCGGTTAGGATTATGTTAGCAATTGTTGCATATTTCGATTATGAAATATGGCAGATGGATGTCAAAACTGCGTTCCTCAATGGTAAGATTGAAGAAGAGTTGTATATGATACAACCTAAGGGTTTTGTCGATCCTAAGGATGCTAATAAGGTGTGCAAACTTCAGCGATCCATCTATGGACTGAAGCAAGCATCACGAAGTTGGAATCTCCGCTTTGATGAGGTGATCAAAGAGTTTGGATTTGTCCAAACTTATGGAGAGGCTTGTATTTACAAGAAAGTGAGTGGGAGCAATGTGGCATTTCTGATATTATATGTGGATGACATATTATTGATTGGAAATGATATAGATCTTTTAAACAGTGTTAAAAGTTATCTAAATAGCAAATTTTCGATGAAAGACCTTGGTGAAGTGTCATATATATTAGGCATTAAAATCTATAGAGATAGATCAAGGCGCCTAATTGGGCTATCGCAGAGTACATACCTTGATAAGATATTAAAGAAGTTTAATATGGACGAAAGTAAGAAGGGGTTCTTACCTATGTTGCAAGGCAAGACATTGAGTAAGACTCAAATTCCGACAAATGGAAGAAAGAGAGATGATGGATAAGATCCCCTATGCCTCGGCCATAGGCTCTATTATGTATGCCATGCTATGTACAAGACCGGATGTGGCACATGCTATTAGTTTGACTAGTAGGTACCAATCTGATCCAGGTTTGGAACACTGTATAGCGGTAAAGGACATCCTCAAGTACTTGAGAAGAACTAAGGATATGTTTCTCATATACGGCGGTGAAGAAGAGCTAGTCGCTAAGTGTTATGTCGATGCTAGCTTTGACACCGATCCGGATGGCTCTAAGTCTCAATCCGGATACGTATTTCTCTTGAACGGAGCAGCAGTTAGTTGGAGGAGTTCCAAACAACCTGTGGTGGCTGGATCAACAATGGAGGCGGAATATATTGTCGCTTTGCTTGAGCGGCGCATGAGGCAGTTTGGATGAAAGAGTTCATTACGGAACTGGGTGTGGTTCCCAGTGCGTTGGACCCAATGGTGATCTATTGTGACAACAATGGAGCCATAGCCAACGCAAAGGAACCAAGGTCTCACAAGAATTCCAAACATATTAAGCGCCGGTTTCACTCCATCGGCGAGCATGTCAAGGATGGAGATATAAAGATTTGTAAAGTACACATGGACCTAAATGTAGCAGATTCGTTGACTAAAGTTCTCCCTAGGGCAAAACATGATCAACACCAGAACTCCATGGGTGTTAGATTTATCACTATGTGAACTAGATTATTGTCTCTAGTGCAAGTGGGAGACTGAAGGAAATATGCCCTGAGAGGCAATAATAAAGTTGTTATTATATATTCCTTATATATGATAGATGTTTATTTTACATGCTAGAAATGTATTGATTCGGAAACATCAATACATGTGTGTTTAATAAACAAAAAGGGTTCCTAGTCATGCCTCTCTTATAGATTAGCTTGTTGATTAACAGGATGATCAAGGTTTCCTGATCATGGACATTGGATGTTGTTAATAACAAGGTCACACCATTGGTGGAATGATGTGATGAACATTCATCCGAAGTATAGCATTACGATCAAGTCATTATGTTTATATTGCTATAACATCATACGAAGTAATCTTTATCCTTAGACCATGAGATCATGTTAATTGCTAACACCGGAAGAGTATCTTGATAACATCAAACGTCACACCGTAACAGGGTGACTATAAAGATGGGTTCAGTACTACAAATGTGTTATGTTGAGGCTCATGGATCAAGAGTGGAATTTTTCAATCCAGATGACGGATAGATATACTCTGGGCCCTCTCGGTGATATCACATTAGGATAGCTTGCAAGAAAGTGATGTGATCACTAGAATGTTATATCATGGGAACGAGAAAAGAGTGCATGTCGGTAACGAGATCAAACTAGGTATGGAGATACCGATGATCGAATCTCGGACATGTAATATATCGAGAGACAAAGGGATTTAGTTACAAGCGTTAAAGGTTCTCACGATCACAGGAGTCATCGTTGAATGTGTAGGAGTCAGTACGGATCTCTAGGTCCCGCTGCTGATTATTGATCGGAGAAGGGTCTCGATCATGTCTGCATTATTCACGAACCATAGGGTGGCACACTTAGGAGTTACCGGACACCATTTTGGAGCACATATGTTTCAGACGAAAGAATTGCAAAGCGCAAGAATTGTTTCAATAGAAACCGGAAATTGTTTTGGGTGAAATTGCAGAAGGTGGTTCTGCATGTGATATTGAAATATTGCAAGGGGATATATGTGAATGTTTGTTAAGTAAAGTAATTAACAAAATTATGAATAAATTTAATAAAAAGAGTTTTATTAAATGAGAGAGCATTAAATTTGGAGAAATTTAATGCATTTAAAGTGGAGACTTTAAAAGGGAATGTGAAGAGGCATTTTAATGTGGAGGGGTTACCACCACATGAATGGGGGAGGTGAGGGTCACCCCATGCGCCGCCATGGAGAGAGGGGCACCCTCCTCCTATAAAAGGCCACCCATTCCCTCCTTCATCCACACACCTCCTTGTGAAGGATCTCTCTCCCCCTCTAGAATTATTCCCCCATGGTCTCGGATTAGCGAGATACATGTTCCCGGTGGCATTTCGTCTGGAAGGAGTTGCTGCTTCCGCTGGATCGCTGGAGCGAGGAGGTGGAGGTTGTCCGGTGGCTTGAACGTGTGTGCAAGTGTGGATGCGCTGCTGAGTTGCGGCGCTTGGACTTCCTCACGATCTTGAGATCGGCAAGTGTACGACTACATCAACCACGAGTTCCTACTCGTTAACAAAGCTCGTTGTCTACGAGGGTAAGTTCTCGTTGGATGTATGTCCACCCGTTGCTTTCTACCTAGTAGATAGATCTTGGTGTGTAGTTCACACCGTAGGAATTTTTTTGTTTTCTATGCTGCGGACCCAACAGTGTGATGTCGGTATACCTCCCCCCAAGCTTAGTCTTTTGGCCTAAGTGGGTATCAATCCCAAACTGGCCAAGATGGAGCACCTCCGTAATACGGTGAAGAAGTGCCTTCGTCCTGATACAAACTCGAGGATGCCCCAACGTAGTGTGCAGAGTAGTCGTAAGAGGGCACATCCCCCTGATGCTGCCCGTGGAAACCAAGCAGGCGGAGCTGCTTGTCAACCTCCTCCTTGGAGCGCGACCATGGCATCCTGCAAATACTGAACAAAGTAGGCTATGGCAAGGGAATTTTCCTCTCATGTCCGTCAATAAACAACATCCTGTAAACTAAACTTTCCGTACTAGAGTTAGTTGTAACAAAGTGATGTGTTTTCATGGCGGCGATATCAAGCCTTTGTGGTGTCAACACAGTATCATTAGGATCAACAGAAAGTTCCAAGGCAACAATCATGCGTGCAGCAATAATGCCCCCATAGATGGGTCCTCTAGCAGCTAGGCAGCGAGCAATGAGAGAACCAAGATTATACTTGGTATCATTATTAATTGCAGCTGCAAGAAAGGCTAAATGATAATTAGAAATGTTACTAGTGTTTTCCCTACCAAGGATGCTAGTGGCAAGATAGTAAGCAAAATATCTAAGAGCTGGGAGTTGAATGTTCCTTATCTTTGCGCGCTGAGTTGTGCGGTCATCGTCATTTGTCACACTTCGGTAGAGTTCTAGCAAATCAACGGGTCGACCTTGGATCTTCTTCACTGTCCTAGTCATGCCTATGCCTATAATGCTGCAAAATCTTTCCAATGGCCTGGCAATAGGCATATTATAAATTTTGAATGAAATAGTTGACCTATAAGGGGTATTAGTGAAAGTGAATCTTTCAATGAAAGTTTTGGTGAGTGATGTTGATGACCCACAAGTATAGGGGGTGTATCGCAGTATTTTCGATAAGTAAGAGTGTCGAACCCAACGAGGAGAAGAAGGTGCTGGCTAGTGGTATGGATCAGGAATTCTCTGTAAATACTTTGCAAACAGATTTTTAGGGGTTTTCGATAAAGCAAGTAAACAAAGTACGAGTAAATAAAAGACAGTAAGAATGAATGCAACAAGTGGCCCAATCCTTTATGCAGCAAAGGACAAGCCGGTTGTATTTATATAGATGACCAAACATTCTCGAGGACACATGGGAAGACTGTCAAGTGCTTTCGCTTCATATAGTCGATTAATCTTCTCTAGCTTGCTAAGTGTTGTGTGGGTGAACCTGTGCTAATGTACCGTCCTATCCAAGACTTAATACATACTTGTGATTAAACCCCCTTGCAAACATCCGTAAGTACAAGAAAGTAATTAAGGTAAAACCTAACCACAACTTTAAACTCTAAGACCCTTACGTCCCTTGTGCAATGGTTTCCTAACGGGGGTTCAGGTTTCTGTCACTCCGGCAACCCCTACGATTAGTAGCCAAATACACAATGCATTCCCCTAGGCCCATATAGGTGAAGTGTCATGTAGTCGACGTTCACATGACACCACTAGAAGAAGTACACCACAACTTAAATAACAATCTATTGAATCTTTCTCAACACAACTCCACTACTAACAACAAGACTTCTCCCATGTCCTTAAGAACAAAACGAACTAATCACAAGACATCATATGGATCATGATCAGAGATGGAATAATGATGTATAACAATCTGAACATAAACAATAATTCAATGGTTCACTCAATAGCATCAACTACAAAGCGTAATCAACACCGGGAAAGTTTCCCCTATGAACTATGCAAGATTCAAAACAATTGTTATAGCAATATGGAGATGGTGATGAGGGTGCTGATGGTGATGGTGGTGATGATGATGATGATCCCGATGAAGTACAGCTTGATGGTGGTGTTGATGGCGATGATCTCCCCTCTCCAGGAAGGAATTCCCAGACTGCAATGCGGAGAGATCTTTCTCTCTCGGTGTTTTCCGCCCCGCAGAGGCGGCGGAATCTTTCTGTGGTCGCTCCCCGAGTCTTAGGGTTTCGGGAGGAAGATATACGCCAGAGGGGAGAGGCTGGAGTGGGCCAGGGTGGCCACACCACTCCCTGGCATGGCCTAGGCCTGCCCGTGCCATGGGGTGGTGTGGGCCCCCTGTGGCCCACCTCCACTCCATCTTCTGGCATCTTGAGTCTTCTGGAAAAATATAATTTTCCGTATATTTTCCTGGATTTTCTGATCTTCGCGAATTTTGCCTCCAAACAACACCTTTTCCATCGAATCCTCGATCGGTCCATGCTCCAAAAGTCATCAACCATGCAAAAATAAATGAAATAACATAAGTATCACCTCTCAATATGAAATATGCCAATGAATAATAGTGAATTAAGACATAGAATAGTGATGCAAAATGGACGTATAAACTCCCCCCAAGCTTAGACTTCGCTTGTCCCTGTTAAAGAGCTCAATAAACATGACCTCAAGTTTATGGAGTGAAGAGTCGATAAAAGAATACAGACAAGAAGCATCACATTCATCAAATACATAGATCATAATAGAAGACAACTCACTATTATACAACTCAACTTGCAATGAGTAAAGGAAACACAATAAAGATACATAGAGTAAATCATCATTGGTAATGGCAAACTTAGCTCTTGGTCGAAGAATAGTTGATAATTTACTGAGTTCACAAATAGCTGGTTTTCAAAGAAAGCTTTCAAAGTAGTGAACTTCAAGACAAGAGCAATGTGCAAAACAAGGAACATAAGAAACATGAATGCATAAATCATCATATGAATGAATGAAACACATCAACTCAAGATACTTGCTGAGATAGAAGGGAAAAGGTTTACTGACTCAACTACAAAGTAAAAGAAGGGCCCTTCGCAGAGGGAAGCAGGGATTGCAAGTCTCATAAAGAGCTCCCAAAAATTATGATACTTACTAGCTTTCAGCTCTCATTGCCCCTATCATATGCATCTTTAGGTGATTAAGGTTAAAGTGACACAACTCAGAGGATATGCTTGACAAGTTATAAGTTGAAATATCAAGCCCCTTACTTATGGGTACTGATCCTCATTCTACTCAACTTTAGTCACGAGCAAGCTCTTGTCATTGTAAATATATGCGTATCATTGAGAACCGCCAACGGGGTACCCCTTGCACATGACACAGGAGCTATCCCATAATCAAAATGACAAGGCAAGGCATAAAGGAGCATCTCAACAATCTTTTTATTTGCTATTTGCATAGGTTTTTATTGAGGATGCTTCATAGAATTCTCACTATAGTTATGCTGCAAGTTTCCACCATGATTAGGCATGGCTTAGGCTAGCGGCCCAGGCGTTTCTCTAACACACATATAAACTCCATGATCTTACAAGTTCCACTTTTATTTCACACCGCCGGGATCCATAAGCAAAAGAACATGATATCAACTAGGTACAAGTACCAATGAAGTGATGAAAGCGGTTCCCATGATACATGGTTCTACTAACTTCAACTCATAAAGCGCAAGCATATACGCAACAAAGAAGGACCCAATGGTTCAAGTTTATCAAATGCAAGAAAGTAAAGTGTGCCATCAAGTTCGTGAGAGCTTTAATCACTAATTTTCACATAACAAGTTTAATTTGGGAGGTATACAAAGTAGGAATTTACTTGAAATAGCAATAATGCTACTAGGTAGGTATGGTAGACACAAATGGCAAAGGTTTTGGTTTAAAGGAGGTGGATGCACGAGAAGAGTACCCTCTCAGTACAGGTTTTTGGCTAGCAAGGCTGGGTAGCAAGTACAAGAGTTGAAGGAAACAAACAAACATACAAGTGATAAAGACAAACATGCAATCTTCCTTGGAAGCACAAAAGATCTTAACTAGAGAATACTAGACTTATGAGCGAATCAAGAAAGAAAGATGATGAAATTATTTTTTTCTTTAGAGTACTTCTATCTTTTTCAATCAACTCTCAAAAAGGTGTTGCTACTGACCGAGCCAGGTTTGCCAAAACCAACTAAATTAACTCAATGATCCCAAAGTGCTACCAATACTAACAACAAGATCAATCATATAACCACGAATTGAAAACTTGTCGTGGTGGTGTCACGGCAGATGCCATGGATAGGCTAAAGGTGGGGACTAATACACGCTAGGGGAATCCAGGGAGGGATAGTGGAGTGATTCTCCACACAGAAGTTTGTATTGCTATATCTCCAAGATTACAAGTGCTCCTTGAGCTGTACTGGCGAGAGGAGGAAGAAGGAGCTCTCTTAATCTTGCCTACTATTTTTCTCTAGAACCCTAGATCAACTAGTGCTCCTCCAACTAGCGCTTAACCACCCCCCTCTACCAGAACTCTAGCCCCCCTTATATAGAGGAAGTTCGGTCCTGGCCTAGGGCATACGTGGAGGCATATTCCTAAGAATATGCCCCCTCCCAAAGTGGTAACCCGACCGGGGTGCTTTTCCCCCGCGTCATACATGCTTTAGCGACGTAAGCCTCTGCGGTGCCCGCATCAGACGACATGAGCGTTGTCACCCTTGTCGGCCATGATTTGGTGGTCCTGCCCTTGCTTTCTCCGCTCATGCAGTACGTACCGGACCTTCTTTTTGACCAGAGAGATTCCTTCCTTCTCCCAGAAGCTAAGCGAGGACCCAGATCATAGTAGATCCGGCCACACCTGCTCCTGCATATGAGTTAGACAAGCACTTCCGACTTACTCCTTAAGCCGGACGAGACAATGTTAGTCGACCCCCCCTGGTCCGGGTTACTCCGTGATTCGGACTGCCTTGAGGTGACCCGGTCAGCATCCGCTTTGACCTTGCCGGACCTCGGCTAACTCGGCCGTTATACCTCGGAGTGACCCTACCCAGGGGTATCCCCCCAACATTAGTCCCCGAAGCTGGTGCGGTCTTAGCTACCTCGGCTGCTAAGGCCATATCAGGTTCATTTATGTTCGAGCCTCGGACGTTTAATTCCGAGTTAGCTCCTTATCTCAGACTATATGGATTTACGTTCCCTTTGCACGTTCCAAGTTTTCACTTGCCGGCCGGGTCACCACTTTGGCTCGGATCCCATGGTTATCATGGTTTGATCCGGGCTCGTTTCCTTCTCTCATACGCCAACCCACGTGGAGGCTAATCATTACCTCGTCTTATTTTAAGGGCCTGCACAGTAACCGCCGCAGTAATTGTCAGTTATCACTGTGCGTGGGTCACGTCATGCCTGCCTCCTCGTTTACCGCAACAGCGTGTCGCGTCATGGGATTGCTTCTACTTTGTGGCTCCCTGTGTGGTTTTTCTCTGATTGGTTGATGCCGGTGATACACGGCCACACCGTGTGGCTCGTCGGCGCATCGCGATCCCACTCATCGATCTCTGGGGGTGGTTAAATAGGGGAGGGGCGCATCCCTTAGCGTTTTTCCACCTCTGCGCCCCTCTGCTATGCTTTCTCCTTCGTCTTCCTCATGACCATGCCGCCAAGACTCTCCTCGGCTTCGCCCGCGCACCATTGCACAAGCAATCGCTAGCCACGGGTACTCGCCAATCTAGGCCACAGATCCCCGCCGCCGCTAGCTCTAGCGAGGATAGCAAATACGAGATGACGGAGGAGGAGCTCGTCGTCGCTGAGCAGGAGATGGAGGAGGACGCCGGCGCGGCGGACCGCGGTGCGTGGGCCGGTTCGTGGGTCTGTCAAGATGACATTGACTGGCTCTATCGGACCAGGCGTATTCCTGCCGGTGTCGTCGCTCGTCTCCCCTCCGCCGAACTGGCCCCCTCACCCAATCCGGGTGAGTTTGTTGTATTCCTGTCCCACTTCCAACGGGGATTTGGTCTCCCGGTGAGCGATTTCTTCCGGGATTGGGTTAGGACATACCACCTGCAGCCGCACCATCTCCCAGCAAACGCTATCACCTCTCTTTCCGCCTTTGCCTCTACGATCGAGGGCTACACTGGACTATGGCCCATGAAGGAGCTGTGGATCCGGTTCTTCGGCCTCCGTCGCAATGTTGTCCCCAATATCCACGTTGAGTCGGAGGACAAGCAACTCACCTAGTTCAGAGCTGCCTCCATCTCGCCCTGGAGGTTTTCGGTCTTTCCCCGGGTTACCGGGCTTGACTCCTATAAAGGATGGGCCCGAACCTTCTTCTATGTCCGGAACGAGGGTACCGAAGACTTGATTCGGTTGCTTCCCTATGCTCCGGGTCTACCTGACACGGATTTCTGGGAGGAGGTCCCCAAGAAGCCTACCGCTTTGGCCAACCAAGTTAACAAGAGGTTCGTGGAGCTGAAGAAGCTCGGATTGCGCAACGAGGATGCTATGATCACGTTCGTGCGCAACCGAATCTCTCCCCTCCAGAAGCGCACCCACAAGTTGTGCCATATGAGTTTTGGCCGTGACCCCAACCGAACCTCCTCCTTCGAATTGAGCAACATAGAGATCTTTCGCCGGGTCAAGGCTCTTTTCACCACCCACAAGGATTTCTCCGCCGAATGGACGTGGGGAATCGAGCACTACTATCGTGACAGGCTCCCTCCCGCGGTAAGCTTCGCGGGGCATACTTAATTCGGATGAAGTATGTGTCGGTTTTTGTTATATTTCTGACTCTGTTCTTCATGCTTTTTCTCAGCTATTCCTTCAGCAAACTCTCGAGGATGGTACGGATCCGACCCTTAAGTGGGCGCCGGACCGAGAAATCCCGGATGAGGAGGAGCCGGACCAGGAGATGTTCCTCCCTATGACCGACGCCACCAAACGACCCAGCGGTAAATTCTCTTCTCTTAGAGATTGGCCCGATGATGAGGATGACTCAGATATCGACGTGATTGAACCCGTTGAGGCTGTCCCTCTTTCTTTTGCCTTTCCGGCATCAGCTAACCCTGGTGGGCATATCCACGAGGATCCTCCACTTGCTACGGGTGAGCCGGTTCTGGTGGCGTCGAAGAAGAAGCGCGGAGCCGCATCAAGTTCTTCCTCCGAACCTTCTCAGCCCACAAAAAGGCAAAAGAAGGCCAGAGACAAGACTGCCTCCAAGCGGGCAGGCAAAGCCTTGGCACGGAGGGCCCAGAAATCCAAGGAGGCCGAAACCTCGGATGCGTAAGTCATTTCTCATTGCGTAACTCACTTTTCCTTGCATCGCGGTAATTTCACTCCTGACATTATTCTCTTTTTCAGGCCTCCTGTGGAGGTCCCTCAGAGCGGATCGAGCATCTCTTCTCCCCTTCGGTCCGGCCCTTCTCCTCCTCGTGACGATGAGTCACGCCCGCTGAGCCCTATTCCGGAGGGCTCTGCGTCTGCTCCGGGTTCCGCAGTACCTCATCAAGAGGAACGCGACCTCGGAGCGGGAGGGGTCGGTTCGGCCGAGGCGACGGTGTCCACCACTTCGGCATTGCCGCAACCAGCAACCACCGAGTCTATCACAACACCAGCACCAGCAGCAGCTCCAGTACCAGCAACCGAGCTAGCACCTGCCCCGACACCAAGGAAACCAACAACAGCTCCAGTGCCAAGTTCCTCTGCCTCTTCCGAGTCATCTCAGCCTCGGCGAGGAACCATTCCAGCAGCTTCCAAAGGGAAATCAACCGTGGTTACTTCTTCCCAGCAAGCTAAGGGCAAAAAGGCTCCGGATACTGCCAAGTCTACATCCGTCGAGGCCGGGCAGCAAACCCTGTCGTCGATGCTTCCGAAGAAATCACCAGCAGCGACGGATGTTCCTGCTGAGCCAACAGATGCGCAGCAGATGGTTCTGCAGACCAGCCCAGCTCTTGCCCTAGTTGAGAGGAAGGAAGCTCATGCGAAGGGCTTGGTGGCACCCCACATGCCCACTGGCGAACGGTACCCTCCAAGCCTTATTGAGTTCGTTATGAATTGGAACAAGGCGGAGTTCGTCCACAACGACGATCTCCCGGAAAAGTTCGGCCCCGCAGAATTTTCTGCTCAGATGAATCATGCCGCCAAGGCAATTAACCTCGCGGGGCGAATGATGGAGGTATGTAAACTTCAAAACCAACATAGATAATAACCGGGTTCGGGAAAAGTTCTTTACATGCTGTAGATAATAACCATTAGTCCCCGAGCCTCCGGGGGAGTAGCTTGTTACTCGGCTGGATGCTCATTAGAAAATCAACGTAGCTGCATGTAAACTTCAAATATGCACACACCTAGAGCCAGGTTAAGTTCCACTTGGCCCGGATCTTGTACACTTCGAATATGCACACACCTAGAGCCGGGTTAAGTTCCACTTGGCCCAGATCTTGTACACTTCGAATATGCACACACCTAGAGCCGGGTTAAGTTCCACTTGGCTCGGATCTTGTACACTTCGAGTATGCACACACCTAGAGCCGGGTTAAGTTCCACTTGGCCCGGATCTTGTACACTTCGAATATGCACACACCTAGAGCCGGGTTAAGTTCCACTTGGCCCGGATCTTGTACACCTCGAAAATGCGCCAAGCTAACTTTACACTTCTGTACTTCTTTCAAGTAACCACCAATCGCCGGAGCGCCGAATTTCAACGCCTGCTTGATACCCACAAGATCCTACACGCGAAACATGTTGCACTTGGTGCAGAACATGAGAAGAGAGGTAATTTTCTCCCTCGGCACCTCTCTGTTTTTCTTCACTTTCTTCTGCCGAACTAATCTCCTCATTCGGTTTCTGCAGCTGGGGTGGAGGGTGAGAACAAAATCATGCGGAAGAACTTGGAGGAAATCCGGGGTATGTTCTCTTTTGTTCGACCTCTCAGTGTTTTCCATTTCTTCTTCTCCTTGGCTCGGCGAACATTCACTCCTCGGCTCTGTCGGGTCAACATATTATTTTAGCATCGCTTGAGGATAGTGTGCCCGTGCCTGATATGATGCTGCATTTTCTCGAACAAGTAGGGCAGCATCAAGCTAAGCTGAAGAAAAAGAATGATGAACTTGCCCTCCTCCGGACTAAGGACGATGAGATAGCCAAGCTCAAGGCTGAGATGGAGAAGATGAAGGCCCAGCACAAAACCGATCTCCAAAAAGTTGGCCAGAACTTCACCGAAGAGCGTGAGCGCCTTACTCTCCAAATATCCAAGGAGCAGGACCTACTCAGAGAATCTGACCTCTAGCTCGGGTCGACAAACGCTGAGCTTGAGCAACTTCGCAAAAGACACGATGCCTGCATCAAGGAGTTGACCCGGATCCATAGCCATATTTCTCGTAAGTTCCTTTCCCTTGTCCGACATAACTCTCCGGGTTACCTCATATGTCTTTTCTTGACCTTCTTCCTTTGCCTTGTTTCCAGACCACTTTCTAGAGGGTACTGCGATTGCTAGCGCTGCTGTTGCCAAATTTCGCCGAGAGAGGGGTACTCCAATTGCTCTTGATGGTGAGAACATTCCCTTGGACATGGAGGACCTATTGGTCAGCTTGTCCTCTCGTGTGGAGACCATCAAGAATTATGGCAAGGATATCCTCGACGTTGCAGTTCGGATTTTCAATATGTTTTGGCCCGGAGAGAGTAGCCCGGAGACCATTGCGACTCTTGTTGAGAAGTTAATGGAAGTTGAGACCCAGCTTGACCTCTGGAGAGAGTCCGCTGGTCGCGCCGCAGCTGACACCATCCTTCACCATATTCTCACATGGTACAAGAAAATCGACCTCAGCCTCCTTACACGTCGGCGCACCGGATCCAGATGGACCGATGATCCGGAGTGGGTAACTCGGCGCCAGGCTTGCGCCTACAGCCTCGTCGAATATTCTCCTATTCATGACTGGATTGAAGGACCGAGCTTCCTGGAATCCGCTGGGGATGAGCAGAATGAGAACGTTGAAGATGGGTCGGATGAGGGCGGAGAAGATGATGCTTCAGATATTGAAGACATCGACGACGACGCCGAACTTCCTCCTCCTGCCGCTCCTTAGTTGCAAAAAACTTGAAAATTTATCAGATCCCCGGTATTGCGGGTGCAATTGTATGCTGGATATGTGATATTTTGCTACTAAATTTCTTTGCCGGATTAACTTGGGCACAGTCCCTGAGTTTCATTTTCTTGTTCATCCAATTCTCTGGCTCGGTCCGTGTCTACCTTGATTCGGTTTTACGACTTAGAATCTGAGCTTCAAAAATTGTTTTAACAATACTTAGAAACTTTGAGGCTTGGCTAAAAATAATTCAGCATAATAACTTGAAAATAAATACATGGTTAGTCCGAAAAACAAACGTTAGCTCGAATAAATTCATTTCCTTAGTCGTTTTTCATGTGCTACGCAATTCCAAACTTGTTCCCTTGCTTGCCATGAAGCCAATTCTTGTTGGACAGCAGCAAGTCGAAGGGTTGGGTTTTTGGTGCTCACACATTACTAATCCGGGTTAAGTAGAACGACTTATTCCAGCTGCCGCATAAGAAATAACAACAAACATTATTAAGGCAGTCCCGAGTTCTTTGCTCGGCGTTGCTATTTCATTGATAAGCTCATTGCCGACATACATACCGACATATGAGACGACTCGGATACATACACTTCTTAGCTAAGTGTAGAAGGGACGAAGTAGTGCTACATTCCATGGTCGCTTGGATTCCTCTCCGGACCTGTCCGCCTTGTTCTTTTCCTGTGGCTTTGCATCTATGAGATAGTAAGAATCATTGTGCAATGCTTTGCTCACAATGAAGGGCCCTTCCCATGGGGGGGATAATTTATGCATGCCAGTAGTACGTTGTACCAACCGGAGCACCAGATCGCCTTCCCGAAAGACTCGGGGGCACACTTTCCGGCTATGATAGCGTCGGAGATTTTGCTGATATATGGCGGATCTGGACAGTGCCAGTTCTCTCGCTTCTTCCAGCAGATCAACATCATTTTGCCGGGCTTCTTGCACTTCGGCTTCTGTGTATTGGGTGACCCTAGGCGAATCATGCTCTATGTCGGCTGGTAATACAGCTTCTGCCCCATATACCAGAAAAAATGGCGTATAGCCTGTTGATAGATTCGGAGTTGTTCTTAAGCTCCACAGTACCGCTGGTAGTTCTTCTATCCAGCACCCCGCTGATCTTTCCAGCGGCTCAATGATCCGGGGTTTTATCCCGGATAATACTAATCCGTTGGATCTTTCCACTTGTTCGTTCGATGCGGGGTGGGCTACAGAGGTGACATGAGTCGGATCTTCTTATCTCGGCAGAAGCGCGCAAATGCTCCTTTCGCAAAATTTGTTCCATTATCGGTTATAATACTATGTGGGTAACCGTATCTCAAGATGATGTCTTTGAGAAATGTCACGGCCGTAGCTCCATCACATTTTCTTATAGGTTTCACTTCAATCCATTTTGTAAACTTGTCCACCATGACCAAAATGTGTGTCATGTTTCCTCTCGCCGGTTTGAAAGGGCCAACCATATCCAAGCACCATACTGCAAATGGCCACGTAATTGGTATGGTCTTGAGTTCCGACATAGGCATATGTGTCTTGGTGGCGTACCTTTGACAACCATTGCATTTTCTCACCAGATCTTCTTCTTGTTCCAAGGCACTTGGCCAGTAGAATCCATGTCGGAACGCCTTTGCCACCAAGGCTCGGGATGAGGCATGATGCCCGCATTCTCCTTGGTGTATATCTCGGAGGATGTCAAGCCCTTCTTCCGGGTCAACGCATCGTTGGAGGACATTGGTTACACTCTGTTTGTACAACTCGGAATTGATGATCGTTTATGCTTTTGCTCTCCTCTGAGTTTGCCTGGCTAACACCTCCTCAGCAGGTAGCGTTCCGTCTTTCAAGAATTGGAATATAGGCAGTGCCCAAGCTGGTATGGCTCGTGGAGGGAATATCTCCTCATCAATTTCCATCTGATCTACCGGCATAACTTCAGCCGGCTCACGCTGAGCAGTCTCCGGGTCTAGCGAGGTAGTCCCCGGGTTTGCCGAGGCAGTCCCGGGTTCTTGGCGCGATCCCGGGTCTCGCGTACCACCTCCCATGTCAATGTCCATGGGCTCAGCTCAGGATTCCGTATTTTCCGGGACATAGATTGAGTCGGTTTCTGGGGACGGCCTGATAGATGGTTTTCTGAGGTGTTCCAATGCTACGCCCGGTGAAATTGCCTGTCTGGTCGATCCGAGTTTTGACAACATGTCGGCAGCCTCGTTTTCCACTCGGGGTACATGGTGAAATTCACACCCCTCGAAGTAACCAGATATCTTCTGCACGTGAAATTTGTATAGTGCCATGTTTGGATCCAGGGCGTCCCACACTCCGGACACCTGCTGCACCACCAGATCCGAGTCGCCAAAGCATATTATCCGACGTATGCCAATCTCCTTTGCCACTTTGAGCCCATGCACAAGAGCCTCATACTCGGCGACATTATTCGATGCTGCGAAATGGATCTGCAATACGTACTTTAGCTTGTCCTTCTTTGGCGAGGTAAGCACAACCCCGGCGCCTAGTCCGGTTTTGGTTTTCGACCCATCAAAGTGCATCCTCCAGTAATTCGGATCCGGTGGCGATGGTTCGTATTGTACCTCGGCCCAATCCACAAAAAAGTCCGCCACAGCCTGAGATTTGATCGCTTCTCTTCTGTCGTATTGGGGCGCATAAGGGGCTAACTCGATTGCCCATTTTGCAATTCTGCCACTCGCATCCTTGTTACCCATTATCTCGGATATGGGAGCTTCACATATTACTTTGATGGGGTGCTCCTCAAAGTAATGCTTTAACTTGTTTGCCGCCATATAGACACCATATGCCACCTTTTGAAAGTGCGGGTAGTTATGTTTTGAGGCAGACAATACCTCGCTCAGGTAATATACTGGCCTCTGCACCGACTTACCCTCTTCATTGCGCTCCACTATGATTACTGCACTTACAACTCGGTTGGTTGCGGCTATGTAGAGCAACATTGGCTCCTTTGATAGTAGAGAGGCTAATACTGGCGCAGTGGCCAACATCTTCTTTAAGTGGGCAAAGGCTTCATCGGCCTGTGGCGTCCAAACGAATTTATCCGACTTTTTCATGAGTTGGTAGAGAGGCAGTGCCTTTTCTCCCAACCGACATACAAACCGACTCAACGATGCCAGGCATCCAGTGAACTTCTGGACATCATTGAGACACTTTGGCAGGTCCATTCGTTCGATGGCTCGGATCTTAGTTGGATTAACTTCGATACCTCGGCTAGAGACGAGAAATCCGAGTAATTTTCCAGCTGGGACACCGAAGGTACATTTTTCCGGGTTAAGCTTCATCCGGAACCTTCTCAAGTTCGCGAATGTTTGCCTTATGTCGTCAAGGAGCGTTGTGATTTCCTTGGTCTTGATAACCACATCATCCACGTATACTTGTATGTTTTGACCTATTTGGTCATGCAAACATTTTTGCATACATCTTTGGTACGTTGCACCTGCATTATGTAAACCAAACGGCATAGTGCGGTAGCAGTAAGCCCCATACAGGGTAATAAACGCAGTCTTTATTTGATCATCCGGGTTCAGAGGTATCTGGTGGAAGCCAGAATATGCATCAATGAATGACAACAGTTCACATCCATGTCGAAGTCTATGACCTGATCTATCATCGGCGGTGGAAATGGATCTTTTGGACACGCCTTGTTCAGGTTCGTAATCGATACACATCGCCAAACCACAACGCGTTCGATCGTCCTTCTTCTTTTCTACCAACACCGGATTAGAGAGCCAATCCTGATATAGTACCTCCTTGATAAATCCTGCTGCTAGTAACAGAGCTATCTCGTCTCCAATGACTTTTCTCCTATCCTCGGCGAAGCGGCGAAGAGGTTGCTTCACCGGCCTTGCTCCGGGTCTTACATTCAAAGAGTGCTCGGCCAACTCCCTCGGAACACCTCGCAAGTCCTGTGTAGACCGAGCAAAAATATCCCGATTCTCACGGAGGAAGTTGACGAGCTCGCTTTCCTATTTGTCAGTTAACCCGGCACCACCAATTGTGATGCGCTCGAACATGTTATCAATCGACCTTCTTGGTGTCCTTTGCGGCTTGAAATGAAACGCTGCCATGCGGGTTACTTAATGCCGGCATATATTGCTGCGCGGACTGAGCTAGTGCCGCCACCTCTTGGATTTTTCTTTTCTCTTGCGCAATCACGAGTGACTCGGCTAGTTTAGACCCGGCTGAAGCACACTCAATGGAACGTCGGAAATCTCCAGCAATGGTGATCGCTCCATTTGGCCCGGGCAACTTCATCTTCAAATAACTGATGTGACAGCTTGCCATGAATTTGTTCGATGCTGGTCTTCCGAGTAACGCATGATATGCATTTTCCAAGTTCACCACTTCAAACTCCAGATTTTCAGTTCGACAGTTATCCCTTGTGCCGAATAGCACGTCGACCCGGACTTTGCCTATGGGCTCACAAGAAATGCCTGGTACAATGCCGTGGAAAGTTGTTCTCGTAGCCTGGAGCATGTTCTCCGAGATGCCCAACTTGCGCATCGTATCCGCATACATGATGTTAATGCTACTGCCATTATCAATCAGTACCTTGGAGAACCTCACATTGATGTTCGGTCCAATGAATGTTGGATCTAGCACTAGCGCATACGAACCTGGGCTCGGCATAAGTTTAGGATGATCTTTGATGTTCCAGGTGATTTCCTGGTCCGACCAAGGCATGTACCTCGTCACCGCTGGCATGACCGCATTGAACTCCATATGTCGGTGCTGCAAGCTCTTTCTATCTGTTTCCTCAGTCGTGAACACACAATAACTCTGGTGATGTTCCCTGTATTCATTCCTTCCCTCGTTTCCGGGGTACCTCTGATCCGGTTGTTGCTGATTTTCCACCTGATGCACTGCATCCCTTCTCTCATTGTTGTCATACCTCGGCGGAGGGGGAGGCAACATTAGCTGCTGCGTGTTCGCTCCGGAGAGCAATTGCTGCCGGGGTAACTCCTGCTGAGGTTGATCATTCCAGGGTGCCTGAGCATTCCCCGAACCACCTTGCTCTATCTTACGCATCCACTCACATTGCCTCGTCGTGTGACCCGCCGGGCTATTCGGATTTGGCGTGTGAAACTTACACGGCTGGTCCAGCATCGACTCATAGGTATACCTCGGACGGTCTTTCTTTTCCTGCCACTGTTTCTTCTGCTCCGGAGTCCATGTTTTCTTGCCATCATTTCTTGGAGTCCATTGCCCTCCCGTTCTCTGGCGCTGGCTGCTCCTTGCTCCAGGTTGATCTTGATTCACGGCTGCAACCTGTTGCGAACCGTAGCGATGATCCGGTCTATCATCTCTCCTTTTTCCTCTGTAATCATTCCTCCGAGATGACCCAGCTCCATCCCTCTGATAGTATTCCTCGTTTGACTCGTTTGAGGCGAGCCTAGGTTGAGTCGGATCACCCAAAGCATACGAATCAGCAATCCGGATCATCTCTGCCAGCGTAACTGGCATTTTCCTTTGCAACTTCATCCACAGCTCGCTGCCATATCTGCACCCTTGCGCAAACCACGCTATGGCCTGCGACTCTATGACACCCTCACACGAGTTTCTCACGGTACACCATCGGGTCAAGAATTCACGATCCGTCTCGTTAGGTCTTTGCTTGCACATTGCTAGGGTCTGCGGTCTGTTCGGCCTCTGATACGTACTTGAGAAGTTGCTGATAAACATTTCTTCAAAATCTATCCAGTAGTTGATGCTTCCAGGTGGTAAATTATTCAGCCATACTCTGGCCGGGCCTTCCAACATCTGGGGCACGTAACGTACAACCCATCTCAAGTTGCCAGTTGCAATTTTCACCGCCGTAGCATAGTTTATCAGCCAATCCTCTGGCTTGGTGCTGCCATCATACGTCTTCGTGCCTCTGGGTAACTGGAAGTTTGGTACCGGCGGTTCCTTCATGATCCGGGGTCCAAAGCACGCCAGACCCGGAGGACCTTGACATTCGATCTATTCCGACCCATACAGGCGATCTAGTTTTAATCTGGCGTCATCCGGCATCAAATCCCTGCTTCCCAATCTAGACCCTATCACATGATAGTCCGGTCTGGGGTACCCTGCGTTCACCATCTCCGAATCACCGTCGTTGTATCGGTTTTTTGCTCTCGTTGCGCACCTTTCGGCTGCATACCTCGGCCGGCGCTTTGCTCTTGCCTCGGTATATTCCGCTGCTGCTGTTGTCCTGCTCCTGCGGAGTTGCGCTGTCCGGCATTGCCGTTGGCAGTGTTCCCTTGACCGGCATTGCCTTGGTCGTGATTACCTCGGCCAGCTTCACCTCGGCTCACACTCCGTCGATCATCATTCTTCCGCATCTCTTTTTCTTTTCCCGCACGCGTCGGGTCATACGGGACGATCTGTTTGTTCCGTCTGGCCAAGGTTACTACCTCTTCTCTCCTCGGACCACCATGAGGCGAGGATGTGGCTCCAGCGGACTTCTCTGGGTTACCCATCACCGAATGGACGATTTTGGAAGCTCCAGCCCTCTCCAGGTTAGCTCTCAGCAGCTCTTCGTTCTGCCTGTTCGCAATCCGAACTAGCTCGTTAACCCTATCTTGCTGTCTTTGACGGGCCTCACCTGTCAGACCCTCTAGCTCGGACGCAGCCGCATCTGCTGCTCTGAGGTTCTTCGCCGGGGTACTATACTTCGGCAACCCCACAGACAGATAGTTTTCCGACCCTTCTGCTCCATCATCACCTTCTCTGTTCATCTCGCTTATGAGATTTCTCCCTTTTACTTTCACCGCATCAACTTTGTTTGCCTTTGCGTACTCACGCAGCGTCATGTTTAGTGACTGCTGAGCCACGGCTATTTTCTTTGCGCCCTCCAGTATCTTTTGCCGAGTTTCCTCTAGCTCGGCCTGTGCCTGAGCCGGATCTACCACTGCTGCTACCGGGTTAGCCAAGCTATCCATAGCTTCCCTCAGTACGTTCTCAGGCCTCTCTAGTGGAGGTCCTCTACCTTTCCTCGGTGCCTTAGGCGTTACCTCCGGGTCTAGCGCTGGGTCCTTGCTTGCGCCTGCACCTGGCGCAGTCATCATCACCTCCGCATGGTCCGGGGAGCGGCGTCTGGCGCCATGAGCCACGATGAGGTGGTTCCCCCGCATCGATGACGCGACGCAGATGAACGCACGAGACGTCCACAGCAACGTAGACCTTGTGCGCGCCGAGCTTGACGAAGAGGCCGTTGCGCGGAAGTGGGCGCATGCCGAAGCAGCCAGCGTTGTCGCTGACGAAATCCAGCGCTCCAAATCGCTGAACGAGCCCTGAGACGATGCGTTCGCCGGTGCCGATGAGGTTTCCCGTCCGGATCTTCACCCCTGCTAGCGCCGCTAGCCCCACGGTGGGCGCCAACTGTCGTGGTGGTGTCACAGCAGATGCCATGGATAGGCTAAAGGTGGGGACTAATACACGCTAGGGGAATCCAGGGAGGGATAGTGGAGTGATTCTCCACACAGAAGTTTGTATTGCTATATCTCCAAGATTACAAGTGCTCCTTGAGCTGTACTGGCGAGAGGAGGAAGAAGGAGCTCTCTTACTCTTGCCTACTATTTTTCTCTAGAACCCTAGATCAACTAGTGCTCCTCCAACTAGCGCTTAACCAACCCCTCTACCAGAACCCTAGCCCCCCTTATATAGAGGAAGTTCGGTCCTGGCCTAGGGCATACGTGGAGGCATATTCCTAAGAATATGCCCCCTCCCAAAGTGGTAACCCGACCGGGGTGCTTTTCCCCCGCGTCATACATGCTTTAGCGACGTAAGCCTCTGCGGCGCCCACGTCAGACAACATGAGTGTCGTCACCCTTGTCGGCCACGATCCGGTGGTCTTGCCCTTGCTTTCTCCGCTCATGCAGTACGTACCGGACCTTCTTTTTGACCAGAGAGATTCCTTCCTTCTCCCAGAAGCTAAGCGAGGACCCGGATCATAGTAGATCCGGCCACACCTGTTCCTGCATATGAGTTAGACAAGCACTTCCGACTTACTCCTTAAGCCGGACGAGACAATGTTAGTCGACCCCCCCCCTGGTCCGGGTTACTCCGTGATTCGGACTGCCTTGAGGTGACTCGGTCAGCATCTGCTTTGACCTTGCCGGACCTCGGCTAACTCGGCCGTTATACCCCGGAGTGACCCTACCCGGGGGTATCCCCCCAACAAAACTAACATAAGCTAAGCAAAAGAGTGAATGATAGAACTTCTCATTAATATTCCATAACGGAAACTCACACCAAGGTATACAAATCTAACGAGAGAGGGGACACTTCCATAATGCAAACCATACTACACAATAACTCCTCTATTCATGATATGACTCTACTAATAAGGTAAAAAGATAGAAGATAGTGATATGATACCGCGGCACTCCCCCAAGCTTGGAACAAACCAAGGGGATGCCAAACCTGATGACGAATTACTCCTTAGGTGGTGGTGGTATCTTCTCATCTTCGTCCTTCTTCCAAGGTAAAGGCTTCCCGTCAACAAAGGACATCGTGGTTTCCAACATCCTGAAACTTGCAGCAGCACTTATGCATTTAAATCTAGCCTCATACTCACAGTTTTGATTATGTACGTCATAGAACTGTGCTTGCAGTTCATTGGTTGTTTGGCGGAGTGAGAAGATTTCATCCTTGAGTTCAGAAGTCTCCTTTTGGTGCTCGGCGATGAGTTCCGAACAAATCTTGTGGATGATGTCCACTTCGCGCTCCGCCATCTTCCCGTACCTAAAGACTTCTTGCTCCAATGCTTCCATCCTGTCCTCCAGATTTCCTTCACCTTTAGGGCCTTGAACCTCCTTAATCCGGACCTCCCCACCTTCGAGCAACAACTCCTTGGGATGAATCTTCAATTCTCTCATGTATGGGTTGATGATATCTTCTAAAGGATCTCCCTTGGATGTTCCATAGGAAGACATTGTGGCTCCAAATCTGAGATTACACCTGGCAGAAATAGATCGAAACAAAAACACAACGAAAACACGATATACGAACCTCGGAAAATCCAGGGGGTTATATATTACGAAGTTTCATAACAAAAGGAAGGTACTGGGAGAAAATGGGTCGGAGACGGAGTCCTGGGTGGACTCACCACATGGTGGCGCGGCCAGGGGTTGGCCCGCGCCATGGGGTGGTGTGGGCCACCCTGGCTCCGGTTCCGTCCCTTTTTCGCCTCGTAGCTTTCCTTATTGACTAAAAACTGCAAAAATATAGTTGGATTGTATTTTCGCGGAACTTTTCTTACTAGAACTGTTACCTAGTTAGAAACGGACTCTCTAGGTCTCTGAATTTGGTCCTCAATGAATTTCTCTGGAGTTATAACTTGAAAGGCATCAACATCCTCATTGTAAGAATCTCCAGCAATATAGTGTTTGAGTCGCTGTCCATTTACTACTTGTGTAGTATTATCTTTTAGAGAAGAAATTTTTATTGCTCCTGAACGGTATACTTCTTCAATGATGAAAGGTCCTTCCCATTTTGATAGTAGCTTACCTGCAAAAAATCTGAGACGAGACCTATACAATAGAACTTTCTCACCAACATGAAATTCTCTCTTAAGTATTCGCTTGTCGTGCCATCTTTTAACTTTTTCTTTAAAGATCCTAGCATTCTCATAGGCTTCACTCCTCCATTCATCTAAAGAGCTTAAGTCAAAAAGTCTTTTCTCACCAGCTAGCTTACAACCTCTATTTAGTTCTTTCACTGCCTAGTAAGCTTTGTGTTCTAATTCTAAGGGTAAGTGGCAAGCTTTCCCATAAACCATTTTATAAGGAGACATTCCCATGGGATTCTTATAAGCATTTCTATAAGCCCATAAAGCATCATTCAACTTCTTAGCCCAGTTTTTTCTAGACCTATTAACAGTCTTTTGCAAGATAGATTTAATTTCTCTATTTGATAACTCTACTTGCCCGCTAGTTTGGGGGTGATAAGCTGAAGCAATTCTATGATTAACATCATACTTAGCGAGGGTCTTCCTAAAACCGCCATGGATGAAATGAGAACCCCCATCAGTCATGAGATACCTAGGCACTCTAAACCTAGGAAAGATAACATCCTTAAGCATTTTTAGAGAGGTTTCCCCGTCAACACTTTTCGTAGGAATGGCTTCTACCCACTTAGTAACATAATCAACGGCAACAAGAATATGAGTGTAACCCTTCGAAGGAGGGAAAGGCCCCATAAAGTCGAATCCCCAACAATCAAAAGGTTCAATCACTAGAGAATAATTCGTAGGCATTTCATTGCGTCTAGAAATATTACCAACACGTTGACATTCATCACAAGATAAAACAAATTTTCTTGCATCTTTAAAAAGGGTAGGCCAGTAGAAAACTGATTGTAGTACCTTTTGTGCAGTTCTATCTCCTGCATGATGTCCTCCATAGGCGCTCCCATGACATTTACGCAATATTTCTTTTTGTTCATACTCTGGAACACATCTTCGCATAATACCATCAACCCCTTCTTTGTATAAGTGTGGGTCATCCCAAAAATAATGCCTCAAATCATAAAAGAACTTTCTTCTTTGCTGAGCCGTAAAAGTTGGAGGCAAATACTTGGAGACAATAAAGTTAGCATAGTCAGCATACCAAGGGCTTCCTCGTGAGTTCACCCCTACTGTGGCTAATTGTTCATTTGGGAAACTATCATTAACAGGCATAGGATCGAAAGAGATGTTTTCCAAACGAGATAAATTATCAGCTACAGGATTTTCAGCACCCTATCTATCTACTATATGTAGATCAAACTCTTGTAAAAGCAGTACCCATCTAATAAGCCCAGGCTTAGCGTCCTTCTTCGTCATAAGATATTTAATAGCAGCATGATCAGTATGAATGGTTACTTTTGAGTCCACAATATAGGGCCTAAACTTATCACAAGCAAAAACAACAGCTAGAAATTCCTTTTCAGTAGTAGCCTAGTTCCTTTGAGTAGCGTCTAAAGTCTTCCTAGCATAATGGATAACGTTTAGCTTTTTATCAATACGTTGCCCAAGGACAGCACCTACAGCAAAATCACTAGCATCACACATTATTTCAAACAGTAAACTCCAATCAGGTGGTTGAACAATAGGAGCTGTAGTTAAAGCCTTCTTAAGAGTTTCAAAAGCTTCCTTACAATCATCATCAAAAACGAAGGGTGCATCTTTTTGAAGAATATTAGTAAGGGGTTTTGATATCCTAGAAAAGTCTTTAATAAACCTTCTATAGAAACCAGCATGACCAAGGATACTACGAATACCTTTAATGTCTCTTGGGCATGGCATCTTCTCAATTGCCTCAACCTTAGCTCTATCAACTTCTATGCCTCTTTCAGAAACTTTATGCCCAAGAACAATCCCTTCGTTAACCATGAAGTGGCATTTCTCCAAATTAAGAACAAGATTAGTTTCTTCACATCTCTGCAAAACTTTATCAAGGTTGTGCAGACAATTATCAAAAGAAGTTCCGTAGACAGAAAAGTCATCCATGAGCACTTCTACAATTTCCTCACAAAAGCCATGAAAGATAGCAGACATACACCTTTGGAAAGTAGCAGGAGCATTACATAAACCAAAAGGCATACGTCTATAACCATAAGTTCCATAAGGGCAAGTAAAAGTAGTTTTTTCTTGATCTTGTTGTTTAACAGCAATTTGAGAGAAACCAGAATAACCATCAAGAAAACAAAAATGGGTCTTTTTAGACAATCTTTCCAACATTTGATCAATAAAAGGAAGCGGGTAGTGGTCTTTCTTAGTGACTTTATTGACTTTCCTAAAATCGATGCACATCCTATAGCCTACTACAATTCTTTGAGGAATAAGCTCATCGTTATCATTAGGGACAAAGGTAATACCTCCCTTTTTAGGAACACAACGAATAGGACTAACCCATTCACTATCAGCAATAGGGTAAATAATACCAGCATCAAGGAGTTTCAATACCTCATTCCTTACCACTTCCTTCATCTTAGGATTTAAATGCCGTTGGTGCTCCACTACTGGCTTCGCATCTGGTTCTATGTTGATAGAATGCTGACATATAGGTGAAATCCCTTTCAAATCATCCAGAGTATAGCCCATAGTTCCTCGGTGTTTCTTCAAAACTTCCAATAATCTTTCTTCTTCCTCCCCTGAAAGTTTAGCGCTAATAATAACAGGATATATCTTTTTATCATCAATAAAAGAATATTTAAGATCATCAGGGAGAGGTTTTAGATCGAAGACCGGGTCCTTTTTGGGTGGCAAAGTGGTACCCAAGTACTCAAGAAAGGTCTACCAAAAATGATAGGATAAGTTTTACTAGCAGCAGAACCAAGTACTAGAAAATCAGCAGGATACTTGATCTTACCACAAAGGACTTCCACGTCTCGCACAATGCCAATTGGAGAGATAGTCTCTCTATTAGCAAGGTGAATAACCACATCAATCTCCTCCAACTCGCAAGGACTGATTTCATGCATAATTTCTCTGTAAAGTTCATAAGGAATGGCACTAGAACTTGCACCAATATCGCATAAACCATAATAGCAATGATCACCAATTCTAACCGAAAGCACAGGAACACTAGCCTTTTTAGATCTATTGGGATGTGAAACAATATTGGAAGCATCTTCACAAAAGACTATGTGCCCATCTTCTACACTTTTAGTAACAAGGTCTTTCACAATTGCTACGACATGTTCAATGTTTATTTGTTCATCAGGTTTTACAGTTCTCTTTCCACTTTTAGTGATTACATTAGTTATCATAGGATGATCCTTTACCTTATCTAGGAAGGGAATCTTCTCGATGTAAGGCTCAGGTAGGATATGATCAATAATACAACACTCAGTGCTCCCAATAGGAACATGGTCAACAATATCTTTATAAGGCGCATGGTACTTATTCCATCCCTTTTTCGGAATTTCAATATAAGAGGCAAAAGGTCTAAAGCAATTCGTAATAACTTGCAAATCAAGACCATAAGCATTACTAATATTTTGAAAGTCATCAGTTCCCATAAAAGATTCAATGCATTCATAATCATGATTTATACCTGACTTTCTACCTTTGTCATTCTCCCAAGCTTCAGCATTGTCTTGAATACGATCCAGAAGGTCCCATTTAACTTCTTCTTCCATGCGAGTGAATGATCCAGCACAAGAAGCATCCAATAAATCCTTGTCATGTAGAGGGAGCCTTGCATAAAAGTTATTGATAATAATATTGTTGGGGAGCTCATGAATGGGACATTTGAGCATTAGTAACTTCAATCTCCCCCAAGCTTGAGCTGTACTCTCTCCATCAAGAGGCCAAAAGTTGTATATTTGATTCCGATCTTTATGAATCTCACTAGGAGGATAAAACTTTGAATAAAAGAGAGGCACTATTTCCTCCCATTCCAGAGCTTGACCATTCTTCAGCAGCTTATACCAGTCCTCAGCTCTTCCTTTCAGTGATAATGAGAATAGCTTCTCACAAGACATCATATGGGTCATGATCAGAGATGGAATAATGATGTATAACAATCTGAACATAAACAATAATTCAATGGTTCACTCAATAACATCAACTATAAAGAGTAATCAACACCGGGAAAGTTTCCCCTATGAACTATGCAAGATTCAACATAATTGTTACAGAAATATGGAGATGGTGATGAGGGTGCTGATGGTGATGATGGTGGTGATGATGATGATGATCCCGATGAAGTCCAGCTTGATGGTGGTGTTGATGGCGACGATCTCCCCTCTCCGGGAAGGAATTCCCCCGCTAGAAATCTGTCTGTCGGAGAGATCTTTCTCTCTCGGTGTTCTCCGCCCCGTAGAGGCGGCAAAATCTTTCTGTGGTTGCTCCCCGAGTCTTAGGGTTTCGGGAGGAAGATATACGCCAGAGGGGAGAGGCTGGAGTGGGCCAGGATGGCCACACCACTCCCTGGCGTGGCCTAGGCCTGCCCGCGCCATGGGGTGGTGTGGGCCCCCTGTGGCCCACCTCCACTCCATCTTCTAGCATCTTGAGTCTTCTGGAAAAATAGAATTTTCCGTATATTTTCCCGGATATTCAGATCTTCGCGAATTTTGCCTCCAAACAGCACCTTTTCCATCAGAATCCTGACTACAGCGGTCCATGCTCCAAAAGTCATCAACCATGCAAAAATAGATGAAATAACATAAGTATCACCTCTCAATACGAAATATATCAATGAATAATAGTGAATTAAGACATAGAATAGTGATGTAAAATGGACGTATCAGATGTCTACGCACTTCTATTCTTGTAGATAGTTGTTGGGCCTCCAAGTGCAGAGGTTTGTAGAACAGCAGCAAGTTTTCCCTTAAGTGGATTACCCAAGGTTTATCGAACTCGGGGAGGAAGTGGTCAAAGGTATCCCCTCTCAAGCAACCCTACAATCAAGATACAAGAAGTCTCTTGTGTCCCCAACACACCCAATACACTTGTCAGGTGTATAGGTGCACTAGTTCGGCAAAGAGATAGTGAAATACAAGTGGTATAGATAATTATAAGTGGTAACGGTGATAGAAAATAGCTTGATGGCGTGGAAAAGACTAAAGGCAAACTGAAATAAAGAAGGAAGTAAGCAAACATGTAATAGATCTAATAGCAAACGGTGTATCAATGCTTAGAAAAAATGCCTAGGGATAATACTTTCAATAGTGAACACTCTCATATAAATATCTTCTCTTTATGATACTACTCTTAACTACTCTCCGGTTGGACACTCTAATCGATGGTAGGGCTATAACAACACACCTCAAAGTCCATCTTTCCCATCTAGATAACTCCACACTGTCACCTTGAGCACTAGATGGTTCCAACAAACACCACAATTTCATAAAGACATCCAACTCCAAATATAACTCATAACAAATATTTGTAATCTCTAGCCTAAGTGCCACCATGGTGTGCACGTTGTCACTTTCACACACATGGGGAGAGCAGAGATCTATTAAAGCACTTGAGTAGCAAGGTAGATCTATAGATTACAAGCTCATGATCTCAATAAGATCATGCATAGAGAGAGAGAGATGAACACATAGCTACCGGTAGAACCCTTAGCCTCCAGGAAGAACTACTCCCTCCTCATCATGGGAATCAGCAATGGTGATGGAGATGGTGGTGGAGATAGATGGAGATGGCTTTGCGGGCACTTCCCCGTCCCGGCAGGGTGCCGGAATAGAGACTTTCTATCCCCCGAATCTCCCCTTCGGTGGCGGCGGTGCTACGGAACTTTTCATGGATTTCTGATTGACCACTTAGGGTTTTTGCATCGAGAGGCTTCTTATAGGTGAAGAGGCAGGGTCGGTGGGCGGCCAGGGGGCCCACACCATGCCCTGGCGCGGCCAGGGGGACCCGCGCCATGGGATGGTGTGGCCACCCTGTGGCCCCTCTCCGACTCTCCTTCTGGCTCCGTGAGTCTTCCGGGAAAATAGTAACTTTGGCTTTCGTCCCGTCCAATTCCGAGAATATTCATTTTGTGACTTCCTGGAACCAACAACAGCAGAAAACAGGCAACTGGCACTGTGGCATCTTGTTAATAGGTTAGTCCAAGAAATCATATGAAAAGTACTCCAAAGTATGGACAAAACACAAGAAAGTAGATAAAACCAAGCATGGAACATCAAAAATTATAGATACATTTGCAATGTATCAGTGAGCACGGCATATTCCTCACTCTCATCCTCCATGTAAGTGGTTAGACCAACCCTCTGAACAAGAAGTAGGAAATCATCAAGGATCCCTATAGCTTGCAAAAAGGCAAAGCAAGGGAAGGTGGATGGATGAGCATCTCCCTCATCTCCTTCATTACCAAAGCGCGGTGGAATAAGATCCTCATTATATGATGGCCTAAATTGAGACGCTGATCTTAAAGGCCTTGCCCTCCTGGGTGTGTCTCTCTCAAATACTTCCCCAAAAGTATGATTGTTCATCTCTCATTTTTCTGAAATTTTAGGCAACCATCATACAAGTGATTGCAAAGTGATTACATAATGAAAGGAACTACTTATAGGGACTTGTAAGAAGACTAAACATGCATCAAAACAATTTCTCTAAGCATTGAACAAGCATGCAAGCTCACATAACCTGTCACCTACAGTAGCAAAATACTCAAGATATAATCCACTAATCAAAAATCTACTTGGACAAGTTGAGGAGTCACATACCGGAGATCGAATGCTCCAAATCTCAGCAGCAAAGATGGGCTAAGCAAGGAGATCGAAAATTGCGAGCAAGAACATCAAGAACACGGGTTTGAGCAATGAACTGGTGTTTTCTCGGGAGAGAGAAAGGAGTGGCAGGAGGGAGAGTAAGTGGAGGGCCAGGAGTGGCCCACACCATGGCTAGACGTGCCCCTGGTGTGGCCGCGCCAGCAGGTGGTGTGCCTGCCTGGTGGGCCCCCTAGGTCACTCCAAGTACTTCTCTGCCTCTTTTTTCACGTAAAAATTTAATATGAATTTTCTGGGATTTTTCGAGACACTATATTTTTTAGCAATTTTCAGGTATTGATGAATGATTTTTCTGACAGAAAGATAATTTTGGAATGATGCAATAAAAAAACAAAATTAAGACTTCAGAAATTCTAAGACACTCTAATATGCAAGCAACTAACAAAGTATAAAAGTAAACTAAGTGAAAGAAAAAATTAAAATGGATAAACTAAAAGTAAGCAAAGATAATCATGGTGAAAACATTGTTTTGTTCATTAGTTAACAAGGTTGATCAGGTCTTGTTACCAAAACAATTTTATATAAAACAAAACTTTGCATTTCACTAAATGATTATGTTACCTCAACCTTGATAGCAATGGTCCCAATCATAATAGTTTCATATTTTTTCGTGGTATGGGACAATATATTTCTCCAACTTGAATGCCCTCAATATTTTCAATTGAATTTAATCCATAATTCCTATCAATCTTCTCGAGGAAATAGACAGTATGCTCCTTGATTGCAATTAATAACAACTCCTGCAATATTAAGAAAAGGTCTCCCAAGAATAATAGACATATTGTCATCTTCATGCATTTCAAGCACAACAAAGTCAGTTAATATCAAGCAATTATGAGGCACTTGAACAGGTACATCCTCACATATACCAACAGGAATAGTGGTAGATTTATCAGCCATTTGCAAAGATATACCAGTTGGTATTAATTTCTCCAATTGATGTCTTTTGTAGAGAGAAAAAGGCATAACACTAACTCCTGCTCCTAAATCACACAAAGCAGTTCTAACATAATTATTTTTAATAGAACATGGAATAGTTGGAGTCCTTGGGTCTCCAAGTTTCTTTGGAACCTTACCATTAAAGGAATAATTAGCAAGTAAAGTAGAAATTTCCTCATTAGGGATCATCTTTTATTAGAGACAATATCCTTCATATACTTTGAATAAGGAGGTAATTTAATAGCATCAGTTAAAGGAATTTGCAAAAATAAAGGTTTCATCCACTCACAAAACTCATTATAGTGTTCGTCTTCCTTTGACTTGTGGTTCTTATCAGGGAAAGGTATTGGTTTTTGAACCTAGGGCTCTCTTTCACTACCATGTTTATTAGCAACAAAATCTTCCTTAGTGTACTTAGCATTTTAGTGTTCCTTTCAGGTTCTTCTTCAATTTCTTCTTTATCAAGAACGTCATTTTCTCATTACCACTCTCAGTTTTAGCATCAGAGACAAATATACTATTAGGATCTTTAGCAGGTTTAGAAGATTCTAAAACTGTTTTATGTTTCTTTTTCTTTCTCTCAGAAGAAGTACAACTATTTTCAATTTGTTGGGAATCTTGCTCAATTCTTTTGGGATGCCCCTCGGGATATAGAGGATCCTGAGTGGCAGCACCACTTCTGGTTCTAATTTCATCAGCTTGTTTTTCTTTAGAAGCATTAATTAGCAAACCTTTTTGTACTTTAATAAGCTGATCAATTTGAGTTTGAACCATTTGGAAATGTTTAACAAGCATTTTAACATCATTAGAGGTTCTTTCCACAATATCCCTTAACTCAATAATAGCTCTAGAGTTTTCCATCAAATGATTCTGCACTCTTTTATTAAAATTATCTTGCTTAACAATAAAAACATCAAATTCTTCTAAGCATTGATCAGGAGGTTTAGAATAAGGAATATCACCTTCATCAAAATGTTGGAGAGAGTGTACCTCAATAGTGGATGAGTGAGAGATTGGCTTACATAATTCTTCTATAGGAGGTAAATTCTTCACATCTTCAGATTTAATACCCTTCTCCTTAAGACATTTCTTAGCTTCCTTCATCACTTCATCATTTAGTTCAATAATTCCCCTCTTCTTTGGTGTCGGTGTTGGCTCAGGCACAGTTAACGTAGGTGTCATTGACTCAGGTGAAGTTGACTCAAGTGAAGTCCAATCATCATAATTCTTGCTTATTTTAGCCATTAATTCCTCAGCTTCTTTGGGAGTTCTCTTCCTAAAAACACAATCAGCACAACTATCCAGGTATGTCCTAGATTCTTCAGTTAGTCCATTATAATATATATCAAGAAGCTCATTTTTAGGTAATGGACACATAGGCTATGCATGAATCAAAGCACAAAACCTTGCCCATGATTCAGGCAATATCTCCTTTTCTCCTTGTTTAAAATCAAAAGTACCTGCAGAATGGCATGTCTAGCACTAGGAGGGAAATATTTATGAAAGAAAGTACTAATCAAGCAATCAGGGCTATCAATAGATCCAGGAGGTAAATTATTAAACCAAGCCTTAGCTTCTCCTTTTAGTGAAAAAGGGAAAATTTTAGCAACAAAGTAGGTGCGCATCTTAATATCATCAGAAAATATGCCACGCATGGTAGAAAGCTCAGTCATATGTGCTACAACACTTTCATTCTTAGTCCCACAAAAAGGTTCTTTCTCAACAATGGTTATATAAGATAAATCAAGGGAGAAATCATAATCCTTATCTTTAATGTGTATGGGAGATGTAGCAAACTTATCTTTAGGAAATAAGGTGGGTTTTATAGTACGCCTCTCAAGGAGACTCTTAATAGCACTTTTACATGAGTATTTTGACATTCTTTAATAAATTCATCAGTCATTTCTATATATCTGTCTTAAATATCATAGCTCTCTATAGACTCAGGTGAACTGACTGGTGTAGTAGTGTCTTCATTAGGAGTTTCAGTATTTCTAGCTATAGTTCTAGCAATCGTAGCATCTAGGAAAGGACCTAATGAACCACTCTTATCAAGCAAAATAGAAGCATCATCATAAGTATTAGAAGTTTCAGATTCAGCAGAAGTAACAGTATGTGTAGCATGTGTATGTGGTGTTGGTGTGAGGAGCTTACTCATCACATATGGCGAATCAAGAGCAACAGAGGTGTTCAGAACCATACCTCTCCTTGTAATGGATGGTAATATAGGAACCTTTCCATCACGAGACTTACCCATGATAAGTGGATAGCAGCAAACAATAGTGATTCCAAGTGAACTTGATAAATATACCTATGCTCCTCGGCAATAGCGCCAGAAAATAGTCTTGATGACCCACTGATACATTGCAAATGTATCTATAATTTTTGATCCATGCTTGGTTTTATCCACTTTCTTGTGTTTTGTTCCAACTTTGGAGTACTTTTATTATGATTTCTTGGACTAACCTATTAACAAGAGCCACAGTGCCAGATGCCTGTTTTCTGTTGTTTTTGGTTCCAGAAAAGTCAGAAAATGAATATTCTTGGAATTGGACGGGACAAAAGCCAAAGTGCCTATTTTTCCGGAAGGGATCAAGTGCCAAAATACGAGACGGAGAAGGGCCGGGGGCCGGCCACACCACCTGGCCGCGCGGCCAGGCCTGGCCCGCGCCAGGGGGTGGTCTGGCCGCCCCCAGCACCCCTCGGCCTCTCCTTCCGCCTATAAGTTGCCCTCGGGATGAAAACCCTAGGTACCCGATCAAAAATCCACGAAAGAGTCTCAGAGTCATTGTCATCTCCATCCCTAGATCGGGAGGATCTAAAGCTCTTCGGCACCACTGCAGAGAGGGAATTCACCACAGGCCTTCTTCATCACCATGCAAGCCTCCGGTGTGATGCGTGAGTAGTTCATCCTTGGACTACGGATCCATGTAGTAGCTAGATGGCTGGTTTCTCCTCCTTTGTGCTTTCATGTTTAGATCTTGTGAGCTCCGTTCATGATCAAGATCATCTATTTGTAATCCATACATGTTGTGTTTGCGGGGATCCGATGGATATTGAGATGCTATTTCAGATTGATTATTGATTCTATCATGTCTTTGTTATTTGAGATCTTGCATGCTTTCCGTTGTTAGTAGCTATCTTGGCCAAGTAGATGCTAGCAACTCCAAGAGTTAGTATTTATGCTCGATAGTGGGTTCATGCCTCTGGTAATCTCGGGAAGTGACAAAAATCTCTAAGGTACTAGATGTGTTGTTGCTACTAGGGGGAAAACAACGATCTTTTGTTCATAGAACAATTGTATTGTTTACTTTACACGCAGTTTGTAAAGCAATAATCTGTTGCTTGCAACTTAATATACTGGAGGGGGTTCAGATGATAACCTGAATTTGGATTATTAGTCATAGATGCAGTTGGATGGCGGTCTATGTATTATGTTGTAATGCACAATCAAGTCTCAAAGGAGTCAAGATGATTAGTATATGCACGTATTGCTTTCTCGGTGTTTGTCAATTGCCCCGCTGTAATTTGTTCACCCAGCATGTTATCGATCTTAGGAGAGCCACCTATAGTGAACTATGGATCCCGGTCCTTTTACTTTACATATAATCTACAATATTTTACTGCTTTGTGTTTACTTTCTGCAAACTTTTACTTCTTTCCATTCGATACATTTAATCCTTTGTTTTCCGCAAAACACGGTGAGATTGACAACCTCATCGCAAGTTGGGGACAAAGTTCTGTGGTTGTGTTGTCTAGGTCTCCACGTTGCTACTAGCACCTGCCTAAAGCTCAGCTAGTAACACCTTTGAGGTGTTTCCTTACTCCTACTGGTTCGATTAAACCTTGGTTTCATAACTGAGGGAAACTTGTTGCTGTGCTCATCATACCTTCCTCTTGGGCTTCCCAACGAGCTCTACATCAACACCGCCATTAAGCATTTTTCTAGGCGCCGTGCATTGAGCCATCACCCACAAGTATAGGGGATCGCAACAGTCTTCGAGGGAAGTAAAACCCAATTTATTGATTCGACACAAGGGGAGCCAAAGAATATGTATAAGCCTTAACAACTAAGTTGTCAATTCAGCTACACCTGGAAACAATCTTGCTCGCCATAGTTTATCAGTCGCAATAGCAAAGTAATAGCAGTAGTAAAAGAAAAGACAGTAGTACCAATTGCAGTAAACAGTAGGATTAAAGCGCGGTAGGCATAGGGATGGATGGACGGGTGTTGCATGGACAAGACAATTCATGTAACAATCAAGATATAGGGCTTTTACAGATAAATAAGATAAAGCATCCAAGTACTAAATAATCATAGGCATGTGTTCCATATATAGTCATACGTGCTCGTAATGAGAACTTGCACAACATCTTTTGTCCAGCCAACCCGTTTGCAGCGGGGCCTTAATGGAACTACTGGCAATTAAGGTGCTCCTTTTAATAGATCACCGGAGCAAAGCATTAACACTCCATGAACACACGTGATCCTCATATCACAGCCATTCCCTCCGGTTATCCCGATTATTATCACTTCGGGGCCTTTGGTTCCGGACAATAATATGTGTATACAACTTGCAGGTAAGATTATAAATAATACTATCATCATGAATCAATAACATGTTCATATCTGAAATCATGGCACTCGGGCGCTAGTGACAAGCATTAAGCATAACAAGTTGCAACAATGTCAAAAAGCACTAATAGTAGATACTAGGCACCATGCCCTAACAATCTGATGCCATTACATGAACGATCTCATCCAATCCCTATCATCCCCATAGCCTACAACGGGGGATTACTCACTCATGGATGGGGGAATCATGGATGGTTGATGGAGAAGCGATGATGATGATGATGGCGATGATCTCCTCCAATTCCCTGTCCGGGCAGGGTGCCAGAACGGAGTTTCTGGTTCCAAATCACGGTATATGGTGGTGGCGGTGCAACAGAACTCTATCTGGAAAAACATCGAACCCCTCGTCTGTTTTAGGTCAGAGGGCTTTTATAGGCGAAAGGAGAGGTCGAGGTGGAGTCTGAGGCGGCCACACCCCTCCTGGCGCGACCTGGCCTAGCCCGCGCGGCCAGGGGGTGTGTGCCCCTCGTGGCTCCTCTTCGTCCCGTCTTCTGGCTCCATGAGTCTTCTGGTAAAATAGGAGTTTTGCGATATTTTCCGGGATTTTTCTTGAAAGTTGATTTCCTACACAAAAACGAGACACCAAAGCAATTCTGCTGAAAACAGCGTCAGTCCGCATTAGTTGTATCCAAATCACACAAATTAGAGGAGAAACAGTTGCAAACGTGTTCGGGAAAGTAGATACGTTTTGGACGTATCATGGCTTCTATCTTGAGATGCTCCATCATGCCCCTTGTTGACTTGAGGAGGGTTTCATCTTTTTCGACTGGAGGCACCGTGTCTGTACGTTGGACCAGAGAGATAAGTAGTTGGTTTACTGGGTCGCTTGTACTTGGGAAAACTGACGAGTGCGCCCTCCTATGCGAGACCGGAGGTGGAGGAAGAATAGGTAGCTTTTGTGGGTGCGCAGTGCTCCTGATTTTCTGTATTTTGCTCGCTATGTCCTTCATGTAGTAGTTCTTCATCCGCTATTTTCAGCTGGCCAAATTGCGTCTCTGTCCCGAAGGATTTTGATATTTTGTTGAATTCTTGATCATAGCTATCCGAGCAACCGAAGCTTCCTTTTAATGTTATGACCCCATTGGGGGCTGGCATTTTCAGCACTAGGTATGCATAGTGCGGTACTGCCATGAATCTAACAAAAGCTAGTCGTCCCAAGATCACGTGGTACTGTGATGGCCAGTCCATGACTTTGAACTGCAGTTTTTCGCACCTGAAGTTGCATCTTGATCCGAAGACTACGTCGAGGTACACTTTGCACAGAGGAGTTTAGGCTTTGCCTGGAACTATCCCGTGAAAAGTTGTATCTGTTGGTGCTAGATTTGTCTGGGACCAATTCATTGCCTGTAGAGTTTTGGCATAGATGAGGTTGATGCTGCTCTATGCATCCAAGAAAACATTGCCCATGTCGAACCCGCCGATTTGTGCCTCCACTATTAGTGTTGATTGACCAAGCCGTGGGACCCGAAGTGGGTGGTCAGCTCTTTTGAAGGTTATTTCTTGTTCTGACCAATGAAGATACTTCGACGTAGGGGGTGGTGTTGTTTCCGCCATGTTCACTTGTCTGGTGATCAGCTTTCGTGTTCTATTAGAGGATCGTCCGTTCTAGATCATCGACATTTCTCCCTTTGATCTAGGGTACTCGTCTTCTTGGTTTGTTGTGTTTTGCGGCTGTCCCACTGGCGGATGCCCCGGTGGTGGTGGTGCACCGATAGCAAAAGTGCCAGGTGTAGTGGCGTAGCCTCGGTTTGCTACTTCAGTTGCCCATGCGTTGCATAGCTCTTGCATTGTTAAGAATGTTCGGCAATCCTTTAGGAGGTGGTTGGATCGCCTTTTGCCTGTGATACGTCCATTTTGCATCACTATTGTATGTCATAATTCACAGTTATTCATTGATATATTTCATATTAAGAGGTGATACTTATGTTATTTCATCTGTTTTTGCATGGTTGATGACTTTTGGAGCATGGACCGCTGTAGTCAGGATTCTGATGGAAAAGGTGCTGTTTGGAGGCAAAATTCGCGAAGATCAGAAAATCCAGGAAAATATAGGGAAAATCCTATTTTTCGAGAAGACGAAGGATGCCAGCAGAGGGAGTGGAGATGGGCCACAGGGGCCCCACATCACCCCCTGGCGCGGGCCACCCTAGGCCGCGCCACCAGGTGGTGTGGCTGCCCTGGCCCACCTCTGGCGTATATATTCCTCCTGAAACCCTAAGACTCGGGGAGTAACCACAAAAAGATTTCACCGCCTCTGCAGGGCGGAAAACACCGAGAGAGAAAGATCTCTCCTGCAGACAGATTTCTGCCGGGGGAATTCCTTCCTGGAGAGGGGAGATCGTCGCCATCAACACCACCATCAAGCTGGACTTCATCGGGATCATCATCACCATCATCACCACCATCAGCACCCTCATCACCATCTCCATATTGCTGTAACAATTGGTTTGAATCTTGCATAGTTCTTAGGGGAAACTTTCCCGGTGTTGATTACTCTTTGTAGTTGATGCTATTGAGTGGAACCATTGAATCATTGTTTATGTTCAGATTGTTATACATCATTATTCCATCTCTGATCATGATCCATATGATGTCTTGTGAGTAGTTCGTTTTGTTCTTGAGGACATGGGAGAAGTCATGTTGTTAGTAGTGGAATTGTGTTGAGAAAGATTCAATAGTTTGATATTTAAGTTGTGGTGTACTTCTTCTAGTGGTGTCATGTGAACGTCGACTACATGACACTTCACCTATATGGGCCTAGGGGAATGCATTGTGTATTTGGCTACTAATCGTAGGGGTTGCCGGAGTGGCAAAAACCTGAACCCCCGCTAGGAAACCATTGCACAAGGGACATGAGGGTCTTAGAGTTTAAAGCTGTGGTTAGGTTTCTACCTTAATTACTTTCTTGTACTTACGGATGTTTGCAAGGGGTATAATCACAAGTATGTATTAGTCCTAGGAAGGTCGGTACATTAGCACAGGTTCACCCACACAAAACTTAGCAAGCTAAAGACGATTAATCAACTATATGAAGCAAAAGCACTTGACAGTCTTCCCATGTGTCCTTGAGAACATTTGGTCATCTTAAGTAATACAACCGGCTTGTCCTTTGCTGCATAAAGGATTGGGCCACTTGCTGCATTTATTCTTATTGTCTTTTGTTTACTCGTACTTTGTTTACTTACTTTATCAAAAACACCTAAAAATCCGTCTGCTAAGTATTTGCAGAGAATTCCTGATCCATACCGCTAGCCAGCACCTTCTGCTCCTCGTTGGGTTCGACACTCTTACTTATCAAAAATACTGTGATATACCCCCTATACTTGTGGGTCATCAGCCTGTCGAGTCGACATAGAAGTGCATATTGCATGGTCCTACCAACATTTGTCCTGCTGACATGGGCGGGTCCCTACTTTTTGGGTGGTACCGTTGCTACGGCTGGCTTCCGCCGGCGTCGTCCTTGCTACTACGGTACCCATTGTTGTAGTCATTGCTTTGTCGGTTTTCCCCTCCAGAGAAACCGGCTGCAACATAACTTGGCGTGCTATACCCATCGTAGTTTCGTCGCCTTCTATCATTATTGCGCATGTCCATGTCTTCTTCGGGTGAGCGGGCTCTTTTGTTGTGTAATGCATCTTCTCCATCAGCCCAGCGGTTGGCTATGTCCATCAACTATGAAAATTTCTTTGGTTTGATTCGTCCTAGTTCTTCAATGTATTCTTGCCGACGAAGTCCATCGTTGAAAGCATCAATTTCTTTTTCATCGGATATGGTTTTAGCCGAGTTTTTGATAATGCTCCACCGCTGAACGGAAGCTCGTATTGACTCTCCTGGTTTTTGTTTACAAGCTCGCAATTGTTCTAGAGATGCGGGTCGCTTGAAAGTGGAATAGAAATTTCTGATAAACTTGTCCTCTAGGTCATTCTAGCTGCTGATAGAATCTTTGGGTAATTGTCTTAACCAAGAGCGAGTTGCACCGATTAAATGCAGTTGCAAGCTTTGCATTGTGGTAGCCTTGGAGCCACCTTGTAGTTTAATTGTGGCTAGATAATCTATCAACCAAGCTTCAGGCTCTTGGAGGCCGTCATTTTTCTCATGATCGTGAGGTAATTTGAAGTCTTTTGGTACTAGAGTCTTGTGAACCCGTCGGGTAAAGCAACTGGCTTCTTGCTCTTCCTCGCTTTCACCGTCATAGTATCTTCGGCTGCTACGCTCTTCCCTGGATCGATCGATCCTTCGCTGTGTAATATCTTTTCTTGCATCATTCCGTGGCTCTGATCCCGAGAAGTGGACCCGATGTGGAGATCGTGATCGTTGGGTGTGACCTACTTGCCGCGGGCTGCTGCGACGACATGGGGATATGTCGGGTTGCCGTGTGGTTCCCTGCTCTGTCTGCGCGAGAGATGCTCCTACCATGTCGAGGTTCATCAGGGCAGAGCGGTGGAGGGCTGCGCAAGGATCGTCGGGTGAGGGTTGAGTTGTGATCAGGTATGTTTGTGCGGCCACAATTGCTGCTTGAGCCGTTTTTGCCTTGATATTTCCTGCTTGATCTATTGACATGAACGATAGATCCAGGTCTCGGATTAGGTTGCTTATTTCTATTTTGAGGATATTCTATAGTCGAGATGTTCCCCTTCTTAGCGGTGCTCCTCCTGTGATGCTCCCTGATCCTCGGGTGGAACTTAGATGTGCCCGTCATAGGCTGGATTCGTCGACAAGCCTTTTCCTTTCATCGAGCTGCCTCTACATCCTTAGCAGGTCTCTTTTTTATGATGAAGCAAATATTGGTATGCCAGTAGATCTTCACGCGTGGTGTCAGCTATCATGGGGACTGCACCCAAAATTGCCACTCTTGCTTTTTGCCATGCTTCGGATGGTAGCCGAAGAGTTTGCCTCTCGCCTCTGCGTGGTTCTCCTCTTCCTGGGGTTACACTGTTGTTTGTTGGGTCTTTCCCGTTTCCGCAGTTTCCTTCGCTTCCGTGGTTTCCTGCATTATCGCTTGATAGGATATCATCAGGGTTAAAAATAGGATTACCGTTGGAGTCTTGCTGAGTCGATGTTTCTCCGATGATCACGCATACTTGGTGCTCGGTAATAGATGGACTTGTGGCATCGTCATCTGAATTGAGGGAGACACTATCGGGTGGATCAGTGAAGTCCGTTAATTTCTGTTCTGGGTAGATTTCTGCCATCCTTATTCCAAATTCGATGCTTTCACTGCTTTCCTCGGGTTCAGAGTTTGCTGGGCTTATTCCGCATGGTGGAGTTAGTGGGGAATCTGATACGAAGGAGATATTGTCGTAAAAACCATCAAGGTCCCCAATCTGTCTCATCTTGCTTGTTTTCTTCTAGTGCTTCGATTCCCGTCGTGACCTCCATGGAGGATCCGACAGACGATGCTGGTATCGCCATAAGCAAAGTTTGTTCCACCGATGGTTCTGATGTAATCAAGGCTGAAGGGTGTGATTCTTGGGGGTCTTCTACTTGAAAGTGGAAGCTTCCGATGATTAGAGGATCCGCCGTTGAATTCGGTGGGTACTATCACATGGGTGGGAGGGCGTGGAACCGTTTTTGTTGGGTTGCTGCCTGGAGAAGAGAGTTCCGCCGAATCCATGGTTCCAGCGTTCAAGTTTCCCACAGACAGCACCAATTGACGAGAGGTAACATCGGCAATGTCCATGGAGAAGGACTTAGGGTTTTGCGGAAAAGAGAACGCTGGGGATTTCATCGGATATCAGGAGAACAATGGAGTCAAAGTCACCCGAATATTTGGTGAATCACACTACTACAAATCGCTTGGGGATTGTTCGATAATCTTGCCTAGGCTTCTCCCGTCCTATATATAATAGGCCGGGTCTCAAAGCTGTATGCGGATAGGTTACACATACGTAATTACAATACCAACACGATGTCGGTCCTTTTTTCCTCTTTCCTAATACAACTACAGCTTTTATTGGTTGCTTCTTTGGACCATCATCTTGACTTTTTATGGGCCGTAAGCTTTGTACGCAGTCAGGATAGTAAATCATAAGCACCCGAGTAATCGTACCTATGTCACATGTATTGTCTTAGTGTGTATTTTCTGTTTGAAATACTTCGCATTTTGAAAAAATTGCACAAAATGACAATCTTCACTTTGGTGTACTGTTCACAAGGGACAAAAAATCGATTTGTCATTTTCATCGAGCCAAAAATATGAAGTATTTGGAGCTGAAAATTTACAAAGTGATAGATCATATAGTTACCTAGACCTGAGTTTTTTTCAGAATTATTTGAATCTTTTGGAATTGCAAGTTTTTGAATTTTAAAAAACCGGGCTCCGTGGAGACCGGGAGCCGCCATACCGCACTCCACCCCGAATTCAATAATTCTTGTCATGGCCTTCAATTTTGAACTAAAACCATAACATTAATTGTGGAATGGAGGAAGTATTTAAATAGATATTCCTAAAAGCATTTTAGTCCATTTGTTAATAGGCCTCAAACGAACCTATATGGCATACGTAGAGGGTTGCAAGTTTAATTTGTAAACGATGCTTCACATTTTTCTTTATTTTCCCAACTCTTTTATTTATATACCTAATAATAAGTAGTAAGGAAAATGATACAGATCACCCGGGGATCGAACGATCCCTAGTCGCTTTGCTCCGCGCGTGGCCCACCACCATACGCTTTCTCTTCCACGATTTCCCCAGCCGCTCGCGTCTCTGTGGACAAACGCATCACCGCCATCACGAGACTAGGCTGTTGGCCACCCCCCGCCGGACCAGGCTGTCGCCGCCGCCGTCACTGGACCAGGCCGTCGGAGCTCGCGTCCTCGCGCCGCAGCGGTGGCCGCAAATCACGCATGCCATGGAGGAGCGAACTCCATCGCGCCGACTCTGGGCTCAGTCGAACTCGGGCCACCGCACCACAACCTCCTCCTCCTGCAGCCGTGGTGCCCCCTCCGAGCTGCGACAAGCTTGGGCCACTGCGCCTGCTCCGAGCTCAACTCGACCACCGCCGTGCAGGTCCAGTCGGGGGAAGACCTTGCTAGAATCGCTGCCATGCTCCGCCTCCAACCTTCTCCACTGCAGCTGTGTCGCCTCCCTACCGACCTAGGTGCTTCTGCAAGGGGATGTCAGATATGCTACCATGGATCGTTGCTATTGACGATGGGCGGCATTGCTACTTTGGGTCTACACATTTCTACCGACACCAAATGTTTTTGCTACCATGGGTGTATAGTGTTGCTACCATGGGCGAAGAGGGGACTATTTTTGCTACATACTCGTTTATTTTTTTTTCTATGTACTCTTTTCGGTTTTGCTACATTAACCTTCTCCAAATGCTATAGTATTTCTTTTATAAATTTTTGGCTATAAATTCCCACAGGTGTTCTGACGATGCTCCAGCGAAGTGGGTGTTTTGCTACAGTAATATAATTTTCGCTACAATTATTCTCCAGTTTTGCTACATTAGCATAATATTTTTGCTACTAAGTTTCCAGCGATAACTCCAGCGATGTCTCCGGTGAAATTGGTTTTGCTACATAAGAATAATATTTTTGCTACAATATCTCCGGCGAGGTCTCTGGTGAGGGTAGTCTTTTTGTGGGCGAACCATTTTTAGCGGGACAATTTGTAGCAAAAACAGGGCATAATGTAGCAAAGGCGGGATTTAGAGTTTTTTTAGGTACACGTGACAGCAGGGTGACCCAGTGGATTTGGGGGATTATCCCGGGGGACGCGTAGTACGCCCTAATAATAAAGTATGGAAGGTTTGTTGTCCCGTTCAATATATTTTTGGACAAATTTGTCTTCTCATCAAGTTGCTACTATTTTCATGTTTGTCTCGTGGTATGACCATTTTTAAGTGTTTAAAAATTATTTATTGACATCTCAGATTAAGAGTATGTGGCATGACTTAATTTTTAATACTTTGCAAATAAAAGTGGATTTTTAATCTATGTAAAATTGCATATGATATGTATTAGTATGAGGAGCTCATGCTTCAACAGGGTCCAGAAGGTCGAGGCACTTCCAGACGCCAGGAGGTCGTCGGCAGCCAAACCACATGTGTCGTAAGTCCTCTGCTTCCACATGACATATGCGGCATACCACTGTAGTCTTGAAAACACGTTTGTTCGCCAGAGTGGAGAGGCAGGGAACACTGTCGTGGACTGCTCTCCAGGTGAATATTTGCACCTTACGTGACACCGTCAGCTACCAGATCATCTTCCACGCCGGGTGGGCTGCCGATCCACTGGTTCTGTCTCATTGTTGTGCTCGTCGATGGTATTTTATCTACCATTCTGCATGTTAGGACGACTTAACGGAAAAATAACCTGTCTTTGTGAATTGCCAGGTGATTAAGTCTGGTTGATTGTGATTTGGTAGGGGAAGTTGAAGAACCCCTGCCGCGTTTGATGGCGTCTTCGCCCTAGAATCTCGCAAAGCATAGTGTCAGCCCCAGATTATTTACACTAAACATTATTATTTCTATACAATTCCAAAAGATTATGTCAACACATACTCGTAACCACTAAAGTTTTCTACTGTATTTAAGTAAATTAAACACATAATAATTCAAATAAGTATTGATATACAATCCTTTTATTATCTAAGTTTAACATGAGCCATGAAAATTTCTTGCATTCGGTTTCGAGCATATATTGCCAAGAAAGTGTTGTTCCATGTATACTTTTTTCAGAACTACCTCTTGAAAATAATTGATAAAATCAAATCTTATACATTACAACAGATAAGTAAGGAAGAATCCAATGTTGATAGATTTATTTGTAACACTCACATATATACATATTTATTTGTGTCAATGTTAGTTTCCTTAAATATCATGAAAGGGAACTCTAAATCTAGAAAAAGTTTCATAGTTTTTTGGTTTTAAGTAAATATAGAGATACTAATCATTGACTCAAAATTCTACTCCCTCCATCTTGCAAACATTGTCACGGATTTTTCTATATTTATATGTATCTACATATGTTTTAGTGTATAGATACATTCGAATATAGACAAATTTGTGACATTATTTTCAGGACGGACGGAGTCATCTACATGTTACATTCTAGAATACATGTTTGGCCCAATATGTAGTTCATGTTTGGGTTCAAACACAAGACATGTCACCAAAGATGCCGGTAGAGATGCTTTAACGAACAATTGATCTTACTGTTTCCGGATCTGATCGATGTTCCTAAGATTGTGTCGAAAGATGTATTGGTTCCCTCAATTGTAAAAAGTGGCTAGGTCCGAGCACACAGATGTGCGGCCTCGGTCGCAGAGGGCCCCAACTCTTTCGTAGGAGGGGGCAATATTTTTTGGCTTACCATTCTATAGCATATACACACGCAAAAAAAATAGTATATACACAATCGGAATAACCCTATTGGAACCCGGGCTCCAAGTAGCTCATTGTTTTTTTCTCAAACTTTAGAATCTAAAATTTTCAAAAATATCGGGAAAATAATTTGGGATGTATCCAACCATGTATTCTATCAGTGTGTAATTCGTCTTTTTCAAATACTTTATATTTTGACAAAACGCAAAAATGACAAAATATTCACTTTGGTGTATTGTTTAACACTGTTCGTCGGAGACAAAAACTCGATTTTCATTTTCTCCGAGCCAAAAAATATGAAGTATTTGGAGCAGAAAATTTACAAAGTGATAGATCACATAGTTATCTATACCCGAGTATTTTTTTCGAAATTATTTGAATTTTTGCAAATAGTAAGTTTTTGAATTTAAAAAAACCGGGCTCCGTGGAGACCGGGAGCCACCACGCCGCACTCCACCCCGAATTCAATAATTCTTGTCATGATCTTACTTCCATTTTGAATTAAAACCGTAATATTAATTATGGAACTGCAGCAGTATTTTAATAGATAACCCTAAAAGCATTTTAGTCCATTTGTTAATGAATCTCAAGCAAACTTATCTGGCATGCGTAGAGGTTGTAAGTTTAATTTCTACATGATGCTTCACATTTTTCTTTATTTTCTCCCACTTTTTTATTTATATACCTAATAATAAAGTATGAAAGACTACTTGTCCGTTCAATATGGTTTTGGACAGATTTGTTATCTCACCAAATTTCTACTCTTCTAATATTTGTCTTCATAGTATGATAGTTTTTAATTGTTTAAGAATTATTTATTGATATCTCAGATTAAGAGTATGTGGTAGAGCTTAACTTTTAATACTTTCCAAGTAATGTAGATATATATATATATATATATATATATATATATATGTGTGTGTGTGTGTGTGTAAAATTGCATACATATATATTATCCTCAGGAGCCCATGTCGCCGTCCTCGCCCCGGAATCTCCGAAATAACAGTGTTGGCCCTGATTATTTATACTAAATATTTTTATTTTTCTACAATTCCAAAAGATTATGTCAACACATACTCGTAACCATTAAAGTTTTCTATTATATTTAGGTAAATTAAACATGTAATAATTCAAATAAGTATTGATATGCGATCTTTTTATTATCTAAGTTTAACATCAGTCATGAACATTTCTTGCACTCGGTTTCAAGCATATATTGCCAGGAAAGTGTTGTTCCATGTATACTTTTTTGAGGACTACCTCTTAAAAATAATTGATTAATCAAATATTATACATTACAGCAGATTAATAAGGAAGAATCCAATGTTGATAGATTTATTTGTAACACTTACATATATACATATTTATGTGTGTCAATGTTAGTTTCCTTAAATATCATGAAAAGGAACTCTAAATCTAGAAGAACTTTCATAGTTTTTTGGTTTTAAGTAGATATAGAAATACTAATCACTGACTCAAAATTCTACTCCCTCCGTCCTGCAAAAGATGGCACGGGTTTTTCTAGATTTATATGTATCTACATACGATTTTAGTGTATAGATACATTCGAATTTTAACAAATCGGTGATATTATTTTTAGGATGAACGGAGTAGAATATATAGTACATCTCAGACGTTTTCATGGAATTGTTACATTGTTCATCTATATGTTAAATTCTACAATGCATGTTTGGCCCAATATGTAGTTCATGTTTGGGTTCAAACACAAGACATGGTCACCATTTTTTTTTGAAGTTTGATACAATTTCATTAAGAGGCTAACTTTTGTTGAGCAGCGAGACTCATCGCCGGATAGTTGGGGCAAGTGGACTTAGCCCATAATGTGCCCAACGGGAATTCTCGGGGGTGAGGAGGGCGAACCTCCAATTAGGATTTTTGTATTCTCCGCTATGATTTCATTTTTCGCTTTTCGTTCTTCATTATTCGCCGCTTTCGTATGCCCCACATAAACCTCCAATTAGGCTTTTTAAATTTTGTTTTTCCTCTCTTGATCTTTTCGATATCTGACCATTAAGTTTCCGAATGGTCGAAAAACAATCTAAGCAGACTTGGGCTATAAGTCTGTGGGTTTTTTTATTGTTCCTTTTTTATTCAGTAGCAAAGCTCAAGTTTTCAGCTAGTTATGTATAAATAACAACTGAGATTTCAAATAAATCACTAGGCGTACTACTTTTGGTGAAAATGTGGCATAATTCTTTACCAACTGGGAGAGGGGCGGGTGCATTTCTGTTTACACAAAGTGCGGAAAATCTTTCATAGCACAAGAGGAAAGATGTGCCAAGTCAAGCAAGTGTTTGGCCTACGTGCAAAATCTTTCACAGCACAGCACATGAGGAAAGATGTGCTGGGTCGGGAAAGGAAAGTTTTAGCTAGACATAAGTAAAGCGTATGATAGGGTGGAATGGTCTTTCCTAAAAAGAGTTATGATCCGGTGGTATGTGCAGCAAATTTGTGGAAAATGTGATGAAGTGCGTTCGTTCGGTGACATACAGATTCAAAGTGAATGGAAATTTGACGGCTGTTTTAATCCCAGGGAGAGGTCTTCGGCAGGGTGATCCAATATCGCCGTACCTCTTTTTGTTGTGTGTGGAGGATTTCTCGGCTTTACTACATGACGCAGAAGAAAAAGACTGCTCACAGGAATTAAGTTCGCAACGACGACTCCCTCAGTACATCACTTTCTGTTCCCTGATGATTCCTTGCTTCTCATGGAGGCCTCGAGTGCAAGCGTCCAGACCGTCAATTCAATCTTGCAAGCATACGAGGCTGCCTCGGGACAAGTCATAAATAGAGACAAATCCTTGATCCTTATCAGCAAAAGCACACCGAGACAATTAAAAGCTTCTATGCTGAATGTTTTGGGTCTGAAGTCAGAAAACAATCTGGGGAAATATCTGGGCCTACCTACATATATTGGTAGGGACAAGGCTAAGGCGTGTTTGCACATATTATGGAGAAAATCTGGAAACGCATCATCGGCTGGAAGGAGTGTTTCTTATCAAAAGCTGGAAAAGAGATTCTTATAAAGGCGGTGGATCTGGCTATACCGACCTATGCGATGTCGTGTTTTGATATCACTAAGAGCCTATGTGACGATATCACGAAGATGATTTGCCGCTACCGGTGGTCACATCCGAACATGATGAAGCCAAAGAGCGAGGGTGGTCTCGATTTCAAGGACATCTGGCCATGCTCGCACGGCAAGGTTGGCGCTTGCTCCAGGCACCAGACTCCCTATGTGCTAGAGTGCTCCGAGCAAAGTATTTTGCAGATGGTGACCTTCTGAATGCGCAACCAATGTCGGGGATGAGTTATGTATGGCGCAATATACTCAAAGGTCTACAAGTTCTTCAGCAAGGTGTAATCTGGAGGGTAGGAGATGAGTCCATATCCAACATAAAGATCTGGTCAGACCCGTGGATTCCAACGAGTTCTACAAGAGGTCCAAGCACTCCAAAAGGATCTGCTCAGCTAAATTGGATTGCAGAACTGCTGATGTCTGGTGGTGGGTGTTGGAATGAGGCTCTGGTTCGACACTTGTTCTCGCATGGTGATGCAGAGGCGATTCTAAAGATTCCTGTCTGTGAAGGGACAGATGATCACATAGCATGGCATCCTGACAACAAAGGTTCTTTTTCCAGTAAAGTCTGCATATAGAGTCCATGCACTGTCTTTAAATGATGAACGCCAGATGGTTCATCAAATGGAGGCACAGGCAGTGAATGGGAGAGAAACATCTGGAATAGAATGTGAAAACTTCATTGCCCTCCAAAAGTGCATCACTTCTTATGGAGGTTTGCTCTTGACAGGTTGCCCATGCAAATGAATATAGAGAAATGTCGTATTGAGCTTGATGATACCTTCGATCTGGATTACGGATGTAGTATAGCTTCTTTTTCCCTAATAGACCTAGGTTATCGAATCCTCGGGAAGCGAACGCGTAGTGAAGTTACTTTAACGGACCTTCGGGAGTTTTAGAATTCCTTTTATGTTTTCACCGGACCAGTAGTTTGCGTCTTTTGGTTGTTGTTGATAATGGAGAGAGAGGGCCTAGGGCGTTCGGTTTCACCTGTAGTTGTGCAAAACATCTGATGGAAATAAAAGATAGAAATAAAGCATGAGTGTACTTGTTAGAGCAAGATAAATTATATGTGGACAGTGCATCCATAATTGCTATTGCCTCCGCAACCGCTTACATCAATAACCTACTAGTCTCATCCATAGAACAAAGAGAACTAATGATATGCATAGTGATATGATACGTCCAAAACGTATCTACTTTTCTGAACACTTTTGCTATTATTTCTTCTCTAATTTGTGTGATTTGGATACAACTAATGCGGGTTAACGCTGTTTTCAGCAGAATTGCTTTGGTGTCTCGTTTTTGTGCAGGAAATCAACTTTCAGGAAAAATTCCGGAAAATATTGCAAAACTCTTATTTTACCAGAAGATTCATGGAGCCAGAAGAGGAGACGAAGAAGGGCCATGAGGGGCCCACACCACGTGGCCATGCGGGCCAGGCCAGGCCACGCCAGGGGGTGGTGTGGCCGCCTCGGACTCCGCCTCGACCTCTCCTTTTGCCTATAAAAGCCCTCTGACCAAAAATAGACGGAGGATTCGACGTTTTCCAGATAGAGTTTCACTGCGCTGCCACCACCAGAAACCGTGATTCAGAACCAGAAACTCCATTCTGGCACCCTGCCGGGATGGGGGAATTGGAGGAGATCATCACCACCATCATCACCTTCGCTTCTCCATCAACCATCCATGATTCTCCCATCCATGAGTGAGTAATCCCCCGCTGTAGGCTATGGGGATGGTAGGGATTGGATGAGATCGTTCATGTAATTGCATCAGATTGTTAGGGCATGGTGTCTAGTATCTATTGTTAGTGCTTTTTGACATTGTTGCAACTTGTTATGCTTAATGCTTGTCACTAGGGCCTGAGTGGCATGATTTCAGATCTGAACATGTTATTGATTCATGAGGATATTATTGTTTATGATCTTACCTGCAAGTTGTATGCACATATTATTGTCTGGAACCAAAGGCCTCGAAGTGACAATAATCAGGATAACCGGAGGGAATGGCAGTGATATGAGGATCACGTGTGTTCATGGAGTGTTAATGCTTTGCTCCGGTGCTCTATTAAAAGGAGCACCTTAATTGCCAGTAGATTCCCTAGAGGCCCCGCTGCAACGGGCTGGCAGGACAAAAGATGTTGTGCAAGTTCTCATTATGAGCATGTATGACTATATATGGAACACATGCCTATGAGTATTTAGTAATTGGATGCTTTATATTATTTATCTGCAAATGCTCTTTACCTTGATTGTTACATGAATTGTCATGTCCATGCAACGCCCGTCCATCCATCCCTATGTCTACCGCACTTTAATCCTACTGTTTACTACAATTGTTACTACTATCTTTACTTTTACTACTGCTTTTACTTTGCTATTGCTAACACTGTTGCTACTAATAAACTACTACGAGTCCAGGTGCAGCTGAATTGACAACTCAGTTGTTAAGGCTTATAAATATTCTTTGGCTCCCCTTGTGTCGAATCAATAAATTAGGTTTTACTTACCTCGAAGATTGTTGCGATCCCCTATACTTATGGGTCATCAAGACTATTTTCTGGCACCGTTGCCGGGGAGCATAGCTCTATATATTAAGTTCACTTGGAATCACTATTGTTCGCTGATATCCGTTCATCACGGGTAAATCTCGTGATGGAAAGGTTCCTATATTACCATCCACTACAAGGAGAGGTACAATTTTGAACACCTTTGTTGCTCTTGATTCACCATCTGTGATGAGTAAGCTCCTCACACCACCACCACATATACATGCTACACATACTGCTACTTCTGCTGAATCTGAAACTTCTGATACTTATGATGCTGCTTCTACTGTGCTTGATAAAAGTGGTTCATTAGGTCCTTTCCTAGATGCTACAATTGCTACAACTATAGCTGGAAATATTGAAACTCCTAATGAAGATACTACTACACCTGTAAGTTCACCTAAGTCTAGAGAGAGCTATGATATTGAAGACGGATATATAGAAATGACTGATGAATTTATTAAAGAATGCCAAAACACTCATGGTAGGAGTGCTATTAAGAGTCTTCTTGAGAAACATACAGTTAAACCTAAATAGTCTCGTAAGGCTAAGTTTGCTACATCTCCCATAAACATTAAAGATAAGGATTATGATTTCTCTCTTGATTTATCTTACATAACCATTGTTGAGAAAGAACATTTTTGTGGGACTAAAAATGAAAGTGTTGTAGCACATATGACTGAGCTTTCTACCATGAGTGGCATATTTTCTGATGATATTAAGATGCGCACCTACTTTATTGCTAAATTTTTCCCTTTTTCACTGAAAGGAGAAGCTAAAGCTTGGTTTAATAATTTGCCTCCTGGATCTATTAATAGCCTTGATTGCTTGATTGATACTTTCTTTCAGAAATATTTCCCTCCTAGTGCTAGACATGCCATTCTGTAGGAACTTTTGATTTTAAAAAAGGAGAAAAGGAGATATTGCATGAATCATGGGCAAGGTTTTGTGCTTTGATTCATGCGTAGCCTATGTGTCCATTACCTAAAAATGAGCTTCTTGATATATATTATAATGGATTAACTGAAGAATCTAGGACATACCTGGATAGTTGTGCTGATTGTGTTTTCAGGAAGAGAACTCCCAAAGAAGCTGAGGAATTAATGGCTAAAATAAGCAAGAATTACGATGACTGGACTCCGCCTAAGTCAACTACACATGAGTTAACTGTGCCTGAGCCATCACCAACACCAAAGAAGAGGGGAGTGATTGAACTAAATGATGAAGTGATGAAGGAAGCTAAGAAATGTCTCAAGGAGAAGGGTATTAAATCTAAAGATGTGAAGAATGTACATCCTATAGAAGAGTTATGTAAGCCAATCTCCCACTCATCCACTATTGAGGTACACTCTCTCCAACATTTTGATGAAGGTGATATTCCTTATTCTAAACCTCCTGATCAATGCTTAGAAGAATTTGATATCTTTGTTGTTAAGCAAGATAATTTTAATAAAAGAGTGCAAAATCATTTAATGGAAAACTCTAGAGCTATTATTGAGTTAAGGGATATTGTGGAAAGAAGCTCTAATGATGTTAAAATGCTTGTTAAACATTTCCAAATGGTTCAAACTCAAATTGATTAGCTTATTAAAGTACACAAAGATTTGCTAGTTAATACTTCTGAAGAAAAACAGGCTCTTGAAATTAGAACTAGAAGTTTTGTTGCCACCCAGGATCCTCTATATCCCGAGGGGCATCCCAAAAGAATTGAGCAGGATTCCCAACAAATTGAAAATAGTGGTACTTCTTCTAAGAGAAAGAAAAAGAAACATAAAACAGTTGTAGAACCTTATGAAACTGCTAAAGATCCTAATAGTATATCTGTCTCTAATGCTGAAACTGAGAGTGGTAATGAGAAAAATGATGCTCCTGATAAAGAAGAAATTGAAGAAGAACATGAAAGTAACACTAAGAATACTATATACACTAAGGAAGATTTTGTTGCTAATAAACATGGTAGTGAAAGAGAGCCCTGGGTTCAAAAACCAATGCCTTTTCCTGATAAGAAACACAAGTCAAAGGAAGACGAACACTATAATAAGTTTTGTGAGTGGGTGAAACCTTTATTTTTGCAAATTCCTTTGACTTATGCTATTAAACTGCCTCCTTATTCAAAGTATATGAAGGATATTGTCTCTAATAAAAGGAAGATCCCTAATGAGGAAATTTCTACTTTACTTGCTAATTATTCCTTTAATGGTAAGGTTCCAAAGAAACTTGGAGACCCAGGGATTCTAACTATTCCATGCTCTATTAAAAATAATTATGTTAGAACTGCCTTGTGTGATTTGGGAGCAGGAGTTAGCGTTATGCCTTTTCTCTCTACAAGAGACTTCAATTGGAGAAATGAATACCAACTGATATATCTTTGCAAATGGCTGATAAATCTACTACTATTACTGTTGGTATATGTGAGGATGTACATGTTCAAGTGGCTCATAATTTCTTGATATTAACTGACTTTGGTGTGCTTGAAATGTCTCAAGATGACAATATGTCTATTATTCTTGGGAGACCTTTTCTTAATACTGCAGGAGCTGTCATTAATTGTAATCAAGGAATGGTAACTTTTAATGTTAATGACAAGGAGCATATTGTCTATTTCCCCAAGAAGATTGATAAGTCATATTGCCTAAATTCAATTGAAAATATTGAGGGCATCCAAGTTGGAGAAATATATTGTCCCATACCACGAGAAAACTATGAAATTATTATGATTGGGACCATTGCTATCAAGGTTGAGGTAACATAATCATTTAGTGAAATGTAAAGTTTTGTGTCATATAAAATTGTTTTGGTAACAAGACCTGATCAACCTTGTTAACAAAGGGATTTTAATGAATAAAACAATGTTTTCACCATGATTATCTTTGCTTACTTTTATTTTACCATTTTAATTTTTGCTTTCACTTAGTTTACTTTTCTATTACTAGTTGATTGCATATTAGAGTGTCTTAGAACTTCTGAAGTTTTAGTTCTGTTTTGTTATTGCATCATTCCAAAATTATCTTTCTGCCAGAAAACTATTCATCAATACCTGAAAATTAATAAAAAAAAGTGTCTAGAAAAATTCCAGAAAATTCATATTAAATTTTTACATCAAAAGAGGGACAGATAAGTACCTGGAGTGACCCAGGGGGGCCCACCAGTTAGGCACACCACCTGGTGGTGCAGCCACACCAGGGGCACGCCTGGCCATGGTGTGGGCCAACCCTAGCCCTCCACTTATTCTCCCTCCTGCCACTACCTTCTCTCTCCCGAGAAAACACAAGTTCTTTGCTCAAACCCGTGTTCTTTCTGTTCTTGCTCGCGATTTTCGATCTCCTTGCTCAGCCCACCTTTGCTGCTGAGATTTGGAGCATTTGATCTCGGGCATGTGACTCCTCCGCTTGTCCAAGTAGATTTGTGATTAGTGGATTATATCTTGAGTATTTTGCTACTGTAGGTGACAGGTTTTGTAAGCTTGCATGCTTGTTTAATGCTTAGATAAATTGTTTTGATGCATGTTTAGGCCTCTTACAAGTCCATATAAGTAGTTCCTTTCATTATGTAATCAATTTGCAATCACTTGTATGATGGTTGTCTAAAATTTTAGAAAAAGGAGAGATGAACAATCATACTTTTGGGGAAGTATTTGAAAGAGACACACCCAGGAGGGCAAGGCCTTCCAGATTCGCATCTAAATTTAGGCCATCATATAATGAGGATCTTATTGCACCGCGCTTTGGCAAAGAAGGAGATGAGGGAGATGCTCATCCATCCACCTTCCCTTGCTTTGCCTTTTTGTAAGCTGCAGGGATCCTTGATGATTTCCTACTTCTTGTTTAGAGGGTTGGTCTAACCACTTACATGCAGGATGAGAGTGAGAAATATGCCGTGCTCACCAAAACTTTCGTTGAAAGTTTCACTTTCACTAACACCCCCTATAGGTCAACTGTTTCGTTTAAAATTTATAATATGCCTATTACCAGGCCATTGGAAAGATTTTGCAGCATTATAGGCATAGGCATGACTAGGACAGTGAAGAAGATCCAGGGTCGACCCGCTGATTTGCTGGAGCTCTACCGAAGTGTAACAAATGACGATGACCGCACAGCTCAGCGCGGGAAGATAAGGAATATTCAACTCCCAGCTCTTAGATATTTTTATTATTATCTTGCCACTAGCATTCTTGGTAGGGAGAACACTAGCAATATTTCTAATTATCATTTAGCTTTTCTTACTGCTGCTCTTAATAATGAAACAAAGTATAATCTTGGTTCTCTCATTGCCCGCTGCTTAGCTGCTAGAGGACCCATTTATGGGGGCATTATTGCCACACGCATGGTTGCTGCCTTGGAACTTTCTGTTGATCCTAATGATAATGTGTTGACACCACAAAGGCTTGATCTTGCTGCTATGAAAACACATCACTTTGTTACTGCTAACTCTAGTATGGAGAGTTTAGTTTACAGGATGTTGTTTACTGACGGAGATGAGAGGGAAATTCCTTTGCCACAACCTACCTTGTTCAGTATTTGTAGGACGCCATGGTCGTGTTCCAAAGAGGAGGTGGACGAGCAGCTTCGCTTGCTTGGTTTCCACGGGCAGCACCAGGGGGATGTGTCCTCTTACGACTACTCCGCGCACTATGCTGGGGCATCCTCAAGCTCATATCAGGATGAAGGCACTTATTCGCCATATTATGGAGGCGCTCCTTCCTGGCTAGCTTGGGATTGATACCCACTTAGGCCAAAAGCCTAAGCTTGGGAGGAGGTATACCGACATCACACTCATTTACATATCATGTTCAGTCGGTACTTTGCATATCCATGTTTCGCTTTCTTTTAGTTTTTGTTCTTGCTTTATTTTTGCTTTCCAAAACACAAAAAGACCAAAAATATTTTCGTTATTTCTCTTTGTTTACTTCTTTATCTCTTAGCCTTGGTTTGCTTCATCCCTTTCATCTTTGTTTTTATTATTCAAAAAACCCAAAAAGATTCCACTTTGCTTGTTCTTCCCTTCGGTTCTTGCCTTTAAAATCAAAAACCCAAAAATATTTTTTGTTCTTCTCTGGTTTTGTAAAGTTTGTTGCAGGGTTCAGTGGTCCTCAGTGACTCCTTGGAGTTTGGTTTTATCTTATTATTCAAGTCACACAAGTGAAAGGCAACGATGATTTATGACAACTCGAGGTGTGGTAAGAGGCTGGTATGAACTCTATTTGTTTTCATTTTTGTACATATACTCATAATTGTGAGCATGCTTAGTCTGTTTATGTAAGGTGTATGTTATTTAATGGATGCTTAGTAGTTCTTGCCCTCTTATGATCAGTTCCAATCCATTAATAGTTTGTAACTTGTCATGTAAATGTTTGCTTGCATTGTTCTATTCATAACTTGGTATGACATTGTGGTATGCTCCTCTGAATGTTTTATTTGAATCGACTTGGCACATGCTCACGCATGCATATGACTAAACAAAAAGTTAGTTAAGCCTCGATGATTCATTCTGCCTCAGAGTTCTTGTGTCACTTTTATGCCACTATTAATTTTGTTTTGTCGCAAGCATGATTATGACAGTTACTGCTCTCTCGATTGTCGCTCCCTTTCTATTGCTAGCCTTCACTTGCATTGAGTATAAGCTTTACTCTTGCATCAAACTCCCCAAAACCAAAGTTGTCAAAAAGAGTTCACCATGTCTACCTATTAGCATCATTGTTATTCCTTGCATATTTATTATGCTTTGTTTTTCTTCCAATAAAAATGTTTGCTTGTTATGAGAAAATTAGTTAGTAAAGCTCTCACATACTTGATGGAACACTTTATTTTCTTGCACTTAATAAACCTGAACCATTGTGTCCATCTATGATGCGTATATGCTTGCTCTTTATAAGCTGTGAATTAGCAGAACCATGTTACCATGGGGAACGCTTTCAACATTGCACATTGCTTGCTCTTTATAAGCTGTGAATTAGCAGAACCATGTTACCATGGGGAACGCTTTCAACATTGCACATTATTTAGTAGATATCATGTTCTTTTGCTTATGGATCCCGGTGGTGTGAAATAAAAGGGGAGGTTGTAAGCTCATGGAGTTTGTATATGTGCTATATAAACACCTGGGCGGCTAGCCTAAGCCATGCCTAATCATGGTGGAAACTTGCAGCATAACCATAGTGAGAAATCTGTGAAGCATCCTCAATAAAAACCTATGCAAATAGCAAATAAAAAGATCGATAAGATGCTCATTGTCTATTGCCTTGTCATTTTGGTATGGGATAGCTCCTGTATCATGGGGCAAGGGGTACCCTGTTGGCGGTTCTCTATGATACACATGTACTTACAATGACAAGAACTTACTCATGACTAAATTTGAGTAGCATGAGGTCCGGTACTCGTAAGCAAGGGGCATGAGATTTTCAACTTATAACTTGTCAAGCATATCCTCATATTTGTGTCTCATTAACCTTAATCACCTCAAGATGCTTATGATAGGGTCAATGAGAGCTCAAAGCTAATGAGTACCATACTTTCAACATTTGGGAGCCCTTCAAATTTTTAAATCTTTTCTTTTACTTTTATGTTGAGTCACCATTTATCTTTGAGCACCTTCCTGAGAGCATAGCTGTCATTCTTAGTGTAATGTGCTTGTCCTAGAACACGGTTAATCATGACATAACTTTGACACTTGTATCTTTCATATGTTTATTTCTAGTCTTCACTTAAACTTTAGAGGTGCCTTGGCATTTATGTTTTGCTCCAAAGAAAGGCAAGCGAGACACCATTTTATCATATCTTGGTATGAGCACTGCAATCCTGCATATGCTTATGTGTCATGTTGCTTATTATTATTGAGTTGGAATCTCTTTATAGTTTGCATGACTACTGGGTAAACTTATTTACATACTCTTTATTATGAATTACCTAAGTATTTGATCATATGCTGAGAATATATACATTTTATGAAGCAAATGTGTTCGTGAAAGTTTCTTTTATCGCACTCAGTTTTCAACTAAATTGCTTGAGGGCAAGCAATAAGCTAAGCTTGGGGGGAGTTGATATGTCCAAAACGTATCTACTTTCCCGAACACTTTTGCTATTATTTCTTCTCTAATTTGTGTGACTTGGATACAACTAATGCGGACTAACGCTGTTTTCAGCAGAATTGCTTTGGTGTCTCGTTTTTGTGCAGGAAATCAACTTTCAGGAAAAATCCTGGAAAATATCGCAAAATTCCTATTTTACTAGAAGACTCATGGAGCCAGAAGAGGAGACGAAGAAGGGCCACGAGGGGCCCACACCACCTGGTCGCGCGGGCCAGGCCAGGTCGCGCCAGGGGGTGGTGTGGCCGCCTCGAACTCCGCCTCGACCTCTCCTTTCGCCTATAAAAGCCCTCTGACCTAAAATTAGCGGGGGGGTCGACGTTTTTCTAGATAGAGTTCCGCTGCGCGCCACCACCAGAAACCGCGATTCGGAACTAGAAACTTCGTTTTGGCACACTGCCGGGACGGGGAATTGGAGGAGATCATCGCCATCATCATCACCATCGCTTCTCCATCAACCATCCATGAGTGAGTAATCCCCCGTTGTAGGCTATGGGGATTGTAGGGATTGTATGAGATTGTTCATGTAATTGCATCAGATTGTTAGGGCATGGTGCCTAGTATCTATTGTTAGTGTTTTTTGACATTGTTGCAACTTGTTATGCTTAATGCTTAATTCTTGTCACTGGGGCCCGAGTGCCAAGATTTCAGATCTGAACATGTTATTGATTCATGAGGATATTATTGTTTATGATCTTACCTGCAAGTTGTATACATATATTATTGTCCGGAACCAAAGGCCCCGAAGAGACAATAATCGGGATAACCGGAGGGAATGGCTATGATATGAGGATCACGTATGTTCATGGAGTGTTAATGCTTTGCTCCGGTGCTCTATTAAAAGGAGCACCTTAATTGCTAGTAGATTCCCTAGAGGCCCCGCTGCAGCAGGCTGGCAGGACAAAAGATGTTGTGCAAGTTCTCATTACGAGCATGTATGACTATATATGGAACACATGCCTATGATTATTTAGTACTTGGATGCTTTATCTTATTTATCTGCAAATGTTCTATATCTTGATTGTTACATGAATTGTCTTGTCCATGCAACGCCCGTCCATCTATCCCTATGCCTACCGCGCTTTAATCATACTGTTTACTACAATTGTTACTAGTGTTTTTACTTTTACTACTGATTTTACTTTGCTATTGCTATTACAACACTGTTGCTACTGATAAACTACTGCGAGCAAGATTGTTTCCAGGTGCAGCTAAATTGACAACTCCGTTGTTAAGGCTTATAAATATTCTTTGGCTCCCCTTGTGTCGAATCAATAAATTGGGTTTTACTTCCCTCGAAGACTATTGCGGTCCCCTATACTTGTGGGTCATCATGATGTCACTGTTAATCCCAAGAAAATCCCTCACATACATCCGTACTACCCCTTCTGTCACTGGGGTTCCCAACCTTCAGATCAGTCATCACTCATACTCCCTATACCTGGCTCAACCCTCCGGGTCTTGGGTACCTGACAAGTCCTTGGATGGAGGCAAGAGAGGATACAATAATCATCATGTCATACAAACTAATACACGATCCCATCTATGATAATTCACATGCACGATTGCTACATGGCTAGGCCGAAGCCCTTAGCCCAAGGAGGATTACTCACACATAGAGATGAGATCAGCAATCATAAACATTGTAATAAAAATCATGAGATTGATAGCAATAGTCTTACAATGTCGCCAATCGGAGAAGATATCTACTATTACAAGTGGTGGAGTATGTCTATGGAGATGGAGAAGGGTTTGGAGATCTGGAGGCGACTGGTGATCTGTGGCAGGACATATGGATGGTGCGTCTCTTCCGGGTCTGGCGAACTCTCTTTTCTCGTTGTCCGAGGCTTCTTTATATAGGGGTCCCTTCACGAAAGTTGTTCTGTTTGACCTAACGGTGGCGCCGCCAACTATACGACCGGAGCTATACGGTCAGAATTTTTGCTTCGGCCGTATAGTTGGTTGTTATGGCGTCTGCCTCCGAAGTAAGGCTCCTGGTTTCTTCTGGTAGTTGGAAATCTCGTATCTTTGACTTTAATGTAGTGATTCCCTCCTTTAAACGAAATTATCTATACAGGTGATGACCCACAAGTATAGGGGGTATATCACAGTATTTTTGATAAGTAAGAGTGTCGAACCCAACGAGGAGCAGAAGGTGCTGGCTAGCGGTATGGATCAGGAATTCTCTGCAAATACTTAGCAAATGGATTTTTAGGGGTTTTTGATAAACCAAGTAAACAAAGTACGAGTAAACAAAAGACAGTAGGAATAAATGCAGCAAGTAGCCCAATCCTTTATGCAGCAAAGGACAAGCCAGTTGTATTACTTAAGATGACCAAACATTCTCGAGGACACATGGGAAGACTGTCAAGTGCTTTCGCTTCATATAGTTGATTAATCTTTTTTAGCTTGCTAAGTGTTGTGTGGATGAACCTGTGCTAATGTACCGACCTTCCTGACTAATACATACTTGTGATTATACCCCTTACAAACATCCGTAAGTACAAGAATGTAATTAAGGTAGAAACCTAACCACAGCTTTAAACTCTAAGACCCTTACGTCCCTTGTGCAATGGTTTCCTAACGGGGGTTCAGGTTTCTGTCACTCAGGCAACCCCTACGATTAGTAGCCAAATACACAATGCATTCCCCTAGGCCCATATAGGTGAAGTGTCATGTAGTCGACGTTCACATGATACCACTAGAAGAAGTACACCACAACTTAAATATCAAACTATTGAATCTTTCTCAACACAATTCCACTACTAACAACATGACTTCTCCCATGTCCTCAAGAACAAAACGAACTACTCACAAGACATCATATGGATCATGATCAGAGATGGAATAATGATGTATAACAATCTGAACATAAACAATAATTCAATGGTTCCACTCAATAGCATCAACTACAAAGAGTAATCAACACCGGGAAAGTTTCCCCTAAGAACTAATGCAAGATTCAACCCAGTTGTTACAGCAATATGGAGATGGTGATGATGGTGTTGATGGTGATGATGGTGGTGATGATGGTGATGATGATCCCGATGAAGCCTAGCTTGATGGTGGTGTTGATGGCGACGATCTGGGAAGGAATTCCCCCGGCAAAAAATTGTCTTTCGGAGAGATCTTTCTCTCTTGATGTTTTCCGCCCCGTAGAGGCGGCAGAATCTTTATATGGTCACTCCCCGAGTCTGAGGGTTTTGGGAGGAATATATACGCCAGAGGGGAGAGCTAGAGGTGGGCCAGGGAGGCCACGCCACCTTGTGGCGCAGCTTAGGGTGGCCCGCGCCAGGGGGTGGTGTGGCCCCCCTGTGGCCCATCTCTACTCCCTCTTCTGGCAGCCTTCGTCTTCTGGAAAAATAGGATTTTCCATATATTTTCCCGGATTTTATGATCTTCGTGAATTTTGCCTCCAAATAGCACCTTTTCCATCAGAATCCTGACTGCAGCGGTCCATGCTCCAAAAGTCATCAACCATGCAAAAACAGATGAAATAACATAAGTATCACCTCTCAATACGAAATATATCAATGAATAACTGTGAATTATGACATAGAATAGTGATGCAAAATGGACGTATCAACTCCCCCCAAGCTTAGACTTCGCTTGTCCTCAAGCAAAACTGAGCTCAATAAACATGACCTCAAGTTTATGGAGTGAAGAGTCGATAAAAGAATACGGATAAGAAGCATCACATTCATCAATATATAGATCATAATAGAAGACAACTCACTATTATGTAACTTAACTTGCAATAAGTAAAGGAAACACAATAAATATACATAAAGTAAATCATAATTGGTAATGGCAAACTTAGCTCTTGGTCGAAGAATAGTTGATACTTTGCTGGAGTTCACAAATAACTGGTTTTCAATGATAGCTTTCAAAGTAGTAATCACCAAGATAAGAGCAATGTGCAAAACAAGGAACATAAGAAACATGATTGAATAAATCATCATATGAATGAATGAAACACAACAACTCAAAATACTTGCTGAGATAGAAAGGAATAGGTTTACTAACTCAACTGAAAAGTAAAAGAAAGGCCTTTCACAGAGGGAAGCAGGGATTTCAAGTTTCAAAAAGAGCTCCCAAAAATTATGATACTTACTAGCTTTCAGCTCTCATTGCCCCTATCATAGGCATCTTTAGGTGATTAAGGTTAAAGTGATCAAATATGAGGATATGCTTCACAAGTTGTAAATTGCGAATCTCATGTCCCTTGAATACGAGGGCCGCTCCTCATGCTACTCAAGTTTAGTCACCGGTAAGTTCTTGTCATTGTAAGCATATGTGTATCATAGAGAACCGCCAACGGGGTACCCCTTGCCCGATGATACGGAAGAATCCCCATATCAAAATGACAAGGCAAGCAGACAACAAGTATCTCAGCAATCTTCTTATTTACCATGGGAATATGGTGCTTTTTTCCCTCTTTCCTCTTTTCATAATATCTCTTTTTTTCTCTTTTTCTCAATCTCTATCTCTTTTTTTTATAAGAAGAATGCTTCCTAGATACTCATTATGGTTACGCTGCAGGTTTCCACCATGTCAGCATGGATTAGACCAGCGGCCCAGGCGTTTCTCTAACACACATGCATAACTCCATGGACTTACAAGATCCCCTTTCATTTCACACCGACGACATCCATAGACAAAAGAACATGATATCAACTAGGTACAAAGTACAAGTGCAATGTTGAAAGTGTTCCCCATGACAGCATGGTTCTGCTAATTCACAACTTACAAAGCGCAAGCATATACGCAACATAGGTGAGCACAATGGTTCAAGTTTATTAAATGCAAGAAAGTAAAGTGTGCCATCAAGTTCGTGAGAGATTTAATCACTACTTTTCACATAACAAGTTTAATTTGGGAGGTAGATAAAACAAGAATTTACTTGGAATAGCAATAATGCTAATAGGTAGGTATGGTGGACACAAATGGCATAGGTTTTGGTTTTGAGGATTGGATGCACGAGAAGTAATCCCTCTCAGTACAGGTTTTTGGCTAGCAAGGCTGGGTAGCAAGTATAAGAGTCGAAGGAAACAAACAAACATACAAGTGATAAAAACAAACATGCAATCTTCCTTGGAAGCACAAAAGATCTTAACTAGAGAATACTAGACTTATGAGCAAATCAAGAAAGAAAGATGATGAAATTATTTTTCTGTAGAGTACTTTTATCTTTTTCATTCAACTCTCAAAAATAGTGTTGCTACTGACCGAACCAGGTTTGCCAAAACCAACAAAATTAACTCAATGATCCCAAAGTGATACAAATACTAACAAGAAGATCAATCATATAACCATGAATTGAAAACTAATATAAGCTATGCAAAGAGTAAATGATAGAACTTCTCATTAATATTCCATAACGGCAACTCACACCAAGGGATACATATCTAACGAGAGAGGGGGCACTTCCATAATGCAAACCATCCTACATGATAACTTATCTATTTATGATATGACTCTACTAAAAAGGTAAAAAGATAGAAGATAGTGATGTGATACCACGGCACTCCCCCAAGCTTGGAACAAACCAAGGGGATGCCAAATCTGATGACGAATTACTCCTTCGGTAGTGGTGATATCTTCTTGATGGGCTCTTTGATCAGTTTCCCCAAGTCCTCAATCTCGAAGGTGAGAGTACGAATCAACTCCAAGTTGTGCTCGATGCGGTGCATGATCATGTCAGATTGTGGATCCCAGCTCTTGTGATTCTTTTTCCACTCTTCCTTCTTGGCGTGGAGCTAAACAGTGACACGGAGGTTTTCCTCCAGTTGACATCCGTGCAGTCCTCCTGACCCTGCCAGATCTTGCCAACACTCCAATGCTTGCAATGGTAGTGCTGGTGTGAGGATGTTGGCCTTGCTTTGCATCCTCTCCATCTTCACTCTTGATCTCTTTCTCCTGCCCAGGGTCTTGGAGATCTTCCTCCATAGGCTCCTTTCCTTTATCCTTGGCGGATACCATTGTGCTTCAAAGATAGTTCCTGGCAGAAACAGATCGAACAAAAACATGACAAAAACACGATATACGAACATCGGGAGATCTGGGGGATTATATATTACGAAGTTTCACAGCAAAAGGAAGGTACTGGGAGAAAACGGGTAGGAGACGGAGTCCGGAGTGGCCACACCACCTGGTGGTGCGGCCAGGGGTGGGACCACGCCATAGGGTGGTGTGAGCCACCCTGGCTCCGTTTCCATCCCTCTTTCGCTTCGTAGCTTTCCTTATTGACTAAAAATTGCAAAAATATAATTGGATAGTATTTTCGCGGAACTTTTCTTACCAGAACTGTTACCTATTTGAAAACGGACTCTGCAGGTCTCTGAATTTGATCCTTGATAATTTTTTCCGGGGTTATAACTTGAAAGGCATCAACATCTTCATTGTAAGAATTGATGGCTCTGTGTATGGCGCCAGAAAAATGCTAGAGCGGTGTTGATGTAGAGCTCATTGGGAACCCCAAGAGGAAGGTATGATGAGCACAGGACAAGTTTCCTCGAGATGAAACCAAGGTTTAATCGAACCAAGAGGAGCAAGGAAACACCCCAAAGGAGTTACTAGCTGAGCTTTGGCGACTACCGGTGCTAGTAGCAACGTGGAGACCTGCACAACACAACCACAGAACTTTGTCCCCAACTTGCGATGAGGTTGTCAATCTCACCGTGTTTTGTGGAAAACAAAGGATTAAACGTATCGAATGGAAAGAAGTAAAAGTTTGCAGAAAGTAGACACAAAATAGTAAAATATTGTAGATTGTATGTAAAAGACAAGGACCGGGATCCATAGTTCACTAGAGGTGGCTCTCCTTAAGATAGATAACATGTTGGGTGAACAAATTACAGCGGGGCAATTGATAAACATCGAGAAAGCAATACCTGCATATACTAATCATCTTGACTCCTTTGAGATTCGATTGGGCATTACAACATTATACATAGACCGACATCCAACTGCATCTATGACTAATAATCTAGCTTCAGGTTATCATCCGAACCCCCTCCAGTATTAAGTTGCAAGCAACAGATTATTGCTTTACGAACTACGTGTAAAGTAAACAATATGATTGTTCTATGAACAAAGGATAGTTGTTTTCTCCCTAGTAGCAACAACACATCTAGTACCTTAGAGATTTATGTCACTTCCCCAGATTACCAGAGGCATGAACCCACTATTGAGCATAAATACTAACTCTTGGAGTTGCTAGCATCTACTTGGCCAAGATAGCTACTAACAACGGAAAGCATGCAAGATCACAAATAACAAAGACATGATAGAATCAATAATCAATCTAAAATAGCATCTCAATATCCATCGGATCCCCGCAAACACAACATGCAGAATTACAAATAGATGATCTTGATCATGAATGGAGCTCACAAGATCTAGACATGAAAGCACAAAGGAGGAGAACCAGCCATCTAGCTACTACATGGATCCGTAGTCCAAGGATGAACTACTCACGCATCACACCGGAGGCTTGCATGGTGATGAAGAAGGCCTCCAGGGTGAATTCCCCTCTCTAGCAGGGTGCTGGGAAGAGCTTCAGATCCCTCCCGATCTAGGGATGGAGATGACGGTGGCTACAGTCTCTTTCGTGGATTTTTGATCGGGTACTTAGGGTTTACATCCCGAGGGCATCCTATAGACAGAAGGGGAGACCGAGGGGGTGCCAGGGGCCAACACACCACCCCCTGGCGTGGGCCCAGCCTGGCCGCGTGGCTAGGTGGTGTGGTCGGCCTCTGGCCCCTCTCCGTCTCGTATTCTGGCACTTGATGACTTTCGAAAAATTAGGCACTTTGGCTTTTGTCCCGTCCAATTCCGAGAATATTCATTTTCTGACTTTCCTGGAACCAAAAACAGCAGAAAACAGGCAGCTGGCACTGTGGCTCTTGTTAATAGGTTAGTCCAAGAAATCATATGAAAAGTACTCCAAAGTGTGGACAAAACACAAGAAAGTGGATAAAACCAAGCATGGAACATCAAAAATTATAGATACATTTGCAATGTATCAACATCCCCAAGCTTAACTCCTGCTTGTCCTCGAGTAGGTAAGTGATAAAAAGAAAGAATAATTTTTGAGGTGACATGCACCATCAAAGACTTGATCAAAGTATTTGCAAAACATTCAAAGCTGGGATCATAGTACTTCAATCATAACATGAAAGACAAAGTTCTAGCAATAAGAAAAGAAACTATGATGCAACATGAAAAGGCACAGACAAAAGATTCATGAATAACAAGGCTATGCAAGACGTTTGTTTGTTTCACATAAAGAAAATATGGCATAATAGTATTCAGCTTGTCCCTCATAGAGTAGCAAATATAAATGCGTAGAACACCTTCAAAGTTCATAAGAGTGACTAGATACAATAGTTTTCAACAAGCAATATCAAGTTATGCATCAATTAACTAGTCTTGCGACAATGCACATAGAACTAAGAATGGCCACTGTGCTCTCAAAGTATGTGCATAAAGGTAGAAGGTGGAGACTCAATATAATGGTGGAAGAAAGGCCATTTGTAAAAGGAAGTAGGGATTCAAGTCTCATAAAGAGCTTCCAAAAATTATGGTACTTATATCTTTTAGCTCTCATTGCCCCTATCATAAGCATCTTGAAGTGATTAAGGTTAAAGTGAACAAACTATGGTGTACATGCTTGACAAAGTATAAGTTAGAAATCTCATGTCCCTTGAATACGAGGGCCGCTCCTCATGCTACTCAAGTTTAGTCACCGGTAAGTTCTTGTCGTCGTAAGTACATGTGTATCATAGAGAGCCGCCAACGGGGTACCCCTTGCCCGATGATACGGAAGAATCCCCATATCAAAATGACAAGGCAAGCAGACAACGAGCATCTCAGCAATCTTATTATTTACCATGGGAATATGGTGCTTTTTTATCTCTTTCCTCTTTTCATAATCTCTTTTTTTCTCTTTCTTTTTCTCAATATAGGACTCTTTTTTTATAACAAGAATGCTTCATAGACAACTCATTATGGTTACGCTGTAGTTTCCACCATGTCAGCATGGATTAGACCAGCGACCCAGGCATTTTTCTAACACATATACATAACTCCATGGACTTACAAGCTCCCCTTTAATTTCACACTAACAACATCCATATACAAAATAGCATGATATCAACTAGGTACAAGTACCAAGTGCAATGTTGAAAGCGTTCCCCATGAAAGCATGGTTCTGCTAATTCCCAACAAATAAGTGCAAGCATATACAACATAGACGACACAATGGTTCAAGTTTATTAAGGGCAAGTAAAGTAAAGTGTGTCGTCAAGTTCATGAGAGCTTTAATCACTAGTTTTCTCATAACAAGTTTAATTTGGAAGGTAAACAAAAGCATGAATATACTTGGAATAGCATAAGCTAATAGGTAGGTATGGTGGACTCTTTGGAATAACTTGGTTTAGGGAGTTGGATGCATGAGTGGAACTCATACTTGGTTGTGGAAGCTAGCAAAAGACTAGGAGCGATAAACTAAGAGAGCAATAATGGTCGTAATCATGCAGCGCGACAAAACATCATAGATCAAAGCATAAAGTGATACTACAAGTTGAAAACTAAAGGATCATAAAGGCTATGGTGACCTGAGATAGTCATAACATGGTGTGAGCATGCGCCAAGTCAACCCAAATAAAGCATCAAAGGAGAATACCACTATACTATGCTTTAATATCCTAAAACAACGCATGATTCATCCAAGGCACATTAAGCAATCTCAATTTTTTATAACAAGTCATGCTACAACAAAGAATACTAAGCATAAAGCCAAAACAATATCAAGCATGGCTTGACAAAGCATAGGCCACAGTCAAAAACGAGCTCTTTTTACCACATAAGCATGAACTTTCCTACTCTTTTCCAAACCAAACCGAACTATTTGAAAACCAGTGCATGAAAGAGGGGGTCCAACCAATTTATTCAGCAAACTAAGCAAACCAAAGCAAATGAAAAACCAAAACGAAAACGAAAAAGAAGACGCTCCAAGAAAAACACAAATGTGCATGAAACAATAAAAATGAAGCGTTTGGAAGGAACCTGGGATTTTTATTGATGAAGAAGGGGATGCCTTGGGCATCCCCAAGCTTTGACGCTTGTAATTCTTGGATATTTCTTGCGTTGACACGCGTAGCATCCCCAAGCTTGAGCTTTAGTCATCCTTCATCTCATTACTCATTCCTTCCATACACCTGAAAATTTTCCTTCATACAAAACTTCACACAATCTTTATTAGCAATATTAGTGCACTCAAGATAATAGGTCTTAAGGTTCAGTTCTAACACCAAATAAACTTCCATTAGAACACTAGATACTGTAGCAGTTCCCTCAAAAAGCTCAATTCCCCAAAAGAACTCAAAAAGGAACCAACAAGAAGCAAATGCAGAAAATGGCAGAAATCTGTCAAAACAGACCAGCAGGTAAAGGCAAAATTTTTCGAAGACCTTATGTTGCTCAAATCAAAAAGTGTTGAACTAACTAAAGTTATATAACAACCTGGGGCAGAAGCACAAAAATTCACGCCTCAAAAAGGCGTTCATAGATTTTACACGAATTTTTACGGTGAAGCACAGAAATCTGTTTTGGGACAGCAACTTTTCCAATCATTACTTCTCTCTCATTAGAGGTTACTGTTGGCACAAAATGCAAATAAAAAGGATAAGGAGAGGATATTACAGAGGTAATAACTTTCAATACTCATCTAAAACTTTTGGGTTATCTCCCAATAAGTACTTTTTTTAACGCCTTTAAGTTAGGCATGATAGTTTGAGAAGATGCTCACATAAAAGTATGAATTGAAGTAAAAGAGAGCATCAAGAAGCAAATTCAAAACACATTTAAGTTTAAACCACTTCCTATGCATAGGAATCTCGTATGCAAATAAATTCACAAAGAACAAAGTGACATGCATAGGAAGATGAAACGAGAATAACTTCAAAACTTTCAGCACATAGAGAGGTGTTTCAATACCATGAAAACTTCTACAACCATATTTTCCTCTCTCATAATAATTTTCAGTAGCCTCATGAATAAACTCAACAATATAACTATCACATAAAGCATGCTTTTCATGATCTACAAACACTAGAGCTTTATTATAAACATTTTCAAAAGAATCCTCAGGCACATGACATTTGTCCTCCTTTGGTAAGCATGGGGGACAATCAAATAATGTAAGGGGTAAAGAGTTACTCTCATTAGAAGGTAGGGATGGGTAGATACATTCTTCCTCCTCTTGATCATCACTCTCCTCCTCTTTTTCATCCAATGAGCTTCTAGTTTCAGCAATTTCTTCTTCCATAGGATCCTGCAAGGCATTAGTCTCTTGCATTGGTGGAGAGCATCTATTAAGATATTCAAGAATATAGCCATTTTCTACCTTGTAATTATCAAAGCAAAATTTAAGTATATCATAAACCTCATATTTATAAGGTGAATCATCAGTATTTTCAAGCAAACTAGCAAGTTCAAATGCACCCTTTCAAGCAATAAATTCTTCAATTTGTTCCACATCATAAAAGTCATAATTCCCTTTAACATAAGAAGATATGGTAACATTATCATTATACTCACATTGAAAAGGGAGGTGTTTATACCTCCTACAGCAACAAGATTTATCAAAGCAATAAGTAACATTATAAGTAGAGCACACGTTTATAGCAATGGTATACAATTTATCAATTTGTTCCCATAAATGTTTCCCTTTTTGTGACAAGCGGTGTTCCTTATAATAATATTTTTGTTCTTCCGTGAACCCACCTTGCCAATAAGATTCCGTTTCAAAGAAACCAACCATTGATAGAAAGCATGATAAAGCAAGACACTAACAAACCAACGAAAATAGCAACTAAAGTAGGAACTATTTTTTGTGTGTTTTTGAAATAAGAAAGCAAACAACTAAAACTATTTTTTTGTGTGTTTTTGAATAACAAAACAAGCAAACAAAGCAAAAAAAAACTAAGCAAAACCAAAATAACAAAGTAAAGAGATTGGTTATGAGGGACTGCCCTTGTGAAGATGTCCTTGACTCCCCGGCAATGGTGCCAAGAAAATGCTTGATGGCTCAATGCACGGCGCCCAGAAAAATGCTTGATGGCGGTGTTGATGTAGAGCTCGTTGGGAACCCCAAGAGGAAGGTATGATGAGCACAGCAGCAAGTTTCCCTCAGTTATGAAACCAAGGTTTAATCGAACCAGTAGGAGCAAGGAAACACCCCAAAGGTGTTACTAGCTGAGCCTTGGCAGGGCGCACTACCGGTGCTAGTAGCAACATGGAGACCTGCACAACACAACCACAGAACATTGTCCCCAACTTGCGATGAGGTTGTCGATCTCACCGTGTTTTGCGGAAAACAAAGGATTAAACGTATCGAATGGAAGGAAGTAAAAGTTTGCAGAAAGTAAACACAAAAGGTAAACAGTTTATAGATTGTATCTAAAAGAGAAGGACCGGGATCCATAGTTCACTAGAGGTGGCTCTCCTTAAGATAGATAACATGCTGGGTGAACAAATTACAGTGGGGCAATTGACAAACACCGAGAAAGCAATACCTGCATATACTAATCATCTTGACTCCTTTGAGACTTGATTGGGCATTACAACATTATACATAGACCGCCATCCAACTGCATCTATGACTAATAATCCACCTTCAGATTATCATCCGAACCCCCTCCAGTATTAAGTTGCAAGCAGAAGATTATTGCTTTACGAACTGCGTGTAAAGTAAACAATACGATTGTTCTATGAAGAAAGGATTGTTGTTTTCTCCCTAGTAGCAACAGCACATCTAGTACCTTAGAGATTTCTGTCACTTCCCCAGATTACCAGAGGCATGAACCCACTATCGAGCATAAATACTAACTCTTGGAGTTGCTAGCATCTACTTGGCCAAGATAGCTACTAACAACGGAAAGCATGCAAGATCACAAATAACAAAGACATGATAGACTCAATAATCAATCTGAAATAGCATCTCAATATCCATCGGATCCCCACAAACACAACATGCAGAATTACAAATAGATGATCTTGATCATGAACGGAGCTCACAAGATCTAGACATGAAAGCACAAAGGAGGAGAACCAGCCATCTAGCTACTACATGGATCCGTAGTCCAAGGATGAACTACTCACGCATCACACCGGAGACTTGCATGGTGATGAAGAAGGCCTCCAGGGTGAATTCCCCTCTCCGGCAGATTATCGGGAAGAGCTTCAGATCCCTCCCGATCTAGGGATGGAGATGATAGCGGCTAAAGACTCTTTCGTGGATTTTTGATCGGGTACTTAGGATTTACGTCCTGGGGGCATCTTATAGTTGGAAGGGGAGACCGAGGGGGTGCCAGGGGCCACCACACCACCCCCTGGCGCGGGCCCAGCCTGGCCACGGGGCCAGGTGGTGTGGCCGGCCTCTGGGCCCTCTTCGTCTCGTATTCTGGCACTTCATAACTTCCAGAAAAATAGGCACTTTGGCTTTTGTCCCGTCCAATTCCGAGAATATTCATTTTCTGACTTTCCTGGAACCAAAAACAGCAGAAAACAGGCAGCTGGCACTGTGGCTCTTGTTAATAGGTTAGTCCAAGAAATCATATGAAAAGTACTCCAAAGTGTGGACAAAACACAAGAAAGTGGATAAAACCAAGCATGGAACATCAAAAATTATAGATACATTTGAAATGTATCATCGCTCAATATAGTAGCAAATATAAATGCATAGGACACCTTCGAAGTTCATAAGAGTGACTAGATACAATAGTTTTCAACAAGCAATATCAAGTTATGCATCAATCAACTAGTCATGGGACAATGCACATAGAACTAAGAATGGCCACTATGCTCTCAAAGTAGGTGCATAAAGGTAGAAGGTGGAGACTCAATATAATGGTGGAAGAAAGGCCTTTATATAAAAAGGAAGTAGGGATTCAAGTCTCATAAAGAGCTTCCAAAAATTATGGTACTTATAGCTTTTAGCTCTCATTGCCCCTATCATAAGCATCTTGAAGTGATTAAGGTTAAAGTGAACAAACTATGGTGTACATGCTTGACGAAGTATAAGTTAGAAATCTCATGTCCCTTGTATACGAGGGTCGCTCCTCACGCTACTCAAGTTTAGTCACCGGTAAGTTCTTGTCATCGTAAGTACATGTGTATCATAGAGAACCGCCAACGGGGTACCCCTTGCCCGATGATACGGAAGAATCCCCATATCAAAATGACAAGGCAAGCAGACAACGAGCATCTCAGCAATCTTATTATTTACCATGGGAATATGGTGCTTTTTTCTCTCTTTCCTCTTTTCATATATCTTCTTTTTTTCTTTTTTTTCTTTTTTCTTTTTTTCTTTTTTCTCAATATAGGACTCTTTTTTTGTAAGAAGAATGCTTCATAGACAGCTCATTATGGTTACGCTGCAGGTTTCCACCATGTCAGCATGGATTAGACCAGCGGCCCAGGCATTTCTCTAACACATATACTAACTCCATGGACTTACAAGCTCCCCTTTCATTTCACACCGATGACATCCATATACAAATGAGCATGATATCAACTAGGTACAAGTACCAAGTGCAATGTTGAAAGCGTTCCCCATGACAGCATGGTTTTGCTAATTCCCAACAAATAAGTGCAAGCATATACAACATAGACGACACAATGGTTCAAGTTTATTAAGGGCAAGAAAATTAAAGTGTGCCATCAAGTTCGTGAGAGCTTTAATCACTAGTTTTCTCATAACAAGTTTAATTTGGAAGGTAAACAAAAGCATGAATATACTTGGAATAGCATAAGCTAACAGGTAGGTATGGTGGACTCTTTGGAATAACTTGGTTTAAGGAGTTGGATGCATGAGTGGAACTCATACTTGGTTGTGGAGGCTAGCAAAAGACTGGGAGCGACAAACTAAGAGAGCAATAATGGCCATAATCATGCAGAGCGACAAAACATCATTGATCAAAGCATAAAGTGATACTACAAGTTGAAAACTAAAGGATCATAAAGGCTATGGTGACTTGAGATAGTCATAACATGGTGTGAGCATGCGCCAAGTCAACCCAAATAAAGCATCAAAGGAGAATACCACTATACTATGCTTTAATATGCTAAAACAACGCATGATTCATCCAAGGCACATTAAGCAATCTCAATTGTTTATAACTAGTCATGCTACAACAAAGAATACTAAGCATAAAGCCAAAACAATATCAAGCATGGCATGACAAAGCATAGGCCACATTCAAAAACGGGCTCTTTTTACCACATAAGCATGAACTTTCCTACTCTTTTCCAAACCAAACCAAACCAAACTATTTGGAAACCAATGTATGAAAGAGGGGGTCCAACCAATTTATTCAGAAAACTAATAAAACCAAACAAACGAAAACCAAAGCGAAAACGAAAAAGAAGACGCTCCAAGAACAACACAACTGTGCATGAAACAATAAAAATGAAGCGTTTGGAAGAAACCTGGAATTTTTATTGATGAAGAAGGGGATGCCTTGGGCATCCCCAAGCTTTGACGCTTGTACTTCTTGGATATTTCGTGGGGTGACACGCGTGGCATCCCCAAGCTTGAGCTTTAGTCCATCCTTCATCTCATTACCCATTCCTTCCATACACCTGAAAATTTCCCTTCATACAAAACTTCACACAATCTTCATTAGCAACATTAGTGCACTCAAGATAAATAAGTCTTAAGGTTCAGTTCTAACACCAAATAAACTTCCATTAGAACACTAGCTACTGTAGCACTTCCCTCAAAAAGCTCAATTCCCCAAAAGAACTCAAAAAGGAACCAACAAGAAGCAAATGCAGAAAATGGCAGAAATCTGTCAAAACAGACCAGCAGGTAAAGACGAATTTTTTTGAAGACCTTCTGTTGCTCAAATCAAAAAAGTGTTGAACTAACGAAAGTTATATAACAAGCTGGGGCAGAAGAACAAAAATTCACGCCTCAAAAATACGTTCAGAGATTTTAAACGAATTTTTACGGTGAAGCACAGAAATCTGTTTCAGGACAGCAACTTTCCCAATCATTACTTCTCTCTCATTAGAGGTTACTCTTGGCACAAAAAGCAAATAAAAAGGATAAGGATAGGTTATTACAGAGGTAATAACTTCCAAGACTCATCTAAAACTTTTGGGTTATCTCCCAATAAGTACTTTTCTTTAACGCCTTTAAGTTAGGCATAAGAAGCAAGAAAGAATCAAGTGTTCTCAAATGAAGAAGCATTAAAACCAAATTTTGTTTTCATAGGAGAAGCAAAATAAATCTTCTCTCTCTTCTTAGGGAAGTGTTCTATACCTTTCTTGAGTGGGAGTTGATATTTAATGGTGCCTTCTTTCATATCAATAATGGCACCAACAGTTCTAAGAAAAGGTCTTCCCAAAGTAATAGGACAAGAAGCATTGCATTCAACATCCAAAACATAGAAATCAATAGGGATATAGGCATTGTTAACCATAATAAGAACATCATTAAGACTCCCCATGAGTTTCTTTTTAGCATTACCATTAAGTGGGACATTCAAATAACAATCTTCAAGTGGAGGCAAATCAAGCATATCATAAATCCTTCTAGGCATAATAGAAACACTACTATCAAGATCACATAAAGCTTTGAAATCAAAGTCATTCACTTTCATATTAATGATGGGTTCCCAACCATCTTCTTGTTTTATAGGAATAGAAGCTTTATGTTTCATCTTTTCTTCTTTAATCTTTATGAGAGCATCAGTAATGTGTTTTGTAAAGGCCATGTTCATAGCACTAGCATTAGGACTTTTAGCAAGCTTTTGTAGGAACTTAATAACTTCAGAGATGTTGCAACCATCGAGATCAAAATCAAATTTATCATCTAGAGTAGTAGAACTATTACTAGCCTCAACACTAGTGGTGGTAATAGTAGAAATACTAATGTTTCTAGCAATTTCATCTTCTCTTTCCCACTTAGCATGTAATTCAGCTAATAGTCTAACATTTTCATCAATTCTTACTTGTATAACATTAGTAGCTGCAAAGGGATTCTCATTAGTTTCAGGTTTAGCAGCCATTTTATTCAAAGAAGATTGAGCTTCAGCCAAAGATGCTATATTTCTTTCAGCATTAGAGAGTTTTTCCTCAATAGTTTTATTGAAAGCAGTTTGTTTACTAATAAACTCTTTAAGCATAACTTCAAGTTCAGAGGGAGCAGTCTTATTATTGTTGTAAGAATTTCCATAAGCATTACCATTGTTGGGAGGATATGTCTTATAATTGTTGTTACCGAAATTGTTCCTATAAGCATTATTACCATAAGCATTGTTGCCAAAATTATTATTTCTTATGAAGTTCACATCAACTTGCTCTTCTTGAGCAACTAAAGAAGCCAAAGGAACATTATTTGGATCAATATGGGCTTTCCCATTAACAAGCATAGACATAATAATATCAATCTTATCACTCAAGGAGGAGGTTTCCTCAACAGAATTTACCTTCTTACCTTGTGGAGCTCTCTCAGTATGCCATTCAGAATAATTAACCATCATATTGTCCAGGAGTTTTGTTGCAGCACCCAAAGTGATGGTCATAAAGGTACCTCCCGCAGCAGAATCCAATAGGTTCCTTGAAGGATAGTTCAATCCTGCATAAAAAGTTTGGATGATCATCCAAGCAGTCAGTCCATGAGTGGGACAATTTCTTATCAAAGATTTCATTCTTTCCCAAGCTTGAGCAACATGCTCATTATCTAGTTGTTTAAACTTCATTATTTCACTTCTCATAGATATAATCTTAGCAGGAGGATAGTATTTTCCAATGAAAGCATCTTTGCATTTAGTCCAAGAATCAATACTATTCCTAGTTAAGGAATTCAACCATTCTTTAGCTTTTCCTCTCAAAGAGAAAGGAAACAATTTTAGCTTAATAATATCACCATCTATATCCTTATGCTTTTGCATCTCACAAAGTTCAACAAAATTATTTAGATAGGAAGCAGCATCTTCATTACCAATACTAGAGAATTGTTCTCTCATAACAAGATTGAGCAAAGCAGGTTTTATCTCAAAGAAAGTAGCTTCAGGAACATGTGGAGCAATAGGTGTGCTCATAAAATCATTGTTGTTGGTGCTACTGAAGTCACACAACTTAGTGTTTTCAAGAGTAGTCATTTTTTTGTGTTTTCAAATAAGAAAGCAAACTAGTAAAACTATTTTTTTGTGTTTTTGATAAAGAAACAAGCAAAGAAAGCAAAAAGAAACTAAGCAAAACAAAAATAACAAAGTAAAGAGATTGGTTATGAGGGACTCCCCTTGTGAAGATGTCCTTGACTCCCCGGCAACGGCGCCAGAAAAATGCTTGATGGCTCTGTGTATGGCGCTAGAAAAATGCTGGAGCGGTGTTGATGTAGAGCTCGTTGGGAACCCCAAGAGGAAGGTATGATGAGCACAGCAGCAAGTTTCCCTCAGTATGAAACCAAGGTTTAATCGAACCAATAGGAGCAAGGAAACACCCCAAAGGTGTTACTAGCTGAGCTTTGGCAGGGCGCACTACCGGTGCTAGTAGCAACGTGGAGACCTGCACAACACAACCACAGAACTTTGTCCCCAACTTGCGATGAGGTTGTCAATCTCACCGTGTTTTGCGGAAAACAAAGCATTAAACGTATCGAATGGAAAGAAGTAAAAGTTTGCAGAAAGTAAACACAAAACAGTAAAAGATTGTAGATTGTATGTAAAAGACAAGGACCGAGATCCATAGTTCACTAGAGGTGGCTCTCCTTAAGATAGATAACATGCTGGGTGAACAAATTACAGCTGGGCAATTGACAAACATCGAGAAAGCAATACATGCATATACTAATCATCTTCACTCCTTTGAGATTCGATTGGGCATTACAACATTATACATAGACCGCCATCCAACTGCATCTATGACTAATAATCCACCTTCAGGTTATCATCCGAAACCCCTCCAGTATTAAGTTGCAAGCAGAAGATTATTGCTTTACGAACTGCGTGTAAAGTAAACAATACGATTGTTCTATGAACAAAGGATTGTTGTTTTCTCCCTAGTAGCAACAGCACATCTAGTACCTTAGAGATTTTTGTCACTTCCCCAGATTACCAGAGGCATGAACCCACTATCGAGCATAAATACTAACTCTTGGAGTTGCTAGCATCTACTTGGCCAAGATAGCTACTAACAACGGAAAGCATGCAAGATCACAAATAACAAAGACATGATAGACTCAATAATCAATCTGAAATAGCATCTCAATATCCATCGGATCCCCACAAACACAACATGCAGAATTACAAATAGATGATCTTGATCATGAACGGAGCTCACAAGATCTAGACATGAAAGCACAAAGGAGGAGAACCAGCCATCTAGCTACTACATGGATCCGTAGTCCAAGGATGAACTACTCACGCATCACACCGGAGACTTGCATGGTGATGAAGAAGGCCTCCAGGGTGAATTCCCCTCTCCGACAGATTATCGGGAAGAGCTTCAGATCCCTCCCGATCTAGGGATGGAGATGACGGTGGCTACAGACTCTTTCATGGAATTTTGATCGGGCCCTTAGGGTTTTTGTCCCGAGGGCATCTTATAGGCGGAAGGGGAGGCCGAGGGGGTGCCAGGGGCCACCACACCACCCCCTGGCGTGGGCCAAGCCGGGCCGCGCGGCCAGGTGGTGTGGCCGGCCTCTGGCCCCTCTTCGTCTCGTATTCTGGCATCTGATGACTTCCGGAAAAAATAGGCACTTTGGATTTTGTCCCGTCCAATTCTGAGAATATTCATTTTCTGACTTTCCTGGAACTAAAAACAGCAGAAAACAGGCAGCTGACACTGTGGCTCTTGTTAATAGGTTAGTCAAAGAAATCATATGAAAAGTACTCCAAAGTGTGGACAAACACAAGAAAGTGGATAAAGCCAAGCATGAAACATCAAAAATTATAGATACATTTGCAATGTATCAAGAATCTCCAGCAATATAGTGCTTGAGTCGCTGCCCATTCACTAGTGTAGTATTATCTTTTAAAGAAGAAATTTTTATTGCTCCTGAACGGTACACTTCTTCAATAATGAAAGGTCCTTCCCATTTTGACAGTAGCTTTCCTGCAAAAAATCTGAGACGGGACCTATACAATAGAACTTTCTCACCAACATGAAATTCTCTCTTAAGTATTCGCTTGTCATGCCATCTTTTAACTTTTTCCTTAAAGAGCCTAGCATTTTCATAGGCTTCACTCCTCCGTTCATCTAAGGAACTTAAGTCAAATAATATTTTCTCACCTGCGAGCTTACAATCTCTATTGAGTTCTTTAACTGCCCAGTAATCTTTGTGTTCTAATTCTAAAGGTAGGTGACGAGCTTTCCCATAAACCATTTTATAAGGAGACATCCCCATAGGGTTTTTGTAGGCAGTCCTATAAGCCCATAAAGCATCATTCAACTTTTTAGCCCAGTTTTTTCTAGACCTATTAACAGTCTTTTGCAAGATGGATTTACTTTCTCTATTTGATAACTCTACTTGCCCACTAGTTTGGGGGTGATAAGCTGAAGCAATTCTATGATTAACATCATATTTAGCAAGGGTCTTTCTAAAACCACCATGAATGAAATGAGAACCTCCATCAGTCATGAGATACCTAGGCACTCCAAGCCTAGGAAATATAACATCCTTAAGCATTTTTAGAGAAGTCTCCCCGTCAGCACTCTTCATAGGAATGGCTTCTACCCACTTAGTAACATAATCAACGGTAACAAGAATATGAGTATAACCTTTCGAGGGAGGAAAAGGACCCATAAAGTCAAATCCCTAGCAATCAAAGGGTTCAATAACTAGAGAGTAGTTCATAGGCATTTCATTGCGCCTAGAAATATTACCAACACGCTGACATTCATCACAAGATAAAACAAATTTTCTTGCATCTTTAAAAAGGGTAGGCCAGTAGAAACCTGATTGTAGCACCTTTTGCGCAGTTCTATCTCCTGCATGATGTCCTCCATAAGCACTACCATGACATTTACACAATATCTCCTTTTGTTCATATTCTGGAACACATCTTCGCATAATATCATCCACTCCTTCTTTATATAAGTGTGGGTCATCCCGAAAATAATGCCTCAAATCATAAAAGAACTTCCTTCTTTGCTGAGCTATAAAAGTTGGAGGCAAATACTTGGAGACAATAAAGTTAGCATAATCAGTGTACCAAGGGCTCCTTCGCGAGCTTACCCCTACTGCAGCCAACTTTTCATTTGGGAAACTATCATTAACAGGCATAGGGTCAAAAGAGATGTTTTCCAATCGAGATAAATTATCAGCTACAAGGTTTTTAGCACCTTTCCTATCTACTATATGTAGATCAAACTCTTGTAAAAGCAGCACCCATCTAATAAGCCTAGGCTTAGCGTCCTTCTTCGTCATAAGGTACTTAATAGCAGCATGATCAGTATGAATGGTGACTTTTGAGTCTATAATATAGGGTCTAAACTTATCACAAGCGAAGACGACGGCTAGGAATTCTTTTTCAGTAGTAGCATAATTCCTTTGAGCAGCGTCTAGAGTCTTACTAGCATAATGAATAACGTTTAGCTTTTTATCAATTCGTTGCCCAAGGACAGCACCTACAGCAAAATCACTAGCATCACACATTATTTCAAAGGGTAAACTCCAATCAGGTTGTTGAACGATAGGAGCTGTAGTTAAAGCCTTCTTAAGAGTTTCAAAAGCTTCCTTAAAATCATCATCAAAAACAAAGGGTATATCTTTTTGAAGAAGATTAGTGAGGGGTTTTTATATCCTAGAAAAATCTTTAATAAACCTTCTATAGAAACCAGCATGACCAAGGATACTACGAATACCTTTGATGTCTCTTGGACATGGCATTTTCTCAATTGCCTCAACCTTAGCTCTATCAACTTCTATGCCTCTTTCAGAAACCTTATGCCCAAGGACAATCCTTTCATTAACCATGAAGTGGCATTTCTCCCAATTAAGAACAAGATTAGTTTCTTCACACCTCTGCAAAACTTTATCAAGGTTGTGCAGACAATTATCAAAAGAAGTTCCATAGACAGAAAAGTCATCCATGAACACTTCCACAATTTCCTCACAAAAACCATGAAAGATAGCAGACATACATCTTTGAAAAGTAGCAGGAGCATTACATAAACCAAAAGGCATACGTCTATAAGCATAAGTTCCAGAAGGGCAGGTAAAAGTAGTTTTTTCTTGATCTTGTTGTTTAACAACAATTGGGAGAAACAAGAATAACCATCAAGAAAACAAAAATGGGTCTTTTTAGACAACCTTTCCAACATTTGATCAATAAAAGGAAGCGGGTAATGATCTTTCTTAGTAACTTTGTTGACTTTCCTAAAATCAATGCACATCATATAGCCTACTACTATTCTTTGGGGAATAAGCTCATCATTATCATTAGGAACAACGGTAATTCCTCCTTTTTTAGGAACACAATGAACATGACTAACCCATTCACTATCAGCAATAGGGTAAATAATACCATCATCAAGGAGTTTCAATACCTCATTTCTTACCACTTCCTTCATCTTAGGATTTAAACATCGTTGGTGATCTACTACCGGCTTTGCATCTGGTTCTATATTGATACAATGCTGACATATAGTAGGTGAAATCCCTTTTAAATCATCCAGAGTATAGCCCATAGCTCCTCGGTGTTTCTTAAAAACCTCCAATAACCTTTCTTCTTCCTTCCCTGAAAGTTTAGAGCTAATAATAACAGGATATATCTTTTTATCATCAATATAAGCATATTTAAAATCATCAGGGAGAGGTTATAGATCGAAGACCGGATCCTTTTTAGGTGGCAACATGGTACCCAAGTCTTCTATAGGCAAGTTATGCTTAAGCATCTTGGGTTGATGACGGAGAATCTCATCAATCTCATTCCTTTCTTCCATGAAGATCTCACTTTCGTGATCTTCCATAAATTGCTGCAAAGCATTGTTAGGAGCAAGAGAAATAGAAGAAAGTTGTTCAACTCTAAAATCCTCATTATGGGTTTCCTCTTCACAAGGTTCTTTAGTAAATTTCGAAAAAATAAACTCATAAGATTCCCCATCAAACTTAGTCAAGATTTTCTCCCTCTTGCAATCTATAATAGCTCCACAAGTACTCAAGAAAGGTCTACCAAAAATGATAGGATAAGTTTTACTAGCATCTGAACCAAGTACTAGAAAATCAGCAGGATACTTAATCTTACCACAAAGAACTTCCACATCTCGTACAATACCAATTGGAGAGATGGTCTCTCTATTAGCAAGGTGAATAACCACATCAATCTCTTCCAATTCGCAGGGACTGATTTCATGCATAATTTCTCTGTAAAGCTCATAAGGAATAGCACTGGAACTTGCACCAATATCACATAAACCATAATAGCAATGATCACCAATTCTAACGGAAAGCACAGGGACACTAGCCTTTTTAGTTCTATTAGGATGTGAAACAATATTAGAAGCATCTGTCATCGGATTGAGGACAAGTACGCCATGAGGGGGTCCTCGAGGCGTACGGAAGAGAGGGGTGTGAGACGTACGGTGTTCCGGGACGGTGAGCACACAAGTTTACCCAGGTTCGAATCCGCTGGCTTTGGACGGATCCTACTCCTGCTAGCAATCCAGTAATACGGCAGAGCCGGAATATGGGTTACAAGGGTTTCACCTGTGCGAGTTGAGATTGTAGACTATTGAGGTGTTTAGAGTGTTGCCCTAAAGGCTTTCCCTAGGGCGGCTTATATAGATATCCGGCCTAGGGTTTACAGGAGAGATCTATCCGGCTATGACTAAGAGTTGGTTACAGAGTACATCTTGAACTACAAGTAACAATATGGGCCTAAGTCGGTAAGTCTTCTAGGCCTTCCTGTAGCCGGATTGGACTCCGTCTTTCTCCCTGACTGGGCCGCCCGTGAAGCAAAGCTCTAACCCGAAGTGGGCCACCCTGGTCAGTGAGGAATTGTGAGGATACCCGGAAAGTATATCCCCAACAGCAGCCCCCGGAGGCCTCCAAGATCCAAAGTCGGATTTATCACCGCCTAGCTTGATCTTCGGCTTGTAGAATTTTGAAGGGTTCCTGAAACTTCACAACAAAAAATACAATCCGGGTCTTAAAAATAAGTCGTACCTATCAACAGGTTACTCGGATTTTCCAGCTTGACTTCAAACTAAGCCGGAATTTGGTCTATGACGCCACCTAACACAAGTCATGGTCAAGTCACGTCATCTGACAGACATCCTGTCAGCACGACCGTTGGTGGGTCCGTGTTTCGCGGAACCGAGGCACCGTTTCAATGCGTGCGTGGAGATCGAGGCGACGTAATCATTGCGTGGGTCCTTCCCAGTTCCTTCCATGATGCGTGGCGGTTACACTGTATCATTTGCACGAATCTTGGCGCGGTTAGGTGGATATAAGGGGTTAGGATTTTCTCCTTCTCTCTTCACCTGTTCCCTTGCCTTTTCCTCTCCTCCAAATCTCCCCCGCGCGCACAGAGCTCCTCCGTTTTCCCCCAAAAAACTCCCAGCGCCGCCTGATGGATCAGTGCACGGCGCCCAGAAAAATGCTTGATGGCGGTGTTGATGTAGAGCTCGTTGGGAATCCCAAGAGGAAGGTATGATGAGCACAGCAACAAGTTTCCCTCAGTTATGAAACCAAGGTTTAATCGAACCAGTAGGAGCAAGGAAACACCTCAAAGGTGTTACTAGCTGAGCTTTAGCAGGGCACACTACCGGTGCTAGTAGCAACATGGAGACCTGCACAACACAACCACAGAACTTTGTCCCCAACTTGCGATGAGGTTGTCAATCTCACCGTGTTTTGCGGAAAACAAAGGATTAAACGTATCGAATGGAAAGAAGTAAAAGTTTGCAGAAAGTAAACACAAAGCAGTAAAAGATTGTAGATTGTATGTAAAGAAAAGGACTAGGATCCATAGTTCACTAGAGGTGGCTCTCCTTAAGATAGATAACATGCTGGGTGAACAAATTACAGCGGGGCAATTGACAAACACCGAGAAAGCAATACATGCATATACTAACCATCATGACTCCTTTGAGACTTGATTGGGCATTACAACATAATACATAGACCGCCATCCAACTGCATCTATGACTAATAATCCACCTTCAGGTTATCATCCGAACCCCCTCTAGTATTAAGTTGCAAGCAACCGATTATTGCTTTACGAACTGCGTGTAAAGTAAACAATACAATTGTTCTATGAACAAAGGATCGTTGTTTTCTCCCTAGTAGCAACAACACATCTAGTACCTTAGAGATTTCTGTCACTTCCCAGTTACGGAGGCTTGAACCCACTATCGAGCATAAATACTAACTCTTGGAGTTGCTAGCATCTACTTGGCCAAGATAGCTACTAACAACGGAAAGCATGCAAGATCTCAAATAACAAAGACATGATAGAATCAATAATAAATCTGAAATAGCATCTCAATATCCATCGGATCCCCGCAAACACAACATGTATGGATTACAAATAGATGATCTTGATCATGAGCAGACTCACAAGATCTAAACATGAAAGCACAAAGGAGGAGAAACCAGCCATCTAGCTACTACATGGATCCGTAGTCCAAGGATGAAGTACTCACGCATCACACAGGAGGCTTGCATGGTGATGAAGAAGGCCTCGTGGTGAATTCCCCTATCCGGCAGGTCTTAGAAGATCTTCGATCCCTCCCGATCTAGGGATGGAGATGACTGACTCTGAACTCTTCATGGATTTTGATCGGTGCTTAGGGTTTTTGTCGAGGGAAACTTATAAGGCGGAAGGAGAGGCCGAGGGTGGGGTCGCGGACCACCCCTGGCCTGGGCCAAGCCTGCGTGGCCAGTGGTGTGGCCGCCCTAGCCCCTCTCCGCTAGATACGGCACTTGATCCCTTCCGGAAAAATAGGCACTTTGGCTTTTGTCCCGTCCAATTCCGAGAATATTCATTTTCTGACTTTCCTGGAACCAAAAACAGCAGAAAACAGGCAGCTGGCATTGTGGCTCTTGTTAATAGGTTAGTCCAAGAAATCATAATAAAAGTACTCCAAAGTTGGAACAAAACACAAGAAAGTGGATAAAACCAAGCATGGAACATCAACAATTATAGTTACATTTGCAATGTATCAACATCCCCAAGCTTAACTCCTGCTCGTCCTCGAGTAGGTAAGTGATAAAAAGAAATAATTTTTGAGGTGACATGCACCATCAAAGACTTGATCAAAGTGTTTGCAAAACATTCAAAGCTGGGATCATAGTACTTCAATCATAACCTGAAAGACAAAGTTCTAGCAATAAGCAAAGAAACTATGATGCAACATGAAAAGGCACAAACAAAAGATTCATGAATAACAATGCGTTGCAAGACGTTTGTTTGTTTCACATAAAGAAAACATAGCATCGAAGTATTCAGCTTGTCCCTCAATAGAGTAGCAAATATAAATGCATAGGACACCTTCGAAGTTCATAAGAGTGACTAGATACAGTAGTTTCAAACAAGCAATAACAAGTTATGCATCAATCAACTAGTCTTGGGACAATGCACATAGAACTAAGAATGACCACTATGCTCTCAAAGTAGGTGCATAAAGATAGAAGATGGAGACTCAATATAATGGTGGAAGAAAAGCCTTTTGTAAAAAGGAAGTAGGGATTCAAGTCTCATAAAGAGCTTCCAAAAATTATGGTACTTATAGCTTTCAGCTCTCATTGCCCCTATCATAAGCATCTTGAAGTGATTAAGGTTAAAGTGAACAAACTATGGTGTACATGCTTGTGAAGTATAAGTCGAAATCTCATGTCCCTTGTATACGAGGGCTCCTCATGCTACTCAAGTTTAGTCACCGTAAGTTCTTGTCATCGTAGTACATGTGTATCATTGAGAACCGTGTGGGTACCCCTTGCCCGATGATACGGAAGAATCCCCATATCAAAATGACAAGGCAAGCAAACAACGAGCATCTCAACATTCTTCTTATTTACCATGGGAATATGGTGCTTTTTTCTCGCTTTCCTCTTTTCATAGTATCTTTTCTTTTCTCTTTTTTTCTCAATATAGGACTCTTTTTTATAAGAAGAATGCTTCATAGACAGCTCATTATGGTTACGCTGCAGGTTTCCACCATGTCAGCATGGATTAGACCAGCGGTCCAGGCGTTTCTCTAACACATATACATAACTCCATGGACTTACAAGCTCCCCTTTCATTTCACACCGACGACATCCATATACAAAAGAGCATGATATCAACTAGGTACAAGTACCAAGTGCAATGTTGAAAGCGTTCCCCATGAAAGAATGGTTCTGCTAATTTCCAACAAATAAGTGCAAGCATATACAACATAGAAGACACAATGGTTCAAGTTTATTAAGGGCAAATAAAGTAAAGTGTGCCATCAAGTTCGTGAGAGCTTTAATCACTAGTTTTCTCATAACAAGTGGAAGGTAAACAAAAGCATGAATATACTTGGAATAGCATAAGCTAGTAGGTAGGTATGGTGGACTCTTTGGAATAACTTGGTTTAGGGAGTTGAATGCATGAGTGGAACTCATACTTTGTTGTGGAGGCTAGCAAAAGACTGGGAGCGACAAACTAAGAGAGCAATAATGGCCATAATCATGCAGAGCGACAAAACATCATTGATCAAAGCATAAAGTGAAAACTAAAGGATCATAAAGGCTATGGTGACTTTGGATAGTCATAACATGGTGTGAACATGCGCCAAGTCAGCCCAAATAAAGCATCAAAGGAGAATACCACTATACTGTGCTTTAATATGCTAAAACAACGCATGATTCATCCAAGGCACATTAAGCAATCTCAATTGTTTATAACAAGTCATGCTACAGCAAAGAATACTAAGCATAAAGCCTAAAACAATATCAAGCATGGCATGACAAAGGATAGGCCACAATCAAAAACGAGCTCTTTTTACCACAAAAGTATGAACTTTCCTACTCTTTTCCAAACCAAACAAAACTATTTGCAAACCAAAGTATGAAAGAGGGGGTCCAACCAACTTATTCAGAAAACTAAGCAAACCAAGCAAACTAAAACCCAAAATGAAAACGAAAAAGAAGACGCTCCAAGAAAAACACAACTGTGCATGAAACAATAAAAATGAAGCGTTTGGAAGAAACCTGGAATTTTTATTGATGAAGAAGGGGATGCCTTGGGCATCCCCAAGCTTTGATGCTTGTAATTCTTGGATATTTCTTGGGGTGACACGCGTGGCATCCTCAAGCTTTAGCTTTAGTCCATCCTTCATCTCATTATTCATTTCTTCCATAAACCTGAAATTTTTCCTTCATACAAAACTTCACACAATCTCATTAGCAACATTAGTGCACTTAAGATAAATAAGTCTCAAGGTTCAGTTCTAACACCAAATAAACTTCCATTAGAACACTAGATACTGTAGCACTTCCTTCAAAAAGCTCAATTCCCCAAAGGAACTCAAGAAGAAACCAACAAGAAGCAAATGCAGAAAATGGCAGAAATCTGTCAAAACAGACTAGCAGATAAAGACGAATTTTTTCGAAGACCTTATGTTGCTCAAATAAAAAATTGCTGAACTAACTAAAGTTAGATAACAACCTGGGGCAGAAGCACAAAAACTTACAGCTCAAACCGACGTACAGAGCTCTCTCAGAAATTTTTACGGTGAAGCACAGAAATCTGTTTCGGGACAGCAATTTTCCTAATCATTACTTCACTCTCATTAGAGGTTACTTGGTGAATGCCCATGCGTTGCTATGACACTTTTGACAATGTCATCTGGATATAAATTAAATACCCAACTATATGTTCCCCTTTGAAGTCAGAAACGATTGTATTCACCATTCCCCTTCTTTATCAAGACAAACCAGATTACAAACAATGTGAAAGTTAAAAACATCCGTTGGGCTTATCCAAGCTGCTCGAGTAGATAAACTCATAATCAAAAGAAATCAATGAGCTAGGATGATAATGCTTGCTAGGCATTGCCTTGGGATGGGGAAGTAAGCTCACGGGTGCCAGAAGAAATTAGTATTACACGTTTTACATAACTTAATATAATACCTAAGAGTTTTTCATGAATGCATTCAAGATGAAGAATAAATATACAAGCCATAGGATTACCACAAAATCTTTTGGTATGTTTCGACAAACGGAAGTGATGGAGTAATATCGTGTTTTCTCTAGAGTTGTACATATTCTAATTTTTTGACCAAACAACAACATTATGGGATAGATACAATTTTTGGTTAAACTTTCACCGGAAGCCACATGATCACATCCCATTATGGATTTATTTAACAAGTACCCGGAAGGGTTGTGGGGTTCTCCTCCGCCTAGTTTTCCTTGGGGTTTAAGAAGTGTCCGGTCATCAGAGTTTAAGAAGTGTTCGGTCATCAGAATTTTCTGCCTTCTCGTGTCAATGCAACGACTTAGGAGCCACGAATCGTCAACTTTCAACAGTCCAATCTGATTGCCACATTCTTCTTCTACACGTACTTGAGGGGGTTCAAATGTGCCGCCTACACGTAAGAAACATTCTTTTGTATGTAACGACAAGGAAAGTATGGGAAGATAAAATACAAAACATAGCACGTGAAATGAAGATATTAAAGGTAGAATTTAAGGATTAACTTAAGCATGTTTTATAAGTATCTGGACTCTATTATCATTTTCATGCTTTTTTTCCAATACAAATTCACTATAGCATTGAAGCACAAAAATGCATATTCATGAAACAACGAAAAAGTCTTGCCTATAGCAGATTTCCTGTTCTCATCCGACTTCAGTTTGATATATTATTAGCACATCCTGATTTGATCCATGCACAAGAAACTACATCTCCTAATAAAGATTCATAACCTAACACTCCAAAAGGATAAAACAGGGTTAGACCCCTTATATGAGGCAACCAAATTTAACCAAGACGATGATCATCTCTAATAATAGAGAGTACTTTTATTTTCTATACTAAAATTGAATGGATGACTAAATCCAAGTCTGTCCAGCGATGTGGCGATATAATATAATTAACACATTTCAGGCGACTAACTTTTGCATGATAAATCCAAGTTTGTCTAGCTAGCGAACCAGATTGTGTATTATTCATATAGCTGATGGCTACATTTCACTGTACTACAAAAATATGTCCAATGGTTTACCAACTGTAACTGTATTATTTTCAAGTAGCTCAGTAGTAGCCTTATACAGAAAAATTAGTAGCTCTAACTATATTTTTTTAACCTGACCAGATTGTGCATTATTCATACTGCGGATGGCTGGATTTTAGCCGTGATACTCAATGTAGTTTTAAATTAATACCTCGTTGAAAGAAGGTACCAAGTCGTCGAGTTGTGAGGGAAGTCAGACATACTCGCGACGTGAATTAGTAGGAAAATCACAGCAATAGCTAGTAACACCATATGAATACTTTGAACAGAGTGAGTGTTTGAAGATAGAGGATAGTTGATTAAAATAAGTAGGAACTTTGATTAATAATAAGTCAGGATTTACTTTATACCAACAACTCCCGTCTAATCCTTCTTGACTGCCTTTATCATGTAGTCAGATTTTCGGTCCTCGCTGAACAACAACGACAACAACCGGAGCTGGAATTAGCAACAAGAAATAATTGTAGCTACACGTAGGCCATTGCCAAGTAATGTTCATTTCACATGAGGAAACCAGGTCACATTGCAATGTATTCCTCCTTGGTTACTGATCCGAACAATTGCTTGAAGAAAGAACGCTAGAAGAAACCATCGCCCAATGTCAGAGTTCGGACAACAAGTAAAAATGTAAAATAGAAATCTCAAGTTTGCTTCTGATTGAATCACATTTAATAGTAAAGAAATCTTTTTTATAAGCACCTATTACAATTCATTTCATGTAAGGAATAAAGGCAAGGGAGAATTCTTGAAGTATTATTGTACCTGTAACATATGATCGAATAGCAAGAAATTCTGAACAGAGCTTCACATAATCAGGTCCACCGTGTAGCATTAAGTCGCAGATTTTTAGTATAAACCACCAATAATCATTTGAGCTCAACAAACAAAAGGAATCAAGAGAAATGACTCACAAGTAGATTCAAATGAAATCTAAATGGTAGGGTTATGGTTCCTACTCCTGGCCTTCACCATTGTTGGTGTTGCCACGACTGCTTCTCATACTTGTTTTCAATGGAAGCCACAAAAAATGGTCAAAGCAATTAAAGGATTAATCTTGTGAACTTAAGGAAGCCAAGATTAGAACTCATCTTTTTTATTAAACTTTTCTGTATAAGTAGGAATATGTTTTCATTAAATAGCATGTTCTAACTCCTACGAATTGGAATAGAAAATATTCCTGCTATCCACCAGTATAGAAAGAACAAAAACAGTGAGAAAACTTACAACATAATCAATTTTTATGTGTTTGGTACTCCAGTGTAGATATCTCAAATCCATTTCTAGTGGGCGTGTGTGGCTAGGTGCTATATGTTCCTGTAATTAATCAAAAGAAAAACATACTGGTTTTATTCATTAAAATTATCAAACACACGGTGGTTAGGAATTAGGAGTTGACTGAAACTCTTACATCTTATCGCCATATCTTCTACCACTTTCTAGCTCTTGTCTCCTAGTTCTGTTTGCTCCTTGAGCTCCTCTTTCTGAAGAAATTTAAGCAACAAGGTATATTTCAGTACTCCCTCCAATCCAAATTAGTTGACTCGCATTTGCATAGATTCAGATATATCTAGTATTAAAACATGTCTAGATACATCCGAATCTAGACAAATCTGAGTCAACTAAGTTGGATCAGAGGGAGTACAAGAAAACTCAGTTTCTTCAAAACAAACTATGGAGAAATCAAATTTCAGTACAAGGGAATATTTAGTAGCTTCATAAAATTTACAGTACAAGAAAAAAATCAGCAGCTTCAAAAGAAGACAATGAAATTAGTCATGATTCTGTGGTAACAAAGGAAGCTGAACAACCCATGCTCCCTCACTACCGTAAACTATGTAAAAACTTGTTATTGTACAAAAATGGTCATTGTTGCAGACAATTTATGTGCTCTGTAGTGCAATGTACGATAGTCTAGGAACATACCTTTGCGGTTTTATTTCCCCTACAAAATCAATTATACTTATGCGTGAGAATACATTTTTGTAGCACCCCTAGCATCAAACTTGAGAAATGATGAGAGTTCTAGTATGGCCTCGGTAACATAATCCTGAGATTATTCAAGCTCTTTGCTATCATCCTTGCTACACCTGCAACAACACTGACATGTCAAACGTCACACAATAGCCTACGAGCATGTCACAACTCTAGACCGAAAGGAACACAGTGTCAGTTCTCACCATGGAGACTACATCATTTTGTCATGTCATTGTGGTGAGAGAGAGGCTCTGATCTTGGAGGAGCAGTCACAAACCAAGAAGATCGACCATCTCCTTCTAGATCTTATCATATGTGTATATGACCTATTATGTCCAGAGCACATACACTCTGTTTAAACCAATTCACCTAGATATGTCACTCTTTGCAATTTACTTCTATATAGATTGGTCAGAGAAAGAGAATTCAAGCTCACTTCTATTTTATGTGTTATGTTTGTGCTAAGGTACAACAAGTAAATTATTATGTCCAGTATTTAAACCAATTCACCTAAATATGTCACTCTTTGCAATTTACTTCTATACAGATTGGTCAGAGAATTCAAGCTCACTTCTATTTTGTGTGTTATGTTAGGTACAACAAGTAACCTACGAGAATTTAGAGTAGCATTAAGGGATGTTGGAGGAACATAGAGGAATTAAGGAATACTATAAGTTGGTTCAACTCTATTGCTGCTCGCCTACTCCTGAACCATACTTAGCTAAATATGGCTGCCATTCAGACCCTGGATCTGACTGAAGGTATCCAATGGCAACATACATGAAGCTGCAACCACATATCCAACAAAATAAAGTGCAATTTTAAATGGTGCCAACAAGAAACCTGTAGAGAACATAGAACCTCGACAACATTTAGGCGTCGACCTTGTTCAGCTCCACGGCAGCATGTGCGCCACCCTCCTCGTGCGCTGGCATGGCGAGTTACAGCCTTGCAGGTCAGGGATTCCTGCATGACCTGGCCGCTAGAGGGTCAGAGGAGACAATGACAACAACCTAGTCTGGATCCGCGGTGGCCTCCTTGTTCGGTAGCGAATTACAGGAACACGGACCCAGCAAACATGATGGAATAGGATCATCCTTGATTTGCAATATGGAACAAAGCAAGAAACGCACAACAGAGGTCCATTAGATGGCATCCACTGCCAAACCAATCAACTAACAAGCTACTACAAAATCTCTGGGAATGGGAGACATGAAGAAGAATGGATTATTCACCTGTGGCAGGGATTGGAATTTGGCGATAGATGAGATTGAGGGGGAGACATCGATGAGTGACAGACAACGCATGAGTGAGGATATTCTCCCGTGCTTGATGTAATCATAAAATGAACCTTCTGCACTACTTCCGGCTCTTGATCGTCTTCACCGCTGATTGAGTCAGTGTTGCTGTCCGACTAATTTTGGTGGAACGACATAAGGTCGCAGTTCGAGGTTGCGTTGTGGGCTTCCGCCATGGAGGTCGCATACCTACTTGGTGCCGCCATTGTGGGCTTCCGGCACGGAGGTCGCCATCTGACTTGGCGCCTCCGCCAGCTAGTACGTCGTTGCCTGGTGCTCGGCCATGTGCTGCTGTAGTGGCGGGTACCGGAGAGGGGGGCCGGTAGGGATGTGGTACCGGAGGACGTCTGTAGCAGAGAGGAACTAACGGCGGTGGCGGCTCATGCAGGAACCCTAGCTAGGCGAGCATAGGAGAAAGGTAGCGGCGGCTATGTGGGCAAGAGGGTCGGGAGTTCGGACTAGGGACTGGAGCGAAAGGTAGCGCAATTTATGGAAGGGCGATCAGATGGTGCACATTGGTCCGATGTTTGGTGGAGGCGATTCGACGGTTAGGATCTTGCCAATGTTTGAGGGCGACCTACAATCACCAACTCCCTTTTAATAGTAAAGACTCTTGGCACAAAAAGCAAATAAAAAGGATAAGGAGAGGTTATTACAGAGGTAATAACTTCCAAGACTCATCTAAAACTCTTGGGTTATCTCCCAACATGTACTTTTCTTTAACGCCTTTAAGTTAGGCATAAGAAGCAAAGAAAGAATCAAGTGTTCGCAAATGAAGAAGCATTAAAACCAACTTTCTTGCCCTTACCTCTCTTATTTTTATTCTTAACCTTTGGGAAAATATGATTGTTTGGTGGAGGAGAAAGGTGCATGGTCCCCTTTCCCACATCTATTATTGCTCCAAGAAGTTCCAATAGGGACCTTCCAAGTGTAATTTGTCCTTTTCCTGCACATTCAATAACAAGATAATCAATAGAAAACATTTTCCTAAGGATCTTTGTAAACACTCCTTCAGCTATTCCAAGAGGTAATATGGTAGTATTATTAGTAAGAGATATTAATTTTCCTTCCTCAATGAGCCCCCAAGTATTCAGAGATTTATAAATATCTTTGGGCATAAGGCAAGATTTAGACATGATATCACAGCGAGCTTGAAAAGTTTCAGCGTTTATCTCAATCTTTACTGTAGGGAACCACTTTGATGGTTCAGAGTTTATTGGAACATAATCGTGATGCTCCCTAAGCATATTATAGCACCCTTCTAATCTAGTAGTGCTAGCCTCAAGAGTATCCAACCTAGCAAATATTTTCATGAAAAGAAGTATCGGGCTAGGCATGTTGTAAGTGAGGATCAATTTCTTTATAGCATTAATAACGTCATCCTCATTACATTGGAGGAAATCTCCTCCCACAATAGCATCTAAAGCATATCTATAGCAAAGAGCAATCCCAAGGTAAAAACTGCTAAGGAACAAGCCTTGAATCATTTTAGGCTCAGTCTTTTCATGTAGATCAGAGATTCTAGACCAAGCTTCCTTAAAACTTTCCTCAATTCCTTGTTTAAAAGTGAGAATCATTTCCTTGGGTGACATAGTGGCAACTCAAGATAGGAACTAATTTTTTTGTGTTTTCGATAAAGAAAGCAAACAAGTAAAACTAATTTTTTTGTGTTTTTTGAAGAACAAAACAAGCAAAAGTAAACTAAGCAAAACAAAAACAACAAAGTAAAGAGATTGGTTATGAGGGACTCCCCTTGTGAAGATGTCCTTCACTCCCCGGCAACGGCGTCAGAAAAATGCTTGATGGCTCAGTGCACGGCGCCTAGAAAAATGCTTGATGGCGGTGTTGATGTAGAGCTCGTTGGGAACCCCAAGAGAAAGGTATGATGAGCACAGCAGCAAGTTTCCCTCGGTTATGAAACCAAGGTTTAATCGAACCAGTAGGAGCAAGGAAACACCTCAAAGGTGTTACTAGCTGAGCTTTGGCAGGGCGCACTACCGGTGCTAGTAGCAACGTGGAGACCTGCACAACACAACCACAGAACTTTGTCCCCAACTTGCGATGAGGTTGTCAATCTCACCGTGTTTTGCGGAAAACAAAGGATTAAACGTATCGAATGGAAAGAAGTAAAAGTTTGCAGAAAGTAAACACAAAGCAGTAAAAGTTTGCAGAAAGTAAACACAAAGCAGTAAAAGATTGTAGATTGTATGTAAAGAAAAGGATCGGGATCCATAGTTCACTAGAGGTGGCTCTCCTTAAGATAGATAACATGCTGGGTGAACAAATTACAGCGGGGCAATTGACAAACACCTAGAAAGCAATACATGCATATACTAATCATCTTGACTCCTTTGAGACTTGATTGGGAAAAATAGGCACTTTAGCTTTTGTCCCGTCCAATTCCAAGAATATTCATTTTCTGACTTTCCTGGAACCAAAAACAGCAGAAAACAGGCAGCTGGCACTGTGGCTCTTGTTAATAGGTTAGTCCAAGAAATCATAATAAAAGTACTCCAAAGTTGGAACAAAACACAAGAAAGTGGATAAAACCAAGCATGGAACATCAAAAATTATAGATACATTTGCAATGTATCACCGCCCATCCTAGGTCATCTGCCCGCCGGAGAAATGGCTTCTTCTTCCTCTTCTGGCTTGGCGGCAGCGGCGGCGACGGCGGCGGAGAAGGAAAGCTTCCGCGGGGTCTGGATCCACTACGTGCTTGACGATGAGAAGCTCCAGAACATGGAGAAAGAAGGGCTCCTCCGCGTCGGCGACTGGCGGAGCGGCTTCGAGGAAACTGTCCCCAACCCGCGCACCAGCGAGCGGGTCTACTTCGGCACCCACCCCCACAGAGGTTTGTCGTTTCCTCCCTCTGAGTTCTTCTCCGAGGTGATTGTCCATTACAGAGTTCAACTCCACCATCTTCCTCCTAACTCTCTCTTAGAGATGAGCGCTTATGCTTCTTTGTGTGAGGGCTTTCTCGGCATTAGGCCGAGTTTGACGTTATTCCGGTACTACTTTCGTGTTCAGAGAAACTCTATTACTACCGGTGTTCCTTACATCACCGGTACTATTAGTTTTTCGCTTAGACGCGAGCGCGCATATCCCAAAATCCTAGCTAGTGACTCGGTCAAACAATGGCCAGCCACGTTCTTTTATCATAGGGATATTCTGACTCCCGACAAAGCTACTACTTTGCCGGCTTTTGTTGACGGAGCTGCCACGGCCCAACCGTCTTGGGACGAGGCTGCTCTGGCTCTCAGTGACGATATTATCCTCGCTAAGAGGCGGATCGAATATCTGATCAAACACAAGGGACTGAAGGGATCCGACTTGGTCCAATGCTGGGTCTCACGCCGGATCCAGCCCCTTTAGTACCACGGATATCGACTGATGCACTCCATCACGTCGTCCAAGAAAGACTCCCTCCGCATCAGCCCCAAAGCCTACACCACGCAGGGCTATATAAGCCAGATCAAGTGGCTGATCAGGCAGCGGATCGAGAGGAGGATCCCGGAGGTTTCTCTGGATATGCATACGGCGGAAAACCCTGTAGTGCCGGTAAGCTTCTATGAGTACACCTTTTTATGTGTTTCAATCTTTGAGTTATACTGCAATACTAATATGTTTTTTTCTTTTCAGCTTGCTGACCTCCCCGAGTCAGAATTTGCTCCGCTCGAAGGATATCCTCCAGAGTTTTCTCAGGAGACAGAAGTGGTACCATTGCCGGATGTTGCGCTCAAGAAGCGCAAAGCTCCAACAATGGCTGTTGGCACAAAGGAGGTGCCCGTCGTGAAGAGGTAACTTTCAATCACAACTTCCGCCTTTGCACTTTACTCGAATTTCCTTCCGAGATGTAATGTTTCCGACTTTATTACATTCTCAGAGCTAAACCGCTCATCAAGGGCAAGGGAAAGGGAACTTCTTTGAAGCCCCTGCGGCAGACGAAGCTTACTATAGCTTCTCCTGCCGTGGCTCCTCCGACTCCTGCCCCTCAACCTTCCACAACGCCGGTGATCATCCCTTCTCCGGTTGTCGCAAAAGATCCGGCTCCTTCAACGGAGCCTGCGATCCTTGAATCGCAAACTGACGTCACCATGGGTGAGTCAGGTTTAGATAAGGGTGAACCCTCTTTGGGTAATGATCCCTCGGCAGAAACCTTCGCCGAAAACCTTCTCAGCAATCCGGGACTTGCCACGTTTGGCTTGTCCCATAAATCTGTTGAAGAGATCCAGCGGCTGGCTAGGCAATGCCTGGATAAAAGTACCTTATCTGTCGAAGAAGAAGCGCAAGAAGCAGAGGACGTCAAGCACTCTAATCTTCTTGAACAAGTGCTTCTTCGCAACGAGAGGATCAGGTCCAGGGAGCTTCCAACTGCTCCTGTGACCCCTCTGACTCTCGCTGAGAAGGTTGCAGTTGAAGTGAACGCGAGTTTGGATAAACTCACTCGCAAACAATATGTAAGTCAGAATTCCAACTCCTGTTTTTCCTTTATTTCATATCATATCCTCTAGCCCCCAAGCATGAAGTAGGATAAATAATCTAGGTTTATGCTTCCTTAGGATGCCAAAGAACGAACTAGTGTAGCCCCCAAGGCTCTCGTGCTGATATTAGCAAAAATATTAGCCCGAGTCTTTAGTAGCTTTCTGACTTTGGGTATTCTGACTTACAGAAAGTATATTCCTATAACCAGGATTTGTTGAAGAATGTCTGTGACAAGCGGAGAGAGATCAGAGCTCTCCGTCTTAAAAATGCTGAGCTGAAAGTTGCCAAGGATGAAGCTGAAGGTAAACATTCCGAGACTCAAACCTTGTCTTTTTATTTTCAATGTCGAATTTTTTTGTTGAACTGTTGTTCTTTTTGACTTACAGCACTGGTGAAACAATCCTGTGCCATGATTGAAGAGGCCAAGAACCTCAAGACTTTGGTGGTGGAGAACAAGGAACTTCGCCAAGAGCTGGATAAGCTCAAAGCGGATCATGAGAAGAGCATAGCTCAAGTTCTCGAGTCCTCCTCCATGCATACTGATGAGCGTGATCGCAAGATCGCTGCTCAAGATCAAAAAATCTCAGACCTCAATAATGAGCTTAGAAGAGAGAGGGACCTTTCCGAGGCGCTCCGGGCTGAACTCCAGAGTCTTCGGGAAGAGAAGACCAAAATTGACGATGTTATTTTCGGTATGTTCCATCTGTCTGGCTTTTCCACTTTCTTCGACTTCTTTCAGTGTCGGACTTCTTTTAACTGCTTTTGTCTATAGGTCCTCTGAACTTGACGGATTCCACCTCCACTGAGCCCCGCACCCACCGGCTTACTCAAGTCGGTGACCTGCTTCATGACTTCCGCCAATCCCTTGAGGACATTGGCGAAGCTCTCTAGATTCCGGACATGCATAGCACGTCGGATTTTCAAGTGCGGGACAAGGCAAAGGAGATGCCGCAACTTGTCCAGGATTGGAACATGTCTTACGCACGGACTGCGGTGCAAAACACTCTCACCATGGTCATGAGCCACCATGGAAACATGGAAATATGGCAAGTGACCAGAGGGTACTGCAAAGTAGATGAAGACGACCAGGAGCAGGACATTCAAGCCATGATGGACTCCTGCGCCGGATATGGGTGTCACGTGGCTGATTTGACCAGCTATGAGACTCCTTTCTTCATTTGCGTGGACACTCCACCTCCGCCTCCAGAAGATTCAGCAGAAGTTTCCGACGATGAACGCGCCACCTCGGATGTGGACATCTCGGAACGATATCAAGGCGGCGTATCCAGCGAGCCGGTAGCTCCTTCCTCTCCTGCATCATAGATTAATAGAAATATTTGCGTTATTTTGAAAAACATGATGGGCCTGTATATATGAAGTACTATAATTTTGCTAGTGCTAAGCTTTTGATCTATTCAGGACTTTTGGCTTTAAATTTTTCTGTGCCTGAAATGTTTACACAAGCACTTGTATTTTTTCGTCTATACTTATCGTTTATCTGGCTTTCCGCCTCGTCCCTTTCGTGAGCCGGCTAAACCTTCTGCCGGAAACTTTGCCGAGCAACGGAGCTTAATCGCTAAACCAGTTTAAACTCGGAAACAAAGCCGGCTTCCAGTACCAACAATTCACTACTCAGAAAATGCCCGCATCCAGCAATCAGACAAATAACCAAAAGTAAAGAATAGAAATTTTATAGTTATACCCTAGGGTAGCAATTTTAGAATCGAAAATCTAAACCAGAACGAACATGAGCATAAAGTACTTTCACGCATTCTGGGATTTTTGACTATGACATGATCATTCGGAAATAAGATGGTAAAAAACTTCTCTGAAAAACTTGAGGCAACCAAAACTTTTATTTCTCTCAGAGCATGTACATATATATGATTACAAAGAAGGATAAACTAAGAATAAAAGGGACGTAGCTGAGCAATATTCCATGGTCTGTCTAACTCACCCGGATTTGTACTGCCTCCAGCTCTCTTTCTCTTCTTAGTAGCAGGTCTTTCTTTGACTGGCCTCATGTCAGTTAAGTAATACGAACCATTGCGCAGTACTCGACTAACTAAAAAGGTCCCTTCCCATACTGGGGAAAGTTTGTGCTTTCTTTGTTGCACAAGCCGGAGGACCAAATCACCTTTATTGAAAGATCTATTTCGGACTCTCTGGCTATGATACTTGCGTAACTTTTGCTGATAGGCTGTAGATCTCATTTCAGCAACGACGCGAACTTTTTCGACTAAGTCGAGATCGTTTTGTCGAGAAATCTCGGCATCCTCTTCAATATACGCTGCCACTCTAGGAGAAGTGTGAACCAAATCACTAGGAAGAACTGCTTCTGCTCCATAGACCAAGAAGAAAGGTGTGTATCTGGTTGACCTATTTTGAGTCGTTCGTAAACTCCATATTACAGAGGGTAATTCCTCTGCCCAAGCCCCCGCAGCACGTCGTAGTGGTGCTTCGAATCTCGGTTTTAGGCCTTGTAGGATTAAACCATTTGCTCTTTCGACTTGTCTGTTAGCTTGTGGATGTGCGACTGACACAATGTCAAGCCGGATATTTTGCTCGTTGCAGAATTCAACCAATTCTCCCATAGAGAAGTTACTCCCATTGTCCGTGATAATGCTATGTGGATAACCATACCGGATTATAACATCCTCGACAAATCTTTTGGCTGTTGCTCCATCACAACTAGCGATAGGTTTAGCCTCAATCCATTTGGTGAATTTATCCACCATCACTAAGAAGTGAGTAAATACACTTGGAGCTCGTTTAAATGGTCCTACCATATCAAGCCCCCAGACCGCAAAGGTCCATGTTATAGGTATTGTTCGCAACTGATCAACCGGAACATGAGCTTGTTTGACGTACTTTTGGCAGTCTTTACACATCTTGACTAATCGTTCGGCATCTGCCTGAGCTGTAAGCCAAAAAAATCCGTGTCTAAAAGCTTTTGCCACTAAAGATTTGGCTGCAGCGTGGTGACCACACTCGCCTTCGTGGATTTCTCTTAAGATTTCCACTCCTTCCGGAGATACGGGGCGCTGAAAAACCCTAGAAACACTCCGTTTATGGAGCTCACCTTTAACAATAGTATAGGCTTTTGCTCGTCGGATAATCTGCCGGCTCAGAACCTCGTCTTCGGGTAATTTGCCATCTACTAGATAATCTAGGTAGGGTTGAGTCCAGCTGGGAATTACAGCCAGAACTGCTATTAGAGGTGAGTCGGATTTGGTCAGATATTCCTCATCTACTCCCTTTATTGAGGGAACTTTGAGGTGCTCTAAAAAAGCGCCATCCAGGACCTCTTTCCGTGGAGAGCCTATCCGAGATAGTGCATCCGCTTCCTTGTTTTCTGCTCGAGGGATGTGTTGAGCCTCAAACCCTTCGAACGATTTAGATAGATCATCCACGACAGCTTTATATGCTGCCATGTGTTTATTTGCATTACAAATATCCGACACTTGTTGGGTAAGATCCGAATCTCCGTAACACATCAAACGTCGGATGCCAATATCCTTAGCAATCCGGATTCCATGCAGCAGCGCTTCATACTCGGCAATATTGTTTGTCACTGTGAAGTGAATATGCAACACATATAGAAGTTTATCTCCTTGGGGTGATTTGAGCACCACGCCAGCCCCCAAGCCCCCTCGAGCCTTAGACCCATCAAATTAGAGGGTCCAGTATTCCGACTCAGGGAGGGTCATTTTCTACTTTGTCTCTGTCCAATCAGTGACAAAGTCAGCAAGGATCTGGGATTTGATTGCTGTCCGGGGTTTATACTCAATATCAAAAGCTGAAAGCTCTATGCCCCATTTGGCGACGCGTCCTATGGCGTCACTGTTGTTGATTATATCTCTCATGGGAGTTATGCTCACCATGGTAATTGGATGCTCCTGAAAATAGTGTCGTAACTTACGAGATGCTAGAAAAACACCGTAAGCCAACTTTTGATAGTGCAGATATCGCTGTTTTGACTCTGTCAGGACCTCACTGACAAAGTAAGTCGGACGCTGCACCAGGTGCTCCTGATTTTCCTCTGGTCTCTCCACCACCATGACGATACTAACGACCTTATTTGTCGCAGCAAGATAGAGCAATATCAGTTCCTGAGGTTCCGACGCTGCAAGGATAGGAGCAGATGAGAGTACTTTCTTCAGGTCTTGTAGTGCAGCTTCAGCTTCGTCAGTCCAAACAAAATCCTTAGTCTTTTCCAGGAGTTTGTATAGTGGTGCGGCTCTTTCACCAAGCCAGCTTACAAATCGGTCGATCGCAGTGATGCAACCATTAATCTTTATGCGTCCTTGAGCGAGTTGGCACAAATATTGAGTATAGCCTTGATTTTGTCCCGGTTCACCTCTATGCCTCTCTGAGACACGGTGAAACCTAACAATTTTCTGGCTGGTATTCCAAAGAAGCATTTCTTCGGGTTAAGCATGATGTTGTATTTTCGTAGATTGGTGAACGTTTCCTCCAAGTCAGAAATCAGCGTTTCCTTCTTTTTGGACATCACCGCAATATCATCCATGTATGCATGTACATTGCGTTCGAGTTGGTCGTGGAGGCATGCGCTGCGTAAATGCGTAGCTCCTGCGTTCTTCAGCCCAAAGGGCATCGTAACAAAATAGAAGGTTCCGAAAGGGGTTATGAATGAAGTTTTGACTTTGTCAGATTCCTTCATCTGGATTTGGTGATAACCGGAATATACATCGAGAAAATAGAGGAGTTCCGAGCCTGCCGTAGAATCGATAACTTGATAAATTCTAGGCAGAGCGAACGGATCTTTTGGACAAGCCTTGTTCAAGGCAGTATAATCAACACACATCCTTAAATAAGTGGTGTCCTTTTTAGGGACCATTACAGGATTGGTTGACCACTCAGTATGGATGACCTCTTCTATGAATCCGGCTAACTCGAGCCGTGCTAGTTCCTTAGCTATTTCCTTACACTTTTCATTGCCGAAACATCGTAAGGACTGTTTGACGGGTTTAGCATTCGGGTTTACATTTATAGAGTGCTCGACAAGTTCCCTAGGTACTCCGGTCATGTCAGATGGTTGCCATGCGAAGATATCTTGATTTGCTTGGAGGAACTTGACGAGTGCGCTTTCCTATGCGCTACCTAGGCCTACGCCTATCTGGGTCACCTTGGAGGGGTCATCATCCTTCAATGGTGTCTTCTTCGTCTCTTATGATGCCTTGAACTCCGGATTTGGCTTTGTCACCTCCTTCTTCGTTGCGGGCATCTCGAACGGATCTATGCTCTTCTTGATCTCCTGGTACTCCTGGGCGTGCAGCACGGCTTCAGCAAAGGCCACATTTCCATCCTCGCACTCTCGTGCTTTCTTCGGGTCTCCCATGATGGTGATCACGCCGTTGGGACCTGGAATTTTCATCATATTGTAAATGTAACACGGACGAGCCATAAAAGCCCAGTAAGCCGGACGTCCGAATATAGCGTGGTACACGCTCTTGAATGGGACCACTTCGAAGGAAAGTGCCTTCGTACGATAGTTCTTTGGAGTTCCAAAGGTGACATCCAAAGTAATCCCTCCCAGGGAATTAGCTTGTCTTCCTGGGACAACTCCGTGAAAGATAACAGAGATATGGTTCAGCTGGGTTTCCGAGATCTTCATCCGGCATAGCATTTCGACATAGAGAATATTGATACTGCTACCACCGTCCATGAGGGTCTTGGAGAAACCATAACCGTCAATAAGTGGATTGACGATTAAGGCGTATTTTCCTCGCCTGTGCAACTTAGGCGAATGATCAGCGCGGTCAAATGTGATTGCCACTTCCGACCAGTCCAAGTATTGGGGGACAGCCGGAACTGTTGCATTGAGCTCGTGTAGAACTGCTTTCTTGACCTTTGCCGGTTGAGATCCGAGGAAAGTGACATAAGTGTCCTTCTTGGTGGGAAAAGTTTTCTTCCCTTCCGGCTTGGGATTTGAAGCATCAGCTTCCTCCATGTCGGAATCTTCCTTGGTCTCTTTTTCTTTTTTGGGATTCTTCTTTCCCTTCTTCCGCTTAGCTTTGTAGCCCGCGGTATCATCTCTTTTTATGTCGTCATTGAAATGACATTCGGCGTTGGTGTGGGATGAGCCCCCATTGGCGTCTAGGTGATGCACACATGGGTTATTGGCAATGTCGGCCCAAGAGTAGGTTTTGCCTGGTTGCTGTTCTCCTCTACCTTGGACCCTTGAAGTCCCACGGCCACGCCTGCGGCCTCCACCGCGTCCTCCTCGTCCTCCAGACCCGAAAGTAGCAGTGACGACTACTATTTCCGCGTTGGGTTTCTCCTCCAAGGTATTTTTGCGCTTCTAAGCTTGTTGCTTTGGTTGTTTTGCCGACTGTGGCATAGCTAGGGCATTGAGCAATCCCTCTGCATCGTCATCAGCATCTGCATACTTGCTCGCTGTTTCTATCATTTCTCCCAAATCAGTGACCTTGTCACACTTAAGCGATGGCGCAGTAGACAAATTGGGAGTCCTGCGATGAAAGCTTCAATCGCAGTTTGATTGTTTACTCCTTCACAGGAGTTCTTGGTGTCGATCCATCATCCGAGGTAATCCCGGAAGTTTCTCCGGCCTTCTGGGTGCAACGCTGTAGGTCTCCGACCGTACAGGGCCTCCGATATGTACCTTCGAAATTCCGAAAGAACGCACTTTGCATGTCATACCAGTTATGGATGGTGTTCTCCGGAAGTTCATTGAGCCATGATCGTGCCGTCTTCCGCAACATAAGTGGGAGATATCGGGTTGCGATCAGGCTGTTTCTGCCTTTGGCGATGCAGCAAGCTTGGAAAAAATCTTGTAGCCAAGTATCTGGCCGAGCAATGTCGTCGTAGGCTTGGATATGTCTTGAGATAGCAAATCCTTCCGGGAATCTTGTAGCTCTGATGCATGGTCCGAAGCATTTTGGGCCCAAGTAGATATCATCGTTTTCGTAGCACCGCACCTCTATGTTGGAATTGATCATGTGCCTTGCGTCGTTCGGGGATAGCGATCGTCCCGAATGTCGGCTATGGCTGTGGTGCCTTGGAGCCGAACTTTGGCTCCTGCCACCACCTCCTCCGCCACATCATCCTCCTTGTCCCCCTTGAGAGCCGTTGTGATGACTGCTTGGTGGAGAGGGTGGGGCAGCTGGATTGTTTCTGGCTGATCGCCGGCCTCCGTCCGAGCGTCATTTTTCTAGTTCCGGGGAGGGTCTTCACTACGACGAGCCCCCTGCCGGCTTGTGCCGGCATGGTTTCCGTCGTTCCTTCGTTCGTTGTTCCCACCATGGTGAGGCTCAGCCGGACGGTTTGCATGTCTAGGAGGTGGCATTTTTTGACGATCCTCCTCCCGACGTTTCTCTTTATCTTCTCCCCTTCGATCATTCGACTCTTGTCGGGGAGGGTTCCTCGGATACAGTGCAGCAATGGCCTCTTGCTCGGCCGCTAGAGCAACGTTGCTCCAGTCATGTGCGGTTCTGTGATGCTGTCCTGACGATCCGGTTCTAGAGTAGTTATCTTCCCGTTGGTCTGAACGATGACACTGTTCCGGAACACGCTGGGGCCTTATATCATTCCAGGCTGAGTCCGTGTGACATTGGTCGGATTTCGAGACCAGTTTTCAACTTCCAGATTTCACAGCCAGCTGTTGCTCCAGACCCTTGGTGAGTAGCTTGATGCCCAATCGAACCTATTCTAGGCCTGGGTTATTTGAAAGGATATCTCGCGCTGTGATAGTGTTCTGTACCGGCGTTGGGTACACCAGATCTCCTTTGCAGTCGAGACGAGGCATCCCTAGATCTCCTTCAAAGAGGACCATGTTCACTTCCGGAAACTTACCGTCACCTGTGTAACGTTTCCGGGTCTTCTAATGCAACCGAGACATGTAATCCTTAGTTGCCATGCGTTTCTTTTCCCCCTCGATGTTTTTGGCTTCATCCAGGAGTTGTTGACGACGTGCTTCTAGGGCTTGGGCCCTTTCGTCCATCTCTTCAGCAGTAAGTTCTACAGCTGTAGGGATAGGTGTGGTTAATGCAGCATCGATGATTTTACGTGCACCTTTAGTGATCACATGTCCATCCACCGATTCTTCTTTTTTCGGCTCTTCTGGGATAAGTGCTCCATCCGAGTCTTGCTCATATTCCTCGGCAATCACCTCCTCTGTCAAAGGATCTTTTGTCGGGGTCTTGTTCTTCTTCTTTGCCTTCTTGGCAGCGCCGGTAGCAAAGACGGCTTTGGGTCCGTTTCCCGGAGTCAAGCTCTGATCGGTACTTTCGGACATCTAGACTTCGGGATTATCTCTGACTTCCATGTCGTCCTTCTCTTTAGGAGAGTGTTCCCCGGATCCTTCATCCATGGCTTCGCCTTCTTCTGCAGCTTTGGAGTTGTACTCCTTTTCATATTCCGCGGAGAACTTTCGGAAATCCGCTGACGTCATCGATTCATCCGAGGATGCGGGTACGTCGGTGTTTGTTCCAATTGCCTCCAGCACAGAGTCAGTGTTTTCTCCAGCATTGGCAGAGTCAGATCCGGATCCCACATATCCGACAAAGTGCGGTGCGTGCTTCCTAAGGTACCTGCGGCTCTCGCGATCAGCCATGTCGAAACTTTTGATGGTCTCGAGAATTGCATCTGCGCTTGCATCTTGCATTATCATACATCGCAGTGTGTACCTCAAGAAAGGCATGTCTGTCCCGGCGTCATCAGAGCCGGAATCAGTGTCATTAACTTGCTCCTCCTGGATTTCGACTTCCGCGGGTGGGCCGATCTGGGATCTGGCTTCTCCGAGGAGATCCACTCCAGATTTGACTTGGGCCGCTAGGTCTTCCTCAGGTTTAGATTTCTCCACTATCTCCGCAACTGGTGCGGGCTGGGTGGGATTAGGGTTTTCTGAGATCCGGAACTCTGCCGCCTCCATGGACAAAGGGGACATAGAAGATTCTTCTGCCTCTATCATCACCACTGGGGTGGGTGGGGCAGGTTCAGCAAAACTGATGTAAACATCGATCTTGCCAAAAGACATGATTGTGTAGGCAGTCACGGCCTCCCTAGCCGGGATCCACGTCTCGTCAAGAACTATGAGAGGGACGTCGCTGGTGTAGAGGATGCGACCGACGGCGATAGTCTTGCCGATTCCGATTCTTGCAGATTCCGCTCGGAACGCAGATCTGAAGCTCACTTGCCCCATGGTGGGTGCCAACTGTCGTCGGATTGAGGACAAGTACGCCATGAGGGGGTCCTCGAGGCGTGCGGAAGAGAGGGGTGTGAGACGTACGGTGTTCCGGGACGGTGAGCACACAAGTTTACCCAGGTTCGAATCCATGGCTTTGACGGATCCTACTCTGCTAGCAATCGATGTCTGGCAGAGCCGGAATATGGGTTACAAGGGTTTCGCATGTGCGAGTTGATATTGTAGACTATTGAGGTGTTTAGAGTGTTGCCCTAAAGGCTTTCCCTAGGGCGGCTTATATAGATATCCGGCCTAGGGTTTACAAGAGAGATCTATCCGGCTACGACTAAGAGTCGGTTATAGAGTACATCTTGAACTACAAGTAACAATATGGGCCTAAGTCGGTAAGTCTTCTGGGCCTTCCCGTAGCCGAATTGGACTCCGTCTTTCTCCCTGACTGGGCCGCTCGTGAAGCAAAGCTCTAACCCAAAGTGGGCCACCCTGGTCAGTGAGGAACTGTGACGATACCCGGAAAGTATATCCCCAACAACATCCTCACAAAAGACTATGTGTCCATCTTCTATGCTTTTAGTGACAAGGTCTTTCACAATTGCTACCACAGGTTCAACGTTTATTTGTTCATCAGGTTTTACAGTTCTCTTTTCACTTTTAGTGATTACACTAGTTATCATAGGATGATCCTTTACCTTATCTAGGAAGGGAATCTTCTCAATATAAGGTTCAGGCAAGATGTGATCAATAGTGCAATACTCAGCACTCCCAACAGGAACACAGTCAACAATATCTTTATAAGGTGCATGGTACTTGTTCCATCCCTCTTTTGGAATTTCAATATAAGAAGCAAAAGCCTTAAATCAATTTGTAATAACTTTTAAATCAAGACCATAAGCATTACTAATATTTTGAAAATCATCAGTTCCCATGAAAGATTCAATGCATTCATAATCATAGTTTATACCTGACTTTCTTCCTTTGTCATTCTCCCAAGCTTCAGCATTATCTTGAATACGGTCCAGAAGATCCCATTTAGCTTCTTCTTCCATGCGAGTGAATGATCCAGCACAAGAAGCATCCAATAAATCCTTATCATGAAGAGAAAGCCTTGCATAAAAGTTATTGATAATAATATTGTTGGGGAGCTCATGAATGGGACATTTGAGCATTAGTAACTTCAATCTCCCCCAAGCTTGAGTTGTACTCTCTCCATCAAGAGGCCAAAAGTTGTATATTTGATTCCGATCTTTATGAATCTCACTAGGATAAAACTTTGAATAAAAGAGAGGCACTATTTCGTCCCATTTAAGAGCTTGACCATTCTTCAGCAGTTTATACCATTCCTCAGCTCTTCCTTTTAGTGATAATGAAAATAACTTCTTCTTAACTTGATCTGTAGTAATACCTGCACACTTGAACAACCCGCATAATTCGTGTATAAAGAGCAAATGATCACCGGGATGGACAGTTCCATCCCCAACATAGTAGTTATCCATAACACGATCAATAATTCTTTTAGGTATTTTAAAAGCATCATTCTCAGCAGGTGGTGGTTCATCTACTACCTTAGCAGTGGTAGTAGCATTACCAAATAAGAAACTCAGCGAATTATCCATAACGAAAATAAAACAACTAACAGAAGTAAACAATACTCACAGTAGAAGTTTCCTTTACCAGTTTCACTCTCCAATAGCGCTTCACGCCCCGGCAATGGCACCAGAAAATAGTCTTGATGACCCACAAGTATAGGGGGTGTATCGTAGTATTTTCGATAAGTAAGAGTGTCGAACCCAATGAGGAGCAGAAGGTGTTGGCTAGCGGTATGGATCAGGAATTCTCTGCAAATACTTAGCAAACGGATTTTTAGGGGGTTTTGATAAACCAAGTAAACAAAGTACGAGTAAACAAAAGACAGTAGGAATAAATGCAGCAAGTGGCCCAATCCTTTATTCAGCAAAGGACAAGCCGGTTGTATTACTTAAGATGACCAAACGTTCTCGAGGACACATGGGAAGACTGTCAAGTGCTTTCGCTTCATATAGTTGATTAATCTTCTTTAGCTTGCTAAGTGTTGTGTGGGTGAACCTGTGCTAATGTACCGACCTTCCTAGGACTAATACATACTTGCAATTATACCCCTTGCAAACATCCGTAAGTACAAGAAAGTAATTAAGGTATAAACCTAACCACAGCTTTAAACTCTAAGACCCTTACGTCCCTTGTGCAATGGTTTTCTAACGGGGGTTTAGGTTTCTGTCACTCCGGTAACCCCTACGATTAGTGGCCAAATACACAACGCATTCCCCTAGGCCCATATAGGTGAAGTGTCATGTAGTCGATGTTCACATGACACCACTAGAAGAAGTACACCACAACTTAAATATCAAACTATTGAATCTTTCTCAACACAATTCCACTACTAACAACATGACTTCTCCCATGTCCTCAAGAACAAAACGAACTACTCACAAGACATCATATGGATCATGATCAGAGATGGAATAATGATGTATAACAATCTGAACATAAACAATAATTCAATGGTTCCACTCAATAGCATCAACTACAAAGAATAATCAACACTGGGAAAGTTTCCAAGAACTAATGCAAGATTCAACCCAATTGTTACAGCAATATGGAGATGATGATGATGGTGCTGATGGTGATGATGGTGGTGATGATGGTGATGATGATCCCGATGAAGCCAAGATTGATGGTGGTGTTGATGGCGATGATCGGCCCTCTCCGGGAAGGAATTCCCCCGGCAGAAATCTATCTGCCGAAGAGATCTTTCTCTCTTAGTGTTTTCCGCCCCGCAGAGGCGGTGGAATCTTTCTGTGGTCGCTCCCCGAGTCTTAGGATTTTGGGAGGAATATATACGCCAGAGGAGAGAGCCAGAGGTGGGCCAGGGTGGCCACACCACCTGGTAGCGCAGCCTAGGGTGGCCCGCGCCAGGGGGTGGTGTGGGCCCCCTGTGGCCCATCTCCACTCCCTCTTCTGGCAGCCTTCGTCTTTTGGAAAAATAGGATTTTCCGTATATTTTCTGATCTTCGCGAATTTTGCCTCTAAACAGCACCTTTTCCATCAGAATCCTGACTGCAGCGGTCCATGCTCCAAAAATCATCAACCATATAAAAACAGATGAAATAACATAAGTATCACCTCTCAATACGAAATATAGCAATGAATAACAGTGAATTATGACATAGAATAGTGATGCAAAATGGACGTATCAACAGGAAAAATACAAAAGAAATGATTGCATACCCCTCTGAATATTAGCATTAGTGGCAGGGTTTAGAGAGATATTTTATCAAGAATATGATGACTAATATCCAGTTTAAATGTGGACGTTAGATGGCTATATTTCAGAGCCATCACTTGACACGACATGTGCGATTTGTCATACCATGTTTGAGACTGGTGGGCATCTTTTTGTAGCCTGCCCTAAAGCTACAAAGATCTGGGTTGCTCTATCATTGGAACAAATAGGACAGCGGATCCTTATGTGCAATTCTGCAATGGAACTTCTTGATCACGTCCTGGCCTGCCATATGATGAAAAGATGAAGTGTGTAGATTTCTTGTGGTGTTGGTGGACAGAAAGGAACAAAGCAAACATGGGGAAGAGGAGGTTACCACCTAATAAACTGCAAGCTAGTATCATCATGTTTACTGTTGAATGGAAAGAGCATCTGAAGAAGGACCAAAAGCAGAAAACAAATCAGATTCATAGTTGGAAACCAGCTCCACCTGACTGGGTTATGTTGAACACAGACGGTGCTTTTAGTCTGGTTACAGGTACAGGAGGATGGGGTGCTTTGGCAAGGGAAAATGATGGAGATCTGATAGTTGCTGAAGCCGGTTCATTTTTCGCTACGGTAGTTGCTGAAGCAGTTCAGTTCCACTGCGTTTGATGCCCTGCATACTGAAACATTTGTTGTCCTAATGGTGATTGATATGGTTGTCCGAGGAGGTTTTGGGCGCATTATTATTGCAACAGACTGCCAAAATCTACAAAGAGCCCTCACATCGTCTAAGTATGATCAGGCTGAACTTGGAGCCCTCTTCTCTGAAGCAAAATTTCTGCTACATACTGAATTTATCGAGTACCAAGTTGTTTATTTCCAACCGGGCTATCCCCCTTTCCATTAATTGCTTAATGGAAATATACGGTTTGCTACAAACATAGAGAGGGGAGGAGAGGGAAAGCGAGTTCGGGCACTAGTAGGAAACCTGCTGAGGTTGCTCGATCTCGAGACAACTTCTACAGGGTGAAAACCTACTACCACCATAAACCAAAAACAAAACTAAACCTACAAGTTCAAGAAAGAAACCACAAACCACCATCCAGGAATACAACTTAGACGAATATTTCACCAGCTGATTAAATCAGCAAGCAAAAGAGCAACCTCTAGGCAGAAAAACATCATCCAAACTTGAAAGCATCACACGACAACCACAACAGCATCTCAGGGTCCAGAACTTCAGTCACCAATCCTCAGCACCTCCTCCGAGCTTCTCCTAGAACGTTTCGCCACATCAGCAGCTAACTTCATAATCTTCTTGGTATTGGTGATCATCAACTCCTTATTGCCACCTTTCTACAGACCTGCCCAATATAACAGAAACGAACAAACGGTAAACACTGCCTCGAGAGGAGACCGCAATGTATACCCTTCGAAGGTAACTTTGTTTCTGAGAGACCAAATGGCCCAACAAACAGCAGCATTCCCAACCAAATAGAATTTTTTCCCTAGGTAAAAAACGATACAGCCACAGTATAGCTTGCCAATAGTTCCTGGGACAAGTCGAAGTATCAAAAAAAATTCCCAAGTTCCCCCAAACAATTCTAGCCACCGGACATGTGAAGAATAAGTGGTTTACATCTCAACTTGCTTACATAATGAACATACAAGGTTCCCAGGACACTTTCTTTTACGCATGTTATCTCTAGTAGGAATAGCATTTCTAAGCATCTGCCAAATGAAAAAATCTGAATCTTCAAAGGCAGTTTCGCTTTCCAAAGAAGCTTGTTATTGGCCCAGCAAGTTCCTCTCTAAGTACTCATATACAGATTTGGTGGAAAATTCCCTGACATACCAAGTTGTTTATGTACCACGTGATTGTAATAAACCAGCCCATGCATTAGCTGCATTGGGTCTGGCAGGAGTGTCAAATGACCATAAAGTGTGGATGGATCTAGTCCCTGTAAGCAGGGCTTTGTACGGCGACTCTACCGTTCAAGCTTAATGGAATGAATGTGTTCCAATGTCAAAAGAATATATGTAGGCATGCTAAACTTCGTTTCAGCTGTGATCATCAGGGCCTAAATTAACGAAAGTGTTGTCTGTGGCGGTATGTTTGGAGTCCGCAGGCATTCGGAAGGAAAAAAGGAAGGTGGAGAATGGAGAATGGGGCAGGGATTTGAGTTTTTTTTGTTTGACATGGGGACGTGAGATATCAAGCTAGGTTAAGTTTTGATTCTGACAATTTTTTTGTTTGGGATGGTGACCTTCCACCATCAGTGCTGTTGGATGTAATAAACGATGTATCCCTGTTAATCGAGAAATAAAGGGCGCCGCTTGTAAATCATTCTCAAAAAAAAAATAGTGATGGACGCTTGGTAGACTTGAAAGGTTAGGCGAACTTTCTCCAACGATGGGTCATAAGTGTGTCAGGCCGTGGTGGATGAATGAGTATAGTAATTGGCTATGGGCTACTACGAGAAGCGGGGACGCGCGAGATTGGTCTGGCCCACAGTACCCGGAAATTTGAGCCCATATCGAGTCGGAGATTATCATCGTCATAGTGACTCACTGTCATTAATGAGGTAACAATCTATAGTTCCGCTAGCGGGGATAGCTCAGTTGGGAGAGCGTCAGACTGAAGATCTGAAGGTCGCGTGTTCGATCCACGCTCACCGCAATATGCATTTTTGCCTCCTCACTCCATGATTACAAATCCTTCGTAAAATGCTGGCGCTGAATGTACGGAGTATGCCCAAATCACGAAAGCTGAACCTTCTTTTCCCAGGGGAGAAAATGGAAAAGCTAGATCGAAGAGTAGGCAACAAACATGAATGATACACGCGCCTGGCGCAACGCCCAGCTGCCCAGACCAGGCATACCTACGGGCCGCCCATCCGATGGCATACTTGCGTCGTTGTGCAAGGAGACATGATACCGGACGTTCCTCCAAATCCCCATCAACCGGTACTACTAGGAATATAAGCTCGTTTCTCCCTAAAAAAAGGAATATAAGCTCGTTTCCCTAAAAGAAAATGGAATATAAGCTCGAGACACTACATGTATGTTCGTTCTGACATATATGAATATGAATAATTGACTGACATATATGAGTTGGACGGTCGCAGTCCGTGGCTCTAAAAGACTGAAACGTCCCGATCCACTATTCGATCACCGAATCAATGGTCGCTTGTCGACCTTTGCTTAATTAACTGTGGGCGGGCGGCCTGGAATATCTTGGTCCGTTCCCGGACTTTTTTGGTGCTAGATATGGCCGTAAGTGAAGTGATGCCATACGATAATTGATCCCTAAGCTTCCCCTGTCGTTCCTTTCGGAGCACAAAAACAAAGTACTACTACTTCATACTCCCTGTACATGTTTGGTTGACTGTATGTCTCTACCGATGATCACAGGGTTTAAATTTGGGGGTGAGGAGGCACGACGCTCAAAGCAACCCAAAGCATGTCTCGGTGAAACGACGCCTGATGGGCCTTTCTCGTGGTAGCAGGTCCATGGGTGATTACAAAACAGGCGCGCCACAAAACCGCTCATTGTCCTTCTCGCTCTCTTTCTCATGTTCGCCGATGGTTCTCTCTCTCTCTCACCGATACAACCAGAGTGCCGCCACGGCTATCGACGACGGTAAGATCTGGACGGCCACCTCCGCTCCGCCCATGAGCAAGGGCTTCACGGCGCAGACTAACCTCCTCTACTTAAGGAGGAGACCATGTGTGAAAGAAATCATCCTCGTGGTGGCTGCGACGAAGGTGTTACATCTGGTAATAGCCTAGCTATTTTATTATTCTCGGATTGTAATCAAGATAATATACCCAGAATCCGTAACATATATCAGAGAGTGCGATCCACTGCATAGTCAGCAATTGGCCCACGTTCTGAACATTTATACGCACACGACCTAACATTAAGCAGAGAGCCTACACTATCTCAAAAGCCTAGACTGATGGCAGAAAATAATCTTTCCCTTATAAGTTTGGTGTGACCCTGCGAGGTGGGAGTATACACTAAGCAACTTTACCGGTCAATAGGAGTCCTAACACTTATGCCATTCACAAGTGCTCCATCACCTCATCATCCATGGCGGTAAGCCCTCCATCTTACCTTATGCCTAAATGCAAATTAGGTGGGGCAACCTAGATGATGATACAAGATAATTCAAGCACGAAGGCTATCACAAAGTAAACAACACAAGTAAGAGATTCGGTTTAGAAATAACCGAAGCTCACAGAGACAAAGATGTATTCCCGTGTTCACTCCCTTTGGGAAAGGGGATACGTCACATTGGAGAGGTGTGAGGTTCCATGAAGGATTACCCAACGCCACGAAGGCTTACCTTTAAATAGCTCACTTACTCGTGGTAGACTTTAAGATAGTCTCCAAACTCTCACAAACTTTCCACGGGGCAAATCACAAGCCGAATGCCTCTAAGAGACCCTGGCTGCCTAGGGTTTCCTATAAACCCAATTGTAATAAGAAAATTCGATGAAATCAAGGGGGGATGAACTTTGGCTTGATGGAAAAGTAGATTGAGACCTCCTCTTGCTTTCTACCAAAGGGATTTGAAGTTGGTTGGGTATAATGGGAGATCCTCAAGCTTTTGGTGTTTCAACAATAGAGAGAGAGAGAGCTCAAAGATAGAATCTGAAATGGAATACCTAACCTGTCAATGGAGAAGAAAGGGGTATATATAGTCCAAAGAAAAAATAGTCGTTTGAAGGAAGCAACGTGCAAATCGGCATCAAGTATGGCGTCGTCGGACTGTGCGTTGGATGTACCGATGGTAAATTCGGTGAGACGGGCCCTGCGCCAAATCAAACCGGCATCGCGCCGGACAAACCGACTCCCAACCGAAGTAGTCGGCATACTACTGGTTGGGCATAGCGAGCGCTCAATCCGGCTGCCCACAGATTGATCCAGCGCCACGTCTGGCAGTGTCGAATTCTCTATCGGTTTGCAGAAACCACAAATTGTCACTTTTTTCTTTTGACTAAAGGCTTTTTTCTGGTGGGTGTGATGGCTATATGGTGATAGGATGTGTATATGACAAAAAGACATCCCCAACAATCTCATCGAGACCTCTCCTGTTAATAGTGCGGTGTTTCCTATAAGAATCAAATAAAAAGTACAGAGAAACATAATGAAACCATCGGCTCTTTTCTTGAGTAGCGAATGGGGGGTCTCACACCACCTCTCACCATTACTTGTGGACTAAAACCTGTATACAAACTAGTAGGTAATCATTAATCCACACACTAGCATCAGTGTAATCATTTAACCAAAGATAAGGGCATATTTGCCCTTTCAATCTCCCCCTTTTTGGTTAATGGTGACAAACCGATCTAGAGTCACAAAAGGATATGATGATGAGCTTATAAAGATGTTTCCATTGAAAATATTAGATGATCTCCCCCATAAAGTGTGCAAATGGTTGAATTTGCTTTTGGAATGCAAAGTGCAAGAATATGAATATGGAGAGATCCCCCAATATCTTTAGGAAACAAGCATGGCATAGACAAGATAAAGGCATGGATAACTAGCAATACATAAACATAGGCAAGATAGCATAGAGATATCCAAGTACGATAAGCACAATGCAACTTGTCATACACCCACAAAGGAGGTTCAAATGGTTCTAAATAGCAAATAGTAGCACAAGCCAATGAGAACCAAATAATGTAGCAGGGCTTGTGCATATGGCGAAACCCGGAAACCCCGGAAAATATCCCTGTAATCCTAGATAGACTCTACTCTCTTCTCCCCCTATGGCATCAAAAACACCAAAAAGGAAAGAGGGGAGTAGAATATGCTAGCTCTAAAGGGAAGAAATCAAGGTCACGATCATGAGCATGAGCAGCGGAGGACTCTTTCTCATCTTCGTCTACTCCGTCTTCATCCTCGTTCTCATCATCATCATCATCATCTGTGGGTGCGGCAGAAGAACGCTAGGGAGCAAACATCAGATACTGAGAGGGATCAAAGTAGTGGAACATGTCATAAGAAATGGGCGGCATCACATAGTTTACGAAGGGAACCGAGTTAAGCTCATTGCCAAATGGAGGAAGACCATGTCCACGCTCAGCCATGAAAGCATTCTGCCTCCTCCTTATTTCTTGGCTCAACTCTAGTCCAAGATGAGCAACATCATGAGTGACACATATCGCATAAGTTGGTGAAGAACTTGGCTAGACCCTTCTTAGGGTCATGGACAGTGCGGCGGGAGCTAGAAGCACGAGGCAGAGGGATATGATGAGCATCGGTACTGTCCTCAGCAAGCATCATCCTAGGAAGATAAAGATACGAACCACGGTGAGAAAGAGTGATATTTTCCATCTTGTACCGCTCGCCATGAATTGCATTATTGGGTTTCACGACCACATTGATCAACAGATGAACAAACTGACTGTATTTGGGAGTCATGTACTTCTCCACACACCACTGAAGCTCTGAGAATATGAAGTCACAACCATGATTTTTCCAAAGACGACTCGGGCGACAATAATACATGAGGTTGAGATGGTAGGCACGACAGTTGGCTTCATCCCTAGCCTTGCTGACAAGGTTCTCAAGGAACAACTTGGCCAAAGAGAGATAGTAGAAATACATGCCATACATCCTAGGAGACGGCTGAGATGGATCAGGAGGATAACAGTGAGCAATGTCAGTCGATGCCATAGCCTTCTGAGAATGAAGGAAAAAGCATTGTCTGTTCTGTCACCTCCATAGCCAAGAGCCTCACAAAACTGCTCAAAGTTGACTGTATAGGGCTCAGTCCTAGTCATCCAAGTAATGGTATGAGCTGAATAAAAATGAAAGAATACTATAGCATGGAACTCGCGGATGAGCAAAGGGCACAAAACTTCTTGCATAGTGACAAGATCAAACACATCCATTTTCTTCAGAGCGGTATCAATGAACTAGAAGTCCGAGGAGGCATATAGATGATACTACTTAACATTGAGAACCTTGGGGACCATGATGAATCCACTTAACATCCGTTCAGGATCATTGTAAAAGTCATCCCAAAATTGCTACTGAGTGTTGGTCCAAAACTTCTTGTCAGAGCGAGTCTAAGTCCTCTCATTAAACCGGTAGGGATTTTGCTTCCGCAAGTCTCCATTGCTTGGCAGTACGGCTGGCGGTGTTGAAGTCTGGGAGCACTTCCTCTTCTGCATGACTAATATTTTTGCCTTCGTCCTGATGGGCAGATGGCTTCTTTCCACCTCTTGCGCCCTTGGGAACATACGAAGAGCCACGATGCACCATCTGCTTGGTGCGCTCACTAGTACGACAACCCTCACGCCGAGCAGCAGCAATGAACTTCCTCTTTTTGGCCTTACTAGTTTCTTCCACAATCTCATCCTCGTACGCATGCTCATGGTCGGAGTCTGTAGGAAGAAGCAAAATAATGGCAAATAAAGGGTAAGCATACATGTCACAATGACGAAGGAACCTAAAAAGTTAGGTTCGGACAAGTGCAAAGTCGCAAAAAAATGGGGACAGAGCAGTTCGGCGAGCAATTTGGCAGAGCTGGGTTACACGCCAAAGCATCTGGCGGCAGGTCAGCTCATCAAAATGCGCATCAGATGGTCCAGCTCTAGGTCCGGCGGTGCCGAAATGACCCTGGAGACCAAAGCCATGGCAATGTCCTCAAAAATCATGAAAATTGTCTCAAATACTTGTGCAAACCTAGCCATGAGTAGAGGGTAAACCTTGATAGAACATGGTTGGATCTACAACCAACAAGGATAACCCTAGATCTAACCCTAGGTGGTGTACATCCAAGAAGATGGAAGCAAACTAGGGGACATCAAGAGAAGGAGGGGAGAGAGGAAATTCCCAAAGAAGACATGATCCCCTTGCCCCAACTAGGCAAGAAGAGATGGGCCTCAAGGGGAAAACTTGAAAAACTCCAAGATATCCAAAGCGGTCCAAACCGTGAGAAAACCTTCAGTGGAAAGCCTTGCAATCACCCGATCTATCAACATGGGGACTTTGAGGGAGATTGGTTAGGTGGAGAAGGCAAGGGATGGGGGGAGCTTTGGGCGGTGGCAATGGAGGAGAGGGCACGGGGGAATAAAGAACAAAAGTCCAACCACCACCTCGTGCCAGGAATATAAGGCAAGATATTTTGCAAATCGGCGAAGCCGAACCTCACACCGAAATGACTCGGCACCACGCCGGACGAACTAGCGCCCCGCTAAAATGGCGTATTGACTACTGTTTCGGCATACGCTGAAATGACTCAGGAGCCCACAGATCATTTCGATGGTAGGCCCACGACACCGAATTGGCAGTCGAAATTTCTTGGAAGGCTGAAAACAACCCCTTTGAAGTGAAATTTTGGGATTTTTTCGTGGAGAAGCTTTGTGGCATGTATACAAGAAGCAACCAATGAAAAATATAGCTATACCCATTGGAGAGAGAACAAGTAAGATATGAATAGCAACAATGGATATAGGATCGATAATACCAAGACTCAAATCTAACAATACACAAGAGACAAATGTTTGGCAGTGGATTTCCCCCCTATGTTTAAGCACACATGTAATGGCGCCTCAAAGATAGATGTTTGGACCCATATCATGAATTGTTTTATGATCACCACAACTTAAAAAGAGAGTAGAAAAGTGAACCCATGAAGCCTGGTCCAATTTTAATCATAAGAAACACCTTTCTATTGCAATTATAATCACTTTTATTTTCTACAATTTATTATATTGAAAATACAAAAATACTTTACCTAATTGCAACCACTCATAAAAACCAAAACAACGTTATCTTCACATATCTCATATAGTTTGCATTGTTTTACTTTATTTATTTCAGTTTACTATATTTTATTTCACATTACTAATACGAAACCTTGTGCTTGATAACCACTTGGTGGAGTTGGGGACACAAGATAGATTATTTTGCTTTATAGGTTGCTTGACAAGGAGAAGGCGAGTAACTTCTAAGCCAGTTCCCGAGAGTTCGATTTAAACCCTTGAGTCATCCTTATGGGGAAAAGAAGCTTGCTACAACACTCTGCACTTGGAGTTTCAACGAAAAGTGACCATGATTGTTGCCATCACATGCGTCACCAATCAACCTGTTCGACGGAATGTCCGACGATCCGCTGACGGCATGGTATGGTCGCCACATTTCTTTAACTTTGCCAGTATACTTCTCCTACCTCTTTATCATGGACAAATTGGGTGTAGGATTTCGTGGCCAATGATGCCAAGGACGTCATGCATGACATGATCAATGAGGGTGGTGACGGCTATGGCGATGATAGAGAGACCCAACAAGAGACCGAGTGACATGGGTATGATTACTCGGATGCTCATTATTCGCTACCCTACATTGGATAAAAGGCCTACGGCCCATGAAGATTCCAGATAACAGCCCAAGAAAGCAACCGACAAAGACTTTGATTGTATTAGGAAAGAAACCACGAACCGACATTGTGTTGGTACTGTAATCACGTGTGTATGAAACCAGTCCGCATACAGATTTGAGACCCGGCCTATTATATATAGGACGGGAGAAGCCCAAGCGAGGGTACTGAAATCTAGAGGACAACTTGTAATAGTGTGTTTTATCAATATTCATGCGACTTTGATTCCATTGTTTTCCCTGACATCCGACGAAATCCCCAGCGTTCTCTTTTCCGCGGAACCCCAAGTCCATCACCATGGGCATTGTCGAGGTTACCCCTCGTCAATTGGTGCCGTTTGTGGGAAACCTGAACGCTGGAAGCACGGATTCGGCGGAACGCTCTCCACCAAGCATCAACTCGACGAAAGCAGATCCACGCCCACCCACCCGTAAAGCTACGCCAATGGAAGGACAGGAACCTTCCATCAGATCCTCAATGGAAGTTGAAGCACAGATCGAAGAAGACAATGAAAGCAGGCAAATAAAGACGAATCTGGAGGATCTTGATGGTATCTATGACAATCTCTCCTTCGGATCAGACTCACGGTTCACACCACCATGTGAAGCAAGCCCAGTCAATTTAGAACCCGAAAAAAGTAGCGAAAGCATCGACTTCGGAATTCGGATGGTGGAAATCTATCTAGAGCAAAAACTGATGGACTTCACTGGCTCATCCGATAGTGTCTCCATCAGTGAAAACATCGATGTTACTAGCCCGTACGCCACTCAGCACCAAGTATGCGTGATCATCGGAGACGCCATGACCCAGCAAGACTCCAACGGTAACCCAATTCTTAACCCCGATGATATTCTTTTAAGCCATAATGCAGGAAGTAATGACAACTAAGGAAGTCGAGGAAACGACGCAGACCCAACAGTCAACTGAGAAAATCTGGAAGAAGAGCAACCATGTGAAGATGAGAGGCGTACCCTTAGCCTGCCATCCAGTGCATGGGAAAAGGTGAGAGCAGCAATCTCGGGTGCGGTCCCAATGACAACGGACGCCACCCACGAAGATCTATTGGCATACCAGTATCTGCTACACTTCAAAAAGAGAGACCTCCTAAGGATGCAGAGGCAACTCGACGAAAGGAAAAGGGTAGCCGACAAATCTAGCTTACGGCGGGCGCAGCTAAGCCCCACCCAAGGATCAAGAAGCATAACAGGAGGAGCATTGCCAAGAAGAGGAGCGTCTAGATTATGAGATATACCCGAAGAACAGAGGAGCGGATTAATCCGCGACCTTGATCTCTCGTTTATGTCGATAGACCAAGATGGAAATATCAAGGCAAAAACAACTCAGACAGCTATTGTGGCTACACAAACATACCTAATCACAACACAGCCTGCACCCGATGATCCTCGCGCGGCCCTCCATCGTTCCGCCTTGATGAACCTCGGCTTGGTGGGACAAACTCTCGCGCAAGTAAATAAAGGAACCACGAGGACAGGTCTCCACGCCGTTGCAGCAGCCCTCGGCAAGGAGGTCACACCCGACGATCACGGTCGCCACATCGGGTCCACTTTTCAGAACAAGAACCGCGCAACGACGCGAGAAACAACATCACCTAGCGAAGGATCGATCGATCAAGAGAAGAGCGCAACACCCGAGGGTACCGTGATGGCAAGAGCGAGGATGAACAAGAATTATGCGGAGCCAGCTGCTTTACCCGACGGGTTCGCAAAACTCCGGTGGCGAAAGACTTTAAGTTACCCCAAGATCAACAAAAATACGAAGGCCTCCAAGAACCTGAAGCTTGGCTGACAGATTATCTGGCAACTGTCAGATTACAAGGCGGATCCAAAGCCACAGTGATGCAAAGCCTGCAGCTCCACCTAACTAGTGCGGCACACTCCTGGCTGAAGCAACTACCAGAAGATTCCATCAGCAGTTGGAATGATCTTGAAGACAAATTTATCAGAAACTTCTAGTATACATTCAAGCGACCCGCGTATTTGGAGCAGTTGCGTGCCTGCAAGCAAAACCCAGGAGAATCAATATGATCCTTCATCCAACGATGGAACATTACCAAAAACTCGGCTGAAGCAATATCTGGCGAAAGAGCAATCGATGCCTTCAATGATGGTCTTCGTCGACAGGAGTTCATTGAAGAACTAGGACGAACCAAGCCAAGGACAATTTCACAGTTGATGGAAATAGCCAATCATTGGGTCGATGGAGAGGATGCAGTACACAACAAAAGGGCCCGTTCACCTGACGATAGAGACTGGCGCAACAACGACCGGAGACGATGAACTAATGATGGATACCATACACCCAGTTACATTGCAGCGAGCTTTTTCGGAACGGACAACCGACGAAGTGGTGACTACAACAGCGGATATCGTGGTAGTAGGGACAACATCGGTGAAAGCCAGCTGCGGCAACGATACTAGTCGACGAACCGAGACCCACCAATGTCAGCTGGACAAATGTTGGAAGGACCCTGCAATATGCACTACTACGTCGACTCAACAGGGAAAAGACGGTCAAATCACCTCCTAAAGGATTGCCGGACATTCCTAAAGATGCAAGAACTATGCAACGCAAAGGCAGCCAAAGCAACAAACAGAAACTACGCCCCTACACCTGGCACTTTGGCCATTGGCGCTCCACCCCCACCACAGGGGCCTCCACCAGCGGGACAGCCGCAAAATACAATACACCAAGACAACGAATATCCCAGGTCAAAGGGAGCAATGTCAATGATCCAGAAGGGTCCACCCTCTAACAGAACACAGAAATTGATCACTTGGCAAGTAAATTTAGCAGTAACAAAGCCACCTCCTACACCGAAGTATCTCCATTGGTCAGAACAAGAAATTAATTTCAGCAGAGCTGACCATCCATTACGGGTCCCTCAGCCAGGCCAGTCGGCACTAATAGTGGAAGCGCAATCGGCGGGTTCGACATGAGCAAGGTTTTCTTGGATGCAGGAAACAACATCAATCTAATTTATGCCAAAACTCTGCGGGCCATGAACTGGTCCATGACGAACCTAACACCAACAGACACAACCTTCCACGGGATAGTTCCAGGAAAAGCCGAAACTTCATTGGGCAAAGTCCACCTCGATGTAGTTTTCGGGTCAAAAAATAACTTCAGACGAGAAAAGCTGGAATTCAAAGTCATGAACTGGCCATCTCAATACCACGTGATCTTGGGACGACCGGCTTTCGCTAGGTTCATGGCAGTACCTCACTATGCATACCTAGTACTAAAAATGCCAGCCCCCAACTAGGTCATCACAGTCAAAGGAAGCTTTAGCCGCGCAGACAACTGCGATCGAGAATTCAACAAAATCTCGAAATCTTTCGGGATGAAGGCAAAACTTGGACAGCTGAAGTTGGCAAAAGAGGAGAGGACACACGAAGGGCACACCCGCAAAAAGAAAGTATCGGAAGAGCAAGCACGCAACAGTCTCGCAAAAAGCAACGTATGCGGCCTCCAATAAATGGTCCCGCATAAGAAGACCCACTGATTGACAAGTCACGAGCACCACAAACCGGAAGATGATGAAGATCCCCAAGAACAGAAGCCGAAATTCCTTCAAAGAATCTCTATTTAGATGCACTCTATACTCAATAAAGGCCAACGGCCAGGTGATCACGCCATCGCAATGTACTCCTACCCATTATTATTAATAAATAAGGAAAGTATTTCGCGATATAAAACTTCTACGACACATGAACATATGTTCGTCGGATCCCCAAACAAGAGAATACAACATACAATCAAAATCTCGTATAAAATATACGACCTTTTGACAAGTATAAAGTAGTTTTACACAAAGTACAAAGGCGAAGCAAGTAAATAATCAGATAGGGAAATTTAAAAAAAAACTCTTCGTCTGCCTACAAACACTTTCGGATAATTCTAATGGCAGGTCTACGAGCAGCGACGTAATGAGGCACCATATCAATAAGGCCACCATCGGAAGGAGAAGGTAGCCACAAAGATACATCATCCAAGTCCAGCGTCAGATGATGCACATGCACCCAAGAAAGCGCGAGCTTAGCACCCGCCACAAGTTGAAGCTTCACAAAGTGATGGATCTTTTCACCCTGCCGGAACTTCGCAATCAAGTCCGCCAAGGTTTGAGGCTGAGGATCCTGAGGAAACATGGCATTATAAGTAATGGCCAGAGATCTGCGGCAGCATTCGACGAATTGCTCCAACTCCGATAGGCGATCCTTAAGCAACGCTATAGTATAGGCGCGACGATGATCAGTCCAAAAGTCCATTTCGGAACTTTGGAAGGCAGCCACAAGAGCTTGCATTCGGTTGCGCAGACGCTGGGTCTCATCCCTCTGGCACAATTGAATGCCTAGAAATCGGGGAGACAAAATATCAATTTCCCGCAAGTCGGAAAGCGCAACCGAAGAAAAAAAAGAGGACGAATACTTACACAATAGCTTCTCGTTCACCCAGGAGATTTCTTCCAAGAAAAAAGCCTCGCGGTTGAGGGCTTGGCATGTTTTTGATTGGGAAACATCCACCATTGATTGAACAACCCGAAGTTTTCCTTCAAGCTTTTTCACCTGTTCTATCTTTTCAGCATACAATGGCGGGTCCACCGTACGCACGATGGTGGAACTGGTTGCACCTACTACAACGGAGGACAACACAACATCCGATAGTTACGCGGGTCCAGAAGGAGCTGAAGAATCATTCAAGATCTGATAAGACAAAAAGATGTGAAACATTCAGCATACAAAAGCAAGCTCGCACACATATATTCAAAAGTTTCCTCCTTGTAAAAAGAAGCAAGGGAAAGCTGGATAAAGTCAAGGTTCATTAGAAACATCAAGGGAGACACGATAAACGATTACAAAACAAAGCCTATGAGGTCGCGTCCTTCAAAGACTAGGCGGCGCTAGCAGAAGGAGCACTAGCTACAACAGCAGCAGGAGTAGCCGAAGAAGGAGCACCCGTCGTAGTAAGAGCAGCCGAAGAATGGGCAGCCAGGTTCTCCAAACCCAAACCTAGGAGCAGCCAAGAATATTTTCTGGCCCTTTTAATATGTGTCTTCAGGTCAATTGCTTGGCCACTAGGGATGATTGGGACAGAGGAGCTAACCTTCTCCCAGTCGACCTTATCGCCGTGCGCCATTGCCAGGGCCATCGAAGTTTTGGCACCACTCCTAGACTGCGTTAGACTATAACCAACAAGGGGGTCGGGATCAGCACTGAAAACGGTGACAAGATCATTGAGGTCGTCCAACACATACTTGGTTGGAAATATTTCAGCATGAAGCTTCTTGAAGGCGCGTCGAGAGCGGACAAGAAGATTGCGCCCATGAACACTGTTAGCCCAAAATGCTAAGAACATCCAACAAAGGATCAACCTTCTTATCGGCATCCAACGTCAGGTTCTGGCCAGTCAGTTCTGACAACAAAAAGAGAGAAGAAGAGATTGATAACCAAAAGAAAGAAACAAAACAAAAAACACGCACAGAAAAAACTTACGGGTCAGCGAGTCATTGAGGGCCTCCAGGCGCTGCCGCAGATTTGCATCCCGAGCAGTGACTTGCCTGGCCACTTCCTTAGCATCAGTTTTCGCCTTCTGATTGGCCTCCTCCAAAGCCTCTTCCGTAGCTCGGAGTCTGCCCTCCAGATCATCGGCGCGCTTAATCGCCTCATCTCGAATAACTCCGGATTGCTTGGCAGCGGCTGTAGGAGCAAATCACAAAAATGAGGATGAACATTTTACAAAGAGATTACAAAGATGATCAGCACATACCTTTCAGTTCTTCAGCATCATCGCGGATCCTTATAAAACAAGAGGCCATACCGACCATCTCGCGCATCAAAGGCTGAGCAAAGAAAAACCACAGCAAAAAGGATATAAAGGCAAAATAAAAAGTGTACGTGAAGGAAAAAATTCCGGCATCAAAAGTGACTTACATCCTTCATATCCACATCAACAGGCTCTTCAGAAATCACCACCCCTTTACCCGCCATTTTCTTCCTTTTTTGCAGCGGTGGCTTGGATGAAGTGGCAACATCCTTCTGGATGATTTTCTCCACAGGAAACATAAGTTTTTCTTTCAGCTCCACCGATGGCGGAGGAGTTTTCCTTGAAGAGCAGCCCACAGATATGGGAAGAGGAGAAGCGGGAAGATCTTTCTCATCACTGCAACAGTACAACACAAGCGGAACAAGCATCAGCAGTAAAATCACCCGGTGAAACAGAATGAGAAGAAAGAAAATACTCACGAAGACACATCCTGTGCAACACGGAACAAATTCATCTTGGTAGGAGCAGCTGCGGTCGGAGAAGCACCGAAAGGCTTGGAAGCAGTCGAGTCATCCGAATCCTCGACCCTTTCCACAGCATAAGGGCGTTTTCTATTTTCGCCAACACGCTCCACGCGGAAATCTCCGGAGCCAGCCGAAGGAAGACATTGTGTCTTCGACGAAGAATCGGATGCAGAGAATTCCCCTCCTCATCAGCGGCAGTCCCAGTCATAGGGAGATCGTCGGATGCAGAGGGGTGGACAGGGGGCTCACCACTTCTAGGAAGGGGAGGAAGCGAGCTCAGGTGATCAAAATCCTACCGAAAGCAGAAGACTTGAAAAGTGTATCTACAAATAGAAGAAAGGAAAAGACGAAGGCGAAGGAAATTTACCTCGGGAAGCCGTTTCTTCTTGCCATAGGGCTCCACAAGACAAGTTGAAGGAACCGCGTTTTTCGCTGTCAAAGTTGTGAAACTCCGGACTCTCTTCTCATAGACCTTGAGGGGAAGGTCTTCCAAAGAAATCCTCATCGGATCCTTCATTCCGATATACGCCCACATACCAGACAACCGAGCTTGAAGTGGCTGAACGCGGATCTGCAAAAAATATGCCAGGATCTGGAGACCCGACAATTCTTTGCCAATGTCATGCCGCAGCTTTGAAATACGATCAATATAGGGCTGGATTTCCACCATTTCTTCGGCAGAAGGATGCTGGTCCCAGGAATCCAGTTTGTGGCAGGTTTTCTTTGGATCAAAGGGGGCTAACCCGAAAGATTGGCCTTCAAGTAGTTGATCCTTGACATAAAACCACTTGGACTTCCAGCCTTGGACAGAATCCGTGACTTTGAAATCAAAGTAATCAACATCGGATCGGACATAGAAAATGGTGCAACCAACATCATGGACAATAGTGTCAGTGACATTGCGATGAGCATAGAAGAAGTGCTTCTAAAGGCCCTAATAGGGATGAATCCCAAGGAAACACTCACAAAGAGTGACGAAACAAGCGACGTGGAGAATAGAGTTAGGTGTGAGCTGATATAGCTGCACACCATAAACAAACAAAAGGCCCCGAAGAAATTTGTGGACAGGAAGAGAAAGACTGCGGAGGAGGAAAGGGAGGGACATTACCCTCCAGCCAGGCTCGGGGATGGGAGCAGCCTCGTCTCCAGGGAGCTTGAAGGAACCCTCCATTAGATGACCGGATTGCCGCGCCTCATGGAGTTCCCACGCCATGCACTTGGTGGGGGCCCATCCGACAACCCTCTTCCTGGTTGCCTTCGAGGCGGCAGCGGAAGTTCTAGCAGCCTTGCTCTTCCCATGGTAGCAAAAGGGGAGCAAGAGCACACGAACCAGGTTTTTTTGCAAGGGAGCAAGAACAGGAGTCCGCAAGGGGGCAAGAGCGCAAGGAAGAAGAAGAGGCAAGGGGAGGTGAGGTAAAACAGTAAAACACACCTCTCCTCCCTTATAAAGAGCAACGATGCAAGGACTGAACCGTTCGATCCAAAATCGAACCGACAGAAGGTCGCACGATGATGACACGTGTTACAAAGATTTCGTAAAGGAAAAAATTAAAGAAAAGTTATGGCTACGGTAAAAACGGAGAAACAACGCGTGACGCCTCGATTTTCACACAAAGAATGGACGTGCAGTCAAGAATCTCCGCTGAATACGCTATCAGGCGTCATCATTACTGCTGCATGGGTCCATGTTCGATACGTCCCGTCAGGGCGTGTTCTCAGGAAATTAACAGCATCAGCTACGTCATCACTGATGTCACAGCGGAAGCACTACAAGAAATTGCAGCTTTTTTAAGAATATGACCCGAAGAAATTAAATTGGAGTCGAAGTAAATTCCTCCAGGAGAAGATTTGAGACTACACTCGAATGTACAATATTACGACTGTAGCCTCGGGGGCTACTCCTATCGGGAGCACTGGTCATGCATCCGACAAAAAATACAGAAGCACTGGCGCCATAAAGTTTTCGAGCCTATGTTTTGATACATATATCCAAACATAGCCTCGGGGGCTACTCCCATCAGGAGCGCTGGTGCGCACCCGATAAAGAAAAACAAAGGAAACATTCAACGACAGATACTCCTATCAGCAGCAGATTGCAGAAAGTAAAAAACTCTCGGATCGCACCCGATGCGACAAAAATTTGAATATCATGTTCAGAAACATAAAGATAAGACCCCAAGATTCGTCCTGTGTGGCCTGGTAATCGCACAAGAATGCACTCTGCCAGTAAAATATCTGTATCAACGATGCGATGAAAAATCCCGACGGACGCGTTGGGTACCCGATAAAAATAGAAAACTGGAATTCAGTATTCGGTAAGATCTCAGCAGCTCGAACTGAATTACGCTAGTTACAAATTCTGAATTCGAGCCTGGGGACTTGAATTTGATGTATGTTGTAGCATCCCAATTGTCTAACAATTGCAATGCTACTAGCCTAGTCTATATAATTGCTACTTCCTATATATAATTGTTGCATCATATATCATGCTCATGTCATCATGCCACCTTGCATTTGAGCGTCATATAAAACCTTTCCATTTGGTTCTTCTCTCATATGCATTATTAATTGTATTTGCCTCTTGATATATTGTAGTTGGTTCTTGATATATTGTTTAATGCCCAAGTTGAGTTGGGGGCATATCTTTTATTAACTCCACCACCTTTCTTGTCACCACCCCATAGTTCCACCATCCGACTACATGTGAGCTTTGCATCTTATTTTGTTTTCATCTCTAGCTCATATGGGTTGGGATGGATCCACTTCTACTCCACATGCTCTCATATATGCACCATATTGTTTCCACATTATGGGTTTATGAGAGCCACATGGCCACCTTTGCATGCCTTGTGGGTGGAACTTTTCTCTAGCTTCCATATGGGTTGTTTTGGGGGTTTATGCTCAGGTTGGGATATTATTGGGCTTACTAAATATCTAGTGGAACATACACACTAGCATGTCCCAATTTTATTCAAATATGGTCATCCCCTTCTACTCCACATGGAGATTTCCTTTAATTCCTTTGCTTGGCCTTTACTTTGCATTTTAATGCCATGTTATTCTATTTTATTTTGTTTTCACAAGATTAACACATGGCATTAAATACTTGCATGGGCCATGCAACCATCACCACCATGTGTTCTCCTTTGGTTTTATTTGATTTTTTGAGTGGATCATCTTCTCATCTCTCTCTTTCTCTCAATCCTTTCTACCTTGCTTTGCTTTCTTGCCTTGTGCCATCAAACCTCATCCACCTCACTTGTGTAGTTCCATGCATGATCTTGTAAGATCATCCCCATGACCATCTCCCTACACCAGCCCTAACCTACCCCAGGCCGAAGCCCTACCCCTAACCAAAACCCTAACCCGAGCCTACTCCATCCTACCCTAGCTCTCTCTCTCTCTAGCTCTCTCTCCCTGCCACAGCAGCCCCACCCGACGACCCAGCTGCTCCTCACCGTCCCCACCTGGTAGCCCCTGCCCTGCCCTAGCCCTCACGACAAGCACGTGAGAGGAGGTGGAGAAAAGGTGGCCGAGACCATCTTTTCCCTCTACCCATGCCCACACGCCACCTCCTCCCTCTCTCTCGCTTGTCCTCATCCCACACGGCTCCTCTGCCTCTCCCAGATCCGCCCAGCGCCCTGCCCCTCCTCCCCTTCTTCTGCACCGACGCCCACCCTCTCTCGCCGGCCACCGCCAGATCCGACGTTGTTTCCTCGTTCCGGCGTTCAGGGATGACGTGGAGGTGGACGAGAAGACTGAGGAGGACCCTCCGCTTCGCCCCGTACCCGCCAGCGAGGAGAAGAAGCACCAGGCTCGCTAGTACCTGCGCCATCTCGACGAAACCCTAATTTCGGTCGGTGCCTGCTACGTCCACGATCGCCCGCTCCTCTGCCCGAACCACCACCGCCAGCAGCCTCGCGGTAAGCCAAGCTTTCTCCTAGACATCCTCGCCGTCGTCTCCGTTGCCTGGTCACGCCGCGCGTTCCATCGAGCGCCCTCGGGGCGCTACCAGACGCTGGTGTCTGCACGGCGTACACGCCGCATAGAGCCTTACCTAGCCGCGTTACCCTCTCCTGTCAACTACCCCGCCCTACCGCGCTGGTCACCGCCGCCTAGCGCGAGCTCCAGGTCCCCAGTTCGAGTCCTCGATCCGCGCCGCACGCAGATCTGCCGCTAGACGGTGGAGAAGAGAAACAGTACCGCGGCCTCCTTTTTGCAGAAAACTCCCCCTTTTGTTTTTGGCTCAACCCGCAGTCCGCCGAGCCCACCAGCCAGCCTCTGTGGGAATTTTACAAAGAGCACCCCGTAGATTCTTAGCCTTAACCCGCGGTCCGATACACCCCCCTCCTGTCAGCCACGGCATAATCACCCACTTCACGTGGGCCCGTGGCTATCGGACCCACCTGTCAACCTCAGTGGCTAGGTAGAGCCGCGGTAGAAAAGAGTTTTCGCGCGCGTGTGCCCCGTCAGCCGCTGGCCCACCCGTCAGTGACTGGGGCTGGGTCTGTCTGAGTACGAAATGGTTTTCTGCTTTGCTGATTAATTTAAACCTTTTTCCAAATTGATTTAAATTCAAATTCAAATCAGATTTAAATAACTTTTCAAATATAAATCCAAATAATACAAATGATATATGTTTTGGAATCAGAAAAATGTGAGGAATTCAACTCTTCCATTCAAAATACTATTTGAGCACTTTAAAATTTCGAGTTGATTAAAATTACAAATAAAATGCCCTTTGCCTTAATTAATTAATAACTTTTGTTTTATAACTCCGAATTTGACAAATGATATGTCTAAAATGATTAGCTCGACGAGACCTTTCTGTTTATGCATTCCATGTTCTGAATTGCAGCATGCATTATACAAATATAAAGTATACAGCAACTTATTTGAGTATAAAATGTGACTAAAACCCAATAAAATGCTTTATTCTTGTACTCCACACCTCACCCATGCCATGCTACATTATTGCCATGCAAATTGTGCATCATTCATCATGGCATGATTGTTTGCTTGTCGCATTTTAATTCATATGCTTGTGCACTCTATTTATGTTAGCCCTTGTTTGTTCGGTTCTTCTTCAAATAGACGCTGAGCAGGGGATATATCAGGAATCCCAGGAGCACTACCCAGATCCGTCCCTCGCTTCAACTGAGCTGTCAGGCAAGCACTACCACATGCTTGCATACATATAGTACCTATTGCCTCTCTCTTATTCTTGCATCATTGAGACGCGATTGCATTAAATCAATCCCAAGTCTTTGCATAGCCTTTACTTTTAAACCCCACCGAAGCTTGTTCCTCCATCCCATGAGCCATTACTACAGGAGTTGTTTGAGCCATGCGGGTCGCAGAACAGCATGTGTAGGGTATGTGAGTGTCTGATGGATAACGAGGTACCTAAACAACTTAACCTGAGTAGTAATGGGATAACTAATGAAAGTGGCACCGGTGAGAAATATCTGCTATTTGGTTCTTCATGCTCACTTGTGTCCCATAGGACCCCGAGTACTTGATTCCTGTTCCTTGACTATTCGCACTATCCACATCCGGGAGGCCTTATGGACCCCCCTGAGCCAGAGCTTGATTCATTCTTATTTCTTGGGGCCACAAAGTAGTTTGGGGCTTTATTACTATCCTGTACTTATGCCATGCTTTACTGCTTTATTTAAGATTGTGCGTGGAGCACCTGTACTGTTTAGGACCATGACCCGTTTTCGCTGTATCGACAAGCCCAGTCACATTTTCGGGTTCCCAGTCGTTTACCGCCGTCCACACAAACTCTGGGTCCGTTCCGGAGCCAGCCAACTTCATTGCGGGTAGCTTAGTAGGGTGGCCCCCTGAAACATTTCTGAATCCTGTGATCGCTTTGTCGTGAATGCCTCGTTGGGTTTGGATTTGGTTTTTCCGAGGTTGATCGAGTGTGTGTTGCTATTTGTGCACCCTTGCAGGGTAAATCTTTCTGAAAGCCGTGTCCGCGGTTATGGATGACTTGGAGCACAGTTTCTCGATCATAGACAAGTATAACTAAAGTACCGTTGTTAATTTGACTAAGTACCTAACTAGTAAATAGTGCAACACTCATGGAATGGGTAATAAAACTGCCAACGGATGGGGGTTATTCGTCCGCTTCCTCGGTGGTAAGCGAGGAGGAGGATGGATCTGTTAATATTACTGTTATAACTGTTGTTCTTATTTAACGGACATCCGTCTATCTTTGGTTAGGCGGATGGTTAGCGAGTATCTATAGAATTGTTAGGGATTATCTTTTGCTGCAATTGCGACACCCTAGGTTGTGTCCCCTTTAGAGGCATAAAGACTTGTTGAGTACCCCTAGGGTCTCACACGATAAATTGTTTGATTCAGATGAACAGGTATACTCGCAAGATGGATACTGGGTGGAAGAGACAGATGATGTTGGCAACGATCATTCGGTGTAGAGATTCCGGGAACGGGGATCCGTGAGATCTGTGGGTGGGATGTGTTTATTTATGGGGCATATTATGCTGATTTGCTTCTTATCCGTACTCGGATCTTGTTTTCCGCTTCGCCTAATACTCTGAAGTTTCTTGTATGAGGAGATATCCTAAACTATTATATCTATCTAGGATATTTAGATCTTGCCGTATGGCGTTGCAATATTTCCATTTCTTTTAGATGGAATGGCTCTGAGAACTGTTGTATGCGGCTTGCATACATACCCATTAGTGTATGTAGTTGATCCCTTCGCATGCCGATTACGCCGCTCGTTCTTGCCCCGATGTTTCGGAAATGGTTAGGACGGCCGAAAGGTCTACCTATGAGTGGCATTTGGCCCCACCGTACTATTTTAACCATTTCCTCTCATCCAGGCTTGTAACTAAGAGCGTAATTCACCGAGGTAGTTACAATTGGTATTAGAGCCATCCCGCCCTTCAGGGTCTCAGCCAAATGGTCGTTGTCAGTTTAGCAAATATTTTTGGTAGTTATGTATACTAGGGAAAAACAAAACGTGAGAGTAGGACTGCTTCCACTTTTCTTCTTACCCACCCACCCACCCTTTTTCTGGTAAGGAAGTATAACGTTTTCAATCCTCTTCTAAAATTCAAACTAGGATTCACGTGTTCCGGGTTCCGTAGTACCATAGCTTGTGTGTGTGTGTGTGTAATTCCTTGTCTATCTGTTGCCTCCAATTTGTTATCACAATCTGCCTTTGGTTATCAAGTGTTGGTACATTCCATACTAACAGGCTTTTGAAAACCGGCGCGATCTATCCGACTCCTTGTTAACCGGAGCCATCTTCTTAAGGGTGTTCTACCTTCCAGCATGCTTTCACCGAATGTGGAGTTGCTAACCTCTACCTGATAGTGATTTTGTGCATCTATGGGTATTTTAATGCCAAAAAATGCAGAAAATTTTTCTTTGATACATCTGTGTTTCCACACTCCTTTTCAGTCATGTGTGAAACATTATCTATCTCCCTTTTATCAGCATGTCCATGCTAACTCATTCTTTTGTCACCGGCACTTAATCCTGAAGTTTTACTTCATCTTCAGATTCTCTTGGGCTAATTACATAACAAGTGTCGATCCGATGCTGGTGATTGTAATTTGGTTCTCGGCATAGCTATAGGACACTTATCATGAGTGGAATATGGAAAATGATATCAACACTATCCTCCAAATGGTGACGGTTATCTCCTGTGATTTTGAGTACACCGTGATCATATCTAGGCATATTCAAGCATCTTTGGCAGTCCGGAGTTTCTCAAAGCACTATGGCGGTCTATCATCTGTCCATCATGCTGCACATCTTTTTGAACTCCGTATCTGCAAAATCCTCTTTGAGACGAGGGAATTGCATCTTTTCGTCTCTGATAGCTTTGCTTAAGGTATGATCTATCATCTTTTCTTTATCCAAGATCTCTTTATCTTTGTAACCGGTGATCCGATCGACAATGTGAACTAGGTGGCATTTCCTGTTCTCTTCCGAAGGACCAGATAATCTATTCTGCCAGTGCATCTTTCCAACATGAATCCTTACTCGTAACGTGATCTTTCAAAGAGCGTTGAGCTCAGAAAGTGTTTCGAGCATTTGTTCGTTTCTCCCGCCTCTTGAACTTGATATTCTTGGAATATCTTGGTAATCTGTGATGGTATATCTTGATGATATGCTTGCCTATTCTATATCAACGGAAGGACATGGAAGATCATCTGTGTCTCTTTCTCTCAAGCTTCGTGAGCACTGCCTGTGTGCAAAGTCTCAAAGTGAGAATTCTGACTTTTTGAAGTCACCTATCTCGGCCACGTCCTTCTGCTAAATAGATCGCTTCAATTCTGGAATCAGCAAGTCCATTGTTAATTCCAGCTTCCATCTTCAATCAAACCCGGAGTTTTCCTTGTTGGCGAGTTATCATCGTCGTTCCGCCGTAGATTTCCTCAAAACTGCTAAACCTCTCTCAATCATTTCAAGAAGAACATGGAGTTCTTTTCACCTCAGTCTCATCAAGTGATCTTTTGAAACCCTCTCGTTCTATCGTCTATGCTCAATCCACCGGAGGCCATGAAGATTTTTCAGATCTTTTGTAATCCTTATGTTCAAGTGGTGCTATCTTTTTCTTTATCTGTGGAATCTTGTAGTTGTCTCCATGATCTTCCTTCATATCTTTCCGGTGGCTGGTTACTTATGACATGACGACAACATCATCACCCTTATCTATCTTGGATCCGGTGAATCGTTTGCATCAATCTTTGTTTTCTTACGGAGTTCCATGAGCTCTTCTTGTCAATACCTTCAGTCTGTTTCGGTAGTTGGGTTGCATGGTTTTCTTATTCATGTGCGGAGTAATGCTTTGAGTGCGGGATGGAGTAGCTACCATACCACTACTCTTATCATTCGCTCTTGTACATTGAATTGGTGAATTAATGTGATTTCACTCATACCACGGAAGTTAGAAGTGGCCTTTATTCCTCGATACTTTTACTTCCGTCCTTGTTTTTCCGGAGTGGTCTCTCGAAGAAAGTAATCAATAATCTCTTGTTGGTGGTCTGTCTATTCTAGATGGAGCAAAATCTACAATTATCTGGTGGAAACAAACGCAAACTCTTTTCTGTCCTCGTCATTCTACCGATGCTCGACACCCACAAACAAGATGAAAAGAAACTATCTCTCTCTTTGTTTTATCAATTCTTTTTCTGTGGTAAAGCCAATTATGGTTGAGGCCATCAGTCGCAAATCTATTGCGTTAGCCTCAAGGCTAAAGAAAGCAATAAGTATCTCTACAATAAACTCCAGATCCTCCATATTCGTTGCGTCTCGGGATTCCACCATGATCTAGCTTCACAACCGTCTCTGGAAGTTATATCCGTGCACCTCAATTGCGTGATCCTTGGTTCTTACCGTTGCAACAAGAATCTAATCCTACGATGTCTAACTAAATCTTTCTATTCATATCAAGGGACTCTATTGTTTGAAGGCAATATTGTTTCCGAACTTCATTTCTCAAATCCGAGAGAAGATACGATGCTATTGTCATAGTGGTTCAAAACCTCTCCAACCTAGCTCTTTTCTTCCGGCGAGACAAAGATTCATCCTCTCTAGTATCGGTAAATCTTTAATCTTAACGGTGTGTCTTTCTTTATTCATGATACATCATCTTGTCTTTTTCTTTCACGAGTGGTTCTATTCTTTTATCATGTTTCTTGAGAAAACCGGAGCTATGTCCATCCTATCCTTCTTGTCTCACGACAATCCTACAATTCTTCTAACCTGTTGTTCTTGAAGCAAAACGCAAGACTCGCAACAAGTCTAGCAAGTTTGCAAGGTGTAGTGGTCGCACCATTCCGTTGTTCATCAACTTGGGAACGTGAGGGTCACCTTCGTTCCGAACACCCGCCTCTCCTTGTGTTGTTTTCTTTTTCCTAGGAATCTCGGGGCGAGATTCTTGTTTAGTGGGGGAGAGTTGTAGCATCCCAATTGTCTAACAATTGCAATGCTACTAGCCTAGTCTATATAATTGCTACTTCCTATATATAATTGTTGCATCATAATTATATCATGCTCATGTCATCATGCCACCTTGCATTTGAGCGTCATATAAAACCTTTCCATTTGGTTCTTCTCTCATATGCATTATTAATTGTATTTGCCTCTTGATACATTGTAGTTGGTTCTTGATATATTGTTTAATGCCCAAGTTGAGTTGGGGGCATATCTTTTATTAACTCCACCACCTTTCTTGTCACCACCCCATAGTTCCACCATCCGACTACATGTGAGCTTTGCATCTTATTTTGTTTTCATCCCTAGCTCATATGGGTTGGGATGGATCCACTTCTACTCCACATGCTCTCATATATGCACCATATTGTTTCCACATTATGGGTTTATGAGAGCCACATGGCCACCTTTGCATGCCTTGTGGGTGGAACTTTTCTCTAGCTTCCATATGGGTTGTTTTGGGGGTTTATGCTTAGGTTGGGATATTATTGGGCTTACTAAATATCTAGTGGAACATACACACTAGCATGTCCCAATTTTATTCAAATATGGTCATCCCCTTCTACTCCACATGGAGCTTTCCTTTAATTCCTTTGCTTGGCCTTTACTCCGCATTTTAATGCCATGTTATTCTATTTTATTTTGTTTTCACAAGATTAACACATGGCATTAAATACTTGCATGGGCCATGCAACCATCACCACCATGTGTTCTCCTTTGGTTTTATTTGATTTTTTGAGTGGATCATCTTCTCATCTCTCTCTTTCTCTCAATCCTTTCTACCTTGCTTTGCTTTCTTGCCTTGTGCCATCAAACCTCATCCACCTCACTTGTGTAGTGCCATGCATGATCTTGTAAGATCATCCCCATGACCATCTCCCTACACCAGCCCTAACCTACCCCAGGCCGAAGCCCTACCCCTAACCAAAACCCTAACCCGAGCCTACTCCATCCTACCCTAGCTCTCTAGCTCTCTCTCTCCCTGCCACAGCAGCCCCACCCGACGACCCAGCTGCTCCTCACCGTCCCCACCTGGTAGCCCCTGCCCTGCCCTAGCCCTCACGACAAGCACGTGAGAGGAGGTGGAGAAAAGGTGGCCGAGACCACCTTTTCCCTCTACCCGTGCCCACCCGCCACCTCCTCCCTCTCTCTCGCTTGTCCTCATACCACACGGCTCCTCTGCCTCTCCCAGATCCGCCAAAGCCGCCCTCCTCCCTTCTTCAGACCACGCCCACCTCTCTCACGGCCACCGCCAGATCCGACGCCGTTTCCTCGTTCCGGCGTTCAGGGATGACGTGGAGGTGGACGAGAAGACCGAGGAGGACCCTCCGCTTTGCCCCGTACCCGCCAGCGAGGAGGAGAAGCACCAGGCTCGCTAGTACCTGCGCCATCCCGACGAAACCCTAATTCCGGCCGGCGCCTGCTACGTCCACGATCGCCTGCTCCTCTGCCCGAACCACCACCGCCAGCAGCCTCGCGGTAAGCCAAGCTTTCTCCCAGACATCCTCGCCGTCGTCGTCTGTTGCACATCGCGCGCGTGTTCCGTCGGCGCCAGAAGCGCTGCCAGACGGTGTGACGGCGTCTGACGCATAGAAACCTTACGTAGTAAGCGTTACCCTCTCCTGTCAACTACCCCGCCCTACCGCGCTGGTCACCGCCGCCTAGCGCGAGCTCCAGGTCCCCAGTTCGAGTCCTTGATCCGCGCCGCACGCAGATCTGCCGCCAAACGATGGAGAATAGAAACAGTATCGCGGCCCCCTTTTTGCAGAACCTTTTGTTTTTCGCTCAACCCGCAGTCCGCCGAGCCCACCAGCCAGCCTCTGTGGGAATTTTACAAAGAGCGCCCCGTAGATTCTTAGCCTTAACCCGCGGTTCGGTACACCCCCCTCCTGTCAGCCACGGCATAATCACCCACTGTCACGTGGGCCCGTGGCTATCGGAACCACCTGTCAACCTCAGTGGCTAGGTAGAGCCTCGGTAGAAAAGAGTTTTCGCGTGCGTGTGCCCAGCCAGCCGCTGGCCCACCCGTCAGTGACTGGGGCTGGGTCTGTCTGAGTACGAAATGGTTTTCTGCTTTGCTGATTAATTTAAACCTTTTTCCAAATTGATTTAAATTCAAATTCAAATCAGATTTAAATAACTTTTCAAATATAAATCCAAATAATACAAATGATATATGTTTTGGAATCATAAAAATGTGAGGAATTCAAATCTGCCATTCAAAATACTATTTGAGCACTTTAAAATTTCGAGTTGATTAAAATTACAAATAAAATGCCCTTTGCCTTAATTAATTAATAACTTTTGTTTTATAACTCCGAATTTGACAAATGATATGTCTAAAATGATTAGCTCGACGAGATCTTTCTGTTTATGCATTCCATGTTCTGAATTGCAGCATGCATCATATAAATATAAAGTATACAGCAACTTATTTGAGTATAAAATGTGATTAAAACCCAATAAAATGCTTTATTCTTGTACTCCACACCTCACCCATGCCATGCTACATTATTGCCATGCAAATTGTGCATCATTCATCATGGCATGATTGTTTGCTTGTCGCATTTTAATTCATATGCTTGTGCACTCTATTTATGTTGGCCCTTGTTTGTTTGGTTCTTCTTCGAATAGACGCTGAGCAGGGGATATATCAGGAATCCCAGGAGCACTACCTAGATCCGTCCCTCGCTTCAACTGAGCTGTCAGGCAAGCACTACCACATGCTTGCATACATATAGTACCTATTTCCTCTCTCTTATTCTTGCATCATTGAGTCATGATTGCATTAAACTGAATCCCAAGTACTGCATAGCCTTTACTTTTAAGCCCCACCGAAGCTTGTTCCTCCATCCCATGAGCCATTACTACAGGAGTTGTTTGAGCCATGCGGGTCGTAGAACAGCATGTGTAGGGTATGTGAGTGTCTGATGGATAACGAGGTACCTAAACAACTTAACCTGAGTAGTAATGGGATAACTAATGAAAGTGGCACCGGTGAGAAATATCTGCTATTTGGTTCTTCATGCTCACTTATGTCCCGTAGGACCCCGAGTACTTGATTCCTGTTCCTTGACTATTCGCACTATCCACATCCGGGAGGCCTTATGGACCCCCCTGAGCCAGAGCTTGATTCATTCTTATTTCTTGGGGCCACAAAGTAGTTTGGGGCTTTATTACTATCCTGTACTTATGCCATGCTTTACTGCTTTATTTAAGATTGTGCGTGGAGCACCTGTATTGTTTAGGACCGTGACACATTTTCGCTGTATCGACAAGCCCAGTCACATTTTCGGGTTCCCAGTCGTTTACCGCCGTCCACACAAACCACAGGTCCGTTCGAGCCGCCAACTTCGTATGGTAGATTAGTGGGTGGCCCCTCAAACATTTCTGAATCATGTGATCGCTTTGTCGTGAATGCCTCTTGGGTTTGATTTGGTTTTCCGAGGTTGATCGAGTGTGTGTTGCTATTTGTGCACCCTGCAGGTAAATCTTCAAAGCCGTGTCCGCGTTATGGACGACTTGGAGCACAGTTTCTCGATCATAGACAAGTATAACTAAAGTACCGCTGTTAATTGACTAAGTACCTGACTAGTAAATAGTGCAACACTCATGGAATGGGTAATAAAACTGCCAACGGATGGGGGTTGTTCGTCCGCTTCCTCGGTGGTAAGCGAGGAGGAGGATGGATCTGAATATTACAAGTATAACTGTTGTTCTTATTTAATGTACATCTGTCTATCTTTGGTTAGGCGGATGGTTAGCGGTATCTATAGAATTGTTAGGATTATCTTTTGCTGCAATTGCGTCACCCAGTTGTGTCCCATTTAGAGGCATAAAGACTTGCCGAGTACCCCTAGGGTCTCACACGATAAATTGTTTGATTCGGATGAATGTATACTGCAAGATGGATCGGGTGGAAGAGATGATGATGTTGGCAACGATCATTCGTGTAGAGATTTCGAAACGGGATCCGTGAGATCTGGGCGGGATGTGTTTATTTATGGGGCATCTTATGCCGATTTGCTTCTTATCCGTACTCGGATCTTGTTTTCGCTTCACCGATACTCTGAAGTTTGATGTATGAGGAGATATCCTAAACTATTATATCTATCTAGGATATTTGGATCTTGCCGTATGGCGTTGCAATATTTCTATTTCTTTTAGATGGAATGGCTCTGAGAACTGTTGTATGCGGCTTGCATACATACTCATTTGTGTATGTAGTTGATCCCTTCGCCTGCCGATTACGCCACTCGTTCTTGACCCGATGTTTCGGAAATGGTTAGGACGGCCGAAAGGTCTACCTGTGAGTGGCATTTGGTCCCACCGTACTATTTTAACCATTTCCGCTCATCCAGGCTTGTAACTAAGAGCGTAATTCACCGAGGTAGTTACATAGGTCAACCTTGTTTTTGCCCAGGAGCAATTAACTGATTCCCGATCTGTCGAAAGCATCAGACGCGTTGTACCAAATCTCTACAAAATGTAAAAAGCGATAAAGGTAAAAGGAAAAGGAAACTTTGAGACTCAACCTGAAACTGCGGTTCAGATAGAGTCTCGGGGGCTACTCGGATGCTCATTACTCGCTACCCTACATTGGGTAAAAGGCCTACGGCCCATGAAGATTCTAGATAACAGCCAAAGAAAGCAACCGACAAAGACTTTGATTGTATTAGGAAAGAAACCACGAACTGACATTGTGTTGGTATTGTAATCACGCGTGTATGAAACCTATCCGCATACAGCTTTGAGACCAGCCTATTATATATAGGACGGGAGAAGCCCAAGCGAGGGTACCGAAATCTAGAGGACAACTTATAATAGTGTGTTTTATCAATATTCAGGCGACTTTGATTCCATTGTTTTCCCTGACATCCGACAAAATCCCCAGCGTTCTCTTTTCCGCGAAACCCCAAGTCTATCACCATAGGTATTGTCGAGGTTATCCCTCGTCACCGAGCAAGACATGCAACAAGATTCCTACAGCATTGCGGACGAGTCATTGTTTAGAAACGATGGCACTTCCATGGGCGAGGGGGTCACGACCGCGTTGTTGGCCGCTTTACTTGCGGCGTCACTTTTCGACAGCAAGAAGTTAAGCCAACGAACCTCGAGCTACACCAGCGACAAGGACAATATCCTATGCAAGGCATGGATGGAGATTTCACAAGATCCACTATGCGGCACCGAGCAAAAGGGCTTTGCCGATTGGAAAAAAGTGGGAAAGTTATTGCATGAGCATAGAAAATTCAGGAAGGACGCCTTCTATAGCGATCGAAATGATCGCTCCCTCTCCAAGTGATGGGGCACCATCCATGCCGAGTGTAGGAAGTTCCAAGGCTCCTACGAGATGGTGACGAAAAGGAAAATAAGCGCAATGATGTCGGTTGGCATGGTAAAACCTCTTCCTCTCTTTGTCGATGTCTTCCATATGCATTGAGCCATTGTTGGCATCCATATATGTAGGTCATAAAAGCAATGGAGCACTTCAAGAAGGTGAATGATAACAAGACATTCACGTTGTCCCATTGTTGGACGTTGATCAAGGACTGAAAAAATGGAAGACTAGCTATGCCCTTTGGAAAGACCTTGATAACAAGAAGGGCAAGAGCAATGCTTCTACATGCGGTGCCATCAACCTAGATGATGATAATGATGAAGGGTTCGTCAACCCTGTAGGGGACAGGACTGCTATCCGTGCCCGCCGGCCTGGAGGCCACAAGGCTACGAAGGCCGACATTGCCCGCCAGGATGGTTCCTTAGCATTCCAGGAGACCTTGAGGAAGATTCTAGAGAAGAAGGAAGAGGCCATCGCCGAGAGGGAAAAGAGGCGACACAAAGAGAAAGAGGCCACCACAAGACCTTTGTCTAGCTCCAGACGAGGTCTATCGAGGTGGAGGAGGCCAACGCCAAGGCCAGGCTAACGGAGATCGAGGACAAGGCAAAGCTCGAAGAAGGCCAAAGCCAATGCCAAGGAGGTCGAGGCCAGGTCTAGGGTAGTGGAGGCAGAGGCCAAGGCCAAGGAGGCTGAAGCCAAGATCATGGCCGAGGAGAATGCCACCATGCTCACCGACCTGGGCACCAAGCCAAGATCATGGTCGAGAAGAATGCCATCATGCTCACCGACCTGGACACCATTGCCGATCCTGATCGCAGGGCTTGGGTCGCGAGGAGGCAACAAACCATCCGGGCCCGCGGTGATTGAACGACAATGGCGATGGCGACTGCAACTTTTTGGTCAGAAGCTGCCATTTTCTGAACATTGTGTATGATATTACCCCTTTTGCACATTGCAGATCCACTAGCCCTTTGTTGGCGATGCCCAAAGGGCGATGACATACGTATGCCATATTATTTGATAGTCAATTTGTGTGCTATTTTGGTTGTCAAATTGAGTGTTTGAGCGGATTGGCAAAGTCTTGGGCAATGATGGCGCAAAAACGTCATGGTGGACAAATAGATCGCGCCGCTTGGTGTGGCTGGCCAGACAGGCCGGACCACGACCCAAAAGGATATAGAAAACCATCCAAGTAAGCAGCTAGCAAGCTATTTGTTTGCTAGCTTTGATACAATGCCAGTGAGATTTGCGTGCAGCGTACACGATCGGTTCACGGAAGAATGGCAACTTGGCGAGCAAGATGTACTACGTGCCTACCGGGAGGTGTTTGGGGCGGGGCAGCTAGCCGTGCGTTTTACTCCTACGCGTTCGTTCGTTCGTTCGCATGCTGCCTGGAGACCGGAGTGGCTTGCCGTTGCTTGGAGCAGAGGCGGTACGTAGTACGTACGTAGGCGTACCGAAACGCGCGCCCAACGGAGGGCGATACACGAGCTAATCTGGACATGAAGGGACATGTGTTAGTATTGCATGGATGAGACCGGCCAGCCAAGTGTGTTCACTGCGAGCCAGGTGGACAGGTCAGGGCGGGAGCAGGAGGAGCGCAGCCGCAACGTGGCGCGAGATTCCTCTGCTCCGCGCAGCCCTGCCTGCGATATCGATCGGCCTCGGCTGGCTGGCTGGCTGCGCATCACAGGCCCGTCACCGTCACCGTCACCGTCACATGATTAGATTTCTTTAACCCAACCAGGCAACCACTCGTACCTAACGGCACGGCATGGCACGAGTATATATTTTTTCCCATGATGCTTTACGCCTGCCTTTCCAGCTCCAGCAGTCCGGCGTCACGCGCGCCTGCCTGCGTGGATGCCTGCGTGATTGAGGGAGCCAGGCCAACGCCCAAACCAAAAGGACGGAGACAGAGGAGCAGTTAATTAACCGGAACCAGATCATGATCCCTTCCTCATGCACCCTCGTGACCCTCTCATAATCCATCCCGCTTTCCCTAATTAATCAATCACCCTACGATGGTACCGGCACGGTTGTACTAGTAGTCTAGTACCACAACGTGGTTGGTGCCGGAGGGAAAAGACGTCTATAAAAAAACAGAAAAGTTTAAGCATCGCATCACATCCATTACCACTAGTAGTCCATGATCGGGTGGAGGAGGGGGAATTGTTTTGCGTCGCAGAAGAAGGGAGACGCGGTAGTTTATAGCAGAGAAAAACGGTGTCGGTTGATTCCGTCTCACGCCAACGCCGGCCCGCGTGCTCGCCTCTGTTTCTTTTCTTGTCCACCACCCCTAGCCTAGACTCTCTAGACCCGTAGTCCCGTGCTGTGTGCGTTGCTCAAGTCTTCCATTCCGAGCAGCGGAGTTGTATATACTTCCCACTGGCTCGATCGCTCGTCGCCTTGACCGCTTCGTCCCGCGACCTCAGATTTCACCGCGGCCGCACCGCTCCTCCAGAACTCCTCCTCCGCCGCTCCCCTCGTCTTCTTTTTTTTATCTCCACCACGCTCCTCCATCATCCGTAGAGGCTTCCCGGATTTCAGCGAGTGAGTGAGAGGGACAGTCTAACAGCACCGACGACGACGGGGACGGCTCGGAGAGCTAGCGCCGTGTTTCCTTCGGACAAGCGACAGCGGCTAGCCTGCTGCTGATAGCGAGCAAGCAAGCAGCAGCGAGACCTCAATTGGCGCTCTACACCTGCGCCGGCGGCGCTACTTTGGTCTTAATTTGCGCCGGGGCGGGGAGGTCGCCGGCGCCTGCCACCCGGAGCGCACCACGGCGTCGGCGGGACCAATGGGGGCGACAGCAGCGGTCCTGCTCGCCGTCGCTGCCTGCTGCTGCGCGGCCCTCGTCGCGGCAGCGCCGCCGCCGCACAAACACGCCAGGATCTCAGGTACCCGCTCCCTCTCCCATTTCTCCTCATACTTCTTGCTACTCCAGGGTCCCGAATTCCATCACCACAGCCGACGACCGACCAAGCCGGACGGGAAATCCAAATTGGCCCCGCCGAGATTCAGATTTCCCAGCCTCGGCCCCCGCCGTGTCACTGTCACGCAATGCCGCCGCCGACCGCTCAACCCTCACCAAACAGAACGGAAATCCTAGCTGGCTGGCTGGCTGCATCCGCGCCATCCATCCCACCGACACCACGCTCTAAATCCAATCTTTCCTCTACACAGCATACGCATTCCTGCGTGCGTGCGACCTCTGCTTTGAACCAGTCCCCGTAGTACGTGCAGACCGCGGCTCCTTGCCGTTTTGCCGCGCGGGATCAGTCGTGCTCGTGCACGCCGCCTGCATTGCGCCGGCGACCTCCCCGCGATCCATCCACCATGTGGCCCGTACCTCACAGACGCCCACTGTAATTAAGACGCTGTACCGGCAACCAAGTAGTAGTACCGGCAGTAATCACCGATTCCGCAACCAAGCAAGCAAACAAACCCGTTGCTGCTGGTAGGTGGATACTGAATTCTCAAGTCCCCCGTGATCCTACCTACAGTACATCAGTACACATTTTGCATCAAATGGTTCCGGACACACTCATCATGCTCGTCGCCAACCGCCCACAGTTCATGACTTCCCCTTTCTGCATCCTCTTCTTCGCGACCACGCCTCCCTAGTGCGGCTGCTTCACTCATTCGGGGATCAAGCGGAATGGATATGTGCCATTATTGGCATTTCTTGCGATGAGCACTACCGTGGCTCTGTACCTAACCCGCACAGTTTGCTTTATACTATCAGATAATGTACATTTTAGTGAACGGGAGGTATGGAAATGATTCATCATAAAGCAAGCTAGATTCAGCACTGGTCGTCCACTCACTCCGCTAGCTGATGGATATATCATAGCACGGATTCCCTTGGCTGTTTTTTTCCGTTGAACCTGACGTGCTAACCACCAAATTGGTTATAGAAAAGGGGATGAAATTTTTTAGCTAGCTATCATTACAAAGGAAACGGATTGACAGGGATTGATTTTTTATTTTGGTACCATTAGGGCAGGTATTGTAGTAGTTGAACTTGGTTAGCTAACACAACTGATCAGTCATTTTACACCAACTATATTCTGTTTCACAAGTGGTGGTTTGGTCTCTGCATAAATATTCGTCTGGTTCCCTACGAAATAAGTTGTACGTAGATGGTACTGAATACTGAAACTAGTACTGTAAAGGTACTACCATTTTCGTGCACATGTCAAGACATGAATGAATTGTCTGATTGCTTAGCTTAGGATATTTTCTTTGTTTGCTTGGTTTGGAGGTTAGCTCTGTTTTTGGTTTATTTCTGCCCAGGATAAGCTTTGCAGTTGTTTTGTTTGGTACGTGTCCTTGCAACTTTGGTGTTCTTCTTTGAATACAAAATGATGTACATTTCGATGTGTGTTCGAGAAAAAGATTATATGACAGGAAACGGATTGACAGGGATTTGTTTTTTTCTTTCGCTACCATGAGGGCAGGTATTGTAGCAGTTGAACTTTGTTAGCTAACACAACTGATCAGTCATTTTACACCAACTATATTCTGTTTCACAAGTGGTGGTTTGGTCTCTGCATAAATATTCATCTGGTTCCCTCCTTATTAAGTTGTACGTAGATGGTACTGAATACTGAAATTAGTACTCCCTCCGGTCCATATTATTGTTCTCAACTTTGTCTGGATACGAATGCATCTAGTCTAAATACTTCACTAGGTACATACGAATCTAGACAAAGTTAAGAACATTAATATGGACCGGAGGGAGTATTGTAAAGGTACCGTTTTCGTCTACATTTCCAGACATGAATGAATTGTCTGATTGCTTAGCTTAGGATTTTTTTCTTCGTTTGCTTGGTTTGGAGGTTAGCTCTGTTTTTGGTTTCTTTCTGCCCAGGATAAGCTTTGCAGTTGTTTTCTTTGGTACGTGTCCTTGCAAGTTTTGGTGTTCATCTTTCAACACAAAATGACGCACATTTTGTTGCGTGTTTGAGGAAAAAATAAATGAATGAATCGACTGACTGCGCGCGGCGTTTTAATTCCCAAACATGATGAATGGCTTCAGGGCACGGTGGCGATGTGCTTGGAGACGACCCGGTCGGGAAGATCAAGGTCTTCGTCTACTAGATGCTTATTGTAGTACTAGTTGAACTTTGTTAGATAGCACAACTGATCAGTCATTTTACACGAACTATATTCTGTTCCACAAGTGGTGATTTGGTCTCCTGCATAAACGGTTCCCTCCGAATTAAGTTGCATGTAGATGGTACTGAATACTGAAACTAGTACTGTAAAGGTATCATTTCCGTGCACATTTCGAGACATGAATGAATTGTCTGATTGCTTAGCTTAGGATATTTTTTTCTTTTGCTTGGTTTGTAGGTTAGCTCTGTTTTTGGTTTCTTTCTGCACAGGTTAAGCTTTGCAGTTGTTTTGTCCTTGCAAGTTTTTGGCGTTCTTCTTTCAATACAAAATGATGCGCATTTCGATTGATTGCGCACGTGCGATTTAGTTCCCAAATTAACATGATGAATGGCTCCAGGGCACGCCGGCGACGTGCTGGGAGACGACCCGGTCGGGAAGATCAAGGTCTTCATCTACGAGATGCCGAGGAAGTACAACTATTACCTGCTGGAGAAGGACAACCGGTGCCTGTACCACATGTTCGCCGCGGAGATCTTCATGCACCAGTTCCTGCTTGCGAGCGCCGTGCGGACCCTGAACCCCGAGGAGGCCGACTGGTTCTACACCCCGGTGTACGTGACGTGCGACCTGACGCAGCAGGGGTTCCCGCTGCCGTACAGGGCTCCTCGGATCATGAGGAGCGCCGTCCAGTACATCGCGGCGACGTGGCCTTACTGGAACAGAACTGAGGGGGCAGACCACTTCTTCCTCGCTCCCCATGACTTTGGGGCATGCTTCCACTACCAGGTATGATTATATCAAGCACTACTACATTGCTGTCTGTCGAAAATAGTTATACAGCACTACCGGATTCCATGTGCAGTAATGCATGATAAACTGAATTTTGTGTTTTATAAGCATACCGATGATGAAAAAACGCTTGGTTCATTTTTTCAGGAGGAGACGGCGATTCAGAGGGGGATCCTGCCGGTGCTCCGTCGTGCGACGCTGGTTCAGACGTTCGGGCAGAGGAACCATCCGTGCATGCAGTCCGGGTCCATCATCATCCCTCCCTACGCCAACCCGCGGAAGATGCAGGCTCACCTCATCTCCCCCGGCACGCCCCGGTCCATCTTCGCCTACTTCCGCGGCCTCTTCTACGACATGGGCAACGACCCCGAAGGGGGCTACTACGCCAGGTAACAAATCAATGTCATAGTGATCAGTGTCTGGATTCAACTGCAAAATGCTGAACTGAACGATGAACACCCATGTGTTTATGCAGGGGCGCTCGTGCGTCGGTGTGGGAGAACTTCAAGGACAACCCGCTGTTCGACATGTCGACGGAGCACCCGTCGACGTACTACGAGGACATGCAGCGGGCCATCTTCTGCCTGTGCCCGCTGGGGTGGGCGCCCTGGAGCCCGCGGCTGGTGGAGGCCGTGGTGTTCGGGTGCATCCCGGTGATCATCGCGGACGACATCGTGCTCCCCTTCGCGGACGCCATCCCCTGGGACCAGATCAGCGTGTTCGTGGCCGAGGCCGACGTGCCGCGGCTGGACTCCATCCTCGCCTCGGTCCCGCCCGAGGACGTGCTGAGGAAGCAGCGACTGCTGGCGAGCCCGGCGATGAAGCATGCGGTGCTGTTCCACCAGCCGGCGGCCAGGCCCGGGGACGCCTTCGACCAGGTGCTCAACGGGCTCGCCCGCAAGCTGCCCCACGGGAAGGGCGCGTTCCTGGAGCCCGGGGAGAAGGTGCTCGACTGGAGCGCCGGCCAGGAGAACGACCTCAAGCCCTGGTAGCCAGTGACTCTGTAGATCGCGCGTGTACATTTTTCTTTCTTTCTTTCTTTCAGTCCTTTTCAGACCACACGTACGTGTTTTTGTTCGTTTTGTTTCGTTCGTTGTTTTGTCCGACCACTTGTGCGTGTATTCAGAGCAGCAGCCAGCAGCGATAGAGATGTGTTGATGATAATGAGTAGCAGCAGCCTTTGTACGTGTCGATGGTTTTGGGATGTGATTAACGAGCTGCCTTCGCCAACGAACTGACAGCGTTGTCGTCAGAGAGGGATCTGGCTGCTTCCTTCCGATCTCTGACGCGTGCAGTACTACCTGCGAAGAACTGAAATTCATCATGGAACTGTCAGCGACCTGCTGACAGGGAAGGGAAATGGAAAACTATGATCTCTGAACAAGTGAACGCCGTACACATCGACGTGCTCTTTTGGGCTGTCAGTGTGGGGTGGTGTGGTTAACACGATCATTCGCATCAGGCCGAGCCGCCCCGCCCCGCCCCTCTGCTTTGAGAGAGGCCGCCGCGCCGGTTTTGACCAGCGGAAGGAATCAGTGGGTGGGTGGGTGGACTTTGCGCCGTCTGGTGTAGCCGCTCGCGAGGCCGATGGCCTTTGGACTGGGGTCAAATTACAGTTTCAGGATTCTGACCACGGGTAAATTAAAGTTTAGTTGCACGTTTGAGCGGCCCATTGGGTCGAGAGGAATGGACGGTCGACACGGCAGAAGAAGAAATGCGTATTTATTATCGCGTCTCTGACAGGAAATGCACGGTCTTACTGTATTTTCTTCTCCCGTCGGTAGTAGGTGCCCTCCAACCTGACGACCAAGAGCGAAAAAAAAGAGCAATCGAGTTTGGACGGGTATCCGGAACCTGACGCGCGGGCCTGGCTGCTGCCGCGGATGCTTGTTGGACTTTTCCTGTGTCCAAGGGGCGGGGCACTTGAGCCCTTGCCGCATCGGCATCACGCTTAGGCACCTGACGGCTACGGCACGAGACCGTATGTCACAAATGTGAGGAATGACAGGGACCTATGTGCGTCTATGTATGAACATTCATGTTGACATTATCTTTTGTTAGCGCCTTTTGTGAACAGCAGCCGAGCAGGGAAGGTTTATTGGCTGCTTAACATCGTCAACCACCCCAATCACAAACCCCACCAACCCACCGTTGCTACCTATCTGCTCTTCATCGAGGCATGCCCACGTACCAGATTTATGACGATACTGTCTCCGCAATAACGCATGCCCTAGCGGACTCCCGGATGCACACAATCCAGAAAAAAGAAAAAAATAATAAAAAAGAAAAAGTTTCGCTACAGAGAACTATTCCTCAAAGCAACGACACTGCCACCACCAGAACAACATTAGTAGTTCTCCACTCCAATAACAACGTCTTTAAGAAGGAAACAATGCACAAGCGCTGTCGTTGACCGGTCAAACATCATAAGTTTTCACCCTGGAGAAAATCCTCGCTCGCAAAACAATGTCTTCAACAAGGCCATTGTCAGGCACAACCAGTTAAGATCAGACCTTGGATTTTCACCCTGCAAGGTAAGACTAAGAACTCCTCCTGTGTTGTCCCCCTTCCCCCACAAATAGTCTCTGCTGCGAGTCACAGATCACGCAGTCAGTTCGTCATCGCCACAAAGACTCAAATCACCATCGCTGCCCTCATATTTTCGCTTTCCTGACATTCTCCGCATCTGACTTTACCATGGCTCGTTGAATGGCACTTGGTGGGAACAAACAGCAGAGCTTCGCAACGCTCCTGCTGAAACCAAACGGTCAGAAAAACAAGATACGCACGACTGGATACCTTCCGATCTAGCAATCTCCAGGCATGATACGCCCATGGGAGTTCGCCGGCGGAACCTTCCGGAACTCGCCTCTCCAGTCCAGATCAACGAGGGCAGACATTAAGCAGATCTTCGTCTTCGTGGAAAAAGAAACCCTAGGACCACCTCCTTTATTAATGCCGACACAGCGATCCCCACACCGTCGGCCGGTTCCCAGTGAACGGATCGAGCGTGCCGACCTTCGGAGCCGAAGAGCACGTAGGTTGAGCACCGCCGCTATGGGCGCGCCGCCGCTTCCTCCAGAACATCTCACAGCCACGCGCCGACGAGCACCATGCGTAGTAGGTACCGCTGCCTTGACCACCACCTGCGAAGCCCTGGAATTAATCCTCACGCGAGGGGGATCAGACGGGGCACGCCCATCCCGCCCGCCACTTTCAGCGGCCAGGCATGGCGGCCACCGCCAGGGGGCAGCGGCCAACGAAGAAGAACGGTGGCGGCGCCTCTAGGGTTTGGTGGGACGCTCCGGAGCCACCCTCGCACGAGTAGCCCGAGAGCGAGATCTAAAAAAATTACATGTCCAAACTACGATGTCGATTTTCTTGCTAGATCATTGTCGGAAGAGAGCCAACTCCAACCCAATGTCATTTTCAAGGAGAAACATGGTAGCCCTATTACCTATCCCAAAAACATGGTGATTTGGGTGTTGCTTTTGTGGGAGGATGGTGATGCCGCTGTTGTTTGTATGCGGTTGCAATGGCATACGAAGGAACTTTAATGGCGTGTTTGGTTGGGCCGGCGCTAGTTTCTCGCACGGTGCGGGAAGAAATAAACCAGTTTGGAGACTTGGGTCACATGCAATCGGTGCATCGCACGGGTCTCAAAGCAGGCCAAAACTTGGCCCGCTGAGAACGCCGATTTTGGCCGTTTCCACCGGGCCGCTAGGTCCTAGCGAGCGCCGCGTGCCTACCCCTTGCACGCATGGAGAAGCGCGGGAGATGGGACGTTTTAGACTTAACTCCTAGGCCACTCCCCTCACCGCCCAGTCCTGTCATGTCACCACGATTCCCAACTATGGTCGCCGCTCCTCCTCCCCACCGTTCGGCGGCCCCCGCATCAGTGAGGTGAGCGTGCACAGCCTCTGGGCGTCTGTCCAACTGGAGAAGGTCGCCGTCGGCGGCGAGGCGGCCCTCGCGAGGGTGCTCAGGGCTCGCGCACCCATGTGTCCGCGTGTAACTCGGGTTGCATCGGCAGCGGCCATGGCTATGGCAGTGTCGCCCTCACCCGCGGAGGACGCCGCATCTGCGTCCAAGCAGGCCGGAAAATCCCCCACCATAGTCGGGGCTACCCTCGACTACTCGGATAGGGTTTTTCTAGCCGTGCTGGCGGCCCCAATCTTCACAGCTGGAGCTTCTTCTCTCGCTCCGGTGGCGCCTTCTACTGCAATCATCATCATCGATGGCGCCACCACCGACTAGGGTAAGTTCCCGATCTACATAGCGGTTAGGTTTTGGCCCCAAATATTTGATCTTCGGTAGTTGTAGAGCGATTTGGGATTTTTCACAGTATGTAGCAACATATTTGATAATATGCACACAAATTTTTGGGATTTAATTGAGCGGATTCCTCAATTTGGGTGTTGTCCTAGGAAATTGCCCGATTGGGGATTCATAGCGGAATCCTCAAATTGATTGTTGTCCTAGGGCATTGCCCGATTGGGCATTGTACTCCATGTTTGTAGCATTTGCACTATCAGATTAGACATTGTACTCCATGTTTGTACCATGTGCATTACCAGATTAGGCATTGTTCTCCATGTTGTACCATGTCCATTGCTAAATTAGGCAATGTTGCTTGCTGACCTTGTTTACTTCATGCCAAGGTGCTTAAGTTCGAATGCGAGACTATCGGGAGGGGCTGGCACCCTCCCACCAGGTTTTGCCGACGTACTCCCAACCAACCGCTGGCAAATGAAGCTCGTGGTCATCGGCAGGGTGGAGGCGGCTATGCAACCACAAAGCAAGAAGGGCCGGCAGGGCAGCTGAAGATTGGCCACTACCCAATCATCGAGGTCCCTCGCTGCTTCATCATCCAGCTAGACGCGGCCGACCTGCACATGTTGGTGATCCCACATGCGTTCTAGTTCGGCCTGAGGACCTGGATCAAGTAACCGCTGCCACGCATCGTGCAGGTCACAGCCTACCAGTGGTGCACCGAGTGGGTGCAGGTGGACTGGTTTGCTGGCCAGGTTGCCTTCAGGAAGAACTGACCGGAGCTAGTCTACAAGTACGACCTAGAGCGTGATGATGTCCCGGAGTTCAAGTTGAAGGCCTTCATCATTAAGATGATCTACAAGGCCGACTCCTCCAGCGCCCGTCAGTACATCTACCCAGACCACGGCTAGCCGGCGGCAGCCTCATGTCGATGCTTCCGTAAGTTTGTAAGTAGTAGTAGTTGTTGTTGATACCTTCGATCTGGATTACGGATGTAGTATAGCTTATTTTTCCCTAGTAGACCTAAGTTATCGAATCCTCGGGAAGCGAATGCGTAGTGAAGTTACTTTAACGGACCTTCGGGAGTTTTAGAATTCCTTTGGTGTTTTTATCGAACCAATAACTTGCATCTTTTTGTTATTGTCGATGATGGAGAGACAGGGCCTAGGGCGTTCGGTTTTACCTGTAGCTGTGCAAAACATCTGATGAGAATAAAAGATAGAAATAAAGTATGCATGTACTTGTTAGAGCAAGATAAATTATATATGGGCAGTGCATCCATAATTGCTATTGCCTCCGCAACCGCTTGTAGCAATAACCTACTAGTCTCATCCATAGAAGAAAGAGAACTAATGATATGCATAGTGATGTCACCGTTAATCCCAAGTAAATCCCTCACATATAGCCATACTACCCCTTCTGTCACTAGGATTCCCAACCTGCAGATCAGTCATTACTCATACTCCCTATACCTGGCTGATACCTTTGATCCGGGTTACGGATGTAGTATAGCTTCTTTTTTCCTAGTAGACCTAGGTTATCGAATACTTGGGAAGCGAATGTGTAGTGAAGTTACTTTAACGAACCTTCAGAAGTTTTAGAATTATTTTTGTGTGTCACCTGGACCAATAAGTTGCATCTTTTTATTGTTGTCGATGATGGAGAGAGAGGGCCTAGGGCATTCGGTTCACCTGTAGCCATGCAAAACATCTGATGGGAATAAAATATAGAAATAAAGTATGCATGTAATTGTTAGAGCAAGATAGATTATATGTGGGGCAGTGCATCCATAATTGCTATTGCCCCCGCAACCGCTTATAGCAATAACCTACTAGTCTCATCCATAGAAGGAAGAGAACTAATGATATGCATAGTGATGTCACCGTTAATCCCAAGCAAATCCCTCACATACAGCCATACTACCCCTTCTGTCACTGGGATTTCCAACCTGCAGATCAGTCATTACTCATACTCCCTATACCTGGCTCAACCTTCGGGGTCTTGGGTACCTGACAAGTCCTTGGATTGAGGCAAGAGAGGATACAATAATCATCATGTCATACAAACTAATACACGATCTCATCTATGATAAATAACATGCACAATTGCTACATGGCTAGGCCGAAGCCCTTAACCCAAGGAAAATTACTCACACATAGAGATGAGATCAACAATCATAAACATTGTAAGGAAAATCATAAGATTGATAGCAATAGTCTTACAATGTCGCCAATCGGAAAAGAGATCTATTATTACAAGTGGTGGAATATGGCTATAGAGATACAGAAGGGTTTGGAGATCTGGAGGTGGTTGGTGATCTGTGGCAGAGACTTTTTGGCGAGGTCTGGCTTGTTTTATCGTCGCCCGGGGCTTCTTTATATAGGGGTCCCTTCATGAAAGTTGTTCTGTTTGACCTAACGGTGGCGGCACCAACTATATGATCGGAGCTATACGGCCGGAATTTTTGCTCCGATCGTATAGTTGGTCGTTAAAGCGTCTGCCTCTGTTTTACGGCTCCTGGTTTCTTTTGGTTGTTGGAAATCTCGTATATTTGACTTTAATGTAGTGATTCCCTCATTTAAATGACATTATCTGCGCAGGAAAAATATAAAAGAAATGATTACATACCCCTCTGAATATTAGCATTAATGGCAGGGTTTAGAGAGATATTTCATAAAAAATATGAGTAATATCCAGTTTAAATGTGGACGCAGACGGCTATATTCAGAGCCATCAACCACCCCAAGCTTAAACTTGATCGTCCCCGAGCAAGAAAACCAAAATCAAAAAGGAACTCAACATTTAAACTGAAATAACATGATGGTGATCTTACTCATGATTAGTAGTCTCATGTTTCCTCCACTTCATAAATCTGAAAACTTAAGCATAGATAGAGTAATGGCAAGCACATCATACGGGTTTCTTGCATCCTTATAGTGCAACAAAATTATTGTCAACATGGATGATTCAAATGAGTAAACTTCACTCCATGTCAAGTAATCAACTCATAGACTTGCCTTTGAACAGTAAATTATAATCATGTAAATTAAGAGTGTGAGAGTTGTCATGAAAAGCATATACACTAGAATATCTCAATTCTTCCACATCAATAAATCAATACTTTTCAAGCACTACTTTTCTATTCATTGTCCTTCAAGATTTTCAGTTTTTAAGTAATTGAGAGCATGCCAAAAAAAATAGTTTATCGGGCTGTGATCGACATTTGTGGCATCACTAAGGTTTTGTTACTTTTGCATAATGATTTCTCATAATAGCCAGAGGAGTGATTCCATCATGATTACAGCTACCTGGGAGTGCCAAGAATCTTACCCAATATAGCATTGCTACTATAAGTGTTTAATCAACTCATATTCAAAATCTAGGAGTTTCCTCCATGAAGATCGTTCATAGGCCAGCGGAGTTGTTGGCATCCCATGAAGTTTGACACGCATAAAGCTATATCATTCTTATGATTAACAAGTCAAACTTTGGCATTCTCGCAAAAACCACTAAACATTAATTCAATCAAGCAAATCCTTTCAAAGAGAGCTATTAAGTCAATCAACATTTTCAGTGTTGTTGAGTGCCTATAGAAATAAACCTTCAAGACTAAGCACTACAACACCCAAGCCTTCAATTGTGAGACCTTTTCTTATTACAATTGTTTAGCAATTTTAGGCGAGATTTGGTTAATTACGAGAGCTGGAACAAAACGTACCCAATTAAACACCCATGCAAACGAAAATCTACAATACAAAGACTCACTCCACCAATATAATATCTCAACATTTACTACTAACTAGCATGGGTTTCTCAAACTTCAAAAGTGGGGAGTCATAAGGCATACCTCTCATGTTTGGTTCCACTTCTCTCTTCCTTTTTTATTTGTTTCTTGGAAACTCAAAGTCGATAACTCCCCTACAAATATATGAAGACCCCGAGGCGGAAAGAAAACAAAGAGGGAAATAAGGAAAAATGGAGAAATCTTTTTGTGGTTTTTTAGAGAGGGACTTTAAAGAATAGAAAATTGGCGGCAAAGCTCGGCTAGAAAATTTTGAAAGCAAATAGAAAGAACTAAAAAAATGTGTTGGGGAAACCAACACGAGTGCTTATAAACTCAACTAAAAACACAACCTCTAAATAAATAAAAGCAAATAAACACCAAATAAAGATACATGAGGAAACTTCCCTAAGCTTAGGCTTTTGCCAGCCCTTCAAATCATTGTGGTGGCGGGAAAAAGTCGTTACTCCAGTTCGAAAATTGAGTTGAGAGGTTACTAGTTGATTCTTGGAGGTCCAAAGAGAGGCTATGCATCCTCTCCATAGTCCCTCCATTGGAAATCTTGGTATGTGGCGAACCAGGTTTGTGGCTGCTCCACTTGATAAGGAACTTCTTGCTCCTCCTCTTGGTCCTCATCCTCTTCCGGAACCCCTTCCTCGGGTTGGTGTTGCTCAACCTGCAAATCATATAGCAAACCTCCTTCCTCGATAGAGAAAAGACCATTAGGCATAGGAGCGGGGTAGAGACGCCCAGCTACAGCAATATGTAGGTAATAAGCACCACCTCTCTTAGTGAGCATTCCACAGGCTCTCAAAGTGGAGAAACCAACACGTGTCTCACCTAGTATGGGTTGCAACTCACCTAGGTTGATGCCTAGGGTAGTGGCAATCACGGTGATGACGCCTCCACCTGTGATTGGTCCTTGGCTTTGGGAGGCTTGGTGCTCCAAGTAGCGCACAAGGATGGCGCCCAAGTTGAGTGACAAGCCGCAGTTGATGTAAGCAGCCTTTGCGAGGACTAGGATATCCTCCTCGTTGAGTCTGTTGGGTCCGCAACATAGAAAACAAAAAATTTCCTACGATGAGAACTACACGCCAAGATCTATCTACTAGGTACAGAGCAACAGGTGGACATACATCCATCGAAAACTTACCCTCGAAGACAACGAGTTTTTTTAACGAGTAGGAACTCATGGTTGATGTAGTCGTACACTTGCCGATCTCAAGATCGTGTGGAAGTCCGAGCGCCGCAAATCAACAGCGCATCCGTACTCGCACACATGTTCAAGCCACCGGACAACCTCCACCTCCTCGCCTCCAAAGGATCCAAAGGAAGCAAAGAACTCCTTCTAGACGAAATGCCACCGGGAACATGTATCTCGCTAATCCGAGACCATGGGGGAATAATTCTAGAGGGGGAGAGAGATCCTTCACGAGGAGGTGTTAGGAAGGAGGAAGAGGGGGCCTTTTATAGGAGGAGGGTACCTCCATGGCGCCTCATGGAGGTGACCCCTTACCTCCTCCATTCATGTGGTGGTAACTCCCTCCACATTAAAATGCCTCTTCACATTCCCTTTTAAAGTCTCCACTTTAAATGCATTAAAATTCTCTAAGTTTAATGCTCTCTCATTTAATAAAACTCTTTTATTAAATTTATTCAGAATTTTGTTAATTACTTTAATTAAAAAACATTCACATATAACCCCTTGCAATATTTCAATATCACATGCAGAACCACTTTCTGCAATTTCACCCGAAACAATTCCGGTTTCTATCGAAACAATTCCTGTGCTTTGCAATTCTTTCGTCTGAAACATATGTGCTCCAAAATGGTGTCCGGTAACTCTTAAGTGTGTCACCCTATAGTTCGCGAATAATGCAGACATGATTGAGACTCCTCTCAGATCAATAATCAGAAGCGGGACTTGGAGATCCATACTGACTCCTGCATATTCAACGATGACTTCTGTGATCGTGAGAATCTTTAACGCTTGTAATTTAATCCCTTTGTCTCATGATATAATACATGTCCGAGATTCGATCATCGGTATCCAAATACCCAGTTTGATCTCCTTACCGACATGCACTCTTTTCTCGTTCCCGTGATATAACATTCTAGTGATCACATCACTTGCTTGCAAGCTATCTTAATGTGATATCACCGAGAGGGCTCAGAGTATATCTATCCGTCATCAGGATTGACAAATTCCACTCTTGATCCATGAGCCTCAACATAACACCTTCAGAGTAATCGAACCCATCTTTATAGTCACCATGTTACGGTGTGACGTTTGATGTTATCAAGATATTCTTCCGGTGTTAGCAATTAACATGATCTCATGGTCTAAGGATAAAGATTACTTCGTATGATGTTATAGCAATATAAACATAATGACTTGATCGTAATGCTATACTTCGGATGAATGTTCATCACATCATTTCACAAATGTTGTGACCTTGTTATTAACAACATCCAATGTCCATGATCAGGAAACCTTGATCATCTTGTTAATCAACAAGCTAGTCTATAAGAGAGGCATAACTAGGAACCATTTTTATTTATTAAACACACATGTATTGATATATCACACGTGTATTGATGTTTCCACTTAATACAGTTCTAGCATGATATAAAACTTAATCATAAACTATATGAAATATGATAATAGTCCTTACTACTATTTGTCTCTAGGGCATATTTCCAACAGAATTTGCAAAAAGTAATTGGAGGATCGGAGGAGAAACATACCGTAGATCACTCATGTGCGAGGAAATCGAATGAAATTTAGTAGAGATGAAGATATCTTGAGGTTTTGAGAGAGTTTGGAGGTAGAAGAGAGAAAAAGGATTGAAGTTTTGGAGTTGGAGGTACCTTCCCGTGCAATTTTATGGTCGGACACAACTATACGGGCGCAACTATACGGCCAGAACATTGCATTCCCGCCATATAGTTGGCCTTCTGTCAGAATATTAGGGTTTCCTCCTAGCGGCGCAGCTATACGGGCGCAACTATATGTCCGAAACAAAATATTTCCGCTGTATAGTTGATCGTCAAATTGTGTGTCCATGGGAAAGAAAATATACAAAGGCATCGATATCTATACGACCGGAATTATACAGCCAGAAGTTTTATTCCCGCCGTATAGTTGGTCGCTAAACTCTCAGTATATTAGAAAAGAAATTGTACGGAGGCACCGATATCTATACGACCGGAGCTATACTGCCGGAATTTTTATTCTCACCATATAGTTGGTCGTTAAACTCTTAATACATTTTAAAGAAAAATTTACGATTGCAAAGATATCTATACGATCGGAGCTATACAATCGAAATTTTTATTTTCGCCGTATAGTTGGTTGTTAAACTCTCTGTGCGCATCAAAAAATTCTGTTTCTTCGAAAACTATTTCTTTTTCTATAACTTAGTGATATAACTTATTTATGACAGAAAATTGACAATAAATATTGTTGACCAACAACAACATGAATAAAGCAGGAATTTTAGTACTACCAAACTTCTTCTTCTCAATTGGAGTTTTCTAGCACTTTTTATTAAACATAAACTAAAACTAAAACTAAAAACTTTACTCAAACCTTTATTTCACATGGGTTGCCGCTCATGAAGCGCTCTTTTATGCCCAATAGCTTGACCTCAATGTTGCTTACTTAGGCCAGATGAGTGGAACACCCCCTCCAAAGTAATTGGCCTTTAAAGTGATGGTCTCCTTTTCATCATGCTTGGCTTTCTTCTTCTTGGGGAAATGAATAACAAAAGGATCCCGCGAAGACAATTAAAGCTTTACGTTCCCTTCATGTAGATTAATCAAAGCTTTTAATAGTTCTTAAGAAAGGACGGCCTAATATAATAGAAGCGTTAGCATCTTTAGGCATGTCAACAATAACAAAATCAATGAGAGCAGGACAACCTTTAATGTATACTAAAGTATTATTCTTAATTCCTACAACTTGTTTGTAGGTAGAATCTGCTAGATACAATTTTAACTCAGTGATTTCAAAGGATCCAAGATTTAACTTGTTAAAAAGACTCTTTGGAATTGTTGAGACGCTTGCACCTAGATCACAAGTGCAGCTATCTTATTGATTCCAATTTTAATCTTAATAGTAGGCTCAAATATGTTATCTAACTTCACAGGTAATTTTTCAGTAATTTTCTTATATTCTTCCTCAAGCTCACGTACCTTTATTGCTACCTGATTTACAAAGTGCCGGTACATAGCTTCCTCACTACCTTCACTTACCGGAATCTTGACGTTGATTATTTTTACGAGATCTTCAACGGTGTAACTTGGTGAAGGAGCATTACTATAGTCAAGTTCTTCGGGTTCCTCCCTTTGGATTCTCATCATCTTGAGGTCTTCAACGGGATTTGGATCAGCTTTACCTGCAAATTTAGCTAGAATGAGAGTTTGACTCTCGGTTATCTTACATAGTTGTGCCTCAACGATCCTCGTTCTTTCTTAGAGGGCCTGCAAATCACTTCTCAAACTAACAACTTGGTTAGATAATTTATCAAGCATAGCATCATGGTTCTCCGTTATTTTAACAAGAATATTGTTTTGTTCATTTTGTGAGTCTATAAAAGACTTTAGTGTTTCTTGGAGACTGCCATTACTAGTTCCCATATTATTATTAGAGTTACCTACATGACTAGAATAATGTTTCTGAAAGTTATGATTGTAATTATTCTTCCAAGCAGGTTTATAATCATTACGAGCTACGGAGTCTATTTCTTTAATATTTGTTTCAGGGGTGGCTCTTACCTGGGTTTCCTTACCCTTAACGGCTAATATGAGCTCATCCAACTTGGTATTGAGTTCTTCATTTTCTTGTGGTGAAATGGAGTTCACATTCTTCGTGTTTGATCTATCCACATGCCATTGGGCATGGTTGTCTTGCATATTGTCTAACAGCTACTTTGCTTTTGTAATATGTTTACCCATAAATGTTTCTCCAGTTACAATATCAAGCATAGACTTAGACACAGGGTTAAGAGCATTATAAAATAGATGGAGAATTAACCAGTCTTCCATCCCATGACTAGGACAGTTTCTTATGCATTCTTTCATCCTCTCCCATGCAAGCGCTAGTAGCTCACGCTCTTTCTGTATAAAGCCAGTAATATTAGATCGGAGTTGCATAGTCTTTGTAGGTGGGAAAAATTTAGTCATAAATAAAGAAGTATATCCCACCCATGATATAATAGTATTTCTAGGCAAAGATAGCAACCATTCTTTTGCTCTCCCTCTTAGAGAGAAAGGAAATAAACGCAATTTGACCGCATCGGGGTCAACGTCTTTAATACGCATCATATCACATATTTTTAGTGAAAGTATTCAAGTGCATACCTGCGTCTTCAACATCGGAGCCTCCAAATTGATTCTGTTGAACCAAACTTAAGTAATGGGGCTTAATTTCATAGTCATCAGCAACAATTGTTGGCTGAGTAATAGGAGTATGCAAATAATCATTGTTGGGAGTAGCAAACTCTCCAAGCTTCTTTTCAGCCATATTTCCTATGTTTTTGGGTTTTCTTAAACAAAGAATTATAATAGTAAAAGTAAGAATTTTAAAGACTAACTATTTTTTTTGGTTTATCAAATAAAGACTGAAAGCAAACTAACAAAATTAAAAACAAGAATTAAAACTAGCAAGGTTCCTAATAACCTCACCAGGTTAGTTATTTCTTCCCCGGCAACGGCGCCAGAAAAAAGGTTGATACTTTCGATCCGGATTACGGATGTAGTATAACTTCTTTTTCCCTAGTAGACCTAGGTTATTGAATCCTCGGGAAGCAGATGCGTAGTGAAGTTACTTTACGAACCTTCAGGAGTTTTAGAATTTCTTTTATGTTTTTACCAGACCAAGAGTTTGCGTCTTTCTGTTGTTGTCGATGATGGAGAGAGAGGACCTAGGGCATTCGGTTTCACCTATAGTTGTTCAAAACATCTGATGAGAATAAAAGATAGAAATAAAGTATGCATGTAATTGTTAGAGCAAGATAAATTATATGTGGGTAGTGCATCTATAATTACTATTGCTTCCGCAACCACTTATACAATAACCTACTAGTCTCATTCATAGAAGAAAGAGAACTAATGATATACATAGTGATGTCATCGTTAATCCCAAGTAAATCCCTCACATATAGCCGTACTACCCCTTTTGCCACTGGGGTTCCCATCCTGCAGATCAGTCATTACTCATACTCCCTATACCTGACTCAACCCTCGGGGTCTTGGGTACCTAACAAGTTCTTAGATTGAGGCAAGAGAGGATACAATAATCAGCATGTCATACAAACTAATACATGATTCCATCTATGATAAATAACATGCACGAACGCTACATGGCTAGACCGAAGCCCTTAGCCCAAAGAGAATTACTCACACATAGAGATGAGATCAACAATCACAAACATTATAATGAAAATCATAAGATTGATAGCAATAGTCTTACAATATCGCCAATCGAAGAAGAGATCTATTATTACAAGTGGTGGAATATGGCTATGGAGATGGAGAAAGGTTTTGAGATCTAGAGGCGGCTGGTGATCTAAGGCAGAGACTTTTGGCGAGGCTGGCTTGCTCGTTGCCCGAGATTTCTTTATATAGGGGTCCCTTCACGGAAGTTGTTCCGTTTGACCTAGCGGTGGCGGCGCCAACTATACGTCCGAAACTATACGGCTAGAATTTTGTTCCGATCGTATAGTTGGTCGTTAAAGCGTCTGTCTCCACTTCACGGCTTCTGGTTTCTTCTGGTAGTTGGAAATCACGTATCTTTGACTTTAATATAGTGATTCCCATCTTCAAATGATATTATCTGTGCAAGAAAAAAATAGAAAGAAAGGATTGCATACCCCTTTGAATATTAGGCATTAGTGGCAGGATTTAGAGAGATATTTCATCAAAATTATGAATAAGATCCAGTTTAAATGTGGACGTGGATGGCTATATTTCAGAGCCATCAGTTGCTAATGGACAACTTATGACGTTAAACTAAGTAGGTTGGTCGTACTTTTGACCAGGGGTGAAAACCCCTGGTGGTGGTTCAGGGGCATCCCATGCCCCTGTTGGATGCCCCTGTTGATGGTTTGTTTCGTCAGGGGTTAAGCCCACGGTGCTTGAGGGGAAGGTGATGTCCCTATTGATGGTTCTTTTGATCAGAGGTGAAGTTTAGAACCCCTGATTGCTACTTGCGAGTGACTGTAAGACTATTCTTGTGTAGCTAACAATGTTTATGTCTGCATGTGGATGTTATGGTGATCATCTAGCTCGCAATGTGTTGTGTGTGCATATGAATGTTCTTTGTGATCATGAGCTGTGTGTGTACTAGGGTGGTAAGATCACCAAATGTGAAATGGGTGATCATAACCCATGTGATCAGATGCAAAGCACCACACCAAACACATGTGAAATGCATCAACATAAAAAAACAGAAAAATCTGGACAACCAAACAACTGAGCCTATTTGTAGAAAATATAGATAAAAGAGTCCAAACAACTTGCCCAACTTAGCCCAAGCCGAATCTCCCCCCATGCAGCACCCAGCGGGCCAAATGACAAAAAACAGGAAATCTTGAGCCGAGCAACCAAACACGCCCTAAACTACCGTTCGCTCTAAGCCATTTCTCTGTGCCACCTATCATTGTCGACGAGGAGCCAACTCCAACCTAACATCATTTTCGAGGAGAAAGGGTAGCGTTTCGTCATCTTCTTTCTAAAACATCTCATTGTCATCAGAAATAAGATAGTTCCATCATCTTTCTCGTGGTTTCTCGCCACATGAGTTAGTTGTGGTTGTTTTCTATTTGAGTGCAGCGTTTGGGAAAATTACTAAAGGTTCTGATTTATTTCACATATACATACAGACTTGTTCTACATGGTTTCAAGTTTATAATAAAATACATTCTTTTAAGATTATTACGGATCTACAAATTTGTTTTTTTATACAGCTCGCAAGTTAAAGTGGTTTATCAACAAAAACTTATGTGACATAGTTCAAACCCATATATACGGAGTAGATGTTCAAAAGAAAAATATAATCGGAAATATGATTTTTGACACTTTTTTACTTAAAAAATCCCAGGCTCTGTGGTGCATTTCTGTTGCTTATTTGGCGGTTGGCTGTACAAGTTATACAGAGCAGAGGCAAAATGGGACTGTACAAGGTATCTATCCAGGAGCGGATCATGGCACGTTCACAAGCCTCCGCGTACACACCGTAACGTCCAGACGACTTCCTCACAGCAACATGTGCGTGCACGGCTGATCCTCTGCCCCATCACCAATCGTCACCATCATCTCGAATACGCGGAAGCGCGGGGTGCTAAGTGCAAAAGCACGCAGCTATTTAACGATGAGGATGGACGGTAAGTGGGAGACGGAGCCGTGTCAGCACTGACCGCTAAACCTCGCAACAACCCCCGTGAGTCCGTGACCAACCCGCCGCCGTCTCCTCCTCCTCTCTCCCTCCTCACCAACCGCCTCGGAAGCAACGCCCGCCTGAGCGACGATGGCCGGCACGGTGCCCAAGCTCGCCGCGCCCAGGCCGGCGGCGGCGCCGCTCCCCTCGCAGTCCCTCCGCTCTGCCGCGCTCGCCTTCGCCCCCTCCGCCCGCCGGTTCCGCGTCTCCCTCACCGGCCGCGCCAGGAGCCCCGTCATGTAAGACACATACCCTCTACCTTTCGCCCCCGTTTGATTAGATTCATTTGACCATGCGGATTTGGAACTTAGTGGATATTGGTATCTTAAGTTTTCAATTCGAATTGGGGGTGGCTGGGTTGGATCGCTCCCTGATGCTCTGCCGCCCCGTAGATCGTGCTTGGTCCAGCGTGAGGTGAGATGCTCGGATCCACGGCTCTCGAGGGAGAGCTGGGGCGCGTGTGTGGCCGTACGATTGGGGAATTAACCGGCGGGATCAGGTAGTTCCGCCAACTATCTCGGTCAACTCGATCGAGATGGCCCGTGTTGCCGTGCGCGGATCCGTCACTAGATATGGTGGGCAAGTAGTACTATGTAAGCGCGACGGTAGGTTAGTTCTGGCTACACGCCACAGCCCGACGTCGCTTCTGGCTTCTTCCTGATTGCTCGATAAGGACAGGACGAATATGACCCCCTTTTCTCCATTTGTTTCTCGTATCACTTGCATTTTGTGTTTACTAGTAGTAATATTGCACACTAAATTGCCGCCACCTCATCTTTATGTATAGCGTTTACAGTGCTCCAGATCATCAGAAAGTTCCTTTTGCCCCAAAAATATAATAGTAGAAAGTTCAGTTTTTGTGTGTATGTGATTCAGCACTCATAATGTGACACTGATTCTTTGTCCTTGGTGAACTGCAATTTTCAGTGCGATGGCTTCCGCCAAGGAAGGTAATGGTGCCGCGACGAAGAGGACCACGCTTCATGACCTCTACGAGCTCCAGGGCCAGTCCCCGTGGTACGACAACCTCTGCAGGCCTGTCACCGACTTGCTGCCATACATCGCCAACGGTGTCCGTGGAGTCACCAGCAACCCAACTGTAATCATCCGTTTTTTCTTATACGTGCTGCATGGATTGCTCATATGTCCGCAATGTTCCCTGCTGACCGTGACCCCAACTCGATGCAGATTTTTGAGAAAGCTATCTCGTCGTCCAACGCGTATGATGATCAGTTCAAGCAGCTTATATCGGCTGGGAAGGACGCAGAGAGCGCTTACTGGGAACTCGTCATCAAGGACATCCAGGACGCGTGCAAGCTTTTCGAGCCCATCTACAATGAGACCGATGGAGCTGATGGGTACGTTTCGGTGGAGGTGTCTCCTAGGCTGGCAAATGACACCCAAGGAACTGTTGAAGCTGCAAAGTGGTTACACAAGGTGGTCAATCGCCCCAATGTTTACATAAAGATCCCAGCTACTGCAGAATGTGTTCCTTCTATCCAGGAAGTCATTGCTAATGGCATTAGCGTCAACGTTACTGTAAGTGCTGAGCTATGTCTTTGCTATAATTACCGTGTTTCTCTTAAGTTGCCAATATTTATCATTTGTGCTATTTTACACTTGACTGCTTACGATATTGTTATATGTAAATTGTGTTGTGATTGTTATATGCTTTGGTGCTAGACTTATTGATCACAAGTTTATTGGTGTTGCTGCAGCTTATCTTCTCCGTTGCAAGATATGAGGCTGTGATTGATGCTTACATAGCCGGTCTTGAGTCTTCTGGTTTGAGTGACTTATCCCGAGTGACGAGTGTAGCATCCTTCTTTGTCAGCCGAGTTGATAGCCTGATCGACAAAATGCTCGAGAAGATTGGAACACCTGAGGCTCTTGCCCTGAGGGGAAAGGTAGAGACAATTGGAATTACCTGTCACCTAGTAATAGGGTTTTCTAAATTATTATTACTACAATAGTATAAGTTTTGAACTATAACCACATCTATTCTCAGGCTGCTGTAGCACAAGCGAAGCTAGCAAATCAGCTTTACCTGAAGAAATTCTCTGGCCCGAGGTGGGAGGCTTTGGTGAAGAAAGGTGCCAAGAAGCAGAGGTTGTTGTGGGCATCCACCAGCGTGAAGAACCCGGCCTACTCTGACACTCTTTACGTTGATCCTCTCATTGGACCAGACACGGTGAGTTTGAACAGCAAGTTCCCTTCACCTTGTTTTCCAGTATCCTGGTTTTATCATTTTGCTCAAATCGAGAATTTTTGAGCGCATCCTAACTACTCATCACCCTTTACATATTCAGGTCTCTACGATGCCTGACCAAGCTTTGGGGGCATTCCTTGACCACGGCACGGTTGCTAGGACAATTGACGCGAATGTGTCAGAAGCTGAAGGCATATACAGTGCCCTGGAGAAGCTGGGCATCAGTTGGGAAGAGGTGGGGAAGCAGCTAGAGCATGAGGGCGTGACCTCCTTCAAGAAGAGCTTCGACAGCCTGCTCACGAGCTTGACGGAGAAGGGCAACGCCCTCAAGACCACTGTCTAAAATTATCGGATAGAATGGTTTTTACCGGCACTAGCCAGCAAACGATCACTGAATAAATGCCAGCTTGCTGGCTCTCCTCTTCCATTTGGAAATGAAATGCCCCCAGTTTTCTGGGTCAGCTATTGTATTCTAGGCGTGTCTGGGTGTCTTTTGTGTAACTGAGGCTTGTGCTTGCAACTGCTATGAGCTTTCTGATAAGTTGTTTTTGAGCAAATGAGTCAAGTAAGGATCTTTGGGAATGCATTTTTCTTCAGTGGTCATTCATATGGTCAAGATTATGGAAGATTCATATTGGCTACTGTATGAAATATATACTCAAAATTATCTACTTAGTATGTATATATATTGCGACGAATTTTTTGAAGAGCTGCTATCTTTTGGAGCATCAAGACAGAATGAGCTAAGCCTACCGTTATCAGCATTGATGTTTCACGCTTTCAAAGTTCACTCCATTAACTCGTAAACAAAAACTTGAAAGGGCACTTTATAATTCCGGTTTCTCATGCAACTGAGAATTACATTAGAGCTTAGCCAGGCATCTCAATTGAGACTGACTGGATTAAGCTAATTCTCAATCGACTGAGAACTAGACACACCCTTATAATTCCACCTTCAAACTACTCCCTCCGTTTAGAAATATAAGATGTTTTAGCTTTGTGAATCGAATGTATCTAGACGTCTTCTAGTGTATAGGTTAGGTCGAACCTATATACTAAAAAAGGTCTAGATACACTCCTTTCACAAATCTAAAACATCTTATATTTCTAAACGGAGGGAGTACAATTCAAGAAATAGACTCAGATATTGGATAGGGAGAAGCCAACACGAATAGACCGTGATTTCAGTACACATACGAAGTTGATCTCGAGAAAGAGATCAGTTCCCGACACAACAACGAACTAGTATTATTTACAGACTCTCGCATAATGCAGACACTTCTTCTCTTTTCCTGATGTGACCAGCATGGAAGCTTCTCAGGGGCTCTCGCAAAACTCCATTTCCTGCAATTCCATCAGATGGAAGTATTTGTCAGATATGCAGAGAAAATACATTTTCTTAGAAACTGATGGTGAGGCGTGGTGAAAAGACAACGTCAAGTTAACAAGTTTGATCTCTCTTAGCTTGAAATATAAGTCTGGGGCATGGAACATCATACCTTCCCACAAATTGGACAGGTATCGCTTCTCTCCATCCACTCATAAATACAACTTAGATGGAAATGATGGGAGCATTTAGTTATAATCTGTGGATTTTCCGAGGTGTACTCTGCACGATGATCGAGCAGTGAGAAAATGTTTACACACCATGGCATGGGCACTGTATTCAGACAAAAATGCATGCAAACAAACCTTCCAGACAAGTAGGGCAGACGTCTTCGTCTTCTGAAGTGACAACTGTGTAACTGCTGTTATATGCCTTTCCAGATAGACTCTTAGTTGATTCAGAACGACGTACTTTATGGTCACCCTCAGGTTCAGTGCTGCTCCGTTTCTTTTGAGCAGCTAAATGTTCGACGCCAGAGCTGCTGCCGTTTCGTCTAAGAGCCGGCGACTCTCCTTGCGTGAGATTTACAGACTTTTCACGCCTTGATACCAACCCCTCTCTTTGAACTCGGGCATATCTAGGGTCAGCATCATATGGGAGTGGTCTAGAAACAAGGTGAAAAGTTTCAGACAACGAGCTGTCAGCAACATTAGTACTTGGATTAGTGGATGGCAATGGAGCAGCTCCTTGAGCTGGGTTGCTTGGCCTAGAGTCGAGCCTCTGGAATGCTGCAGTATACTACATAGATTACAGAGAAGTACTAGAGTTAGAATAAACGTTCAGTAACAAAAATAGATGTATCATATCGTGAAAATTCAGTGAAACTGCAATAGCCAACACATATTTCAAAAAAAATTGAGCTTTCTCTCTACTATGAATATGTCCAGAAAATGTCCAAACACCTCACATGCAAATGTGTAGAACGCAATCAAAAGATCAACACTTATGCAAGACCCAGAGCAGGCCAATGGTCTATCTACCATGTTTTGCCTCTTCGTACATGTTTAGTACCCAGCATTTGTGTACAGTTCACCACTGATGTTGCTATCAAACATACATCAATGGTGCCAAACTGCCATGTAAAAAAACATTGTGCTATTTACCATAAAATAGCATGCAATCAACATAGCGGTGGCATCTGTGGTCAACATGCAAAATATCGTGACAGAAAAAATACATGTGATTGTTCAACATTAGCAGGTCAATTTACGCAGCTTTTACCAGCAGTCATTAGTCGAGAAGAGTAGTCATTAGACCAACATGCTACAATAAGATGTATGGTAAATTGCAAATTAGAAGATTAAATGTGCAGGTATCATCGTATAAGTTATTGCAATTCAGATATGGGAAAATGTCATATATTAACTGTCAATATTACCCCGCCAAAAATGTTGTGGACAAAATGCCTTAAGGATAAGCACTGTCTATAGACAGGGTTATTTGGATGAACATATTCCTCAAAATCGTCCGTGCAAAGGCAGCAGCAAAATCCACCCATAATTCACTGCAAATGTTGTGGACAAAATGCCTTAAGTATCATTTGAATGTGGAAATTCAGACTATATAGACAAACTTAAGTGTCATTAAACAGTAAATATAATACCTATGGAGTTGCCCCTTTATAAAAAGAAAATGGCAGCTATTTAACTGTGGAGCCAAAACCTAATTTCCAGGCATTCATGAACAGCTACGAGTTTTCTCAAAACAAATCATCCTCTAATACTGCAACTGAGAAAAATGAAAGAATTATATAATGTGACTAGAATACTGTATTATGGGATTGACTTAGTATGTCTAACGAAATATGGAAACTAAATCATAATGGAGGCCTAACAATTGTTCATAATCCACACGACCCAGTTTTCTACTTCCGTGCGCCAGGAAAGGTACTTTGGATGCTTTTATCTAACCATACATACTAGTACATTATGTATACAACCATTATCTTTTTCTTTAGATAATGGAAGCTTTTATCGCTTGCGTCGCATCACATCTGGGTGCCACAACCATTAGCAGTTTGGGGCATTAAAGAAAAGAAAAGAAAAGATTGCAAGGCAGGAACCACAATTGCACCCAAATGCTGAACCAAGTGAGTACTGCACATCATAGTAAATGTGCATTATTGAGGAAAGTAGAGAATGAAGAGAACAGTTGCTCGACAGATGCCAAGACCCGGAAGGATAAGTGAATCAACACAATAAATGTAAAGTAAAGGGATGAGTCCTAGATGCCAGCCAAGGGATTGGACTTACCACCTATAGTCAGAATCATTGGCAGGACATAACTGTGATATATTAAACTGGACAATCGACAAAGAGCACTCGTATTAAAATGCCAGAGTATACTGGGTGTCATGGCACAGATCAAGCCTCTGAGATTGTTAAAATGCACATCCACTGTTAGCTGAGCATCACTACATTTACTAGAAAGTGTTTCCCTACGAACTAGGCCAGCGTCAAGGTAACAGATACATCTCATTGCCAACTTCACCATTCTGATTCCATGGAAAATATGCTAATATAACGATGTCTGTCGCTTGCAGTCGACCTATGAAGTCAGATAGATCGACCCTAACAGCTAGCAAGCTAGTAGTATTGAGTGCAGAGGAGCGTGTAGCAGAACGCATTTACGACCCTCCATCTCCATCAAATTCCGGACCATTGGGAGGATGAGTTGATCGACATCTCAGCCGGCCGGCCGGCCGGCTGGCCAGACAGGCAAGCGAATCCGCGCCGGCACCCGGTCCCCCGGATCGCATTCCGCGAGAGGAGAAGTAGAGCGCAGGCGAGGCACGGGGACGAAAGGTTTCCGGTCCGAGGACGGGGCGGCGAGAGTAAAGAGAGCACCGACAAAGAAACGCGACGGGGTGAGGGGATTAGCGGACGGGGCGGGACGGGACGCGTCGAGGAACTCACCTCTCATGCGCCGGGATGAGGCGAGCTGCGGCGATACGGGATCGAGGCTTGAGAAAGGGCGAGCAGCGACGGCGACCCTCCTCCCTCCAGGGCAGGATTGGGGAGCGGCGAGGAGAGAGAGGCAGGGAGAATCTGTGGGGAGAGAGAAGTGGAGAAAACTGGAGTTTTGGGAGGAGGCGAGGTGTGGGTGGGAGAAGGAAGGAAGGCTGGTGCGCGTGTGGACTTTTCACTTCGCCCGTGTGGAGTGGGGTTGGGGTGGGCTGTCGCTGCAAGGTCAGTCCCGAGTCCAAGTATTTTTGTTTCCTAAAAAGTCCCTACTCCAAGTTGATGCGAGGAGTAGTGCTTCGATGTTTTGGGTTATACATTACTCCGTATTTGTTTCTTTTCTAATTAACCGATCCAGATTTGTCTACCTATGCGCGTTAGGTATATATATATATATGTATCTAGATAAATCCGTGTCAATAAGTTTAAGATGGAGAAAGTATAATATTTAGATTTTTTGAGCCGAGCCACGACTATGTTATGAGTACAGTCATAACTACTACCTCCGTTTCAAAATATAAGCCTGTTTAGATAGCTAGTGTAGCTTTCTAAAAAGGCTTACATTTCGGAACGGAGATAGTAGGTTTCTTATAGGCGAGGTGGTGGCGATGGCACATTGGAATAACGTCTCTCCACCCTCCTTCTACCTTCTCAACGTTCGATCCGACATTGTTGACTAATAATTTATCATATTTGTAATACTCGGATGATGTTGTATCCTTCTAGTCTTTTAATCTTTGAACACTCATAGAAGATCCATAAATGAGTAAATAACTAGTATCTTTAGTTGACATTAGGTAGAGTGGAAATAGGATAGGTGCTTGCTTATAATCTTCTACACCTTATACGAGGGACAGGGATTTCGCCCCCTTAGTCTTCATTCATGCTCATTTGAATAGGTGTTATTTGTCTTTCTCTGGTGGACACTTCTTAGTTTTCGTCCTTTCTTTAGTGGACACTTCTTTGGTATCATCGTAATAGCCAGCTCATTGGATTCTTTTTCTTTTTAGGATAGTGGCTCACGGGAGTGTGCACACCAACACAATGATAGCCATGTTGATGGAGTTGGTTTGCAGACTAGCGGAAAGGCTAAGTGGTCAACTAAAGATACTATCAACCGACTTATATATGACTCAACGATGAGATTCACCATTTGAAAGACTGGATTGCCATACAAATGTCGACCTTTATATTTCAAAGACACATAGAAATATAAATATTTATCATTGAATATGTGTCACGTTCACAATAACAAACACAATGTGATGCATAGACCTTTGTTCAGAGCCATCTTTTAATCAAGGCTAAATAATATTCCTCAACAGCATCTCATTTGCATCATCATATAGCGAGAAAAACACAAACATGGTAAACATCCATCCCCACTTCCCTAAGTATTGATGAAACCACGCACAAGTACTTGTTATTGTTAAATTGCATGTATAAATATAGCAAAAGTGTCATACCTCTTTTATTAGTCCTTACATGCTGATTCATCATTGTTATTCTTCCTTTCTCAACATAAACTGCACAGTACACTTACATATAAAATAGAGTCAAGAGAGTATAACTTGGTTCATTTAGGACATCATTTTCAAAAGTTTGATCAAGTGTATTACAGGCTTTTTTATCAAAAACTTTTCATCAAATGGTATGAAAATAGTGGATCATAATGGATATGATCCATATATCACCATAGTACTCATTGGGAATCATTTTCAAGTTCAACTAGCCACTTTTAGCGATGAAAATCAAAATCTACCAATAGATTACTGCAGCGATGCAGCCAAGTTTCGCCCTACTTATACATTAGGGATAAGACCCTTGCGCTTTCTTGTTATCGGGGCGGGTTGATCCTTGGCCTCGTCATCCGACAAGACCATAACATCTTTGAGCTTTGGGTAATAGAATTTAGGAGCCATGTCCTCCTCGTCCAAACCCATGAGCCGATAGAAGGCTGAGTCAGGAGAGTGATTGATGGAACCAAGTTGGAGAACTTTGGAGTATAAAGAACATAAGAAGCAAGTTACCTCTGGCCATTTGTCATTTTCGAACATGTCATAGGTGATGGCGAAGCCACACTTCTTGTCCTTCACCTTGACCATATCCTTCATGCGATTCTTGATGGAGTCACTATAGAAGTTGTCCTAGGAAATCTAGAGTGGATCCCTCCTCTCTCTAGTATACTTATGCATCAGGTCAGGGCACTGCTGTAGGGGCTAGATCCGTCTTACGAACTAGCACATGGCTAGGTCCAAGCTAGTCAAACCTATGTCGATGATCCACTCAATCCGCCTTACAACATGAGAGACCTCGTTGTCAGAGGGAAGAATAGCTTTGGTCCTCTAGTTGGCGGACTCAGCAGCACCACCATTGACGAAGTAGGGGTATGTAGTTTCGCGGCCGGCCAGAGGGATGTTCGGGCCATACAAGTAGGTTTCCTGCCAGTTCTTTGTAGGGGTTCTGCGTATGAAAACAATAAAATTTTACTCTACGCCCCTGAACCCCTGGAGCTGCCAGGACCTATCTATTAGTAATACAGTAACAGGGGGGGATTTTCGCGAACTTACCCTTAAAGACCGAAAAGCGTTGTCAATGCTCAGGAGAGCGTGGTTGATGTAGACGAGCCGAAGCCGACCTCAAGGTCGTGATGAAGTCCTTGCGCTCCCTTGACTCCAACGACTTGAGTGCCTCAAGTGCGACACCTCGGGGGGAGTTACACGCGTCTGGTGCCTCATGATGACTCCCGCTTCCCCGATCCAGCAGCAGTTATGGAAGTAGAGCTCCCATATCCGAATCCCGCAGCACGACGGTGCTCCGCGGTGAAGATGTCTCTCGTTCACGTAGTCCAGACTTGGGACCACAGTCACGAGAGAGAGAGAGAGAGAGAGAGAGAGAGAGAGAGAGAGAGAGAGAGAGAATATCAATTAGAGGTCCTCCCAAAAGTGAGAAGACCTTTTTTGATTATTGGTGTATTTTATTTGGCCAAATACCCCTACTATATATAGGGGGAGGGGAGGTACTACTTCCCTCAAAGTCCCGGGGTGGGACTAAAGCGAGGAGGAGGGTAGGGGTGGCACCATTGGCCACCCCCATGGGCCCCGCGCGGGAGGGCTGGCCCACTAGGGCGTCGGCCACACCCTTCTCCTCTCTCCTTTCCCTAATGGGCCCTCTCCCCTCCGGAAATTGGCCCATTAAGCCTTTGACCATTTAAATTGATTTTTCTCTTTATTAAATAATTATGAATAAATGATTAAATCAATATTTAACATTCATTCACATATTATTCAACCTCCGTGGCTATGGAACACTTCCACCTCCACTCCGGACATCCTTCGGACTTACCGAAACCCTTCCGGTTTTCTCTCTACTATTCTTTGGTGATTCTACCGATCCTATAAACACTCTCTAAGCATCATCAAGCCCTTAAGCGTTATACCCCACAGTTCGGGAACACTCTAGACATGGTCGGGACACTCCTGCACCAATGATCGATAGAGGGACCTGGATGGCCATGTGACCCCTGTGCGTTCCACAAAGATCTTTCGTTGTTTGAACCAGGACAGTCGTGTCTTATTTCCTTTGTCTCTTGATACTTGCATTGCCCGAGATCTGATCAATGACATCACCATGTCATGTTCAATCTCATTACCGAACAATGCTATAAGGACTATTATCATAGTTATAAGGACTATTATCATATTTCATATAGTTTATGATTAAGTTTCATATCATGCTATAACTGTATTGAGTGGAAACATCAATACACGTGTGATATATAAACAACCAGGGGTTCCCAGTGAAACTCTAGTCACTGATTCATTGGCCAACAGATGATCATGTTTCCTGGTCATGTGGCATTTATGCTAGTTAGAAATGGAGTCATCTCATTCCGAGAATGAGATGATGAACCAATACCCAACCTAAACATCGTGACCCGATCATGTCACGAAGTTCAAGTTATGATGATTATAAATGGATCCTTGTAGACTATTCCTTAGACCGTGAGGCTATGTCAATCATTGTCTCCCGAGAGTGCTTAGATAGCATCAAGCGCCACTTGGTAATACAGTGGTTATAAAGGTGTGTTCAGGTACTCGGAGGAAACCGTAGAGGCAATATATGTCAAGAGTGGGATTTGTCCGTCCACGTGATGGAAAGATACTCAAGGGCCTACTCGGAGAAGTTATATCCAATAGCTGCGCAGCGTATGATTTGATCACAAGGATATCACTTGTCGGAACGAGTCAAGTAGCATTGTTCGGTAACGAGATTGAACACAACATGGTGATATCATTGATCAGATCTCGGGTAATGCAAGTATCCAGATACAAAGGGAATAAGACACAACTGTCCTGGTTCAAACGACGAAAGATCTTTGTGGAACGCATAGGGGTCACATGGCCATCTAGGTCCCTCTGTTGATCATTGGTCCGAGAGTGTCCCGACCATGTCTGGAGTGTTACCGAACAGTAGGGTGTCACGCTTAAGGGTTTTATGATGCTTAGAGAGTGTTTATAGGATTGGTAGAATCACCAAAGAATAGTAGAGAGAAAACCGGAAGGGTTTCGATAAGTCCGGAGGATGTCCAGAGTGGAGGTGGAAGGTGTTCCATAGCCACGGAGATTGAATAATATATGAATGAATGTTAAATCTTGATTTAATCATTTATTCATAATTATTTAATAAAAGAGAAAATCAATTTAAATGTTCAAAGGGCTTATTGGGCAAATTCCCAGAGGGAAAAGGGCCCAAGAGGGGGCCGAACCCCTAGGAGGGGCCAAGGGGAGTGGCCGGCGGCCCTAGTGGGCCTTCCCCACGTGGGGCCCATGGTGGGGGATGGCCGACGACGCCTCCCCCATCTCCTACTCCTTTAGTCCCACCCCAGGACTTTGAGGGAGGTAGTACCTCCCCCCTATATATAGTGGGGGTATTTGGCCAGATAAAGGTCTTCTCACTTTTGGGAAGACCTCCAATTGATATTCTCTCTCTCGCGCGCGCGACCGTGGTTCCAAGTTCGGACTGCGCGAACGAGAGACATCTTCACCACGGAGTGCCGTCCTACTGTGGGATTCGGATCCAGGAGCTCTACTTCCACTGGCTTCTTTGGATCGAAAGCGAGTCATCGTCGAGCCGGACGTGTGTAACTCCCCGCGAGGTATCGCACTTGAGGCACTCAAGTCGTTGGAGCCGCAGGAGCGCAAGGACTTCATCATGACCTTGAGGTCGGCTTCGGCTCGTCTACATCAACCACGTTCTCCTGAGTGTTGACAACGCTTTTCGGTCTTCAAGGGTAAGTTCGCGAAAAGCCCCTCCCGCTACTGTATTACTAATAGATAGGTCCTGGCAGCATCAGGGGTTCAGGGGCGTAGGGTAAAAATTATTGTTTTCATATGCGAAAACCCTACAAAAACATCATAGTCCAGTAAGGGAGGATAGAACCAAATGACGAAAGGTTTGATCTCTCTCAAAAAGATGAACCGGTAAAACCTCCAATCATCGAAAACGTAATAGAGAATGCATATGAAATCCGTTTTCGATGAACTTGGGCTTGTCATAAAGATTAACACAAGATCTAAATCCTCTCATGGATAAGAACCAAATAATGGAAGGTTTTACCAATCTCTAAAAGACAAACCGGTAAAACCTTCAATATCAAAAACGCAATAGAGAATGCATATGAAATCCGTTTTCGATGAGCTAGAGCTTGTTATGGATATTACCACAAGCTCAAGAACCTCAAATGGATAAGATCCAAATAACAACCAAGAAAGATGATGCCAAGTATTTAAAGGTTTGAGCTCTCACGAAGGATATGATCAAGTTAATCACTCAAGAGCCCCTCTTGATAGTATGGCTATCTATCGTATAAACCGGTCTCCCCAACTAACACCATGAGACCGGTAAGGAAGAAACCCTATCAAGAACATACCTTTGCCTTGATCATATTCCACTTGAGCTTGACGATAGCGATCTTGTCCACCTCAAGATGAAACACCTTTCTTGATTGCACTAGCTTAGTGAAGACTTGCAAATTGCTCTCTCATACTCCACTATGGTAGAGCTTCTCTCTTGGGCATATCATCTTCCCATATCCATGATAACCATAGGATGGCAAGCTTCAAGAAAATGGTCTCTTCGAGATGGCTCATCTTGAACTTGCACATCATTTCTTCTTTCTTCATTATGTTGGTGTCTTGAAGGTACATAAGAGATACCACTCCAACTTTAGTCTTCAAGACACACTTGCTATAGGCTCAACTCTCACTTGACCAATCTCCAGATCACTCATTGAAACCTTGGTCAACACTTAATCTTCTTCACTTTCTTCTTCTCTCAACCTTGAAGCCAACATATGGTTCAAGCATTGCCTATGGACAAATCCTACAGGTAAAACTCAATGCAAACATAAGTCCATAAAGATTGTCATTAATTACCAAAACCACACATGAGGGAACACATGCACTTTCAGCTACTAAAACTATTGGGGGAACAAGAGAGAAAGAACACAAAATCCTCCAAGATCATGATCCCAAAAATTCACTCACAAGGAGATGATTTGGTTTGGTCAAAATGTAGATCTAGATCCCCTCAATCTTCCTCTCAAATGGATGCAAGAATCATTGGAAGGGGAGGAAGAAATCAAGCTCAAGAAGGGGTCAAATATGAGGCAAAGCTTGAGAAAAATAGAGGAGAAGAAGTTGTTAAAAAGGAGAGAGAGGGGCAATATATAGGGGAGAAGGAAATCAGCCCGTTGGGGGGGCTAGAACCTGACCCGTGCCGGTAGTACCGTTGTGGGATAGTACTACCACCCAGGTACCAAGCAGCCCGAGCAACAACCGCTGGTGACCTGGATCGCAAGCGAGCGAAGTAGAGAAAAGGGGATCGGTGGGGGGCAGCGAGCGAGAGCGATGTCATCGGATTAAGGACAAGTACGCCATGAGGGGGTCCTCGAGGTGTGTGGAAGAGAGGGATGTGAGACGTACGGTATTCTAGGATGGTGAGCACACACGTTTACCCAGGTTCGAATCCGCCGACAGTGGACGAATCCTACTCCTGCTAGCAATCCAGTAATACGACAGAGCTAGAATATGGATTACAAGGGTTTAACCTGTGCGAGTTGAGATTGTAGACTATTGTGAGGGTGACCTAAAGGCTGGTCCTAGGATGGCTTATATAGATATCCGGCCTAGGGTTTACAGGAGATACCTATCTGGCTACGACTAAGAGTACATCTTGAACTACAAGTAACACTATAGGCCTATGTCGATAAGTCTTCTGGGCCTTCCCGTAGCCAGACTGGACTCCATCTCTTCTCTCTAACTAGGCCACCCGTGAAGCAAAGCTCTAATCTGATGTGGGCCACCCTGGTTAGCGAGGCACAGTGAGGATACCTGAAAAGTATATCCCCAACAGTAGCCCCCGGAAGCCTCCAAGATCCAAAGTCGGATTTCACTATCGTCTAGCTTGATTCATCTTCGGCTTGTAGAATCTTGAAGGGTTCCTGAAACTTCAAAAGAAAGGATAGGACCCGAGTATCAAAGCGAGTCAGACCTTTTAAGTACATCATTTAGATTTCCAGCTTGAAATTCAAACTAAACTGTAACTTGGTCTCTAACGTAACCTGACATCAGTCAAGGTCAAGTCATGTCACTGACAGACATTCCCGTCAGCATGACCGTTGGTGGGTCCACCTTTAGAGGAACCGAGGCGTCGTTTTAATGCCCACGTGGAGATCGAGACGGTGTAATCCTCGTGAGGAGGTTACCTAGCTCCTTCCACAACACATGGCACGGTTACTATTCACTCTACACGAATCTTGGTGCAGGTTAGGGATATAAGGGGTCAAGATCTCCTCTTTCTTCCTTACCAACACCAGTGCCTTCTCCTTCCTCTCTACGACACCATGCAAAGGCTCCTCTGCCTCCTTCCCCAAACACACAACGCCGCCCATCCAAGGTCACCACCATCCACAAAATGGCTGAGGCCTCATCTTCCGGCATGGCGGTGGCAACGGCGACGACCTCCATAGCGGTGGATAAAGAGAACTTCTACAGGGTCTAGATCCCCTGTGTCCTTGATGAAGAAAAGCTTCACATTGTCGAGAAGGGGGGCCTCCTCCGCACCAGCGACTGGCGGAGTGGCTTCGTTCAAACCATCCCCACACCAAACACCGATGAGCGAGTGCACTTCGGCACCCACCTTGACAGAGGTTTGAGCTTTCCTTCCTTAGATTTCTTTTTCTGAGGTTATAGATCACTACGAAGTTCAACTCCACAACCTCCCCCTGAACTCAATCTTAGAAATGAGCGCTTATGCATCTTTGTGTGAGGGGTATCTCGGAATTAGGCCGGGTCTTGTTCTATTCCGATACTACTTCGGTACCTGGAGAAATTCTATCACTTCCGGTAATCCTTACATTACCGGAACTGTTAGCCTAACTGTTAGGAGAGACCAAGTCTATCCTAAGATTAAGGCTAGCGAGTCCGTGAAGAAATGGTCATCCATGTTCTTCTATCACAAGGACAAACTGCCCCCGGCAAAGAACATGCTTTGCCGGCTTTCGTCAATGGCGCCGCCATGCCTCAAGAGTCCTGGGACGTGGAAGCTCTAGCTCTCACGACGATCTGCTTCGCACCAAGAGGCGGATCGAGTACCTGATGAAGCACAAGGATCTAAAAGGATCGGACTTAATTCACTGCTGGCTGGCGCGCCGGATTCAACCCTTCCAACACCATGGTGACCGGCTCATGCATATGATCACCAAGAGCAAGACGAATTCTCTCCGGATCTGCTCAAAGTAATATTCGGAAAAGGACTTTGAGTCCTAGGTCAAATGCTTGATCAAAGAGCGGATCAAGATGAAGATTTCGTATCTTTCCTTGGACATGCATACGGCTGATAATCTAGTGATACCAGTAAGTTTTCCAGCTGTTACATATATACTTGAATATGTGCTCATCCGTACCTTATTATAGTTTTTCTGCAATACTGAGATAATACTTCTTTCAGCTTGCTGACCTCCCCGAGTCGGAGCTTGCTCCTCTCGAGGGATATCCACCTAAGGATCCGGCTCCTCAGGAGGAAGGAGAACTTGAACTATTGCCGCAGGCATTTACCCGGAAACGCAAAACTCTGACTGTTTCCATTGGCACAAAGGAAGTACCCGTTGTGAAGAGGTAACTTTCCTCACAAGGTCTTATATTTAATCTCTCATTCTTTCCAAAGTGTAATGATTTTGATCTGTTACTCTTCAGAGCTAAACAACTCATCAAGGGCAAGGGGAGGGAACAATGACAAAGCCCCTACGCTAGTCAAAGTTAACTTTGACTTCTCCTGCCACAACGCCTCTGACTCCTACCCTAATGCCTTCTACAACACCGGAGGTTACTTCATCTCCACGTGTTGCAGAAGATCTGGCTCAGCATTCTGAGCCGACGATCCTTGGATTGCAGACCGACGTCACCATGGGTGACTCGGCAACTAATAAGGGTGAACCCTCAAAGGGTAATGATCCCTCATTAGAGGTTTTCGCGGATAACCTACTCAGCAATCCAGGTCTTGCCAAGCTTGGCATTACTCGGAAAACTGCAGAGGAAATCCAGAAGCTGGCTCAACAATGCTTGGAGAGCCGAAACATCACTACTGAAGAAGAGGCCCAAGAAGAAGAGGACGTAAAGTTCTCCGAGCTTCTTAACCAAGTTCGTCTTCGTGACGAAAAGCTGAAGGCCGGTGTGGCTCCTCCACCACCAGTGATCCCGCTGACTCTCACCGAGAAGGTTTCTTCTGAGGTGAACATGAGTCTAAGCAAGCTAACCCATGAACATTATGTAAGTCAGAATTCAACTCATATATTTTTACTGTATTTTATATCATATCCGCTAGCCCCCAAGCATGAAGTTCGATAGGATATCCGAATTTATGCTTTCATAGGATGCCAAACAACAAACTAGTGTAGCCCCCAAGGCTTGCGCTGATATTTAACTTAGTTAAAATATTAGCCCGAGTCTTTAGTTGACTTCTGACTCTGGTATTATTATGACTTATAGAAAGTTAATGCTTATAACTAGGAATTGCTAAAGAATATCTGTAATAAGCGGAGAGAGATCATAGCTCTCCGCCTAGAAAATGCTCAACTGAAGATTTCCAAGGATGAAGCTGAAGGTAATCATTTCAATCCTCATATTTTCTCATTTGATTTCATAGTCGAATTCATATTCGACTGTTTACTTGTATTTACAGAACTGGTCAAACAGTCATGCAAAATGATTGAAGAGCCCAAGAATTTCAAAACCCTGGAGGTGGAGAACGCCGACTTAAGGCGAGAGCTGAATGGGCTTAAGGTGGATCATGAACGCAGTATCAACAACGTTCTTGAATCATCCAACATGGCTACCGAAGAACGTGATCGCAAGATCACGATCTAGGATAAGAAAAATCTCGGATCTCATAGACGAGTTGGCTAGGGAGAAGGATGATGCATTGCAAATGTATCTATAATTTTTTATGTTCCATGCTTGGTTTTATACACTTTCTTGTGTTTTGTTCCAAGTTTGGAGTACTTTTATTATGATTTCTTGGACTAACCTATTAACAAGAGCCACAGTGCCAGCTGCCTGTTTTCTGCTGCTTTTGGTTCCAGGAAAGTCAGAAAATGAATATTCTCGGAATTGGACGGGACAAAAGCCAAAGTGCCTATTTTTCCAGAAGGGATCAAGTGCCAGAATACGAGACGGAGAAGGGCTGGGGGCCGGCCACACCACCTGGCCGCGCGGCCAGGCCTGGTGGGGGTTCAGATGATAACCTGAAGGTGGATTATTAGTCATAGATGCAGTTGGATGGCGGTCTATGTATTATGTTGTATTGCGCAATCAAGTCTCAAAGGAGTCAAGATGATTAGTATATGCATGTATTGCTTTCTCAGTGTTTGTCAATTTTCCCGCTGTAATTTGTTCACCCAACATGTTATCTATCTAAGGAGAGCCACCTCTAGTGAACTATGGATCCCGGTCCTTCTTCTTTACATACAATCTACAACTGTTTACTGCTTTGTGTTTACTTTCTGCAAACTATTACTTCTTTCCATTCGATATGTTTAATCATTTGTTTTTCACAAAACACGGTGAGATTGACAACCTCATCGCAAGTTGGGGACAAAGTTCTGTGGTTGTGTTGTGCAGGTCTCCACGTTGCTACTAGCACCGGTAGTGCGCCCTGCCAAAGCTCAGCTAGTAACACCTTTGGGGTGTTTCCTTGCTCCTACTGGTTCGATTAAACCTTGGTTTCATAACTGAGGGAAACTTGCTGCTGTGCTCATCATACCTTCCTCTTGGGGTTCCCAACGAGCTCTACGTCGATCGTCGAGCGCATCAAGCTATTTTCTGGCGTTGTTGCCGGGGATGTCAAGGACATCTTCACAAGGGGAGTCCCTCATAACCAATCTCTTTACTTTGTTGTTTTTGTTTTGCTTAGTTTCTTTTTGCTTTATTTGCTTGTTTTGTTCTTCGAAAACACAAAAAAAATAGTTTTAATTTTGTTTGCTTTCTTATTTGAAAACCCAAAAAAATGAGTACTCTTGAAAACACTAAGTTGTGTGACTTCACTAGCACCAACAACAATGATTTTATGAGCACTCCCATTGCTCCACCTGTGACTGAAAATACTTTCTTTGAGATAAAACCTGCTTTGCTCAATCTTGTTATGAGAGAACAATTTTCTAGTATTGGTAATGAAGATGCTGCTTCCCATCTAAATAACTTTGTTGAACTTTGTGAGATGCAAAAGCATAGGGATATAGATGGTGATATTATTAAGCTGAAATTGTTTTCTTTCTCTTTGAGAGGAAAAGCTAAAGAGTGGTTGAATTCCTTAACTAGGAATAGTATTGATTCTTGGACTAAGTGCAAAGATGCTTTTATTAGAAAATACTATCCTCCTGCTAAGATTATATCCATGAGAAGTGAAATAATGAAGTTTAAACAACTTGATAATGAGCATGTTGCTCAAGCTTGGGAAAGAATGAAATCTTTGGTAAAGAATTGTCCCACTCATGGACTGACTACTTGGATGATCATCCAAACTTTTTATGCAGGATTGAACTATTCTTCAAGGAACCTATTGGATTCAGCTGCTGGAGGTACCTTTATGACCATCACTTTGGGTGATGCAACAAAACTATTGGATAATATGATGGTTAATTATTCTGAATGGCATACTGAGAGAGCTCCACAAGGTAAGAAGGTAAATTCTGTTGAGGAAACCTCCTCCTTGAGTGATAACATTGATATAATTATGTCTATGCTTGTTAATGGGAAAGCCCATATTGATCCTAATAATGTTCCTTTAGCTTCTTTGGTTGATCAAGAAGAGCAAGTTGATGTGAACTTCATAAGAAATAACAACTTTGGCAACAATGCTTATGGTAATAATGCTTATAGGAACAATTTTGGTAAAAACAATTATAAGCCATATCCTCCCAACAATGGTAATGCTTATGGAAATTCTTACAACAGTAATAAGAGTGCTCCCTCTGAACTTGAAGTTATGCTTAAAGAGTTTATTAGTAAACAAACTGCTTTCAATAAAACTATTGAGGAAAAACTCTCTAATGCTGAAAGAAATATAGCATCTTTGGCTGAAGCTCAATCTTCTTTGAATAAAATGGCTGCTAAACCTGAAACTAATGACAATCCCTTTGCAGCTACTAATGCCATACAAGTAAGAATTGATGAAAATGTTAGACTATTAGCTGAATTACAAGCTAAGTGGGAAAGAGAAGATGAAATTGCTAGAAACATTAGTGGTTCTACTATTACCACCACTAGTGTTGAGGCTAGTAATAGTTCTACTACTTTAGATGATAAAGTTGATTTTGATCTTGATGGTTGCAACATCTCTGAAGTTATTAAGTTCCTACAAAAGCTTGCTAAGAGTCCTAATGCTAGTGCTATGAACATGGCTTTTACAAAACACATTACTGATGCTCTCATAAAGATCAAGGAAGAAAAGATGAAACATAAAGCTTCTATTCCTATAAAACAAGAAGATGGTTGGGAACCCGTCATTAATATGAAAGTGAATGACTTTGATTTCAAAGCTTTGTGTGATCTTGATAGTAGTGTTTGTATTATGCCTAGAAGGATTTATGATATGCTTGATTTGCCTCCTCTTGAAGATTGTTATTTGAATGTCCCACTTGATGCTAATGCTAAAAAGAAACTCATGGGGAGTCTTAATGATGTCCTTATTATGGTTAATGATTCCTATGTCCCCGTTGATTTCTATGTTTTGGATATTGAATACAATGCTTCTTGTCCTATTACTTTGGGAAGACCTTTTCTTAGAACTGTTGGTGCCATCATTGATATGAAGGAAGGCACCATTAAATATCAACTCCCCCTCAAGAAAGGTATAGAACACTTCCCTAAAAATAGAGAAAATATTTCTTTTGCTTCTCCTATGAAAACAAAATTTGGTCTTAATGTTTCTTTATTTGAGAACACTTGATTCTTTCTTTGCTTCTTATGCCTAACTTAAAGGCGTTAAAGAAAAGTACTTGTTGGGAGATAACCCAAGAGTTTAGTTGAGTCTTGGAAGTTATTACCTCTGTAATAACCTCTCCTTATCCTTTTTATTTGTTTTTTGTGCCAAGAGTAACCTCTAATAAGAGTGAAGTAATGATTGAGAAAGTTGCTGTCCCGAAACAGATTTCTGTGCTTCACCGTAAAAATTCATGAGAGAGATCTGTATGTCGGATTGAGCTGTAATTTTTTGTGATTCTGCCCTAGGTTGTTATCTAACTTTCACTAGTTCAACACGTTTTTATTTGAGCAACATAAGGTCTTCGAAAAAATTCGTCTTTACCTACTGGTTTGTTTTGACAGATTTCTGCCATTTTCTGCATTTGCTTCTTGTTGGTTCCTTCTTGAGTTTTTTTGGGGAATTGAGATTTTTGAGGGAAGTGCTACAGTAGCTAGTGTTCTAATGTAAGTTTATTTGGTGTTAGAACTGAACCTTCAGACTTATTTATCTTAAGTGAACTAATGTTGCTAATGAGACCGTGTGAAGTTTTGTATGAAGGAAAATTTTCAGGTGTATGGAAGGAATGAGTAATGAGATGAAGGATGGACTAAAGCTCAAGCTTGGGGATGCCACGCGTGTCACCCCAAGAAATATCCAAGAAGTACAAGCGTCAAAGCTTGGGGATGCCCAAGGCATCCCCTTCTTCATCAATAAAAATTCCAGGTTTCTTCCAAACGCTTCATTTTTATTGTTTCATGCACAGTTGTGTTTTTCTCGGAGCGTCTTCTTTTTCGTTTTTGTTTTGGTTTTTAGTTTGCTTGGTTTGCTTAGTTTTCTGAATAAGTTGGTTGGACCCCCTCTTTCACACTTTGGTTTGTGAATAGTTTGGTTTGGTTTGGAAAAGAGTAGGAAAGCTCATGCTTATGTGGTAAAAAGAGCTCGTTTTTTACTGTGGCCTATGCTTTGTCATGCCATGCTTGATATTGTTTTGGCTTTATGCTTAGTATTCTTTGTTGTAGCATGACTTGTTATAAACAATTGAGATTGCTTAATGTGCTTTGGATGAATCATGCGTTGTTTTAGCATATTAAAGCATAGTATAGTGGTATTCTCCTTTGATACTTTATTTGGGTTGACTTGGCACATGCTCACACCATGTTATGACTATCTCAAGTCACCATAGCCTTTATGATCCTTTAGTTTTCAACTTGTAGTATCACTTTATGCTTTGATCAATGATGTTTTGTCGCTCTGCATGATTATGGCCATTATTGCTCTCTTAGTTTGTCGCTCCCAGTCTTTTGCTAGCCTCCACAACCAAGTATGAGTTCCACTCATGCATCCAACTCCCTAAACCAAGTTATTCCAAAGAGTCCACCATACCTACCTACTAGCTTATGCTATTCCAAGTATATTCATGCTTTTGTCTACCTTCCACTTGTTATGAGAAAACTAGTGATTAAAGCTCTCACGAACTTGATGGCACACTTTACTTTATTGCCTCTAATAAACTTGAACCATTGGGTCCTTCTTTGTTGCGTATATGCTTGCGCTTTATAAGTTGAAATTAGCAGAACCATGTACCATGGGGAACGCTTTCAACATTGCACTTGTACTTTGTACCCCGTTGATATCATGTTCTTTTGCTTACGGATCCCAACGGTGTGAAATAAAAGTGGAACTTGTAAGATCATGGAGTTTGTATGTGTGTTAGAGAAACGCCTGGGCCGCTAGCCTAAGCCATGCCTAATCATGGTGGAAACTTGCAGCATCACCATAATGAGCACTCTATGAAGCATCCTCAATAAAAACCTATGCAAATAGCAAATAAAAAGATCGCTGAGATGCTCATTGTCTGCTTGCCTTGTTATTTTGATTATGGGAAAGCTCCTGTATCATGTGCAAGGGGTACCCCGTTGGCGGTTCTTAATGATACACATATACTTACAATGACAAGAGCTTACTCGTGACTGAAGTTGAGTAGCATGAGGATCGGTCTTCGTAAGTAAGGGGCATGAGATTTCTGTTTATAACTTGTCAAGCATATCCTCTTAGTTGTGTCACTTTAACCTTAATCACCTTCAAGATGCTTACGATAGGGGAAATGAGAGCTGAAAGCTACAAGTACCATAATTTTTGGAAGCTCTTTATGAGACTTGAATCCCTACTTCCTTTTACAAAGGCCTTTCTTCCACCATTATATTGAGTCTCCACCTTCTATCTTTATGCACTACTTTGAGAGCATAGTGGCCATTCTTAGTTCTATGTGCATTGTCCCAAGACTAGTTGATTGATGCATAACTTGTTATTGCTTGTTTGAAACTATTGTATCTAGTCACTCTTATGAACTTTGAAGGTGTCCTATGCATTTATATTTGCTACTCTATTGAGGGACAAGCTGAATACCTTTATGCTATGTTTTATTTATGTGAAACAAACAAACGTCTTGCAAAGCATGTTATTCACGAATCTTTTGTTTGTGCCTTTTCATGTTGCATCATAGTCTCTTTGCTTATTGCTAGAACTTTGTCTTTCATGTTATGATTGAAGTACTATGATCCCAGCCTTGAATGTTTTGCAAATACTTTGATCAAGTCTTTGATGGTGCATATCACCTCAAAAATTATTTCTTTTTATCACTTACCTACTCGAGGACGAGCAGGAGTTAAGCTTGGGGATGTTGATACATTGCAAATGTATCTATAATTTTTGATGTTCCATGCTTGGTTTTATCCACTTTCTTGTGGTTTGTTCCAACTTTGGAGTACTTTTATTATGATTTCTTGGACTAACCTATTAACAAGAGCCACAGTGCGGTACTGCTTTTCTCGCTGTTTTTGGTTCTAGGAAAGTCAGAAAATGAATATTCTCAGAATTGGACGGGACAAAAGCCAAAGTGCCTATTTTTCCAGAAGGGATCAAGTGCCAGAATACGAGACGGAGAAGGGTTGGGGGCCGGCCACACCACCTGGCCACGCGGCCATGCCTGGCCCGCGCCAGGGGGTGGTCTGGCTGACCCCAACACCCCCTCGGCCTCTCCTTCCGCCTTAAGTTGCCCTCGGGACGAAAACCCTAAGTACCCGATCAAAAATCCACGAAAGAGTCTGTAGCCGCCGTCATCTCCATCCATAGATCGGGAGGGATCGGAGCTCTTCCCGGCACCCTGTCGGAGAGGGGAATTCACCCTGGAGGCCTTCTTCATCACCATGCAAGCCTCCAGTGTGATGCGTGAGTAGTTCATCCTTGGACTACGGATCCATGTAGTAGCTAGATGGCTGGTTTGTCCTCCTTTGTGCTTTCATGTTTAGATCTTGTGAGCTTCGTTCATGATCAAGATCATCTATTTGTAATTCATACATGTTGTGTTTGCGGGGATCCGATGGATATTGAGATGCTATTTCAGATTGATTATTGTTTCTATCATGTCTTTGTTATTTGAGGTCTTGCATGCTTTCCGTTGTTAGTAGCTATCTTGGCCAAGTAGATGCTAGCAACTCCAAGAGTTAGTATTTATGCTCGATAGTGGGTTCATGCCTCCGTAACTGGGAAGTGACAGAAATCTCTAAGGTACTAGATGTGTTGTTGCTACTAGGGAGAAAACAACGATCCTTTGTTCATAGAACAATCGTATTGTTTACCTTACATGCGTTCAGAAGCAATAATCTTGCTTGCAACTTAATACCGGAGGGGTTCGATGATAACCTGAAGGTGGATTATTAGTCATAGATGCAGTTGGATGGCGGTCTATGTATTATGTTGTATTGCCCAATCAAGTCTCAAAGGAGTCAAGATGATTAGTATATGCATGTATTGCTTTCTCAGTGTTTGTCAATTGCCCCGCTGTAATTTGTTCACCCAACATGTTATCTATCTAAGGAGAGCCACCTCTAGTGAACTATGGATCCCGATCCTTCTTCTTTACATACAATCTACAACTGTTTACTGCTTTGTGTTTACTTTCTGCAAACTATTACTTCTTTCCATTCGATACGTTTAATCCTTTGTTTTCCGCAAAACACGGTGAGATTGACAACCTCACCACAAGTTGGGGACAAAGTTCTGAGGTTGTGTTGTGCAGGTCTCCATGTTGCTACTAGCACCGGTAGTGCGCCCTGCCAAAGCTCAGCTAGTAACACATTTGGGGTGTTTCCTTGCTCCTACTGGTTCGATTAAACCTTGGTTTCATAACTGAGGGAAACTTGCTGTTGTGCTCATCATACCTTCCTCTTGGGGTTCCCAACGAGCTCTACATCGACCGTCGAGCGCATCAAAGGACATCACCCAAGCTCTCCAGGATGAACTCCAGAGTCTTCGGGCGGAGAAAGCCAAAGTTGGCGATGTCATCTTTTGTAATTTTCCTATCTCTGACTGTTCTTTCTTCCGACTATAGGAGTTCAGATATATTTCTGACTTTGCTTTATATATGTCGGCCCTATGAATTTGCTGGATTCTTCTTCTTCCGAGTCTCGCATAAGCCGGCTTAATGAAGTCGAAGATCTGCTTCATGATTTCCGCCAATCAATGGAGGATATTGGCGAAGCCTTAAAGATTTCTGATATGAATAGAATGTCCGCCTTTGAAGTGCGAGATAAGGCAAAAGAGATGCCTCAGCTCATCCAGGATTGGAACATGTCCTATGCACGAACTACAACACAGAATGCCCTCACAATGGTTATGAGCCACCATGGAAGCATGGAAATTTGGCAAGTAACCAGGGGTTATTCGACTGTTGATGAAGATGGCAAGGAACAGAACATCAAGGACATCATGGATTCCTATGCCGGTTATGGGTGTGACGTACCGATCTGACCAGTTACGACACTCCATTCTTCACTCGTGTGGAAACGCCTCCTCCGCCTCTAGAAGAAACAGCAGAAGTTTTCGATGATGAACAGACCGAGTCTGATCTCCTCATCATGGAAAGATATCAAGGCGGGGGTGATGTCACCAGTGAGCCGGCTGATGCCCCATCTTCACCTGTGGCATAAGTGCCAGGAAAACAATGTGTTATTCCAAAAAACAACTCTTATTGTAATAAATAGAATACTTTATTTTGATGTGCTAGCTAGTAAGATTTTGCATGCTTTTACTTCCTTAGCACTTTCTGGCTTTGTGTTTGTGCTTGAAAATTACATAAGCACTTTTTATGGTTTTTGTCTATACTTATCGCTTACCTGGCTTTCCTCCTCATCCCTTTCATGAACCGGCAAACCTTTAACATGGAAACTTTGCCGAGCAATGGAGCTCAATTGCTAAACTAGTTTAAATTCGGAAACAAAGCCGGCTTCCAGTACCAACAATTCACTACTCGAAAAATACCCGCATCTAGCAATCAGATAAAGAACCAAAGTATAAACTAGATTTTTTTAAAATTTATACCTGAAGGTAGCATTTTTAGAATCGGAAATCTAACCAGAACAAACATGAGCATAAAGTACTTTCAAGTATTCTGGGATTTTCGACTGTGACATGCTCATTCAGAAATAAGATGGTGATATAAAACTTCTCATAAAAAATATTGAGGCAACCAATACTTTATTTCGCATTGAACATGTACACATATATAATTACAAAGAAAGAAATTTTAAGAATAAAAGGGACGTAGCTAAGCAATGTTCCACGGTCTGTCTAACTCTTCTAGGTCTATACTGCCTCCAGCTCTCTTTCTCTTCTTAGTAGCAGGTATTTGTTTGAGTGACCGCATATCAGTTAGATAGTAAGAACCATTGTGCAATGCTTGGCTAACTTAAAAGGGCCCTTCCCATACTGGGGAAAGTTTGTGCTTTCTTTTTTGCACGAGCCAGAGAACCAAATCGCCTTATTGAAAGACCGGTTTCTAACTCTCTGGCTATGATACTTGCGTACCTTCTGCTGATAGGCTGTAGATCTCTGCTCGGCAATGACGCGAACTTCTTTGATTAAATTGATAACATTTTGTCGAGAAATTTTGGCATCCTCTTCGATATACACAACAACTCGGGGAGAAGTATGAATCAAATCACTAGGAAGAACTGCTTCTGCACCATAGACCAAGAAGAAAGGTGTGTACCCTGTTGACCTGTTCGGAGTTGTTCTTAAGCTTCATATAACGGACGGCAATTCGTCCACCCAAGCCCCCGCAACACGGTGAAGTGGTGCTTCGAGTCTTGGTTTGAGGCCTTGAAGGATTAAACCATTTGCTCTTTCAACTTGTCTGTTGGCTTGTGGATGCACGACTGCCGCAATGTCAAGCCAGATTTTTTGTTCGTCGCAGAATTAGGCAAGTTCTCCCATAGAAAATTGCTCTCGTTGTTCGTGATAATACTGTGCGGATAACCGTATCGGATTATAACATCCTCGACAAATCTTTTGGCTGTTGCTCCATCACAACTTGTGACGGGGTTAGCCTCAATCCATTTCGTGAACTTATCCACCATCACTAAGAGGTGAGTAAATCCACTTGGAGCCCGTTTAAACGGTCCTACCATGTCAAGCCCCTAGACCGCAAAGGGCCATCTTATCGAAATTGTTCACAGCTGATCAGTCGAAACATGGGCTTGTTTGCCATACTTTTGGCAGCCTTTGCACGTCTTGACCAACCATTCGGAATCTGCCTTAGCTGTAAGACAGAAAAATCCGTGTCTAAAAGCTTTTGCCACTAAAGATTTAGCTGTAGCATTATGGCCACATTCGCCTTCGTGAATCTCCCTTAGGATTTCCACTCCTTCTTTCGGTGATACACAACGCTGGAAAACCCTGAAGGAGATATGCCCTAGAGGCAAATAATAAATAGGTTTTTATTGTCATATCTCAATTAGTTTATAATAGTTTCATATTGTGCTATAACTATACCAAGTAGAAACATTGGTACAGGTGTGGTATGAAACAACAAAGTCCCTAGTAGCCTCCATTGATACTAGTTCGTTGGTCACGAAGATGATCTGGGTTTCAAGTCATGGGCATTTATGCCGACTAACAACAGGATCATATCATTGGAGAATGATGTGATTGGACATTCCTCGAAGGATTGCAACACGATCAAGTCATATAGTTCATTGTTGCAACAACTATACCTAGACTCCTTCTCCTTAGACCGTGAGCTCATATTACTCACTGTTTCCCTAGGTTGCTTAGACTACACCAACCGTCATCTGGTAATACGGTGGCCATAAAGGTATACATTGGGTATTCCGAAGGAACAGTAGATGACATGTGACTGCAAGACCGGGATTTGTTCACCCACATGACGGGTAAAGATACATACGGCTGGCTTGGTGAGATTGAATCCATAAATGTTGCAACATGTGACTAGGTCACGGGGATGTGATATCACGATAACAAGAAAACAGAACTTGTTGTGAATGAGATTGAACAAGGTATGGGATACCAATGATCAGATCTCGAACAAGTTGTATCGAGAAACAAAAGGAAGAGGATGCTACATTTAGCGGTTCAAACGACATTGTCATCAGGAATGCATAGGGGTCACATGGACATCCCTGGTCCCTCTATTGATCATTGATACAGATCATGTCTAGAGCATTCCCGAGCTGTGAGAGGATACACTTAAGGGTACGACGAGAGCGATCATTCGTAAGACGGAATCATAGTAGAGAAAGGGAAGTCATTATCGTTCCGCAAAGAGATCCGAAGTTATTCGGAGAAAGAATAAAGGACCGGAATCATTCCGGGAAAGATCCGAAGTCGTTTGGAGGAAATCAAAAGGGAACCGAAAGGTGTTTCGGGTTGAATCAGGTTTTGTAATATGTATTTACATATTAATTAGTGTAATTAATATTAAATATAATGTTAAAATCTAATTTGAAGGGTTATTCTACTAATGGTCCAAACTTCCTAGGGAAAAAGGGCCCATGAGGGAAAACCGAAGGAGGGAAGGGCCAAGGGCCAAAGGGCCAAGGCCGAGGCGCCTCAAGGGGCCCACCCGGACAACCTAGGGTTATGCGCAGGGTGGGGCCCACCCCTGGCCGTCTGGCCCATGAGGCCCATGCGCCTCCCCCCTCTCCCTTGAATAGTCCCACATAGGAAACCCAAAGGGAAGGGCTCACCCCCTCCCCCTATATAAAGGGGTGCCCATGGGTGGGATTGAACACACCATCAATTGGAGAAGTCCTTTGGTTGACTTCCTCCTTCCCTCTCTCTCTAGCCCTTGTGACCATGGCCCCAAGTCTGGGCTATGCGATCAAGGCACACCTGCAGTATGTCATTGCGTTGTAGGGATTCCTAGCCGGATATTAACTTCCGCACTCCCGGCGGGATCGAGGAGCCGGAGGTCTCATCGTGCACCGGATGTGTACGAAGACACGAGGCGCAACACTTGGGGCGCTTGAATGTCGTGAGCCGGAGTTGTTGCATGATGAAGATGACGAAGGAGCAAGGGGTGACCTGCGAGGACCTTCGCGACCTTGAGGTCGGCTACAAGTACGACTACTTCAACCATGTTCCCCGCGGAACGTTAACCGCATACGGTCTACAAGGGTATGTATTCTATACGCTCCGGCCGTTACTGCATTACTACATAGATAGATCCTAGGCAAGTTTTGGGGCTGCATCGTAGGAATTTTTTGTTTTCTGCTGTGATCCCCAACAGTGGTATCACAGCCGATCTATGCGTAGGAGTGTTGTATGGCCAGTACACACAAGTTTTGTGCGGGCATTGATCCCTTAGTTGTTACCCTCTAACGTGTACTTGTTTATATCGCGGTATTCTTTGATGAAGCGGCCCGGACCGACCTTACGCATATTCGTACGCGAGACTGGTTCCATGCTCAACATACGGCTTGTACCGTATAAGTGGCAAGCGGGTGTATGTCTCTCATTCGATAGTTGATATAGCATTTACAACGGAGGGCCCCGAAAGGGGTGTAGTAGAGACAACTGTCGGATCCATGTTGTGGTTGGAAAGTTCGTAGTTTAGAAACGGTTCTATTGTGAAAGCCCTAACAACCACGTAAAACTTGCAATAGATAAAGTAGAGGAATCTAACTTTATTTTTGCAGGGGGCATGTGATTATGATATGGCATTGGTCGTTACAAAGGTAAATTAGTTTACTTTTCTGTTACTAAGTAGTATAGTGATAGTCATCGTTCCGATGAACGACCTAGTGGAGGCGTCGTGGACTTGGCGTCAAACCAAGGGCAAGATGGAGATCATGCCGGAGCACTCGATGGAGATCAAGGCGCAATAAAGACCATATCATATCACATTATACATATGATGTTGATACCTGTTTTTACATCTTATTGTGTGCTAGTATTTAGATACTCAACGGTAGCAAATAAGATAATCCCTATTGAATTCCAATGTTCCGTGTTCCCCTTATGTGTGCACCACCAAGAAAGTTCTTTGGTATGAGGCGATCCAAGGTACAGGCCTGGGTGTCAGACATATCTACGTTCGCATACAGTGGGTGTAAGCCATGTTGCACAGCGAATACACACAAGTTAGATTTGGTGAGCCTAGCATGTGTAGACATGGCCTCGGAACACAAGAGATCGAAAGATCGAGCATGAGTCACATGTATGATGTGATTGACATTAGTGAATGTCTACCTTTGATAATGCACTGATGGCCATGACGATCAGGGGAGGTGCAGAGGATAGGGATCATGCGATCACTAAAATCGTCTAGGGGATGACCGTTTTAGTAGAGACCAATTATAAATTGATCTCTTATTATGAACTTAGTCTAGATGTCTGTTTGCAAATATCTTAATAGATCTTAGCCTATCCCATTGAGGTCCTTTGCGACCATGGGAATATACTGCTTAATTTGAAACTTAGCAAAAGGGTCCAACTTCATAGATTAATACCCTCGTCTGAGGGATATCCTCGTAAAAGGTGATCTTCTCTTCTTGATACAATAACCATTAGGAGATAATTCAATGACTCCAGAATGTTTGGAAAAACACTTAGCAATCTTGTATTAGAGTTGAGAACTCTTAGAAGGGCTTGATTGCAAAAGGAGGTCATGGATGAAAAGGTATATGTAAGATATACAAAATTATAAATGTGGTTTTTGCAAAACTCATTGCAGTTTGCAAAGTATTTGATACTTGTCCCGTTTTGTGAAAACAGGATGATCTGCTTGAGAATTGCTGGTTTTGAGGCAACGTGACTTGATGACGGCAAACAAAACAGTTGATGGCCGACATCACCTCTTTCCTCAAAGTTTATCATTTGGATTAGTGGACTTGAATATAAATTTGTAATCCTTGTTTGTGTGTCTTGCTTTTGGCAAGACGATTATTCATATGAACAAGTTACAAACCACTTTGTACTATTCTTATGAACAGTACCTTATGGTCACATTACGATTACAAACAAATTATTCTCATCACTATGTTAATGATAATAGTTTAAGCATTTATAAAAGATTTAGAATGCTAAAAGATATCCAAAGTTTAATAATGAAATGACACTATAGTTTAAGTCATTTTGGTTATTGCATGTTCTTTATGAAAGATCGGGGTCCTAGATGCTTAATCTAGAGACTTTGCAAAACCATGCCTCTTAGGCCGAATGACTAAAACTCCGCATTCTGGTAAAACGGTGATATGCGAAGAAAGATTAAATCTTATACATAGTGATGTATCGTATTTTTAACAAATAGTGGAAATCATTAGTTAATTGTGGACTTAAGTGAATAAGCGTATTTACTTAATGAAACATAAATTTGAAATGATTTGAATTGTTCAAATGAGTTCATAACTAAATGGGATATTGAAATTAACAAGAATACGAAGTCTCTTTGATTTGATCGACACGACAAAAGTATTCAAGTTAAAGTTTAGCATAAAAGGGACTTGTGAAAGATGTTTCACAAATTATGATAATTGGACGAATTCAAACTACGTTGAAATTTCTAAACATCATAATCATTATGTATTAGATACATATGGTATAATATTATCTCTTATCGGGGTTATAGTTATCGTTTAGAGTTAAAGATCAAAATAAGCAAACACTCATTTGAAATACAAAGGAACATCTAAAGATTCGTGGAAACAACACCATAAGTGTTATGGCACGTTCGAGTTTCTGGAGATTTGGATAAGTCGAAATCATGGCGAATAAACAAGTCTCTGTAGATCATTCTTAAGAAGCGTTGAATGCATCATCCACAAGGGCAAACCCGTTGTTGTCCAAAGTTGACGTGTCTTGATGAAGATACAAGTGGAAGAAAGTAAAATATCAAAACTTGGTATTTGACCTTACCTCCGGATTGTTGAGTGGCGCAGCGGAATTTGTTTCGTGAATCCAAACTCTACAAATAGAGGAGAAACCAATGATAATGATCATAAAGTTTCAGGGAATACTTTTACTAAAGAAAGTAGGATTCAACTATATATTCTACAAGTTTGTGGAATTATATTATTGATTCACTTGTCATGTTTTGAACAAGACATACCTATGGATTACAAAGAAGCGTGATGGACCTGAGTGCGAGAAATAACTATGAGTCATAAAATCCTATATTAAGTTACATTTAAGATTACAAAGTAACATGTTACTTGATCTTATTAAAGTAAAGAAGTTTACTTGATATTTCTGAATGACTGCAAAGTCATAAGAAGGAAATGAAACTTAACAAAATGACAAAAAAAGCTCGATTTGTCACAAGTTTGGACAAATTCAAGGAGCTGACTACAATAGTAGTGATGCTTAAGTCTTTTGGATTTACACTAGAAATATATATGGATATTGAAGTCTCGTAATTGGAATTCTCAAATTGATGATGATCAAAGAATTTTGGAATGTCCAAGATTATTAAGAGGACCTAGATTTGAGTGGGAGCAAATTAGCTTGGCTAATTCATAATATGTAGCTAACATATATTGAGTGGGAGCTAAGTGAAATCCCTGGATCTCAAACATGAATGTCATATTTGAGTGGGAGCTAAGTGAAATCCCTGGATCTCAAACATGAATGTCATATTTGAGTGGGAGCGTGAAATCATTCTAGGATATGTGGACGACATATGTGAATGATGTGATTGGTGTTAATAATATTTAAGTTCGATAAATAAGGATGAAGTGGAAGTTATTAAACAATAAGATCTATCGAGATAGATTGGTGAGTTTAATAAACACTGAATGTCGAATGCTTCCTAGACTTGATTCTAAAAGATGTTCAGAATGTCTAAAGCAAGGTTCTGAACAAGTTCAGAATGGAACAAGGTGAGAAAGTAGTTCTTACTATATGAAGCATTGAGTTAGTATTGCAACTATGGTTGAAAGAAAGAGACGCGTTGCATCTCCTATGCCTCAGTCATAGATTCTTCTATATAACCATGTTGTATACTCGACGTAATGTGACCCAAAGTTCTGGTTGGTAGGACAAAGTCTTAACTGTAAGAACATGTCTTTAAGTGATTCCTAAGTTGATCACTGAACTAGAATTAAGTTTGTACATAAATTGCAAGAAGCAATGTAAGTGGCATAGTTGTATTTCATGCACTAGGATCTACATAGATATAGAAGTATAAAGGCTCCATCTGATGTGATGTATAATGTTATGGTGGGGCTAGTTCGCTTTTAACATAGAATGATGTGTCCCAGGGCCTAGTGCCCATGAGAAAGCCCTCGAGGTTGATCTAACATCACTGTAAGCTCCTGGAATCTGGCCTCGTTCTACTGCCATGACTACAGTATATACACAAATGATAGCAAAGTGTGTTTCGAAGTTTAGATGACAACGGTGAAAACGACCATCATCATAAACACTAGAAACAAAAGTCTCACTTTGTCGCCAAACAAATACTTTGACCCATTATAAGATAATGGTGTGAATGTCAAAATTAGGAAGACATTAACAATTTGCAAAAGACATAATGATCTGGTAAAACAGAACATGGACATGACGTTTCCCATGAGCATGCATGATCTGTAAACGCATATGGCATATGGTTTATACGATTAAAATGCAAGCTGGATTATTTGTACTCTAGTGCAAGTGGGAGACTGAAGGAGATATGCCCTAGAGGCAAATAATAAATAGGTTTTTATTGTCATATATCAATTAGTTTATAATAGTTTCATATTGTGATATAACTGTGCCAAGAAGAAACATTGGTACATGTGTGGTATGAAACAACAAAGTCCCTAGTAGCCTCCATTGATACTAGTTCGTTGGTCACGAAGATGATTTGGGTTTCAAGATCATGGGCATTTATGCCGACTGACAAAGGGATCATATCATTGGAGAATGATGTGATTGGACATTCTTCGAAGGATTGCAACGCGATCAAGTCATATAGTTCATTGTTGCAACAATGATACGTCCATTTTGCATCACTATTCCATGTCTTAATTCACTATTATTCATTGATATATTTCGTATTGAGAGGTGATACTTATGTTATTTCATCTATTTTTGCATGGTTGATGACTTTTGGAGCATGGACCGCTGCAGTCAGGATTCTTATGGAAAAGGTGCTGTTTGGAGGCAAATTCGCGAAGATCAGAAAATATGGGAAAATATACGGAAAATCCTATTTTTCCAGAAGACTCAGGATGCCAGAAGATGGAGTGGAGGTGGGCCACAAGGGTCCCACACCATCCCATGGCACGGGCAATCCTAGGCCGCGCCAGGGAGTGGTGTGGCCGCCCTGGCCCACTCCAGCCTCTCCCCTCTGGCGTATATCATCCACCCGAAACCCTAAGACTCGGGGAGCAACCACAGAAAGATTCCGCCTCCTCTGCGGGGCGAAAAACACTGAGAGAGAAAGATCTCTCTGGCAGACAGATTTCTGCCGGGGGAATTCCTTCCCGGAGAGGGTAGATCGTCGCCATCAACACCACCATCAAGCTGGACTTCATCGGGATCATCATCAACATCATCACCACCATCATCACCATCTCCACCCTCAACACCATCTCCATATTGCTGTAACAATTGTGTTGAATCTTGCATAGTTCAAAGGGGAAACTTCCCCGGTGTTGATTACTCTTTGTAGTTGATGCTATTGAGTGAACCATTGAATTATTGTTTATGTTCATATTGTTATACATCATTATTCCATCTCTAATCATGATCCATATGATGTCTTGTGAGTAGTTCGTTTTGTTCTTGAGGACATGGGAGAAGTCTTGTTGTTAATAGTGGAGTTGCGTTGAGAAAGATTCAATAGATTGTTATTTAAGTTGTGGTGTACTTCTTCTAGTGGTGTCATGTGAACGTCGACTACATGACACTTCACCTATATGGGCCTAGGGGAATGCATTGTGTATTTGGCTACTAATCGTAGGGGTTGCGGAGATGTAAACCTGAACCCCCGTTAGGAAACCATTGCACAAGGGATGTAAGGGTCTTAGAGTTTAAAGCTGTGGTAAGGTTTCTACCTTAATTACTTTCTTGTACTTACGGATGTTTGCAAGGGGTATAATCACAAGTATGTATTTAGTCTTGGATGGGGCGGTACATTAGCACAGGTTCACCCACACAACACTTAGCAAGCTAGAGAAGATTAATCGACTATATGAAGCGAAAGCACTTGACAGTCTTCCCATGTGTCCTCGAGAACATTTGGTCATCTATAGAAATACAACCGGCTTGTCCTTTGCTGCATAAAGGATTGGGCCACTTGCTGCATTCATTCTTACTGTCTTTCATTCACTCATATTTTGTTTACTTGCTTTATCGAAAACCCCTAAAAATCCGTTTGCTAAGTATTTGCAGAGAATTCCTGAATCATACCACTAGCCAGCACCTTCTGCTCCTCGTTGGGTTCGACACTCTTACTTATCGAAAATACTATGATACACCCCCTATACTTGTGGGTCATCAAGACTATTTTCTGGCGCCGTTGCCGGGGAGTGAAGCGCTATTGGAGAGTGGAACTGGTAAAGGAAACTTCTCGTGAGTATTGTTTATACGCTAGTTGCTTTATTTTCATTATGGATAATTCGCTGAGTTTCTTATTTGGTAATGCTACTACAACTGCTAAGGTAGTAGATAAGCCAACACCTGCTGAGAATGATGTTTTCAAAATACCTACAAGAATTATTGATCGTGTTATGGATAACTATTATGTTGGGGATGGAACTGTCCATCCCGATGATCATTTACTCTTTATACACGAATTATGCAGATTGTTCAAGTGTGCAGGTATTACTACAGATCAAGTTAAGAAGAAGTTATTCTCATTATCACTGAAAGGAAGAGCTGATGAATGGTATAAGCTGCTGAAGAATGGTCAAGCTCTGGAATGGGAGGAAATAGTGCCTCTCTTTTATTCAAAGTTTTATCCTCCTAGTGAGATTCATAAAGATCGGAATCAAATATACAACTTTTGGCCTCTTGATGGAGAGAGTACAGCTCAAGCTTGGGGGAGATTGAAGTTACTAATGCTCAAATGTCCCATTCATGAGCTCACCAACAATATTATTATCAAAAACTTTTATGCAAGGCTCCCTCTACATGATAAAGATTTATTGGATGCTTCTTGTGCTGGATCATTCACTCGTATGGAAGAAGAAGCTAAATGGGATCTTCTGGACCATATTCAAGATAATGCTGAAGCTTGGGAGAATGACAAAGGTAGAAAGTCAGGTATAAATTATGATTATGAATGCATTGAATCTTTTATGGGAACTGATGACTTTCAAAATATTAAAAATGCTTATGGTCTAGACTCTCAAGCTATTGCTTCTTACTTTAAGGCTTTTGCTTCCTACATTGAAGTGCCTAAAAAGAAGTGGAATAAGTATCATGAACCTTATGAAGATATTGCTAAGAGTGTTCCTGCGAGAAATACTGAAGTTTATACTGCTAATCATGTTTTACCTGAACCTTATATTGAGAAAATGCCTTTTTCAGTTAAGGTAAAGGAACATTCTATAATAGCTAGTATGGTTAATGAAAGTACTAGTAAGGCTGTTGAACCTGATAAACAAATGGTTGATGAACCTATAATAGCAAGTGTGAAAGACTTTGTCACTAAGTATGAGGAAGAGGGACACTCTATCCATTGTAAGGACACCTCTAATATTGTTTCACATAGTAGTGTTATGAGAGCTAGTATTCCTGTGTTTTCTGTTAGAATAAGTGATCATTGCTACGATAGTCCTTGTGATAGCTATATTGTTAAGTTTATGCATGATACTGAAAGTTATTATGAGAGAGGGAAAAGTGTTCTTATGCATCTCAATAATATCAAGTTTCCCCGTTTTATGCTGAAAGTTTTTATGATGCGTTTCTTTTGCCTTCTTATGCAAGTTTCCTTTGGTTTCAATAACTTGTTTGTTTACAAAATACCCTTGCATAGGAAGTGGGTTAGACTTAAATGTGTGTGTTTTTGCTTCTTAATGCTCTCTTTCACTTCAATTCATATCCCTATGAGAGCTTCTTCAAAAATATCATGCCCATCTTAATGGCTATAAAGAAAGAGCTTTATGGGGGACAACCCAATTTGTTTTGGCTTTCAGTTTGTTTTTGTTTCTTTGAGTCTTGGAAGTTATTACTTCGGTAATAACCGCTCCTTATCCGTTTTGTTTGGTTTTTGTGTCAAGATCAACCTCTAATGAGAGAGAAGTAAGATTTGGGGAAGTTGCTGTCCCGAAACGGATTTTTGTGCTTCACCGTAAAAATTCGTGAGAGAGCTCTGTCTGTCAGACTGAGCTGTAATTTTTTTGCTTCTGCCCCAGGTTGTTATTTAACTTTCGTTAGTTTTGCACTTTTTGATTTGAGCAACAGAAGATTTTCGAAAAAATTGATTTTTACCTGCTGGTCTGTTTTGACAGATTTAGCCACTCTTGCATTTGCTTCTTTATTCGATTTCCTTTTTGAATTCTTTTTGGGTTTTCGGAAGGAGTTTCTATAGTAGCTTTTGTTTTGATGGTTTTCAGTTGAAGTCAGACTCAAAAGGTTTTATCACTTCTTATATACTAATGTTGCTAATGAGAACTGTGTGGAGTTTTGTGTGAAAGAAATTTCCAGGAAGTGGAGACAATGGTGTAATAAGGAAGAGAAAGGTTTTATGACTCAAGTAATAAGTATATGAAGATGAAGATATCGATGATATTCAAGAGATGACTCCGGAAGGATCCACTAAATACCAAATTCAGAGACCTGCAGAGTCTGTTTCCAAATAGGTAACAGTTCTGGTAAGAAAAGTTCCGCAAAAATACAATCCAACTATATTTTTGCAGTTTTCAGTCAATAAGGAAATCTACGAAGCGAAAAAGGGACGGAAACGGAGCCAGGGTGGCCCACACCACCCCATGGCGCGGGCCCACCCCTGGCCGCGTCACCAGGTGGTGAGGCCACCTAGGACTCCGCCTCCGACTCATTTTCTCCCAGTACTTTCCTTTTGATGTGAAACTTCGTAATATATAACCCCCCGGATCCCCCGAGGTCCGAATATCGTGTTTTCGTCGTGTTTTTGTTTCGCTCCGTTTCTGCCAGGACATACTCTTTGAAAGTTTAGAAGCACAATGGTGTCCGCCAAGGATAAAGGGAAGGAGCCCATGGAGGAAGACCTCCAAGACCCCGGGAAGGAGAAGGAGATCAAGAGTGAAGGTTAAGAGGAGCAAGGCCAACGTCCGCATACCGGCACCACCATTGCAAGCATTGGAGTGGTGAAACCTGCCAAGATTAGAAGGACTGCACGGATGCAGACTAGGGGAAAGCTCCTCATCACAGTTTGGCTCCACAGTCACTTCCTCCACGCACTAGGAATCCTTTCCATACCCTTATCCATGAGCATCAATACCAGAATATGCCTAAGGGGAAATTACCCTCCAATTGGGATTTGCCTCGTTCTAGCCATGCAGGAAAGAAGACTTCAAGGAGGAAGAGTGGGGAAAGAATAGCAAGAGCTGGAATTCTCAACACGACATGATCATGAGCCGCATTGAGCAAAACTCACAGCTGATTCGTAATCTCACCTTCGAGATTGAGGACTTGGGGAAACTGATCAAGGAGCTCATCGAGAGGATACCACCACCACCAAAGGAGTAATTCGTCATCAGGTTTGGCATCCCCTTGGTTTGTTCCAAGATTGGGGGAGTGCCGCGGTATCACATCACTATCTTCTATCTTTTTACCTTTTTAGTAGAGTCATATCATGAATAGAGGAGTTATTATGTAGTATGGTTTGCATTATGGAAGCGTCCCCTCTCTCGTTAGATATGTATCCCTTGGTGTGAGTTTCCGTTATGGAATATTAATGAGAAGTTCTGTCATTCACCCTTTTGCATAGCTTATGTTAGTTTTCAATTCATGGTTATATGATTGATCTTGTTGTTAGTATTGGTAGCACTTTGGGATCATTGAGTTAATTTAGTTGGTTTTGGCAAACCTGGCTCGGTCAGTAGCAACACCTTTTTGAGAGTTGAAAAGAAAAAGATAGAAGTACTCTAAACAAAAATAATTTCATCATCTTTCTTTCTTGATTTGTTCATAAGTCTAGTATTCTCTAGTTAAGATCTTTTGTGCTTCCAAGGAAGATTGCATGTTTGTCTTTATCATTTGTATGTTTGGTTGTTTCCTTCAACTCTTGTACTTGCTACCCAGCCTTGCTAGCCAAAAACCTGTACTGAGAGGGAATTCTTCTCGTGCATCCACCTCCTTTAAACCAAAACCTTTGCCATTTGCGTCCACCATACCTACCTAGTAGCATTATTGCTATTCCAAGTAAATTCCTGTTTTATCTACCTCCCAAATTAAACTTGTTATGTGAAAATTAGTGATTAAAGCTCTCACGAACTTGATGGCACACCTTAATTTCTTGCACTTAATAAACTTGAACCATTGGGTCCTTCTTTGTTGCGTATATGCTTGTGCTTTATGAGTTGAAGTTAGCCGAACCATGTATCATGGGGACTGCTTTCAACACTTCACTGGGACTTGTACCGAGTTGATATCATGTTCTTTTGCTTATGGATCCCGGCGGTGTGAAATAAAAGTGGAACTTGTAAGATCATGGAGTTTATATGTGTGTTAGAGAAACGCCTGGGCCGCTAGCCTAAGCCATGCCTAATCATGGTGGAAACTTGCAGCATAACTATAGTGAGCATTCTATGAAGCATCCTCAATAAAAACCTATGCAAATAGCAAATAAAAAGATCGTTGAGATGCTCATTGTCTGCTTGCCTTGTCATTTTGATTATGAGATAGCTCATGTGTCATGTGCAAGGGGTACCCCGTTGGCGGTTCTCAATGATACGCACATATTTACAATGACAAGAGCTGGCTCGTGACTGAAGTTGAGTAGCATGAGGATCAGTACTCATAAGTAAGGGGCATGAGATTTCAACTTATAACTTGTCAAGCATATCCTCTTAGTTGTGTCACTTTAACCTTAATCACCTAAAGATGCCTATGATAGGGGCAATGAGAGCTGAAAGCTAGTAAGTATCATAATTTTTGGGAGCTCTTTATGAGACTTGCAATCCTTGCTTCCCTCTGCGAAGGGCCTTTCTTTTACTTTGTAGTTGAGTCAGTAAACCTATTCCCTTCTATCTCAGCAAGTATTTTGAGTTGATGTGTTTCATTCATTCATATGGTGATTTATCCACTCATGTTTCTTATGTTCCTTGCTTTGCACATTGCTCTTATCTTGAAGTTTACTACTTTGAAAGCTTTCTTTGAAAACTAGCTATTTGTGAACTCCAGCAAATTATCAACTATTCTTCGATCGAGAGCTAAGTTTGCCATTACCAATTATGATTCACTTTGTGTATCTTTATTGTGTTTCCTTTACTCATTGCAAGTTGAGTTGTATAATAGTGAGTTGTTTTCTATTATGATCTATGTATTTGATGAATGTGATGCTTCTTGTCCGTATTCTTTTATCGACTCTTCACTCCATAAACCTGAGGTCATGTTTATTGAGCTCAGCTTCGCTTGGGGACAAGCGAAGTCTAAGCTTGGGGGAGTTGATACGTCCATTTTGCATCACTATTCTATGTCTTAATTCCATATTATTCATTGATATATTTCATATTGAGAGGTGATACTTATGTTATTTCATCTATTTTTGCATGGTTGATGACTTTTGGAGCATGGACCGCTGCAGTCAGGATTCTGATGGAAAAGGTGCTGTTTGGAGGCAAAATTCGCGAAGATCAGAAAATTCGGGAAAATATACGGAAAATCCTATTTTTCCAGAAGACTCGGGATGCCAGAAGATGGAGTGGAGGTGGGCCACAGGGGCCCACACCACCCCATGGCGTGGGCAAGCCTAGGCCACGCCACGGAGTGGTGTGGCCGCCCTGGCCCACTCTAGCCTCTCCCCTATGGCGTATATCATCCCCCCGAAACCCTAAGACTCGGGGAGCGACCACAGAAAGATTCCGCCGCCTCTACGGGGCAGAAAACACCGAGAGAGAAAGATCTCTCCGTGATGATTTCACGGGGAATTCCTTCCCGGAGAGGGGAGATCGTCGCCATCAACACCACCATCAAGCTGGACTTCATCGGGATCATAATCATCATCATCATCACCACCATCATCACCATCTCCACCCTCATCACCATCTCCATATTGCTGTAACAATTGTGTTGAATCTTGCATAGTTCATAGGGGAAACTTTCCCGGTGTTGATTACTCTTTGTAGTTGATGCTATTGAGTGAACCGTTGAATTATTGTTTATGTTCAGATTGTTATACATCATTATTCCATCTCTGATCATGATCCATATGATGTCTTGTGAGTAGTTCGTTTTGTTCTCGAAGACATGGGAGAAGTCTTGTTGTTAGTAGTGGTTGCGTTGAGAAAGATTCAATAGATTGTTATTTAAGTTGTGGTATACTTCTTCTAGTGGTGTCATGTGAACGTTGACTACATGACACTTCACCTATATGGGCCTAGGGGAATGCATTGTGTATTTGGCTACTAATCGTAGGGGTTGCCGGAGTGACAGAAACCTGAACCCCCGTTAGGAAACCATTGCACAAGGGACGTAAGGGGTCTTAGAGTTTAAAGTTGTGGTTAGGTTTCTACCTTAATTACTTTCTTGTACTTACGGATGTTTGCAAGGGGTAGAATCACAAGTATGTATTTAGTCTTGGATGGGGCGGTACATTAGCACAGGTTCACCCACACAACACTTAGCAAGCTAGAGAAGATTAATCGACTATATGAAGCGAAAGCACTTGACAGTCTTCCCATGTGTCCTCGAGAACGTTTGGTCATCTATAGAAATACAACCGGCTTGTCCTTTGCTGCATAAAGGATTGGGCCACTTGCTGCATTCATTCTTACTGTCTTTCATTCACTCGTATTTTGTTTACTTGCTTTATCGAAAACCCCTAAAAATCCGTTTGCTAAGTATTTGCAGAGAATTCCTAAATCATACCACTAGCCAGCACCTTCTGCTCCTCGTTGGGTTCGAAACTCTTACTTATCGAAAATACTGCGATACACCCCCTATACTTGTGGGTCATCAAACATCTATACCTAGACTCCTTCTCCTTAGACCGTGAGCTCATATTAATCACTGTTTCCCTAGGCTGCTTAGACTGCACCAACCGTCATCTGGTAATACGGTGGCCATAAAGGTGTACGTTGGGTATTCCGAAGGAACAGTAGATGACATGTGACTGCAAGACCGGGATTTGTTCACCCACATGACGGGTAAAGATACATACGGCCGGCTTGGTGAGATTACATCCATAAATGTTGCAACATGTGACTAGGTCACGGAGATGTAATATCACGGTAACAAGAAAATAGAACTTGTTGTGAACAAGATTGAACAAGGTATGGGATACCAATGATCGGATCTCGGACAAGTTGTATCGAGAAACAAAAGGAAGAGGATGCTACATTTAGCGGTTCAAACGACATTGTCATCAGGAATGCATAGGGGTCACATGGACATCCCTGGTCCCTCTATTGATCATTGATACAGATCATGTCTAGAGCATTCCCGAGCCGTGACAGGATACACTTAAGGGTACGATGAGAGCGATCATTCGTAAGACGGAATCACAGTAGAGAAAGAGAAAGTCAGAATCGTTCCGCAGAGAGATCCGAAGTTGTCCGGAGAAAGAATAAAGGACCGGAATCATTCCGGGAAAGATCCGAAGTCGTTCGGAGGAAATCGAAAGGGAACCGAAAGGTGTTTCAGGTTGAATCAGGTTTTGTAATATGTATTTACATATTAATTAGTGTAATTAATATTAAATATAATGTTAGAATCTAATTTGAAGGGTTATTCTACTAATGGGCCAAACTTCCTAGGGAAAAAGGGCCCATGAGGGAAAACTGAAGGAGGGAAGGGCCAAGGGCCAAAGGGCCAAGGCCAGGCGCCTCAAGGGGGCCCACCTGGCCAACCTAGGGCTGTGCGCAGGGTGGGGCCCACCCCTGGCCGGCTGGCCCATGAGGCCCATGCGCCTCCCCCTCTCCCTTGAATAGTCCCACATGGGAAACCCAAAGGGAAGGGCACACCCCGTCCCCCTATATAAAGGGGTGCCCATGGGTGGGATTGAACACACCATCAATTGGAGAAGTCCTTTGGTTGACTTCCTCCTTCCCTCTCTCTCTCTAGCCCTTGTGACCATGTCCCCAAGTCTGGGCTGTGCGATCAAGGCACACATGGAGTATGTCATTGCGCTGCAGGGATTCCTAGCCGGATATCAACTTCCGCACTCCCGGCGGGATAGGGGAGCCGGAGGTCTCATCGTGCACCGGATGTGTACGAAGACACGAGGCGCAACACTTGGGGCGCTTGAATGTCGTGAGCCGGAGCTGTTGCACGATGAAGATGACGAAGGAGCAAGGGGTGACCTGCGAGGAGCTTCGCGACCTTGAGGTCGGCTACAAGTATGACTACTTCAACCACGTTCCCCGCGGAACGTTAACCGCGTACGGTTTACAAGGGTATGTATTCTATACGCTCCGGCCGTTACTGCATTACTACATAGATAGATCCTAGGCAAGTTTTGGGGTTGCATCGTAGGATTTTTCTTGTTTTCTGCTGCGATCCCCAACAAACCCAAGATACACTCCACTTATAGAGCTCACCATTTATTATTATACAGGTTTTTGCTCGTTGGACTATCTGCCGACTTATAACCTCGTCTTCGGGTAATTTTCCGTCTACCAAGAAATCAAGGTAGGGTTTTGTCCAGCTGGGAATCACAGCCATAACTGCTATTAAAGGTGAGTCGGATTTGGTCGGATACTCCTCGTCAACTCCTGTGATAGAGGGAACTTTAAGGTGCTCTAGAAAAGCACCATCTAGGACTTTTTCCGTGCAGAGCCTATTCGAGATAATGCATCTGCTTCCTCATTTTCTGTTCGAGGGATGTATTGAACCTCAAACCCTTCAAACGATTTAGATAATTCATCCACAAGAGCCCTATATGCTGCCATGTGCTTGTTTGCACTACAGTGATCTGACACTTGCTGAGCAACAAGATCCGAATCTCTATAACACATAAGTCATCGGATGCCGATATCCTTAGCAATCAGGATTCCATGCAACAGTGCTTCATATTCGCCAATGTTGTTTGTTGCTGTGAAGTGAATTTGCAATACATAGAAAAGCTTATCTCCTTGGGGTGATTTGAGCACCACGCCAGCCCCCGAGCCCCCGAGCGCCTTAGACCCGTCAAAATGCAGGGTCCAGTATTCCGACTCTGGTAGGGTCATATTCTCCGTTGTCTCTGTCCAATCAGCGGCAAAGTCAGCGAGGATTTTGTATTTGATTGTTGTACGAGGTTTATACTCAATGTCGAAAGCTGAAACTCTATTCCCCATTTTGCGACACGTCCTATAGTGTCGATGTTGTTAATTATGTCTCTCATGGGAGCTATGCTCACCATGGTAATTTGGTGCTCCTGAAAGTAGTGTCGTAGCTTCCTATATGCGAAGAACACACCATAGAGTAGCTTTTGATAGTGCGGATACCGCTGCTTAGATTCAGTTAGGACTTCACTGAGGTAGTAAGTCGGACGCTGCACCAGGTGTTCTTGTTTTTCCTCTGGCCTCTCCACCACCATAACAACACCGGTGACTCTATTTATCACAACTAGATAGAGCAACATTGGTTCTTGAGGTTTCAGCGCTGCAAGGATAGGAGCAGACGAGAGTACTGCTTCCAGATCTTGTAGTGCAGCTTCAGCTTCATTGGTCTAGACGAATTTTTTGGTCTTTGTCAGGAGCTTGTAAAGTGGTGTGGCTCTTTCACCGAGCCGACTTACAAACCGACTGACTGCAGCGATGCAACCAATTAGTCTTTGAACGTCCTTCGGGCGAGTTGGCCTGGCAATGTTCAGTATAGCCTTGATCTTGTCTTGGTTCACCTCTATGCCTCTTTAAGACATGATGAAACCTAACAGTGTTCGTTTGGTATTCTAAAGAAGCACTTCTTCGGATTAAGCATTATATTTTACTTGCATAGATTGGTGAACACTTCCTCCAAGTCGAAAATTAAAGTTTCCTTCTTCTTGGACATGACCACTATATCGTCCACATATGCATGTACATTGCGTCCGATTTGATCGTGGAGATAACACTGTATAGTGCGCTGGTACGTAACTGTTGTGTTCTTGAGCCCAAAAAGCATCGTAACGGAGCAGAAGGTTCTGAAGGGGGTTATGAATGAAGTTTTTACTTTATCTGATTCCTTCATCCGAATTTGGTGATAACCGGAATATGCGTCAAGAAAACATAGGAATTCCGAGCCTGCCGTAGAATCAATTACTTGATCAATTCTAGGCAGAGCGAACAGATCTTTGGGACAAGCCTTGTTCAAGGCAGTATAATCAACGCACATCCTTAAATCAATGGTGTCCTTTTTAGGGACCAGTACATAATTGGCCGACCACTCAGTGTGGATGAGTTGTTGTAGCCGGACGCGATGTTCGTAGAGGTCGCTAAGTTGTTGTAGCCAGGCGCACTCCGGCCAGAAAACATGGGCAAAGACATCCCACCCGTAAGGCTCACCGTTGGTTCGGTAAGGTGGTCCTCGCGGTATTGGCGGCCGCGGCTCCAACGGCTCCTCGGAGCCGATCACGGCCAACTCCTCGCAGTCGGCGTTGCCGGAATCATCGGAGGTGACCCATTCCTCATCTTCGGAGTCGATGTGGTTTGGGCCATTTGGGTCGGGTGGTGGTGGAAGACGACACCCATGCATGACGACGCTCCTCCTAATGAAAACAACACCTCCGGGCGTCGTAGATATAGCGGGGAAGGGCCTTGAAGTGAGTTGTGGTGGGGGCGGTGTGGATTTGTGGATGGCAATGGTGACCATCCTAAATATAGCGGGAAAGGGCGGGAAAGATGGGCAGGAAGAGTTGGGAAGGGCGGGAATGAAAGGGCGCGCCGCTGCGTGGCCAGGCAACATGATGCGTAGACTCAAGAAATGAAGCGCCTACCTCACTGCCAGGGCTGGCCAGCGTCATTTTCAGCTCCATCTGGCATCCCCGCTAGACCCCCTGTGGGTTGGGTTCAGCCTGGGGGCACCGGATAACTAAACGGGCTGCGCCGACGTGATTTTTTTGGAGGGGTGGGTTAGGCGTGATTTTCGGCGCCAGCACCCTCGAGTGGAGATGCTCTAAGGGGCTGGCCGGCCTCCCCACCCCCTATATAAGGAGGGACAGGGGCAGGGGCACAACACCCCCTTCTTGTCGGTGCCGCCTCCCCCTCCCTCTCTCCCATACGCTCTCCACCTGCTGTAGTAACTTAGACAAAGCCTTGTAGAAATTCCACCATAGTACCGAATCACGCCATCATGCTGCCGGGATCTCACCAACCTCTCCACCCTTTGCTGGATCAAAAGGAGGATACAGAGTCGAGTTGAACGTGCGGATACCGCAGAGGTGCCGTCCGTTTCGTGCTAGGATCGAGGAGGAGAAGGTCTTCATCGGTTTGAAGCCACACAAGTGAACGACTATATTATCCATGATCCATAGATCGTTAACCACTCGTGTTCTTCGAGGGTAAGTAGATTAGATCTATCTTCTCGTTACATATATCTCATAGATCCGATCTTTCTGAGTTTTCTCCTTGCTATTCTGTAGGAGTTTTTTGTTTTCATGCAACGAACCCATCAAGTCTTTACTCTTTTTAATATTCTTTTGCTCTCAAACACAAACACAAACACAAACATACACATGCACTTTCGACACTTTCTTGATTGAAAAGATAACTTGCATGCACCGATTGGTAAAAACTCACAATAAAGAGTGAAAGACTATTTCCACATACCTACGCGGTTCGATACACTTATTTCAAAAACAGTTACAACGAACCTACGCACTTGTAGGCATCAAATATGTGTAGATATTTTACTGTAGGACTTGTTATTGACGGAAAGCTTTGTGTAGAAACGCATCACATGGTAACCAAAGTAGACTATGATACTTCCTCCGGTTTATATTATTATTTTCAACTTTATCTAGATTCGGATGTATCTAGTTAAGTATTTAGACTAGATACATCCGAATTTAGACAAATTTGAGAACAATAATACGGATCGGAGGAAGTAAAACATGTTACTTAGACACGAGATCACTCGGGGGGCAGCTTGGTTGTCCGTGACATGGATCGCCAGGTCAGTCGTGATTGTTCGTGTTGGGTTATACTTCCTGCATTTTAAAATATAGATGTTTTAGTTTTTTTAAAACGAATGTATCCGGATTACCAGACCAGATCGCATGGTAACCTTTTTGCGTAGAATATATGCATCGCATGGTAACCAAAGTAGGCTATTATGTCTGAAGTTGTAGGCGTCAACTGAACTTTTTTTTTGGGATACTAAACTTTGTTAAAAAGAATACTTCCTCCGATTTAAATTAATAAATTAATGGACTCATATTTATTTGATTTCAAGTGTTTTAGTGTCGATATATCTGAACAGTCTATTAATTTGGAACAAAGGGAGTAGCTGGTATTTTAGAACGAGGTCAATAGAGAGTAAGTTCAAAATTCAAAAATCAAAATTCGAATCCACAGTTGCTCCGAGGGAAAGGCCATGACCGTGCCTGCCTCGTGTGTCAGATCGTACGACCCCTAGTAGGGCACGTGTCGGCCTCCCATTTGCACTCTCCCTCCCACTCCCTCCCATTTCCCGCCCTTTTCATTCCCCTCCTCCACCCACTCCAGAAGCTTCTTCCTTCCCCGCCGGCCAAGAGAAAGAGAGAGAAGAAGAAGAAGAAAAAGAAGAAGAAGGAGGAGGAGGAGGAGGAGGAAAAGAAGAGGAGGATGGGGACCCGGGAATTCCCGCTGCCCAGGCAGTTCGAAGTCCTCCTCGGCAAAGGTACGTGACTGGGGCTCGGCACCTACTACCCCTCTCCCTCCGCCGCCTGTCTCATCCTTGGACTCGCTTGCTGTCGTGCAGACCGTGACCGGTGGCCGCTGGAGGCCAGATTCATCGAGGCTGCCCACGACGGCGATGTCCGCGAAATCAAGAGTAAGGCCGCCCTTACCCCCTCTCCCTTTCCGGCGTCGGTTCGCTCGCTAGATCCGGCGGTTTAGGGTTTAATTTGCCATGCGGGTTCCGATCTGGCGCGGATTACCGGCGAGATACGGCTCCGGGTATGGATTTCGCTCGCGATTTAGGTTGCAATGGGGCTTGATTTCCTCGGGATGTTGTAAGGAGATTTTTCTCGTCGCAGTTAAATTGGGGGGGCTTCCTTACAGTTCGTAAGCAGGATCAGTGGCGATTTGTTCCTGATCTGGGTGAAAGCGACCCCTTTTGTCATAATACTACGTTCTTGTGATCCTGTCATGATTGATCGTAGTCGTAACTGAAAATGCCCCCTTTTTTTGTGACATGAAGAGATTGCAAAGGAGCTGGACGTCCACGGGCATGGGATCCCGGTGACGGTGGCCAACACGATGTACATGGGCTTTAACGCGCTCCACGCCGCTGGCGGCGGTGGCAGGCTGCCCACCTACCAGTACCTCGTGGAGGAGGTCAAGATGGACATCAACAAGCCTGACACCTCTCAGGGTAATTTGTTCGTTCACACCTTTCCAGTCCTACAAACTATAGTTTCATCAATTGATCATCATCAAATGTAACTGGGCTGTGTGCGGATCTTATTGATAGATTATTCACCCCTGGAACATGCCCTTACCTATGGCAACCTTCCTGCTGTCAAGTACCTTCTTGACCATGGTGCCGATCTGCATCAGAAACGTTCAAGCAACGTCACTCTTCTTCATTCAGCTGCAGTTCATGGTATAAATACTTCATTGTCACTTTCCTATGCCGCAAGACTGCATTATTTTCATGCTCAGGGTCTTTACTATTGCCTCCCCCCTTGTTTTGTGCTGGATATTTTTCTGTTTCAGAATTGTTTGTGTTTGACTGACGATGCATGTAGCATCAGATGTTACTTAGGTGAGCATTTAGTTGAATTTAGAGGGAATTCATGGTGATAAAACTGGATTTATTTTACCAGGATCCCAGCTTACCTAATATAAACAATTTTCTTGTTGCCATAAATTAAAACGAGCCTGATATTCTTCGCTTCTCATGTCCATCAGCGTCTGAATAGTGATCAGTCATATGGGAAGTTTAAACATAGTTGTCACATTATTTTAATTTCTTGCTAACAGATTTGTAAAAAATCCACGTGTCATCGCACTACTATCAATTTTATAGGCATTGTATTTATCCTTATAGTCCGTGTATCTGCTCTTAGGATGTCTGTTTCAACTTTTTTGTTTTTGTTTTAGCCATTCAAACTAGTTCTCAAGAACTTTCTAATTACCTAGTGTATATAACTGTTTATGGTAATTCATTCTGCATGTCTTTTCAGGGAAATGTGAACCAACAAATTTCCTTTCCCCCAATAGTTACTATTTGTGTAGATAGTACTGTTTATAGTATTATGACCGTAATCGCTTATTTTTATTTTATTCAGGGCACTCTGAAATAGTAAAGTTTCTTCTTTCCAGAGGAGTTGATGTTGATGCACTATCAGTTCTTGGGACACCACTCTCTCTTGCTGCTTTTAAAGGACATGCTACTACCGTCAAGATCCTTTTGCAGCACAATGCAGATGTACTATTCAAGAATTTCTTTGATCTGTTGGCTTTCAAATTCAATTATCTCTTTTGCTGGCTTTTTGCTATGTTCTCCAACTATTCGCACCTGTATTTGACGGCATCATTTGTTGGTGACTAACCGTGCCACACCAAAATTTAGGAGCACGTGACTTAGTTGGTTATCTGTTTGGTTCGTAGAATCACTCATGCCAAGAATCCTTTCCTACAGCTCGGGGCATATAAGTTTATAAGCTATACACTTAGAAAAGAAGTGCCGGCTCAGCTCTTTTTCCCTTGCAAATTACATCTTTCTCTTGAAACTGTCATATGTTGGCATGAAAATGAAGTTATTTATTTATATTTTCCAGCCCAACAAAGGTACTGGTCTGTTTGGACCTTTAGACATGGCATTACGCAAATCTTTTGTGTCCTGTGTGAAGCTATTGATTCAGGTATAATATCCTCTGTTTATACTTCAGTATGAATGTAGGATATCTATAAACTGATGTTCCATTTAGTCATCTTCGTATTAACGACGAGACAACCATATGATTGGCTTGTGATATTTTGCATCTGATAGGCTGGAGCTAAGGTCAGCGGTGCTAGTTATTGTGATAATCCTTTGGTAAAGGCTGTAGAGAAGGGCTTAACTGAAGCTACTAAGTGCTTGTTGGAAGCTGGTGCAAACCCAAATGTTCCTGACATGGTGAGAATGCTCATTTTTCACATGTTCTTGTGTCTTGCTTGGCTTTTTAGTTTCAGTACACTTGTCTGATATGCAACACTATGAGTTATGATGCAAGTACACCTACTTGATGCTATCTGTAGTATAAATAGAAAATTCTGTGTTAAGTTAGCTTTTCTGCATAAATTTGTTACTGTTTCGCCCTTTCTCTTTGTTAATTTGGTGAGGTACTGAATCGATATGGTTTGCATGGATCGTGTCAAGAACATTGCTTATTTCTTAATGTTGAGTATTGCTTTTGTAAAGCTTCCCTTGTTCCTCAACAGTTCGGTACATTGCCAATAGAGTTGGCTGCTGAGTATGGTACACGGGAAGATGTCGAGATACTCTTTCCTTTCACCTCTCCCATTTCAACTGTGGCCAATTGGAGCGTTGATGGAATCATTAGTCATGTGAAGATGGAAATCAAGCAACTTGAGGTATGTCATGGTAGCAAAGTTTCTTGCACACTCACAGCAATTTTGGCTCATGTTAACTCTCCAAGCAATGTTGGGTGTCGATGTTTAACTAAAACTTCATACATCAAAAACTCGGCAATTGCACATTAGTTTTCTTGCATCTGCTTTGTTGTCTAAGATCTGTTCCTGAAAACTCATCATATGTTAATGATGCTTTATCGAATAACTTATTTTGCTTACATGTTAATTCATTAGATGGTGTACCAGTTAATTTTCGTGATGACCTTTCTTACTTCATTTCCTATCTGTGTAGCAAGTGAGAACTGGGATTTTCAATTCTTGCAGTCATGAAAACCGTTCCCTGTATTTTTTAAGGTTGAAACTGTTTCTTGAATTCATTCACTTAACCTTAACATCTTTTCCAGAGTACTGTTTCTTCCTCACACATCCGAGCTCTTAAAATATGTATCTGACTCAAGTTATTATCATTAACTTTTGCTCAGGATGGCAATTTTGTGAAATCGAAGATGTCTGACCTGAAACGACAAGGGGATGAAGCATTTAAGAAGCAGGATTATCTGAAGGCATCAGTGTTCTATACACAGGTACACTCCAGGACATTTTTATTCCTGTATAAACTGGAGGTACACGCGTACAGCTATGAAACATGTTCCTCCATTTCAGTTTAGTTAGTTTATGATTAATATTAATTTGACTGCAACGATATGTAAAATTAACCGACTACGTCATAATGGTGTCACATGAACCTGTTGAAAGACTACGCGAATGTACATATCTGCTCACATATATGGAGTTCTAGCTTAACAGTTTAGACTGCAGAAGTTTCACACCTATAGCTAGTGGTAGCAAAAATATGGGGATAATTACGTTTAAAATAAATACAGGAGAATGATGACACATTAATCTCCGCTGTCGTTTCATTGCTAGGAATTTCAGGCCTGTGGACCAAATGACGAATTATTGGTCAAAACCAAGCAGCATTCCTGTAATGTGGTAACAATATCAATTTTTCACTCTTTTGTCTGCTGCAGGCTCTGAAGATGGATAACTTCGACGCCAAGTTGTTATCAAACAGGAGCCTTTGCTTTCTTCGCATGGGTGATGGACAAAGGGCTTACGAGGATGCAACTGAATGTGTCGAGCTTAGCCCGAAGTGGGCAAAGGCACACTATCGGCTAGGTGCAGCGTCAATGTTTACGAAGGTGCGGTAGAAAAGTTAAGTCTGAAAATTGCATCGCTGCTTTCGTACCTGCTATTTCATTCAGCTGTGGGCTTGCCTTCCTTAGGATTATGACAGTGCCTACCACTCTCTCGCGCGCGCTTTGGAGCTGGACCCTGAGAATGAAGAGGTCGAGAAATTATTCTGGTAAGAGATACAACCTGCCATCTGCGAGTTTCTTGATTGTTAGATTAGGCACTGTCAGCAACTGCAGGTTGTGTGTATTGCCATCTTGGTAGAATTCATTTTGTCTTTACCATGTTCTGATCAACTGATTCTTGCAGGGAAGCAATGGAACTGAGGAGTTAAACTCCGCGCTCCATCTACAGAGGGAAGCTCGCATGGAACGGGAAGATGTTTTTTGGTCCTGTCAGACAAGAACGCTTAACTTTGAATTATGGTGCCCTTTTTACATGTAATTCGTGAACTGTAGCAGCAGCTTACCTTAGAGCAAAACATGCCACGAACGTGTCATTTTGGGCTTTGTGAAACTCGCATCCTATTTCTGTGGAAGAGGTGTGACCGTGGAATTAATATAAGGAGCGTGGATGATGAATTGGCTTCAGCTAGAGTGGAAGGTCTTTGCAAAAGAGCAATCTCTGTGTAGTGCATTTGTCTAATCTTTGTACCCTGCTGAGTTTCTAATCCATTGCATTGCTTTTTTTTTACTAAACCCTAGCGTGTATCTTTTTGTAGGATTCTTTTCCTGTAAAAGTACTTGTTGATCTCTTACTTATGTGCTAAGTAAATCATCATTTTTAATTTTGATAATTTCAAATTGAAATCAGCAGCTGCTCTTAATATCTGCAAGGGATTAGAAAATCACATTAGCCATTGTGATGATCATGTTGATGAGGTTATGGTGGCACACACCGGTATCTCTTATACATTGACCATGCTATGTCATTCTTGACAAGGTAAAATATTGCACCACCTACACCTAGTGTGGGAGATAGTAGTGGCAGCAGCTTGAAGCGGTTGAAGCTTTCCCGAAGTGGTAGTCGTTTGTTGGTTGGTTGTGTCTTGGATCATGTACCAATTGTGCATGTGCCGGTAACTATAAGGGTAGAATGAATGTGCTAGGTTGGTAATGTATAAGGAATGGTTTTTGAAACAATGCAAGAGGCTTACCATTTTGTTGATATAGAAGAAGATAACTGGATAGTTTATATGAAAAACTAGCCAAAAACTGATACAACACGAGCCACATGCTGGCCCTTAGGCCACACACCACACGAGTCGACGACCAAACCTCCAGAGCTACCAAATTGGACATAAAATCGCCTCAATGCAACACAATGGAGGAGATAAACCGTAGATGCCGCTCCACATCCACACTGGCCCCATGACCGCTCACTTCCTAGCCAATGATTAAAAATCAAAACTAAACACTCCGATATACTACAATAAATGGCATAGATCTAGATGAGTAGATCTCATGTGTAAGGCCCCTTTATGTTTGTATGATAGTACTATTGTATAGGCAGTTATGACAAACAAAGATATTTGGCTTGGAAAATATACATATCCATGTATAATTTATTTGTCTTACATATAAACAGGGGTGCCGTTATTGATGTATTTCTCATATCTCTAGTGCTATTCTCCCTGCTAAGAGAATCTGGAAAAGCGTGCTTAAAATTGCCCCCAATTGTTAAAAACTGTAATTTTAGCAAATGGTGACAAAATATTCGTGTATAAGTGAAGTTTCCTGCTAGTTTCTACAAACATAGCAAGCGTAGGATCTGACCTTCTACAGACCAACCACATATACAACTTCCACCTTCTAAAGACGGCGACCGACTGCCTTCATTGCGCTGGAAGAACTGGGGGAGAGCCATTCTCCAAGTCGGATCGAAGGATGAGCACTTTCTGTTATAGAGATTTTAGAGCGAGCTGAAGTTCCGCTCTCAAGAGTAGCCCTTAGAGTCCATGTTCACGTTTATCCTGTGAGGCTTACCTGGAGTTTGGGTAAATATTTTTCCTCTCAGTTTCACGGGGCTCTTGTCAAATCCGTGCTCACTTCCCAAGCAATTTTCTCCTCACCCCTCTCCACATTCCGCTGGGTTGCTTGGCTACCTTGAACAAAATAGAGCGTGACACCAAGGAGATCTCCAAAGGCAAATGCAAGATTAATTGGGAGATAGTTTGTAGGCCAACCCACCTTGGAGGTTTGGGAATCCTCCACCTCGAGAAATTCGCGCGAGCCCTTCGTCTATGTTGGCCTTAGCTCGAATGGCATGCTCCATCTAAGCTTTGGGTTGGGATGGAAAACCCTTGTGGGGAGGAAGACATGAACCTCTTCTATGCCGCTACCACCATCACCATCAGCAACGGAAGCACTGCCCCTTTTTGGGACTCCCCTTGTCTCAATGGCAAGAAGCCCAAGGACATCACCCCCTTCATCTATGAGGTCTTAACAAAGAAAAAATGGTCTATCAAGCTTGCCATGCTCAACAATGCTTGGGTCAAGAAAATTAGAATGAATGCGCACTTGACCATCCCGCATATTCACCAATACATTAGGCTTTGGAGCGAACTCGATGGCTTCCAACTTAGGGAGGAGGTGGGTGATAGCATTGTTTGGAACCTCACTTCCAATGGTGAATACTCGACCAAGTCGGCCTATAATGCGCAATATTTTGGGGCCACCCTCACTTGCATGGATAAGATGGTTTGCAAAGTTTGGGCCACCCCAAGGGCAAAGTTTTTCGCTTGGTTGGCAATCCAAAATAGGCTTTGGACGGCCTCTGTCCATCCTACTTCGAATTATCAAAGATAAGACTAAGCTTTGGGTCACTGCGGGTGCTAAACATTTGAGCTTGTTGATGCAGGGAGAGTAACCCTTTTGTGTTCTTTTATGTGTGTGTACTTTGAACTTTGTTTCGTCATGTCATGACTATTCTTCTTAATTAATGAATTGGGCAAAACTTTTGCGCACGATTCAGAAAAAAGTTTCATCTTGCGTACTAGGTACAGTCCTAGATCTACCTTGCCGAACAGGTACTATATGTTAAAACAAACACTCCTAGTTGTCAAAAAAAGAAAGTCTAAATCTTTCACTAAGACAACATTAGGAAGCAACAACAAAAGCAATGTGAAGCAAAACCCGATCAAAATTATTCATCCTTGTTTTGGTCTGCTAAGAAAAAACACTTCAAAAGGCAGACAAAGACAGATTCAGCTAGGGCTGACCACACAATCTGCTATCCAAGTGCGAGTTGCAAAGGCCGATTGTGCCAGCCATTCCCTTTTGAACGTTTGTGCATTTCCCTGAACGGGGATCATATGTTTGTAAAACCGTCTTCAATTTGTAGCCATAGCGGTAGTAGAAGAGCAACTTTCCACCAGGACGCAGCACCATCAAAGGTACGAAATCGGCGAAACGATCCACCGATATCGTGTACTCTTTGACCCACACGTTCTTATCAAGGTCTGTCAAGAGCCATATATATATTAGCCGTGTACAGCTTTGTATGCGCGGCGCACAGGACGCCATTGAGCTCCGCCAAGGTGATTTTCTCCCATGGTCCGTTGAGCTCCCAAGGTCGAAGCAGAGTACGCAATCCTGACATATGGATCGAAGGTGCAACACGCCGTTGACGGCCACCCGGAGCCGCCGGTGTCTCCTAGCTTGGTGACCTGGCATGTCAGATGGCAACGAGAGGATACAACGTAGGAGATGATACAAACGACCTTGAGCGCGTCGGACCGGGCGGCGCGACCGAAGCCGAACCGCATGGTGACACTCCACACACGGTCGTCCACTACTGGTCTTGGGCAGCTCGCTGTCGTCTTCCCGGTGGCTAGATAGCCTCGGTGGCCAGGCCGTCGAGGCTTACGCAGAAATTCCAGGAATCACCTAGGTTGACGAGGTGCACGACTCGCCTTCCGTGTCCAAGATCTGAAGGGTCGACGTGGTAGCTCTGCCACGGTTGGCGGAGTTAGTCCTGGCAACGAGGAGCGGCTCAGCGCGAGACCTGTGCGCCGTGACGAAGGCCGGCTCGGAGACGAGGGTGTAGGAATTTGTGGCTTGCAATATTTTATATGTGCACTACATTGTTATACTTCCAGAATTAAAATCTTGATGCGGAATTATTCACGAAAATAACAGGGAATAATTGATGTGGAATTGTACTTAAGGAAATATAGTTAAGGAAGCCTGTACAGCTATACTGGAATACAGTGTATATGAATATGCTGGAATTATACCCGAGAACAGTATAGAGTGGAACGCCAGGTTATCCGTAGGATTGACTCTATGAATTGTTAAAACCTGCGAGTTTGATTTTGAATTCAAACTCGGCGCACGACTCACACGTGCGTGCTGGGACCTAATCGATTAACAGTATTAGGCTCGGTAACTAACTGTTAATGATTGTGGTTGGTTTAACAAGTCACGAGTCCTAACTGGAAACAGATAGAAATATCTAGAATTTAAAATATATAAAGGTCCCACCCTCTAGCCTCAATATGCATTGTGAGCGGCACCACCGACAGGCAGAGGTATAGAAGGTGGGCCAATTAGCTCCAAACCCCAGATTTCTTTCATTGGCATCATCAGAGCCGAAGGTTTCGTCGCGCAGGAGCAAAATTCTCGTCGACGTTGGGATAGAACTCTGCCGCCGCCGCGTTACAATTCATCAGCTGCACGTGTTCCTCGGTTCCTGTGAGATTCATTGGACGCACCGCTCGGCGTGTTTGGATATGGATCGGAAGAAGACAAAGGGGCAAGCACTTTTGCTTGCTACGATCAAAGTAGCGAGATCATATCCGCTTGCTTTTACAAATCAAGTAGTACTACTTCCGGTCGCCGCTGGTCGTCAATCTGCCCCACAACGCCTGTTGCCTGTGATCTGTCGCCACGACCCCTCCGCAAGTATCGAGGGAGGAAAGCAACCGGCGCCATATGATCTTCACTGGACTCTACTTTTCTTTACCGCTGCACACTCTCCGTCCAGCATATGGATCAAGCAGAGACCAGCGGCAGACCGTCGATTGTCGTCGGAAGGCTACACTTGATCTGGAAACCAAATTTAATTTTCCACGCACAGATGGAGGAAATACTGTTCCTTGGTTGATCGGGGACAGGAACAACACTTGCCTTTAATCTGTCTTCGGTATATTCACGGTAGAAGATCGCAAGGAATTACTACACATCAGCTCTTCGCGACGGCCGTTCTACAAATCCGTAGGTTTACTGGCTCGGATCGAGGAGTACTAGTCCATCAGATCGAACAAGATACAATAAGGAATTAATTTCATGCGTGAAGCCTGCATGATTTCGGAGGTTTACTTTCCCTGATTGATTTTACATCATTTGATTTCGGAGGAAATTGGAACACACTCCAAGGAAAAGGAATTAAATTCTTGGTTGTATGGATTTTATTTTGTCTATTGAGTTTCCAATTGCTGCCTGATTGACCTTGTCATCTTAAAAAAAAGCATTCATTTGCGTACTCTGGAATATATCGGAGTACTTGATAATTTACCGGAATTCTTCGCTGTAGTGACATCAAGCAAGTTTCTAGTATTGAAATTGGCATCACTTATTTTTGGAGGAAAATGAGGGACACTCCATGGAAAAGGGAATTCAACACCTTACTCAACGGTATGTCCACTTATATTGTTTGTACTAATATTTGTTTATCACTGCTTTTCCATACAACTGGATTATGGATTTTATCTCTACGTCAAAATTTGACGGAACAATTGAAAACTTTTGAGATTTCAACAATTCCAAAGGAAAGTTATGTATTGCGTTCTTCGGCACTAGTGGTAAATCCAATATACTTTGGAATTGGAAATTTGGAATTATGTATTCAAACTCCCTTGTGGAGGAAAAGTGTTATTATTTTTATAGGAAATTATATTCATCTGAAATGGGAAGGAATTTACTTTACTTCTCTATTGGAATTTATTGATTATGACATGCTATTTGGATAAGGAAGAGTAGAATAATTGTTCAATGGAAATGAGTGCATTATGGATGTTAACACAGTGGCCTTAAATTCTCTTGATGATCCATTGGAAGTTGATAACCAAATCGTTTACCTGGTGAAGATTGTTGGGTCCGCAGCATAGAAAATAAAATTTTTCCTACGGTGTGAACTACACGCCAAGATCTATCTACTAGGTACAAAGCAAACGGGTGGACATACATCCATAGAGAACTTACCCTCGAAAACAATGAGCTTTGTTAACGAGTAGGAACTCGTGGTTGATGTAGTCGTACACTTGCCGATCTCAAGATCGTGAGGAAGTCCAAGCGCCGCAACTCAGCAGCGCATCCGCACTCGCACACACGTTCAAGCCACCGGACAACCTCCACCTCCTCGCTCCAGCGATCCAGCGGAAGCAGCAACTCCTTCCGCATTTAAATGCCACCGAGAACATGTATCTCGCTAATCCGAGACCATGGGGGAATAATTCTAGAGGAGGAGAGAGATCCTTCACAAGGAGGTGTGTGGATGAAGGAGGGAATGGGTGACCTTTTATAGGAGGAGGGGGGGTGCCCCCTCTCTCCATGGCCGGCGCATTGGGGGGGGTGACCCCTCACCTCTCCCATTCATGTGGTGGTAACTCCTTCACATTCCCTTTTAAAGTCTCCACTTTAAATGCATTAAGTTTCTCCAAATTTAATGCTCTCTCATTTAATAAAACTCTTTTATTAAATTTATTCAGAATTTTGTTAATTACTTTAATTAACAAACATTCACATATAGCCCCTTGCAATATTTCAATATCACATGCAGAACCACCTTCTGCAATTTCACCCGAAACAATTTTCGGTTTCTATTGAAACAATTCCTGCGCTTTGCAATTCTTTCGTCTGAAACATATGTGCTCCAAAATAGTGTCCGGTAACTCTTAAGTGTGCCACCCTACGGTTCGCGAATAATGCAGACATGATCGAGACCCTTCTCCGATCAATAATTAGCGCGGACCCGAGATCCGTGATCGACTCCTACACATTCAACGATGACTCCTGTGATCGTTAGAACCTTTAACGCTTGTAACTAAATCCCTTTGTCTCTCGATATATTATATGCCCGAGATTCGATCATCGGTATCTCCATACCTAGTTTGATCTCGCACGACATGCACTCTTTTCGCTCCCTGATATAACATTCTAGTGATCACATCACTTGCTTGCAAGCTATCCTAATGTGATATCACCGAGAGGGCCCAGAGTATATCTATCTGTCATCTGGATTGACAAATTCCACTCTTGATCCATGAGCCTCAACATAACACCTTCAGAAAGTAATCAACCTATCTTTATAGTCACCTGCTACGGTGTGACGCTTGATGTTATCAAGATACTCTTCCTGTCGAGAATTAACATGATCTCATGGTCTAAGGATAAAGATTACTTCGTATGATGTTATAGCAATATGAACACAATGACTTGATCGTAATGCTATACTTCGGATGAATGTTCATCACATCATTCCACCAATGGTGTGACCTTGTTATTAACAGCATCCAATGTCCATGATCAGGAAACCTTGATCATACTGTTAATCAACAAGCTAGTCTATAAGAGAGGCATGACTAGGAACCCTTTTTGTTTATTAAACACACATGTATTGATGTTTCCTATCAATACAATTCTAGCATGCAAAATAAACATCTATCATATACAAGGAATACATAATAACAACTTTATTATTGCCTCTCAGGGCATATTTTCTTCAGTCTCCCACTTGCACTAGAGACAATAATCTAGTTCACATAGTGATAAATCTAACACCCATGGAGTTCTGGTGTTGATCATGTTTTGCCCTAGGGAGTACTTTAGTCAACGGATCTGCTACATTCAGGTCCGTGTGCACTTTACAAATCTTTATATCTCCATCCTTGACATGCTCGCGGATGGAGTGAAACCGGCGCTTAATATTCTTGGAATTCTTGTGAGACCTTGGTTCCTTTGTGTTGGCTATGGCTCCATTGTTGTCACAATAGATCACCATCGGGTCCAACGCACTGGGAATCGCACCCAGTTCCGTTATGAACTCCTTCATCCAAACCGCTTCCTGCGCTGCTTCTGAAGCAACAACATATTCCGCCTCTGTTGTTGATCCAGCCACCACAGGTTGTTACTTCCGTCCATATTAAACTTCTTTAATATCTTATCAAGGTATGTACTCTGCGATAGCCCAATTAGGCGTCTTGATCTATCTCTATAGATTTTAATGCCTAATATATATGAACCTTCACCAAGGTCCTTCATTGAAAATTTGCTGTTTAGATAACTTTTAACACTGTTTAAAAGATCTAAATCATTTCCAATCAATAATATGTCATCCACATATAATATCAGAAATGCCACATCGCTCCCACTCACTTTCTTGTAAATACAAGCCTCTCCATAAGTTTGGACAAATCCAAACTCTTTGATCACCTCATCAAAGCGGAGATTCCAACTTGATGCTTGCTTCAGTCCATAGATGGATCGCTGAAGTTTGCACACCTTATTAGCATCCTTAGGATCGACAAAACCCTTAGGTTGTATCATATACAACTCTTCTTCAATATTACCATTGAGGAACGCAGTTTTGACATCCATCTGCCATATTTCATAATCGAAATATGCAGCAATTGCTAACATAATCCTAACCGACTTAAGCATCGCTACGGGAGAGAATGTCTCATCGTAGTCAACTCCTTGAATTTGTCGAAACCCCTTTGCGACAAGTCGATCCTTATAGATGGTCACATTACCATCAGCATCAGTTTTCCTTTTGAAAATCCATTTATTCTCAACGGCCTTTCGGTCGTGAGGTAAGTCCACCAAGGTCCAAACCTGGTTTTCGTACATGGATTCCATCTCGGATTTCATGGTTTCTAACCATTTGTTGGAATCCGGGCTCATCATCGCTTCTTCATACGTCAGTAGGTCATCCATTTCATCAACCATGAAATTCACAACAGGATTGTCATGCTCAGAGCTGCACGTGTCCCGCTTGACTGCGAGGTTCGAGTGTCCTCTTCGGAGTTTCATGATCAATATCATTAGCTCTCTCTTTATTAGGTGAAGTCAACTCAAACAACTTCCGGTGCGCCACTCGCCATTCCATGAAGAGAAGGTTCAATAACCTCCGAAGTTCTACCTTCCGACTACTCACATCTTCGCGAGAAACTCCTTCTCAAGAAAGGATCCATTCTTGGCAACAAAAACCTTGCCCTCGGATCTGTGATAGAAGGTATACACAATCGTTTCCTTAGGGTATCCTATAAAGACGCATTTTTCCGCTTTGGGTTCGAGTTTATCCGGTTGAAGTTTCTTCACATAAACATCGCATCCCCAAACCTTAAGAAATAACAGCTTAGGTTTGTTCCAAACCATAATTCATACGGTGTCGTTTCAACGGATTTAGATGGTGCCCGATTTAAAGTGAATGTAGCTGTTTCGAGCATAACCCCAAAATGACAGTGGCAAGTCAATCGGAGACATCATAGATCGAACCATATCCAATAAAGTACGACATTTATGTTCGACACACCATTACGCCAGGTGTTCCGCAGCGTGAGTTGTGAAACTATTCCACGCCTTTCATATTAGTGCTAAACTCAGAATTAAGATACTCTCCTCCACGGTCGGACCAGAAATTTGATCTTTCGTTATGATGATTTTCCACTTCATTCTGAAATTCTTTGAACTTTTCAAAAGTTTCAGACTTGTGTTTCATCAAATAGATATACCCATATCTACTCAAATCATCCGTGAAAGTAACAAAATAACGATATCCACCTCGCCGACACACTCATTGGTCCACACACATCAAGATGTATGATTTCCAATAGATCTGCCCTGCTCCATCGAACCGAAAACGTTCTAGTCATCTTGTCCATAAGGCATGGCTCACATGTATCAAATGATTCAAAATCAAGTGATTCCAAAATTCCATCGAATGGAGTTTCTTCATGCTTAACGCCAATATGACCTAGACGGCAAGTACATATATGTAGATATATCATTATCAAGTTTAATCCTTTTAGCATCAACATTATGAATATGCGTAATACTACTATCGAGATCCAATGTAAACAAACAATTCAACATAGGTGCATGACCATAAAAGATATTACTCATATAAATCGAACAACCATTGTTTTCAGACTTAAATGAATAACCACTTTGCATCAAACACGATCCGGATACAATGTTCATGCTCAGTGCAGGCACCAAATAACAATTATTTAGGTTTATAACTAATCCCGATGGCATATGAAGAGGCAGCGTTCCGACGGAGATCACATCAACTCTTGATCCATTGCCGACCCGTATCGTGACATCATCCCTTGCTAGTTGTCGCTTGTTCTGCAGCCCCTGAACCGAGTTACATATATTAGCAACTGATCCCGTATCTAATACCCAGGTGCTACTGCGAGTACTAGTCAAGTACACATCAATAACATTTATATCAATTATACCTTTGTTTGCCTTGCCAGACTTCTGGTCCGCCAAATACTTGGGGCTTATGCCCAATGGCGATCCCTTGCAATAGTAGCACTTTTCGGTGCGGACTTAGGGCCAGCTCGGGTTTTTTCAGCGTGGCAATAGACTTGCCACCCTTCTTTCCCTTGTGCTTGCCTTTCTTGTCCTTCTTGAAACCGGTGGTCCTATTGATCATCAACACTTGATGTTCTTTCCTAATCTCCACTTCTCGTCTTAAGCATTGATGTAAGCTCGAAGAGACTTCTTCATGCTCGCATATTATAGTTCATCACGAAGCTCTTGTAGCTAGGTGGCGTAGATTGGAGAACACGATGTATGCCTAAGTCAATGGGAATCGTTATTCCCAAGGACACAAGCTTATCGGTGTACCTGCATATTTTGAGTACGTGCTCACTAACGGAGCTGTTTTCCTCCATCATGCAGCTAAAGAACTTTTCTGTAGCATTATAACTCTCTACGGCAGCATGGGTATCGAAAATCATTTTCAATTCTCCCATGGTATCAAAGGCATTGCCATTTTCGAAACGCTTTCGAAGTTCTGGCTCTAGCCCATACAGTATGCCGCAATAAACTAAGTTGTGGTCCTCCTTACGAGTTATATAGACGTTCTTTTCCTCGTCAGGGGCATCAGGAGCTGGTGGGGGGCCTAGCGGCGCATCTAGCACATATTGCTTTTGTGCAAAAGGAGGAGAATCCTCAAATTCATAGCCCTTTGTGAAGTTGCTACCATTCGCAAAGAAGTTTCTCTTTCTCCATGAACACATTGAAATTAAAAGCAGGTGGTGCCATCTACAACAGAATTTGTAAAGTATATTTAGACTAAGTTTATGATAGATTGAGTTTAACTAATCCAAATTACTAATGAACTCCCACTTAAAAACGACATCCCTCGTGTCCTTTTGGTGATTACATGAACCAAATCCACTACACCAAGTCTGATCATCACGTGAGTCGGTGTAGCTTCAAAGGCGAGCATCTATATGGGCATCATATCAACTATATGACTCATGCTTAACCTTTCGGTCCGTGTTCCGAGGCCATGTCTGTACATGCTAGGCTCGTCATGTAAGAACCTTAGTATTTGCGTGTGTAAAACTGTCTTACACCCGTTGTATGAAAGCGTAGAGTTGAGAACACCCGATCATCACGTGATGCCTCAAAACACGATCCACAAAACGGTGCATACTTAAGGAAGAACACATTTTATCTTGATATCTAAATGAGGGATCATCTTATAATGCTACCAAACGCGCCAAACTAGCAGTATAAGATGCTAACATCTAATGTGTGAAGTGAGGTGATATGGTCCATGCATTTGATCTCTATCATTTGCATCGTGGTATGATCTCTATCATTCCTTTGTGTGTAAGGCCAAGGTCTATAGAACTTACACGTTAAGTGAGTTGTAAGAGTACCTATCATACATCTACTTACAACAATACCATATCAAAACACTAGCCCAGCAACGATCTAAACTAGACGCCTCTAATTTATCAATTGTAAGTTTTACGTGACTTAGGGATTTCGGAGATAGAACCGGTCTAACCTACGAACATGAACCAACGAGGATAACTAAGTTATTAGCAACTCGTTGTAAATCAGATATTGACTATAGTAGGAGAGACAGACACCCTTCAGCCACTTATGCAAAACAAGTTGCATGTCAGTCGTGGAACCGGTCTCATGTACGATGACATGTAAGGTTGGTCTGGGCCGCTTCATCCCACTATGCCACCAGTATCCAAAGTACATAGAAGATGCAATAACATGATCATCATCGCCCACATATAAACATATGTGTACTACTCGTGCAAAGCACATACGCATAGATCAGGCTCTGATAGCACTGTTGGGTTCGCAGTATAGAAAACAAAAAAAATCCTACGGTGTGAACTACATGCCAAGATCTATCTACTAGGTACAAAGCAAACGGGTGGACATACATCCATAGAGAACTTACCCTCGAAGACAACGAGCTTTGTTAACGAGTAGGAACTCGTGGTTGATGTCAGTACACTTGCCGATCTCAAGATCGTGAGGAAGTCCAGCGCAACTCAGCAGCCATCCGCATCAACTGCACACACGCTCAAGCCACTGGACAACCTCCACCTCCTCGCCTCCAGCGATCCAGCGGAAGCAAAGACTCCTTCCATTTAAATGCCACAGAACATGTATCTCGCTAATCCGAGACCATGGGGAATAATTCTAGAGGGGAGAGAGATCCTTCACAAGGAGGTGTGTGGATGAAGGAGGGAATGGGTGGCTTTTATAGGAGGAGGGGGTGCCCCTCTCTCCATGGCCAGCATGGGGGTGACCCTCACCTCCCCATTCATGTGGTGGTAACTCCTCCATATTAAAATGCCTCTTCACATTCCCTTTTAAAGTCTCCACTTTAAATGCATTAAGTTTCTCCAAATTTAATGCTCTCTCATTTAATAAAACTCTTTTATTAAATTTATTCAGAATTTTGTAAATTACTTTAATTAACAAACATTCACATATAGCCCCTTGAATATTTCAATATCATATGTAACCACCTTCGCAATTTCACCGAAATAATTTCCGGTTTCTATTGAAACAATTCCGCTTTGCAATTCTTTCGTCTGAAACATATGTGCTCCAAAATGGTGTCCATTAACTCTTAATGTGCCACCCCACGGTTCGCGAATAATGCGTACATGATCGAGACCCTTCTCCGATCAATAATCAGCGCGGGACACGGAGATCCGTCTTGACTCCTACATATTCAACGATGACTCATGTGATCGTGAGAACCTTTAACACTTGTAACTAAATCCCTTTGTCTCGATATATTACATGTCCGAGATTCGATCATCGGTATCTCCATACCTAGTTTGATCTCAAGCATGACATGCACTCTTTTCGCTCCCTGATATAACATTCTAGTGATCACATCACTTGCTTGCAAGCTATCCTAATGTGATATCACCGAGAGGGCCCAGTATATCTATCCGTCATCCGGATTGACAAATTCCACTCTTGATCTATGAGCCTCAACATAACACCTTCAGAAAATCAACCCATCTCTATAGTCACCCTGTTACGGTGTGACGTTTGATGTTATCAAGATACTCTTCCGATGTTAGCAATTAACATGATCTCATGGTCTAAGGATAAAGATTACTTCGTATGATGTTATAGCAATATAAACACAATGATTGATCGTAATGCTATACTTCGGATGAATGTTCATCACATCATTCCACCAATGGTGTGACCTTGTTATTAACAACATCCAATGTCCATGATCAGGAAACCTTGATCATCCTGTTAATCAACAAGCTAGTCTATAAGAGAGGCATGACTAGGAACCCTTTTTGTTTATTAAACATACATGTATTGATGTTTCCTATCAATACAATTATAGCATGCAAAATAAACATCTACCATATACAAGGAATACATAATAACAACTTTATTATTGCCTCTCAGGGCATATTTCCTTCAAAGATAACTCTGTGTGGAGGAAAACTATTTATAGGAACACATGCTCTGAATTTTATAACTGATGGTATTTATAACTTGAGGTCATACTCTACAAACAGAATTAAAATGCTTGAAAATTCTGGAATTACAAACTTTAAGTGGGAGGAATATCAACTATGGATTTCTTTATTCAGAGTGACATTTGTATTATTTCTTCTTCACTCCCACTAGAGGATCAATTGTTTTCTTTCATTTACGACTTGGTCGCATATCAAGAAACATAATTAAGTGGTATAGTAATTATGGAATTCTAACTTTTAGTGGGAGGATTATGGTACTTCATTAGCACTTTTTATGGCATTTATTTATGGATACTCCCACTAGAGGTCAATTTTCCCCCTTCATGTTTGCACTTGATATTGGTTATTTCTATGTTTTACAATACAAGTCAGAAGGTCTTTGTTGTATATTATGAACTTCTCACACTGAAGTGGAAAATCAGTCCATCAAAGGATTAAAGGTTTGATAACTGATTAGTGGGGGAAGTACACTTCAGGAATATATATATATATTATTTAAAATTTATATAAAGATCATGGAATTATTCACCACTGTAATATGATGTATACTCCACATTTGAATGGAGGAATAAAACACTTGATTCCACTGTAATATTGTGTATACTCCATAGTTGAATGGAGGAATATAACACTTGGTTCTTCTTATGATTATTGTAAAAGCAATACATACTACTTTCAATAAATTGTCATATATTATAGTCACTACTTATGTTTTGTTGGCTGGAATAAAGTATTCTATTCATATTTTGGTGGTATGGATTGGAATTATTATTTCTACATAGCACACCAGCTATTATTTTATTGAATTTACTGGTGGATCAAATGGTTTTATTTTTGATCTGGAAAAGGAATCATGGTGGAAAGTAGGAATACAATATATTTTATCAAGGTTGGAATGACTAGCAGTCATACTACACCATAGTCTCATGCGAAATACTATTATACACAAGTCAAACTCCCAACACTAACATGCTTAGGAAAAGTGGGAGGAATCACCATGAACTATCATATCTATGTCATTGTTTTTTTGTGTGGAAGTAACTCTATATTTTAGAAGAACACTAAGCTCAGACGAATCACTTGAAATTGTTACTAATTTCAACTATGGGTGGAAGCATTGTGGGAAGAGATACACTCAATGAGGAAGAATAAAAGTTTGGAAACTTGTTAATTTACCAAACAACGTCAAGCCTGTAGGTAGTAAGTGAATTTATTACTGTGAAGATTAATGCAACATGCTTAGTGGAAATTGCAATTCTAGGCATGTTGTTAAATGCTTTACACAAAGGAAATATTTATACTTTATGGAAAATGTTTCTCCTATGGGAGTGTTTGCTTCTCTGGAATTTAGAGAAAGTGGCAATAAAGACAAGGTTTGCTAATTTAAGAGATCAATTCTTGTTCATCGCACAAGCTTTTCATCAATGTTGTATCAGGTCATATGGTTTGCTTAATCCTAGAAGATGATCATATACAAAGGTTAGTGTGAATTTTTGTGTGTTATTACTATATGTGCTAACAATGTTCTTATTGTCTAAAAATATCACATTGATGGAAGTGAAAGCTTGATTATCCTCTAACTTTCATATGAAAGGTATCTTCAAAGCTTCCTATGTGTTGGGAGTGGAATTACATAAATAATATTTTTAAATGTTTTCTATGGAAAGTACAAACCTGTCAAGTACTTTTGATAAAGGGAATTATACTCTGTGAGGAATTTTGTTTAAACTCCTGAGGAAGTAGGAAGAATAATTGTTTTCCAATAATTATTTTGGGACATTATTCGTGTGACCTGAAGTTAGCCATGCCACTTGAACCATTGCTATTTTGATTAGCATGGTAACTGAAACTTGCTGGAATAGTTAGCAAGGGTAAAACGAAACCTGGAAATATTGCTGGAATCATTGGAAATTCTTATGGTGTAATTTCAAAAAATCATGGATTATTCATTATATTTGACTGTCATAACTTTCAGCTACATGCTTGGATATATTGATGTTGTTTTTGTAAAGAGAATCTCCATGAAAGGTAACATATTTTTATGTTATGTTTTAATAATTGTTTTTGTAGGCCCTTATGGTTCTGAAAGGAAACAAGATTTAAAGTTTATTTCTTTATGAAAGATGAATACTTTGATGCGCTTGAAGCATCAAAGGAAGTCATATAGCAAAAGGAATTATGGTAGTGAAAGAAACATCATAACCTATTACTTTGTGATAATACGACTCCAAAGATCACAAGGTTTATATGAAACATGAATGTATCGAGAGAAGGAATTATCTTTTGACCATGTTAATAGCGTGGGAATTCACTTTGGATAAAAATATTTTCAACCAAGTGGGAGATGTAGGAATTTGTGGCTTGCAATATTTTATATGTGCACTACATTGTTATACTCCCGGAATTAAAACCTCGATGCGGAATTATTCATGGAAATAACAGGGAATAATTGATGTGGAATTATACTTAAGGAAATATACTTAAGGAAGCCTGTACAACTATACTAGAATACAGTGTATATGAATATGCTAAAATTATACCCGGGAACAGTATAGAGTGGAACGCCAGGTTGTCCGTAGGATTGGCTCTATGGATTGTTAAAGCCTGCGAGTTTGATTTTGAATTCAAACTCGGCGCACGACTCACGTGCGTGCTGGGACCTAATTGATTAACAGTATTAGGCTCGGTAACTGACTGTTAATGATTGTGATTGGTTTAACAAGTCATGAGTTCTAACTGGAAACGGATAGAAATATCTGGAACTTGGAGTCTATATAAAGGTCCCACCCTCTAGCCTCAATATACATTGTGAGCGGCACCACCGATAAGGCAGAGGTATAGAGGGTAGGCCAATTAGCTCCAAACCCTAGATTTCTTTCAGAGGGCGTGCCACGATTTGCACACGCATCGGCACCGGCTCAGGGACCTGAGCGGCAGCCATGGGAGGATCTCGAAGACCACGTCTGCCGATGGTGGCAGGATTGGCGTGCTGGCCCCGGCGGCGGAGCGACGACCAAGGCGGCGACCACGCTTTGGTGCCATGGCGGCGCTTGAGGGAGAGAGGCCTTCACGATCGACTGGCTCGATCCGAAATTTGTGAAGTAACTTACGACGATCAAATCATCCAAAATGACTGGAGCCGTATTTAGATGGAACTCGTATTGGATACAACAGCTTAATTAGATTGTTCGGTTGCCAATCTGATTATGATGGCTCAGCTCTTTTTTTTTTTTTTTTTTTGGAAAAGCACACCTCATTTATTACCTCGTACGTACGCGTTTAAAAAAGAGCACCTATGTCCACTATCTGAAATTATATGGAAAAACCATTGTCATCTGTCGGGTCAGAATATATATGCAGCGTGACCACTCTCAATAACTGAGCAATCATGAACGCCACATTTTTTTATAACAAGAGCAAAAGCTTTGCTCATTTCCTTAATTAAGAAAGAGTTTTAAGAGTATTACACACACCACAAGGATCAAATAGGTGCATCATAACGAAGTTTGCATCTGAATATAAAATGCACTCGCCTTAGACTTACTTGCCTATATCTTTAGAATCTCGTGGGGTGCAAAGTGGACAAGGTGTGTGTGACGACACATGATATAACAAAAGATATAGACGAGAAATAGATAATCATGGATAGCAAGAAATATCAAATAAGCACCCTAACTAGTACACCCATGCTTATCATCAAGAAAATAACACATTCACCATCAACCGGCTCGATATGAGATTGGTGAAGTAACGTACAGCGGTCGGATCAACCAAAACAGATATGGAACCGTATCTGGATATGGAACTTGTATTGTATACGACAAATTTGTTGGATTGTTCGGCTGCCGCCTTCCAATTATGTTCGCTCAACTTATTGATTTTTTTTCTCGGGGAAATCACAACTACTCTCTCCGTTCCAGAATATAAGATGTTTTAACGTGTATCTAGATCCCTTTTAAGTGTAGGTTTACTCTCAACCTACACACTAAAAGACGTCTAGATACACTCATTTCACAAGGCTAAAACATATTATATTTTAGAACGGAGGGAGTAGTTAATTACCACGCATTGTGCATAGTATACCACTTTCTGCAATTATCTAGAAAAAACACACTCAAGTCAGAATATATGCAGCGTGACCACTCTCATAACGGAGCATGTGGACAAACACATATTACCCCCTCTGTTCCAATTTAAACAGCGCACGCATTTTTCGAAGTCTAGGTTTGACCATCGGTTGGACCAACCAAACATGGATTGTATGTTATGCATATCATCCCACCGAATTTATATTTGAACGAAGTTTTAGCGATACTTTTACCAAAAGAAAGGAAGTTTTAGCGATACAAATTTTACAACAATTAACAAAGCGTATAGTTGATCAAATTAAATCAAGATGCCACATGCATTGGGACGAGGGAAGTATCAAAAGAAAAAAGAGGGAAATCATTGTTCCATAACCATAAGGGATAAACTAAACTCCAAAACTCATGTACATCCACAAATCTCTGGAGGAGTTCGTGAAATCATTTCCATAAGCGGTACCTACAGCTTTTTGGCTTAGGTGGCGACACGTCTAGCACGGAAAGGACTATGGTCAAAAGTGCTAGACTCATTGTTCTCCAATAAAAAAAAGGGTTGGACCTGTGGAGACACCTTTAACAATCAAATTGCAGGTCATGACTGTTAGAAATAATGTGTAGGGGAATTGCACGGTACCTCAAAGGGTCCGGCCTATCTCATTATATATGGGGGTAGTGTTACAATACAGGTACAAGTACATGTTAGTAGAGTCCTATACAAACACGTCTATCACCCTCCCTCAATCTCAACAGGGGTACAAATGTTGAGATTGTGTCTACAGAACTGAAACAATGGTAATGGGAGAGGTTTAGTAAATATGTCTGTCAACTGATCCTTGGATGATATGAACCGAATCTGCAACATCTTATGCGCAACTCTTTCTCGAACAAAGTGAAAATCCACCTCAATATGTTTAGTCCGTGCATGAAATACTGGGTTCGAAGAAAGAAACGTTGCACCAATATTGTCACACCATAGCACCGGTGGACAACGCTGAGGAACACCAAGTTCAGCTAGCAAGGCTTGTACCCATATCTATTCTGCAGTGGCATTAGCAATCGCCTTATACTCAGATTCAGTACTAGAACGAGACACTGTAGCTTGCTTTCTAGCACTCCAAGAAATCAAATTACCATCGTAGAAGATGGCATATCCCCCGGTTGATCACCGATCATCAGAATTACCAGCCCAATCCACATCAGAGAAAGCGGATAAAATATCAGGAGGTGACGTAGGCCGTCTCAAGTGCAGACCATATGTCAATGTACCATGAACATATCGCAGAATACGCTTCACTGCTGCCTAGTGAGTACAACGAGGAGCAGAGAGAAACTGACACACCTTATTCACCGCAAAGGCAAGATCAGGTCGGGTCATAGTAAGATACTGTAAGCCACCAACAATACTGCGATAACGAGTAGACTCATCTGCTGAAAATAAAGTGCCATCACTAGAATTCAGCTTATCAGTAGAAGCCATAGGAGTAGTTCAACAGACCAGCACGCCGGAGGAGCTCAGAAGCATATTTCTGCTGACTAAGATGAAGACAACCAGGGGAACGCTTCGCCTCAATGCCAATGAAAAAATGGAGCTCACCAAGATCTTTGAGAGCAAACGAGGATCCCAGCTGGACAAGGAGGCGATCACTAGCAGTAGAGGAGGAACTCACCACAATAATATCATCAACATAGACAAGCAAGGATATAGTGATCTCAGGCCTCTGAAGAATAAAGAGGGAAGTGTCAGCAGTAGATGCAACAAACCCAAGACCAGAAAGAACAACACTCAACCGAGCATGCCAAGCATGAGGAGCCTGTTTCAGTCCATAGAGAGCCTTATCAAGTCGACAAATATAACCAGGACATGATGAATCCTCAAAACCAGGAGGCTGACGCATGTATACCTCCTCCTCAAGAACGCCATGCAAGAAAGCATTTTGAATATCTAGCCGCCGAAGATACCACCCACGTGTAAGAGCCATAGACAACAGTAACCGAATAGTAGTGGGCTTGACAACATGGCTGACGGTATCCTCATAGTCAAGTCCATATCTCTGTTTAAACCCCTTTGCAACCAAGCGTGCTTTGTATCTCTCAATAGTACCATCAGATTTCTGCTTGATCTTGAAGACCCACTTGCAGTCAATGATATTAATTCCATGGCGAGGAGGAACGAGTCGCCAAGTATTGTTGGCTTGTAGAGCATAATATTCAGTCTCCATAGCAGCACGCCAGTGAGCACAAATCATAGCATCATGATGATTGCGGGGCTCATTATGAACAAGATCAACAACCCGAGACGCATTCGAAGCAACGGTACCATCTGTCCGCTTCTTAGGCTGACGAACACCACACATAAGTTTGGTGGTCATACCAGGAGGAGACGGCGTCGCAGACGGCGTGACAACCGACAAGGCGGGCGACGTGGAGGAGGTTGCTGTACCGGGTGAGCACTCGGGCGTAGACGGGCCGGCAGACGGAGGCCCAGCTGGAGGCGAGCCGGGCAGCGGAGGGCCGGCCTCGGGTGCATGGCCAGCGCCATGCATGTGATCGACGTGATCGCCGTGATCAACGTGATCACGGGCGACGTCGACTGGATCTGCATCATCCAATAGCTCGAGACGAGCTCCTCTTCCAACACCTGCACCATCTAGCCCTGCACACAAGTAACCAGTAAACTCGTCGGGGCGTAGAGGCTGACCAATAGAGGCCAGAACATTTGCCATGGACTTGATCTCATTGAAGAACACGGAGGCAGTCTTGTCTAGCTTCTTGGCCTTGTTGAGCTCGCCACGGATCTGCATCGCACGCGCCGTAGATTGCGAGGCGAAGCTTGCGGCTAGGGTTTCCCACGCCTCATGGGACGTGGCCACCATCGTCATCATCCCAAGCACACTCTCGTGGAGGGAGCACACGATGGCGGAGAGGATGGCCTGGTCCTGTTGGTGCGAGGCCGCATACTGCGGGTTGGGGATGGTCGCCGGTGCACCAGTGGTTCCAGCCGCAGGGTTAGGGATCATCGCAAACGGACACCGGAGGGTGCCATCGACGAACCCAAAGAGTAGATTGCTCCTGAGTATCAGAACAACCTGGGTCCTCCAGTAGATGAAGTTGTTGGGGTTGAGGCGGACGGTGATCTGCCCCATCAGATTGATGGCCGACGATGGGATGACCGAGGTCGCGACGGTGGCGCCGGCCATCGTGGAGCCGAAGAGGCCCGGGAAGGCGGCGCTGACGGAGCCCGAGGAGAGAGCCAAGGTAGTAGTCGAGGTAGAGTTCGACATCGGCGTGAGGTCGGGCGGTAGGCGGAAGCGAGATCGCGGCGGCGCCGAGATGAGAGTCGACGGTGGCGGCGATTTTAGGGTTTAGGCCGGTTTCGGCTCTGATACCATGTGAGAAATAATGTGTAGGGGTATTGCACGGTACCTCAAAGGGTCCGACCTATCTCATTATATATGGGGGTAGTGTTACAATACAGGTACAAGTACATGTTAGTAGAGTCCTATACAGATACGTCGATCAATGACCAGGGTAGAGACAAGATAAAATATACAACATGGATAGCTAGAAATATCAAATAAGCACACTAACTACTACACCGTGGTTATCATCAAGCAAATAACACATTTTCGACACATATAGACCAAAGAATTAAGGTCACACACAACTAACATAAAGTGCACACAAGCCATAATAATAAACTGATTGTTTTCTCATAGGTCATAAGAACCTAGTGAAGAACAAAGAGCTTGTGAGCTAGACATTAAACCCAAGAAAACCTAAAGGACTACTTCCCCATTTTGGCATCGAAACACCAAAAAGGGAAAACGGTGATGCTACGCATAACCACATAAGATCACTCATTGCCTTCCTCAATCTCATCACCGAGGAGGAGGCGGTGACATCAATAGGAGGCACATGAAAATCCCCATGTGTGAGACTCTCCACACCTAATCTACAATCCAAGTGCGAGCTGCAAAGGCCGATTCTGCCAACAATAATGCCGGTGGGAACCTTTTCCAATTTCCCCGAACGAGGATCATATACTTGTAAGACCGATTCGTGGCCATGGCGGCAGTAGAAGAGCAGCTTTTCGCTAGGACGCATCACCCTCAAAGGCATAAGATCGACGAAATGTCCCACCTTGATTGCGTACACCTTGACCCAATCTTCTTTATTAAGGTCGGTCAAGAGCCATAGGTTAACCATGTTCCGCTTTGCATGAGCGATGCACGGGGCGCCGTTGAGCTCGGCCAAGACAATTTTCTCCCAGGGGCTCGGACTAATTGATGATGGTCCGAGGATCGCTGTCCACTCCTCGCTTTCAAGATCGAAGCCGAGTATGTGGTCCTGACATATGGATAGAAAGTGCAAGACACCGTTTATCTCGACTCCGTCGTCGTTGGAGTCGCGGAGCATATACGAGGGCGGCGGTGTCTGCCTCCACTCGGAGCCACCGTTGTCTCCCAGCGTTTGGACCTGGCATGTTAGGTGGCCATGGAGGGAGATATAGACGACCTTGAGCGCGCCGGACTGGGCGGCACGACCGAAGCCGAACCATGCGGTGAGTCCGTAAACAGGGCCGGCTACCCAGTGCAGTGTTTGGCAGCTCGCTATCGTCTCCCCGGTCGCTAGATCCATGACGCGGACAGCGGGGCCGTAGGTGAGGAGGACGAGGCTGTCCAGGCTCGCACGGAACTTCCAGAAACCGTCTAGGGCGACGAACCGCACAACGTCGCCTTCTACGTCCATGATCTGAAGGGTCGACGTCCATGAACCGGAGTTGGTCGCGGCGACGAGGAGCGGCTGGGCACGGGACCTGTGCGCGGCGACGAAGGCCGGGTTGGAGATGAGAACGCGCCACGACCTGCACACGCACCTGGACCGGCTTAGGGATTTGAGTGGCAGCCATGAGAGGATCTCGAAGAATACATCCACCGGTAGCGTCGGGAGTGGCGTGCTGGCCCCGGCGGCAGAGCGACGACCAAGGCGGCCACGCTTTGATGGTGCCATGGCGGCGCTCGCAAGGAGAGCGAGAGGCCTTCAGGATCGATCGGCTCGATCCGAGATTGGTGAAGTAACGTACTACGAATCTACGATCGGATCGGCCAAAATGGATGGAGCCGTATTTAGATGGAACTCGACAATTCGTATTGTATTCGGCTGCCACTTTCCAATTGTGATCGCACGCTTCTTTTTTTTTTAGGAAAAACACAGCTCCTTTTTTTGCGTAGAAAAACACAGCTCCTTTGTTTCTTTTTGAAGGAGGGAAAGCACAGCTCCTTAATATACCACTACCACCTACGCGTATACTACATTAATATACTATCTGCAATCATCCTAGGTCAGAATACATGCGGCTCTCTCATAACGAAGCATGTTACAGACAGACATATATAGATTTAGGATCGCAAACATGTCACATTAATTCTACTCTTAGTTTCAGTCATCAACAAGTCATATTATTAACAGAAAAGGAGCTAAATCACCATTACATAACCATAGGCGATATGCTCCATATGATTTATTTTTTTTACAGAAAAAGTCTAAAGGAGATGTTTGGACGATAGGAGATCTACTACGGGATACTGTGTATATTCAACCCTTACAAGAACATCCTTATAAGAAAAAGAAAAAAAATACGAAGTTTGTACCATCTTCCTTCTGCATCCCTCAACGCAGCGCCGTGAGCAATGCTAGTTGCCATCCCTGGTTCTCCAGTGTAGCAAAGCTCGTGTTGTAGAAATCTTGAGAAAGCTTTGACACTTGTAGAAGCAGCAACTGTAAAGTCGTCTACGTAAAATAAAAGATGCCGGTGACGATGATCTTGAGAGATCGTCGTCCCGGGAAATCTAGTACCAAGAAGGGTCGGGAGACAATCCTAGATCCAGCCAGACCGAGATGGGGGACACCAAACTCGCAAGTTTCCGACAAAGCCATACTTGGCTGAGCTTCATAAGGCGGAGGCGGAACTCATGTACAAAGCTAGAAAAATGTTCCAATGGGGTCACTATATGTTCTCTCCATTTCACTGGTGTCATGCTCTATAAATGCACACTAGTTACTACTAATTAGTGAAGGATTTCTTAACTTTCATTCGGGTCAGATGACCCTATTGCTCCTAAGGCAGCTATGTCCCTGACAGAACTTGAGGACACCAATACACCGCCACATCACTCCCTCCACATAAGGCTGCCGCCCCAGACATACACTTATCATGTCATGCCTAATGCACGAAGATCGACTCCAAGCTCCATCCCGTCAACGCATCTTCGAGGAAGAACATCGATTTGGGGCAGGTTGAAGGATCTTTATTCTCATCGTCGTCGATGCCCTACACCGGAAACGAAGAACTCGAAGAACTTACGAGGACCGATCATCCGATCCACGGTTCCTCAACCCTCAAGCCACCGTAGAGGATGGCAGAGGGCAGGGGAACCATTGGCAGCGGCGCCGACGGTCTAGAATATATGGGATCGCCTCTCTCTGAGAGCCATAGAAAAAAGCTATGTGACACGATTTATATAATTGGAGTTATATATGCTCCATATGATAACTCCCACTGCAAGGAGCTCATGAAATGAAATCATTTCATAAGCGATACTTACAGTTGTTTGGTTTGGGTGGCGGCTGGTCTAGCACGAAGAGGACTATGGTCAATAGGGCTGGACTAATTGTTTTCAAAAACAAAAAGGGCTAGACTCCCGGTAAGTTTCTGCTGCTATGGAGACACCTTAAGCTTTACCAAATTGGAATCGTAGGCCATGATCTTCACCTTCCAATATTCTATGATTGTTCTCGTTCCTGTACACCACGTTTCATATTTGTTTTGAAACAAGAGCAAAATCATTGCTCATTTCATTAATTAAGGAAAAGTTTTAAGTGTATTATACATTTTTTTGATAAAGGAAATATATTAATATTAAGAAGATAACACATACACCCAATGTCTACAACAACGAAATATCTAGAACTAGTCTAGACATCTAGGATGCACACAGCCAAAAAGGAAAAAACATAAAAGAAATAGAAAAAAGGACCCCGCTCGAGCAATCAGTGGTTCGCAACAACATGAAAAAACCACCACCACTGACGACACCTAGGCTGTGTGTAAGGATTATCCAAGGCGACGTCTCCAAGAAGGTAACATTGCACAAACATCATCGTCGCACTGTCTAGCCACAAAAGTCAGACCATGGATTTTCACCCCGAAGAGGTCCGCACAATGCGTTCAATAAGGAATCGACTATAGAGTTGCTATTGTCAGGTACAGGCAATAAAGACCATGCCTAGGGTTTTCACTGCGGAGACTGAGACCACCAAGAACGAAGTCATCTTGTGTCGCCGCTCCCACTTGTCGAGCTGTTGTAAATTGCCGATCGTCTGGCTCATAGTCATCACATGCCAGGTTCCGCAAACCATCTTCACAAAATGAATACTCCCTAGGACACCCACCGACAGGAGTCAATCTCGACTCAACATGACCATGCGAGATTATACCTCTAGATTCTCACCGATCTTCAAACACGACAACTTTGAATCCCCACGTTAACACCTTGGAATCAAGGCTATGGTTACCGATGTCGATGTTCCAAAGTGGCGACAATCTACGGTTGACTTCACCAAACGCCCGAGCACGCAGATTTCTACGACATCGGTGATGCATCTGCATAGAGACGCGCATCATGGTCGAAAATCATGAGGCAGGGTCCTTGGGTGCATGAGCAATCTGGGACCTTGTGATAGCGCCTCTAAGCCCGATAGAGCCACCTTAGCATGCCAAAAGGGCCGAATAGGTACAAAATATAGAGATGACTCCCCCTTAGCATGTGCATCATAAGAAAGTTTGCATCTGAATATAAAATGCACTCACCTAATAAGAGTTAAAAGAGTCCTCATATATCTTCAGAATCTTCACGGGTCGGTGAATGACCTACGTCGAGGTGGTTTCTATTGCTAGAGACGACATTCTCCAACGATTGACGATTGACGGCTTACGCATCGCGTGGACAAGCTATCCCAACTGAACCTGATTAGTTTCTTTCTTTTGGGGTTGAGGTTGTGGTGGTTTTGACATGTTTACACCTTAATATAAACGTGTCTTTCTGTAATTATCTTCAGAATCTTATGATGTGCAAAGTGCACAAGGTGTGTGACAACACATGATGCAACAAAAGATAGATATGAGATAATTAGATAATCTTGGATATCAATAAATATCAAATAAGCATACCAACTACTATATTGTTATTATGATCAAGCAAATACCACAACCTCGACATAAATAGACCAAAGTACGTATTTAAGGTCACACACAACTAACATAAAATGCATACAAACCATAATATAAAACGACAGTTTTCCACATTTTCCTAAGAATCCAATGAAGGACAATATTAAACAACTTCCCCCTTTGGCATCAACACACCAAAAAGAGAACACAGTGATGCTATGCATAACACCATAAGATCACGCATGGCCTTCCTCAATCTCGTCTTCCTCCACATCGTCATCATCGGAGGAGGCGGCGGAGGTGGTGAGATCGATATGGGGCTTACGAAAATCCACATGTGTGAGACTCCTCATGTGATCCTCTATGATCCAAGTGCGAGTTGCAGAGGCCGATTCTACCAACGATGTTAGTGGGCGCCTTTTCCAATTTCCCTGAACAAGGATCATACACTTGTAAAATCGATTCGTAGCCACGGCGGCAGTAGAAGAGCAGCTTTCCACCAGGACGCATCACTCTCAAAGGCACAAGATCGACGACATGACCCATCTTGATCGTGTACGCATTGATCCAAACGTCCTTATTAAGGTCAGTCAAGAGCCATATGTTAACCGTGTTTCTCCTTGCATGAGCGATGCACAAGGCGCGCCGTTGAGCTCCGCCAAGCCAATTTTCTCCCATGGACTCGGAATAATTGCCAATGGTCCTCGGATCGCAGTCCACTCCTCGCTCTCGAGATCGAAGCCAAGTATGTGGTTCTGACGTATAGACAGAAAGTGCAGAGCACCGTCAACCTCAACTCCCTCATTGGTGTCACAAAGCATGTACGAGGGCGACGACGACTGCCTCCATTCGGAGCCGCCGTTGTCTCCTAACGTGAGGACATGGCATGTCATATGGTCACGGAAGAAGATACATAGGACCTTGAGCTCGCCGGACCGGGCGGCGCGACCGAAGCCGAACCAAGCGATGCAACTGGAGGCAGGCTCCCCTAACCAGTCTGGTGTGTGGCAGCACGCGAGCGTCTCCCCGATCGCTAGATCGATGACGCAGGCGGCGGGGCCGTAGGTGAGGAGGACAAGGTTGTCCAGGCTCGCGCAGAACTTCCAGAAACCGCCTAGGGCGATGAACCGTGCGACGTCGCCTTCCGTGTCCATGATCTGAAGGGTCGACGTCCATGGTCCGGAGTCGGTCGCAGCGACGAGGAGCGGCTGGGCGCGGGACCTGTGCGCGGCGACGAAGGCGGGGTTGGAGATGAGGGCGCGCCACGACGTGCACACGCACCGGCACCGGCTCAGGGACCTGAGCGGCAGCCATGAGGGGACCTCAAAGAAGACGTCCGAGGATGGTGTCGGGAGAGGCGTGCTGGCCCCGGCGGCGGAGCCACGACCAAGGCGGCCTCGCTTGGGTGCCATGGCAGCGCTGGCTGGTCCGAGAGCGAGAGGCCTTCACGATCGACCTGCGCCCGATATGAGATTGGTGACGCACTGCGGCGGGATCATCTATCGGATCAGCCAAAACGGATGGAACCGTACCTATAGATAGAAATAGAACTCGTATTGTATTGTACTAGCACAGTATTTCTTTGGTTGGAATTTGGATGCAAACTGGATTGTTCGGCTTTGGCCTTACGATTCTGATTACATCCACAGCTCATTAGTTACCACCTACTACAAGTCAGAAATATAAGTAGCTTGGCCTAGGTGTACTCCATCCGACCTAAATGAGTTGACTTAGATTTGTCTAGATCAGGATATATCTAGACTTATTTTAGTGCTATATACATCCGAATCTCGATAAAACCAAGTCAACTAATTTGGTCGGAGGGAGTAGCATTTTTTTGCAAATATAAAACGATATTTAAGAAAAAATCCTAGATGTCATTTTTGCACGGTGATGTATTTTATAAATAAAAGCATCTCCAGCATCCTCCAAAGTTTGGCCGGCAAGCGCGCCGGCAGTTTTGGGAAATCACCCACACTGGCGCGCCTTTCAACGTTCACGCCTAACGATAACGCTATGTAAAAAACGCTCAAATTTAAAATAGATCACACACAATTGGAGCATGTATATTACAACAAATGCAAATAAAATCAAGTTATTACTACAACAAATTAAATATTTAAAGTGAACTAGTTCACACAATGTATAAATAAAAATTCAAAATAGATCTAACAACAGGGTCCGTTGGCTGGGGTTTTTGAGTTGCATTTTCTGTGAGCACCCATAAATGCTCAACGAGATCTTCTAATAGGTGATCGTGCACCTAGCTGCCGCGGATTTATTGATGCATGGTGAGGAAAGCACTAAAATCAACCGGCACCTCATGATCGACCTCAGCAGGTGGGCCAATGTCCTCAAAGGGCAACATATCAACCACTGGAACATCCTGCCCACTCTCGATGAATATTATGCATGATCACGCAAGCATTCATCACCTCCCACATCTGTGATGTCGACCAGGTTAGAGCAGGGTACTGAGCCGCCACATCAAGGAGCTCGTAGGCTGGCATGTCGGCGAATGAGGTCACCGATGATTCGATGATCATAATACGCTCTGATTAATTGGCTTCTGCGTCAACCTCCTCTTACAGCAATTGCACCATCATGGCATCATCGCTATCCATGATCTAGCATGAATCGGTAGCTGATTCAAACAACTGAACACCCTATCATTTTTCTAGTGGTCAAGTTCGAAGGACATTTTACCTAGTCAAAAGGCTGAGCACCTCCTTTGTGCGGTGAGCTTGATGTGGTTCACAGCCGAGGGGTGTGCCTTCTAGCCTTGACGTAGCCCTAGAGACAGCAATGCCGATGCATGGACACAGACGATGTGAACGACCTCTTCTAAGAGCAGGGACATGCCATCGTCGGCCGTTGACAGATGATGCGCTAGGTCGCACCGTTGGCGGAACTCAATCAACGGATAGAGCGTTGTTGGATTCGCAGCATAGAAACAAAAAAAAATTCCTACGATATGAACAACTAAGCACCAAGATCTATCTACTAGATACAAGCAACGGGTGGATATAAATCTATAGAAACCTTAACCTCGAAGACCAAAAAGCTTTGTTAATGAATTCTGATTTCGTGGATGACGTAGTTGTACACTTGCCGATCTCAAGATCAAGTTGAAGTCCAGCGTCGTAAAGTAGCAGCGCATCCGTGATCGCACACACATTCAGTACGCCGACAACCTTCGAGTCCTCGCTCCAGCAAAGCAGCGGAAGCAGTAGATATTTTCAGAAAACCACCGAGAACATGTACTTCGCTAATCCGAAGCAATGGGGAATTTACTAGAGGGGGAGAGAGATCCTTCACGAGGAGGTGTCTGTGTGAGAGGAGAGGAGGGCTCATTTTATAGGGGGGCAGCCCCATACCATGGCCGGTGGCCAAGGTGGGTGCCCCCACATCTTCCTCATTCATGTGGGTGGATGTTCCACTCACATAAATCCATCTCCACTCCTAAGTCCACTCACATCCATTAATTTCCCACCAAAATTAATGTCATTTCTCATTTCATAAAACTATTTTATTTATTTTATTCAAAATTTTGTTAATTAATTTAATTAATAAACATCTACATAAAACCCCTTACAATAGTTCGATATCACATATGAAACCATTTTCAACAATTTGACCCGAAACAATTCCGGTATCCATCAAAATAATCCCAGCGCTTTCAAATCCTTTATTTGGTATTATATCTGCTCCATTTGGTGTCGGTATACCTTAAGTGTGTCACCCTACGGTTCGTGAATACTGCATAATGGTCGAGACCCCTCTCCGATCAATAATCAGCAGCAGGACCTGGAGATCCGTACTGACTGATGGCTCAATGCACGGCGCCCAAAAAAATGCTTGTTGGTGGTGTTGATGTAGAGCTCATTGGGAACCCCAAGAGGAAGGTATGATGAGCACAGCAACAAGTTTCCCTCAGTTATAAAACCAAGATTTAATCGAACCAGTAGGAGCAAGGAAACACCCCAAAGGTGTTACTAGCTGAGCTTTGGCAGAGCGCACTACCGGTGCTAGTAGCAACGTGGAGACCTGCACAACACAACCTCAGAACTTTGTCCCCAACTTGCGATGAGGTTGTCAATCTCACCGTGTTTTGCGGAAAACAAAGGATTAAACGTATTGAATGGAAAGAAATAAAAGTTTGCAGAAAGTAAACACAAAGCATTAAAAGATTGTAGATTGTATGTAAAAGACAAGGACCGGGATCCATAGTTCACTAGAGGTGGCTCTCCTTAGATAGATAACATGTTGGGTGAACAAATTACAGCGGGGCAATTGACAAACACCGAGAAAGCAATACATGCATATACTAATCATCTTGACTCCTTTAAGACTTGATTGGGCATTACAACATTATACATAGACCGCTATCCAACTGCATCTATGACTAATAATCCACCTTCAGGTTATCATCCGAACCCCCTCCAGTATTAAGTTGCAAGCAACAAATTATTACTTTACGAACTACGTGTAAAGTAAACAATACGATTGTTCTATAAACAAAGGATTGTTGTTTTCTCCCTAGTAGCAACAGCACATCTAGTACCTTAGAGATTCACACTTCCTGATTACCAGAGGCATGAACCCACTATCGAGCATAAATACTAACTCTTGGAGTTCCTAGCATCTACTTGGCCAAGATAGCTACTAACAACAGAAAGCATGCAAGATCACAAATAACAAAGACATGATAGAATCAATAATCAATCTGAAATAGCATCTCAATATCCATCGGATCCCCATAAACACAACATGCAGAATTACAAATAGATGATCTTGATCATGAACGGAGCTCACAAGATCTAGACATGAAAGCACAAAGGAGGAGAACCATCCATCTAGCTACTACATGGATCCATAGTCCAAGAATGAACTATTGACGCATCACACCGGAGGCTTGCATGGTGATGAAGAAGGCCTGTGGTGAATTCTCCTCCGTGGTGCCGGAAGAGCTTCAGATCCCTCCCGATCTAGGGATGGATATGACGGCTACTGACTCTTTTCGTGGATTTTGATCGGGCTTTAGGGTTTTCGGCCCCGAGGGCAATATATAGGCGGAAGGAGGAGAGGGTGCTGGGGCAGCCACACCACCCTTGGCGCGGCCTGGCACCACGCCGGTGGTGTGGTGGCTCCCTGGCCCTTCTCCGTCTCGTATTCTGGCACTTGATCATTTTCGGAAAAATAGGCACTTTGGATTTTGTCCCGTTCAATTCCGAGAATATTCATTTTCTGACTTTCTTGGAACCAAAAACAGCAGAAAACAGGCAGCTGGCACCGTGGCTCTTGTTAATAGGTTAGTCCAAGAAATCATATGAAAAGTACTCCAAAGTGTAGGCAAAACACAAGAAAGTGGATAAAACCAAGCATGGAACATCAAAAATTATAGATACATTTACAATGTATCACTGACTACCACATATTCAACGATGACTCTATGATCGTGAGAACATTTGACGTTGTAACTAAATCCCTTTGTCTCGCGATATATTACATGTACAAGATTCGATCGTCGATATCCCTGTATCTAGTTTGATCTCGTTATCGACAAGTACTCTTTTCTCGTTCTCGTGATATAACAATCTTTGTGTTTGTATCACTTGCTTGCAAGCTATGTCAATGTGATATCACCGAGAGGTATCTAAGTATATCTCTCGGGATGGAAAAATCCCACTATTTATACATGAGTCTCAACATAACATTTTCAGAGTACCCAAACCCACCTTTATACTCATCCTGTTATGGTGTGATATTTGATGTTATCAAAATACTCTTCCGACGTTAGAAATTAACATGATCTCATGGTCTAAGTATTAGGGTTACTTCGTATGTGTAAAAACCCAGACTCTCTGTGCCCGGGCTGTCACTCATAGCGGCTTAATAGGATCTCTAGACTAGCCTCACAAACCAACACTAGTCTTTTCTGCGCACTTTGTTCGCACTCATGGGCACCCAGTACCAACTTCCCGGTCGGTCACCCATCCTCAAATTGCTCCAGGCCAAGCACGCTTAACCTCGGAGTTCTTTTCAAATGAGATTCCGGAAAAGAAGTTGCAACTTGTTTATATGGGTATCCTATTAATCCTATTAAGCTATGCGCCAGGGTCTCACATACACCCACCCTTAGAAGATCAACGTCCTCATCGATCAACTACAAGCCAGGAATATCCCCTCTTGGAGGTATACGTTTATGCGTCCAGTGCCGGCACATGTGCCATGCCGTGTCCACTCTAGACCACATGCACCATGCTTCATATGTCCGCCACTGACCTGCACACACCCATGTTACCACGAGGATCGGCTCTAATACCACTTTTAACACCCCGAACTCTCTGTGCCCGGGCTGTCACTCCTGGCGGCTTAATATGATCTCTAGTCTAGCCCCCACAGACCAACACTAGTCTTTTCTGTGCACTTTATCCTCACTCATGCACACCCGGTACCCACTTCCTGGTCGGTCACCCATCCTCAAATTGTTGCTCCAGGCCAAGCATACTTAACCTCAGAGTTCTTTTCAGATGAGCTTCCGCAAAAGAAGTTGCAACTTGTTAATATGGATATTCTATTAATCTTATTAAGCCATGCACCAGGGTCCCACAATATGATATTATAGCAATGTAAACATAATGGTTTTGATCTTATTACTATAATTTTGGTGAATGTTCATCACATTATTCCACCAATATAGTGATCTCATTAACAACATCCAATGTCATGATCAGGAAACCTTGATCATCTTGTTAATTAACGAGCTAGTTTATATGAGAGACACAACTAGAAACTATATATTTGTTTATTAAACACACATGTATTAATGTTTTCAATTAACACAATTATAGCATGGGAAATAAATATTTATCATAAACATAAAATAAGATAATAACCACTTTATTACTGTCTCTCGGACATATTCCCTTCAAGCGTGGCGAGAACCAGGTGGGTGACTACTAAGGGATAAGCGACGCACTAGGTGGGTGAACTGCCTCTATCGGTATCCTCACGTACAAGTGAGATCGATGTAGGCAACATGCTAGTCTCGTTCCGGTGCCTTGGAGACGAAGGGAGCGTATATGGAGATACTCCCTTCGTCCGCAAATAAGTGTACATCTAGGAAATAGTAGTCAAATTAGTTCTCTTTTTTTTATAAGCCTTCACCAATATAAATAAAAGAGGAGAATGAGGATTGGTGGATGATGTGGACGAGAAGAATAAAGATTGGAGGATAAAGTGAGGGTGTGATTACGAGGAGCTAATTGCATTTATTAACTGTCTTGATAATGTAGATGTATCTTTTGGGGACAAATCTTGAGTGCTAGATGTACACTTATTTGCGGACGAAGGGAGTAATCTAGACTAATAACATAAACACAGTACAATCGTAGACGCTCATAACACGTACATACACCCACCCTATGAACGCACACACGCACACCCTACCTCTATGAACACCTCCGATAGACTGAGCCGGCAGAGCGGATTTTGAGATTGACGAAGTCATCACGGGCGTCTCGCTGTCGATGGAAACGTCGTCTCCCACTGAAAGAATATTCTGCCTTTTATGCAACACACAGTATCAAACCTGAGGTTTGAACTCTGGTGGGCTAGGGGTACAACCACCCTCCTAGCCACCCAACCACAGGCTGGTTTGTAATCTAGACTAATAACAATATGCATGTTACTAGTCTAAGTTATTTTGTACTATGACTAGCCTTGTACAAAATTCAGTTGATAATCTTTTAATCTAAAGAGCTCTGTAGTTGGCAAGTCGATTCGCCCTATGACCCTTCGTCTCGCCGGTCTGCGTGCTGGCCCCCGCCGCCTACCGCCATGGACTTCTCGGAACAGGACGTCGACGTCTCCGGGGAGGATCACGACGCCGGTGACGGAGCCAGAGCTGAGGGGGGTCCTCGGGCTCCTCCTCCCCGTGCTCCTCCTCTTCGTCCTCCGCTGCCACGTCCTCGTCCTCCTCCAGCGGCCGCAGCAGCAGCGGCGTTGCCGACGGCGGGGATAACGACGAGGGCGACGGCGGGGTGCACGACTCGTTCGGGCATGGTGACGAGGATGAGGATGCGAGAGATTTGTTCGGCCCCGACAACAAGCAGTACGTCAAGACCCCCGCCCGTAGCAGATTTCCAATTCCAGGTCCGCCCCTCGTTACCAGTACTGATCGCTAAATTCGTTCACTTGGGAAAATTGTCACCTCAGTGTTCGGTAAGCAGAATTGCTTAGCCGATTGTTACGTAACCCTACTCAACTTTTTTGACTGGCTGGTTTTTGTTGTGAGTGATTGCTCCTGGGGCTAACTCGAGCATAATGTGGGTTTTGTTTTTTAGCTTCGGTACACGATGAACACTTACTTGCTGCAGACTTATGTTTGAATCATCGTTCCAACTTTTAGCAGCGTATGTCAGGCTAAGTCGAGCATAATGTTGAAGAGAGGACTGAATCTATGCTAGCATCTTCTGGTTGTTGCTTGCTTTTGTAGATTTAGGGAGACTTTTGAGATACAAAAGCATCAAGCGAAACTGTTGAAGTGAGACATGAACGAACCATCAATCAAACCATATAGTTAGAAGGATTTTTGGCCCAGTTGGATTGTTGTTAGTCGGAAAGATACTTCCGACCATCTTCATCTCCTATGTTGGTTAAAACTAGACAGGCATTAATGAGCAACTATCTATGGATGAATATTCGAAGGGCCTACTATCTGCGGATGAATAAAATTGGTACTTAATCCTATAGTAAATTACAACTATGAAGAAGACTGGATCTAATCTGATTATGTTTTCAAAATAGATTTAACCAACAATTTCCTCACAATACTATCTAAATAGACTATTATAGATATGAAGGTTACAAAATTTAATATAAAGATCAACACAAAAGTGAAATTGTATTTTCATGCTTTGTGCATGTATGTAGCTGAAATTATGCCATGCTTTGTGTGTATCTTAGTGAAATCAATGTATGGATCTGCGCCCATTCAACCTACATGTACTCCATTAGCGATAGATAATGCCCATGCTTTGTGGTGGAGAATGTGATGATTGCATTGTTTCCCTTGACTGCATATTCGATATTCACGGGACTTCGATAATGCTTTGAAAAGGTTGAGTGTATCTAGGTTGGGAGTTAGGGAAGTACCATTCTATTCTAATCTTGTGCCTTTCCTTATAGTATTGCCCCCAGTACGAGACAACGACGATTCTTCTCGGGATGGAGTACGAGGTGGCAGGGACCAACCTATTCTTTCAACGTCAGGAGGTCATCTAGGAGGACGAAATAATTCTGGCCATGGCGGGAGGTTTTCACATGGAAACGGGCGTAATCTTGAAGGTTTTGTTTCACATATGAAACTTAATAAGAGTGATGAAACTCTATCTAGGAAAGCTATTGCTTTTCAGGAGGTGCATAATATTACCATTTTCTTTTGATATCTTTGTTCTCTATAGAGCTGTATCCTTTGTTACCTCATGCAGCCATGAGAGTTTGCATGCTAGAGCCGTGTTGAGGGTGGGGATGTATATTTTGATGATCACAGCTTGGTAAGATCTCAGAGTTGCTGATTGTTAATTTCAGTTACATTTTTTGTGAATTTATAATTTGGAAGTTTGTCTATGAAGGAACTGTTAATTTCTGAATACATGTTTTTCTCGAAGAAAGATTTCATTGATAGTTGTCTGTTGTACTAAACATCCGTATTTTGTAGAGGCTTTTCAAGCGTAATATTTGTAACTATGTTGGTGAAGATCTCAATAAAGGATTTGAATCATTTGCAGAGAAAAGAGGTACTTTATTTCAGAATTCATTCCACATTCTAGTTAATACTATCAACTTTCTTTAAGAATCTATTATCTGTGTTATTCCCTGCAAATTATTCTCTAGAAACTTCTGTTTCAGCTGTCATATACCTACACACAATTATAAGGTCTTGATAGCATAGCATGTTTCTCCTATTCTATATGGTAGATGCAACCATTTTTATATTCATGTGGGTCTTGAGTAACTTAGATGCAACACTTTTTAAGCCATCTAATAGATAATTTTTTTTGTATAATGAGTTCATCATACTTGTAATATATTTCAGCTGAGATTTCGCAGTTATGTCTTTCGTAAGACTAGTTAATTTTTAGAAATTTTAATATAAGAAAGGACATGGAAGAAAAATCTTCGAGAATTAACACACTAGCTATTTCCGAGACATAATGTGAAGGAAGTTATTGAAGTTAATTTTGAAACTTCTTTCTTGAACAATTGGATCCAGGGAGATGATAATTCCACTATTTGGAAGGTTCTTTTCCTCTTGATTTTTTTCTAACTGAGAGCATTCTTTCATGGTTAATTTTGTAATGTCAGATTTGGGTTCTCAAGGATTTGGCGATCTTCTTGCATGCATAAGAAATTCAAACCTACCTCTTCAGAACATACATTTTGTGGTAAAATGCATTGTTCCAACTTTATATTTGTTGTTTTGGTACGATATACTTGGAATTCCTGATTATGTGTGCCTGTCTTGCAGACATACCGCAACAACCTTAACAAGGTATGGTCCTTCCAGTGCAGACTATCTAAATCATTAGTTTGTTTTGTACTAGCTTAATCGATTGATAGATCCATAAATATTTTGCAAGACTCTATAACAAAACATTTTTTTGCATAATTTCCTTTACTATTATTGTTTGCTGACAGATTCTATGCGACTATCTATAAAATCCTCAGATATCGGCGACGGCTTATCTAAAAGAACCATGGAAGATGGGTGTGCACAAAAGAAATGGTGTTGTGTACCTTGATGTTCATAAGCTCCCTAAAAGACCACAAACCAAGATTGGCCGTAGGAGGTTGACTCTCTCTCTCATTTGTTGCTAAGAAGGTTGAGTTACAAAGAAAATAGTCGAAATGATGTATGCTAAATATGGTGATGCTTTGAGTTCTTATAGGAACTGTGATAGGACAAGGGGTTCTTTCTACTTTGAGTCTCATAATACTGATTTAATTCTTTGGCATTTTTTCCGATCTGATGTATCATGTAATAAGATATTAGTTGTCTAAAATGTTAGTCTCTATGGGAAGCTCAGAAATGTGTGAAGGGGCACATATTGTTCTCGTCATTTGCATGTGAAATTAGTTGTGCCTTGATGTTTGTAATCATTTGTTCGGAGTTGTCATCATTATAATGGATGAATCTGAAATAGATATCAGTTTGATGTACCTTTTCTTTCTGGTGCTATATTTGATACTCAGATGTTTTTGGAGCTATTCTTTTGAAAATTTCGCTATTGAGAACTCTATTGATGAGGATGGAAGAGATATTGATGCAAATGTAGAGTATTGTTCTATAATGAAGACGAAATTTGGCGCGCTGATGCGCTCGACGATCGACGTAGAGCTCGTTGGAAACCCCAAGAGGAAAGTATGATGAGCACAGCAGCAAGTTTTTCTCAGTTATGAAACCAAGGTTTAATCGAACCAGTAGGAGCAAGGAAACACCCCAAAGGTGTTACTAGCTGAGCTTTGGCAGGGCGCACTACCGGTGCTAGTAGCAACGTGGAGACCTGCACAACACAGCCACAGAACTTTGTCCCCAACTTGCGATGAGGTTGTCAATCTCACCGTGTTTTGCGGAAAACAAAGGATTAAACGTATCGAATGCAAAGAAGTAAAAGTTTGCAAAAAGTAAACACAAAGCAGTAAAAAGTTGTAGATTGTATGTAAAGAAGAAGGACCGGGATCCATAGTTCACTAGAGGTGGCTCTCCTTAGATAGATAACATGTTGGGTGAACAAATTACAGCGGGGCAATTGACAAACACCGAGAAAGCAATACATGCATATACTAATCATCTTGACTCCTTTGAGACTTGATTGGGCAATACAACATAATACATAGACCGCCATCCAACTACATCTATGACTAATAATCCACCTTCAGGTTATCATCCGAACCCCCTCTAATATTAAGTTGCAAGCAACAGATTATTACTTTACGAACTGCGTGTAAGGTAAACAATACAATTGTTCTATGAATAAAGGATCGTTGTTTTCTCCCTAGTAGCAACAACACATCTAGTACCTTAGACATTTTTGTCATTTCCACAGATTACCAGAGGCATGAACCCACTATCGAGCATAAATACTAACTCTTGGAGTTGCTAGCATCTACTTGGCCAAGATATCTACTAACAACGGAAAGCATGCAAGATCTCAAATAACAAAGAGATGGTAGAATCAATAATCAATCTGAAATAGCATCTCAATATCCATCGGATCCCCGTAAACACAACATGTATGGATTACAAATAGATGATCTTAATCATGAACGGAGCTCACAAGATCTAAACATGAAAACACAAAGGAGGAGAAACCAGCCATCTAGCTACTACATGGATCCGTAGTCCAAGGATGAACTACTCACGCATCACAACGGAGGCTTGCATGGTGATGAAGAAGGCCTCTAGGGTGAATTCCCCTCTCCTGCAGGATGCCGGGAAGAGCTTCAGATCCCTCCCGATCTAGGGATAGAGATAACGGCGGCTACAGACTCTTTTGTGGATTTTTGATCGGGTACTTAAGGTTTCCGTCCCGAGGGAAACTTATAGGCGGAAGGAGAGGCCGAGGGGGTGCTGGGGTCGGCCAGACCACCCCCTGGCGCGGTCCAGGCCTAGCCGCGCGGCCAGGTGGTGTGGCCGGCCCCCAGCCCTTCTCCGTCTCGTATTCTGGCACTTGATCCCTTCCGGAAAAATAGGCACTTTGGCTTTTGTCCCGTCCAATTCTGAGAATATTCATTTTCTGACTTTCCTGGAACCAAAAACAGCAGAAAACAGGCAGCTGGCATTGTGGCTCTTGTTAACAGGTTAGTCCAAGAAATCATAATAAAAGTACTCCAAAGTTGGAACAAAATACAAGAAAGTGGATAAAACCAAGAATGAAACATCAAAAATTATAGATACATTTGCAATGTATCACGTGCATCGCATTATCATGGGTGCTGAGATGGACTGTTGCGATGCAACTAACGATGGTCAGCGATTCTATGTGGATCTGAAAACAAGCAGAGAGGTAGTTATTATTTTCCCCGAGCTTCCATTGTTTTGATACCATATATATTCAACCTAAGTCACCATTTCGAACTTTGTAACAGCTGGAGTATCATACGGTGAAAAATATGAGAAAGAGAAGTTACTGAAGTTCTGGGTAATCTTTTAGTCCTCTTATTTTTGTAGCTATTTCATGACAGGATTTTGTTTTTTATACCAATCATTTGCAACTTCTTGTTCTCTTTCCTTCAACAGTGTGAAATTCTATACTGGAACTAGAGTCCATATAATCTTAAAATGGTTTTTCATTAAAAAATGCATTTCTATCTGACTTGCTTCCTTAAGTATTGAGCATGATTTGTTCATTACATATGCGGGGACTGAGGATTTATGCTAACAACTTTACTACATGACGATCTTGTTGTGATTCTCTCTGCCATGACAACTTCCAACTTCATATAGTATTTTATCTTCATTGTTCGGGAGTCATTCCATCTATGTAGCTTGAAATATTTTTTTTACTTAACTAAATATTACAGATTCAGTCATTCCTTGCCGGCGTATCATATGTTGTCGTTGGATTCAGGTAATATTCTCATGACAACATTCTTTGTTAGCATGATGAGCTTCCTATCGGAGACTAAATCCCAAATCCTTAAAATTTGATGAATTTCATAAGTCTCTGTTAGTCATATGTAAGAATTATCGTATGTACAATTTCTATACTATTGCTGTGAATTAGATACAGAAGCTGGTTTCTCATGTATGTTCTGAATTGCCAAGCTTACATGATTTCTTCATTGGGTTATCAGCCCCATACCTTGATTTGAGTGCCCATATAGTTCATTGGATCTTCAGTCGCTGCTTTCTCTTGGTATTGTATCGAATTTTTCATGATAACAGGCCTATGGACTAATGCATAACTACTCCTTTGAGTTTTCATAGTTCTTCTAAATCTAATTTTCTCGACCACTTCAATTATTTTGATCAAGCATTGATGCTTACTGTTAGTGGTATATATGAACATATTGTCACGCTGTATGGTCTTTTATTCTGCACTTTTAACACATTGTTTGCTACATAACCTGGGGTTTTTGCTTAATAATGAGGCACTCAATCATAAAGACATCCAAATTCCAATCTTCACATTGACCATATGGTCGATACAATTATGAAAAAGAGTGTATTTACCCCTTTTACCTGATTCTGTTTAGTGGTGTTTGAGATGTATAGATGGATTTTGGTGATCGAAATTGGTTCTAGCTTAATTAAGTTCCGCTCCTCTCTTCTTTCTTTTCTTGCAGGAATGATGCTGGTGTACTTGTACGAACTGAGAGACTAAGAACTAAACATATTACACGGAAAGTGAGAGCAAAGAACTACTGGCAGGTATACTACATTAATTTTCGTCGTCTAGCATATTTAGGGAAGAACATGTGTGCATGAGTACAATAGGTAGAATATTAGGACTTAGAAGAGCATAGCCTATAATTTTCTTAGAAAATTGATTTGTCTTATCAAATCTTCAATAGGGAAAGGAGTGCACAATTACAATTAATCTTATTAAGTTTCATGCACCAATCAGTATAACGCAGTACATGTGTGGATGGAGAAGTCCACATATACTTCAACAATTCTGATGATTTATTCCCTTTTTCTAATTAGGCGCATAGGATAAGTAATAACTACCTAATTTTTTTTGCTATGCAACATACAGGACTAGATTCATTTGAATTGAATATATGGTTTTCAATTACTTTTTGCACTTTCCAATGTAATACACGCCTCTTGGAATAACATATTCGATCTATACTACTTGAGGGTGGTGTCTGTTTGGCCTTGACTGACGAGGTTTTATGATGGCTGTAGGGCACTGTCAAAGAAAGTAAGAATTCCTTATTCTAACTAGATGCATTCTCATCTCTCACTCATTGCCATTCATAATCTTGAGTACTTGTCTTTGCACACATGACATCTCTTACAGACGAAGACTATATTCTGCAACTTGAACAACTATTCGATTGTTTGGAACTATTACGCGCCCAGGCTCCATGCCCTAAGGAAATAACCCAGCATGTGGAGCAGCTCTCTGGGACAACCAACTAGATCAGTTCCTGAGCAAAGCTCTGGCACTGGTGTTTCTGATAGACCTTATGTTAGCGTGGTATAGTGGTTGAACACTAGGTGAGAGAGGCTGATGCAGTTGCGTAACCGACGACATGGTGTTATATAGTCTGTCATTTCGGGCAGCTGGTTTTGCTCTTTGAGTGGCCAAAGAGATTTTGAAGCACCGAGTTACAAATTAGCAAATGCAGAGGTAGGCTGTCGTTGTAATGGTTAGTCTCATAGGACACCAAACCAATGTTGGAACTTGATACTCCCTTTGGAGTTTTGTAACATTTAATTTTATAGATAGACATTACCATGCCATGGCAACATTTCCCTCTGGAGTTATGCAAACTGCCGTTATATGCTGAGACCTGAGAGGTTATATGCCTGTTTAGAACTTGGTAATTGTCCAATGCATGTGCTTGAAGCTGATCTTTATATTGAAATCTTCACAGTACTTCCTCCATTCTAAATTAGTTGAAGTTGTAGTTTTGTACCAAGTGAAGAAATAAGATTTTGACTAAATCTACATAAATGTGCTAATTAATATTTACATCATCAAATATTTATAGTATGAAAATATGTTTCATGGTAGATCCACTGAAAGTAATTTAGTGTCATAGATATTTTTTACATTTTGCTATAGATTTAGTCAAACTTTAATAAGTTTGATTAGGATGATACAAGTCGATTTTTTTATAGGCAACTCGAATTAATTTGAAACAAAGAGAGTACTGTATTGTAGGTACTTCGGCTGAAAAACATAAAGAACTTAGTTTGTAAATTTACATCAAAAGAGATGCACTTGCTTGAATTTCAGCTCTGTTCCTGTCATCCCGAAGAACCGTATTCCAGCTATACAGAATTTTCTCCTTGCACCACTGTGAAACAGATTTGGGTGGAGAGTACATCAACAGTCGCCGTGTTCTGAGGCCGAGGCCAATGATGCTGCAGCTGTAATGGAGTACCACTTGGCATCCTACCTTGTCAATTACCTTGGCATCCCACTCGCGGTTAGACGGTTGTCAGGTGAGGCCTCCCAGGCAGTGGTCGACCGGATTGCTGACTGGCTCCCCATGTGGAAGGCTGACATGATGCCCAGAGCTGGACGTTAGACTCTTATCAGATCGGTGCTCACTGTGATCCCTCTTCACCAGCTCATAGTGTTGTCTCTAAATAAGAAAGTTATCCCTCTTCACCAACTCATAGTGTTATTTCTAAATAAGAAAGCCCTTAAGCAGATGATCAAGATCTCGTGTTGTTTTCTATGGGTGGGTAGGATGGCCACTCCCATGTCAACTGGGCCAAGGTCAGTCGACCGCTGCATTTCCATGGCTTGGGGATCCCCGACCTCGCACGTACAACAACCAGCCTTCAGGTGTGTTGGCTTTGGAGGATGCGAAGTGACCCCTTGCGACCTTGGCGTAGGTTCAACATGCATTTCTCCAAGAAGGAGCGTTAGGTGTTTCACGCATCCAGCAGGATGCGAGGATGGGACCTCCACACTCTTCTGGGAGGACAAGGGCTAGATGGGGAGTTTATTAGGGGAGATAGTGCCAGATCTGTGGGCGTTGATCCCAAGTCGACCTAGAAACCACTGGCCGGTTCGGCAAGCGCTTGTTGAGTGCAGTTGAATTACTCACATATCTAGAGCACTAAGCCCGCTCACACTATGACAGTACGTTCAGTTGTGCACCTGACTCAGAGACGTGCAGCTCACAGATAAGCCAAATAGGATGATCTGGTGTTGGACGGCTGACGGCCAGTACACTTCACGATCCCGCTACAAGATTTTATTTTTAGGATCAATGGTATCGGGATCGTAGAAGCTAATCTGGAAGACCTGGTCGCCTCCCAGGATGAAGTTCTTTGTCTGGCTGGCTTGCTAGGACATATGTTGCATTGGACGTGTGTAAGGCCGGCACGCCGTCATCTCCCGGCACGCCGTCATCTCCCGAACGGTGTTCAGGACCAAGACTTCGATTAATCTGATATGGTGAATGAAGAGAATATGCCCGAGAGGCAATAATAAAACGGTTATTATCTTATTCCATGTTTATGATAAATGTTTATTTTGCATGCTATAATTGTATTAATTGGAAACGTTAATACATGTGTGTTCAATAAATAAATAAAGAGTTTCTAGTTATGCCTCTCATATAAACTAGCTCGTTGATTCACAAGATGATCAAGGTTTCTTGATCATGGATATTAGATGTTGTTAATAACGAGATCACAACATCGGTGAAATGATATGATGAATATTCATACGAAGTATAACATTACGATCAAAGTCATTGTGTTTATATTGCTATAACATCATACGAAGTAATCCTAGTCCTTAGACCATGAGATCATGTCAATCACTAATATTAGAAGAGTATCTTGATAACATCAAACATCACACCGTGACAGGGTGACTATAAAGATGGGTTTAGTGCTACGAAGGTATTATGTAGAGGCTCATGGATCAAGAGTGGGATTTATCCATCCCGATGACGGATAGATATACTCTAGGCCCTCACGGTGATATCACATTGAGATAGCTTCCAAGCAAGTGATATGATCACTAGAATATTATATCACGGGAACAAGAAAACAATGCATGTCGGTAACGAGATCAAACTAGGTATAAGGATACCGATGATCGAATCTCGACCATGTAATATATCACGAGACAAAGGGATTTAGTTAAGACGTTAAAGGTTCACACGATCACTAGAGTCATCGTTGAATGTGTGGGAGTCAGTACGGATCTCCAGGTCTCACTGCTGATTATTGATCGGACAAGGGTCTCGATCATGTCTGCATTATTCATGGACTATAGGGTGACACACTTAAGAGATACTGACACCATTTGGAGCAAATATGTTTTAGATAAAGATTTAAAAAAGCACTGGAATCATTTCGATAGAAACCGGAATTGTTTCGGATAAAATTGCAGAAACTGGTTCTGTATGTGATATTGAAATGTTGCAGGGGGTTTTATGTGAATGTTTGTTAATTAAAATAATTAACAAAATTCTGAATAAAATAAGTAAAATAATTTTATTTAATGAGAGGTTGCATTAAATTTAGTGGAAAATTAATGCAAAGTGAGTGGAGTTGGTTTTAGTGGGAGTGGGCTTAGTGGAAGCTCCACTCACCATTATGGAGGGAGAGGTGGGGGCACCACCATGCCATGCGCATGGCCCCTTGGGGGTTGCCCACTCCTCCTATAAAAGGAGCTCTCCTCCTCCTCCACTCTCACACCTCCTCGTAAAGGATCTCTCTCACTCTCTAGAAATTATTCCCCATGGTCTCGGATTAGCGAGATACATATTCCCGGTGGCTTTATCTGAAAAGTAGTTGCTGCTTCCGCTGTTTTGCTGGAGTGAGGGACGGAGGTTGTCGGGGTACCGGATGTGTGTGCGATATGTACCGCTGCTTTGCGGTGCTGGACTTGGTGGTGTTGGACCTGTTGGACTTGCTGGTGCTGGACCTGCTGGACTCGCTGGACTTCATCACGATCTTGAGATCGGCAAGTGTATGACTACATCAACCATGAAATCAGTTACGTTAACAATGCTTTGTCGCTCTTCAAGGGTATGTTCTCTATGGATGTATATCCACCCGTTGATTGTATCTAGGTAGATAGATCTTGGTGCTTAGATGTTCGCATCATAGGAATATTTTTTTGTTTTCTATGGTGCAAATCCAACCGTGAAATCTTGATCCACACAAGCTTGTCTCTACATACTAATTTCATCAAATAAAGCATCTTAGCCAGTATTATCCATAGCGCAGCTGGATTACTGACATATCCAGAGCACTAAGCTCGCTAGCACTCTGGTAGTACGTTCAGTGGTGGGCCTGACTCAGAGATGTGCAGCTCACAGATAAGCCAGATATGATGATCTAGCGTTGGATGGATGATGACCAGTACACTTCATGATCCTGCTACAAGATTCTATTCTTAGGATCAATGGTATCGGGGTCGTAGAAGCTAATCTGAAAGACCTGGTCACCTCCCATGGTGCAGTTCTTTGTGTGGCTGGCTTGCTAGGACATATGTTGCATTGTACGGCTGTAAGGGAGACGATGTCATCTCCCGAACGATGTTAAGGGCCAAGACTTCCATTAATCTGATGCGATAATGCTTCTGTCGATGTGGTGAAATCTTGATCCACACAAGTTTGTCTCTACATACAAATTTCATCAAATAAAGCATCTTAACCAGTATTATCTGGTATTAGTGTTGCTTTCAACAATATTGTCAACATACATAGTAACGATTTCACCTTCGATGGGATATCATTATTATAGCCCAGTCTTAAAATGCTGGATAGACATGGCAAGTAAGGAGGGTGTATGTGCACTACAATGATTGACAAGACCGTGTTGTCTTAATTCCGCCATGTAATCTAGATATAACAATAAAACACGATGTACAATGGATTATTTCTAGTCTTATCTCTAATAACTAGACATCATATATATGTGGTGAGAGATTGTTGCTAAGATATCATCTAAGAAAAGACAACATTTTTCTCTCTCATGCACGTCACCAATCATTCTACGTGGCATTGCTAAGATATAGCCATTGTATATATCCTAACATGGTAGCTACAAGCTAGTGATGGCGTGAAAATAAGAAAACCAATGGTTGATGTGATTAAATATACAAACAAAAACACAGGGGTTAGGGAAAGTGAGTACTACTAAAATACTTTGGTGTCAGCTTGCTTCGTGTCGAATATAATTCTTATGCATCGAAATAAGAGATAAAACTCATCATATGCAGTTTGATGATGGGATGTTTTCTGGCCATGCTTAGGTAAAATACAAAGATTAAAATTTAGAAATAGATATTGAAGGGGAAAATAAAAGTAGCCTTTACAAGCACCATGTATTCAAGTCTACCTAGTGATGTTATTAAGTCAAATGGCATGAAGAGAATTTAAAGATGAAGAAAAAATACATAAACTTTAGATGCAGTCCCATTGATACAGTCATTGTAGTCATGAGAAAAGTACAATCATATGTGATATCTCATCAAAAGCTTATGGTGGCGTATATGATTATAAACAAGTGAATAAAAACAAAAAACATGAATTGCGGTGAATGCTATTTTAAGGTAAATGGCTAGAGGTGTCACCAACAAATTGTGGCATGTATATAATGAGTTCAGGATGACATCACGTCATGAATAAGGAATGATTCAGGTTTTAGCTCATTTTTTATGAGAGCAATAGGCGATGAAAATAATCACCACTTCCATTGAGAAAATTCAAACATGTACATATGAACTATACAGAACATGATGATGAACAAAGGTAAGATACATTTTATATCCACAAATTTAGGACAAGTAAGACCAAGGAGTTCCATATTCATCCATCAACGATATCTTGTATCAAAAGCAACCACTTTTTTAATCATTTCCCTTTGTTTAAATTCTAGTGCAAAAAGATATTCCTACACTATACAATCATTTTTACTAACCATTCATGATGTAAAATCCAAGAACCATGAATTAGTCACTGAGGAAACTTTAGAACATGAGGTCATTCTCTATGTAGTCATGCTGCTTGCGCTCATTGAGAGTTGAAAAAGGTTATTCTCAAATGCTATGCTCTGGTTACACAACAAAGAATAACCATTGTGGTAACACAACTATATGCTAGACTAGTACTAAACATTGTCCATGGTACCATGTAACCATGTTCTTTGATATAGATAATACCGCTGAAGAACAACATGCAAGTGCTAATGACAGGGTTCCACATATGTGAGAAATTCATGGCGAGGACAACTACAAAAACTCAGTCATATTAATTCATGAAACGCAAATGGTATTCAGGTCCGGTCATCCCCAAAATCTATAACCCTACGAACCAAGAACCCCCAAACCTTAGGATCCTAGGGCTGAAGATCTTATTGGTGAGAAGACCGCTTTCTGGGAGTAGGAACATTGGATATGAATCACACTATAATGGTTGGGATGACGCTGTTGATCAATGCACAAAGAATTTTCACTTTTTTGTTGACACTGATTTCGTTGGAGTTTCCACATGTAGGCATGCGACTATTTTGACTCCTGATGGGACGAGTGTTAGGTGGATGTGATAAGGTGGCATCTGAAATCAGGTACGAATGATAGACCGGTGGATCGAGAATAATCTCTAGCCATTGTAATCTCGTAACAAAGAGGCTAACCAAAACATACCTTGTAAACGATTTCACAAAATGTTGATTGAGAAGACCCGTCAAACTCTATCATTTGAGGGCAACCATAACGAAACATGCGGATACCATCAAACAACATTTCGACCCCCCTTTCAGGACCGGTCCGGCTATCCCCGCCACCGACGTCCGGACCATCTCTACCGCTCATCCATGTGGAGCATCCCTCTAGTCCATTTTAGTGGTGTTGTGGTTTATTGGATCGGGGTTACTGTATTCGCAGGGAAAACAATATTGGGGTAACTGTCATTGTTTTCTTTTGAACGATGAATTACCGGTCCAACTATAATCTACAGTATTTTTCTTCGAGCCGATTCCATTTATATAGGGGGAGCCAATACACGTATTCGACACAATCCTACACCGCCAAAACTCCCGAAACGTTTTCCGCTCGCTCCGACCACTGGACTCTGCTCCGAAACGAAACCCCAAACCCTACCTCTCATTTCCTCCCCCTGCGGCTGGCGGCGCGGCAAAACTAGGGCATCGGCGGCTCGACCTAGAACATCGGCGGCGGCCGGACATCGGCGGCGCGACAGGTAGGACCCCTCCCCCCTTTCTCTCTACCTGCGTCATACTTCTCTTCCCTCTGTCATCTCTTTTTCTCCGAATCAGGCGCGCGGCCGACGACCAGGCTCGATCCGGCCACCAGTAGCTTCACGGCAGCAACTTTCTTCTTCGACCTGGTTTTCCTCCCCGAAATCTGAGGTGATTCCCCCTGTAAATCCTAATATATTTGGCGATCTCCCCCTAAATAGCAAGTTAGGACAGAGTATTTGCATGTTGATTTCTCCCCTGATTCCTAATGTTTGGAGAGAGGATGTGCTTGTTGACTTGTGCTTGCTCAATCCTTCTATATATTGCCAAGTGACGAGAGGGGTACGATGAGAATGGGGTATACAGATAATAAAATATGGAAGAATGACACAACTTGTAAACATGCTTTGACTTCAGAGAGCGCCTTCCTTCCGATGTTGTAATTATCTTTGGGACCGTAAATTGCTTGGAGACCTGATACACATGTCTATCAAGAAGCAATTAGCTATGTTTTTTAATACAGCAATCTTAGGAATAGGTTGGTTGGTGGCAGCTGTGGTATAGGTCAGATGAATCTGTTACTCATTATTTCAATAGTCTTCCATGCCATTGGTGAGCTGCAAGATGATCTTATTATCGTTGGAGACTCCTACCAAATAGTCTACCACCGTAAATATCTCCTGAATCCTGATACTAATAGTCTACTACCGTGCCCTGCATCTGCTGCCATGCTGTACCTTAGCAGCACCCTCAATTTCTCAGTCGCGCCTGCCGACGCCCCAATCCCATGCCTTGCTGGACCCCCTCCCAAAATGCCTGCTTCTCACACACGTTGCTGTCGTTGCCATTCCTGTTCTTCCTTGTCGGGTCACCGCTGTGCTGCACTCTCTACTACATCTGCCGTCTGTGCTAATATGTTTTGAGGTATGAGGGTGTTTTATCCAGAGATTAGTTATTCCATTGACCCTTTCTGCTGTCTCCACCACATCTGCAGTCTTTGCTAATATGTTTTGAGGTATGAAATTGTTTTCTCTAGGGATTAGTTATCCCACTGACCTTCCACAATTTCTGGGTGTGCCGTTACATGCTGAGCATACCATGTAGATCCGCATAATCGAGTTGGACCTAGATGCTATTTTCGTGGTTCATGCCACTAGACTTTTTGTTGTAAGGTTTAGAGTATATTGAATTTATTGTGCTTTTTTCCCTTATTCTGGACAGAGGCTTGGGTTGCATACTTCCTAGAAGCTGCATTAGGATTTGCGCTTAGCATTGGTTTGATGTCAAAGAAAATTGTTAATGGTTGAAACTTTATTCTCACTTTTAGGTTCTCTCAATGTTGCTGCCATTTGTCTTGATGATCTTCTGCACCAATTGTCCCTTTTCTAAATCATCATTCTTGTACTGCTACCTTTTTATCTAAGCATTGATGTATAGTTCTCTTTCAGCAATGGCAACGCAAGCAGGAACCCCGGCCACTAGCTTAAGCCCCCAAGTGGTAGGTCTCTCTCTCTTCCCTCTCTCTCTCTCTCTCTCTCTCTCTCTCTCTCCTGTGAACATGCCATTCAGGTGATCAATACCAGTTTTGACTCACATCTTTTCTTGTATAGATTTGCTCTGTATTTGTCGAGCAATATTACCACATTCTACATGAGACACCAGACCAGGCACATAAGTTTTATCAAGATACAAGTAGGATTGCCCGGGCAGGTTCTGATGGAGTCATGGAATACGTAACAACATTGCCTGTAAGTTCTATGGAAATTTGTTGCTACAACTTGTATGGCCTTACCCTCTACTATTTCTGATTATTTACGCCTCCTGTATTTGAACAGGAGATCAACAAGAAAATTTTGTCTATGGACTTCAGCAAATACTTAACAGAGATAGAGACTGCAGATGCACTGTTATCTCACAATGGTGGTGTTCTCATTGTTGTTACTGGATCATTAACCATGTCTGATGGCGTTTGCCAAAGATTTACACAGACGTTCTTCCTTGCGCCACAAGAAACTGGTGGCTATGTTGTCCTTAATGATATTTTAAGGTTGATATCAGAAAGGAACCAAGGAAATGAAAGAACTCTGAAGGATGGGCCTGTTGCTCAATCAGGTTGATTATATTTTGCATTTCTTCTAAATTAACTGTAATCCCATGTGTACTGACATTTTCAACAGTTGCAGATCCTACTCCAGATGTGAGGGCGGAGCATCTGACCACTGACCTTGTTGCGGATGCGCAAGTTCCGAACTCCAGTAATAATGGCACAACTGTTGAAAATAACCTCACTGCTAATGGGACTGCTGAAAATAATGTCGAGCCACCTGTGAAGGTGACCAAAGAGGATCCAAAAAAGATTTCTGTTGCTGTTTCTCCCCCTCCAGCTCAGAGGGATATTCCAAAGAAGACCCATGTTGCTGCTTCCCCACCTCCTCCCCCTCCAGCTCAGAAAGATGTCACTAAGAAGACTTATGCATCAATCGTAAGTTCTCTATTTCTATTTTATTTTCCAGTAGTCTCTTATCGCCATGTTCATAATGTAATTCTGAAGTGAAGCGCTTATTGCTTTTGCGAACTTCTTTTGATACTATAGCTTTTGTAGACTTTATTGAGGTTCTTTCTAACTGTTGACCTGCAGGTGAAAGTCATGAAGGAGGGCCCACCAACTCCAGTTGTCAAATCTAAGCCATCTCCTAAACCTGTGACCAAACCTGTGGCCAAGGCTGTTGAAGGTCCAGAAAAATCTTCTGTGAAGCCTTCACAGGCTGCTGAAACCACTCCAGCTGCCACGAGTGCTACTACCAAGAACAGAACTTCTCATGATGGTTGGTTATGGTTTAGTTTAGCATACATTCCTTTTGGCATTGATAGCTTTTGATAACACTATGTTACCCTGCAGAACAAGGCTATTCTATTTTCATCAAGAGTTTGCCTTTCAATTCGACTGTTCAAATGATTGAAGAAGAGTTTAAGAAATTCGGTGCAATCAAGCCTGGTGGCATCCAAGTTAGGAACAACAAGGTTAGCTGTAACAGTTGGTTTTGGCTACAGCCGTGCTGTTCGTCTCACATTATTACCTTAATTGCTGCAGATTGATCAATACTGCTTTGGCTTTGTCGAATTTGAATCCCACCAATCTATGGAAGCGGCAATTCAGGTTTGCCTATAATGGACAGAATATCTTTTTAGAATATCTGTGGAGATGATGTAATCATCATAGCTTGTTGTGATGTAGGCTTCTCCGCTATTTATAAATGAGACTGAAGTGCGTATTGAGCAGAAGCGAACCAGTACGCGAGGTAGGCAACCTTCCTGGTTTTTTCCAGTTTGCTACTTTGTCAAAGATATCCTTAATTTGGTGATATGCATCTTGGTTTTCCCACCATGCCAAAAATGCATGTGTGTTGCAATACCTGTGTACTTTGGGCCTTACGACACGAGGTAGGAATATGGTGGTGCTCTATCAGTGTCCTTTTCTGTTGCTAGTCTTAAATTAGTCTATGTAGAGTATTCAGAAGAAAACGGAACCCTGTTAGTCTTAAGAGGTTCATTTTGTGTTAGTTTTCAAGATGCTGCATGTAGATTTTTGTCAGTTGATTGTAGCATCTGTAACGAGATATAATCTTGAATCGTTTTCGCAGTTGTGAATGGTGTCATCATGAATGCTGGCGGAGGTGGTCGCTTTCAATATGGGAGGGGTCACCGCGGTGGAGGGCGTGGAGGCGGCTACGCTAACAACACAAGCTACCGTGGAGTCGATAACTTCAACAACATGAGGGACGAGAACGGCGCGGACTTCAGCAGGAGGGACGATGGCGAGAGCTACAACAGGAGGAACGACGGCGAGAGCTACAATAGGAGGAATGACGGTGAGAGCTTCAGCAGGAGGAACGACTCGCGGAACCGGAACGAGTTTTCAGGAGGAGGTCGCGGAGGAGGGCGAGGGCCGCCGCCCCAGGGGAACGGCTACCACCACCACAACGGGAACGGCTACCACCAGCCACGGCCCTTCCCGAACGAGAACGGGAGGTTCGCCCGTGGCCCGAAGCAAACACCGGTTGGCGCGTAGAGGGGCCGCCAGGCCAGCAGGGGAATCCAGTCTAGAGGATGGTGGTAGGAGATCAAATTCTTTTAGCAGTCCGCTATGAAGCTTAGCAGCTGCTTGTTCGGTGGTGTATGGTAGGTGAAATGGAATTTGTGGTGATGAACGTCAATTGGTTGGTCGGTGATGATGCGGAGATTAGAATTGTGTATCGGTCGGAACGTGAACTCCAGTCTGGGAAGTGCAAGAAGCAAAGATGTGTTGTTGTATTCATGTTATCTCTGTTGTTTGATGTTGCCGTTCTTGTTTTGGATGGAGTTACTAGTGCCAGAGATAAGCTGCGAATACGTCATGATAACGTTTTGACATCTCACGTAGGCTGATTGAGGAGACTGAAGACTCGAAGATCCTGGGTGTGGAGTCATTCCTCTCTGTGATTTGGTGTTCCAAGTCGCAACCTGAATCTTGTGCGTCTTGCAAAGTACTCCCTCCGTTTCAAAATATAAGATGTTTTAGGTTTGTGAAGAAAATGAATCTAGACTTGTTTTAGTATGTAGGTTCACTCAACTTTTGGATGAATCTACATACTAAAAGAAGTCTAGATTTATTTTCTTTACAAACTTAAAACATCTTATATTTTGAAACAGAGGGAGTACTTAGGCTGGCCGGCCGTTCCTCGAATTTGCCGGCGTCTCTCCGTCGCCGGTGGCAACATGAACTACGGGCAGCGGGGACTGACGAGAAGCTTTGGCCTGAGAGAACAAGCATGCTCTTGAAGAAGTGTACCTGACGTATGTAATTTTCTTTTCCTGTCAACATTGTTTCTGGAACTGGATCCCATACTCACTTCATCGTCATATAGATGCAGAGATAATTTGCTACTAAACGAAATGGATAGTGCAGGGAGTATTTATACCCAGAAAACAAAATAAACGAAGATTAGCGGATGATGATGCGCCGTACTAACTAATTATAGCAGCATTATTATTACTGCTGTAAAAAAAATAGCGGCATTGTTGCTAGTAGTACATAGATTCTCCGCCGCCCTTCCTCCCTCTTCGCAGCGCTCCAACCCATATTCCCACCGCCCCCGGTTGCTTCCAGGGACAGCAAGAGGGGAGCTCGTCGGAGTCAGGGAGGCGAGGATGGTGGACGTGTCGCGCGTGCAGAAGGAGCTCACGGAGTGCAACCGGGACTCGGACGTCTCCGGCGTCTCCATCGCGCTCCACGACGGGGGCGCCACCATCACCCATCTCATCGGCACCATCGCCGGGCCCCTCGATACCCCCTACCAGGGCGGCACCTTCCGCATCGACATCCGCCTCCCAGGTGACCACCCCCATCTTCCTCTCCCCTCTGCGCACGTTCCCGTGGGAGATTCCGTTCCGTCCCCCCCGCCTCCGCTCCGGGATTCGGCAGCGATCGGGGCGACGGGTTCGGCCGCGCCCTCGGCGGGCACGGTAGATTGGTCGCGGCGTCGCGCGATTCTTCCGCGAGAGGTTGATTAGGCTACGGGGTTGGTAGGATTTTGTGCGCGCCCTAGATCGTTCCAGATTAGGATCCGATTGGGCAAGTTTGGAGCCTATCGAAGCAAGCTGTGTCTGATACTCTACAGATTTGCATTACTCCTACTTCAGCTCCGAACTCTGCAGATGCACACACCCAATTCAGTGTGTGTTCCGCGTCATGTGTTTTGGAATATGGCCTGAATTGCTCGCCAAACATCCTGTCGCTGTGGTGAGAAGAATGATCCGTACCCAGCCAGTTACATAGATTATGTGCATTGGTCATTTATTCCAGAATTGTGCCTCTCTGTAAGCAGGAGCTTGCGGGGAAAAAATGTTATTGTTGTGTAACTGAATTCTCTGTGGTCTTTGATTGGCAGGCGGCTATCCATTTGAGCCTCCGAAGATGCAGTTCATCACCAAAGTATGGTATGCAAGCTTGCCTTCTCCCTTTGGTTTGCTGTTTGTATTCCCCTTTTTGTATAAGGCTGCCTTCATGAAGGAGGATCTCAATGCTCCTTATATATAGGATCCTATTACTCGAAGGCTTCGAGCTAACAATTGCAAATAATTGGCATGGATTTCATGTTATTTATATTTGTGGTTAAATAAATGTGGTTATTAGCAGTAGGACATTGTAGATCAAATGAATGCAACAGGTAAAAGAAAATCTGCTGTTTCAGTAGTCTTAACTCTTAAGGTATTGCCATGAGTTTACTTTTCAAATGGGGTTCAGCCATTCGATCTTCAAATGTATATTGTTACCTACCCAATGTTCTCATATTTGAGAAGGAGGATCTCAATGTTCCTTATATGTAGGAATCTGTTACTTTGAGCTAACAATTGCCAACAATTGATATGGATTTTTCTTTTTATAGTTGTTGTTGAATCAAATATGGTCATTAACAGTAGGACATTATAGATCAAATGAATGCAGCAAGTAAAAAAAAACTACCGTTTCAGTGTTGGTATAGTCTTAATTCTGAAGGTATTGAAATGAGTTTACTCTTCAGACGGGAGTGAGCCATCCAATCTTCAAATGTATAATGTTACATATGAAATGTTCTTATATTCTTGAGGTATTGCAATGAATTAACTGCTGCTTCCCGACTAATAAGTACAAGTCACTGTCCACAACTATAACTTCTGCTCTAACCTATGTTGAAGGCACCCAAATATTAGCAGCCAAAATGGTGCAATTTGCTTGGATATACTGAAAGATCAGTGGAGCCCAGCCCTTACCTTGAAGACGGCGTTGCTATCTCTTCAAGCTCTGCTTTCTACTCCTGCCCCTGATGATCCTCAGGATGCTGTTGTTGCACAACAGGTCTGAATTGAGTCTTTATTATTTAGTTCCATGTTTTAATGCACCACTTTTGCCCCGGGAGTTACCATAAGTCGGGAGTTAAAATGAGATTTCCACTTCCTGGGGCAGTCATCTAACCATTGAGTCAGGCATATCTTTCTCCTTAAGTTCAGTTTATGTGTGCAAGACTGCCGCATAATGCCCGTGGTAGAATGGCACCAAAGAGTGTTACAGTACTGTTAATATCTTTTTTCTATTTGTATTGTAGCATTCAGTAAACGAGCTCTGTACTAGTACCTGTTACAACTGGCAGTTTATAATAGATTTATAGTCCTCATGTTTTGTTTGGGATACTGCACATTCAACATTCCTATTCTCGTGGGAATGTTTGTGGTTGGTTTACATAACTGCTGTCACCATTGTAGCCGATTTTGAGGTTTATGAGCATCTAATACTGAGTATGCTGCATGCTCGCTGTATAGTTCGTGCTAGATTACAGGCTAGGGTGCATGATAGTTCTGGTTAGTAAGCACGCTTTTCAGCACTAAGTACTTAATCTACTCTGTGTATGCCATGTAATGTAATTGATAATATTTAAATAGTTTCAGAATATGACGTTTACTAATCAACTCAACGAAGGTGCGACATTTTCCCAGATAATCTAATAACCTAACCTGGCTGGTAATGGAGGATAGCCGGCGCTAATAAAAGAATTCCCATGTTGTCCTCTTATATAGTGAGTAAAAGTTGGAGGTTATAAGCAATGGACTCAGTTGGGTGCTTTGTTTTGAAGTGCACCGTGTTATTGGCTAGTTGCTTGGTTAGTCGTAGGTCCACAGTTTTGAAGTGCACCATGCTATTGGCTAGTTGATACACAGTCCTAGTCCCTTCTGGAGTTTTGTACTGGCATTCCAGTGACGCGAGGCATAAGCATAATGTCTGAAGTTTCACTGTGATGTATTCATGAACTCGACAACCCATAAATCCCTATGCGTTTCGGGACAGTGGTCTTAACTGTCAGGTTAACTAACTCACTGTTGCAGATCGGTTTCCGCTAATAGCTTTTTCTTTTCCTCTGTTTTTGCAGTATCTGCGTGACAAATCCACATTTGTCAATACTGCTCGCTATTGGACCGAGGCATATGCAAAGAGTGACTCCACCGGCATGGAAGAAAAGGTACTTTTATCAAACTGTGTACCATGTCATTTGGCTGTAGCAAAGCTTTGGATTCTCAGAAACCCTTGGTTTATGCAAAGCGCAGGTGCAGAAGCTGGTTGAGATGGGCTTCCCTGAGGACATGGTGAGAAGTGCCCTGAAGAGTGTCAACGGCGACGAGAACATGGCCCTCGAAAAGCTCTGCTCCGGCTGAAAAGCCCTATCCTCTACTAGAACTGTAAATTGCGTGCCCATTCATCATCATTATGAAACAACTATCTCTAGGTAATGCTCCTGTTATGCCGTTTCAGTGTGGTCTCTAGGGCACTATATATATAGGGGATTGAACCATGGAACTGAACTGAATACTACCTTTGATAACTTGACAGTTCGTCTCCTTCTCTTTCTCATGGTTTCTTTCATTCCACTGTGGCCCATGCAAAGCCCATTTATATCCGGTTTTGCAACAATCACATGATCTGAATGACGATGGGCTGTGTGCTGCAAAGCCTGTTTGCCTAGTTATGGATTGAAGTGAGATTGTGACGTTTTGAATGGTTTAAATGCATTTGCAAGCTGGGCTATCAGTGTCACACCTGCAGGAAATGGCTGGGGCGCTATTAGAGCATATCCATCAGACTGAAGGGAAGGCATCCGGATTAAACTCAATGATTAAGACAATCTAGAGGGAATGCACCAGATTCAGCTCAATGATTAAGACAATCCGAAGGGAAGGCCCCCGGATTCAGCTCAATAATCAAGACATTATGGCGAAGATGATGATCTTTTGCTGTGGAGTAGACAAATGTCCTGGCTGCTCATTAACTAGGACTACTTGACAATGATGGAGACATCATTATCGCCGCCGCTTACGTAGCCTTGTTTTGTTTGTAGTACTAGTAATAGGTATCGCAAATCCATAATCATGTTCCTATACCAAGAAAGAAACAAGATATATTGTCAGGTCAAAATTGGGGACGCATGCATCCAACAAGTCAAACCCTGTAGTATTCTACTCTTGGCACCAAGAACCGTTCAACTTCAGCATACGCAATTCAGCGCTCACCTGTCTAGTATCTACAGCTCATTGCCATCTACACGTACACGCAACACATAGTGATATCGAAGATTATCCTCGGGTCAGTGCGAGATGCCTAACGGCAACTACACGCCATCGAATGGAATTGGGAGAGAAAAAGGGTTCGGAGCATTAGCCAGCTAGCTAGCACCACTTTCATGTCATTCACACACCGCGCCAAGCCGTGTTGAACAGCTCGGTACGATAGATAGACCCTCCAACCTACCAAACCTCACACACGTCCTCGTCGAGTTTTAAGACCGTTTTGCCGGTTTGACCCCCAAAGCAAGCCATGAATTAATGGGGCAAGCAACAGTTTAAATTGCCGTTTGTGATTTGCCTTGATTCTTTAATGCAGAGTTGCCTGACTCACCTTGCTCCACAGTCCAAGTCAAAAAAATGTTGATGTGAGAAAACAAGTCAATTTTTATGACCACCGACGGATTCCTTATAGTTAGGGTATCTGCATAGAGGTAGAATGTAGGTTGATGGTAAAATAGCTCATGTAATGTGTGGAAACCCCAAAGAGAGCCAGGTCTATATTGTGTTCACAACTACATTTTATTAATCTAAAAAACTCTGGAAAAAAATACAAGCACATATGGATGTCTACCATGTCCATATAAATTGTAATAAAATTATATTATACACACGATTTGCACGAAAATGACAAATGTGAAGACCTAAAATGATTCGTTAATACCTATTTATAGCCACATTTTTATATGACATTGTTGCCTAAAGCATGACATATTTTTCAACAAAATTCTACTCGCCCATAGAAATCATCTATATGTATTTGTGTAAAAACATTCTGTTTTTTTTTTAACTTTTAGATACCCATTTTAATTTATTTTCGAAAATTGCAGGCTACATGTAACCTGGGCGTCATAGGTTTGAGCTCGTGCTCTCGAGTTTTCTTCGCCAAAAGCTAAGAGTAAAAATTATATACGGCGGAGTACAAAAGAAATATCATCAACCCTGAAAAAAATCCTATTTTTCGTAGAGTCTGGCTCAGCTCTAGTGCATTCTCCTTTCTTGCGTCAGCATTTATTCATAGAATTATGTAGACACCTCCTTTTCACTCCACAAACGCTAACAATGACTCTACGTACGTATTAAGACAGGATCGAGATACCAATCTTATCTTGTTCTACCCATAGCGCAAGCAACAATAATACACGAACTGCTCATATCCTCACTACACAGAACTGAAGGCGACGTCCACCCATGGCCATATGACCACCTCGGCATCATCTGATAGTTTCATCAACCAAAGGTTGTTTTGGGTTCTTGGTGTGGTGAGACTTTTTGGTGGTGCTTTCATTGGCACTGCCATTACCGTGCGTACCCAGTCAGTCATGCATGTAGGGCCATGCTAGCTTTTAGTTTTAGCCAGACATTCCCATGGTGGTTGGTTTGTCCAGTCCTGAGTCCTGAATGGGAATGGTGGTGGTATCACCTCGAGTCAATACCCGTACGTGTATCAATCGGTGCATGACCAGTTTTTTCAGAGGGCAGTTGGCCATTCCATGACCATGATCAAACCTAGCTAGGACCTATAGGTGTGCATACCGAGGCAGCAGCGGCCTCCAAAAATGGTTTGGCCCCTTTTTGGAAATAAGTGTTTGGGGAATCTATCACCGGATGCCACACCAACATTCTTCTGTTTTTCTTTTCTTATACGGTTGAGAAATAACTATTTCTACGTTACCGCTAACAATCATACAAAATGATAATCCAGTGGGCTGTCAAAATGAGCGGAGAAAATCTACCGGGACTGTCGCAAGCAAAATGCCAGTCTAGACCACATATACGTTCATCCAAAGGATGCATGTGTCCAGAGTGCATGTGAAAATTGTCAAGTTTTAGTTATTTCCGCCTAATTGTGAAGTGCAATTACACAAGTAAAATGGATACCAGCAATATTGTTTTGCGCAGCGGAGCAGTCAGAAGTTGCAACATTTATTTTGCGAAAAAAATCCTACGGTTTTTTTTATTTGGGTTTACACATGGAGCAGTCAGAAGTTGCAACATGACAACGTGAGATGGCCAACGTCGCTTCAAAATCCTACGGCCGACAACTATTTCGCCGTGCATGTTCTAAAATCCAAACTTTCGCTCCTAGATTATACATTCTCGATAAAAAAGTGCAATTGCACCTTGTGACTGGAATTCCGCACAAGTGACTAACACTAAGAGGTCATTTGGTATCCATTATTTGGGCCTGAAATCCTGGAATTTATTTTGCAATTTCATCCCTATGCTATTTGGTTGACACGGAATTGGGCTGTCATTTTATTTGGCAAATCTATCAAAATATCTCCATGTGTAAACCCAATTCCTATCTCAAATCCGTCATTTGCAAATTTCGGTGGTAACCAAACATGTGGATGTTTTTAGAATCATAATATAAATGAAATTAATCATGGAATGAATACCTGGGAGCCAAACGACAAGTTAAACACCGCTAAAGAACGGCTTCAAACTCCAAATGAGTGCAGTCTGTTTTTTACATGTACTATACCCCATAATGCCCCCGCCAAAAAAGAATGTTAAAGCGAAATGACAGAGATAGAAATCATGGAAGTCGATCGTCCCTGACGCGATAGAGAAAAAAAGCGTGGTGGGTGACATGGTGTGCCTCAACGAAACAGATTTGAGTAAAATACATCGGACATCACGAAACTTGTCCGTATAATGCGAGTTCATCCTTGTACTTAGCAAACACCAAAATACGGTACTCGAAGACGCTGCGCCTGATCATGTACGGTCACCGTAGACGCGAGCGCGACGCGGCCCGTACGTATCCGTCGTGGGTCCCACATGGCAGCCACTATTGGTCCGACCGCGCTGGTTATTTTGCAGAGAAGCCCTTGAACCGCAGCAAAATTATGCATTTTTCTGGCCACTCCGACATCTCCGCCACTGCCTTTCTATTTCATTTATTTTAGTCTCTTCATTAGGTGAAGCAGAGGGAGACGGAGATGCAGAGGAAGCAACACAGTGACGGCAACGATCAGGCGAGGGAGGGAAGCCGCCAGGGTAGACGACGGTGTTGTTCGGCGCGTGGGTGCAGGGAAGCCGCCGGGCTTCTTCTCCGCCGTGGGAGGAGGCGCCGGCGATGGCGCCTACTCGACGGCCGGATGGAGCTCCACGTCCGGACTACGGTAAAGTGAATCGGCCCAAAATCTCTTCTTTTTCCGTCGTTTGCTGCTAGATTGGTCGCAAAAGAGCTGTAATCTCTAGGTTTAGAACTGTTTTGGTGTCGCTGAAGATTTTCTTGCCATGGTTTCGGTGGGGGTTACGGTAGGGTTTTAGGATGACCAAAGTGACCCTTTTGTGTTCATGTGAAGAAAAAATCGACTATTTGGATGCATGTTACAGTTGCTTTGATTGCGCATGGATTAGTCAGATGGTAGGGGCTTTATTGTTTAGGGTTGCAAAAACCTGAACTTGTCAGTTATTTCTCTGAATTTTGGTGTATAAAACCTGAACTTCTCAATTACTTATCTGTAATTTGGTGTCCAAAACCTGAATTTAGTTACAATGATAATATGCAGGCACTGGTCGAGATCACTTTTCAGTGGCCATTCACCATGGTGGATACTTTCTTGGATCTGGTACCAATAGGTCCTATGTGAATGATTCCATCATTTGGTATGATGGTTGTGAGGTTATGAACTGGACACCATCTGTTGCGGAGGACATTGTTGAGGATATGGGTTATGAGGTTGCAGGGAGGATCAAGCTACACTATTGCATCCCAATACTTGCATTGAACAATAATGGATTGAGAGGAATAAGGAGTGAGCAGGACACTAAATTCATGCTTACTTTTGTTTCACTTGGGCATCAATTTCTGCATGTTTATCTTGATCATGATGAGAGACTCAGGAATATGGATTGGGATGATGTAGTTCAGTTTCCAGTAACTCAATTGCCACCTGTTGTGAGCCCTATGAAGCAAAGTAAGGAGATACATGAGCCTGAACATGAAGCAGATGTAGAAGAAAAGGCATTTGAACATGAGCTTGAACCAATTTAGATAGTGCCACCTGAGGCAGAGCCTGTGAATCTTGAAGTTCCAGTTTCTAGCAGGCCTAGGAGAAAGAGCAGAAGGCTACAAGCAATGGAAGCACATGAAGCAGAAACATCAGACTCAGAATCAGATGATGATGATTCTGATTACAATGAATCAGTCATTGTGGACAGTGAGTATGAAATCAGTGATGATGAGGACCTCCAGAGTGATGATGAAGATAAAAAGGGAAAGAAGAACATGAAACAGCAGATGAGTGAGGGAAGAAAGAGACAGAGATGCAGCGAGAAAGGAAAGGAAGAAGCAGAGGTTGAGGATGATCTGTCTGAAGATGAAGACATATGGGAGGCAGAGTCAGATGAAGAGAGTGTGAAGATGAGATTCAAGACATTTAGGAATGATGATATGCACAATCCTAGGTTTACTACAGGCTAGGTTTTTGAGTCAGTGGAATTGCTGAGGAGGGCTATTAGAGAGTACAACTGCCTTGAAAGGAGGGCTATCATATTTGGAGTGAATGACCAGGTGAGGTTGTGTGCCAAGTGCAATGGACAGCCTGCTTGTGCATGGTATTTGTGGGCATCCAAGGACAGCAAGATTGAGTCTTTCATGATAAAGAGACACACAACAGAGCACACATGTAGCAGGACATGGAAGGTCAAGTCATTTACATCAGTGTTTCTAGCAGCCAAATATGTGGAGAGCTTCAGAGCTGATGAGAACATGAACATTAAGAATTTCAGGAGGATTGTTCAGAAAGAGTGGAACATGGTACCACACACAAGCAAGTTTCAAAGAGCAAGAAGGCTAGCTATGAAGGAGATATATGGTGATGAAGAAGGCCAGTACAAGCTTTTGTGGGATTATGAAAATGAGGTTAGGACAGGAAACCCTGGTAGCACATTCTACCTTGCATTAGATGATCAATCTAGGTTTAAAAGGTGCTATGTCAGTTTGGATGCATGCAAGAGGGGGTTTCTTAATGGATGCAGGCCTGTCTTATTCATTGATGGTTGTCACATCAAGACTAGGTACAGAGGTCAGGTGTTAACAGCTGTGGGCATTAACCCTAATGATTGTATCTTCCCTGTTGCCCTAGCTGTTGTTGAGGTTGAGGACACAGAAACAAGGAACTGGTTTCTAAGCACACTCAAGCAAGATTTGGGGATTGAGAATACAACCCCATGGACAGTGATGTCAGATAAGCAAAAGGTTAGCTTGTTTCTTTTCTCTCCTAACTTGTGCTTGTACTAAACCAAGTGCTTACACTCCTTCCATTTAATTTGCATGTAGGGTCTGATCAAGGCTGTACAAAAACAATTTCCCACTGCTGAGCACAGATTCTGTGTTAGGCATATGTGGCAGAATTTTCAACAAACATTTAGAAGTGATGTGCTCAAAAACCAGCTGTGGAAAATAGCTAGGAGTAGTACTGTGGCTAAGTGGGAAGCTAACATGGAAGAAATGAAAGCTATTAACCCTGAAGCTCATGCATGGTTAGAGGAGCTACCACCTAACACTTGGGTGAGGGCATTCCAAAGTAATCTTCCAAAATGTGATGTCCTCTTGAATAACATTTCAGAGGTGTTCAACAAGTAAGTAATCTAAACTACATACATTCCTAGATTAATGTACTCATTCATGTACTCATTCATCTATACTCTTGGTTGTTAGGTACATACTTGAAGCTAGGGAGTTTCCTATATTGTCAATGCTACAAAGGGTGCATAATCAAATAATGTCAAGGCACTACACCAAAGACAAGGAAGCACAAAATATGGTAGGACCTGTCTGTCCAAAGCCAAGAAAGAAAGTTGAGAAGAATATGGAGATTGCTGCAAACATTTATGTAGAGGGAGCTGGGGAAGGCATTTTTTCAATAAATGATGGAGGGACAGGGATTATAGTTGACCTTGATGGGTTCGTAGCATGGAAAACAAAAAATTTCTACCGCAAGAATGAACAAAACCCAGATCTAATCTAGATAAAAGCCAAGATCTAATCTACTAGACATGAGCAACGAGATAGATCGGTACTAACCCTCGTAGAACCGAAAGCGTTAACGAGATTAGATCTCGTGGATGATGTAGTCGATCACTTGCCGATCTCAAGATCGTGTGGACGATCCTTCCAGCTGCGTTAAGCAGCTTCCGCAGACGGTCACACGTCATGAGTCGGCAGACCTTCCTCTCCCTGCTCCAAGTGAAAGCAATGGAGGTAGTAGATCTTCCACGGAATCCCAGAAGACGTCGTGGTGGTGGTGGTGGAGATGAGAATTCTGTGGCTTCGCCTGCCTGTGCAGTAAGAAACGTGGAGGAGAGAGGCGGCTGAGATTGGGAGTTATGAGACAAGGTGCAGAGGGGCGCCTCCTTCTATTTAAAGGAGGAGGCGCTGGGGAGGGGAGTCCTAGTAGGACTCCTCCTCCTGGGCCGGCTGGGTTGGGGGAGGAAACCTCCTCCCCACGAATCCGTGTCTTGCCCCACTTGGTTTCTTTGATCCCTTTCTTGGTTTTCAAGCAAACTCCAAGAAATCCTCTAGAACCTTCCGAACATTTCAAACCTTCTAGAATCTCCATACAAACACTCCGAACATTTCCTAACTTAGAAAATGATCCCCAATATATGAATCTCATTCTCCGGATCATTCGGATCTCCTCGTGATGTCCCGGATCCATTCCGAGACTCCGAACAACATTCGGTCTCCAACGCAAATTCCATATCTACTTCAAAACAACTTCGAACCTTAAGTGTGTCACCCTACGGTTCGTGAATATGCAGACATAATGAAGACACCTCTCCCATCAATAACCATCACGGGATCCGAGATCCATAACGGCTCCCACATACTCAACGATTACTTCGTGATCGATTGAACCAATTAACATATGAAACCAATTCCCTTTGTCTCATGACATTCTACTTATCCGAGGTTTGATCGTCAAGATCTTCATACCTAGTTCTTCCTCACATCGATAAGTACTCTTTACTCGTTCCATGTTATGTCATCCCTTGTGACCTAGTCACATGCTTGCAAGCTATCTAGATGACATTCCACCGAGAGGGCCCAGAGTATATCTATCCGTCATATGGATGGACAAATCCCAATCTTGGTCTATGCGCTTCAACACATACTTTCAGAATACCCAATGACACCTTTATAACCGCCCGCCATTTAAGCGGCATTTGATGTCATCAAAGTACCCATCCGGTGATGGTGATTAACATAACCTCATGGTCGAAGGATTAGGTTACTATGTATTTCAAAGCTTACAGCAATACGAACTTAATGACTTGATCTTATGCTATGCTTACTATGGGTGTGTATCCATCACATCATTCTCCTAATGATATAACCTTGTTATTAATCACATACAATGTCTATGATCAGGAAACCATGATCATCAATTAATCAACAAGCTAGTTCAACAAGAGGCTTACTAGGGACTCTTTTATGTTTACAAAACACACATGTATTAGTGTTTCCTAATAATAGAATTATAGCATGGGATGTAAACTTTCATCATAAACACAAAGATATAATAATAACCACTTTTATTATTGCCTCTTGGGCATATCTCCAACAGTCTCCCACTTGCACTAGAGTCAATAATCTAGATTACATGGTAATATACCGAACACCCATGGCGTTCTGGTGTTGGTCATGCTTTGCTCTAGGGAGAGGTTTAGTCAACAGATCTGCTACATTCATATCAGTGTGTACTTTGCAAATATTTATGTCACCATCTTGGACATACTCGCGAATAGCATGAAAACGTAGCTTGATGTGCTTCAGCTTGCTATGTGACCTTGGCTCCTGTGCATTAGCTATGGCACCTGTGTTGTCACAGTAGATGGCCATCGGGTCTAACGCACTGGGAACCACGCCAAGTTCAGTAATGAACTCCTTCATCCATATGCCTTCTTGTGCAGCCTCCAAGCAGCTATGTATTCCGATTCGCTTGAAGATTTCGCCACAACGCCTCGCTTGGCACTCCTCCAGCTTATTGCAGCACCATTCAAAATAAATACGTATCCGACTATGACTTCGAGTCATCTGGATCGGTGTTCCAACTAGCATCAGTGTAACCGTTTACAACAAGCTGTCCATCACCTCCATCAGAAAGAACCATATCCTTAGTCCTATTCAGGTACTTTAGGATATTCTTGACCGCTGTCCGGTTCCATTCCAGATCACTTTGATATCTCGTTAGTCAAACTAACGGATGTGCTATATCCGGTCTCGTACACAAAGATGGCATACATGAAAGAACCTATGACCGAGGCGTATGGAATTTTATAAATCTTTTCTCTATCTTCTGCCGTATATGGACTTTGAGTTTTACTCAAGGTCTTACCTGACAACATGGGCACGAACCCTTTCTTGCTCTCTTCCATTCTAAACTTCTTTAGAACTTTGTCTAAGTATGTACTTTGTGAAAGCGCTATTAGGCGTCTTGATCTATCTCTATAAATCTTGATGCCTAGAATATATGCCGCTTCGCCAAGATCCTTCATCGAAAAACTATTATTCAAATAGGTTTTGACGCTATTAAGAAGTTCTATATCATTCCCAATCAACAATATGTCATCTACATATAGTACTAGGAATACTACAGAGCTCCCACTCACTTTCTTGTAAATACAAGCTTCTCCATAAGTTTGTATAAATCCAAAGTTTTTGATTACTTTATCAAAACGTTGATTCCAACTCCGGGATGCTTGCTTCAGTCCATAAATGGAGCGCTGAAGTTTGCATACCTTGTCAGCATCTTTAGGATCGACAAAACCCTTGGGTTGTACCATATACAACTCTTCCTCAATGTCACCATTAAGGAACGCCGTTTTGACATCTATCTGCCAAATTTCATAATCAAAATATGCAGCGATTGCTAACAAAATCCTCACAGACTTTAGCTTCGCTACTGGTGAGAAAGTCTCATCGTAGTCAACTCCTTGAATTTGTCGGAACCCTTTCGCGACAAGTCGAGCTTTATAGACGGTAACATTACCATCAGCATCTGTTTTTCTTTTGAAAATCCATTTGTTCTCGACAGCCTTACGGCCATCCGGTAAGTCCACCAAAGTCCACACTTGGTTTTCGTACATGGATCCCATCTCAGATTTCATGGCTTCTAGGCATTTTTCAGAATCTGGGCTCACCATAGCTTCTTCATACGTCGCAGGGTCATCAGTGTTGTCCACCAACATGACGTTCAAGGAAGAGTCATACCAATCAGGAGTGGTACGAACCCTCGTTGACCTTGCGAGGTTCAGCAGTAACTTCGTTCGAAGTTTCATGATCACCATCATGAGCTTCCTCTCCAATTGGTGCAGGCGGCACAAAAACATCTTCCGGTGCTGCGCTACTCTCAACTCCGAAAGAAGGTTCAATAACCTCATCGAGTTCTACTTTCCTTCTAGTCACTTCTTTCGAGAGAAATTCTTTCTCCAGAAAGGATCCATTCTTAGCAACGAAAACTTTGCCTTCGGATCTATGATAGAAGGTATACCCAATTGTTTCTTTAGGGTATCCTATGAAGACGCATTTCTCCGCTTTGGGTTCAAGCTTATCGGGTTGTAACTTCTTTACATATGCTTCGCAACCCCAAACTTTAAGGAACGACAACTTAGGTTTCTTACCAAACCATAATTCATACGGTGTCGTTTCAACGGATTTAGATGGTGCCCTATTTAAAGTGAATGCGGCTGTCTCTAATGCATAGCCCCAAAATGATAACGGTAAATCTGTAAGAGACATCATAGACCGAACCATATCTAAGAGAGTTCGATTACGACGTTCGGACACACCATTACGCTTTGGTGTTCCCGGCGGTGTCAACTCTGAAAGTATTCCACATTTCTTTAAATGCATGCCAAACTCATAACTCAGATATTCACCTCCGCCACGTAACGCAGAAACTTAATCTTCTTGTTACGATGATTTTCCACTTCACTTTGAAATTCCTTAAACTTCTCGAAAGTTTCGGATTTATGTTTCATAAAGTAGACATACCCATATCTACTTAAGTCATCCGTGAAGGTGAGAACATAACGATATCCACCACGCGATGCTACACTCATTGGACCGCACACATCGGTATGTATTATTTCCAATAAGTCTGTAGCTCGCTCCATTATCCCAGAGAATGGAGTCTTAGTCATTTTTCCCATTAGACATGCTTCGCATCTTTCAAGTGATTCAAGAAGTCCATCAGAATGGAGTTTCTTCATACGCTTCACTCCAATGTGACCAAGACGACAGTGCCACATGTATGTAGAATTATCATTCAATTTTATTCGTTTAGCATCTATGTTGTGAACATGTGTATCACTACTATCGAGATTCAATAAGAATAAACCATTCATCTCAGGTGCATAACCATAAAAGATATTACTCATATAAATCGAACAACCTTTATTCTCAGACTTAAAAGAGTAACCGTCTCGCAATAAACAAGATCCAGATATAGTGTTCATGCTTAACGCAGGCACCAAATAACAATTATTTAAATTTAAAACTAATCCCGATGGTAGATGTAGAGGGAGCGTGCCGACGGCGATCACATCAACCTTGGAGCCATTTCCAACGCGCATCGTCACCTCGTCTCTTGCCAGTCTTTGTTTATTCCGCAGCTCCTATTTCGAGTTACAAATATGAGCAACCGAACCAGTATCAAATACCCAGGTACTACTACGATTACTAGTAAGATACACATCTATAACATGTATATCGAATATACCTTTCTTCTTGATGTTGCCGCTCAGATCCGCCATGTATTTGGGGCGATTACGCCCAAAGGACCAGCACCCTTGCGAGAAGCACTCAGTTTCAGGTTTAGGACCAGCCTTGGGCTTCTTAGCAGGTGCGGCAGCTTTCTTGCCGTCCTTCTTGAAGTTGCCCTTGTTCTTAGGTTTGCCCCGTTTCTTGAAATTGGTGGTCTTATTGACCATCAACACTTGGTGTTCTTTCATGATCTCCACTTCAGCAGTTTTCAGCATGGACGATAGTTCAGGCAGCATCTTGTTCATGCAGTGCATATTGTAGTTCATCACAAAGTTCTTGTAACTTGGTGGCAGTGATTGGAGGACACGGTGAATCCCCAATTCATTAGGAATCGGTATCCCCAACTCTCGGAGTTTGTTTGCGTGCCCAAACATGGTGAGCACGTGCTCGCTAACGGAGCTACCCTCTTCCATCTTGCAGGTAAAGAATTTTTCGGAAGCTTCATAGCTTTCCATGGCCGCGCGAGTCTCAAATATGAGTTTGAGCTCCTTAATGATTTCAAATGGGTCATGGTGCTCAAAACACTTTTGAAGCTCCGATTCTAAACCGTACAGGATGGCACACTGAACTGTGGAGTAGTGATGTTTCCGAGTGGCATAAACATTCTTTACGTCATCGGTGGCATCTTCAGTGGGTCACCTAGCGGTGCTTCAAGCACATAGGTCAACCGACCAGCCACGAGGGCGATCTTCAGTCCACGGAACCAGTCCGTGAAATTGCTTCCATTGTTCTTAAGCTTTTCTTTCTCTAGGAACGCATTGAAATTGATGGAAACGTTCGCCATTATCTACAACATATTTGCAAGTAGTTAAGACTAAGTTTATGATAAATAGTGTTCAAATTTAATTCTTAAATCAACTAGGTGAACTCCCACTCAAAACAACATCCCTCGCAGTTGTTTTAGTGATTACACGAACCAAATCCACTACACCAAGTCCGATCATCACGTGAGATGATGTAGCTTCATCGACGAACAATCTTCATGTTCATCATATCAATCATATGACTCATGCTCTACCTTTCGGTATTCCGTGTTCCCGAGACCATGTCTGTACATGCTAGGCTCGTCAAGATTAAACTTAGTTTCCGCATGTGCAAATCTGGCTTGCACCCGTTGTATGCACACGTAGAGTCTATCACACCCGATCATCACGAGATGCTTCAAACATTAGTTTTAGCAACGGTGCCAACTAAGGACGAACACTTTATTACTTGATATTTAGTGAGAGGGATCATCTTATAATGCTACCGTCGCGATCTAAGCAATACAAGATGCATAAAGGATTAACATCACAGGCAATTCATAATTTGTGTGATATGATATGGCCCTTTCTTCTTATGCCTTCGATATCTATCTCCAAAGCACGGACATGATCTCCTATCATCACCAGCATTGCGTCAAGGTCCGTGGCGCCGCTTCATGGTTGTCCATCTTCACTAGCAACTATTACAACTACTTGGAACAAAGCTATTATAAGATGAATAGACACGCAGGTCTTAACAGAATTAAAGACAACCATTAGGCTCCTGCCGTTTGCCATACTACAACAAGGATCATTGCATACATCAAATACAATCACAATCACATGTAGGCCATATCACATCACAAAACCCCTGCAAAAACAAGTTAGACGCCTCTAATTTTCTTTGCAAGTTTTACGTGGCTTGGGGCTTTCGACTAAGAACGCATCTTACCTACGAAACTGAACCACAACGTTGATACAAGTGTTATCAAGTGCAAAGTGTAGATTTGATCTATACTATGATGGGAGAGACAGACACCCGCAAAGCCACTTGTGCAAAGCAAGTTGCACGTCAAGTGTGTAGCAAGTCTCATGTACGATGACATGTAATGTTAGCCCGAGCCGCTTCATCCCACCATACTGCAAGATGCAAAGTACACATATAGCAAAAGACGGCACGAGCACCAACGCCCACAACCTCATTGTGTTCTACTCGTGCAACAGATCTACGCATAGACAAGGCTCTGATACCACTGATGGGTTCATAGCATGGAAAACAAAAAAATTCTACCGCAAGAACGAACAAAACCCAGATCTAATCTAGATAAAAGCCAAGATCTAATCTACTAGACATGAGCAACAAGATAGATCGGTACTAACCCTCGTAGAACCGGAAGCGTTAACGAGATTAGATCTCGTGGATGATGTAGTCGATCACTTGCCGATCTCAAGATCATGTGGACGATCCTTCCGGCGCCGCGTTCCGGCAGCGCTTCCGCAGACGGTCACACGTGCGGAGTCGAAGCAGACCTTCCTCTCCCCGTTCCAGCGAGCAGTGGAGGTAGTAGATCTTCTCCACGGAATCCTAGCAGCACGACGGCATGGTGGTGGTGGTGGAGATGAGAATTCTGCAGGGCTTCGCCTATGCCTGTGCAGAAGAAACGTGGAGGAGAGAGGCGGCTGAGATTGGGAGTTATGAGACAAGATGCAAGAAGGGGCGACCCCTCCCTTCTATTTAAAGGAGGGAGGCGCGCCTGGGGAGGGGGAGTCCTAGTAGGACTCCCTCCTCCTTGGGTCAAGGTTGGGGGAGGAAACCTCCTCCCCCACGAATCCGTGTCTTGCCCCACTTGGTTTCTTTGATCCCTTTCTTGGTTTTCAAGCAAACTCCAAGAAATCCTCTAGAACCTTCCAGAATATTCCGAAACCTTCTAGAATCTCCATACAAACACTCCGGAACATTTCCTAACTTAGAAAATGATCCCCAATATATGAATCTCATTCTCCGGATCATTCCGGATCTCCTCGTGATGTCTCGGATCCATTCCGAGACTCCGAACAACATTCGGTCTCCAACTCAAATTCCATATCTACTTCAAAACAACTTCGAACCTTAAGTGTGTCACCCTACGGTTCGTGAATATGCAGACATGATGAAGACACCTCTCCCATCAATAACCATCAGCGGGATCTGGAGATCCATAATGGCTCCCACATACTCAACGATTACTTCGTGATCGATTGAACCAATTAACATACGAAACCAATTCCCTTTGTCTCGCGACGTTCTACTTATCCGAGGTTTGATTGTCAGTATCTTCATACTAGTTCTTCCTCGTTACTGATAAGTACTCTTTACTCGTTCCATGTTATGTCATCCCTTGTGACCTAGTCACATGCTTGCAAGCTATCTAGATGGCATTCCACCGAGAGGGCCCAGAGTATATCTATCCGTCATATGGATGGACAAATCCCAATCTTGGTCTATGCGCTTCAACACATACTTTTAGAATACCCAATGACACCTTTATAACCGCCCAGTTACGAAGCGGCGTTTGATGTCATCAAAGTACCCATCCGATGATGGTGATTAACATAACCTCATGGTCGAAGGATTAGGTTACTATGTATTTCAAAGCTTACAACAATACGAACTTAATGACTTAATCTTATGCTACGCTTACTATGGGTGTGTGTCCATCATATCATTCTCCTAATGATATAACCTTGTTATTAATCACATCCAATGTCTATGATCAGGAAACCATGATCATCAATTAATCAACAAGCTAGTTCAACAAGAGGCTTACTAGGGACTCTTTTATGTTTACAAAACACACATGTATTAGTGTTTCCTAATAATAGAATTATAGCATGGGATGTAAACTTTCATCATAAACACAAAGATATAATAATAACCACTTTTATTATTGCCTCTTGGGCATATCTCCAACAGACCTTGCCCATAAATCTTGTTCATGCCAGAGATGAGACCATAGTGGCATTCCTTGCCCTCATGCATGTGCTGTATGCAGGGCTGAGGAAATAGATCCTTTAACTCTGGTGGATGAATGCTACTCTGTGGAAACATTCAAGAAAGCCTATGGAAACTTTGTAATGCCTTGCAGAGATAAGAATGAGTGGGAGAAACTGAATGGAACTCCAATTCTGCCACCCTTATATGTGAAAAATGTTGGGAGACCTACAAAAAGCAGGAGGAAGGCACCATATGAGATTGATCATAGAAGTGGAGGAAAGAAGGTGACTAGACATGGAGTCATAATGCACTGTGGTTACTGCAGATAACCTGACCACAATTGGAAGGGATGCAAATACCTTAAAGCTGGATTGCCACCACCATTCCAGCAAATGGCACAACCAGACACAACACAAGTATGGCTCATATCTTTTTTTGTTGTAATTCTCCTTTAATACACTTGTGTTGCTCCTTTATGTGTGTGATCACATCTTGTAGGTTCCAGATGGAAGCCAACCATCTGCACCCGAGAGAGGTCAGCCAACTGCACCTACCTACAGTCACTCTATTCTTGCACAATCTTTTATCACTGCTGTCCAAAGGCTTGTCAATCAGCCTAGTCCTAGCACTTCAACTATCAGACAAGGGGAGTTAGCATAGAAGTTAGAAGCTATGAAAGTAGCAAGGGCTCATGAACTAGAAAACAGAAGGACAACCATTTTGGAAGCAAGATATGAGCAGCAATTAAAGAGGGCTGAAGAAGCTGAGCTGAGAAAATTAGAGAAAGAGGCAAAGAAGGCAGAAGAAGCAGAAGCAAAAAGAATAGCAGCCCAAGAGAAGAGGGAAAAGAAGAAAGAAGAGCAAGCTCTGCAGAAAAAAACACATCTAGAGACCAGGAGGATAATCTTAGAGGTTACAAAGGAAGTGGCAGAAAAGAAAAGGAAAGAAGCTCAGGAGATGAAGAAAAAAGAAGTAGAAGATAAAAGGAAGGAAGAACAAGAGAAGAAGCTAGCAGCAGAGGCTAAGAAGAAGCTAGAAGAGGAGAAGAAGAAGCTAGCAGAGGAGAAGAAGCAAGGTAAAAGGCCAAGGTCATCATATGGTCCTGATGCAGGGTTTGCCCAGTCCAAGAAAAGGGTCAGTATGTTTGATGAGTTTAGATGATCATGTGTAACTATAATGAGCATGTAGTCTGCCATGTAGCTGCTTTTGTTTTGTTATCTGGGTACAATGAAACTATGAAACAATGTTGTTCTAAACTATCAACTCCCTATCTTGTTTATATTGTGTCCCTATCTTGTTTGTTATTGCTTTACACATGTCCTGTATTTTGGCAAGATTTATCAGTATTTTTAAACATTCTAGGTTTGAAATCTTACAAACAGAATAGCACACATTCCAGTGTTTGCCAACAAACCAGAGTAGATACATCCCAGGTTTCACATCTTACACACATAATACTGACAATATTTCATCAAATGTGATAACACACATAGTACTGACAGTATTTCATCAAACACATTTACTTAACACTTCTACACCAACTTCTAGTACATCACAAAATGGCACATCCAGTCATTCATCCAGTCATTACATAGGCTACATCAGTAGCATTGGAACTAGTAAGCACCAAGTGTAGTACATTATAGGATCACTTTTGAATAAGAACACATAGTGTCAGCACCATTACAACTGACAACATTGCAACTGTAATCTTCAGAATGAGGAACATCTCTCTCACTTGCACAAGTAGCTCACTCCTCAAGATCTCATCAGACTTGATTTTGCATCCAGCACCTTTCCCCCACTCCTCTGCTAGCTTCTCTTGTTCCAATGCACGCTCCAGCTCTTCCCTTCTCTCTTCTGCCCACCCTACTGCTTTCACTTCAGCATCACCTCTTAGCACATTAGTGTCAGCTAGATGGTACATGTACTCACGCTCCCAATGCCAGAAATTACATGTGGTCTGAAAATTACAACACCACCAACAATTGAGTCTAATCAAACCACCCAATCGTTCCAATGCCAAAAAACTAAACCATGATCTACTCAATCTACTACTGTACTTACCCCATGGTGCTTGCACTTGTAGAAGATCCAGCCAGGGTGGCCAGAGGTGCTAGAGATGTACACTTTCACCTTCCACCCGCAGTCCGGGCAGGGCACCAGGGGGAGAACATGGCATGGGGCTTGCTCAGCATGCCGCCGCGCAGAAGACCTCGACATAGAGCTCGTGGACATGGTGACAAACGGCGGCGGTGCGACCTCGAACGGCAGGAAGGAAGGGGAAGAAAGGAGAGAAATTAGGGATTTAGGACAGTCGGATGAGGATTTTATTGCTACTGTCGTTTTTGCGATACCCACCCTCCCTCAGACCAAGGGCTTCTCTGCAAAATAACCAGCGCGGTCGGACCAATAGTCGCTGTCATGTGGGACCCACGACGGATACGTACGGGCGGCGTCGCGCTCGCGTCTGCGGTGACCGTACATGACCAGGCGCAGCGTCTTCGAGTACCGTATTTTAGTATTTGCTAAGTATAGGAATGAACTCGCATTATACGAACAAGTTCCGTGATGTCCGATGTATTTTACTCAACAGATTTCTTTCCTGTCTCGGTTTCTCGATCGTTTCTCTCACGCGTTCCGAGGTGCCAGGGAAGTCACCGCTCGCTTGATTGCTCACCTCGTTTCGCTTTCGATCTATCCCTTCATCAGAATTCAGTGATACGACTAACTCGGTCTAATTAAGCTGATGTATACCCTAACTTGATTAGGACGTAATGTCGGGCCGTTATGACCTAACTGCGATTAGAAGCCTTAACATACTAGTAGTAGTATTTTTTTAGGGAGAAGCTTTATTAACATACTCATCACATGGCAGCCTAGCTGACCTCGTTTAGTTAAAAGCAATGCATCAGCTACTATTAGTCTACTATATTTCTACTAAAATACTAGTACAGTACGGAGTATTGTACTGTTTGTTTCAGAAGAGGTCAACTCAAATACTCCTTCCGTTTCAAAATATAAGATGTTTTAGCTTTGTAGAACCGTATCTACATTAAATTCACTCCAAACATAGATGAACCTACATACTAAAAAGATCTAGATATACTCTTTTTAGAAAGCTAAAACATCTTATATTTTAAAACGGAGGAGTACCACCGCATAGTTAGCGAGGCCGCACGCTGACGTGTCACCGCCGTGCCAGTTATATGCAGCCTGCGCCGACACGTTGGTCGGTGTGGGTGAAGAGCGAGACCGTCTAGTCTATCCATGTCCACTGCGATGCGACCAGATTACAAACACTTTGACAGCCTTCGTCGTCGTCGAGCCCTCTGCGATCATGTTGCTTTGTAATTGTAGCCGTTGCCAATAACCTGCCTTTTTCTTCTTCTTCTTCATCTTGTCACTAGTAACTAGTACATGGTGACATGATGCATGCAGAATGGGAATTGCAGGACTACGTAGGTGTACCAAAACAAACCCCGGGACTGAGAAAATGGACACGACTAACCCTTTTCTGAAACCTCAGCACCAAAGGAATTACTGATGCGAATTTTCTTATCACCTTTTTTGCTCTCGAGGATCCAAAATCATCCAAAAATCATATAAATTCATTGGGATCAAAGAAATCTTGATTGACAAATTAAGTAGCATTACACACTAGTACTGTACTAAACATGCACGACAGACCCCGCACTACAAACTGAACTGAAGACACCTGTCAGAACTGATAGAATATGACAAAGAGCCTGTCTTCCACATTCACATTTTGGGGGAATACAATAACTGTTTAGAAAAAAAAAGAGGAATACAATAAGAAACATAGTCCTACGTTCCCTTATGATGACCCTAGGATAATAGGAATTTCATGGGATGTGAAATTTGCAAGTTTTACAGGAAATCTAACATGAGATTTGATCCCATGAGAAATGTCCTTTAAAAGTACAACTGCCACTTTCATTTTTCTCTCCCTCATCTAATTAAATAAACCCCACTCTCTGAATTCATGCAATTTTTAGCATGACAACGTAAATTCTGTTCTCATGAATTTGACGTACAATTATAAGGACGAAATTATTCTTGATATGAACATGAGACCACATATTATGCGGTAGCTTATATAGGGAAGGAGAGGGGAATGAAATAAAGGGTAAATACAGAAAATAATGCTTTCGAAGACATGAAGGTGAAGTGTTTAAATAAATGAAGCGTAACAGTAGTGAAGATCAAGGGGCTCTCTGATTCTCATGATTCCCAAAATGAAGAAACATGGAATACACAAGACTAGTGCTATGCTCTCTTGAATCCTATAGGATTTAAAAAGTGCATTAATTTTGGATCAAAAAGTATTTGAGACCATATGAAAAGTAAAGAAAGTTCTTGCAAAAGTTTTGATGAATGGAACTTTTCATTCACAACAGAGTGCAAATGAATCATTAGGAAAAATCTTGGATTCAAATCATGTGAATCAAATGCCAACATCATAAATGTTCTCGAGGATCCAAATCCTCTAAAAAATCATTTCTTTGGATCAAAGGAGTCTTGATTAAGAAATTAAGTAGCACTATACACTAGTACAAAAACATGTGCACCAAACCCGCATAACGGACTGCCACAAAGGCACTGAGGTTCAGAAATGACCTCAAAAGGGGACGACCCTATTGCGAGTAGTTTGTTCAAGGGGAAATGCCACAAAACCGACCATCCTCCCACTAGGACTCTTTCTGTTTGCAAACTATACTCTTTGTCTTTACATTGGATTCTAGCACACTCGGAGAGTTGGCAATGGAATAGCTAGGAGGAATGTTACCACAAGTACTCCCTCTGGTCCAGTTTATTAAGCACGCATGTAGTTTAAGAAAATGTTTGGCCATCAATTTTGAAAAATAAAATATGCAATATATGTCCCAAAATATACTATTGGAAACTACTTTTAAAGATGAATCTAATGGTATAATTTTTGTGACATATTATGTAAAATTTGTTGACCAAAATTAATGGTCAAAGTTGTTCTTATACATCTAATAAATCGGACCATAGGGAGTAATAAAGTATCACCAAGTTTGACACCATTTATGTCTCACTAATGTGGACGTGACTTTCTAAATCTTGAAACTCTGCAACTCCAGTTAGAAGGCATCATGTGAGTGTGTGTGTGTGCATATATGTGTTTGTCTACATTGTATCATGGTTTCTGGAAAAAAATACGCATGCTGCACATGTTGCCAACCAATTGTTGAAATCTATAAATAGAATGAGCATTTTTTGCGAGAAATAGAAAGTGCATATTTGACCATGAAAGAACCAACGGAGGATCAATGCAAAGGACTAAAGGAAAAGTCACTTATAGGTTCTTTATGGTCCAATATATTATGTGTTTCTACTTATTTACATGTATACAAACAATGATACACTCCAAGAGCCTTTCCAAAGATATATATATCTGTTTAATATATGTGTTCTGGAGCTCTCTTTTAAGATATTTCAGTATATCACTAAAATGGACGAAAACGGAGTGAAACACATTGTAATACATATAAGTGGACATAAAAGGTTCATGAAAGAATATGATTTTATCTTTGTTATTTATATTATATCTATAAGGAGATCCAACTGAATGATCAGTTCTCTTATCGTCTTTCGTTGTCTCAAACTAAATATTGTAAGAATACTTGAGATGTCGAATACGAAAGCCATTGAACCCAAATGTACTTAGGCATCAGAATCGTTAACAATAGTGTGGTTAATCTTTAATAGAATAACACAAACTATGTTGATATGCATCATCGAGTTAAAAATAAGAAAAAAAGTTTAGTATAAATAGTTAGCGGCCATTATTTTAAACTTTTTCTGCGAGACAAGAGATAGAATATTTATATTTTATTATAATTAGGTAAGTTTTGTATTTTGAATTATATATAGAAAAATGGAGAATAAATGTGTTCGATTTTTTGATAGAGGCATGGCTTATATACTAGCCAAACCATATGGAATCCAAATTTACCCATGAAATGACCATAGAAGCGGGAAACAGGGAACAGCATGCCCTCCCTCGGTCCGGAGTCGTCGATCCGGAATCAGGATTGGAAACGAGGTGCGGTACAGCCCGATTCGTTGGCCGAAACGCGTCCCGAGAAACTCACCATCTACCGGGAACGGTTTGCTAGGAGCGCCAGCTCCCGAAGGTCAGACGTGCGGCGGCGGCATGGATGACTCGCTATCGCTGGATCGGTAGGAAAAAGAACGAGTGGTTGGTGTCGTGTGCGCTGTTGACAGGAAAGGCCTTCGGATGAGCTTATTCAGATGGATTGTACTAGCTAGAGATGGCCCAGTTGCATTACTCGATCGTATCGTTCCGGGTTTTCTGTCCCCGAATCGTCCGAGTCGTGTCCCTACTACCGAATCGTACGCTCGAGAGAAGTATACCCCCGTCGTTCCCTACTTTCTGACAGCAGCGATTCTCGTTTTCCGTTTCCGTTCCTCGACTCCACCGTCCCGGAAACTTGGCAACTATGGAAATGACTCAATCACACCATCTTTGTAACACCTTTTGCTCACTTTTTAAAGATGCTCAAGACATTTTCTGATTGACTATATATTGTATTCTTTGTGCTTCCTAGTATTTAGCTCGAACAACAAGACAAGAACTCGATCGTTGATTAGTTATTTTTAGGCCACTCCGAAACATCATCTCTAACAATTACCTTATTTTAACATACAATCCGTGAAACTCGAACATGGAACAAAAAAAAATAAAGCCATGTATTAACATTGGCGGAGACATAACTAATTCTAAATCTGTATACATATCCACCCGTGGCGATAAGTCGGGAAGTAGCCTTACGGTGCATGACGCGATAGAATGCTACGCTTGGAAACAGTGGAAGCACGTAGCAGAGCCGGGGGTGCTAGGGTAGGCACCGCTCGCTTGATTGCTCACCTGGTTTCGCTTTCGAACTCTCTCCTGTCAACGGAATTAAGATGCATGGTTAACTCGATTGTTTAGATGTGCTTTATTTAATTATTAGTGCTTTATTTAAGCTAACTGCGGCTAGCGGGCTTCTTTAAGTTATGTCTAGGGCCAGCGGTAGGTACTCGTTCACGGACAATGAATATTTGTCTGAATCAAGGTCAACGAAAATGCAAGCTCTAAAAAAATGGTCAATTCAAATTCCAACTCGCTGACGAGGCACCTGCCACGTAGTACACTACAGTACTATGTATATGCAGCCTGGGCAGCAGCGTTGCTGACACGTCGGGCGAAGAACGAGGCCGTCTAGGGCATATGTCCATTGCGATGCGACCAGATTACAGTTTGACAGCCTTCGTCGAGCCCTCTGCGATTCTGTCCTCTAGCCGCTGCGTCTTGCCTGTCTTTCCTTTTCTTCAGTGACTATTTTCTTTCTGCTTAACTACCATGGGTTGGTTAGCTGCGGGTCTATGGTAGACGTCCAATTCTAGCATGGGCTAGCTGCTGCACCTCCTGCACCGTCACGTTGCTTTCGGTCTCTGCTTACGCATGAAGAAATGGGAATTGCAGGAGTACCAGCCCCACGGGATTTGGGATCTTTGTAACCGAGACCGAGAGGTCCGGGACGACTACGACCCATCATGGCCCTGAGAAAGCGTCTGCCAAAAGAGCCGAGAAAAGTGACTAGGAAAGAACATCTGCTTTACACTTCTGAATTTTCGATCGCAGCCGTACCTACTCTGCATGGCATGGCAATACGGCATGGTCGAGAAAATGCAAGTGGAGATCGATTGCTGACTCTTTTGGCCTCTACATTATGTCCGAGTGATGCAGAGATTAGAGCGTTTGAATATTCATCCTTTTGCCAAAAGACAAAAAGAAAACATTGCTCCAACGACTTAAAAACAAGATTGAGATTGAAGAGTTTTAAAAATAAAATTTCTGAAAAAATTGAGACGATCGATCAAGAACCCATCTATGGTTTCCGCTCCCCTCGCCATCGACGCGGCACCAGTCCGTCACGCCCCTGGCGGCCCTTGGGGGCCTTAGAAGTGCGGTGGACCATGGCCAACCGCCAACGGGAGGATTTCTGTTCTTCTAATAGAAAGTTTCCGGTGTATTTTATTGTATGGTGAGGCTGCGATGATATCCTGAAGTCGGAATAAGGTCCTTCCAACTCTATCCCCTTTTTGGCGGTGCGCCTAGCGTCGGTGGAGAGCGCGTAAAGTTATATGTCCAGCGGATCTCTAGAGATCCGGTCGGTTTTCGTTCTCACTGGTCTGGTTGCTGATATGTCTTTTTCGATCTACGGTTTGCATCACTAGCGATGGTTGTTGCTCTCGTGTCCTGGTCCTTTTGGGTCTTACCACGACGACTTTTCGTCTGTCTACTGCACCGAGTTCTACTACGACATGCTTTGCGTAGCTCTAGTGAGGGAGGGACGAGGACGTCAGCGCGTCTCCGGTTCACTCGAGTGCTTGCAGTGGTCGCTAGGTGGTCTGGGGACCTATCTGTAAGTTTTATTATTTTGGGAATTCTTTATACTGCTCTTGATGATTATCACTAGATCGGCGGACTTTTCGCAAATAAGTGATTTTTTTTTCTTTTTCTTTTTTATATGTGCAAAGAAACACCTGAAGGTCAATTTCATGATAAATATGAGATATGCCGCTCTTTCCAGACAGGACTACAAAGAAACAGCCAGACATGCAGGCTCTATAAGTTCGTTTGTTGACATTTTTGTTTTGATCTGCCACGGGCCATATATGAATTTGAGAATTGAAGTGTGAACCCTCTTAATTCCGAGGGAAACCTTTCCGTTCAAGCAGATGCAAGCTACTAGTGCCCGTACCTGTCAGCAGTTCTCCAAACTTCAAACCCTAATTATTGGGGGAACAACCACAACAATTAACACAGCAAAACCAACCGTCTTGTTATTTTAGTTTTGAATAGCCGTCTCCTAGTATAGATATTTATTCGGCAGACGATCCTGGCTGGCTGATGTCTGATGGCACCTTTCTGACTTCTAGACTTATTTTGAAGTAGAATTGGATTAATTTTGGAACACACAGAAATTAAGGTTTGCTAAAAATGCTTTTCTTCAAAGTGTAGAGGCCAGGAACGGAGCCAATGTAAAAGCAGAGCAGGGAATAATCCACGCAAGTTATTTTCCTCTCTAAGAGCATCTCTAACGGGACCCCAAACCCGTATTATTCAGGCGACTATACTAGCCGTGGGCCGAAAACACGAGCTAACCGAGTCTGTAAGTGGCTCAACCCGTAAAACAATTTCTCGGCCCCTGTGATTAGCCCATCACGACTTCTACAAGTAGAGTGCGAGCAGGCGGATGTTGGAACCCTCATCTCTCCACCGCTCGCAAACCCCAGTTCACCGCCGCCACCGCACTTGTCCTATTGTTCCGGTGAGCGATTCCGGCCACGCCGCGCACAAATCTACACAATAGAAGACCATATGGCCACCCTCCGTGGCGGATGCAAACATGGGGCGGTCGTAGCGACGGGGGAGGGGGAGGAAAGCGTCCGCCAGCGTCGTCGCCACATCGACGAGTCGCGGAAGAAGCATGTGCGCTCCATCAGGGCGATGCGCCGTGCAACGTGGCGCTGGACGAACCGGGGGCTACGGCCGCCCCCTCGCTGGCCGCGTACATCGACTTCCCCAACGCCGACGTGCCTGCTTCGCCGACACCCGCTCTGTCGACGCCACCTCCCACCGGCGAGTCCTCATGCACGCATCTCATGCGCCGTGGTGACGACGAGGAGAGCACCGTGCTCCTCGAAGCGATTCGTGCATCCGTGCCGAACACGAGCTAGAGCTCTGCCGTGAGCGGGAGGAGATGGAGGCCGCCGTCACCACAGTGGATGCAGCCGAAACCACGGAGCTGGAGGCGGCCATCGCCGCGGTGCGCGTCACGGACGAGGCCTCCGGATCCGGCCCCGTCGACGAGGAGCGCGAGGTGATCGTCCTTGACGACTAGAAGGTGCGACGGTGCACCCTGCGGCGACGCCTACAAAGCTCGATTTTGGCCATTCGAGGACGCGCCGGCGTCCTCCGACCAGCTCTACGCATTTTATGTTTTTAGGTGTAATTTTGATGTAAAAATTACGTATGTATCGAACTGATGGACTATGAATCGAGCGCGCGCGTTCTAAATCCCGGAGATTTTTGAAATTAGTATTTTACGGTCCCGATTACAGGTTCCAATCTGCGCAGACTCAAAAAAAACTTGTAAAACGCGAGTACAAAAGTCTGTACTCGCGATTTACAGGTTCGTGATTTACAGGTCCCATTAGAGATGCTCCCGTGGCCTCATGGGCACCAATGGCACATAGAGTAGAGTGCCAATGAAAGCACGTAGATGTATGTGTACGTTAAGTATAGATCATTTGCGCATATGACCAATGTGGAGTACTTGAAACAAATAGGTCATATGCATCGAACCAATGCATTGGTCGGGTAAGTTTTTTTATATGTTGTATACAATAGAGTGCCTATTACTTCCACATTCACATTTCGAGGAATACAAGAAAGAACATAGTCCTACGTGCCCTTTTGGATGATCTAGGATAACACGGTACAAATTTCATAGTTTAAAAGTTTTACAAGAAATCAAACATGAGCCAAGACGACGCTTTCCTTTAAAAGTTTAACTTTCTCTCCCTACCTTCTCTCTCTAATCAAATAACCTCTACTCTAAGAATTCCTGCAATTATCATGACCAAATTGTCCTTGCTATGATCACGTGAACACAGAATATGTGCTAAATCGTATAGGGAAGGAGAAGGAAATGAATAAAATGGATAAAGTGAAAATAATGCTTTCGAATCGAAGACATCAAACGTGCAAATGTTTGACAATCAATGGCTCTTTACTTCTTCGGATTCTTTTAATGCTGAAATGGGGAATACACAAGACCCAAGTGGTATGCTCTCTTGAATCCTATTAGATCTAAACATTACATGATTTTTGGATCAATACATGTTTGACACCACTGGAAGGATACATAAATGTGGAAGATTTGATGAATGGAACTTCTTCACTCAAAATAGAGTGCAAAGGAATCTTTAGGAAAAATCTCTAAAGCTTCCAATCATGTGAATCAAACCAACCAACATCATAAATGTTCTTAAGGATCCAAATCCTCCGAAAAATCGTATAAATTCTTGTGGAACAAAGGAGTCGTGATTAACAAATTAAGCATAATCACACAGTAGCACAAAAACATGCACAATAGACCCCCAATCGCTGGCCAATATATGGCAGAATTCTCTATTAAAAAAATGGCAGAATTGACCTCAGTAGTGAATTGGCCTACTACGAGTCGTTGTTCATGGGGAAACGTTAGAAAACCGACCATCACCTCCTACTAGGGTCTTTTTGTTTGTCCAAAATTGTACTTGTCAACTCATACTGTTATACGCATGGTATACCTACTCTTAACATGGTAAAGCTTAATAATTGGACATGTCAAATATCTTCTAAGATTTGAATAACAAAGAGAAATTGTACATCTGTATCTATCTTGTATCTACTCTTCATGCGTGTTCCACCCACATATCAACGGATCATGTTCCAAATTATACTACTTATTTTGCGTAAGATTCCGGCACACTCACAGAGCCAACCAATGGTTGTAAAGTTAGGAGGATGGTTGTGTTGACCATCTCATAAAAAATCAACATCCTCGATGTCCCAGTAATGTGTTATTTTTTCTAATGGGAGGCGATGTTCCCATTAGTAGTGAGATGCTCGTGGTCACGTTATCGATCTTGAAACTTCACGCATTCGGTCTTTAGTAGGCATTGTGTAAGTGTGTTCATTTGGTGGTGCACATATGTGTGTTCGTATACATTGTCTTGCGATTTCTAAAAAGTTTCTCATGACACACATGTTACCAACCAATTGTTGAACTCTAGAAATAGGAAGTGCATATTTGAACATGAAAGAACCAATAGATGATCAGTGCAAGTGAACTAGGGACATATCGCTTGTAGATTCTTTTTTCAGCTAGTTTATGTATTTTCCTAGTTATTTACATGTATATAAAAATGGCACACTCCAGATCTTTTCCAAGATATTTGTGATCTATAGCTCTGTATTGAGATATTTCAATACCACTAAAATACACATAAAGAAATAGAAATACACTATAATACATCTGATTGCAAGTAAAAAGTTCCTGAATGAATGTGATTTTTATTTTTTTATTTTTTATCATATCCAATGATATTCAATTGAATGAAGAACTTTCTTATCTTTCATTGTCTAAAACTATACATTATCAGAATAAAATCCTTGAGATGACAAATATGATATCCATTGAACACAAGTCTATATGCAATGAGAGATGTTAGAATTGTAAAACAATAGTGTGGTGATCTTACTTAACTTATACCATTAGCATCTTCGATGGGGTGAGTTTAAAATAAGAAAAAATGTTTTGTACAAATAAGTAGCACTCCAATATGGTGCGACCGTGCTCCCACTATTTTTGGCGCCCACATCGACATGGAAGCCTCAACCCCAGGGGTGGACTCATGGCTCATGCTAGACGGGCTAAATCACGGGTCGAGCTCATATGAAGAAGGGAGTACATATGCCTTACTCTGTCTGAAATGCATATTCCTGTGCAGCTCAGCCTTCTTCCGCCACATCAAGTACTTCTGATACAACTCAGCAACGAGCAAAGGTCGAGTCAATCAGGCAACGAAGCATTCCCGATGAGGGATCGATCCAACCGATCATATCCCTCTCTCTTCCACCGCGGTTCCTAGCGGTGTTGCTCACCTGTGGCCTACTCCTCCCTCACCGCTCTGCCCAAGTCTTGATCGCCTCCCATCATGAAGCACAAGAGCACATTGCCATAGGCCCATAACCGCGTGGCCGCCTTCTGCTTAATAAAATTCTGGTTCAAGGAGGCACAACCACAAGAAGAACCATCCAGGTTCAAGACAAATTCCGCAAGTAATTTATCTCAAATTTTATTTGAACATCTAAATTGTGAACTATCCTTTATCTTGCCTTCAACATGTAAATTTTCTAGAAATTGGTACGTAGTACTCTTGAGTTATATGTAGTTCTCATCTCTTTACCCGCAAAAGTAAAGTATGACACATGTTTAATTACTTTCGGAGGCTAACTAGTATTCGTTGAAATCACTTACAATTTATGAAGTTTTAGATAGACAAATTCGTCATTCAAAGACAAGATACATCCATGCGGATCATAAAAGAGCACGTTATGTCTTGTAATTATGAATTTACTATTAATATCATTTGTATTCCCATATCTAAAGTATGTATACTCCCTTACATACATGTGTCATTTTTTTTGAAATCTCAAATGCTTGTGGTGCCAATATACAATGGTGTATCAGATCTTCACGAATTGGTATTGATTTAGGAATAATTCATATTTTTACATGTTCATCCGCAATTTCTAAGTTCTTTACAAACTATTAGTGTTTGTGCGATTTTTAAGTACTACATTATCAATTTTTTATTATATCTACAATTTTTTCTTTTTTCCGTTCCTTGGTCCGTCACTTCGCAAGATCGAGCGCGGAAGCATGTGAGCCTGAGCCATGACTTGGCGTCCATGTCAGCGATCCAAGGGAGCGCTTGTACCCAGATTCTAACGCGTGACATCAACGACTTCTAGGCAATTGCATCTAGCTTATAAGGAAAAAGCTGAATCTAGCAACATCGATTGCCTACTTCTATCCCCACTCCCAAGAATTTCAAACTGACTCGACTTGTGACCATCTTCTTCCTTGTCAAGAAAATAATAGAAATAGAGCCACATTGATACGTCAAAAGCGATATCCTGTATTTTGAAGTTTATGATGTTATTACCTATGTTATCTGCAACATTAATTATCTTTCTCTCACCATTTTAATGATTTACAGGATGTTTCATCAAATCCTATAATTATTTTGGTATCTAATGCTGGAAATTAGGAAACCTATCTTTTCATATTTTTGGTTTTCAGGAACCTTCTGTAACCTTACTAATGGGGAGGGGGCGGGCTTCATTATTTTTTGCAAAGAGAAGAGTACAAACCTTAGATGGAGTTTATTTATTCATCTAGATAATATTTCCATTATCACTAATAAATCTATTACTTAAACTCATGTTTCCATAATCAATTCGATCTCCCGGGCCAATCTGAGGAGATGACCTGAGGACCTCGAGGTCCCCCGACGTGTCTGACCTATCTAGATGCATCATGGGGTACCCTTCCCCTCGATCACCCAATTACGTTGATTGTAGTCCCACAGGGTCCGTCTTGACCTGGAAACATCTATAATCTCTTTAATTTGACCTAAAACCTCCTCTTTAAACATTGTCGGTTGTACTAAGTTATCCCCTAACCACGAAGATACTAACGAAGGCCTCAAATCTTATGATGTCGAAGGTGAATCGGCCCCCACTAACTGAAGGATATATGCCCTAGAGGCAAATAATAAATGGGTTTTTATTATCATATCTCAATTAGTTTGTAATAGTTTCATATTGTGCTATAACTGTATCAAGTGGAAACTTTGGTACGGGTGTGGTATGAAATAAACCAAGTCCTAGTAGCCTCTATTCATACTAGTTCGTTGGTCAAGCGATGGTCATGGTTTCCTGATCATGGGGCATTTATGTCAATTGACAACGAAGTCATATCATTGGTGAATAATATGATGGACATTATTACCCAAAGATTGTGACACGATCAAGTCACAGAGTTCATTGTTGCAATAGCTAAAAAAATAGTCTCCTTCTCCTTAAACCGTGAGATCATATTACTCACTATTTCCCGAGCCTGCCTTGACTGCATCAAATGTCACTCGGTGAAACGGTGATCATAAAGGTGTACATTAGGTATTCCAAAGGAACAGTAGATGACATGTGACTCAGGAGAGGAATTTGTTCACCCACGTGACGGGTAAGATACATACGGCCGGCTTGGTGAGATTACATCCACAAATGTTGCAACATGTGACTAGGTCACGGGGATGTAATATCACGGTAACAAGTAAAACAGAACTTGTCGATAACAAGATTGAATAAGGTATGTGATACCAATGATTGAATCTCGGACAAGTCGTATCAGAGAAACAAATGGAATTGGACTCAATGTTTTACGGTTCATACGACATCGTCATCATGGAATGTACATGGGTCATCATGGGCATCCCGGTCCCACTGTTGATCATTGATAGAGATCATGTTTGTGCCATTCCTGAGACATGAGGGGATACACTTAAGGGTACGATGAGAGAGATCATCCATAAGTTGGAATCATAGTAGAGAAAGAGAAAGCCAGAATTCTTCTATGAAGGAAGAAAGGAAACCGGAAAAGTTTCGGTGAAAGGACCAGAATCGTTTCGAGAGTTTCGAAGTTGTTCGGAGCATATAGAAGGGGAACCGAAAGGTGTTTCGGATCGAATCGGATTTTTTAATATGTATTTACATATTAATTAATGTAACTAATATTAAATATAAAATTAAAATCTAAAATTGAAGGGTTATTCCACTAATGGGCCAAGTTTCCTAGAGAAAAGGGCCCGTGAGGGAAAACCGAAAGAGGGAAGGGCCAAGGGCCAAAGGGGCCAAGGCCTAGACTCCACAAGGGGGCCCACCTGGCCAGCCTAGGGCTATGTGCGGGGTGGGGACCACCCCTGACCGGCTGGCCCATGGAGCCCTAAGGGCCCATGGTGCCTCCCCCTCTCTCTCCCTTGTTTAGTCCCACATGGGAAACCCAAAGGGGAAGGCACACCTCCCTCCCCTATATAAAGGGGTGCCCATGGGTGGAATTAAATATACAATTTGAGAAGTCTTTTGGTTGAATTTCTCCCTCTCTCTATACCTTGTGACCATGGCCCCATGTATGGGCCGTGCGAACAAGACATACCTGCAACACGCCGTTGCGCTGCAGGGATTCCAAGCTGGAGATCTACTTCCGCACTCCCGATGGGATCAGGGAGATGGAGGTCTCATCATACACCGGATGTGTACGAAGCCACGAGGTGCAACACTTGGGGCACTTTGGATGTCATGAGCCAGAGCTGCTGCACAATGAAGATGGAGCAAGGGGTGACCTGCGAAGAGTTTCGTGACCTTGAGGTTAGCTACGAGTTCGACTACATCAACCACGTTCCCCTCGGAACGTTAACCGCGTATGGTCTATAAGGGTATGTATTCTATATGCTCTGGTCATTACTGCATTACTACATAGATAGATCTTGGGTGTTAGGAAGTTCTAATGTAGGAATTTTTTGTTTTCTGCTACGGAACCCTTAAGTGGTATCAGAGCCGATCTATGCGTAGGAGTGCTGTACGGCCAGTACGCACGAGTATTGTACATGCATTGATCCCTTAGTTGTTACCCTCTAACGTGTACTTGTTTATATCGCGGTATTATTTGATGAAGCGGCTCGGGCCGACCTTACGCGTATTGCTACGCGAGACTGGTTCCACGCTTGACATATAGCTTGTTCTGTATAAGAGGCTAGCGGGTGCCTGCCTCTCATTCAATAGTTTATATAGCATTTACAATGGAGGGCCCCAAAAGGGGTGTAGTAGAGACAATTGTTGGATCCATGTTATGGTTGGAAAGTTCGTAGATTAGAAACGGTTCTATTGCGAAAGCCCTAACAACCACGTAGAACTTGCAACAGATAAAGTAGAGGCATCTAACTTTATTTTGCAGGAGGGGCATGTGATTTGATATGGTCATGGTCGCGACAAAGGTAAATTAGTTTACTTTTATGTTACTAAGTTGTGTAGTAATAGTTATCGTTCTGATGAATGACCTGCTGGTGGCGTCATGGACTTGGCGTCAACCAAGGGCAAGATGGAGATCATGCCGGAGCGCTCGATGGAGATCAAGGTGCAAGAAGAAGGACCATATCATATCACAACATACATGTGATATACCTGTTTTATATCTTATTATATGCTAGTATTAGATACTCAACGGTAGCAAATAATATAATCCCTATATAATTCCAATGATAGTGTTCCGCTTATGTGTGCACCACCAAGAAAGTTCGTCGTTATGAAGTTGACCGTGATGATCGGGGGCTAGAAATATCTACGTTCGTATACAGTGGGTATAAGCCATGTTGCACTGTAGATACACACCAGTTAGATTTAGTGAGCCTAGCATGTGTACACATGACCTCGGAACACAAGAGACCGAAAAGTCAAGCATGAGTCACATGGATGATGTGATTGACATTGGGGAATGTCTACCTTTGAAACTTCATTGCCGGCCGTGACGATCAAGGGTGGTGTAGCGAATTGGGATCGTATGATCGATAAAATCATCTAGGGGATGACAATTTTAGTGGGAGCTCAATTAGTATTGAACTCATATCATGAACTTAAGTCTAGATGTCTATTTGCAAATATCTTAGTAGATCATGGCCTATCCCATTGAGGTCCTTTGCGACCATGGAAAATTTATTGCTTGATATGGAACTTAGAAAAAGGGTCCAACTTCATAGATTAATACCCACGTCTGAGGGATATCCTCGTAAAAGGTGATCTTCTTTTCTTGATACAATAACCATTAGGAGATAATCCGATGACTTCGCAATGTTTGTGTTTTCTCCATAATCATCCAATAAGCCATTCTCCATATGATGGAGAGTTGGATTACAATATTGTATTATGCAAGATCTGGTACATAAAGTATGAGTTGTTGGATAGGTTTTCCTCCATCATGGATGAAAAGAGAATATTTGGAAAATCACTTAGCGATCTTGCATTAGAGTTGAGAACTCTCAGAAGGGCTTGATTCCAATGGAGGTCATGGATGAAAATAATATATGTTAGATATACAAAGTTATAAATGTGATTCTTGCAAAACTTGTTGCAGTTTACAAAAGTATTGGATACTTGTCTCGTTTTGTGAAAACAGGATGGTCTGCTCGAGAATTGCTGGAATTGAGGCAATGTGGCTTGATGACGACAAGCAAAATAGTTGATGGCCAACATCACCCCTTTTCTCAAAGTTTATCATTTGGATTAGTGGACTTGAATATAATTTTGTAATCCTTATTTGTGTGTCTAGCTTTTGGCGAGACGATTATTCATATGAACGAGTTACAAGCCAGTTGTACTATTCTTATGAACAATACTGTTATGGTCACATTATGATTATAAATGAGTTTTTCTCATCACTATGTTAATGATAATAGTTTAAACATTTATAAAGGATTAGAATGCTAAAAAGATATCCAAATTTTAATAATGACATGACACTATAGTTTAAGTCATTTTGGTTATTCCATGTTTTTCATTCTAAATGAAGGTCGAGGTCTTAGATACTTAATCTAGAGACTTTGCAAAATCATGTCTCGTTGGGCAGAATGACTAAAACTCCGCATTCTGGTAAAACGGTAACATGCAAAGAAATGTTAAACTATATACATAGTGATGTATCGTATATTCAACAAATAGTGGATATCATTAGTTAATTGTGGACTTAAGTGAATAAGCGTATTTACTTAATGAAACATAAGTTTGAAACTATTTTGAATTGTTCAAAATATTTCAAAGTGAAGGAGGATATTGAATTAACAAGTCTCTTCGATTTGATCGACATGACTAAGGTATTCAAGTTAAGTTTAGCATAAAAGGGACTTGTGAAAGATGTTTCACAAATTATGATAATAGGGCAATTTCAAACTATATTGAAATCTCTAAATATCATAATTATTTTGTATTAGATACATATGGTCTGATATTATCTCTTATCAGGGTTATAATTATCATTTAGAGCTAGAGATTGAAATAAGCAAACACTCATTTGAAATACATAGGAACATCTAAAGATTCGTGGAAAAAACACCATAAGAGTTATGGCACATTCGTGTTTCTAGAGATTTCGATAAGTCAAAGTCGTGGCGAATAAACAAGTCATTGTAGAGCATTCTTAGGAAGCTATGAATGCATCTTCGACGAAGGACAAACCTGCTGTTGTCCTGAGTTTTATGTGTCTTCATGAAGGTATAGGTGGAAGAAAGTAAAATATCAAAATAAGGTATTTAACCTTCCCTCCGGATTGTTGAGTGGCGCAGCGGAATTTGTTCTATGAAACAGAACTATACAAATAGAGGAGAAACTAATGATAATGATTATGAAGTTTCAGCGAATATTTTTACTAAAGAAAGTAGGATTCAACAATATAGACTCTACAAGTTCGCAGATTATGTTATTGATTCACTTGTCATGTTTTCGAATAAGACATACCAACGAACTACAAAGAAGCGTGATGGACCTAAGTGCGAGAAATGACTAGGAGTCATAAAATCCTATATTAAGTTATATTTAAGATTGAAAAGTAATATGCTACTTGATCTTATTAAGTAAAGAAGTTTACTTGATATTTCTGAATGACTTCAAAGTCATAAGAAGGAAACGAAACTTAATGAAGAAATAAAGCTCGATTTGTCACAAAGTATGGACAAAAATCAAGGAGTTGACTACAACTGTAGCGATGCTTGAGTCTATTGGATTTACACTAGCAATATACGGATATTGAAGTCTCGTAACTGGAATTCTCAATGGCGATCAAAGAATTTTGGAATGTCCAAGATTATTGAGAGGACTTGCATTTGAGTGGGAGCTAATTAGCTTAAATCTTAATACGTAAGAGACATATTTTGAGTGGGATTTAAGTAGCTTGGATAAATGGCAATATGTAAGAGACATATTTTGAATGGGAGCTAAGTGAAATTCGTAGATCTCATATATGAATGCCATATTTCAGTGGGAGCGTGAAATCATTCTGAGATATGTGGACAACATATATGAATGATGTGATTGGTATTGATAAAATTTAAGTTAGTAAATATGGATGAAGTTAAAAAAGTTATTAAACAATGAAATATATCGAGATAGATTGGTAAACATCATAAATGAATGCTTCCTAGACTTGATTCTGGAGATGTTCAGAATGTCCTAGATAAGATTCTAAAGTAGTTCAGAATGGAACAAGGTAAGAAAGAAGTTCTTATTTGTTTGAAGAATTGAGTTAGTCTCGGTATTACAACCATGGTTAAAATAAAGAAAGAGATGAGTTGCATCTCCTTTGCCTCAGCCATAGGTTCTTCCATACAACCACATTATATACTCGACGTAATGTGACCCGAGGTTCTGGTTGGAAGGACAAGCTCTGAATGTAAGAACATGTCTTGAAGTGGTTCCTGAGTTAATCACTGACCTAGAATTAAGTTTGTCCTTGAATGGCAAGAAGCAAAGTAAAGCGCATAATTGCATTTCATGCACTAGGATCTACATAGATAAAGAAGTATAAGGGCACCATCTAACGTGATATATATTGTTGTGGCGGGACTAGTTCGTATTTACGCAGAGGGTGTGTCCTAGGGCACAGTGCCCATGAGAAAGCTTGTTGTGGTTGATCTAACGTCACTGCTGGCTTCTGGATACCGACCTTACTCTGTTGCCATAACTACTATATATACACGCAAAGGAGTACGAAGTGTGTTTCAAAGTTTACGTGACAACAGTGAAAGCGACCGTCATTGTAAAGACTAGAAACAAATTCTCACTTTGTCGCCAAGCGAATAATTCAACCCATTATAAGATAATGGTATGAATTTCAAAATTAGGAAGACATTAATGATTTGCAAAAGACATAATGCAAGCTAGATTAGTAAAATGCATATGTGATATGATTAGTAAAATTCTAGGTCAGGACATTTTCCATGATATGATTAGTAAAATGCATATGTGATATGATTAGTAAAATTCTAGGTCAGGACGATTTGCAAACAGAACATAGACAGGACATTTTCCATGAACATCCATGATCAATAAATGCATATGTGATATGATTAGTAAAATGCAAGCTAGATTATTTGTACTCTAGTGCAAGTGAGAGACTAGAGGATATATGCCCTATAGGAAACTAATAAATGGGTTTTTATTATCATATCTTAATTAGTTTGTAATAGTTTCATATTGTGCTATAACTTTATCAAGTGGAAACCTTGGTGAAAGGGAAATGGACGTCGCCTAGAGGGGGGGTAAATAGGCGTTTTAAAATTACTACAGTTTAGGCTCTAATAAATGCGGAATAAAACTTAACGTTTAATTTATCAAGCCAAAACCTATATTCACTAGTTTCACTAAGTGCACCAACAACCTATGCTAAGCAATACAAGCAACAAGGTGATAGCAAGATATAGTACTTCAAGCACGAAGGCTATCACAATGTAAATTGCATAAGTAAAGGGCTCGGTTGAGAGATAACCGATGGACGTGGAGACGATGATTTGTTTCCCAAAGTTCACTTCCAAAGAAGCTACGTCTCTGTTGGAGAGGTGCGGGGGCGCAATGTACTTCGAACGCCACAAATGGCTCACCTCGAGGTGTGGTGGCTCGATGCTCACCCAACGCCACACAAGGCCTCACCCCAAGGTGCGAAGGCACGCAACCTACCGACGCCACAACAGGCTCACCCTATTCTCCCGTGAGCTCGCCACAAAGGCCTACTCACGTTCCACTATGGGACACTTGAGGGCGGTCACCGAATCCGTACAAGGCTTGGGGCAATCTCCACAACTCAATTGGAGGGCTCCCAAGAAACGCCACAAAGGCTTCACAATGCCACAAAAGGCCAACAAGTTTGGGGAACCTCCACAACTCAATTGGAGCCCCAAGAACAATGCCACAAAGGCTATAAAGCCACAAAAGGCAACAAGGCCACAAAAGGCTACAAGACCACAAAAGGTCAACAATCCAACCACACAACCGTCTAGGGTTCCAAGAACCCAAGAGAAACAATCCTAAGGGATTGAACTCACCGAATCTCCGAGGAGAACTCAAACCTATGCACCAAATGCAAGAGGAAAGTCCTTCACTCTCAAATTCCACCAAAGATACAAAAGCTATTGGGGGAATAAGGGAGGGAGAACACAAGAGGAGAACACAAAACTCTCCAAGATCTAGATCCCAAGGATTCCTTCACAAAGAAGGGATTTGGTTTGGTGGGGCTTGTAGATCTAGATCTCCTCTCTCAAATCCCTCAAAAATATGCAAGAATCATGGGAGGGAGAAGGGAAGAGGACAAGCTTTTGAAGGTCAATAATGGAGAAGAGAGAGTGGAAGAGGTAGCAAAAATGACCTCCAAAGTTGGGGAAACTTTGGGGAAGAGGGGCCCTTAAATAGGGCAAGAAAAATCTGCCCGTTTGGGCCAGATTCGCACCCCACCGGAACTACCAGTGCTCTACCGGAACTACCGGTAAATAGAAACACAAGTTACTGAACAAAAACGATATTTACTGGAACTTCGGGCGAAACTTGGGCCGGTACTACCGCTCAAGCAAAAACGTTGGACAACATTGCACGAAAACTTCAATAACTTTCTACTCTGGACTCCGATTTTGATGATCTTGGGCTCGTTTAGAAGAGATCAAAAAGCTCTACAAAATTATGCAAATAAACATCATAGTCCAACAAGGTAGGATAAAAATAAAATGGAGAAAGGTAGAACCTCTCAGAAGCGATAAACCGGTAAAATCTCCAAAACCCAAAACGCAAGAAGTTGAGCTTGGAAACTCCAATTGGGATGAAACCAATTTTGTTGGAAAGATAATAAAGAGTAGAATCCAACAAAAGGTGAAATATTGGGTATCACCAAGGGAGAAAATATCATGAATATATATGTGAGATATCTCCCAAGGTGTGGAGCCGGAAAACCCACAAGGTCAAAAATGCAATAGGATATGCAAGGGAAATCTATTTTTGATGAACTAGAGCTTGTTATGAAGATAAACACAAACTCTAGATCCTCACATGGACAAGAACAAACAACAACCAAGAAAGATAATGCTATCTATGCAAAGGTTTGAGCTCTCTCCGAAAGATACGAACGAGTCACCCACTCGAGAGCCTCTCTTGATAGTACGACTATCTATCCTAAACCTGGTCTCCCAACACTACAAGAGACCAGTAAAATAGAAACCCTATAAAGATCATACCTTTGCCTTGAGCATCCCACTTGAGCTTGATGTAGACGATCTTGTCACCTTCAAGATGGAACACCTTTCTTGATTTCTCTTGCTTGATGAAGACTTGCGAATGGCTCCCCATACTCCATGGGGAAACCTCTTCTTTGACCTTGTATTCATCACTCCATGAACACCGAGGAGGCAAGCTCCAAGCATGAGATCTTCTAGAGAGGACGCATCTTGATCTTGCACATCATTTCTTGATGATGATGCCTTGAAGAAAGCCATGAGGAACTCCATCTTCTTCTTCTTCTTCTTCAAGACATACTTGATTCCAATAGGCACAAAGACCTTGGACAATGCTTCTTCTTTTTCATCCTTGAAACCAACACATGGTCCAAGCGATGCCAATGGACAAACCTACAAGTGAGACTCAATTTGCACATTAGTCCATAGGGATTGTCATTAATTACCAAAACCACACATGGGGCATACATGCCCTTTCAATCTCCCCCATTTTGGTAATTGATGACAATCCCCTAAAGAGGGTTTAAATATGGAATTAATCGAACAAAATGGTTGCCCCAACATCAAATACTACACAAGTATGTGATGTTGGTACAACCACAATATATAGAGCAAACTCCCACACAATCTATGCATGTGTGATGAACTTGAATTTCATTGCATAGATTGCCAACCACTATTGGTGGTTGAGTTTCCTCTATATATTAAACATGCCAAGCAACAACAAAGATGCAAGAGCATGCAAGGCTAATGCTTAAGAACCAACTCAAAGCATAAACCAACTTCCCTTAAACCCTCTAAAACTTCTCCCCCATTGGCATCGATTGCCAAAATGGGTGAAAAGGTCTAGACGGCCAATATAGTGAGAATTCCTCCAAAGGTGTGCACATGCACATATCCAATGATGAATCCTTGGGAGGAAGTAAAACTATATTGAGGACACAAAGATTGCAAAAAGAATAGAAAGAGAAACTAGCTTCAACAAATGAAACGAGCAACCCAAAATACCCAAAAAATACCACTTGACAACAACAATTGATACCAAAAGAAAGACACAAGATATTATGATACTAGCAAATGAGTGTTTAAATGAAATAGGGAAGCTCCCCAATCTTTGTGCACAAGATAGAATCAACTAATTTGAATAAATCTTGCACAAATATGGAATCCTCACTCTCCATAAACATCTAAGACACAAAAGATGAAAACAAAGGCAAATGAGCATCATTAAATGAATTAGAGAAGCTCCCCAAGGAGTATGCACCAATTATGATGATTGCATTTGGAAACAAAGTGCATAATCATGGAATCCTCACTCCTACAAACTCATTTAACAATACACGGAAAGAGAGATCAAATTATGAGTGCCGTAGATGAAAACAAAAGGGACAAGCACTCATAGGAAAAATAAAATTTGGAAGTCACCGAAGGATCAACAAGAGATAAAGGGTGGTCTCCAAGGAAAACAAAAACAACCAAAGATTTATCTTCTCTTGTGTGTATAAGTTTCTAGGTGGAAAATATCATAAACACATATGACCACAAAGAAACATGCACACACAAAATAGATACACAAAAAAAGCACATGAACAACAAAAGAAAGTCATATAATGTACAAATAGGATTTTTGCTTGAAAGCATGGCCAAAGGCTCAAATATATCTTAGTGTACATCAATGAGCTTTAAACACGGACACTCTACATACATTACAACTATTACCAAGGGAAGAAGGGAATAGTTGGAATATATGGAGAAAGGCAATGAGTATCACAAATAGAAAACAACTATGCAAAAATACTCACTATTACACATGAGAGTGAATGAGGAAAAGATAGGCAATATAATTGCTAGATTGACATATTTGGGATAAGTGGATCATGGTCATGATTTTGTATAGTCCCCATTATATGCACTCATCTCAACATACTCACATTTGCAATAGAGAGCACTCCTAAAAACCAACAAAAGAAACACAACATATGCAAAAACACAAACTCATGCCAACAAGCAACCTACAAAAGGTTGCAAGCAAGATATGTATGCATGAGAGAGATACTTGTTACTGAGATATAAATGGTAGGATGTAGAGGATATGAATTCGTTGATCATCCTAGCTTGCCTCCAATTGACATGTAGGCACCACTTCTTCCTAATGGATGAGACAAGCATCCAATATATCTCTAATGTACCTAAAACACAATTAAGTACACTATGTTCCCAAACAAATTGGGTCCAAAGTAGTTAGTGCAACTACAATATATAGGATACCCTCCGCATAAATATGTGCATATTGATATGAAATTGAATTTCATGCACATCTTAGCCGATAGGATTTGCTGGAGAATCCCCTATATATTGGATCAAGAAAGAAAGCATGCCAAGATATAAACATGTAGTAAATATGCATGCACAAGACTCTCAAGAACCAAAAATGAGATACAATTTGAACTAAAACACCAAGTAAACCAAGAAGTAACACACAAGAGTGTGACAAGACAAAAGGTGTCCAAATTGTATCAAAGAGCCAAATCAACACATGAAAGAATGCCAATTCAACAAATGAACAAGGCAAAAGTCAAAGAGAAAAAGATGCATAAAACACACAATGCTCAAGGATTTATCTCATTCTAAATATCAAAACAAGTAACAAAGAATGAGACAAAGCCAACTCCCAAATAGAGAAAGATTCCAACACATAAACCAAACTCTCTACACTTTTCATGATGGCACAAAGTACCAAAAGAAAAGATAAAGCATCCAAGCACAAGAAACACTATGTGGATCAACACAAGAAGCATAAAAGGAGTGTTCTAGATAATATAGGAGAGCTCCCCCATGAATGGTGCATTATATTGAATTTTGCTTTTGAATGCCAAATGCACACAAAAGAGATCATCACTACTACCTACATTAAATAAAACACAAGGGAATACCAATAAACTAAAATGATCCACAAGAGGCAAGGAAGATATGGGAGAAAAAGAAAACAAATTCTCGGCCAAAGATAGGACAAAGAAAAACAAAGGCCAAAGTGAACATGATCAATAAATCCTATCATATATGGAGTGTCACTTGTCCAAGGACAAGAATTATGGGGAAAGTTTTCCCGAGGTAGTTTGCAAGGAAATCATGATCATATTCACACAAAGAAGCATGTAACAAGACATAAAAGTTATGCTTGATGCTTCGAGAGAGATTCTTGATAGCTCCAAAAAGTCACACAATCAATAAAGATTAAGGTAACTTGAAGCAAATGGTTTCCATGGAGGATATTGAGGTCCAAATATGAGGAAACACATATGAAGAAAAACTCTCACAAACAAGATCCAAAAGATGAGCAATAAAATCAATCCAAAGTAATTGGAACTTGTTTGAGCTAAAAGTGCCACTTAGGAGCTAGATAAATATCAATATCAATTCTAAGTGACACTACCTCAAATGTTCACATTTTCTAGGTTTGTAATATGCACAAAGCATATGACTCCCCCATAATGTGATAAAACGAGAAATCTCGACAAGAGGCAAAAAGAGCAAAAAGGAGATGATTAATGGACATTATGGAATACTAATTCTTCATGAGAATGACATACCACATAGAGACAATACAAACATGTAATTTCAACACTAAGTGGTATTCCTCATGTACACACATTTTAGGATTGTGGAATGCCCAAGCATAACACTCCCCCAAAATGGGATAGTCCATTAATCACTCCCAAGAGCCAAGAAATATACCAAATAAATTCAACAAAGGCTCAAACACAAGAACACAAATACATGATGTGCCAACCAACATACACAAATATACTAGACAACACAATATAGGTATGAGGGAAGCACAACATGTACAAACACATATAATGGTACAAAACCAACACATGCACAAGGGAGCAAGTAACTTTTAATGTAAAGGAGTTGAGCACATGTTACCGCAAGGAGGAACATTGGATATGAGATAGAGGCAAGATAATCCAATTGGCTTGACTTGACAAAAATAAATGATGAAGACCCCTCAATTCTTCATAATGTAGCCAAGCCTCCAATGCCCTCCAACAACACCTATTGATCAAGTTTTAGCTTGTTGGTCCCCAACCAAGTTGGGTCCTAAGAAGTTAGTCACAATAGGCTTGGCCACCCAAATGGTTCTTTTCTTGACACCACTTTGGGCACCAACATATTTGGCAAACACATTGCCCACCTCATCCTTACCAAGAGAATATGCATCATATATCAAGATAGGATTGGATGAGGAGTTACCCATGGTGCATGAGGAAGAGAGGTGTCCCTTCTCGCGGCATATGTAGCAAGTTCTTCTCTTGCCATCTTTCTTCTTGGAAGATGCCACCCCGTGAGGAAGATCTTGAGTCTTGGGAGGAGGCCCGCTTCTAGCTTGAGGTGGAGCTTGAGGCCGCTTCCCTTGTTGCTTCTTCTTCAATGGACAACATCTCACATGATGTCCTTCTTCCTTGCACTTGAAGCACACAATGTTGGCCGGATTCTTCACTTGACCTTGGCCATTCTTCTTGTTTCCCTTGTGCTTCAACATGTTGGTGGGCTTGTTCTTGATGTTGGAGTTGTATCCAAGCCCACTCTTGTCATTTGGGGATCTTCGCACACTCAAGATGTTCTTGAGAGTGGTCTTCCCTTCATGACACTTCTTCAAGTCATTCTTCAAAGAAGTGACTTGGGCCTTGAGCTTCTTGTTTTCCTCTACATGGTTAGTATCAACAACAATACTATAGGAAGTAGATGCTACGTTGTTAGAGCAATAAGGCAAGGGATGCAATTCATCACAAGATATAGCAATAGCATGAGTGGATGAATTACAAGGACTAGCACATGGCAATATGACACAAGGAGTAGATGTAGTGCTAATGTCCACATGACGCTCACTAGATGTTACCTTTGATACAATAGCCTCATGAGCCAACTTTAGACTACCATGGGAAACTAGAAGGTCCTCATGCGAGCTTGAGAGCTTAGCATGACTCTCTTCCAATTTCCCATAGTTGCTAGTTAGCAAAGCAAGTTGAGCACGTAGCTCAGCATTCTCCTTCACAATAGATGCTTCACAAGAGATAGAGTTAGTAGCACAAGCATCATCAATAGTAGTGAGAGGTGAGGGCAACTTGGAAAGCTCTTTAGTGTATGAGGCTTTAAGTTGCTCATGTGACTCGGTGAGTTTGATGAGCTCCCCCTTGATGACCCTAGAGCCATTGTTGAGGTGCTCAAAATCCTCAAGGAGTTTGGCATAAGCAACTTCAAGCTCATCATTCTTAATTTGGAGGGCACTTGCCACCTCAAATTCTCTATCATGAGATTTCTTCACTCTAGATAGCTCTAGAGCAAAGGTCTCCTCAAGAGATTCCTTGGTGGTTTGTTCCTCTTCTAGAGCTTCATTTAGGTTCACAATGTCATTAGCATACTCACGCTCAAGACTACTCATTTTTTCAATTGTGTCCTCATGCTCATAAATTAGTTGCTTACTTTCAATGGAAAATTTCAATATTTCAATGAAAGTAGAGCAAGCATTGTCATTTTTTTGTAGAGCGCGAAGGACTAGCTCCCCCTTCTCTTTTAGAGAAGCAACATCCTCATATACTTCATCTAAGTCAACATTCACATCATCAAGAGGTGCATTGGGGTCCAAAGGAGAATTTACCTTTGATTCCTTAGCCATGAGGCATAAGTGAATGTTGGAAGAAGGTGATGATGGGGGAACACTTGAAGCTCCACTCACAACTTTTCCTTGGCCCACACATTCTTCAATTTCCTCTACATGGTTAGCAACACAAGTACTAGAGGAAATAGAAGCACATTTATCATGGAAATAAGGCAAAGCAAGCATATCATCATGGGATATATTCAGGGCATTTCTACATGATATGCAAGGGCAATCAACACTAGGATGTAAATCACAAATAGTCCTACAAGTGTTCATGCCCAAAGATACAACATTGCAATGAGATAGATATGGAGGATCATGAATGGAAAGCTCACTATACTCATTGCAAGTTCTATCACCACTCACCATATCATTACCTTGTGACAAATAACATGTTGGTGTAGTGGAAGAAGATGAGAACTCATCACGGCCGGAGGTGGAGGGAACACAATCATCCTCATCAATCTTGGACACATCATATTTTGCTTGAAGCTTGGTCCAAATATCATGAGCATTCCGAAAAGGAATGATTGATGAAAGAACTACAAATATCACAACATTAACAAGCACATTAGATGCTTGAGCTTTGAGATAAGAGTTTGTCTCCTCCTCCAAAGATAGATTTTCAGGATCCATAGGAGGAGACAATTCCATATCTAGAATTCGCTCAATATTTGGGTCAATGGCCCATAAATGACTAAGCATGTGAATGCGCCAAACATCATAATTTGTGCCATCAAAAGTAAATGTTTGAGAGTGCACTAAACCCCTAGGAGACATCCTTACTCTCGAGGCGGTGAAGCCTAAGAAGCGAGAGACCTCGCTCTGATACCAATTGAAAGGGAAATGGACATCGCCTAGAGGGGGGTGAATATGCGTTTTAAAATTATTACGGTTTAGGCTCTAATAAATGCGGAATAAAACTTAACATTTAATTTATCAAGCCAAAACCTATATCCACTAGTTTCACTAAGTGCACCAACAACCTATGCTAAGCAAGACAAGCAACAAGGTGATAGCAAGATATAGTACTTCAAGCACGAAGGCTATCACAATGTAAATTGCATAAGTAAAGGGCTCGGTTGAGAGATAACCGATGGACATGGAGACGATGATTTGTTTCCCAAAGTTCACTTCCAAAGAAGCTACTTCTCTGTTGGAGAGGTGCAGGGGTGCAATGTACTTCGAACGCCACAAATGGCTCACCTCGAGGTGTGGTGGCTCGATGCTCACCCAACTCCACACAAGGCCTCACCCCAAGATGCGAAGGCACGCAACCTACCGACGCCACAACAGGCTCACCCTATTCTCCCGTGAGCTCGCCACAAAGGCCTACTCACGTTCCACTATGGGACACTTGAGGGCGGTCACCGAACCCGTACAAGGCATGGGGAAATCTCCACAACTCAATTAGAGGGCTCCCAAGAAACGTCACAAAGGCTCCACAATGCCACAAAAGGCCAACAAGCTTGGGGAACCTCCACAACTCAATTGGAGCCCCAAGAACAATGCCACAAAGGCTAAAAAGCCACAAAAGGCAACAAGACCACAAAAGGCTACAAGACCACAAAAGGTCAACAATCCAACCACACAACCGTCTAGGGTTCCAAGAACCCAAGAGAAATAATCCCAAGGGATTGAACTCACCGAATCTCCGAGGAGAACTCAAACCTATGCACCAAATGCAAGAGGCAAGTCCTTCACTCTCAAATTCCACCAAAGATACAAAAGCTATTGGGGGAATAAGGAAGGAAGAACACAAGAGGAGAACACAAAACTCTCCAAGATCTAGATCCCAAGGATTCCTTCACAAAGAAGGGATTTGGTTTGGTGGGGCTTGTAGATCTAGATCTCCTCTCTCAAATCCCTCAAAAAGATGCAAGAATCATGGGAGGTAGAAGGGAAGAGGGCAAGATTTTGAAGGTCAACAATGGAGGAGAGAGAGTGGAAGAGGTAGCAAAAATGACCTCCAAAGTTGGGGAAAGTTTGGGGAAGAGGGGGCCCTTAAATAGGGCAAGAAAAATCTGCCCGTTTGGCCAGATTCGTGCCCCACCGGAACTACCGGTGCTCCACCAGAACTACCGGTAAATAGAAACACAAGTTACTGAACAAAAACGAGATTTACTAGAACTTCGGGTGGAACTTGGGCCGGTATTACCGCCCAAGCAAAAACGTTGGACAACATTGCACGAAAACTTCAATAACTTTTGACTCCGATCTCCGACTTTGATGATCTTGGACTCATTTTGAAGAGAACAAAAAGCTCTACAAGATTATGCAAATAAACATCATAGTCCAACAAGGGAGGATAAACATAAAATGGAGAAAGGTAGAACCTCTCAGAAGCGATGAACCGGTAAAACCTCTAAAACCCAAAACGCAAGAAGTTGAGCTTGGAAACTCCAATTGGGATGAAACCAATTTTGTTGGAAAGATAATAAAGAGTAGAATCCAACAAAAGGTGAAATATTGGGTATCACCAAGGGAGAAAATATCATGAATATATATGTGAGATATCTCCCAAGGTGTGGAGCCGGAAAACCCGCAAGGTCAAAAACGCAATAGGATATGCAAGGGAAATCTGTTTTTGATGAACTAGAGCTTGTTATGAAGATAACCACAAGGTCTAGATCCTCACATGGGCAAGAACAAACAACAACCAAGAAATATAATGCTATCTATGCAAAGGTTTGAGCTCTCTCTGAAAGATACGAATGAGTCACCCACTCGAGAGCCTCTCTTGATAGTACGGCTATCTATCCTAAACCCGGTCTCCCAACACTACAAGAGACCGGTAAAATAGAAACCCTATAAAGATCATACCTTTTCCTTCAGCATCCTACTTGAGCTTGATGTAGACGATCTTGTCACCTTCAAGATGGAACACCTTTCTTGATTGCTCTTGTTTGATGAAGACTTGCGAATGGCTCCCCATACTCCATGGGGAAACCTATTCTTTGACCTTGTATTCATCACTCCATGAACACCGAGGAGGCAAGCTCCAAGCATGAGATCTTCTAGAGAGGACGCATCTTGAGCTTGCACATCAATTCTTGATGATGATGCCTTGAAGAAAGCCATGAGGAACTCCATCTTTGTCTTCTTCTTCAAGACATACTTGATTCCAATAGGCACAAAGATCTTGGACAATGCTTCTTCTTTTTCATCCTTGAAACTGTTGGAGATATGCCCAAGAGGCAATAATAAAAGTGGTTATTATTATATCTTTGTGTTTATGATGAATGTTTACATCCCATGCTATAATTGTATTATAAGGAAACACTAATACATGTGTGTTTTGTAAACATAAAAGAGTCCCTAGTAAGCGTCTTGTGGAACTAGCTTGTTGATTAAATGATGATCATGGTTTCCTGATCATGGACATTGGATGTCATTAATAACAAGGTTATATCATTAGGAGAATGATGTGATGGACACACACCCATAGTAAGCGTAGCATAAGATCAAGTCATTAAGTTCGTACTGCTATAAGCTTTCAAATGCATAGTAACCTAATCCTTCGACCTCGAGGTTATGTTAATCACCATCACCGGATGGGTACTTTGATGACATCAAACACCGCTTCGTAACTGGGTGGTTATAAAGGTGTCATTGGGTATTCTGAAAGTATGTGTTGAAGCTCATGGACCAAGATTGGGATTTGTCCATCCATATGACGGATAGATATGCTCTGGGCCCTCTCGGTGGAATGTCATCTAGATAGCTTGCAAGCATGTGACTAGGTCACAAGGGATGACATAACATGGAACGAGTAAAGAGTACTTATCAGTAACGAGGTAGAACTAGGTATGGAGGTACCGACGATCAAACCTCGGATAAGTAGAATATCGTGTGACAAAGGGAATTGGTTTCGTATGTTAATGGTTCTATCGATCACGAAGTCATGTTGAGTATGTGGGAGCCATTATGGATCTCCAGATCCCGCTGATGGTTATTGATCAGAGAGGTGTCTTCATCATGTCTGCATATTCACGAACCGTAGGGTGACACACTTAAGGTTCGAAGTTGTTTTAAGTAGATATGGAATATGCGTTGGAGACCGAATGTTGTTCGGAGTCTCGGATTGGATCCGGGACATCACGAGGAGATCCGGAATTGTCCGGAGAATAAGATTCATAAATTGGGGATCATTTTCTAAGTTAGGAAATGTTCCGGAGTCTTTGTATGGAGATTCTAGAAGGTTTCGGAATGTTCTGGAAGGTTCTAGGAGATTTCTTGGAGTTTGCTTGAAAACCAAGAAAGGATCAAGGAGTCCTTGTGGGGCAAGACAAGGAGTCGTGGGGGAGGAGGACTCCTCCCCCCTCCCAATCCGCCGACCAAGGAGGGAGGGGAGTCCTACTAGGACTCCCCCTCCCATGGCGCCTCCCTCCTTTAAATAGAGGGGTGGGGGCGCCACCCCCTTGCCCCTCCACTTCAAGCCCTAGCCGCCGCCTCTCTCCTCCTCCTTCCCTCTGCTCAGGCTTAGGCGAAGCCCTGCAGAATTCTCTACTCCACCACCACCACCACACCTCGTGCTGCTGGGATTCCGTGGAGAAGATCTACTACCTCCGCTGCTTGCTGGAACAGGGAGAGGAAAGTCTGCTTTGACTCCGCACGTGTGACCGATCATGAAGCGCCGAACGCTGGCGCCTTGGAAGGATCGTGCACACGATGTTGAGATCGGCAAGTGATCGACTACATCAACCCCGAGATCTAATCTCGTAACGCTTTCGGATCTATGAGGGTTAGTACAGATCTATCTCGTTGCACATGTCTAATAGATTAGATCTTGGCTTTTATCTAGATTAGATCTGGGTTTTGTTCGTTCTTGCGGTAGAATTTTTTTGTTTTCCATGCTACGAACCCATCAGTGGTATCAGAGCCTTGTTTATGCGTAGATCTGTTGCACGAGTAGAACACAATGGTTTTGTGGGCGTTGGTGCTCGTGCTGCCTTTTTGCTTTGTGTACTTTGCATCTTGCGGTATGGTGGGATGAAGCTCGCTAACCTTACATGTCATCGCACATGAGACTTGCTCCACGCTGACGTGTAACTTGCTTTGCACAAGTGGCTTTATGGTGTCTCTCTCCCATCATAGTATAGATCCAATCTACACTTTGCACTTGATAGCACTTGTATCAACGTTGTGGTTCAGTTCCGTAGGTAAGATCCATTCTTATTCGAAAGTCCCAAACCACGTAAAACATGCAAAGAAAATTAGAGGCGTCTAACTTGTTTTTGCAGGGGTTTTGTGATGTGATATGGCCATCATGTGATTGTGATTATATTTGATGTATGCAATGATCCTTGTTGTAATATGGCAACCGGCAGGAGCCTAATGGTTGTCTTTAATTCTGTTAAGACCCGCGTGTCTATTCATCTTGTAATAGCTTTATTCCAAGTAGTTGTAATAGTTGCTGGTGATGATGGACAACCATGAAGCGGCGCCACTGACCTTGACGCAATGCTGGTGATGATGGAGGTCATGTCCGTGCTTTGGAGATGGAGATCAAAGGCATAAGAAGAAAGGGCCATATCATATCACACTAATTATGAATTGCCTGTGATGTTAATCCTTTATGCATCTTGTATTGCTTAGATCGCGATGGTAGCATTATAAGATGATCCCTCTCACTAAATTTCAAGTAATAAAGTGTTCGTCCTTAGTTGGCACCGTTGCTAAGACTCGTCGTCTCGAAGCATCTCGTGATGATCGGATGTGATAGATTCTACGTGTGCATACAACGGGTGCAAGCCAGATTTGCACATGCGGAAACTAAGGTTAATCTTGACGAGCCTAGCATGTACAGACATGGTCTCGGAACATGGAATACCGAAAGGTAGAGCATGAATCATATAAGTGATATGATGAACATGAAGATTGTTCGCCGATGAAACTACATCTTCTCTCGTGAAGATCGGACTTGGTGTAGTGGACTTGGTTCGTGTAATCACTAAGACAATGTGAGGGATGTTGTTTTGAGTGGGAGTTCACCTAGTTAATTTAAGAATTAAAATTGAACTCAATTTATCATAAACTTAGTCTAAACTACTTGCAAATTTGTTGTAGATTATGGCGAATCTCTCCATCAATTTCAATGCGTTCCTAGAGAAAGAAAAGCTTAAGAACAATGGAAGCAACTTCACGGACTGGCTCCGTGGTCTGAACATTGTCCTCAGGGATGGTCAGATGACCTATGTGCTCGAAGCACCGCTAGGTGACCCACCTGCAGATGATGCCACCGACGACGTAAAGAATGTTTACGCCACTCAAAAAAATCATTACTCCACAGTTCAGTGTGCCATCCTATACGGTTTAAAAACGGAGCTCTAGAAGCGTTTTGAGCACCACGACCCGTTCGAGATCATTAAGGAGCTCAAGCTCATTTTTGAGACTCACGTTGGCCGTGGAGAGCTATGAGGCCTCCGAAAAGTTCTTTACCTGCAAGATGGAAGAGGCAAGCTCTGTTAGCGAGCACGTGCTCACCATGTCTGGGCACGCAAACAAGCTCCAAGAGTTGGGGATAACGATTCCTAATGAGTTAGGGATTCACCGTGTCCTCCAATCACTGCTACCGAGTTACAAGAACTTTGTGATGAACTACAATATGCACTGCATGAACAAGACGTTGCCTGAACTATCGTCCATACTGAAAACTGCTGAAGTGGAGATCAAGAAGGAGCACCAAGTGTTGATGGTCAATAAGACCACCAATTTCAAGAAACAGGGTAAGCCTAAGAAAAAGGGCAACTTCAAGAAGGACGGCAAGAAAGCTGCCGCACCTGCTAAGAAGCCCAAGGCTGGTCCTAAGCCTGAAACTGAATGCTTCTACTTCAAGGGTGCTGGTCACTGGAAGCGTAACTGCCCCAAGTACCTGGCAGATATGAAGAACGGCAACATCAAGAAGAAAGGTATATTCGATATACATGTTATTGATGTGTATCTTACTAGTAGTCATAGTAGTGCCTGGGTATTTGATACTGGTTCGGTTGCTCATATTTGTAACTCGAAATAGGAGCTGCGGAATAAACGAAGACTGGCAAGAGAAGAGGTGACGATGCGCGTTGGAAATGGCTCCAAGGTTGATGTGATCGCCGCACGCCTCCTCTACATCTACCTTCGGATTAGTTTTAAATTTGAATAATTGTTATTTGGTGCCGTTAATCATGAACATTATATCTGGATCTTGTTTATTAAGTAGATTTACTCTTTAAGTCTGAGAATAAAGGTTGTTCGATTTATATGAGTAATATCTTTTATGGTAATGCACCTGAGATGAATGGTTTATTCTTATTGAATCTCGATAGTAGTGATACACATGTTCACAACATAGATGCTAAACGAATAAAATTGAATGATAATTCTACATACATGTGGCAATCGCTGCCTTGGTCACATTGGAGTGAAGCGTATGAAGAAACTCCATTCTGATGGACTTCTTGAATCACTTGATTTTGAATCACTTGAAAGATGCGAAGCATGTCTAATGGGAAAAATGACTACGACTCCATTCTCTGGGATAATGGAGCGAGCTACAGACTTATTGGAAATAATACATACCGATGTGTGCGGTCCAATGAGTGTAGCATCGCGTGGTGGATATCGTTATGTTCTCACCTTCACGGATGACTTAAGTAGATATGGGTATGTCTACTTTATGAAACATAAGTCCGAAACTTTCGAGAAGTTCAAGGAATTTCAAAGTGAAGTGGAAAATCATCGTAACAAGAAGATTACGTTTCTGCGTTCTGACCGCGGAGGTGAATATCTGAGTTATGAGTTTGGCATGCATTTAAAGAAATGTGGGATACATTCGCAGTTGACACCGCCGGGAACACCACAGCGTAATGGTGTGTCCGAACGTCGTAATCGAACTCTCTTAGATATGGTTCGGTCTATGATGTCTCTTACAGATTTACCACTATCGTTTTGGGGCTATGCATTAGAGACAACCGCATTCACTTTAAATAGGGCACCATCTAAATCCGTTGAAACAACACCGTACGAATTGTGGTTTGGAAAGAAACCTAAGTTGTCGTTCCTTAAAGTTTGGGGTTGCGAAGCGTATGTAAAGAAGTTACAACCTGATAAGCTTGAACCCAAAGCGGAGAAATGCGTCTTCATAGGATACCCTAAAGAAACAATTGGGTATACCTTCTATTATAGATCCGAAGGCAAAGTTTTCGTTGCCAAGAATGGATCCTTTCTTGAGAAGGAGTTTCTATCGAAAGAAGTGACTAGAAGGAAAGTAGAACTCGATGAGGTTATTGAACCTTCTCTCTGAGTTGAGAGTAGCGCAACACCGGAAGATGTTTTTGTGCCGCCTGCACCAATTGGAGAGGAAGCTCATGATGGTGATCATGAAACTTCGAACGAAGTTTCTGCTGAACCTCGCAAGGTCAACGAGGGTTTGTACCACTCCTGATTGGTATGACTGCCTTGAACGTCATGTTGGTGGACAACACTGATGACCCTGCGACGTATGAAGAAGCTATGGTGAGCCCAGATTCTGACAAATGCCTAGAAGCCATGAAATCTGAGATGGGATCCATGTACGAAAACCAAGTGTGGACTTTGGTGGACTTACCGGATGGCCGTAAGGCTGTCGAGAACAAATGGATTTTCAAAAGAAAAACAGATGCTGATGGTAATGTTACCGTCTATAAAGCTCGACTTGTCGCGAAAGGGTTCCGACAAATTCAAGGAGTTGACTACGATGAGACTTTCTCACCAGTAGCGAAGCTAAAGTCTGTGAGGATTTTGTTAGCAATCGCTGCATATTTCAATTATGAAATTTGACAGATGGATGTCAAAACGGCATTCCTTAATGGTGACATTGAGGAAGAGTTGTATATGGTACAACCCAAGGGTTTTGTCGATCCTAGTGATGCTGACAAGGTATGCAAACTTCAGCGCTCCATTTATGGACTGAAGCAAGCATCCCGGAGTTGGAATCAACGTTTTGATAAAGTAATAAAAAACTTTGGATTTATACAAACTTATGGAGAAGCTTGTATTTACAAGAAAGTGAGTGGGAGCTCTGTAGCATTCCTAGTACTATATGTAGACGACATATTGTTGATTGGGAATGATATAGAACTTCTTAATAGCGTCAAAACCTATTTGAATAATAGTTTTTCAATGAAGGATCTTGGCGAAGCGGCATATATTCTAGCATCAAGATTTATAGAGATAGATCAAGACGCCTAATAGCGCTTTCACAAAGTACATACTTAGACAAAGTTCTAAAGAAGTTTAGAATGGAAGAGAGCAAGAAAGGGTTCATGCCCATGTTGTTAGGTAAGACCTTGAGTAAGACTCAAAGTCCGGCTACGGCAGAAGATAGAGAAAAGATGAATAATATTCCCTATGCCTCGGCCATAGGTTCGATCATGTATGCCATGCTGTGTACAAGACCGGATATATCACATGCTGTTAGTTTGACTAGCGGATATCATAGTGATCCTGGAATGGAACACTGGACAGCGGTCAAGAATATCCTAAAGTACCTGAATAGGACTAAGGATATGGTTCTTTCTTATGGAGGTGATGAACAGCTTGTTGTAAACGGTTACACTGATGCTATTTGGAACACCGATCCAGATGACTCGAAGTCACAGTCTGGATACGTATTTATTTTAAATGGTGCTGCAGTGAGCTGGAGGAGTGCCAAGCAAAGTGTTGTGGCGAAATCTTCAACTGAATCGGAATACATAGCTGCTTCGGAGGCTGCACAAGAAGCCATATGGGTGAAGGAGTTCATTACTGAACTTGGCATGGTTCCCAGTGCGTTGGACCCGATGGCCATCTACTGTGACAACACAGGTGCCATAGCTAATGCACAGGAGCCAAGGTCACATAGCAAGCTGAAGCACATCAAGCTACGTTTCCATGTTATTCGCGAGTATGACCGAGATGGTGACATAAAGATTTGCAAAGTACACACTGATCTGAATGTGGCAGATCCGTTGACTAAACCTCTCCCTAGAGCAAAGCATGACCAACACCAGAACGCCATGGGTGTTAGGTATATTACCATGTAATCTAGATTATTGACTCTAGTGCAAGTGGGAGACTGTTGGAGATATGCCCAAGAGGCAATAATAAAAGTGGTTATTATTATATCTTTGTGTTTATGATGAATGTTTACATCCCATGCTAGAAACACTAATACATGTGTGTTTTGTAAACATAAAAGAGTCCCTAGTAAGCCTCTTGTGGAACTAGCTTGTTGATTAAATGATGATCATGGTTTCCTGATCATGGACATTGGATGTCATTAATAACAAGGTTATATCATTAGGAGAATGATGTGATGGACACACACCCATAGTAAGCGTAGCATAAGATCAAGTCATTAAGTTCGTATTGCTATAAGCTTTCAAATGCATAGTAACCTAATCCTTCGACCATGAGGTTATGTTAATCACCATCACCGGATGGGTACTTTGATGACATCAAACACCGCTTCAGAATCGGGTGGTTATAAAGGTGTCATTGGGTATTCTGAAAGTATGTGTTGAAGCGCATGGACCAAGATTGGGATTTGTCCATCCATATGACGGATAGATATGCTTTGGCCCTCTTGGTGGAATGTCATCTAGATAGCTTGCAAGCATGTGACTAGGTCACAAGGGATGACATAACATGGAACGAGTAAAGAGTACTTATCAGTAACGAGGTAGAACTAGGTATGGAGATACCGACAATCAAACCTCGGATAAGTAGAATATCGTGTGACAAAGGGAATTGGTTCCGTATGTTAATGGTTCTATCGATCACGAAGTCATCGTTGAGTATGTGGGAGCCATTATGGATCTCCAGATCCCGCTGATGGTTATTGATCGGAGAGGTGTCTTCATCATGTCTGCATATTCACGAACCGTAGGGTGACACACTTAAGGTTCGAAGTTGTTTTAAGTAGATATGGAATATGCGTTGGAGACCGAATGTTGTTCGGAGTCTCGGATTGGATCCGGGACATCATGAGGAGATCCGGAATTGTCCGGAGAATAAGATTCATATATTGGGGATCATTTTCTGAGTTAGGAAATGTTCCGGAGTGTTTGTATGGAGATTCTAGAAGGTTTCAGAATGTTCTAGAAGGTTCTAGGAGATTTCTTGGAGTTTGCTTGAAAACCAAGAAAGGATCAAGGAGTCCTTGTGGGGCAAGACAAGGAGTCGTGGGGGAGGAGGACTCCTCCCCCCTCCCAATCCATCGGCCAGGAGGAGGGAGTCCTACTAGGACTCCCTTCCCATGGCGCCTCCTCCTTTAAATAGAGGGGTGGGGCCACCCTGCCCCTCCACTTCAAGCCCTAGCCGCCTCTCTTCTCCTCCTTCCTCCGGCCAGCTTAGGCGAAGCCTGCAGAATTCTCTACTCCACCACCACCACCACACCTGCTGGGATTCCGTGGAGAAGATCTACTACCTCCATTGCTTTCATTGGAACGGGAGAGGAAGGTCTGCCGACTCGACTGACGCAGTGACCGACTACGAGCGCCGAACGCTGTCGCGGAAGGATCGTCCACACGATCTTGAGATCGGCAAGTGATCGACTACATCAACCCCGAGATCTAATCTCGTAACGCTTTCGGATCTACGAGGGTTAGTACAGATCTATCTCGTTGCACATGTCTAATAGATTAGATCTTGGCTTTTATCTAGATTAGATCTGGGTTTTGTTCGTTCTTGTGGTAGAATTTTTTTGTTTTCCATGCTACGAACCCATCAGAAACCAACACATGGTCCAAGCGATGCCAATGGACAAACCTACAAGTGAGACTCAATTTGCACATTAGTCCATAGGGATTGTCATTAATTACCAAAACCACACATGGGGCATACATGCCCTTTCACTTGGTATAGGTGTGGTATGAAATAAACCAAGTCTCTAGTAGCCTCTATTCATACTAGTTCATTGGTAAAGCAATGATCAAGGTTTCCTGATCATGGGACATTTATGCCAATTGACAACGAAGTCATATCATTGGTGAATGATGTGATGGACATTACCCAAAGATTGCGACACGATCAAGTCACAAAGTTCATTGTTATAATAGCTAGAAACATAGTCTCCTTCTCCTTAGACCGTGAGATCATATTACTCACTGTTTCCCGAGACTGTCTTGACTGCATCAAATGTCACTCGATGACACGGTGATCATAAAGGTGTACGTTAGGTATTCCAAAGGAACAATAGATTACATGTGACTCAAGAGAGGGATTTTTTCATCCACGTGATGGGTAAGATACATACGGCAGCTTGGTGAGATTACATCCATAAATGTTGCAACATGTGACTAGATCACGGGGATGTAATATCGCGATAACAAGTAAAATAGAACTTGTCGGTAACAAGATTAAAAAAGGTATGTGATACCAATGATTGAATCTCGGACAAGTCGTATTAGAGAAACAAAGGGAATTGGACTCAACGTTTTACGGTTCATACGACATTGTCATCATGGAATGTATAGGGGTCATCATGGGCATCCCGGTCCCACTGTTGATCATTGATAGAGATTATGTATGTGTTATTCCCGATCCGTCAGGGGATACACTTAAGGGTACGATGAGAGAGATCATTCGTAAGTTGGAATCATAGTAGAGAAAGAGAAAGCTGGAATTGTTCCGTGGAGGAAGAAAGGAAACCAGAAAAGTTTCGGTGAAAGGACCGGAATCGTTCTGAGAGTTCCGAAGTTATTCAGAGCATATAGAAGGAGAACCGATAGGTGTTTCGGATCGAATCAGATTTTGTAATATGTATTTACATATTAGTTAATGTAATTAATATTAAATATAATATTAAAATCTAAAATTTAAGGGTAATTCCACTAATGGGCCAAGTTTCCTAGGGAAAAAGGCCCATGAGGAAAAACCGAAAGAGGGAAGGGCCAAAGGGGCTGAGGTAAGGCCCACCCCTGGCCGTCCGGCCCATGGAGCCCTAAGGGCCCATGGCACCTCCCCACTCTCTCTCTCTTGTTTAGTCCCACATGGGAAACCCAAAGGGGAGGGCACACCTCCCTCCCCTATATAAAGGAATGCCCATGTGTGGGATTAAACAAACAATTTGAGAAGTCTTTTGGTTGACTTTCTCCCTCTCTCTCTCTCTATACCTTGTGACCATGGCCACATGTATGGGCCGTGCGAACAAGACATACATGCAGCACGCCGTTGCGCTGCAGGGATTTCAAGATGGAGATCTAATTCCGTACTCCCAGCGGGATTGGGGACACGGAGGTCTCATCGTACACCGGATTATGTACGAAGCCACGAGGTGCAACACTTGGGGCACTTTGGATGTCATGAGCCGGAGCTGCTGCACAATGAAGATGGATCAAGGGGTGACCTGCGAGGAGCTTCGTGACCTTGAGGTCGGCGACGAGTTCGACTACATCAACCATGTTCCCCTCGGAACGTTAACCATGTACGGTCTAAAAAGGTATATATTCTATACGCTTCGGTCATTACTGCATTACTATATAGATGGATCTTGGGTGTTAGAAAGTTCCAATGTAGGAATTTTTTGTTTTCTGCTATGGAACCCTTCACCGACGACCTGGGTCGGCAAGAATGCTACCCCGGGTAGAGATCTCAAACAAACCAGTGTTACAGAATAATCAGTTTAAATTTGGCACCACACTTTCACCTATGGGTTGGATAAGTGGAGTATGATCCAAAGCAAGCCTGATTTCAGTTCAGAGGGAATAAATTTTCCAATTGAGACCAATTGTTCAATCATGATGTAGTTTGTTAATCTATAGACGTTTATGTTTTTGGTATTTTTGTCCGGTGGTAAAGTCTAGGAAGATGTTCCTAGTCCTACATGGAATGATGTAGCAAACCCGAGACCTCTCAATTTCAATATGAAATTGGGGGGGGGGGGGTCTTGTTGAGACAAACACTCTGTCAAGAACTCTTCCGACGTGTTGAGCTTCTTGTTGCTCAACTGCCTAGGTATTTTTCCCTTGGAGCTATTACTTCCACATACACCGCTACTATTTTGTTCCATTTATACTTTCCATTTTGGTGATCATAGGATAGTACCATAGAAAATTGTAATAGGATATGTGATTGTTTTTCAAGTTTTACAAAAGTCAAAACATTAGCTATGATCTCATAATTTTTAAAATCCCAATATAACTTTGACCCCTTTCTCCCCGGATATTCACTTCGTCTCCCAGATGCAAATGCACCCATTATGAGAAAACATATTTCGAAATATTAAAAAATTCAAAAGATAATTCTGCATATAAATTATAAAATTTTACGTTGGTTTACAAGTTTTGGGGATAAAATAACATTTTATGTGTCGTGTATAAAAAAGACAAAATGTGTCACAAGAATACAACTATTGACATGACTTTTTGTCTTTTTTATACACAACATATAAAATATTCTCTCATCCCGAAAACTTATGAACCAACCTAAAATATTCGAATGTATATGTAGATTTGTTTTTCAATTTTTTTGATATTTAGAATATGTTTTCTCACAATGGGTGCATTTGCACCTATTAGCCGCATTGCCGCCTCCCTTTCTCCCTCCCTTTTGTATTTAATTAACCAACTTCTACTCTGCGATTTCTCTAGTTTTACAGCAACATCTAAAAATCTCTCCTCAACAATTTACATGTACAATTCCCGTGACCAAATTGTTCTTGCTATGACCAACAAACCAATCAATATTTTGCAACTGCTACAACAAAAGAGGGGGTAAAGTGGGAAATAATGCTTTCGATGTCTTGAAATAGACAAGTGTTCAAATAAATAAAACATTAAAATAGTGACAAGGGGTTGGTTGATTCGCATACCTGTCAAAGCATGGAAATAGTAAAAACAAGAAAATTGCGTATCCTGTTGAATCTTATATTATTTGAAAAGTACCGAAACTTAGTTCAGAGAGTACTTGACACCGCATGAGAAATAAATAAGCTCTAGCAAGAGTTTGGAGTAGATGAAAAAGTTTCTCCAAAGAAAAGTGCAAATACACCCCGGGCAAAAATTCCCAAAATTTCATCCTATGAATCAATCAACCTACATTCAATATATTCATAAGTATCAAAACCTTACAAAAGTAAATCAAATTACTTTGAACCAAATGAGGCCTAAATAACTAATTAAGTAAAATCACAAGCACCATGATCAAGTCAATAAAATAACAATAAAAATATGAATACACGTCGCCTGTTTAATATGTTTCCTCCTAGGGCCCAAAATACAGTCCCTGGCCAATACTGTAATGTTCCCCTTGGTATAAATAGCAAAAAATACAAAAGAGAGTGGAGCCTGAACAAAATAGAGTCAAAAAGTCCAACGTGGAAACTGCCAACCAAAACGGTCGTCACAAAAGACCCGCCGCTGTCCGGAGCCGGAGACCGGTCGCCCATTTCCCTCCCTCCCTCGACAATTCCCGCCTCCTCCCGTCGTCTCCTCGCAACCGCCCTGCTCCCGACGCCACATGACGCGGCGCGGCCATGGGATGCACCCTCGGTAAGCTCGCCGCCTCGCCAGGCTGCTGCTCCCTCTTCTTCCCCTCCGCCATCGCCGCTGCCGCAACCGCCAGAGTCGGAGGTGTAGGTGGCGACGAGGTGCAGCTCAGCGCGCCCCCGCCGGAGCACATCGCGGCGGTGAAGAAGGACGCGACCGGGTGGCCGCTCTGGCTCTCCTCCGCCGCCGGCGACGCGCTCGAGGGCTGGGCGCCCCGCTCCGCCGAGGCCTTCCACAAGCTCGAGAAGGTGAGGACCACTCTGCTCCTTGCTGCCTAGCTAGCTAACTCGTCCGGCCATCTCTGGTGGTTGCCGGAAAAGCTTGGCCTTTTCTTGGAAACGTCGAAACGGGAGGACAGAGAGTAGTTGGTGCTTGCTGAAAGTTTTCTTGGAGTTTCATCTCCATTTCTTCTGCGTGTTTTGGTTCGTGATTTAGTCCCTCCCTGCTTGTCCTGTATATGATCCTAGATTGCTGGAAACAGGGTAAACAGCTTTAATTTGGGAACTTGCAGTTCGAGTTCTCGCTGAACAGTACTTTCAAAGAAAAAAATCAATCTCTTTTCCAAAGTTGCCAAGAAGTAAAGACAAGGGTGAAAGTACAGATAATAATCATTGGTGATGCCCTTCCATACATACAGTTAACAAACTCCAGACTCCAGGAGCCCAGCTGTTAAACCAGACAGGGATGAGCAAACCCCAAGCTTTGTTCAGGATTAAGAAATCAGCAACCTCGCTTTCCTTTCGTACTTCTTTCTCTACTGTCCGCATCACAAGAACTCGTAAGCCTGAAGGGAAAATGTCAAAAGTCAACTGGCGATGTTCTTATTTCATTTTTTCATGCTGGTACTTTCTTTTATTTCTTCGAAGAAGAGTTCCATACTATTTATTAATACAGTTTGATTCGAATAACCAGGTGAAAATAGTCAGCGAAATTGTATAAAATTTTCAAAAAATTATAACGGGTTCCAGCAAATAATTAGTAACAGAATTGCTAATTCGTTTCGTGATCGTGCAGATTGGTTCGGGGACTTACAGCAACGTGTACAAGGCGATCGAGGTAGAGAGCGGCGCGGTGGTGGCGCTGAAGAAGGTGCGGGTGGATGGAGTGGGCGAGGCGGAGAGCGCGCGGTTCATGGCGCGTGAGATCGCGCTGCTCCGCCACCTCGGCGCCCACGACAACGTCGTCAACCTCCACGGCCTCGTCACCTCCCGCCTTGCCACGGCGCCATCCCTCTACCTCGTCTTCGAGTACATGGACCATGACCTCACCGGGCTTGCCGCCGCAGCTGCCGCATCCGGCGCTCGCTTCACCTTGCCCCAGGTACGCGTAAGAACCACTCTGTAATTAACTCTGGTTCACGGACTGGATGTTTGTGATGTACTATGAGAGAGTATCTGTATTTGTGTATTTGCATTGACGTAAAAGCATATGATTTGCAAGTTTAAAGACTGTATATGTTCGAAATAGAATGGACTTCTTTCTGGACAAGATAAAATTGAACATGTTTTGAAGCACTACAGTTACGGTGTAGAGATATGTAGTATTTTGTAATTTTGTTCAAATAGAAGATTTGTCTTGCAGTATTGGTACCAATACTAGTGTCTCCATGGATGCCACCTTCTAGGTTCAGGTTCTCGTGGACACAAATTCTGTTTCCCAGTTATACTGTCAGGATTTCTCGTACCGTCTTCCTTAAAAGAAATCGAAGAAATAATTTATTAAATAAGACACGGTAATTTCGGAGTATATTAAGTCAAAACTGGAACTTAAAAAAAAAAATCCAACCACGATTTTCTTCTGTTTCAGAAGAGCTGTTGACTGATCACGTGTAAGGAATTGTGTTTTTGGCTTTTTGTAAAGATGCAAACAAATCCGTCGCACCGAAACACGTGGACCTGGAAATATGTTAGACTACCGAAGTAGGAGAGTATTTTCCTAGGTTTGAACTTTGAACACGGGTTCCAGTCCAATTGACAGAGACAGGCACTCCATGGTTTCTGTTCACACATTGCTTGCAAGAAATTCCTTCAGATGTTTCAACTGTCAACATTGGCTGCAATGCACTCATTTCACTTAGATTTGTCAAAAGTGTGTGAAGATGCCTTTCTTTTCCAAAAAGCAAGGCTCTACCAAGGACCAATTTTCCGAGCGAAACAGAAACAGTATTGGACACAATCATGATCACGATTGAAAATTTGTCTTTCTTTTATTCATAAAGTCTTATTATCTGTTTGCAGGTCAAGTGCTACATGAAACAGCTACTGTCTGGAATTGAACACTGTCACAACAAGGGTGTCCTTCACCGCGACATCAAGAGTTCAAACCTGCTCGTCAGCGATGATGGGGTTCTTAAGATAGCTGACTTCGGACTGGCCACTGATTTTGATCCTGATAAAGCGCGGCCCATGACTAGCCAAGTGATCACGCTTTGGTATCGTCCGCCTGAACTACTGTTAGGTGCTACTCACTACAGCGTTGGTGTCGACCTCTGGAGTGTCGGTTGCGTGTTTGCAGAACTCCTTCTCGGCGAGCCTATATTCCCCGGAAGAACAGAGGTACTTGTGTGGTCATCACGAAATACCGGTTTTGCGTGATTATTTGCAGAAAGTTGCATGCTTTGGAGACTAACTTGTGCTTACCAGGTGGAACAACTGCACAAGGTTTTCAAGCTATGTGGTACTCCATCAGAGGATTACTGGGACAAAATGAAGATGCCGCACCCTACATTCAAGCCATATGAACGGTGTATAGCTCAAAGATTTAAGGATGTGGCACCATCTGCCCTAGCACTTCTAGAGACCCTCCTATCTATTGACCCAGATATGAGAGGCACCGCGACTGATGCTCTGAACAGTGAGGTTAGTACTACTGTCACTCTAGGCGTCTACTTTAAACTTTTAGAAGTCTGTCTCGACTTGAAATACTTCTAAAATTCTACCCAAAACTAGAGATAAATACAGAATAGACAGTATGCAAGAGGATGATTTATGATCAAGACAACAAATAGCAGTCTTCTCCAGACAAGTACTTACCATTGCTGTGAATTCAGTTCTTCAGGACAGAACCATTTGCCTGTGAGCCATCAAGCCTTCCCCGGTATCCGCCATGTAAAGAAATAGATATCAAAATGAAGTATGAGAAGCACAAAAGGTCCTCCTCAGCTCTTTCGAACTTGTTTCTATTATTCCTTTTTGTGAACAAGAGCTTCAACATCTGTTATAATATGTTTTTCAGACAAACGAGGGCAAATGGGTCAGTAGAACGCCAGACGAAAACCAGAAAGCCCATGCCACAAAATCATGGTCGCAGAAGAGTATTTACTCCAGATGTCAATAATAAGCCAAATGGAAACCCACGGGTATGTTTCCCTCCTTTTTCTTCTGCAAAATTTTATCTGAACTGCATCATACTGAAATGACCACTATTGAGACATCGGTAGTTCTGCTTGTTGTGTCTTCTGCTTATCTGATGCTTTTACCGAATGCTCTATTGAGACATACACTAGAGCAATCACTAAGAGGCGAATGTGCTTATTATTGCTCTCCAGATACCAAGGCTGGTGACGAGCACAAGCACAACCAAACTCGAGAGGTTTCCTCCGCCACATCTGGATGCATCAATTGGTCATAGCATAGATTCCTCGTCTGACGGAAGAACCGACGAGTTCTTCTCATCATCGGTCGTGGAGCTAAGGAGAATGCCGAGCCTACTATTTGGTCACATGAAATCTTACCTGGGTAGTCCGAAAAAGGGAATGCACAAGGCCAAGCCAAGCCTCAAGATGGCACCATCCACCGTTCTCATAGGTGCATTCCGGCCATACTCACTCGGCCACCCAATGGAGGTGAGAAGAAAGAATAGGGATCAGCTGAGAGCTAAAGGAAAAATTGCAGTAGGTGCAGTCAAATGATTAGCTAATTGTGTCCCTCTTTTCTGATCTATTTTCTTCTTTTCGTACATCTCAATGTCCCAGTAGCAGTTGATCTTAATACACGATTCATAGGCAACACTTGTATAGTTAGAGAGCATAATAAACGAGAGTTGTGAAGCACAAACTTATGTACAGATGACTGATGAGACTTCACAAGATTTCAGCGGCGAAACAGATTCAGGTGATAAATATAATATCGTCAGGCAATTGTGCAGGCAGCTTCTCATAATATATGTAAATCAGGGAAGAGCGAAGTGGACACTGCGGATAGTTTGAAATGATCTTAAATGTTGGGGAATGCTTGGTTCCAGCCCTCTAGCATTCAGAAAGAAAGAAAATTTCCCAGAACAGAAGGCTTGCATGAACAGCTTCCAAACTAGTATGATTATCCTTTTTTCTGCAACACTAATCAGTATCCTTCTCTAATAAACAAAATGAGCATTCAAAGCAGGCTGATGCTCCTCGCATAATCAGTTGCTCATATGCAGGGTTAGCTTACAAAGGACGACCAAGATTAAGTACAGGACGTGACCAAATCAGCCAGATTTTACACGCCAATGTGACGATCACACACACTGTATGATCAGATAAAGGGTACTGGAGCAGATCGTCTAGGTGGTAAAGCAGCACTGGAATGATGATGTTTTGCAGCAACAGCTGCAGGAGGATGATGAGGGTGATGAGCTGAAGCTGCCGTGCCGCGACAGATGAACAAGCCGTACATCTTGTCGACGATCGCCAAGCCTCTGGAATTCAGCCACCCGCTCGACTCCTTCGGTTTCAACAACTGCGTTTCACACATCGGCGAGATTCAGACACGTTCATAAGAGAGAAGCCATAGCTGCAATTGCAATTTCTGAATTTTCCCAGGCATGGTCATGAGCAGATCACGTGTGAACCTACCTCGCTGGAGCCGTGTGGAAGATCGTTCGTCCTCATCGCCAGAGTCGTCTCTGCAAGGACTAGGATGATTCAAAGTGTCAGCGCAATGCACCTGAAGAAATCAATCTGATGTGACGCAGAGGAGGCAAGTAACAGGGACAGAACAAGGGGTACTGAATTAATTACCCGTGGGCCTGGCGGGCTCGTCGCGGTCGTCTTCGGCGTCGGAGGCCGCCACCAGGTCGTCGACTCTGCCGGTATCCTGGCAGTAGATCCGGAAGCTAGGAGATCCCGGCTGCGGCGGCGCCGGTTCTTCCCCCTCCTTCGGCTCCGGGGACACCTTACATCCCTTTCTCCTCAAGTCCGCCGCCGCCTCCGTATCCTCCGGAGTCGCCCCTAGGGCCTCCGCGGTGGACGCGTCGCTGTGCCCCAGCGCCCGGTCCCGCCTCCGCCGCTCGGCCCTGTCGGTCGACGCCGCGGATCCCATCGCAGGCGAAGACGAAGGGCAGGGTGAGCGAGAGGGGGGGACGGCTGCGCCATTGCTCGCGTGTCATTAGTACCGGACGCGCACGAGGTGGTTTGGCGTTGCGCTGCCTCGAGCGGCGGCGAGGGATTCGCGGGAGAGGGGAGCCCAAATTTGGCGGGGAGGGATGAGCTGGCCGACGACAGCTTGGTCCTAACGACGGCTGCGTATGGGCTTTTTCCGGCCATTTTCCCTTTCCTTCTGTGTGCCTATAAGCAAGAATACAAGGCCGGAAATATTAGAACACATATAGGAGATGGGCCTCTGTGAGTAATTAAAACATCCCTCCATGTTTTATCTCTTTTTTTCGTTGCTTCTTTGTTCATGTAATTTAGAAAAGAAGGAAATATTCTATCAAGACTTTTACTGAAATAAACTCTTCTCGGTACAACTCCCATCATCCCGAATTACTCGTAGCAGATTTGAGTAAATACGCATGTATCTAGACGTGTTTTATGTGTAGACATACATATGAATATAAATAAATCTACGCATCTAATTTAGTATAGAGGGGTTAATTTTTACTTTTTTTGGAAATGGAGGTGATACCCTGGTCTGATGCACACAACCTTCTTTATTTATTATTCAAATAAAACCTTACAAGGAGAACACATATATCAACCCGAAGCCATCTGAGTAACGATAAAATCGCAACACCTACAACCTTGATGAAAGGAGTGGTTAAGTTAGAGCTAGAGCCCTGACCTCACACATATGCACAAAACCAGATGCCTCACCCAACGGCCCAACGGCTAGCGGGGGGCACACACCGGACCGGTAGACCATCAGTGTGTACTGGCGCACATACTCCGGAAGTGGCCGCCGACCAATCTTCAAGACAGGGATCTAGTCAATGAACATGCCAAGGCTACCATCGACGTCACCACGACGCTAGATAATGCCCCCATCTTGTGCGAGTCATCAAGAAACATCTGTTACCAAGACCCCGTTGCACCACCCAACCGGTTCCTGTCGTCATGGATGTGGTAGATGCGACACCGCTCCACCTCTTGCCTTTTCCGTCTAGCGCTGCTTCACAAACGATGCCCTCGAAGCTATGCCGCAGCCGCGCCATCGTCCGATCTGGAAGACCAGATCCTAGGCTTCCTCTGAAGCAGGACGAGTGGGTCAACAATAGTTGCACAATGATGCCTTCACCAAGGTAACAGCGCAAAACACCGCCATGACCAAAGTCGTAGCTCGTTTTTCATCGGCGAATTCGTCTACCAACTCGCAGCCCCAAATCACAGCCGGGACTAGATGACAACTCTCGAGATCCACCAAACCAGCCTCAAACTGGCCATCCACCTCCGGTGGAGGAGGAATCGCCACTGCCATTGTCCTCATGATGCGAGGCAGAAACAGAGTACCTCCGCAAGACGCTACCAAAGCCGACGAGAGGCAGCGGATTGTGAGCGAGACAACCACAACCCGCTTGGACCCAAAGGGGCTAGATCAAGCCCTCCTAGACGCCGCCGCCTCCTGCCATCCCCACCTCATGCAACGGCACTCACCAACACACCCCGGTCGCCGCTGCCCGCCACCACCGCTGTCGGATAACCAAGGTTAGGACCACCGCCGTCTCAGATCCCGGCCGCCAGAGGAGTTCGGCCACCGCCGCACCACATGGCCTTTACCCAGCGACGTAGCCGGTGGCGGCGGAGGGAGTAGGGCGTGCGGGAGGTCAAAGGGAGGCTCGGTGGTGGCCGCCCGGTGCGGCCTGGTAGTGGCCACATGGGGTCGTTGGCCGGGAGAGGTTATGGGTTGGGAGGTATATTTGCTCCACTGTGTGCGCGCGCGCGTGCGTGCGTGGGTTGGGAGGTATATTTGCTCCACTTTGCGTGCGTGCGTGCGTGAGTGCATGCCGTGCGCGTGTGTGTGTGTGATAGAACAAATCATTTTACTCCTTTTACAGGTTATTTCCTTACTTATTACTCCATTTTCTATGTGAAACAGACCTTAACAAGTTACTGAACAAACAGCACGCCTCCCACACGGATGACACAACACAAGCTTGGTAGAGAGAGAGCCAGTACAGCTTGCATGAAAAGAGGTTGCAACTTGCAAGCAATTCTTGTTGAGGCATAGTTGCATGTGGGTGGCTTAAGCTGCTACAGTCGTGAAGAACAACAACCTTCAATTCAGGACCTACCAATATTCAGATTCCATAAATTCTCTATATGGACGCCCCCACTACTTCAATTGTCCCTGTTCTAGAAGAAGCAAACCCAAGTACTCCGGTACAATTCTTTCAGAATCCTCGAGGCATCCAACAGGTGCAGCTGGATGGCTCAACAGAGCCCATTGATTGCAAGGCTTGTTCTTGCAGGCATAGGCAACCTATGTGTTGTGTTGTGTGTGCCCCATACACTTGAATGCCAGAAAGCTACAAGGACCGATGCTTGCAGGCAAGGGGCACCAGCCAAACTTGCACATTAAGAGGAAGAGTTCTTTGATCCCTTTTGGTTTTCTTCCTTGACTTGCATGAGAATATGAGATTCCCTCTGGATGGAAGATAATCTATAGTAGTAGTGCACTAGTGGTGGTTGTCCAGTAGAGTGCCGCCAGTGGTCAGTGAGTTAATCCAGATGATGGATGGCTCTTCTTCCACTCCACTGATTCCTTTTCCTTCCGTTCCTGTAGTTTTTTTGTTTTGTTGCTGACTTGCTTGTACCCCAAATTTTTTTTGTGGGGTTGCTTGCACCCCAATTCTAATCTATGGGAGCTCCGCCACATGCCAATGTCTATGCTGCACATGAAAAATATGCTCATGTTGGTTTAAAAAATTGCTCATTTTAGTAGGTTCAAGTTTTCACATACTTGAGTTATATTTTTGATCCTGCACGGGTAGTTCGTCAGCTGGAAAATGATGAGATAAGATATATAACTGATTTGGAAAGAAAACAAAAAAATCGAAAGGCATGGATCCATTGGTGTGCTACCTGAACATTGATTGATTGATAATCAGCATGCGTGACCCCCAACAGAAAGGTCCATGCATGCAGTTTCATAATGTGGTTTAGGTGAGAATCATCATTGGACGCTAGTAGGGCCTCTTTGATTACAACATGGTACTCTAGGATGTACAACGGCAGATTTTTTTTTTTTTTGCACCGCATAAAAATATATTGAAGGATTAGATGTTCCCCAAATTATCATACTCCCTCAGTCTGCAAATAAGTGTACCTCTAGTTTTGTCCTAATTAAAAGTTAGTAGTAAAGTTTGACTATCTTTATAGAAAAAGATAGAAATATTTATGACACTAAATTGGTACAACTAGATATGTTTTCAAATTTAGTTTCATAATATGTCGATTTAATGTAATATATATTTTGCTATATTTATATATAAAGTTGATCAAATTTGATAAAATTTGACTTAGATAAAAGCTAGAAGTTCACTTATTTGTGGACGGAGTGAGTAACTTTAATTCTCGACTTTAGTATACCATAAAAAATATCCTCGAGTGTAGTATACATCAGATCCTTTGATCGACGGTAAATAATCTCGATGATGATGTGGGAGCCGGAGCGGTTTCACAAAGTGTCAACCTAGTTTGTACAGACAACTACGAAAATATTGTTGTTAATATCCCCTAGAGAAAATAGTAAATTTGTTATAATTCTATTTTCGTGTTTATGATTATGTTTATATTCTATGCTTTGATTTGTAATAGTGCCAACCTAGTCAATTGTAGAAAATATAAATATTATATTGAGAGTGCTATTTCTTGAAAAAATTAACTAAAGTACCATTTTTAAAATACAATATTTTTCCACCTCATAAATTTCTAGTCATTTATATGCCTTCCAAAAAACTACACTTATCATGAAATTATCATTAAAAACTATTTGGAAATCATTTTCATTAGAAAAAATTCTTCACTTATTGTTTTCTACATTTTCCAAAATTTAATTCATTTTAATCATTTTCCATGTAATGGTCTGAGTTTAGTTATTTTTGGTGTCCCAAAATAAGTGACGCAGTTTTGTCTAGATACGCGTGTATCTACACATTAAAACATGCTATATACATGTGTATCTAGACAAAGTTGTGTCACTTATTTTGTAACCAAGGGAGTACTTCCCCTTTTACCTGCTTGTGTCCATTTGTTATGCTATCTAACTAGGCTACCATGCATGGACCAATTTTTATTCCCAAACTCAATGAAATCTTCCATTAGAGATTTCATAGAAAATGACTCCTACTAAAATTATAGGGGTTTTACTATAACTCATTGTTCAAAAAATCGGCCGATATGCCGATTAATCGTCCGATTTATCGCTACTCGAGGATGGCCGATATGCCGATTTTCTGATTTATCGTCCGATTTTCCTATTTATCGCCCGATACGCTGAAAAATCGCCAATTTCTAGCCGGACGATAAATTACCAATAAGCGATATCCTTAACATTGCTATAACTTGCTACAAAATACTTGCTCCATACGAAAATATAATGCACCTTATGTATGCATGGGATCAATTTTGAAAACAATTGACTAATATGTGTTAAAGAATATGACCGGATATCTTGTAGAAACAATATGCTACAACCTTTGATCCGATTTAATTTCTGCAGGTTTAGGCAGGGTTTACCGGCGAGTTTGTATGGAGTAGTAACTGTCATTTTACTATTACTGTATGCATATTATAAGTTAGGATGGTGATCAACGTGTGTTGTAGATTGTGTGAAACTAAATAAGAGCATATATATAACTACCCGTAGAAATATATTACTCCTTCGACCCAAATTAGTTGACTTAGATTTGTCTAGATTCGATTGTATCTAGACATAATTTAGTACTAGATATATCCGTATCTTGACAAATAATTTAGGTAGGAGGGAGTATCAAACGAGAGAGAGGGGGAGAGAGATTGCTTGTTGGGTGATGAAACCGACCCGGATGGCTATGGTTGTGGTTGGTGCAAGGACGCACCCGAGGCAGTGCCGTACGTACGTTCGTCTGCGCGTCCACACCCCACACGCTGCCCTACAAAACTATTCCTTTTACACTGTGGAGTATCCATGAGTGGTGCTGAATGGTGACTTGCAAGCGAGAAGAGACGAGGAGAGAGAGCCCACACGCTGCCCTACAAAACTATTCCATGGACTTTCTGGGGCGAGGCGACCGTGCCTGCGTCTGCGTGCGTAGCCAGCGAAGGAAGAAAGGGACCGTGTCGTGCATGGTTTGACACGACTTTGATGCATGGACGGACCAGATGGATGGATTGATCTGGTCTTGGAAAACGAAGCAAACAACCCATCCACAATTGCTCAACCCAGGGCAGGACGGGCTAGATGCACTGAAATAATAGAGAGATGCTGATTCGTATGACCCTTGGACGGTCCAAGTTGGACGACGGGGAGAAACAAAAATGGTTCAGAGTGTGGCGTGTGCGAGCTCCCGAGATCTCTGGTTGGGGAAGGGAGGTGGTAATCTCACACGAGACCATGGCGAGCAGCTTTGTTTCCTTTTTGCCGGCGCCGGCGACCTGTTGGTTTTTCTATGGCCATGGACACTGATAGAGCTATGCCGAGGGTCCCCTCGGCGTTGAAATCCCCCTCAACGTCCCCGTTTGTTCCCGTAGTGTATGTTTGATCAACATCATCACCACATAATCGTTAGTTTAGAGCCCGATTGATTGGCTAATTAGCTACAACCTTCGTTTCAAAATATCAGCCTTTTTATCGGTGTAATTTAAACTGCTAGAAAGACTTACATTATGGAAAGGATGTAGTAGTAAGTAGTATACTTTTGTTGTTCAGTACGCCACACGAGTGCAGGTGTTTAGTTTAAGTTTTTTTTGACAATCAATACCACCATATATTTATAATAGCGAATAGTACATGATAGAGGTACATAGACTATTTCCAACGATTACAAAATAAAGCTTAAAAGAAAACGAGCTAAATTTGAAGGTCTTCAGAATCTTCTTCTTCCATAACATAATCTTGCACTCGTCTGAAGGCAACCCAATTAACATCACATATATGTCAAGCGATAGAGGTGTAAATACCAACGAGGGTTCTCCTATAATTTTAATTTTAGCCGCAATGCTAAGGCTACGTGCACGCGTACAACCATTCGACTAATCAGACAACATTGGCAAGAGTACCACCACCAGTATTCCAGGGAAGAGAAACCGAACAGCCGGATCGACGTCGCGTGGGAATCGATAGTACGAATGTCCATTGTCGAGGACGTAGTAGCCGGGATAAATATTGCGAGGATAATCCTCCTTGCGGCAACCATGAGAAAAAAAATCCAAGATCGATTTAGCGAAGCAAAGATCTGAAAGACCGTACCTATAGAACTTCAATCTTACAACACCACCGTTGACGTCGGGAAGATCTTGTCGTCGAACGAAGGGACGAAGATCACTTATTGCGAAAGATGACTGTCTTCATTGACGTAGATGTCAAGAACATGTATACTAAAATCCTAATCTAATCTTCTGAAAACACTACTTTTACTGAGAACTCCACCCATAGATCGGTTCTCCACCCCTCGCGATCCGGCGAAGCCGGCCGGAGGAGGGGGAACCGTCTATGAAGGAGGAGGAAGTGTTCTAGGAGAGGCGTAGGCTGCTTTGATTGATCGACGTACATTAATCTGGTGCTTAGTTTAAGTTTGAGTGTCAGGCTCTGAAAGATATACCAACGACCTTAATTAGGTTGACAGCTGAATTATTACAGGCTTATTATAGCTTACTATTGCTTGCGTGCTTATAGTTTGACAACGATCAAGAATAGTTTGCCATGCTCTGTTATATCAACCCCTCCAGTTTGTTCTGCCTCGTTGAGGAATTTTTAATCCCTATATCGACCTAGGGTTCTGTTAGGCGACTAACAGGGCGACTAGGGTTTTACTCCTCCCGCCGATGCTTTGCCCCGACGTGGAGTTTCTCTTGGGTCCGGATAGCTCTGCTTAGCGGGGTTTTCTTCCCTGCATCCGATTCCCCTGGTCTCCTTTGAGATCGGGACCTAATTCCCTCACAGGCGATGGCGAGCCCGGGGGGGAGTACGTCAAACCAATCTGATAGATCTGGAAAGAAAGCAGAGGCGTTGGATGATCTTCTTCATCGCTTGGGGATCGAGGATGACGAAATTGATGACTTGATCTTTGAAGAGGAAGAAGCTGCTCCGAAGGAAGGGATCAAGTGGATGGCGCTTGCTAGGGTTCATACCACGAACTACTTCAGCCCTAGTTCGTTTGAACAAAACATGAAAGTGGCCTGGAGTCCTGCGAAGGAGGTGAGATTTCAGCACTTGGAGGAAAATCTGTTCACGGTGCAATGTTTTTGCCTTGGAGATTGGATCAAAGTAGAGCAGGGTGGTCCCTGGTTATTCAGACAAAACGCGGTATGCATCGAGAAATACGATGGTTTGTCACCGACAGAGTCTGTTGACCTGAATTACTTTGATGCATGGATTCAGATACACAAGATCCCAGTGGGATATAGGAACGAGCCTTTTATCAAAAATCTGACTCAGAAAAAGATTGGAAAAGTGATAGGTATTGAATTAAATGTCCAAGGCTAAGGTAATTTCGTGCGTGTCCGGGTCAAACTGGATGTCGGGAAGGTGCTTGCTAGATTTGTTACTATTTCTAGAGTTGGACAACGTGAATTCTATCAAGTTATGTATGAAAAAAATCTGAAATTTTGCGGTGCTTGTGGTTTTCTCGGCCATAGTCATCTGGATTATGGTTCGGGAGAACACGATATTCAGAATCTCAAGTGGGGTGAATTCCTCAAGGCTGATTGGTCGACCTGGCATGGTCGAATTGTGGGAGGTAACAGAGGCCGTGGAAGAGAAAGACAGGATGGTCGTGGCGACGATGCCCGTGGTCGTGGAAGAGGTAATCAGGCTAGAAGGTACAATTCCAACTCTTTTAATGAGGGAGCGATTCAACCAGAAGATGATCTGGAGGACACTTTGTCTAGCCCTAATAAAAAATTGCAATGGAGACGGATGATCACGTTAGCAGTGATTCGGGAACTAAGAAGAGGTTGCTGTTAATGCCAGGGCCGACTATTGTTGGTCTAGATGGTGATACTGATGCAGATAACGTGATGATGGCTACAGATAGAGAACCATCAGGAACTAATTCACCAGACAGTGAGGCTGAAACAGACCGGAAGAAACGCTCAAAGAAGGATGGAGCTGTCTCCCCTTCACTAGGATCGGCGGACTCCCGTGAGGAGCCTGTCCGTCCACAATGAGGATATTAGGAATGAACTGTCGAGTGCAGGAGCGACCCGACAGCAGTTCGGCTTCGGATGTCCGAAGGCAATGTGACCCCGAGGTGATTTTTCTGCCTGAAACCCACTTAGACGATTTTCCAGCTGATTGTTTGAGGAGAAGACTAAATATGGACTTCAAAATTGTAAACCCTAGTAATGGCCGGAGTGGTGGTGTTATCTTATTCTGGAAAAGAGAAGTGATGATCCAATAGCTTTTCTCCGCCCCAAATTACATCGATGTTAAAGTGGTGGAAAGTGCAAATAAAGTGTGGCGGTTAACTGGTCTCTACGGTGAACCGAGTGATGGGTTCATAGCATAGAAAACAAAAAAATTCTATCGCAAGAACGAACAAAACCCAGATCTAATCTAGATAAAAGCCAAGATCTAATCTATTAGACATGTGCAACGAGATAGATCTGTACTAACCCTCGTAGATCCGAAAGCGTTACGAGATTAGATCTCGGGGTTGATGTAGTCGATCACTTGCCGATCTCAAGATCGTGTGGACGATCCTTCCGGCGCCACGCGTAAAATCGGCGCTTCCACAGTTGGTCACACGTGCGGAGTCGGTGACCTTCCTCTCCCATTCCAATGAAAGCGGAGGTAGTAGATCTTCTCCACGGAATCCCAGCAGCACGACGGTGTGGTGGTGGTGGTGGAGTAGAGATTTCTGCAGGGCTTCGCCTAAGCCGGAGCAGAGCGAAGGAGGAGGAGAGAGGCGGCGGCTAGGGTTTGTTATGGGAGAGTGCTAGGGGGTGGCGCCCCCTCCCCTCTATTTAAAGGAGGGAGGCGCCATGGGAGGGGGAGTCCTAGTAGGACTCCCCTCCCTCCTTGGCCGGCGGATTGGGAGGGGGGAGGAATCCTCCTCCCCCACGAATCCGTGTCTTGCCCCACAAAGACTCCTTGATCCTTTCTTGGTTTTCAAGCAAACTCCAAGAAATCTTCTAGAACCTTCCGAAACCTTCTAGAATCTCCATATAAACACTCAACATTTCCTAACTTAGAAAATGATCCCCAATATATGAATCTTATTCTCCGGACAATTTCGGATCTCCTCGTGATGTCCCGGATCCAATCCGAGACTCCGAACAACATTCGGTCTCCAACGCACATTCCATATCTACTTAAAACAACTTCGAACCTTAAGTGTGTCACCCTACGGTTCGTGAATATGCAGACATGATGAAGACACCTCTCCGATCAATAACCATCGGCGGATCCGAGATCCATAATGGCTCCCACATATTCAACGATGACTTCGTGATCGATAGAACCATTAACATACGAAACCAATTTCTTTTGTCACGCGATATTCTACTTATCCGAGGTTTGATCGTCGGTATCTCCATACCTAGTTCTTCCTCGTTACTAATAAGTACTCTTTACTCGTTCCGTGATATGTCATCTCTTGTGACCTAGTCACATGCTTGCAAGCTAACTAGATGACATTCCGCCAAGAGGGCCCAGAGCATATCTATCCATCATATGGATGGACAAATCCCAATCTTGGTCCATGCACTTCAACACATACTTTCAGAATACCCAATGTTACCTTTATAACCACCGAGTTACGAAGCAGCGTTTGATGTCATCAAAGTACCCATCCGGTGATGGTGATTAACATAACCTCATGGTCGAAGGATTATGTTACTATGCATTTGAAGGCTTGTAGCAAAACGAACTTAATGACTTGATCTTATGCTATGCTTACTATGGGTGTGTGTCCATCACATCATTCTCCTAATGATATGATCTTGTTATTAACGACATCCAATGTTCATGATCAGGAAACCATGATCATCCATTAATCAACAAGCTAGTTTAACAAGAGGCTTACTAGGGACTCTTTTATGTTTACAAAATACACAAGTATTAATGTTTTCGGTTAATACAATTATAGCATGGGATGTAAACATTTATCATAAACATAAAGATATAATAATAACCACTTTATTATTGCCTCTTAGGCATATCTCCAACACCGAGGTGGCAGGACAAGTACAAAACGTGGGACAAGATGAGAGAACTTAAAGCTCAACACGATTTACCATGGGCAATAATTGGTGATTTTAATGAAATCATGTTTTCCCATGAAAAAGATGGGGGCAATCCGAGACCTGAACCATACATGAAGGCATTCCGTGATGCATTGGATGACTATGAGCTTGAAGATCTTGGCTTCTCAGGTGACCCGTTTACTTGGAGAAGGGGAAGGATTAGAGAAAGGCTCGATAGAGTTGTTTCTAATATTGCATGGAATAATATGCACCCAGGCGCCCTAGTTAAACACTTAGGGTATGCGCATTCGGATCATCGGCCCATCCTCCTTGACACAGAGCATGCGGTGATGCATGCTCAAGGAAGCTGAACAGTCGCAAGTTTGAAACAAAATGGCTCAAGGAAAAAGAGTTTCGTGATGTTGTTCACAAAGCTTGGGGAGACGCGAATGCAGCAGTGCATGATGGGGGGGTCCTGTCCAAACTGGGCCATCTCCATGAGGCGCTGCATGTATGGGATGCTTCGGTACTAAAGAAGCCAAAGAAAAGGCTGCGCCAGGCGCAACGAGATTTTGAGAACACGGTAAGCGGAGTTATTTCGGATGAGAGCGAAGCGAAGGCCAAAGAGTTGGCAGAGATTATTGAAATGTTGCTGGAACAAGAAGAGATCCGATGGCTGCAAAGGTCTAGAGCGAACTGGCTACAGTATGGAGACCGTAACACCTCCTTTTTCCACAATTTTGCTACTGCTCGTCGTAAGAAGAATTTTATCAAGAAATTAAAAAATGACGATGGGCTTTGGGTAGAAGGTACGGAAATGCTGAAACCTTTAGCCTTTCATTATTTCTCTAATCTTTTTACTGCTGAGGTGCAGAATACCGAACCAGGTTTTTTAGAGAAAATCTGGCCTACAGTGTCCCAGGCTATGAACGAAAAACTTATGGCACCATTCTCAGCCGAGGATGTTAAAAAGGCTACGTTTAGCATCGGAGATTTCAAGGCTCCAGGCCCAGATGAACTTCATGCGGTTTTTTATAAGAACTTTTGGAACATCTGTGGCGATGAAATTACTCAAGAGGTATTAAATGCTATAAATTCTCGTCAAATTCCCGAGGGATGGAATGATACTACTGTGGTGCTAATTCCGAAGGTGAATGATCCGGAACTAATTACTCAGTTTCGGCCCATCAGCTTATGCAATGTAATATATAAAATCATCTCAAAGATGCTTGCCCAGCGTCTGAAGGAGATACTTCCAGAAATCGTTTCACCGATGCAGAGTGCTTTTGTTCCAGGGAGGCGTATTACTGATAATGTTCTCGTAGCCTACGAGTGCATTCATGCAATTAAGAATAAGAGATCTGGCTCTATTGGTTCGTGTGCAGTAAAATTGGATATGCACAAGGCTTATGACCGAGTGGAGTGGGTTTTTCTTGAGAACATGATGAGGAAGCTGGGCTTCGACGACCAATGGACCTCAATGATGATGGCTTGTGTTCGGTCTATCAGGTATCATGTCCGTTTTAATTCTGAGGAAACAGACATGTTCACTCCCTCTAGGGGTCTTCGACAGGGGGACCCCCTCTCGCCTTATTTGTTCCTTTTGTGTGCGGAAGGATTATCAAGTCTCTTGATGTATGAAGAAGAAGTTGGTGGCATTGATGGGGTAAGGGTGTGCAGAAATGCACCGTCAGTTTCACACCTTTTATTTGCTGATGATTCCTTGATCCTCATGAAGGCGGATATGACTAATGCAACTTCCTTGCAACAAGTGCTTGACTACTATTGTGCAAATTCTGGACAGTTGGTGAGTGTGGCTAAATCTAGTATCTTCTTTTCTCCTAATACTCATGCTATTTTGAGATCAGAAATATGTGAAACCCTGCATATAGATACGAAAGCTCTGTCAGATAAATATTCGGGACTTCCTGCACTTGTCGGAGTAGATAGGAGCGATTGCTTCTTACACTTTGTTGAAAGAATTATTCAACGTATCAATGGTTGGAAAGAGAAACACTTATCCATTGGAGGAAAGGAAATTTTATTGAAGGCGGTAGCGCAAGCTATTCCTGTTTATGCTATGTCGGTTTTCCAGATTCCAAAAGGAGTTTGTAAAATGATGATGGACGCTATCTCTCAATTTTGGTGGGGAGATGATGCAAATAGTAACAAAATGCACTGGTATGCATGGTGGAAGTTGTGCTACCCAAAAAATAAAGGGGGCATGGGCTTTCGAGATTTCCATTCTTTCAACCTTGCCATGTTGGCCAAACAGGTGTGGAGATTGATTGACAATTCTGAGTCACTGTGTGCTCAAGTCTTGCGGGCTAAATACTACCCCCATGGTGATATTGTTAAAGCTGGGCCCAAGGCAGGGTCATCTTTCACATGGCAAAGCATTATAGCTGGGTTGGCAACCTTTAAAAGAGGATATATTTGGCGTGTGGGGGATGGAGTTAATATTAATATTTGGAATGATCCCTGGATCCCTGCTAGTCCTAACAAAATGATTTTGTCACCAAGAGGACAGACCATCTTTACAAAGGTATATGAATTGATTGATCCGATAACGGGTCAATGGGATGAAGAGATACTACGTTCTATTTTTTAGCCCAGTGGATGTTGGGCGAGTTCTTCAGATTCCCCTAAATAATCAGGGATTCAATGATTTTACTGCATGGAATTATACTAAGAATGGTCGGTTTACGGTTCAATCGGCCTACTATATCCAATGGAAACACCAGTTCGGTCCTTCTGCTGGGCAACTTGCGTTGCTAGGAGGTTCAATAACAAATCCAGTATGGAAAATCATATGGAAGCTTAAGGTACCGGCTAAGGTGAAGATTTTCATTTGGCGGACTTTGCATGGAATCGTACCAGTAAAATGTGTGTTGGCTAATCGGCATATTGGCACTAGCGGTGAATGCCCTATCTGTCACCAAGGAGCAGAGGACATCTGTCATCTGTTGTTCACTTGCTCTACCGCAGCTGGTCTATGGGCTGAGCTTGGCATCAAAGACATAATCGATGAGGCCATTCTGGTTGACCGAGCGGGATCAGGTATATTGGAGCACTTGTTTCGTTCCTCTAACAATTCTTTTCCAGGTATGCAGATAGTCAAGTTAAAAGAAACGGTGGCCGTGACGTGTTGGTACTGATGGTGGATACGACGTCGGCGTACACACAATGAAGATGTTCCCCCATTATCTAGATGTAAAGTATCCATTCTGGCGATAACAGCTAATGCAGCAAAAAATACTACAAAAACTGGATCGACCGCGCAAGAAAAATGGTCAAAACCAATGCCTAGATATGTCAAAATTAATGTGGATGCATCCTTCCATGAAGAATCACACTCTAGTTCAGCAGGAGCAATCATCCGGGATTACAAAGGACAGTTCGTTGCAGCTTCAGGGTTTTTTATCCAATATGTGGCTTCGGTGGCTATGGCCGAAGCAATGGCAATGAAAGGGGGACTCGACCTAGCTAACAGGTTGGGATTTAATAGAGTCATTGCGGAATCTGACTCCCTTGAAACAATCGAAGCTTGCAACGGGAGCGACAGATGGTGGAGTGTATCTTCGGCTATTCTCGCAGATTGTGTGGATCTTGCTTCTTCCATCGGAAATGTTACCTATCAATTCTGTCCAAGAGAAGCTAATCAGTGGCTGATGATATAGCTAGGTTTTGCTTCCAAAACAAAATAAATTGTACCTGGGACGATGATCCCCCTAGCTTTATTTAAAACTCGTTTGTAAATGATGTAATTGTGACATAATTGCAGTAGCAAGTTTCAGACGCACTCTTTTCCTTACCAGGGTACCTAAGGGGACTGGAAGGTTTTTAATGAGGCGACTTGCTTGCTTAATATAAGTATCGTTTACCTCAGAAAAAACCTTCAGTTTGTTTGACAATGGTATCCTCGATTGCTCGCGTGCAACACGCTTGAAAGTAGCGTTTCTGCGTTGGTCGTGCCTTCCTATCGTTGAGTTTCATCATCAATAATGCTTTCATGAATGATATCAAACATTTTAATTTTAAGATAAAAACTATCTTTTGTCAATAATCTTTATATTTGCACGTAAAAAATAAAATCAAGAATAGTTTAGGAAATTTTATTTTCATCCTTTTTTATCTTATTTTTTCTTATACTCTTGTAAATACTTCAAAGATTGTTGTAAAATTCTCAAATATTCAGTAAAGGTTTGTGATATTTAAATCTTAATTTTACACATATTGATACAATTAATTTATCATGTATTTGTATTATTTAATGATATTGAATATTAATTATTTGGAAGTTAAAATTTCCAAGTTTGTTCCCAATTTAATAGGTGATGATATTACGAAGAATTTTGCACCTTTTTAATTATAATCTCAGCTATTCAATTTTTGACTAAAATTCAGGATTTTACAAGCTCATGTCAAAATTTATCACTCAAATTGATGATCTAACCCTAAGTAATCGACCTAAGCAAAGCATAGATCAATTTGACAAGTTTAATTAAAAAGTTTTTAATATCCCCAGATTTCACATGCATGGATGCCGTGCACATACCTAGATTCTACCCTGATCGAGCATCTAAACTATGGGTAGTGATAACGATCAACGTTTTAGAAGTTTTTAGATCAATCTTTTTGGGTGTCCTACTGCTAGCTAAACTTGACAAATAGGGGTTGTTAGGTTGCTGGCCATATTTTGCCAAGCCTAAGATTGGCAAGTGTGGTAGCTACAAAGTGTTGCTTAGAATTTGGAAGCCACAAAGTGTGGCAAAAATTGGCAAAAGTTTACTCCATGCCATGTGGACCGTAGGAATAATAAAGTGTGGCAACTTTGAAGTGTGGCAAGAACCAAACACTTGCCAAACTGCCAAGTTTGACTGTGAACCAAACAGCCTGGTAATAAACACATTGTGACAAGATCATATTGCATGCACTTACATGATGTCGTTTGTGAATAATTGGACGCTAACATGGTAGTACTATCTTGCAACCGTACATCCGAATGATCATCAATAAAAGGAAATCCTCTATCCTGGTTTTTTTTGAAGAAACATCTTCTCTCCAATAGTAGGGCAATAGGATAGTCCTACTCCCTTGTTTCATATTTAGTGTCGCAGCCTTTTCTAAACGCTTGTGTCCAGATGTGTTTTAGCGTACATATACATGCGAATCCTACAAATCTCTAACAAATCGTGTTACTCCTTTTACAGGGTGTTTCCATATATTTTACTCCAGTTTTCATGTGAAACGGACCTCAACAGTTTGTTATTACTGAACAAACAACACACCTTCCACAAGGATCACAGGCTTGGTAGATAGGCAGTACAGCTAGCATGAAAAAGTGTCAAGAGAGCTTGCAACTTGCAAGCAATTCTCCTTGAGGCATAGTTGCATGTGGGTGGCTAAGCTGCTGAAGAACAATAGCCTTCAATTCAGGACCTGGCAATATTCAGATTCCATAAATTCTCTACATAGACGCCCCCACTCTTACTTGTCCTTGATCTAGAAGAGGCAAACCCATTGTCCTCGTTGTAGAAGAAGCAAACCCAAGTAGGAGTAGTACAATTCTTTCAGAATCCTGGATCGGAGGCATCTAACAGGTGCGGCTGGAAGGCTCAACAGAGCCAGCCCATTGATTGCAAGGCTCAACAGACCTGGGAATACTCAGATTCCATAAATTCTCTACATGGACACGCCCCCGCTACTTCACTTGTCCCTGTTCCAGAAGAAGCAAACCCAATTACTCCTGTACAGTTCCTTCAGAATCCTCGAGGCATCCAACAGGTGCAGCTGGATGGCTCAACAGAGCCCATTGATTGCAAGGCTTGTTCTTGCAGGCATAGGCAACCTATGTATCATTTGTGTGTGCCCCATATGTACACTTGAATGCCAGAGAGCTACAAAGATGGATGCTTGCAATTGCAAGGCAAGAGGAGTTCTTTGATCTCTTTAGGTTTTCTTCCTTGACTTGCATGAGAATATGAGATTCCCTCGGGATGGAAGATAACCTAGCTATAGTAGTAGTGCACGGTAGAGTGCCGCCAGTAATCAGTGAGTTAATCGAGGTGGCATATCTTGCGCCTACCCTAGTACTAGCTTGCTAGGGCGTATCAGGAAGGAAGCAAGGCTCTTCCTCCACTCCACTGATTGCTTTTCCATTTGTTCTTCTGCTCCACTCCCGCTTCCTTGCGTGCTTGCGGTTCAAATCCAATCAAATCCATGGGGCCTCCGCCGCCGCATGCCAATGTCTTCCTCCTCGAAACAGGCATACCTTAGCTTTATTAATATAGCAACCACGATTAAGACCGCTGTTGGGCCAGGCAGCAGAACGCCCATAGAAACCACAGAGAAAAAGAAAAAGAACAAGGAAAGAAAACAAAGCCGACGACAGTGGCTCGACGAAAACGAGGATGATCCATAACCACTGTGCCCTCCGGAGAATTCCCACCAGGCTTCTAGCGCTTCGAAGCATCGCGTACCAAGCAGCACCTCCAAGAAGGAAAGTGACGACAACGTCACTGCTGCCCGGACAGGTCCTAGGGTTTTCCCTGATACGCTATGGGGTCAGGGGAAGAGATACACCCGACGCCATCCAGTAAATGACGACGACACCCGTAGGCGTCGTCACGTCGGTGTCTAGACGACAAGGATTTTCCCCGACCCCTAGAAAAACCACACTCCCGAACGCTTCAAATTGCTCCACCAAGCTCGTTGTCCACCAGCAGACGTCACCACGGTCTAGCAGTCACCACTGCTGCCTCACCGTGACCCACTATGTGAGGCTGGTACGACCGAAAATAAGAAACTTCGACGGGAGTTAGCGGTACAACAACACGCGGGAGGGAACTACCTCCACCACCAGAGGGCGATAGCCAACCGGATGTAGCAGCAAGGGCAAACCAGGACAAACCCAAAAGGACTCGTGAAGTCCCGCCGCCACACTGCAGCAAAGGTGTCACCGTCGCCGCCAACCCTAGCGGTAGTCCCTACTCCTCCGTCCACCAGTGAATCCGCCGCCACCGCAGATCCCCGCCACCAAGAAGCAGCGCCATCGCCACCGTGGTCACCCGGGCCTACCAGACCGCCGCCGGTCTAAGGAGTACCACCGCAGGCCACCAAGACATGACCCGCGAGTGGGGAGAGGCTAGAGCCCCCGGATTAGGCCGGGATTTGTCCACTTCGGGCTCGCCTAAGCGGAGAGAGGACTTCAGCACCAAATCCAAGCCCACCTGACTCGGATCCAGTCCACACGGGAAGGGAAGAGGATCAAGCAGGGCAGCAGCCGCAACCTATAGGCCCAACTGGCCTGCAGGGGAAGCTCCCGACCTAGGCCTGCCTGGCCCAGGTCAGGAAGCTCCTGCTGCTCCGCACTAGGGAAGGGGCCAGACCAAAGCCCGACCCAAAGCCCTACTAACCCATATCGGGCCCACGTTAGGCCCAGATTGGGCCAGCGCCCCTCTGTAGGCGCGCCGTCCTGGGTCACCACCTGCAGCCGGCCAACCCGTAGGACCACCTTCGTCCCCGCCGCCAGCCGACCCTCTCCATGGTCGCCTCCTGCCTCCCGCCGCCGCGAGGAGCAGCCACGAGGAGGGGCCCCCGCATCCCCACCCCGCTCACCGCCTCCCTAGGCACCTCCGTGACCGAACACGCGCGTCCCCGACGCTGGAGGCCCCGTAGGTCCGGACCCCCGCCATGGAAGGCCGCCCCGCGCCCCCTGGACTCCACGCGAAGGAAGGAGGAAGGACCACGCCGCCGCCTTCGCTGCACGGGCTTCGCCTGGCGGCGTCCACCGGCGGCAGCAAGGGGAGGAGGGGGAAGGGAGGGGAGCTGGAGGCGGCGGGCTAGGGTTTTCTCCCCCGACGCCCGCAGGAGTGTCCGGTCAAAAGCCACGCGCCAATGTCTTCCCGCTGCAAACGAAAACAATTTGCTCATTTGAGTGGGCAAGCGAGCGAATGATGCACGGTTGTATTGTAAGTCTTCGCGTACTTGAGTTTTATTTGGATCCATGTTTCTGAGCTCAACCTGCACAGGAATGTCAGCTGGAAAATAATGAGATAAGATAATTCGACTTGAAGAGGAAAAAAATACATTGAACAGACATGGATCCCTTTGGTGTGCTACCTGAACATTGATTGACTGATAGTAATCAGCACATGCCTCGTGACCCCTCAGAAAAGGTCCATGCATGCAGTTTCATGATGTGGATCGGGAATCATCATTGAACGCTAGTAGGGCCTCTTTGATTAGTTTCTGGCAATTTCACGTGCGTGATGATTATCAGATGAATATTGGGAAATCATTTTCATTCTAACAAATTTGGTTTTTCCCTTATTGCCTCCTACATTTTCCAAAACTTTATTCAATTGGGGACTGAGAGGGTAAAAAACTAAATAAAATCATTTGGAATCGGCCGGATAGTAACGAAGGTTCTCCAAAGCGGCGGCTAAAACCCATCCGCATAATTAGACTAGATTCGAACTAAAATGGATGAATTAGATCGGTTGAATTTCGCGATTTTTTTGAATCGGTCGGATAGTAGAGAGAGAGAGCTTGCTTCTTGGGTGATGAAACCGATGGCTCTGGTGGAGGTTGGTGCATGGACGCACCGGAGGCAGTGCCGTACGTACGTCTGTGCGAGTGTCCGCACCCCACACGCTGCCCTAGAAAACTACTCCTAGTATTCCTTTTACACTATGGAGCATACACTACACGAGTCATGCTGAATGGTGACTTGCAAGCGAGAAGAGAGGAGCCCTTGCTCCATGGACTTTCTGTGGGCGAGGCGACCGTGCCTGCGTGCGTAGCCACGCAAGGAGGAAAGGGGCCGTGTCGTGCATGGTTTGACACGACTTCGATGGACGGCAGATTGGTGGATGGATGGATTGATCTGGTCTTGGAAAATGAAGCAAGCAACCCATCCACAAGCTGGGGCCTTGGGCGTAGGGAAGTGTGTTTGGGTCGGTCCGCCAAAAAAAATAACTATATTAGGGTTTGTTTGTTTGGGTCGGGGTGCCCAGCCCCATTGACCCATTTTATTTTTTTAAATTCATGTCATTATTTGACTAGCATTATACACATAGTTTTATTGATTTTGCTTATAATTGCCTTGCATTGCATACATAGTTTTTTTTTGCTTACACTTGGCTTGCATTGCATACATAGTAGATTTAATTGACTCCATCTTGGCATATGCTGCAAGGCATACAGGAAAGGTAAAAGACATGGGTATACCCTACAGGTACTCGAGCTTGGTATATACGGTCTAAATACGTATAGGCCCACGGTGTCGCCAAGGCCTAAAGAAGGATTCCAGTAACCTACGGACTCTCGATTGCTTGATGAACAAGAAGAAGTTAAAGATAGAAAGTTTGAAGAAAAAAACCCTAACTTGTAACCGACTTGACCTGCTAACCGAGACCTAGTCTATCTATATAAGGGCTAGGAGGGGGCAGCGAGGAGGACACATGCAACCCTAGTTTTCACAACCCTCGCCAGATTGCATCTGCGCACCATTGTAACCTTCGGTTTCTTCAATAATTCCACGAGCAGACAAGCAGGAGTAGGGACAACCTGGGTAAATCTTTGTCCCCTGTGTGCTTGTTTGCTAGCTGATAGATGTCTCCAGCGCTCCCTCCTTCTTCAAAACCCAAGTCCATAACAATGGGCATTGATGAGTTAAACCCTCGTCACGTAGTATATTAAATCTAGAAGACTCCGTCTTGTCTTCGCCTAATCATCGGACTCGGTATCGGTGTGGTAGTGCCAGCGGTACATGGTCTCGTCGAAGATGCGGACGGTGAGCATGGCATCGCCATGGTAGGTGAAGACGACGAAATGCCCGACCTCAATGTCGTGCGCACGACAGAACTTCTTCCACCCGTTATCGAGGTACATCTGGCTGGTGCGTCGAACAACACCTCCACGGACCAGAGGCTGGTCACGCCGTCGGGTACCTACATCACGACATGGTAGGGCTCCTGCCCATCGACGAGTGTCGCGAACTTCGTGGGGAGACGAAGTCTGTCCCCGTTCATGCCTACGTGGATGGTGACGCAGAACTCGAAATAGTCGAGGTTGTCGATGGCCCCAAGTGGTGGTGAAGGTGAAGGAGAAGGCGACGCCGGGGAAGCGACTAGCAAAACATCCTGGCCTCACCCCCCACGTCTTCATTTTCGACCTCGGACACGCCCACAACCCGGTGGTCGTCCCACCGCCCTCCCCTCGATCCTATGCCGTCTGCCATGGCTGCCCCATTGCCTGTGGGGGTTGGAGAACGGAAGGTGATTGTTGTGTGGCCGCGGGACCGTGTTTAAAAAGGCGAGTGCATTGGATGTCGATGCGGGGGCCGATGCACCGACATTGATGCAGCGAGCCCGCCCAGGCGTGGGACGACGCGTGCAGCGCATGCGTTAGGCGTCAGTCGGCGCAGCCAGCCTAGGAGTCAGCGGTGCGACCAGCCTATGAGTCAGCCTACTCCATTGATGGCGTTTGGGTTGGAGGCCCGTAGACGTTGGGTCGCTGCCAGGCGGTCCCCCCGGAGGACGCGAGAAGGCGAGGGAGGACACGTGCGGTGTCGGCGACGCGTCCATGGCGACGCATTCCCCACACATTTTTGAGCGAGTAATGGGTCGGCCGGGAGAAGCGTGGCCGTTTGGGTTGGGCCGCTGGGACGGGTTTTGGGTGTCCGGACGTCCGCGCCGATCTATTCGGACCGCCTGTGGTCGAATTGGTCGGTCCGGTGAAGATACTCTTAGTGGCACCTGAAATGGTGAAATGCTGATTCATGCATGAAACTGAAAAAATTAGTTCAGAGAACTCAGACTAGAGTGGCGTGTGCGAGCTCACAAGATCTCTGGTTGGGGGAGGAAGTGGTGATCTCACACGAAACCATGGCGGGCAGCTTCGTTGCCTTTCGGTCGGCCGGCGCCGTCGACCAATGTGCCACCGCATGCACGTATGTTTGATCAACATCATCGCCACGGAATCGATAGTTTAGAGCCCGGTTGATTGGCTAATTAGCTATTTTTGTTGTTCGGTACGCCACACGACACAAGCGCAGGTGCTTAGTTTAAGTGCGTGTGTCGGGCTCCGAAAGATACACGAACGGACTTAATTAGGTAACATCTATGACAGCTAATTTATAGCCTACCATTGCTTGCATACGTGCTTAGGGTTTGACAACGATCGCAAGGTGACACCTAGAGTTTTCGAAACAAATAAACTCAACGGATGGAACACCTTCTCTTCTTACTGAACAGACAAAACAACGCATAATTGGATATGAATTAGGGTTTGCCTATGTCTCAAACGACTGAGATTTTCTTAAGTCTTAATCACTTAAGAAAAATGTAACTGTAGTTAAAAGAAATGTACAACTCGTGCCAGTTGCACTTTTCTAGCAGAAAAGTGCAATTGCATTTTTCTGTCAAAAAAGTGCAACTGGGTTTCAGTTACACTTTTTTTAACAGACGGTTGCACTTTTCTTAGGTGACTGAGACTTAAGAAAATCTGAGTCGACTGAGAATTAGCAAAACCGTATGAATTAACCGAACAAGTCAAACAGAAACCCAGGGAAGAAACAAACCTATGTACTTTTTTTTAGGTAATACGTGTCATGTACACATCAATCTTACAGAACTGAAAAGATTGAAAACCCTATCTTTTATAAAAAGGACCTTCGGCCAAAAAAACTACAATCCAGACCAAAGAAACCACTAAGCAAAATACCAACGCCTGCCACTCGCCTCCAACACCACCGTAGCGGCCACCCAAGGAAAAGTGGACATATCACCTCTTCACACGAGCTTGACACGGCTCCATAGACGATCTGCAATGTTGTGGACCTCCAAAGTAGCTTGCCAAAGGAAAAGCCATTGTTGATAAAAGAATCTAGCTAGAGCAGCACCCTGGACACGCCATCTAACTCCAAATATAGCACCCCGCCCGACGATGATGAAGGAAGGAGGAAACTAGATATGCTAACCTTCAACCACGAACCCAGCACAAGATTCACCATCTTCCAGCTATCACCAATGTAGACTACCGTCTGCGCGTACTCCTGAACAACCTCACGAGCCCCGGTGCGACGTAGGAGCAAGCGCCGTCACAATGGTGGAGCCCGAGGACACAAATCCACCACAAGGATGTCGTCGCCACGCTATCCTCGCTTGAATAAACTACCACACAGATCCATACCCGACCATGGAGTAGAACACCGTATCAGTGGAGGACCTTGAACACTTCCATTCATCAATGTCGCCACCTTCACCGGAGCCAAGTCGCCTAGCGGCCAAAAAAACCTAAGCTATAGAGGCCCTAAACCTAGACCTAGTCTGATAAGGTGTTATGTTCAAAGAAATAGCAATATTAAAATCCCTCTGTCTAAAAATAGATCTCACAAATATGTCTAAATTTAGATTTATCTAGACACTATTTAGTATTATACATCCAAATTTAGAAAATTTTGCAACATCTATTTGATACGAAGGGGGTACTATTGGTTTCTTTTCTTTTCTTTTCCAATTATTCCATAAGGAAAATTATTTAAAGAATTTATTTCACTTTAGATTTACACCATTTATTTCACATATAGTGTTAAAGGTTTAGGAAAATCAATATTTAACAATAATCTTAGAATAATAAATAATATATTTTATAATCAATTTATTTTCCAATGGTTTTTCTTAATTATTTTGATTTAAATCAATCATAGTTATTAATGAATTAATATTTGAGTAATTACTCGTTTTAGTTATATAAGAGTGTAATATTCAGTTAAAATTAGTATTCTTAAAATTATTAAATATTTAATTCGTATTTTAGAAATTATCCATTTATTTTAAATTATTAAAACTTTCACTTTTTTATTTTATAGATTATTAATTAATTTCATTTGTTAAATAACTCCAGTAAAAGAAATAGGCTAAATTGGGCCAATTGGCCCACTTCACTAGCCCACAAGGTCTGGCCTGGACCAATTCTATTGGGTTTTAGGTCAATAGACCGGTCTAACCCGGCCCTCTCTCTCGTGAATGAGTTCTCTCATGATCCGTGACTCCCGTCTCGTCGCCACTCCGACCTTGATGATTATGTCATGATCGGACAGTCTCTAACAGTGCCCATCACGTCTATGTGCTTGCCATGCTCCGTTGGATCAAACTCTCCAGTTTGTCTTGCCTGCGACATGCTCGAGACTAGGGTTTTTGCGTCGGTCGTGCCTACCTATTGTTGAGTTTCATCATCAATAATGCTTCCACATGGATGATAGCAAACATTTTAAGAAAATAAAAAACTCTATCCTGAATTTCGTTGAAAAAAGAGCTCTTCTCTTGAATAGGGTAATAAGATCCTCGAGACATCTAACAGGTGCAACTAGATGGCTCAACAGAGCCCATTGATAGCAAGGCTTGTTCTTGCAGGCATAGGCAACCTATATATTGTATGTGTCCCATAGGCTTGAATTCCATCAGCCAAACTTGCACATATTCTTTGATCCCTTTTGGACGTGTTTGGTTGTGGAGGGCTATATTTCTCGTTTTTCCTACTTGCCTCGATGGGTGCTGCATGAGAGGAGATTTGGCTTGGGACAAGTTTGACACTTTGTTTGGTAACCCATATCTAGTTTTCCTGCAATTTTGGCAAGTTGTTTCGTTGGCAACAAAACTGGATTTATCTCGTTTGATGCAAAAACCTACATGTTTGGTTTCACATGCTATAGTGTTGTGCTCACCACTTCTCAGAGCTAGTGATGTTAGGAAGCAATAGCAAATAGAAGCAATTACTAGCAGTTGCAAACAAGCAGCAAATTAAGCGAACAATACCAAATTAGAACCCTAGATACTAGCAAATATGAGTTCACGCCTAGCTACTAGCAATGCCAGTTCACTACAATATTACCTGGCTACTAAAAATGAACGTTTGACACCCACATCAGGGGTTGTTGATGATCCACAAGTATAGGGGGTGTATCACAGTATTTTTGATAAGTAAGAGTGTCAAACCCAACAAGGAGCAGAAGGTGTTGGCGAGTGGCTTGAAGAAGGAATTCTCTGTAAATACTTAGCAAACGGATTTTTATGGGGTTTTGATAATGCAGGTAATTAAAGTACGAGTAAATAAAAGACAATAAGAATAAATGCAGCAAGTTGCCCAATCCTTTCTTTAGAAAAGGACAAGCCGGTTGTATTACTTAAGATGACCAAACGTTCTCGAGGACACACGGGAATATCGTCAAGTGATTTCGCTTCATATAGTTGATTAATCTTCTTTAGTTTGACAAGTGTTGTGTGGGCAAACCTATGCTAATGTACCGACCTTCCTAGGACTAATACATACTTATGATTATACCCCTTGCAAGCATCTGCAAGTACAAGAAAGTAATTATGATAGAAACCTAACCATAGCTTTAAACTCTAAGACCCTGACGACCCTCGTGCAAACGTTTTCTAACTAGGGTTCAGGTTTCTGTCACTCCGGCAACCCCTACGATTAGTATCCAAATACACAATGCATTCCCCTAGGCCCATAAAGGTGAAGTGTCATGTAGTCGATGTTCACCTGACACCACTAGAAGAATAACACCACAACTTAAATAACAAACTATTGAATCTTTCTCAACACAATTCCACTACTAACAACATGACTTCTCCCATGTCCTCAAGAACAAAACGAACTACTCACGAGACAACATATGGATCAAGATCAGAGATGATATAATGACAAGTAACAATCTGAACATCACAATAATTCAATGGTTCACTCAATAGCATCAACTATAAGGAGTAATCAACACCGGGAAAGTTTTCTCTAAGAACTATGCAAGACTCAACCCAATTGTTACAGCGGTATGAAGTGGTGATGATGGTGCTGGTGGAGATGATGATGGTGATGATGATGATGATGATCCCGATGAAGTCCAGCTTGATGGTGGTGTTGATGGCGACGATCTCCCCTCTCCGGGAAGGAATTCCCCTGGCAGAATTCTGTCTGTCAGAGAGATCTTTCTCTCTCTATAGTTTTCCACCCCGCAGAGGTGGCGAAATCTTTCTGTGGTCGCCCCCCCAGGTATTAGGGTTTCGAGGGGATAATATACGCCAGAGAAGAGAGCCTGGAGTGGGCCAGGGTGGCCACACCACCTGCTGGCACGGCCTAGGGCTGCCCGCTCCAGGGGTGGTGTGGGCCCCCTGTGGCCCATCTCCACTCCCCCTTCTGGCAATAATAAAATTTTCCATGTATTTTGCCGGATTTTCTGATCTTCGCGAATTTCGCCTCCAAACAGCCCATTTTCCATCAGAATCCTGACTGCAGCGGTCCACGCTCCAAAAGTCATCAACCATGCAAAAACAGATGAAATAACATAACTATCATCTCTTAATATGAAATATATCAATGAATAACAGTAAATTATGATATAGAATAGTGATGCAAAATTGACGTATCAGTTGTTCATAGAATACAAGGGCAACACTTCATCAGACCATCTTCTTCACTTCTTCTTCTTCAGATCATGTAGTTTTCTCTCATCGCCCACGTGTCAAGCGCCCACTGTCGTCTCTTGTTCTTCCAAGCAACACAATCGTTATGGGCAACACCATGGCCACTGTCAGTGTTGTTTTTATCAGGAACTATATCTTCCTCGGCCAGGTAGTATTCATCGGCACCAAATTGCAGGATCTAGTTATGCAAAATGCAACATACAAGAACAAGCTTAACTTGGGTGGGGAAAGAATGGAAAGGCTTATGATCAAGGATCTTAAACCTGTTCTTCAGAGCAACGAAAATCCTCTTAACCATGACTCCAAGGCTAGAGTTCCTCAGATTGAAAGTTGTTCCGGAGTCCTTGGATAGTTTCTAGTAGAGAACTCATTGAGGTGGTACCTTGTTTACTTGAAGGATAGAAGAATTACAGGTCGGCAAGCATACCCGGCATCTCCTAGGTAGAATTTTTCGTTAGGGAGCTTGAGACCATCAGGTTTGCTAAGGCTGTCATTTAGAATCATCGCATCATGGGCAGATCCTTCCCGCACATCAAGCACATAGGTGAATTTCATGTCGAAATCAACAACGGCAAGCGCATTCTAGCTGGGGTAGTGCTTCCTCCCCTGTATGTAGCCTATTCGGCTTTGGGCACTCTAGCCATCACATGAGTACCATAAATTGCTCCAATACAATCCTGTCATTATAAGAATGTTAGGCGGTAGTCTAATACAATTATCTCATGAAGAACATGCTAGAGTTGCTCACCTTGAAAAGGGGGTGATACATTGCAAATGTATCTATAATTTTTGATGTTCCATGCTTGGTTTTATCCACTTTCTTGTGTTTTGTCCATACTTTGGAGTACTTTTCATATGATTTCTTGGACTAACCTATTAACAAGAGCCACAGTGCATTTTGCTTTTCTGCTGTTTTGGTTCCAGGAAAGTCAGAAAATGAATATTCTCGAATTGACGGGACAAAAGCCAAAGTGCCTATTTTTCGAAGTCATCAGTTGCGAGAATCTGAGGCGGAGAAGAGTTGGGGGGCCACACCACACAGCCACGCTAGGCTGGCCAGCGCCCGAGGTGGTCTGCAGCGACCCAGCACCCTCAGCCTCTCCTTCCGCCTATATATTGCCCTCGGGGCAAACCCTAAATGCATCAAAAATCCACGAAAGAGTCTGTAGCCACCGTCATCTCCATCCCTAGATCGGGAGGGATCGAAAGCTCTTCCCCGCACCCTGCCGGAGAGGGGAATTCACCCTGGAGGCCTTCTTCATCACCATGCAAGCCTCCGGTGTGATGCGTGAGTAGTTCATCTTTGGACTACGGGTCCATGTAGTAGCTAGATGGCTGGTTCTCCTCTTTTGTACTTTCATGTCTAGATCTTGTGAGCTCCGTTCATGATCAAGATCATCTATTTGTAATTCATAAATGTTGTGTTTGCGGGGATCCGATGGATATTGAGATGCTATTTCAGATTGATTATTGATTCTATCATGTCTTTGTTATTTGTGATCTTGCATGCTTTCCGTTGTTAGTAGCTATCTTGGCCAAGTAGATGCTAGCAACTCCAAGAGTTAGTATTTATGCTCGATAGTGGGTTCATGCCTCTGGTAATCTGGGGAAGTGACAGAAATCTCTAAGGTACTAGATGTGTTGTTGCTACTAGGGAGAAAACAACAATCCTTTCTTCATAGAACAATCATATTGTTTACATTACACGCAATTCGTAAAGCAATAATCTGTTGCTTGTAACTTAATACTGGAGGGGGTTCGGATGATAACCTGAAGGTGGATTATTAGTCATAGATGCAGTTGGATGGCGGTCTATGTATAATGTTGTAATTCCCAATCAAGTTCCAAAGGAGTCAAGATGATTAGTATATGCATGTATTGCTTTCTTGATGTTTGTCAATTGCCCCGCTGTAATTTGTTCACCCAGCATGTTATCTATCTTAAGGAGAGCCACCTCTAGTGAACTATGGATCCCGGTCCTTTTCTTTACATACAATCTATATATTGTTTACTGCTTTCTGTTTATTTTCTGCAAACTATTACTTCCTTCCATTCGATACGTTTAATCCTTTCTTTTCAGCAAAAGCGGTGAGATTGACAACCTCATCGCAAGTTGGGGACAAAGTTCTGTGGTTGTGTTGTGCAGGTCTCCACGTTGCTACTAGCACCGGTAGTGCGCCCTGCCATGGCTCAGCTAGCAACACCTTTGGGGTGTTTCCTTTCTCTTAGGGTTTCCCAACGAGCTCTACATCAATATTGAGCCATCAAGCACTTTTCTGGCGCCGTTGCCGGGGAGTCAAGGACATCTTCACAAGGGGAGTCCCTCATAACCAATCTCTTTACTTTGTTATTTTTGTTTTGCTTAGTTTCTTTTTGTTTTATTTGCTTGTTTCTTTATCAAAAACACACAAAAAATAGTTTTACTAGTTTGCTTTCTTTATTGAAAACACAAAAAAATGACTACTCTTGAAAACACTAAGTTGTGTGACTTCACTAGCACCAACAACAATGATTTTATGAGCACACCTATTGCTCCACCTGTGCCTGAAGATACTTTCTTTGAGATAAAACCTGCGTTACTCAATCTTGTTATGAGAGAACAATTTTCTGGTATTGGTAATGAAGATGATGCTTCCCATCTAAATAACTTTGTTGAACTTTGTGAGATGCAAAAGCATAGGGATGTAGATGGTGATATTGTTAAGCTGAAATTGTTTCCTTTCTCTTTGAGAGGAAAATCTAAATAATGGTTGAATTCCTTAACTAGGAATAGTATTGATTCTTGGACTAAGTGCAAAGATGCTTTTATTGGAAAATACTATCCTCCTGCTAACATTATATCTATGAGAAGTGAAATAATGAAGTTTAAACAATCTGATAATGAACATGTTGCTCAAGCTTGGGAAAGAATGAAATCTTTGGTAAAGACAATGGACTGACTGCTTGGATGATCATCCAAACCTTTTATGCAGGATTGAACTATTCTTCAAGGTACCTATTGGAGTCTGCTGCTGGAGGTACCTTTATGACCATTACTTTGGGTGTTGCAACAAAGCTTCTGGATAATATGATGGTTAACTATTCTGAATGGCATACTGAAAGAGCTCCACAAGGTAAGAAGGTAAATTCTGTTGAGGAAACCTCCTCCTTGAGTGATAAGATTGATGTTATTATGTCTATGCTTGTTAATGGGAAAGCACATATTGATCCAAATAATATTCCTTTAGCTTCTTTGGTTGCTCAAGAAGAGCACGTTGATGTGAACTTCATAAGAAATAACAATTTTGGCAATAATGCTTATAAGAATAATTTTGGTAACAACAATTATAAGCCATATCCTCCCAACAATGGTAATTCTTATGGAAGTTCCTACAACAATAATAGGAACGCTCCCTCTGAACTTGAGGTTATGCTTAAGGACTTTATTAGTAAGCAAACTACTTTCAATAAAACTATTGAGGAAAAACTCTCCGATGCTGAAAGAAATATAGCATCTTTGGTTGAAGCTCAATCATCTTTGAATAAAATGGCTGCTAAACCTGAAACTAATGATAATCCCTTTGCAGCTACTAATGCCATACAAGTGAGAATTGATGAAAATGTTAGACTATCAGCTGAATTACATGATATGAAAGAAGGCACCATTAAATATCAACTCCCACTCAAGAAAGGTATAGAACACTTGATTCTTTCTTGCTTCTTATGCCTAACTTAAAGGCGTTAAAGAAAAGTACTTATTGGGAGATAACCCAAAAGTTTTAGATGAATCTTGGAAGTTATTACTTCGGAAATAACTGCTCCTTATCCTTTTTATTTGCTTTTTGTGCCAAGAGTAACCTCTAACGACAGAGAAGTAATGATTGTGAAAGTTGCTGTCCCAAAACAGATTTTCGTGCTTCACCGTAAACATTCGTGTAAAATCTCTGAACGTCTTTTTGAGGCGTGAATTTTTGTGCTTCTGCCCGAGGTTATTATCTAACTTTTGTTAGTTCAACACTTTTTGATTTGAGCAATGATGGCTCAATACACGGCGCCCAGAAAATTGCTTGATGGCGGTGTTGATGTAGAGCTCGTTGGGAACCCAAGAGGAAGGTATGATGAGCACAGCAGCAAGTTTCCCTCAGTTATGAAACCAAGGTTTAATCGAACCAGTAGGAGCAAGGAAACACCTCAAAGGTGTTACTAGCTGAGCTTTGGCAAGGCGCACTACCGGTGCTAGTAGCAACGTGGAGACCTGCACAACACAACCATAGAACTTTGTCCCCAACTTGCGATGAGGTTGTCAATCTCACCGTGTTTTGTGGAAAATAAAGGATTAAACGTATCGAATGGAAAGAAGTAAAAGTTTGCAGAAAGTAAACACAAGCAGTAAAAGATTGTAGATTGTATGTAAAGTAAAGGACCGGGATCCATAGTTCACTAGAGGTGGCTCTCCTTAGATAGATAACATGTTGTGTGAACAAATTACAGCGGGGCAATTGACAAACACCGAGAAAGCAATACATGCATATACTAATCATCTTGACTCCTTTGAGACTTGATTGGGCAATACAACATAATATATAGACCGCCATCCAACTGCATCTATGACTAATAATCCATCTTCAGGTTATCATCCGAACCCCCTCCAGTATTAAGTTGCAAGCAACAGATTATTGCTTTACGAACAGCGTGTAAGGTAAACAATACAATTGTTCTATGAACAAAAGATTGTTGTTTTCTCCCTAGTAGCAACAACACATCTAGTACCTTAGAGATTTCTGTCACTTCCCCAGATTACCAAAGGCATGAACCCACTATCGAGCATAAATACTAACTCTTGGAGTTGCTAGCATCTACTTGGCCAAGATAGCTACTAACAACGGAAAACATGCAAGATCTCAAATAACAAAGACATGATAGAATCAATAATCAATCTGAAATAGCATCTCAATATCCATCGGATCCCATAAACACAACATGTATGAATTATAAATAGATGATCTTGATCATGAACGGAGCTCACAAGATCTAAACATGAAAGCACAAAGGAGGAGAAACCAGCCATCTAGCTACTACATGGATCCGTAGTCCAAGGATGAACTACTCACGCATCACACCGGAGGCTAGCATGGTGATGAAGAAGGCCTCCAGGGTGAATTCCCCTCTCCGGCAGGGTGCCAGGAAGAGCTTCAGATCCCTCCCGATCTAGGGATGGAGATGGCGACTCTGAACTCTTTCATGGATTTTGATCGGGTACCTAGGGTTTTCATCCCGAGGGTAACTTATAGGCGGAAGGAGGCCGAGGGGGTCTGGGCGGCGGACCACCCCAGCAGCCAGGCCTGGCCGCGCGGCTAGGTGGTGTGGCCGGCCCCCAGCCCTTCTCCGTCTCGTATTCTGGCACTTGATCCCTTCGGGAAAATAGGCACTTTGGCTTTTGTCCCGTCCAATTCTAAGAATATTCATTTTCTGACTTTTCTGGAACCAAAAACAACAGAAAACAGGCAGCTGGCACCGTGGCTCTTGTTAATAGGTTAGTCCAAGAAATCATAATAAAAGTACTCCAAAGTTGGAACAAAATACAAGAAAGTGGATAAAACCAAGCATGGAACATCAAAAATTATAGATACATTTGCAATGTATCAACATCCCCAAGCTGAACTCCTGCTCGTCCTCGAGTAGGTAAGTGATAAAAAGAAATAATTTTTGAGGTGACATGCACCATCAAAAACTTGATCAAAGTATTTGCAAAACACTCAAAGCTGGGATCAAAGTACTTCAATCATAACATGAAAGACAAAGTTCTAGCAATAAGCAAAGAAACTAAGATACAACGTGAAAAGGCACAAACAAAAGATTCATGAATAACATGATTTGCAAGACGTTTGTTTGTTTCACATAAAGAAAACATAGCATAAAAGTATTCAGCTTGTCCCTCATAGAGTAGCAAATATAAATGCATGGGACACCTTCAAAGTTCATAAGAGTGACTAGATACAATAGTTTCAAACAAGCAATAACAAGTTATGCATCAATCATCTAGTCTTGGGACAATGCACATAGAACTAAGAATGGCCATTATGCTCTCAAAGTGGGTGCATAAAGATAGAAGGTGGAGACTCAATATAATGGTGGAAGAAAGGCCTTTTGTAAAAGGAAGTAGGGATTCAAGTCTCAGAAAGAGCTTCCAAAAATTATGGTACTTGTAGCTTTCAGCTCTCATTGCCCCTATCATAAGCATCTTCAAGGTGGTTAAGGTTAAAGTTACACAACTAAGAGGATATGCTTGACAAGTTATAAACCGAAATCTTATGCCCCTTACTTATGAAGACCGATCCTCATGCTACTCAACTTTAGTCACGAGTAAGCTCTTTTCATTGTAAGTACATGTGTATCATTAAGAACCGTAACAGGTACCCTTGCACATGATCGGAGCTTTCCCATAATCAAAATGACAAGACAAGCAGACAATGAGCATCTCAGCGATCTTTTTATTTGCTATTTGCATAGGTTTTTATTGAGGATGCTTCATAGAGTGCTCACTATGGTGATACTGCAAGTTTCCACCATGATTAGGCATGTCTTAGGCTAGCGGCCCAGGCATTTCTCTAACACACATACAAACTCCATGATCTTACAAGTTCCACATTTATTTCACACCGCCGGGATCCATAAGCAAAAGAACATAATATCAACGGGGTACAAAGTACAAGTACAATGTTGAAAGTGTTCCCCATGAAACATGGTTCTGCTAACTTCAACTTATAAAGCGCAAGCATATACGCAACAAAGAAGGACCCAATGGTTCAAGTTTATTAGAGGCAATAAAGTAAAGTGTGCCATCAAGTTCGTGAGAGCTTTAATCACTAGTTTTCTCATAACAAGTGAAAGGTAGACAAAAGCATGAATATACTTGGAATAGCATAAGCTAGTAGGTAGGTATGGTGGACTCTCTGGAAAAACTTGGTTTAGGGAGTTGGATGCATGAGTGGAACTCATACTTTGTGGTGGAGGCTAGCAAAAGACTGGGAGCGACAAACTAAGAGAGCAATAATGGCCATAATCATGCAGAGCGACAAAACATCATTGATCAAAGCATAAAGTGATACTACAAGTTGAAAACTAAAGGATCATAAAGGCTATGGTGACTTGTGATAGTCATAACATGGTGTGAGCATGTGCCAAGTCAACCCAAATAAAGCATCAAAGGAGAATACCACTATACTATGCTTTAATATGCTAAAACAACACATGATTCATCCAAGGCACATTAAGCAATCTCAATTGTTTATAACAAGTCATGCTACAGCAAAGAATACTAAGCATAAAGCCAAAACAATATCAAGCATGGCATGACAAAGCATAGCCACGGTCAAAAACGAGCTCTTTTTACCACAAAAGCATAAACTTTCCTACTCTTTTCCAAACCAAACCAAACTATTTGCAAACCAACGTGTGAAAGAGGGGGTCCAACCAACTTATTCAGAGAACTAAACAAACCAAGCAAACTAAAAACCAAAACGAAAATGAAAAAGAAGACGCTCCAAGAAAAACACAACTGTGCATGAAACAATAAAAATGAAGCGTTTGGAAGAAACCTGGAATTTTTATTGATGAAGAAGGGGATGCCTTGGGCATCCCCAAGCTTTGACGCTTCTACTTCTTGGATATTTCTTGGGGTGACACGTGTGGCATCCCCAAGCTTGAGCTTTAGTCCATCCTTCATCTCATTACTCATTCTTTCCATACACCTGAAAAATTTCCTTCATACAAAACTTCGCACAATCTCATTAGCAACATTAGTGCACTTAAGATAAATAAGTCTCAAAGTTCAGTTCTAACACAAAATAAACTTCCATTAGAACACTAGCTACTGTAGCACTTCCCTCAAAAAGCTCAATTCCCCAAAGGAACTCAAGAAGGGACTAACAAGAAGCAAATGCAGAAATCTGTCAGAACAGACCAGCAGGTAAAGACGAATTTTTTCGAAGACCTTATGTTGCTCAAATAAAAAAGTGTTGAACTAACGAAAGTTAGATAACGACCTGGGGCAGAAGAACAAACAATTACAGCTCAATCCGACATACATAACTCTCTCAGGAATTTTTACGGTGAAGCACAAAAATCTGTTTTGGGACAGCAACTTTCCCAATCATTACTTCACTCTCATTAGAGGTTACTCTTGGCACAAAAAGCAAATAAAAAGGATAAAGAGAGGTTATTACAGAGGTAATAACTTCCAATACTCAACTAAAACTCTTGGGTTATCTCTCAACAAGTACTTTTCTTTAACGCCTTTAAGTTAGGCATAAGAAGCAAAGAAAGAATCAAGTGTTCTCAAATGAAGAAGCATTAAGATCAATACCAGAAATATTTTCAACAAGGCAAGGTATTTCATCCAAATAAGTTCTAGAGGATCCTCTCTCAATGCTCTTAGGTTCACTATTCCCATCAAAAGGGTTTGCAGGAACGATCCAATCAAGATTATTTTCTATGGCATCATGTATTGCTACTAGTTTGAAGGGTATTGGTATCTTAGGTTCCTCCCCATTAGGTTCGGTTTTGTTCATCTTTTCTCGTATACCAACCACATCTACACATGAGCCTAGCATATTGAAACGTTCAAAAACTTTTCTAGCTTCTTTGGCAACATCGTAGAACTCCTTAAACAAAGTTTCTAGAATAAAATCCCTCTTTTCAGGGTCTTCAATTTCTTTAAGCTTAAGAAACATTACTTGCATTAAGGGGTTGAGGTTAACAAACCTAGCTTCTAACATATGAATTAAATAAGCTGCAGCAATCTCATAATTTGGAGCAAGTTCTACAAGGGATATATCCTCAGTATCTTCATGTTTGCTAACATGATTAAAGAATTCTTCAATAATGTCTTTCCCAATTATAGAACCACTACCAATTGGAAGGTCTTTCAAGGTGAAAGTAGGGATCAACATCGTGAGCTAAGGAAAAGGTGACAACTAAAGGAGACTTAATTTTTTGGATTTTCAAATAAGAAAGAAAACAAGTAAAACTAATTTTTTTTGGATTTTTGAAGAACAAAACAAGCAAACAAAGCAAAAAAGAAACTAAGCAAAACAAAAACAACAAAGTAAAGAGATTGGTTATGAGGGCCTACCCTTGTGAAGATGTCCTTGACTCCCGACAGCAGCGCGGAAAATAAACTTGATGGCTCAATGCAGGCGCAGAAAATTGCTTGATGGCGGTGTTGATGTAGAGCTCGTTGGGAACCCCAAGAGGAAGGTATGATGAGCACAACAGCAAGTTTCCCTCAGTTATGAAACCAAGGTTTAATCGAACCAGTAGGAGCAAGGAAACACCTCAAAGGTGTTACTAGCTGAGCTTTGGCAGGGCGCACTACCGGTGCTAGTAGCAACGTGGAGACTTGCACAACACAACCACAAAACATTGTCCCCAACTTGCAATGAGGTTGTCAATCTCACCGTGTTTTGTAGAAAACAAAGGATTAAACGTATCGAATGGAAAGAAGTAAAAGTATGCAGAAAGTAAATACAAAGCAGTAAAAGATTGTAGATTGTATGTAAAGTAAAGGACCGAGATCCATAGTTCACTAGAGGTGGCTCTCCTTAGATAGATAACATGCTGGGTGAACAAATTACAGCGGGGCAATTGACAAACACCGAGAAAGCAATACGTGCATATACTAATCACCTTGACTCCTTTGAGACTTGATTGGACAATACAACATAATACATAGACCGCCATCCACCTGCATCTATGACTAATAATCCACCTTCAGGTTATCATCCGAACCCCCTCCAGTATTAAGTTGCAAGCAACAGATTATTACTTTACGAATTGCGTGTAAGGTAAACAATACAATTGTTCTATGAACAAAAGATTGCTGTTTTCTCCCTAGTAGCAACAACACATCTAGTACCTTAGAGATTTCTGTCACTTCCCTAGATTACCAGAGGCATGAACCCATTATCGAGCATAAATACTAACTGTTGGAGTTGCTAGCATCTACTTGGCCAAGATAGCTACTAACAACGGAAAGCATGTAAGATCTCAAATAACAAAGACATGATAGAATCAATAATCAATCTGAAATAGCATCTCAATATCCATCGGATCCCATAAACACAACATGTATGAATTACAAATAGATGATCTTGATCATGAACGGAGCTCAGAAGATCTAAACATGAAAGCACAAAGGAGGAGAAACCAGCCATCTAGCTACTACATGGATCCATAGTCCAAGGATGAACTACTCACGCATCACACCAGAGGCTAGCATGGTGATGAAGAAGGCCTCCAGGGTGAATTCCCCTCTCCGGCAGGGTGCCGAGAAGAGCTTCAGATCCCTCCCGATCTAGGGATGGAGATGATGGTGGCTAGAGACTCTTTCGTGGATTTTTGATCGGGTACCTAGGGTTTTCGTCCCGAGGGTAACTTATAGGCGGAAGGAGGCCGAGGTATGGCGCTGCCGGACCACCCGTGGCCGGGCCTGGCCGCTGCCAGGTGGTGTGGCTGCCCCCCCTTCTCCGTCTCAGATTCTGCACTTGATCCTTCCGAAAAATAGGCACTTTGGCTTTTGTCCCGTCAATTCGAGAATATTCATCTTGACTTTTTGGAACCAAAAACAACGGAAAAGCAGTAATTTGCATCGTGGCTTTTGTTAATAGGTTAGTCTAAGAAATCATAATAAAAGTACTCCAAAGTTGGAACAAAACACAAGAAAGTGGATAAAACCAAGCATGGAACATCAAAAATTATAGATACATTTGCAATGTATCAAGCAACAGAAGGTCTTCGAAAAAATTCGTTACCTACTGGTCTGTTTTGACAGATTTCTGCCATTTTCTGCATTTGCTTCTTGTTGGTTCCTTTTGAGTTCTTTTGGGGAATTGAGCTTTTTGAGGGAAGTGCTACAGTAGCTAGTGTTCTAATGGAAGTTTATTGGTGTTAGAACTGAACCTTAAGACCTATTATCTTGAGTGCACTAATGTTGCTAATAAATATTGTGCGAAGTTTTGTATGAAGGAAAATTTTCAAGTGTATGGAAGGAATGAGTAATGAGATGAAGGATGGATTAAAGCTCAAGCTTGGGGATACCACGTGTGTCATCCCAAGAAATATCCAAGAAGTACAAGCGTCAAAGCTTGGGGATGCCCAAGGCATCTCCTTCTTCATCAATAAAAATCCCAGGTTTCTTCCAAACGCTTCATTTTTATTGTTCCATGCACAGTTGTGTTCTTGGAGCGTCTTCTTTTTCGTTTTCGTTTTGGTTTTTCGTTTGCTTTTGTTTGCTTAGTTTTCTGAATAAATTGGTTGGACCCCCTCTTTCATACATTGGTTTGCAAATAGTTTGGTTTGGTTTGGAAAAGAGTAGGAAAGTTCATACTTATGTGGTAAAAAGAGCTCATTTTTGACTGTGGCCTATGCTTTGTCATGCCATGCTTGATATTGTTTTGTCTTTATGCTTAGTATTCTTTGCTGTAGCATGGCTTGTTATAAACAATTGAGATTGCTTAATGTGCCTTGGATGAATCATGCGTTGTTTTAGCATATTAAAGCATAATATAGTGGTATTCTCCTTTGATGCTTTATTTGGGTTGACTTGGCGCATGCTCATACCATGTTATGACTATCTCAAGTCACCATACCTTTATGATCCTTTAGTTTTCAACTTGTAGTATCACTTTATGCTTTGATCAATGATGTTTTGTCGCTCTGCATGATTATGGCCATTATTGCTCTCTTAGTTTGTCGCTCCCAGTCTTTTGTTAGCCTCCACAACCAAGTATGAGTTCCACTCATGCATCCAACTCCCTAAACCAAGTTATTCCAAAGAGTCCACCATACCTACCTATTATCATATGCTATTCCAAGTATATTCGTGATTTTGTTTACCTTCCAAATTAAACTTGTTATGAGAAAACTAGTGATTAAAGCTCTCACAAACTTGAAGGCACACTTTACTTTCTGCATTTAATAAACTTGAACCATTGGTTCCTTCTTTGTTGCGTATATGCTTGCGCTTTATAAGTTGAAATTAGCAGAACCATGAATCATGGGGAACACTTTCAACATTGCACTTGTACTTTGTACCCCGTTGATATCATGTTCTTTTGCTTATGGATCCCGGCGATGTGAAATAAAAGTGGAACTTGTAAGATCATGGAGTTTGTATGTGTGTTAGAGAAACGCCTGGGCCGCTAGCCTAAGCCATGCCTAATCATGGTGGAAACTTGCATCATCACCATAATGAGCACTCTATGAAGCATCCTCAATAAAAACCTATGCAAATAGCAAATAAAAAGATCGCTGAGATGCTCATTGTCTGCTTGCCTTGTCATTTTGATTATGGTATGGCTCCTGTATCATGTGCAAGGGGTACCCCGTTAGCGGTTCTTTATGATACATATGTACTTACAATGACAAGAGCTTACTCGTGACTAAAGTTGAGTAGCATGAGGTTCGGTCTTCGTAAGTAAGCGGCATGAGATTTCGGTTTATAACTTGTCAAGCATATCCTCTTAGTTGTGTCACTTTAACCTTAATCACCTTCAAGATGATTATGATAGGGGCAATGAGAGCTGAAAGCTATAAGTACCATAATTTTTGGAAGCTCTTTATGAGACTTGAATCCCTACTTCCTTCGATGAAGGCCTTTCTTTTACTTTTATGTTGAGTCTCCACCTTCTACCTTTATGCACCTACTTTGAGATCATAGTGGTCATTCTTAGTTCTATGTGCATTGTCCTAAGACTAGTTGATTGATGCATAACTTGATATTGCTTGTTTTAAACTATTTGTATCTAGTCACTCTTATAAACTTTGAAGGTGTCCTGTGCATTTATACTTGCTACTCTATGAGGGACAAGCTGAATACTATTATGCTATGTTTTCTTTATGTGAAACAAACAAACGTCTTGCAAAACATTGTTATTCATTAATCTTTTGTTTGTGCCTTTTCATGTTGCATCATAGTTTCTTTTTCTTATTGCTAGAACTTTGTCTTTCATGTTATGATTGAAGTACTATGATCCTAGCTTTGAATGTTTTACAAATATTTTGATCAAGTCTTTGATGGTGCATGTCACCTCAAAAATTATTCTTTCTTTTTATCACTTACCTACTCGAGGACGAGCAGGAGTTAATCTTGGGGATGTTGATACATTGCAAATGTATCTATAATTTTTGATGTTCCATGCTTGGTTTTATCCACTTTCTTGTGTTTTGTCCATACTTTGGAGTACTTTTCATATGATTTCTTGGACTAACCTATCAACAAGAGACACAGTGCCAGCTGCCTGTTTTCTGTTGTTTTTGGTTCCAAGAAGGTCAGAAAATGAATATTCTCGGAATTGGACGGGACAAAAGCCAAAATGCCTATTTTTCCGGAAGTCATCAGATGCCAGAATACGAGACGGAGAAGAGCTGGGGGCCACCACACCACACGGCCAGCTGCCAGGCCGCTAGGGGGTGGTCTGGCCGACCCTAGCACCCCCTCGGCCTCTCCTTCCGCCTATATATTGCCCTCGGGACGAAAACCCTAAGTACCCAATGAAAAATCCACGAAAGAGTCTGTAGCCGTCGTCATCTCCATCCCTAGATCGGGAGGGATCTGAAGCTCTTCCCGGCACCCTGCCGGAGAGGAGAATTCACCCTGGAGGCCTTCTTCATCATCATGCAAGCCTCCGGTGTGATGCGTGAGTAGTTCATCTTTGGACTACGGGTCTATGTAGTAGCTAGATGGCTGGTTCTCCTCTTTTGTACTTTCATGTCTAGATCTTGTGAGCTCCGTTCATGATCAAGATCATCTATTTGTAATTCTGCATGTTGTGTTTGCGGGGGTCCGATGGATATTGAGATGTTATTTCAGATTGATTATTGATTCTATCATGTCTTTGTTATTTGTGATCTTGCATGCTTTCCGTTGTTAGTAGCTATCTTGGCCAAGTAGATGCTAGCAACTCCAAAAGTTAGTATTTATGCTCGATAGTGGGTTCATGCCTCTGGTAATCTGGGGAAGTGACAGAAATCTCTAAGGTACTAGATGTGTTGTTGCTACTAGGGAGAAAACAACAATGCTTTCTTCATAGAACAATCATATTGTTTACATTACATGCAATTCGTAAAGCAATAATCTGTTGCTTGCAACTTAATACTGGAGGGGGTTCGGATGATAACCTAAAGGTGGATTATTAGTCATAGATGCAGTTGGATGGCGGTCTATGTATAATGTTGTAATGCCCAATCAAGTTCCAAAGGAGTCAAGATGATTAGTATATGCATGTATTGCTTTCTCGATGTTTGTCAATTGCCCCGCTGTAATTTGTTCACCCAGCATGTTATCTATCTTAAGGAGAGCCACCTCTAGTGAACTATGGATCCCGGTCCTTTTCTTTACATACAATCTATAAACTTTCGCTTTGTGTTTACTTTCTACAAACTATTACTTCCTTCCATTCGATACGTTTAATCCTTTGTTTTCAGCAAAACCGGTGAGATTGACAACCTCATCGCAAGTTGGGGACAAAGTTCTGTGGTTGTGTTGTGCAGGTCTCCACGTTGCTACTAGCACCGGTAGTGCGCCCTGCCAAGGCTGAGCTAGCAACACCTTTGGTGTGTTTCCTTGCTCCTACTGGTTCGATTAAACTTGGTTTCATAACTGAGGGAAACTTGCTGCTGTGCTCATCATACCTTCCTCTTAGGGTTTCCCAACGAGCTCTACATCAATACTGAGCCATCAGGGGGAACCATCGACCTTTGCCTTGTATCTCCGCGAGGGTTTGACCATATGGTGGCTTGATCAAATCTCCGCCTTTGAGTTCTCCAAAAGCGTACAACACCTGATGGAAATACCGGGAAATTGCCTGGGTTGATCTCCTTCATGAGCTGTTGAATCACTCGGAATCTCTTATTATGGCCTAGAACATGAAGAAATGGAGCCACTTGTTCTTTGATAGAGGTGTTGATGTTGTCCTTAAGCAAACCCCTAGACCTGAATGTATGCACAAGACGGTTAAATGGGGCTCTTCTCATCCTGAGCATGGCGATAGCCTCCACATCGTTGTTGTTGTAGATATAGTATAGATTTACCATCCTCTCTCTATCGCGCTGCATCAGGGGACCATATTTTACTACCTCCCTGTTAGTCGTACCAGCCACTCTTCTTTGGATCAGGAGCATCCATGCCCGAATCACAGCCACAAGGGCAGCCGCCTAGATGATAACCCTCACCCGTTGGTCCTAAACAGAGTGACATTGCATAGGTAATACCCTAATGTCGAGATAACTGTTAAAATATATAGCCTTGCCCTTTCCATCAGTTCGGACTTTTAGAATAGCTGGCTAATGCATCAATCCAATATGGTACCAGAGCCAGGAGGTCTCAAGTTCAAATCCCGGCTAACGCACTATTTAATCTACGTCAAATAGTTGCGGCCCCTGATTACCCGCGTCTAGTGTCTTCCCATTTGTCCAGCCTAGACGTGAGGGGGAGTGTTAAAATATATAGCCTAGCCCTTTTTATCAGTTTGGACTTTTGGAATGATTGGCTAGTGCATCAATTCAATATGATATCAGACCAGGAGGTCTCAAGTTTAAACCCCGGTTAATGCACTATTTAATCTACTCCAAATAGTTGCGGCCCCGATTACCCATGTCGAATAGCTGGCTAATTCATCAATCCAATAGTAACTACCTTGGTACTAACGTTGGGAAGGAGGCAAGGCCACAGTTCTTACCTTCATGGTTGCAGACGTCGAGGAGCTGTCGCAGGCGGAGTAGTAGGCGAGGGAGAAGCCGGTGCCATAGGTCTGCGAGGCAGCAGATGTCGGAGTCAGACAAGACGTGCCAGCCGGTGTCGGAGTGGACGTAGCAGCTATTGCTGGAGATCTAAATCGCTGCCGCCGCCATGCCGTCGCACAAGAGCAAAAACGGGGAGGGATTTCTCCCAGCGGGAGGTGATAGCATAACAGGGAGGTGAGCCTAGTTTCCGCGCCATACGGTGCTGCAATTGTTTCGGCCCCCGCTATTTCTCCGCTGCCTCCCCGCGCACGTTGTTCCTCCCCTTGCGCTCGCCAAGGCCTGTTCCGGTAAAAACGCTCGATTTTGGCGTTCCTCGGAGCCAAGACAAGGACTACTTTAAAACTCGTGCAAGCCAAATCCTCGATACACCGTCACACACCAAATGGCCTTTTTTCCTCCCGCTAGATGCGAGAAGAGGAGATCCAGCCAACCGAACACGCCCTTTAGTTTTCTTCCTTGACTTGCATGAGAACATGAGCGCTTCCCTCTGGATGGAAGATAACCTAGCTATAGTACAGTGCCGCCAATGATCAGTGAGTTAATCGAGATGGTGGATCTTGCAGCTGGGAAGCGCGCCTACCGTAGCTTGCTAGGGCGTATCAGGAAGGAAGCAAGGCTCTTCGTCCACTCCACTGATTCCTTTTCCATTTGTTCTCCTACTCCACTCCTGCTTCGTTGCTTGCGTGCAGATCAAATCCAATCCATGTGGGCTCCGCCGCAAGGAAATGTCTCTGGCACATGAAAAAAATGCTCATTAGAGTGGGCAAGCGAGCGAATGAATACACGTTTGTATTGTAAAGTCTTCACGTGTTTGAGTTTTATTTGGATCCATGTTTATGAGCTCAACTTGAGTACATTGAACATCCCTTTGGTGTGCTACCTGAACATTGATTATGAAATGAACCCAACAGAAAGGTTCCATGCATGCAGTTCATGATGTGGATCGGGAATCATCATTGAACGCCAGTAGGGCCTCGGGAGTATGTGCAATTGCACGGTCCAAATGATTAGTATGAAATCAATATTCGGAAATCATTTTCATTCTAACAAATTTAATTTCCCCTTGTTGTTTCCCTACATTTTCCAAAAACTTTATCCGTTTTCGGACTGAGAAGGTAAAACCATAGCGAGAGAGATTGAGAGATTGCTTGTTGGGTGATGAAACCGATGGCTATTGGCTATGGTGGTGGTTGGTGCAAGGACGCACCGGAGGCAGTGCCGTACGTACGTACGTACGTTCGTCTGCGTGTCCACACCCCACACGCTGCCCTACAAAACTATAGTACTGTGGAGCGTACACGAGTCATGCTGAATTGTGACTTGCAAGCGAGAAGAGATGAGGAGAGGGAGCCCATGCTCCATGGACTTTCTGGGGCGAGGCGACCGTGCCTGCGTGCGTAGCCAGGCCAGGGAAGAAAGAAAGGGGCCGTGTCGTCTGCATGGTTTGACACGACTTTGATGGACAGATTGATGGATGGATGGATTGATCTGGTCTTGGAAAATGAAGCAAGCAACCCCGTCAACAACTGCTCAAACCAGCAGGACCGGGCTGGAGGCACTGAAATAATAGAGAGATGCTGATTCATGTGTGACCCTTCGATGGTCCAAGTTGGACGATTGGAGTGGCGTGTGCGAGCTCCCAAGATCTCTGGTTGGGGGAGGGAGGGAGGGAGGTGGTGATCTCACACGAAACCATGGCGGCCAGCTAGCTCGGTCGGCGCCGTCGACCAACGTGCACCAGACCACCGCATGCAATGCATGTACATGTTTGATCAACATTATCGCCACGGAATCAATAGTTTAGAGCCCGGTTGATTGGCTAATTAGCTGATTATTAGCTACTACTTTCGTTGTTCGGTACGCCACAGGTGATAATGTATGACCGCTGAATTAGTTATTATAGCCTACCAGTCCTTGCGTACGGACTACAGTACGTGCTTATGGTTTGACAACGATCGCAAGGTGACACCTAGAGTTTTCGAAACAAATAATAAACTCAGTGGATGGAACACCTTCCCGTCTTACTAAACAAACAATACGATGCATAATTGGGTACGGAACGAGTCAAACACAAACTCAAGGAAGAAACAAACCTCGGCTCCTGAAATCAGCACCATATATAGTCTAATCAGGTATTATGTTTGATGAAATGGCAAATATTATACTATGTATAATGTACGATATATTTTTGTTTTATTTTCCAATTATTCCCTATTTTTAGTATTCATTTGATTTAAGGGAGTTCATTCCACTTCAGATTTATTCCATTTATTTCACATAGTACTCTGCGTCAACTTGCTACTTCCATCAACATGGCACCAACCACCGTGTTTCTGGGGATGAAAGAGAAGCAAATTAGGAGGGTGACAAGTGAAGTGAAACCCATGTTGACAGAAGATAACTTGAGGGCACGTGTCGTCATATCGAACCTTCTACCTATCGTAGTGAACCCACTTTCAAAGCCGGTTTCAATGTGGTTCACATTGATGAGAAGTGGTTCTATAGAATCAAGAGGACTCAAAATGTGTATTTGAGCTATAGAGAGAAAGCTCCGGAGAGGGAGACTAAGAATAAGGGTCATATACAAAAGATTATGTTTCTTTGGGCAATGGCTAGGCCAAGATATGATGCCCAAGGAAATTGTATCTTTTGTGGAAAGATTGGGGTATGGGCTTATGTTGATTGGGTTCAAGCACAAAAGAGAAGTGCCAACAGGTTTATCACCTTAGCATCCCCTTCAATGTTTTTGTTGTCTATAGTTTGTGCTCTAATGTTATCTTAATTTATGTTGTAGGGAAACAGGAGATTGGGAGTTGAAGCCTAGCACAGATGTTGACAAGGCAAAGAGTAGGGAGTACCTTGTTAAGTTCGTGTTACCTGCTATCAAGGCTAAATGGCCTGCTAGTGATAGGTACAAAACCGTGTTCTTTCAGCAACACTACAGGAACGGCACGCTACGCCGAGGGCAAAAAGCCGTCGGCGTAGGCCAAAATGCCCTCGGCGTATGCTACGCCGACGGCTGCCCTCGGCGTAGCCTCCTCGGCAAAGCTCTCCCTCGACGGAGGCACTTTTGCCCGTCGGCGTAGCTCTAGCCGTCGGCGTATGCTACGCCGACGGCTTTTCCTTCGGCATAGCCCCGTCGGCATAATTACGGCAGGTTATAAAAAAACCAAAAAAAATCAAATTTTTTTGATTTTTTTCTCAACTTTTTTAAATCTTTGAATTGTTTGAATCGTTAATTTCTCACCTGGAACATTTTGAACACTAATTATAGTTAATCTTTGGTCAAATTGCAGTCTTGAACAAACTTTCCGCTCGGTCACCCATCCTAGCACTACTCCAGCTCCAGCACGCTTAACTTCTCAGTTCCTTCTGAATCAGCTTCCGCGAAGCAATTTCTACCTAGTTGTCAATACTATAATATCAATCTTATTAACTCTTATATCATTATGTCACATGTTTTTATTTTTTGAAACTACAAACACTTATTTAAGTAAACAACAATGAATAAGTAAAAATATTACTGATTCAAATAAAAATACTATTGAATTCAAATAAAAATATAATAATTTTACTTTCTTGTATTTTCTATTTAATATGGAATAATTAATATCTTTAAATCCGTAAATCGGAATTTGATAAATAATATGTCTAAATTGATTAGAAAAATAAAAGGAATCTAAATATGATATCCATATCAAATTATTACAAACCCCTCGTTTTTGAATTAGCTATTTGGTGGTTGCTTCACAAAATCCCCCTTTTTTGCGCTCGGAAAATGGAAAATGGCTTTTTGGTGCGACGAAAAGGAAAACTTCCTCCTACAATATTGTTTGCCATCCCATGATTCACATGTATGCAAAATATGGACACATTATCTCAAACTATGTCTTGATTCCAGCCATAACATTGGTCATTTGACCCGAAAGCCAAGAAACCTTGAATGAGATAGGTCATTTTGTGAAGCTTTTTTCAGACATAATCAATATAGCAGGTTTGATATTTTTCCTTATAACTAAGTCACATAATATGACATCATGCGAAGGTTTTGCATTGTTTCGATCGTTTTTGAATTTTTTATGCCTGTTTTAAACTATCGTCAAACTTTCTCGAACGACGGACATGAAGATTCTTAGCTCGTTGGCGAGCCTCACTAAAATTGCTTTGGATATTTGATAAAATAGCATATTGTGAACCTAAAAATGATTTTTGTAGAAAAACATGAGCATCGGATCATGTACCTGTAGTTCATATCTGACCCACTTCCTACCGATTCGGCAGGAATTTGTCTTTTTCGCCAGGGGTGGACGGAAAGGTTTCACATCCCCCTGTTGGGACATTGTCCATATAAGGTGGTCTAGTATTTTTTGTAAAATGTGGTGGTAGTATTTTGAATTAGCCATTTGGTGGTTGCTTCACAAAACTCCTGCATTTTTGTGCTCAGAAAATGGAAAATGGCTTTTTGGTGCGACAAAAATGAAAACTTCCTCCTGCAATATTGTTCGACATCCCATGATGCACATTTATGCACAATATGGGCATATTTTCACAAACTATGCCTTGATTCTAGCCATAACATTGGTCATTTGACCCGAAAGCCAAGAAACTTCGAATGAGATAGGTCATTTTGTGAAGGATTTTTTCAGACATAATCAATATAATAGGTTTGATATTTTTCCTTGTATCTAAGTCACATAATATGACACCACGCTAAGGTTTCGTATTGTTTGGATCGTTTTTGAATTTTTTATGCCCGTTTTAAACTATCGTCAAACTTTCTCGAACGACGGGCATGAAGATTCTTAGCTCGGGGCCGAGCCTCACTAAAATTGCTTTGGATCTTTGATAAAATAGCATATTGTGAACCTAAAAATGATTTTTGTAAAAAAACATGAGCATAGGATCATGTACCTGTAGTTCATATCTGACCCACTTTCTACTGATTCGGCAGGAATTTGTCTTTTTCACCAGGGGTGGACGGAAAGGTTTCAGATCCCCCTGTTGGGACATTGTCCATATAAGGTGGTCTAGTATTTTTGTAAAATGTGGTGGTAGAATTTTGAATTAGCCATTTGGTGGTTGCTTCACAAAACTCCCCCATTTTTGTGCTCAGAAAATGGAAAATGCCTTTTTGGTGCGACGAAAATGAAAACTTCCTCCTGCAATATTGTTCGACATCCTATGATGCACATGTATGCACAATATGGACACATTATCACAAACTATGCCTTGATTATAGCCATAACATTGGTCATTTGACCCGAAAGCCAAGAAACCTCGAATGAGATAGGTCATTTTGTGAAGGATTTTTTCAGACATATTCAATATAGCAGGTTTGATATTTTTGCTTGTAACTATGTCACATAATATGACACCACGCGAAGGTTTCGCATTGTTTGAATCATTTTTGAATTTTTTATGTCTGTTTTAAACTATCGTCAAACTTTCTCGAACAACAGACATGAAGATTCTTAGCTCGGGGCCGAGCCTCACTAAACTTGCTTTGGATCTTTGATAAAATAGCATATTGTGAACCTAAAAATGATTTTTCTAAAAAAACATGAGCATCGGATCATGTACCTGTAGTTCATATCTGACCCACTTCCTACCGATTCGGCAGGAATTTGTCTTTTTCACCAGGGATGGACGGAAAGGTTTCAGATTCCCCTGTTGAGACATTGTCCATATAAGGTGGTTTAGTATTTTTGTAAAATGTGGTGGTAGCATTTTGAATTAGCCATTTGGTGGTTGCTTCACAAAACTCCCCCATTTTTGTGCTCGGAAAATAGAAAATGCCTTTTTGGTGTGACGAAAATGAAACTTCCTCCTGCAACATTGTTCGACATCCCATGATGCACATGTATGCACAATATGGACACATTATCACAAACTATGCCTTGATTCTAACCATAACATTGGTCATTTGACCCGAAAGCCAAGAAACCTCGAATGAGATAGGTCATTTTGTGAAGGATTTTTTCAGACATAATCAATTATAGCAGGTTTGATATTTTTGCTTATAACTATGTCACATAATATGACACCACGCGAAGGTTTCGCATTGTTTGGATCGTTTTTGAATTTCTTATGTCCGTTTTAAACTATATATAATATTTTATGTTTGACTTAATTTTTTTACAAATATGTAATATTTGAGGGTAGATAGATAGATCTTATTTTTCTGCAAATTTTGATATATTATTTGTATTTTTCCGAATTAGAATGATTTAGTTATGATTTTTCAAAGTTTAATGAGATAAAAGGAAAAATAGATACGCCGGGGGCAGCCGTCGGCGTAGGCTACACCGAGGACAGCCGTCGGCGTAGCATAGGATACGCCGAGGGCATTTCTACGCCGACGGCTGCTTGGCGGGGCTAGCCTGGTCACGGTCTACGTCGACGGCCCCGATGTTTGGCCATCGGCATAGCGACCGGCCGTCGGGGTATTCATCCATTCGTGTAGTGCAAGATAATGCAAAGACCCATATTCAGCCGGATGATCCATTATTTTTTAGTGAGGCTACTAGAGGAGGATGGGATATAAGGATGGTTTTTCAACCTCCTAACTCACCGGAGACAAATATTTTGGACCTTGGTTGGTTTGCTTCAATTCAATCAATGTTTCAAAAAAAGTTTTCAAAGAATCTTCCTGAAATACTTACGAAGGTGAACCCGTCCTTGGTTGAGTATCCGCATGAGCTACTGAATAGGTATGGTCCTAAAACTTACGATTTATATTTGATGGAAATTTTTTCAGTATGTCTAACTTGTCTACTCCCCCTCTTTTTTATAGGATATGGATCAGCCACCAAGCATGCATGAGAGAGATGATACGCAGAAAAGGAAGCCAACACTTTGATCCACCCCATCTAAGGAAAAAGGTTCTAGAGAGACAAGGATTATTACCCTTCTGTTTGACAATCGACAAAGAGTTTGTAGATGAAGCAATTGCGTGGCTGAATGCAGGACATGATTAAACTCATGCATACATAGAACTTGTTCATTACTCCCTCCGTCTCAAAATATAAGGCGCCTAAGCTTTAGTCAAAAATCAATATCTTCTAAGTTTGACCAAGTTTATACGAAAAAATATACATATCTACAATATCAAATGGACATTTTGAGAAACTATACTTTCTGGTGAATCTATTGATATTGATTTGATATTGTGAATGTTTATATTTTTATGTATATAAATTTGATCAAAATTAAAATATGTTGACTTTTGACTAAAGCTTAGACGCCTTATATTTTGGAACGGAGGGAGTACAATTCATACGTCATAGAACTCATGTTGATGAACCCATGCAGTCTTACTAGAGTTCTGTATCGGCACTTCCTGAACATTCTTTTCATCATCCAAAAACTTAGATGGACTACGACAACAACATATGCAAATGCCGTCATTTTTTTTAAGAAATACAGTACAAACGCAGACGCTCACAATGCGTACATACACTCACCCCTATGAACACACGCACGCACACTCTATCCCTATGAGCACCTCCGAGAGACTGAGCCGGCGGGTCTTGAAATTGACGAAGTCACCACGGGCGCCACGCTATCGACGGGAACGTCGCCTCCGACTGAAAGAATATTCTGCCTTTATGAGACACCAAAACGTCAAACCTAGGATTTGAACTCTGTTGAGCTAGGAGTACCACTGCCCTCCTAACCATCCAACCAGTATTGGTTCTGAAATGACGTCTTTGTTAACAGCAACCTGTGTTGCCACAGTGCCTGCACGATCCGATTTCTCACCACTGCATGCATCGTGTGCATGCATGCTTGCTTGATTTCTCACCACTGCATGCATTCAGAGAGGACAGGAGCGTTTTTAGGAGGACATTAAATCAGTCAATTAATTCTTTCCGGCCTTCCTCCCTCCACAATTCGGAACAACCCAAAAAACGATAGGGGCCTTTTAATCCAGAACTGAGGGAGTAGTCTTGATGGTTTATGAAAATCCTTAGCATTTAGTAAAAAAGCTTAGAATAATAATCAAATACATTTCGTAATCATATATTTTTCCCATGATGTGCCTAAATAGTTTTAATAAATCATAGTTATTTATTAATTAATATTTGACTAATTTCTCGTCTCAATTATATATGTGTTTAATATTCAATTAAAATCAGTAGGAATCTTCTTAATAATAGTAAAAAATAATTTGTATTTTTAAAAATCTATCCTTTATTCTAAATTATTAGAGTTTTTGCTTTTTCTATTTTATATGGATTATTTAAAAATTTCATTTTGTAAATAACCACAATAAAATAAAAGGGATGAATTGGGCCAATTGGCCCACTCGATTGGCCCATAAGGTCTGATTTAGACCAATTCTATTGGGTTTAGGTCAACAGACCAACCCAACCCGGTACACTCTCTCATGTCCGAGTGCTATCATGACTCGATACTCCCGTCTCACCGTCGCGCCGTCCTTGAAGACCCGGGTGTGCTTCGACAATCTCCGACGGAGCCAGCACATCCACGTTTTGACATGCTCTATTGTATCAACTGTTATAGTTTATTTGACAATGGTGTCCTCAGTTGCTCCCTTGCGACACACTTGAGGCTAGATTTTTTGATGCTGCGATCGGTCATGCCTTCCTATTGTTAAGTTTTATCATCAATAATGCTTCCTCATCGATGATGGCAAACATTCTAATTTTAAGAGCAAATTTTCTTTTCTCATTAATCTTTATATTTGCATGTAAAAAAGAAAAACAAGAAGATCAATAATAGTTTAGGAAGTTTATTTTCATCCTTTTCTAATCCCCTTTTTTATTCTTATCCTTTTGTAGTACTTCAAAGGTTGTCGTAAAATACCAAAATATTCAATGAAGTTTTGTGATATTTAAATCTTAAGTTCACACATTTTTATACAATTAATTTCTCACGTATTTTTTATTATTTAGATTATTGAATATTAATTATTTGGAGGTCCAAATTTCCAAGTTATTCCCAATTCAGTAGATGATAATGTCATGAAGATTTATGCACCTATTTAATTATAATCTTAGCTATTTAATCTATGAGAAGAATTTATAATTTAGAATTTAGAAGATGATATCAAAATTTATGACACTCAAATTGACGATCTAACCCTAAGTAATCGACTTAAGCAAAACAGCGATAGATTTGACAAGTGTAAGGGTAAACATTGACCGTACATGTGGTTTTGGTAATAAATGATAATCACCTTGGACTAATGTTTTCATTAAGTTTTATATGAAGAAAAATTCCATATGTCATGCTTGTAGTCTATGAGTTGGATTCAAGTTGGATGTGATGGCTCAGGATACGTTGAGCTCGTTGGGAACCCCAATAGGAAGGTATGATGAGCACAGCAACAAGTTTCCCTCAGTTATAAAACCAAGATTATCAAACCAGTAGGAGCAAGAAAACAACTCCAAGGTGTTGCTAACAACTTGGAATCTTGCACAACACAACCACAAGAACTTTGCCCCAACTTACAGTGAGATTGTCAATCTCATCGGTTTTGCTGAAAACAAAGGATTAAACGTATTGTGTGCAAGATAGTAATTGCTTGCAGAAAGTAAACAGCAAACTTTATATAGTAGATGGTATATCGATGGTAAAAGAATGGACCAGGGTCCATAGTTCACTAGAGGTGATTCTCCTTAAGAAGATAACATGCTGGGTGAACAATTACAGCAGGGCAATTGACAGAATCGAGAAAGCATACCATGCATATACTAATCATCTTAAGTCCTATGAGATTTGATTAGGCATTACAACATTATACATAGACCGTAATCCAACTTCATCTATGACTAATAATCTACCTTCAGGTTATCATCCGAACCCCCTCCAGTATTAAGTTGCAAGCAATAGATAATTGCATTAAGCAAAGTGTATAAAGTAAACAATACAATTATCCCATTAACAAAGGATTGTTGTTTTCTCCCTAGTAGCAACAGCACATCTAGTACCTTAGAGATTCCTGTCACTTCCCCAGATTACTAGAGACATAAACCTACTATCGAGCATAAATACTCCCTCCTGGAGTTGCTAGCATCTACTTGGCCAAGATAGCTACTAACAACGGAAATCATGCAAGATTACAAATAATATAGACATGATAGAGTCAATAATCAATCTGAAATAACATCTCAATATCCATCGGATCCCCGCAAACACAACATGGAAGATTACAAATAGATGATCTTGATCATTAACGGAGCTCACAAGATCTAAACATGATAGCACAAACGAGGAGAACCAACCATCTAGCTACTACATGGACCCGTAGTCCAGGAATGAACTACTCACGCATCACACCGGAGGCAGTCATGGTGATGAAGAAAGCCTCCAGGGTGATCTCTCCCCTCCGGCAGGGTACCGGGAAGAGCTTCGGATCCCCCTCGATCTGGGGATCGAGATGGCGGCGGTTACAGAATCTTTCGTAGATTTTTGATTGGGTCTTTGATCGGGTACTTAGGGTTTTCGTCCCGGGAGGCTTTTATAGGCGGAAGGGCAAGGTCGGTGGAGGCTCGAGGGGCCCACACCAGGTGGCGATGCGCCTAGGGCTGGCCGTGCCACCCTAGGGTGTGGCCGCCTCATGGCCCCTCTTTGGCTCCCCTCCGGACTCCGTGTTGCTTCGGGTAAAATATTGACTTTGGCTTTTGTCCGGTCCAATTCCAAGAATATTTCCTTACTAGCTTTTCTGAAACCAAAAACAGCAGAAAACAGGTAACTGGCACTGTGGCATCTTGTTAATAGGTTAGTTCCAAAAAATGTAAAAAATACATCGAAGTGTGGACTAAACATAAGAAAGTAGATACTAAACAAGCATGGAACATCAAAAATTATAGATACGTTTATGACGTATCAGGATGCAATGAAGACAAAAATATACCATGAGTATTGACATCAAAATCATCGATTTGAAGTGAAGAATATGATATGATCAAGAAGAAGAAATGAAGGTGGGAGTTCTTGTGTATAACCCCATTTAGCCATGATCTAGCTTATGTGTTAAGAAATGGATGATCAAGATACTGGAAGTTTGATCTCAAAAGAAGAATTCGAGATAGGGCTCTAAGTCGGTGTCATGATAGTCTAACGAGTTGAGTTATGATTGACTAAGATTTGTATCATGCAATCAAACGAAGAGTTCTTTATGTAACTTATGATATTTAGATAGAGCATGAGAAGATACATGGTTGACCAGTACAAAGAGTGAAGATTGGATTTAAGTTGGTCAAAACATGAAGCAACATAAAGAATGTACCACATGGGATCTTGTGGTATGATAGGATTTGTCAATTATGCTTCATGAACTAACCCATTATATATGTACCTTTGTGTGACCTATTTGGGTTAGGTATATTTCCACAGGCATGCATCAGAAGTAAAGATTTCATATAGCCCGTGAGAGGATAATATCAAGTGGTGATCATCATCAAGGTTTAGAAGGGCAACATAAAGATAAGAATCTTGAGAATATCATCTGCTTGAGTCTTGTCGTCCATTTTGTGATAATGCACATGTGAAAGATGTGCCGTAATGAAGCTATCCAATAGTGGTGTATGGGGGAGCAAATTATGAGTCTTCACAACGCAAGAATGTTTAAGTGAAGCATTCCAGATGGAATGGAGCTTCCAGCATTACCATCAAGATCAACCAGGATGCGCAAGACAAATGTATGGCCTTATGATGACCCACAAGTATAGGGGGTGTATCGCAGTATTTTCGATAGGTAAGAGTGTCGAACCCAACGAGGAGCAGAAGGTGCTGGCTAGTGGTATGGATCAGGAATTCTCTGCAAATACTTAGCAAACGGATTTTTAGGGGTTTTTGATGAAGCAAGTAAACAAAGTACGAGTAAATAAAAGACAGTAGGAATAAATGCAGCAAGTGGCCCAATCCTTTATGCAGCAAAGGACAAGCCAGTTGTATTACTTAAGATGACCAAACATTCTCGAGGACACATGGGTAGACTATCAAGTGCTTTCGCTTCATATAGTTGATTAATCTTCTTTAGCTTGCTAAGTGTTGTGTGGGTGAACCTGTGCTAATGTACCGACCTTCCTAGGACTAATACATATTTGTGATTATACCCCTTGCAAAGATCCATAAGTACAAGAAAGTAATTAAGGTAGAAACCTAACCACAGCTTTAAACTCTAAGACCCTTACGTCCCTTGTGCAATGGTTTCCTAACGGGGGTTCAGGTTTCACACTCGCAACCCCTATGATTAGTAGCCAAATACACAATGCATTCCCCTAGGCACATATAGGTGAAGTGTCATGTAGTCGACGTTCACATGACACCACTAGAAGAAGTACACCACAACTTAAATATCAAACTATTGAATATTTCTCAACACAACTCCACTACTAACAACATGACTTCTCCCATGTCCTCAAGAACAAAACGAACTACTCACAAGACATCATATGGATCATGATCAGAGATGGAGTAATTATGTATAACAATCTGAACATAAACAATAATTCAATGGTTCACTCAATAGCATTAACTACAAGAGTAATCAACACCGGGAAAGTTTCCCCTAAGAATTACTACAAGATTAAACTCAATTGTTACAGCAATATGGAGATGGTGATGAGGGTGTTGATGGTGGTGATGATGATGATGATGATGATCCCGATGAAGTACACCTTGATGGTGGTGTTGATGGCGACGATCTCCCCTCTCCGGGAAGGAATTCCCCCGGCAGAAATCTGTCTACTGGAGAGATCTTTCTCTCTCGGTGTTTTCCGCCCCGCAGAGGCAGCGGAATCTTTCTGTGGTCGCTCCCCGAGTCTTAGGGTTTTAGGAGGATAATATACGCCAGAGGGGAGTGCCAGGGGTGGACCAGGGCGGCCACACCACCTGGTGGCGCGGCCTAGGCTGGCCCGCACCAGGGGGTGGTGTGGGGCCCCTGTGGCCCATCTCCAGCCCCCCTTCCGGCTTCCTTCATCTTCTGGAAAAATAGGATTTTCCGTATATTTTCCCGGATTTTCTGATCTTCGCGAATTTTGCCTCCAAACAGCACCTTTTCCATCATAATCCATCGACCGCGGTCCATGCTCCAAAAGTCATCAACCATGCAAAAACAGATGAAATAACATAAGTATCACCTCTCAATAAGAAATATATCAATGAATAACAGTGAATTATGACATAGAATAGTGATGCAAAATGGACGTATCAACTCCCCCAAGCTTAGACTTCGCTTGTCCCTGTTAAACCGAGCTCAATAAACATGACCTCGGGTTTATGGAGTGAAGAGTCGATAAAAGAATACTGACAAGAAGCATCACATTCATCAATACATAGATCATAATAGAAGACAACTCACTATTATATAACTTAACTTGCAATAAGTAAAGGAAACACAATAAAGATACATAAAGTAAATCATAATTGGTAATGGCAAATTTAGCTCTTGGTCGAAGAATAGTTGATAATTTGCTGGAGTTCACAAATAACTGGTTTTCAATGATAGCTTTCAAAGTAGTAAACGGCCAGATAAGAGCAATGTGCAAAACAAGGAACATAAGCAACACGAGTGAATAAATCATCATATGAATGAATGAAACACAACAACTCAAAATACTTGCTGAGATAGAGGGGAATAGGTTTACTAACTCAACTAAAAAGTAAAAGAAAGGCCCTTGGTAGAGGGAAGCAGGGATTGCAAGTCTCATAAAGAGATCCCAAAAATTATGATACTTACTAGCTTTCAGCTCTCATTGCCCCTATCATAGGCATCTTTAGGTGATTAAGGTTAAAGTGATCAAATATGAGGATATGCATTGACAAGTTGTAAATTGAGAATCTCATGTCCCTTGAATACGAGGGCCGCTCCTCATGCTACTCAAGTTTAGTCACCGGTAAGTTCTTGTCATCGTAAGCATATGTGTATCATAGAGAACCGCCAACGGGGTACCCCTTGCCCGATGATACGGAAGAATCCCCATATCAAAATGACAAGGCAAGCAGACAATAAGCATCTCAGCAATCTTCTTATTTACCATGGGAATATGGTGCCTTTTTCTCTCTTTCCTCTTTTCATAATCACTTTTTTCTTTTTCTATTTTTTTCTCAATATCAGACTCTTTTTTTATAAGAAGAATGCTTCATAGATGCTCACTATGGTTACGCTGCAGGTTTCCACCATGTCAGCATGGATTAGACCAGTGGCCTAGGCGTTTCTCTAACACATATGCATAACTCCATGGACTTATAAGCTCCCCTTTCATTTCGCACCGACGACATCCATAGACAAAAGAACATGATATCAACTTGGTACAAAGTACTAGTGCAATGTTGAAAGCGTTCCCCATGACAGCATGGTTCTGCTAATTCACAACTTACAAAGCGCAAGCATATACGCAACATAAGTGAGCACAATGGTTCAAGTTTATTAAATGCAAGAAAGTAAAGTGTGCCATCAAGTTCGTGAGAGCTTTAATCACTAATTTTCACATAACAAGTTTAATTTGGAAGGTAGACAAAACAAGAATTTACTTGGAATAGCAATAATGCTACTAGGTAGGTATGGTGGACACAAATGGCAAAGGTTTTGGTTTAAAGGAGTGGATGCACGAGAAGAATTCCCTCTCAGTACAGGTTTTTGGCTAGCAAGGTTGGGTAGCAAGTATAAGAGTTGAAGGAAACAACCAAACATACAAGTGATAAAAACAAACATGCAATCTTACTTGGAAGCACAAAAGATCTTAACTGGAGAATACTAAACTTATGAGCAAATCAACAAAGAAAGATGATGAAATTATTTTCCTTTAAAGGTACTTTTATCTTTTCTTTCAAGTCTCAAAAATAGTGTGCTACTGACCGATCCAGGTTTGCCAAAACCAACTAAATTAACTCAATGATCCCAAAGTGATACCAATACTAACAACAAGATCAATCATATAACCACGAATTGAAAACTAATATAAGCTATGAAAAAGAGTGAATGATAGAACTTCTCATTAATATTCCATAACGGCAACTCACACCAAGGGATACACATCTAACGGGAGAGGGGACACTTCCATAATGCAAACCATCTTACATAATAACTTCTCTATTCATGATATGACTCTACTAATAAGGTAAAAAGATAGAAGATAGTGATGTGATACCGCGGCACTCCCCCAAGCGTGGAACAAACCAAGGGGATGCCAAACCTGATGACGAATTACTCCTTCGGTGGTGGTGGTATCCTCTCATCTTCGTCCAACTTCCAGGGTAAGAGCTTCCCATCAACAAAGGACATCATGGTTTCCAACAACCTGAAACTTGCAGCAGCACTTATGCGTTTAAACCTAACCTCATACTCATAGTTTTGATTTTGAACGTCATAGAACTGTGCTTGCAGTTTGTTGGTTGTTGGCAGAGTGAGAGGACTTTGTCTTTGAGTTCAGCAGTCTCCTTTTGGTGCTCGGCGATGAGTTCGGAACAAATCTTATGGATGATATCCACTTCGCGCTCTGCCATCTTCTTGTATCTAAAGACTTCTTGCTCCAGTGCTTCCATCCTGTCCTCCAGACTTCCTTCACATTTAGGGCCTTGAACCTCTTTTATCCGGACCTCCCCATCTTCAAGCAACAACTCCTTGGGATGAATCTTTAACTCTCTCATGTATGGGTTGATGATATCTTCTAAGGAATCTCCCTTGGCTGATCCAGAGGAAGACATTGTGGCTCCAAATCTGGGACTCTACCTGGCAGAAACAGATCGAAACAAAAGAACACCATAACGAGAACACGATATACGAACCTCGGAAGACCCGGGGGATTATATATTACGAAGTTTCATAACAAGAGAAAGGTACTAGGTGAAAACGAGTCGGAGGCGGAGTCTGGGGTGGCCTCACCACCTGGTGGCGCGGCCAGGGGTGGGCCCACGCCACAGGGTGGTGTGAGCCACCCTGGCTCCATTTCTGTCCCTTTTTCGCTTCGTAGCTTTCCTTATTGACTAAAAACTGCAAAAATATAGTTGGATAGTATTTTTGCGGAACTTTCCTTACCAGAACTGTTACCTATTTGAAAACAGACTCTGCAGGTCTCTAAATTTGGTATCTAGTAGATTCTTCCAGAGTCATCACTTGAATATAATCGATATCTTCATCTTCATACACTTATTACTTGAGTCATAAAACCCTTCTCTTCCTTATTACACCATTATCTCCACTACCTGGAAATTTCTTTCACACAAAACTTCACACAGTTCTCATTAGCAACATTAGTATATATGAAGTGATAAAACCTTTTGAGTCCAACTTCAACTGAAAACCATCAAAACATAAGCTACTGTAGCAACTCCTTCCAAAAACCCAAAAATAATTCAAAAAGGAAATCGAATAAAGAAGCAAATGCAAGAGTGGCAAAATCTGTCAAAACAGACCAGCAGGTAAAGATCAATTTTTTAGAAAATCTTATGTTTCTCAAATCAAAAAGTGCAAAACTAACAAAAGTTAAATAACAACCTTGGGCAGAAGCACAAAACATTACAGCTCAATCCAACATACAGAGATCTCTCACGATTTTTTACGGTGAAGCACAAAAATCTATTTCGGGACAACAACCTCCCCAAATCTTACTTCTCTCTCATTAGAGGTTGATCTTGACACAAAAACCAAACAAAAAGGAAAAGGAGCGGTTATTACCGAAGTAATAACTTCCAAGACTCAAAGAAACAAAAACAAACTGAAAGAAAAAACAAATTGGTTGTCTCCCATAAAGCTCTTTCTTTATAGCCATTAAGATGGGCATGATAATTTTGATGATGCTCACATAAGAATATGAATTGAAGTGAAAGAGAGCATTAAGAAGCAAAAATACACACATTTAAGTCTAACCCACTTCCTATGCAAGGGAATTTTGTAAACAAACAAGTTGTTGAAACCAGAGGCTACTTGCATAACAAGGCAAAAGAAGTGCAACATAAAAACTTTCAGCATAAAACAAGGAAACTTGATATTATTGAGATGCATAAGAACACTTTTTCCTCTTTCATAGTAACTTTCAGTATCGTGCATAAACTTAACAATATATCTATCACAAGGACCATCATAGCAATGATCACTTATTCTAATAGAAAACACAGGAATACTAGCTCTCATAACACTACTTTGTGAAACAATATTAGAGGTATCCTTACAAAGGATAGGGTGTCCCTCTTTCTCATATTTAGTAACAAAGTCTTTCACATTTGCTATTATAGGTTCATTAACCATTTGTTTATCAGGTTCAACAGCTTCATTCATACTTTCATCAACGATACTAGCTATCATAGAATGTTCCTTTATCTTACATGGGAAAGGGATTTTCTCAATGTAAGGTTTAGGTAAGACTTGATTAGTAGTATAAACTTCAGTATTTCTTGCAGGAACACTCTTAGCAACATCTTTATAAGGTTCATGATACTTATTCCACTTCTTTTTAGGCACTTCAATGTAGGAAGCAAAAGCCTTAAAATAAGAAGCAATAGCTTGAAAGTCTAGACCATAAGCATTTTTAATATTTTGAAAGTCATCAGTTCCCATAAAAGATTCAATGCATTCATAATCATAATTTATACCTGACTTTCTACCTTTGTCATTCTCCCAAGCTTCAGCATTGTCTTGAATACGGTCCAGAAGATCCCATTTAGCTTCTTCTTCCATGCGAGTGAATGATCCAGCACAAGAAGCATCCAATAAATCCTTGACATGTAGAGGGAGCCTTGCGTAGAAGTTATTGATAATAATATTGTTGGGGAGCTCATGAATGGGACATTTGAGCATTAGTAACTTCAATCTCCCCCAAGCTTGAGATGTACTCTCTCCATCAAGAGGGCAAAAGTTGTATATTTGATTCCGATCTTTATGAATCTCACTAGGAGGATAAAACTTTGAATAAAAGAGAGGCACAATTTCCTCCCATTCCAGAGCTTAACCATTCTTCAGCAGATTATACCATTTCTCAGCTCTTTGATACATTGCAAATGTATCTATAATTTTTGATGTTCCATGCTTGGTTTTATCTACTTTCTTGTGTTTTGTTCCAACTTTGGAGTACTTTTCATATGATTTCTTGGACTAACCTATTAACAAGATGCCACAATGTCAGTTGCCTGTTTTCTGCTGTTTTTGGTTCCACGAAGTCAGAAAATGAATATTCTCGGAATTGTACGAGACAAAAGCCAAAGTTACTATTTTCCCGGAAGACTCACGGAGCCAGAAGGAGAGTCAGAGAGGGTCCATAGGGTGGCCACACATCCCCTAGGCGCGGGCTAGCCCTAGCCGCGCCACCAGGTGGTGTGGGCCCCCTGGCCGGCCACCGACCTTGCCTCCTTCGACTATAAGAGCCTCCCGATACAAAAACCCTAGATCATCAATCAAAAATCCACGAAAAGTTCCGCAACGCCGCCACCACCAAAGGGGATATTCGGGGGACAGAAAGTCTCTATTCCGGCACCCTGCCGGGACGGGGAAGTGCCCCCCCCGGAGCCATCTCCATCGATCTCCACCACCATCTCCATCACCGTTGCTGATTCCCATGATGAGGAGGGAGTAGTTCTCTCTCGAGGCTAAGGGTTCTACCGGTAGCTATGTGTTCATCTCTCTCTATGCATGATCTTATTGAGATCATGAGCTTTGTAATCTATAGATCTACCTTGCTACTCAAGTGCTTTAATAGATCTCTACTCTCCCCATGTGTGTGAAAGTGACAGCGTGCTCACCATGGTGGCACTTAGGCTAGAGATTACAAATACTTGTTATGAGTTATATTTGGAGTTGGATGTCTTTATGAAATTGTGGTGTTTGTTGGACTCATCTAGTACTCAAGGTGACAGTGTGGGGTTTTCTAGATGGGAAAGATGAACTTTGAGGTGTGTTGTTATAGCCCTACCGTTGATTATAGTGTCCAACCAGAGAGTAGTTAAGAGTAGTATCATGAAGAGAATATATTTATGAGAGAGTGTTCACTAGTGAAAGTATGATCCCTAGGCCTTGTTTCTAAGCATTGATACACCGTTTGCAATTAGATCTGTTACATGTTTGCTTGCTTCCATCTTTATTTCAGTTTTGCTTTAGTCTCTTCCACGCCATCAAGTTGTCTTCTATCACCGTTACCACTTATAATTCTCCATACCACTTGTATTTCACTATCTCTTCGCCGAACTAGTGCACCTATACACCTGACAAGTGTATTGGGTGTGTTGGGGACACAAGAGACTTCTTGTATCTTGATTGCAGGTTTGCTTGAGAGGGGATACCTTTGACCACTTCCTCCCTAAGTTCGATAAACCTTGGGTGATCCACTTAAGGGAAAACTTGCTGTTGTTCTACAAACCTCTGCACTTGGAGGCCCAACAACTGCCTACAAGAATAGAAGTGCGTAGACATCAAGCTATTTTACGCATTGCTGGGAGGTAAAAGGTATTCACACCGAGGATTAAAGAAGAAGAACCTCCCACGGCAAACGCCTATTTTCCTGCGCCGCTGTCAGGGAGGTAAAAGGTGCTCACATCCTCCGGTGTGAGTGCTCGAAGTTATTTCCTTTAGATTCTGCAATTTTTTCTTTTTGTTTCTTGTTTTCACTAGTTAGGCTTAATGGAAAATAACAAAAAATTAGAGAGCTTTATAGTATTTATCTTGAGTTAGGACATGAAGTGTTTGAAGAGAAAATTAAAAAACCTATGGAACTTTATCTGCATGCTAATAGAAATGTAGTTAGTATGAATTCTTTGGACACCATTATTGCTAATGCTATGGAAAAGTCTAAGCTTGGGGAAGCTAGTTTTTATAAAAATGATCTTTTTAGTTCCCCAGCTTTGGAATATAGCTATTCTATTGCTTATGATGATAACAAACCTCCAATATATGATGATTACAATGATGAATATGATATTTTCAGTCCACCTACTATTGAGTAGAAAATTAATTATGATTACAATATGCCTCCTATATTAGATGATTATGGTGATGAGAATAATAATGATAGCTATTTTGTTGAATTTGCTCCCACTACAATTAATAAGAATGACTATGTTTATGTGGAGCGTATTAATTATTTTATGCATGTGGCTCATGATAAGAATGTTTCTTGTGATAGTTATATTTTTACTTTTATTCATGATGCTACTGAAAGTTATTATGAGAGAGGGAAACATGGTTTTATGTGTCCCAACAATATTAAGTTTCCCTCTTTATGTTGAAAGTCTTGAAGTTGCACTTCTTTTGCTTTCCTATGCTTGTTGCTTTGTGCTTTCATGACTTGTTTCTTTACAAGATTCCTATGCATAGGAAGTGGGTTAGACTTAAATGTGCTTTGAATTTGCTTCTTGATGCTCTCTTTTACTTCAATTCATATTTCTTATGTGAGCATCTTCTCAAACTATCATGCCTAACTTAAATGCGTTAAAAAAGTACTTGTTGGGAGATAACCCAAGAGTTTTAGATGAGTCTTGGAAGTTATTACCTCAGTAATAACCGCTCCTTATCCTTTTTATTTGCTTTTTGTGCCAAGAGTAACCTCTAATGAGAGAGAAGTAATGATTGGGAAAGTTGCTGTCCCGAAACAGATTTTTGTGCTTCATCGTAAAAATTCGTGAGAGAGCTCTGTATATCGAATTGAGCTGTAATGTTTTGTGCTTCTGCCCCAGATTGTTATCTAACTTTAGTTAGTTCAACACTTTTTTATTTGAGCAACAGAAGGTCTTCGAATTTTTTTGTCTTCACCTGCTGGTCTGTTTTGACAGATTTCTGCCATTTTCTACTTTTGCTTCTTGTTGGTTCCTTTTTGAGTTCTTTTGGGAAATTGAGCTTTTTGAAGGAAGTGCTACAGTACCTACTGTTCTAATGGAAGTTTATTTGGTGTTAGAACTGAACCTTAAGACTTATTTATCTTAAAGTGCACTAATGTTGCTAATAAAGATTGTGTGAAGTTTTGTATGAAGGAAAATTTTCAGGTGTATGGAAGGAATGAGTAATAAGATGAAGGATGGACTAAAGCTCAAGCTTGGGGATGCCACGCGTGTCACCCCAAGAAATATCCAAGAAGTACAAGCGTCAAAGCTTGGGATGCCCAAGGCATCCCCTTCTTCATCAATAAAAATCTCAGGTTTCTTCCAAACGCTTCATTTTTATTGTTTCATGCACAGTTGTGTTGTTCTTGGAGCGTCTTTTTTTTGGTTTTCGTTTTGGTTTTTCATTTGCTTGGTTTGCTTAGTTTTCTGAATAAATTGGTTGGAGCCTGATACATTGCAAATGTATCTATAATTTTTGATGTTTCATGCTTGGTTTTATCCACTTTCTTGTGTTTTAATCCAACTTTGGAGTACTTTTATTATGATTTCTTGGACTAACCTATTAACAAGAGCCACAGTGCCAGCTGCCTGTTTTCTGTTGTTTTTGGTTCCAGGAAAGTCAGAAAATGAATATTCTCGGAATTGGACGGGACAAAAGCCAAAGTGCCTATTTTTCCGGAAGGGATCAAGTGTCAGAATACGAGACGGAGAGGGGCGGGGCCGGCCACCACCTGGTCAGCAGGTCTGCCCGCCAGGTGGCCGACCCTAGCACCCCCTAGGCATGTCCTTCCGCCTATAAGTTGCCCTCGGGACGAAAACCCTAGGCACCCAATCAAAAATCCACGAAAGAGTCTGTAGCCACCGTCATCTCCATCCCTAGATCGGGAGGGATCTGGCTCTTCCCCGCACCTGCCAGAGGGGAATTCACCCTGGAGGCCTTTTTCATCACCATGCAAGCCTCCGGTGTGATCCGTGGGTAGTTCATCCTTGGACTATGGATCCATGTAGTAGCTAGATGGCTGGTTTCTCCTCCTTTGTGCTTTCATGTTTAGATCTTATGAGCTCCGTTCATGATCAAGATCATCTATATGTAATTCATACATGTTGTGTTTGCGGGGATCCGATGGATATTGAGATGCTATTTCAGATTGATTATTGATTCTATCATGTCTTTGTTATTTGAGATCTTGCATGCTTTCCGTTGTTAGTAGCTATCTTGGCCAAGTAGATGCTAGCAACTAGAGTTAGTATTTATGCTCGATAGTGGGTTCATGCCTCCGTAATCTGGGAAGTGACATGAAATCGCTAAGGTACTAGATGTCTGTTGCTACTAGGAGAAAACAACGATCCTTTGTTCATAGAACAATTGTATTGTTTACCTTACACGCATTAAAAGTAATAATCTATTGCTTGCAACTTAATCGGAGGGGTTGGATGATAACTCAAGGTGGATTATTAGTCATAGATGCAGTTGGATGGCGGTCTATGTATTATGTTGTATTGCCCAATCAAGTCTCAAAGGAGTCAAGATGATTAGTATATGCATGTATTGCTTTCTCGGTGTTTGTCAATTGCCCCGCTGTAATTTGTTCACCCAGCATGTTATCTATCTAAGGAGAGCCACCTCTAGTGAACTATGGATCCCGGTCCTTTGTCTTTACATACAATCTACAATCTTTTACTGCTTTGTGTTTACTTTCTGCAAACTTTTACTTCTTTCCATTCGATATGTTTAATCCTTTGTTTTCCGCAAAACACGGTGAGATTGACAACCTCATCGCAAGTTGGGGACAAAGTTCTGTGGTTGTGTTGTGCAGGTCTCCACGTTGCTACTAGCACCGGTAGTGCGCCCTGCCAAGGCTCAGCTAGTAACACCTTTGAGGTGTTTCCTTGCTCGTACTGGTTCGATTAAACCTTGGTTTCATAACTGAGGGAAACTTGCTGCTGTGCTCATCATACCTTCCTCTTGGGGTTCCCAACGAGCTCTACATCAACCACGCACCAGCACTTTTTCAAGCGTCTGCATTGAGCCATCAAGCGATTTTCCGGCACCGCTGTCGGGAGTCAAGGACATCTTCACAAGGGGAGTCCCTCATAACCAATCTCTTTACTTTGTTGTTTTTGTTTTGCTTAGTTTCTTTTTGCTTTGTTTGCTTGTTTTGTTCTTCAAAAACACACAAAAAAATAGTTTTACTTGTTTGCTTTCTTATTTGAAAAACGCAAAAAATGACTACTCTTGAAAACACTAAGTTGTGTGACTTCACTAGCACCAACAACAATGATTTTATGAGCACTCCCATTGCTCCACCTGTGGCTGAAAATACTTTCTTTGAGATAAAACCTGCTTTGCTCAACCTTGTTATGAGAGAACAATTTTCTGGTGTTGGTAATGAAGATGCTGCTTCCTATCTAAATAACTTTGTTGAACTTTGTGAGATGCAAAAGCATAGGGATATAGATGGTGATATTATTAAGCTGAAATTGTTTCCTTTCTCTTTGAGAGGAAAAGCTAAACAATGGTTGAATTCCTTAACTAGGAATAGTATTGATTCTTGGACTAAGTGCAAAGATGCTTTTATTGGAAAATACTATCCTCCTGCTAAGATTATATCCATGAGAAGTGAAATAATGAAGTTTAAACAACTTGATAATGAGCATGTTGCTCAAGCTTGGGAAAGAATGAAATCTTTGGTAAAGAATTGTCCCACTCATGGACTGACTGCTTGGATGATCATCCAAACTTTTTATGCAGGATTGAACTATTCTTCAAGGAACCTATTGGATTCAGCTGCTGGAGGTACCTTTATGACCATCACTTTGGGTGCTGCAACAAAACTTCTGGACAATATGATGGTTATTTATTCTGAATGTCATACTGAGAGAGCTCCACAAGGTAGGAAGGTAAATTCTGTTGAGGAAACTTCCTCTTTAAGTGATAAGATTGATATTATTATGTCTATGCTTGTTAATGGGAAAGCCCATATTGATCCAAATAATGTTCCTTTAGCCTCTTTGGTTGCTCAAGAAGAGCAAGTGGATGTGAACTTCATAAGAAATAACAACTTTGGCAACAATGCTTATGGTAATAATGCTTATAGGAACAATTTTGGTAACAACAATTATAAGCCATATCCTCCCAACAATGGTAATTCTTATGGAGATTCTTACAACAATAATAAGAGTGCTCCCTCTGAACTTGAAGTTATGCTTAAAGAGTTTATTAGTAAACAAACTACTTTCAATAAAACTATTGAGGAAAAACTCTCTAATGCTGAAAGAAATATATCATCTCTATCTGAAGCTCAATCTTCATTGATTAATAAAATGGCTGCTAAACCTGAAACTAATGAGAATCCCTTTGCAGCTACTAATGTCATACAAGTAAGAATTGATGAAAATGTTAGACTATTAGCTGAATTACATGCTAAGTGGGAAAGAGAAGATGAAATTGCTAGAAACATTAGTGTTTCTACTTTCACCACCACTAGTGTTGAGGCTAGTAATAGTCCTACTACTTTAGATGATAAAGTTGATTTTGATCTTGATGGTTGCAATATCTCTGAAGTTATTAAGTTCCTACAAAAGCTTGCTAAAAGTCCTAATGCTAGTGCTATGAACATGGCCTTTACAAAACACATTACCGATGCTCTCATAAAGATTAAGGAAGAAAAGATGAAACATAAAGCTTCTATTCCTATAAAACAAGAGGATGATTGGGAACCCATCATTAATATGAAAGTGAATGACTTTGATTTCAAAGCTTTGTGTGATCTTGATAGTAGTGTTTCTATTATGCCTAGAAGGATTTATGACATGCTTGATTTGCCTCCTCTTGAAGATTATTATTTGAATGTCCCACTTGATGATAATGCTAAAAAGAAACTCATGGGGAGTCTTAATGATGTCCTTATTATGGTTAATGATTCCTATATCCCCGTTGATTTCTATGTTTTGGATGTTGAATACAATGCTTCTTGTCCTATTACTTTGGGAAGACCTTTTCTTAGAATTGTTTGTGCCATCATTGATATGAAAGAAGGCACCATTAAATATCAAATCCCACTCAAGAAAGGTATAGAACACTTCCCTAAAAAGAGAGAAAATATTTCTTTTTCTTCTCCTATGAAAACAAAATTTGGTCTTAATGCTTCTTCATTTGAGAACACTTGATTCTTTCTTTGCTTCTTATGCCTAACTTAAAGGCGTTAAAGAAAAGTACTTGTTGGGAGATAACCCAAGAGTTTTAGATGAGTCTTGGAAGTTATTACCTCTGTAATAACCTCTCCTTATCCTTTTTATTTGCTTTTTGTGCTAAGAGTAACCTCTAATGAGAGTGAAGTAATGATTGGGAAAGTTCCTGTCCCGAAACAGATTCTGTGCTTCACCGTAAACATTCCTGAGAGAGTTCTGTACGTCGGAATGGGCTGTAATTGTTTGTGCTTCTTCCCCAGGTTGTTATATAACTTTCGTTAGTTCAACACTTTTTGATTTGAGCAACATAAGGTCTTCGAAAAAATTCGTCTTTACCTGCTGGTCTGTTTTGACAGATTTCTGCCATTTTCTGCATTTCCTTCTTGTTGGTTCCTTCTTGAGTTCTTTTAAGGAATTGAGATTTTTGAGGGAAGTGCTACAGTAGCTAGTGTTCTAATGGAAGTTTATTTGGTGTTAGAACTGAACCTTAAGACTTATTTATCTTAAGTGCACTAATGTTGCTAATGAGATTGTGTGAAGTTTTGTATGAAGGAAAATTTTCAGGTGTATGGAAGGAATGAGTAATGAGATGAAGGATGGACTAAAGCTCAAGCTTGGGGATGCCACGCGTGTCACCCCAAGAAATATCCAAGAAGTACAAGCGTCAAAGCTTGGGGATGCCCAAGGCATCCCCTTCTTCATCAATAAAAGTCCCAGGTTTCTTCCAAACGCTTCATTTTTATTGTTTCATGCACAGTTGTGTTTTTCTTGGAGCGTCTTCTTTTTCGTTTTTGTTTTTGTTTTTAGTTTGCTTGGTTTGCTTAGTTTTCTGAATAAATTGGTTGGACCCCCTCTTTCACACATTGGTTTGCAAATAGTTTGGTTTGGTCTGGAAAAGAGTAGGAAAGTCCATGGGTTTGTGGTAAAACGAGCTTGTTTTTAACTGTGGCTATGCTTTGTCATGCCATGCTTGATATTGGTTTGGCTTTATGCTTAGTATTATTTTTGGTAGCATGACTTGTTTTAAACAATTGAGGTTGCTTAATGTGCCTTGGATGAATCATGCATTGTTTTAGCATATTAAAGCATAGTATAGTGGTATTCTCCTTTGATGCTTTATTTGGGTTGACTTGGGGCATGCTTACACCATGTTATGACTATAACAAGTCACCATAGCCTTTATTATCCTTTAGTTTTCAACTTGTAGTATCACTTTATGCTTTGATCAATGATGTTTTGTCGCTCTGCATGATTATGGCCATTATTGCTCTCTTAGTTTGTCGCTCCTAGTCTTTTGCTAGCCTCCACCACAAAGTATGAGTTCCACTCATGCATCCAACTCCCTAAACCAAGTTATTCCAAAGAGTCCACCATACCTACCTACTAGCTTATGCTATTCCAATTATATTCTTGCTTTTGTTTTCCTTTCACTTGTTATGAGAAAACTAGTGATTAAAGCTCTCACGAACTTGATGGCACACTTTACTTTATTGCCTCTAATAAACTTGAACCATTGGGTCCTTCTTTGTTGTGTATATGCTTGCGCTTTATAAGTTGAAATTAGCAGAACCATGCTTCATGGGGAACGCTTTCAACATTACACTTGTACTTTGTACCCCGTTGATATTATGTTCTTTTGCTTACGGATCCTGGCGGCGTGAAATAAAAGTGGAACTTGTAAGATCATGGAGTTTGTATGTGTGTTAGAGAAACGCCTGGGCCGCTAGCCTAAGCCATGCCTAATCATGGTGGAAACTTGCAGCATCACCATAATGAGCACTCTATGAAGCATCCTCAATAAAAACCTATGCAAATAGCAAATAAAAAGATCGCTGAGATGCTCATTGTCTGCTTGTCTTGTCATTTTGATTATGGGAAAGCTCATGTATCATGTGCAAGGGGTACCCCCGTTGGCGGTTCTTAATGATACACATATACTTACAATGACAAGTGCTTACTCGTGACTGAAGTTGAGTAGCATGAGGACCGGTCTTCGTAAGTAAGGGGCATGAGATTTCGGTTTATAACTTGTCAAGCGTATCCTCTTAGTTGTGTCACTTTAACCTTAATCACCTTCAAGATGCTTATGATAGGGGCAATGAGAGCTGACAGCTATAAGTACCATAATTTTTGGAAGCTCTTTATGAGACTTGAATCCCTACTTCCTTCTATGAAGGCCTTTCTTCCACCATTATATTGAGTCTCCACCTTCTACCTTTATGCACCTACTTTGAGAGCATGGTGGCCATTCTTAGTTCTATGTGCATTGTCCCAAGACTAGTTGATTGATGCATACCTTGATATTGCTTGTTTTAAACTATTGTATCTAGTCACTCTTATGAACTTTGAAGGTGTCCTATGCATTTATATTTGCTACTCTATTGAGGGACAAGTTGAATACTAGTATGCTACGTTTTCTTTATGTGAAACAAACAACCGTCTTGTAAAGCATTGTTATTCATGAATCTTTTGTTTGGGCCTTTTCGTGTTGCATCATAGTTTCTTTGCTTATTGCTAGAACTTTGTCTTTCATGTTATGATTGAAGTACCTTGATCCCATCTTTGAATGTTTTGCAAATACTTTGATCAAGTCTTTGATGGTGCATGTCACCTCAAAAATTATTTCTTTTTATCACTTACCTACTCGAGGACGAGCAGGAGTTAAGCTTGGGGATGTTGATACATTGCAAATGTATCTATAATTTTTGATGTTCCATGCTTGGTTTTATCCACTTTCTTGTGTTTTGTTCCAACTTTGGAGTACTTTTATTATGATTTCTTGGACTAACCTATTAACAAGAGCCACAGTGCCAGCTGCCTGTTTTCTGCATTTTTTGGTTCCAAGAGAGTCAGAAAATGAATATTCTCGGAATTGGACGGGACAAAAGCCAAAGTGCCTATTTTTCCGGAAGGGATCAAGTGCTGAATACAAGATGAGAGGGCAGGGCGGCACACCACCACTGGCAGCGGGCCAGGTCTGGCCGCTAGGGGTGGTCTGGTGACCCAGCACCCCCTCGGCCTCTCCTTCCGCCTACAAGTTGCCCTCGGGACGAAAACCCTAGGCACCCGATCAAAAATCCACGAAAGAGTCTGTAGCCGCCGTTATCTCCATCCCTAGATCGGGAGGGATCTGAAGCTCTTCCCGGCACCCTGCCGGAGAGGGGAATTCACCCTGGAGGCCTTCTTCATCACCATGCAAGCCTCCGGTGTGATGCGTGAGTAGTTCATCCTTGACTACGGATCCATGTAGTAGCTAGATGGCTGGTTTCTCCTCCTTTGTGCTTTCATGTTTAGATCTTGTGAGTCTGCTCATGATCAAGATCATCTATTTGTAATTCATACATGTTGTGTTTGCGGGGATCCGATGGATATTGAGATGCTATTTCAGATTGATTATTGATTCTATCATGTCTTTGTTATTTGAGGACTTGCATGCTTTCCGTTGTTAGTAGCTATCTTGGCCAAGTAGATGCTAGCAACTCCAAGAGTTAGTATTTATGCTCGATAGTGGGTTCATGCCTCGTAACTGGGAAGTGATGAAATCTCTAAGGTACTAGATGTGTTGTTGCTACTAGGAGAAAACAACGATCCTTTGTTCATAGAACAATCGTATTGTTTACCTTACATGCAGTTCAGAAGCAATAATCTGTTGCTTGCAACTTAATCTTGGAGGGTTCGGATGATAACCTGAAGGTGGATTATTAGTCATAGATGCAGTTGGATGGCGGTCTATGTATTATGTTGTATTGCCCAATCAAGTCTCAAAGGAGTCAAGATGATTAGTATATGCATGTATTGCTTTCTCGGTGTTTGTCAATTGCCCTGCTGTAATTTGTTCACCCAGCATGTTATCTATCTAAGGAGAGCCACCTCTAGTGAACTATGGATCCCGGTCCTTTGTCTTTACATACAATCTACAATCTTTTACTGCTTTGTGTTTACTTTATGCAAACTTTTACTTCTTTCCATTCGATACGTTTAATCCTTTGTTTTCCGCAAAACAAGGTGAGATTGACAACCTCATCGCAAGTTGGGGACAAAGTTCTGTGGTTGTGTTGTGCAGGTCTCCATGTTGCTACTAGCACCGGTAGTGCGCCCTGCCAAGGCTCATCTAGTAACACCTTTGAGGTGTTTCCTTGCTCCTACTGGTTCGATTAAACCTTGGTTTAATAACTGAGGGAAACTTGCTGCTGTGCTCATCATACCTTCCTCTTGGGGTTCCCAACGAGCTCTACATCAACCACGCACCAGCACTTTTCTGGGCGCCGTGCATTGAGCCATCAGACCCCCTCTTTCTTACATTGGTTTGCAGATGGTTTGGTTTTGTTTGGAAAAGAGTAGGAAAGTTTATACTTATGTGGTAAAAAGAGCTCGTTTTTTACTGTGGCCTATGCTTTGTCATGCCATGCTTGATAGTGTTTTGGCTTTATGCTTAGTATTCTTTGCTGTAGCATGACTTGTTATAAACAATTGAGATTGCTTAATGTGCCTTGGATGAATCATGCGTTGTCTTAGCATATTAAAGCATAGTATTGTGGTATTCTCCTTTGATGCTTTTTTTGGGTTGACTTGGCGCATGCTCACACCATGTTATGACTATCCCAAGTCACCATAAGCCTTTATGATCCTTTAGTTTTCAACTTGTAGTATCACTTTATGCTTTGATCAATGATGTTTTGTCGCTCTGCATGATTATGGCCATTATTGCTCTCTTAGTTTGTCGCCCGTCTTTTGCTAGCCTCCACAACCAAGTATGAGTTCCACTCATGCATCCAACTCCCTAAACCAAGTTATTCCAAAGAGTCCACCATACCTACCTACTATCTTATGCTATTCCAAGTATATTCATGCTTTTGTTTACCTTCCAAATTAAACTTGTTATGAGAAAACTAGTGATTAAAGCTCTCATGAACTTGATGGCACACTTTACTTTACTTTCCCTTAATAAACTTGAACCATTGTGTCTTCTATGTTGTATATGCTTGCACTTATTTGTCGGGAATTAGCAGAACCATGCTTTCATGGGGAACGCTTTCAACATTGCACTTGGTACTTGTACCTAGTTGATATCATGCTCTTTTGTACATGGATGTCGTCGGTGTGAAATGAAAGGGGAGCTTGTAAGTCCATGGAGTTATGTATATGTGTTAGAGAAACGCTCGTCATTGGTCTAATCCATGCTGACATGGTGGAAACCTGCAGCATAACCATAATGAGCTGTCTATGAAGCATTCTTCTTATAAAAAAGATTCCTATATTGAGAAAAAAAGAGAAAAGAGAAAAAAAGAGATACTATGAAAAGAGGAAAGAGAGAAAAAAAGCACCATATTCCCATGGTAAATAAGAAGATTGTTGAGATGCTCGTTGTCTATTTTCCTTGTCATTTTGATATGGGGATTCTTCCATATCATCGGGCAAGGGGTACCCCGTTGGTGGTTCTCTATGGTACACATATACTTACAATGACAAGAACTTACCGGTGACTAAACTTGAGTAGCATGAGGAGCGGCCCTCGTATACAAGGGACATGAGATTTCTGACTTATACTTGGTCAAGCATGTACACCATAGTTTGTTCACTTTAACCTTAATCACTTCAAGATTCTTATGATAGGGGCAATGAGAGGTAAAAGCTATAAGTACCATAATTTTTGGAAGCTCTTTATGAGACTTGAATCCCTACTTCCTTCTATGAAGGCCTTTCTTCCACCATTATATTGAGTCTCCACCTTCTACCTTTATGCACCTACTTTGAGAGCATGGTGGCCATTATTAGTTCTATGTGCATTGTCCCAAGACTAGTTGATTGATGCATACCTTGATATTGCTTGTTTTAAACTATTGTATCTAGTCACTCTTATGAACTTTGAAGGTGTCCTATGCATTTATATTTGCTACTCTATTGAGGGACAAGTTGAATACTAGTATGCTATGTTTTCTTTATGTGAAACAAACAAACGTCTTGCAAAGCATTGTTATTCATGAATCTTGTGTTTGTGCCTTTTCATGTTGCATCATAGTTTCTTTGCTTATTGCTAGAACTTTGTCTTTCATGTTATGATTGAAGTACTATGATCCCAGCTTTGATTGTTTTACATATACTTTGATCAAGTCTTTGATGGTGCATGTCACCTCAAAAATTATTCTTTCTTTTTATCACTTACCTACTCGAGGACGAGCAGGAGTTAAGCTTGGGGATGTTGATACATTGCAAATGTATCTATAATTTTTGATGTTCCATGCTTGGTTTTATCTACTTTCTTGTGTTTTGTTCCAACTTTGGAGTACTTTTCATATGATTCCTTGGACTAACCTATTAACAAGATGCCACAGTGCCAGTTGCTTGTTTTCTGCTGTTTTTGGTTCCAGGAAGTCAGAAAATGAATATTCTCGGAATTGGACGGGACAAAAGCCAAAGTTACTATTTTCCCGGAAGACTCACGGAGCCAGAAGGAGAGTCGAAGAGGGGCCATAGGTGGCCACACCACCCTAGGCGCTGGCTAGCCTCGGCGCCACCAGTGGTGTGGGCCGGCCACCGACCTTGCCTCCTTCGCCTATAAGAGCCTCCGATACAAAAACCCTAGATCATCAATCAGAAATCCACGAAAAGTTCCGCAACGCTGCCACCACCTAAGGGGAGATTCAGGGGACAGAAAGTCTCTGTTTCGGCACCCTACCGGGACGGGGAAGTGCCCCCGGAGCCATCTCCATCGATCTCCACCACCATCTCCATCACCGTTGCTGATTCCCATGATGAGGAGGGAGTAGTTCTCTCTCGAGGCTAAGGGTTCTACCGGTAGCTATGTGTTCATCTCTCTCTCTATGCATGATCTTATTGAGATCATGAGCTTTGTAATCTATAGATCTACCTTGCTACTCAAGTGCTTTAATAGATATCTGCTCTCCCCGTGTGTGTGAAAGTAAGAGCGTGCTCACCATGGTGGCACTTAGGCTAGAGATTACAAATACTTGTTATGAGTTATATTTGGAGTTGGATGTCTTTATGAAATTATGGTGTTTGTTGGACTCATCTAGTACTCAAGGTGACAGTGTGGGGTTTTCTAGATGGGAAAGATGAACTTTGAGGTGTGCTGTTATAGCCCTACCGTTGATTAGAGTGTCCAACCGGAGAGTAGTTAAGAGTAGTATCATGAAGAGAATATATTTATGAGAGAGTGTTCACTAGTGAAAGTATGATCCCTAGGCCTTGTTTCTAAGCATTGATACACCGTTTGCAATTAGATCTGTTACATGTTTGCTTGCTTCCATCTTTATTTCAGTTTTGCTTTAGTCTCTTCCACGCCATCAAGTTATCTTCTATCACCGTTACCACTTATAATTCTCCATACCACTTGTATTTCACTATCTCTTCGCCGAACTAGTGCACCTATACACCTGACAAGTGTATTGGGTGTGTTGGGGACACAAGAGACTTCTTGTATCTTGATTGCAGGGTTGCTTGAGAGGGATACCTTTGACCACTTCCTCCCTGAGTTCGATAAACCTTAGGTGATCCACTTAAGGGAAAACATGCTATTGTTCTAGAAACCTCTGCACTTGGAGGCCCAACAACTGTCTACAAGAATAGAAGTGCGTAGACATCACTCTTTCTTTCAGTGATAATGAGAATAACTTCTTCTTAACTTGATCTGTAGTAATACCTGCACACTTGAACAACCCGCATAATTCGTGTATAAAGAGTAAATGATCACCAGGATGGACAGTTCCATCCCCAACATAGTAGTTATCCATAACACGATCAATAATTCTTGTAGGTATTTTGAAAGCATCAATTTCAGCAGGTGGTGGTTTATCTACTACCTTAGCAGTGGTAGTAGCATTACCAAATAAGAAACTCAGCAAATTATCCATAACGAAAATAAAGCAACTAGCAGAAGTAAACAATACTCACAGTAGAAGTTTCCTTTACCAGTTCCACTCTCCAATAGCGCTTCACTCCAGGCTCTCCCCTCTGGCGTATATTATCCCCCTGGAGATGGGCCATAGGGGGCACACACCACCCCCTGGCGTGGGAAGCCCTAGGCCGCGCCAGCAGGTGGTGTGGCCGCCCTAGCCCACTCCAGGCTCTCCCCTCTGGTGTACATTATCCTCCCGAAACACTAAGACTCGGCGAGCGACCACAGAAAGATTATGTCGCCTCTGCGGGGCGGAAAACACCGAGAGAGAAAGATCTCTCTGGCAGACAGATTTCTGGCTGGGGAATTCCTTCCCGGAGAGGGGAGATCGTCGCCATCAACACCACCATCAAGCTGGACTTCATCAGGATCATCATCATCATCACCACCACCATCATCACCATCAACACCCTCATCACCATCTCCATATTGCTGTAACAATTGCGTTGAATCTTGCATAGTTCATAGGGGAAACTTTCCTGGTGTTGATTACTCTTTGTAGTTGATGCTATTGAGTGAACCATTAAATTATTGTTTATGTTCAGATTTTTATACATCATTATTCCATCTCTTATCATGATCCATATGATGTCTTGTGAGTAGTTTGTTTTGTTCTTGAGGACATGGGAGAAGTCATGTTGTTAGTAGTGGAATTGTGTTGAGAAAGATTCAATAGTTTGATATTTAAGTTGTGGTGTACTTTTTCTAGTGGTGTCATGTGAACGTCGACTACATGATACTTCACCTATATGGGCCTAGGGGAATGCATTGTGTATTTGGCTACTAATCGTAGGGGTTGCCGGAGTGACAGAAACCTGAACCCCGTTAGGAAACCATTGCACAAGGAACGTAAGGGTCTTAGAGTTTAAAGCTGTGGTTAGGTTTCTACCTTAATTACTTTCTTGTACTTACGGATGTTTGCAAGGGGTATAATCACAAGTATGTATTAGTCCTAGGAAGGTCGGTACATTAGCACAGGTTCACCCACACAACACTTAGTGACGAGGGTTTAACTCATCAATGCCCATTGTTATGTACTTGGGTTTTGGAGAAGGAGGGAGCGCTGGAGACATCTATCGGCTAGCAAACAAGCACACAGAGGACAAAGATTTACCCAGGTTCAGGCCTCGTAGAGGTCCCACTCCTGCTTGTCTACTCATGGAATTATCAAAGGAACCGAAGGTTACAATGGTGCGCAGATGCAATCTGGCGAGGGTGGTGGAAACTAGGGTTGCGTGTGTCCTCCTCGCTGCCCCCTCCCAGCCTTTATATAGATAGGCTAGGTCTCGGGTAGCAGGTCGAGTCGGTTACAAATTAGGGTTTTCCTCTTTGAACTTTCTATCTTTAGCTTCTTCTTGTTCTTCAAGCAATCGAGAGTCCGCAGGTTACTCAAATCCTTCGTTTGGGCCTTGGCGACACCGTGGTCCTGTACGTATTTAGACCGTATATACCAAGCTCGAGTACATGTAGGGTATACCCATGTCAGTAGCCCCCGAGTGTCTAGTGGAATTGCAGATTCGACTAGGGACTTTTGAAGTCTTTCGAGTGCCTGAATGAGTATATATTTTGACTGCTTTTAATTGTGTCATAGGGATTGTTGATATACGTGCCTGATATAACCGAAGTATCGATATCAGTTAACCACCTTAGGGTGAAACAACGCAATCTACTCGAACTCGAGTCCCCGGACTCGAATCCGGAAAAGTACTGGTGTAATTTGACTCAAGCCGCGGAGGTCTTACAGGAGTCGAATTCCAGTTATATGGGTGTGAGCACTCGACTCATCCGTCAAGGCATATTCATCGTACCTGTAGGCATGGATATGTTTCTGGTAGTGCACAGCTAATGCGTTGCCAGGCCTTGTTCATGTCTTACCTTCACGCTGCAAGCGCGGCATCCGAATTTTATCATCGTGGAGACGATTCGGGTGACCCAGGAGACGCAGTCTCTTTGTAGGGAAAAATTATGAGGCGGTGTCGCCATGAGTTTCGAGTGTGGATGTTATCAACACACAGTTTTTATATAAATAATCATAGGGTGCGCGACCAGCGCTGCCTATGGGAGTAGCCCCCCGAGTGCCTGGTTGAGTCAAAGACTCAGGCTGGGACTAAAGAACTTTTTTCGACTGCTATCGTCTTTTACTTGCTTGTTTCAGTCGAATTTGTTTCCGGCACTCCCTATGGGAGTAATCCATGTCCATAGTCGAACCGTATTTCGAGTGGTTGGGTTTGCTTTTGATTGTCCATGTTCCTGCAAAAAGAAAAATCGTAGGGTGCGCGACCAGCTCTCCCTATGGGAGTAGCCCCCGGGTGCTTGGTGGAGTCAAAGACTCTAGCAAGGACTAAAATAGTCGAAGTTTTCCGCTGCGTAGCTTTGATGACATCAGTGCTGACGCTTTGATGATCTCAGTTACCCGCGTGAGCGAGTTTGATGGTACGTGACGAGCAGTGGGTCCTACTCTATGACTTTGATTTGACTGGGCGTGCGTAATCTTTATTTTAACTGCGTCTCCTCGATTTCCGTGCGTAATGGGAGTAGTGGAGGGACGGTTCGCGCTTCCACTCCTCCACGTGTCCAGCACGATGTTTGTCATGCGTCCAGTAGGGTTTTTCTGAGCCGTTGGATTGCATCTTCCAGGGGTTAAGTAGCGGCGCTATGATGGTAATTTTCTCATCTGCTCTCATTCATCTTTGCTTCCATCGCCATTGCCGCTGCTCTTCTGCTTTCTCTGTGCTTGTTTCCTCCACGACACTGGACCAGCTCCGCTCGCTTCCGAGCTACTTTCTTTGCTCGCATCGCCGTCGCGCAATAGGGAAGAAGAAGGGAGGCGCCGCTGATTCCGACCACCGCTGCGCGGTGAAGAAGAGGCGATTACCACGCGGGCACCAGCACCGCCGCCGGCGGGAAGAAGAAGGTCGCAGGCACCCGCGTCACGAATGGTGCGTGGCGCCCCTCCATCATCAAGGCGTCTGATCTCCGTCTTCTTCGCCAAGACGGAGTACTGTCCGCCGCAATCGCCGACGCGCGCGTCCCCAGCGGTGAGACAATTCCTGCTCCCCCTGCTGGTTTTCAAGTGATGTTTTTGGCATTCATCATTCACGGTCTCTCCTTGCCTCTTCACCCCTTTTTTAGGGGTCTCCTTTGTTTCTACGGGCTTCAGCTCCATCAGCTGTCCCCGAATTCGATCCTCCATATCTCTTGCTTCATCATACTCTGCGAGTGCTGGCTCGAAATCGAGCCACACTTCGGCCTTTTCAAGCGCCTCTTCAAATTGAAGCGCAAGTTTGCATCTGGCTCTTTAGTTTACGATGTAGGTGGTTGCGGAATCCACGTCGACCCATCCGCCACCTACTTCGACATCAAACTCACGGCATTCGTCCAAGGGTGGAGGGACAAATGGTTCTACATCCGCGATGAGAAGGCTAGTGGTGAGCACTTTGGACTCGCGCCCTTCGATCCCGCGATGCCATGCAGGAGGATGTGCTCCTGGAAGAACGTAGTCATGCCTGGCGAGTCCGCGGAGACAGATGTGCTGTATCAGCGCGTCTGCGACCTCGAGAGTCGCATAGACAAAGAGGAGGGAGCTTGCACCCTCATTCGCACTTGGATGCGCCGTCGTGTCCAGCCCCTGCAAGCCAGGGTCCATCCCATGTTTCAGTGGGCTGGCGCTGATGATGCCACTCGCGTGTCTGTCGATGGCATGTCCGCGAGTGAGGTGGACAAGAGGGTTCGACTGGTCACGAAGTACACCGTCAAGGATGTGCTCCCTAGTGAGCCAGTTGTTCCTCCATTTGAAGCTTCAAACCCTCCTCCTGAGGTATAGTTTGTGCTACGCAGTAGCTAAATTTGTCGATTGCTTTTCTGTTATTTACTTGCTGTTTGCTGAAATGTGTTGCATGTGTGCATGATTGAGCGGTGTCACCTTGTATGCCCCCTCTTCCTGAGGGGATTATCCCTCGCGAGACTTTGGCAGAAGACGAGTCGGAGTCGACCGTCCCTTCTGATGCGGAGGAGGAAGCCCCTGAATCTGGTAATCCGGATACTCGCAAGTGTTCGCGTAGCGAGGATTCCGATGCGTCGTCTCCTTCAACTCCGGAAGGTATGGGTGTTGGTGCGGAGTCGCCAATTCCTGCCATTCCTGTGAGCGCCGTGGCACCATCTTCTCGCAAGAAGATGCGATTGCCCAAGGAGTCTTCGTCAGAGTCGGGGGGAGCCACTTTTGACTTTGACAAGTTTGATTGGTAAGTTTTCTTAGTCTATTTTCTCTTCTCTATTTTTAATCTTGATGGCTCGTCTTTGAGCTTGCCCAATCTTGATATGGTTTTTGTCTTGCAGTCAAGAGGCGTCGTCATCTTCTGGCGACATCCAGTTTTTGAAGGAATCAGGAGTCGCGACCTCAAAGGCCAAGGAAGAGGTCGAGCGCCCTCCTTCCCCTCCATTGGCGGCCCACTCTGGGCACAACTCTTCCAGTTCTCCTCATGCAGGGGAACATCGAATGGTTGCCCGGATGACGGTACACCAGACATCCTCGGAGTCATTGGAGGACCATGTAAGTGTAGTTTTTTCTCCTTTTTAATATTGCAGTCGATGTTATCTATTGCTTCTGCTGATTCCTTGTTTGTGCGATAGCTCCTTGTGAAGGAAGTCGTGCACTTGGCAGAGCAAGTGCTTGCGATGGGCCGCCAGCATGTGATGTTGGAGACGCGTCATCACATGGTGGAGAGTGAGTGTTCTACACATCTTCTTCTTCGTTTGCTCCTTTTGATATAGTCGACTGATAGTCGACTTTTGTTTGCCGTGCAGCCAAACATAATGCCCTATTGCGTGACGCCGCCACCTTGGAGAAGACACTCGCCGCGGCTATGAAGGGTCGCGATGAGGCAATCGCGGCGCATGACGAGGCGCGAAGAGGAGCTGCGTGCCTCCTTCACAGCCAGGGAGAAGTTGTTCGAAGAACAACTGCTCTCAATTGCTAAGGCCCTTTTAGGTACGTTGCTTGTGGATGTTGTTATCCTTCTCTGCTTCGAATGTTTTTGCCGGTGGCCCTGATGTTTTTGTCCATGTGTGAATTTATGTACAGATGCTGGCGATTTGAGCTTTGATCCGCAGGCCCTTCGTCGTGATGACGCTCTGGCGGGTGCACTGTCAGCAGTCGAAGACCGTAGCATCGCTGTGCGGGACACGCTCTCCAAGGCCAAAAGCATACTCAGTCGCCTTCGGGAGGACTGATGCCCAAGGCGGAGCTAGTCGAAAATATAGACGAGTTGGTTGAGTCACTCGCTGGAGGTGTGCCTGCCAGCTTCAAGAACTCGCTTCGCTCGGCTGGCGCATCCATGTCACTTGCCATGGTGCAGGCCCACGGAGTCGAGATTGACCCTGTTGCAGTGTGGAAGGCGATGCCTGTGAGCGCGGATGGCTAGTAGGTAGTATTCGCTCCCTTCGCGACTGCCTGTGGCAAATATGGGCCTCAGTTGATAAATACTATTGCAAAGTACTCTGAGGAGCTCCAACGTGCCAAGAAGGCGAAAGCTTGACGCCGGCATCGGGCGGAAAGTCGATGCGTCGACATCGCCATGGACTTGATGAAGCCCCCGAAGCCATCGAAGTTGAAGAAGCTAGTTGCTCCTTGGTTAGATTTGTAATAGTTGATTAGTTTATGTCCTTTTGTTTAAGAACATGCCTGCTGGCGAGTGTGTCTGCTGATACTTTTGCTAGTCTTGAATGCATCTTATCCTTTTGTCTTTGTGATGATTTGGTTGTCTTATTTGCTTCTATATTGACTTTTGGTAGGGTACATCAAGTGATCCATTGAGGGAAACTCAAGATTCTCCAACTCTTGATGATACCGTGGCACCGCCGTGCTCCAGGGTAGATGAGATGTCCTTACTTTTGCGACTGCGTGACCGCGTGAAGCAGCTGGAGCGTGAGTTGCCCGTGCTCCGTGGTAATACGGATGTATGGAAGTCGAAGGCGGAAAAAGCCGCCCCTCGAGAGCAGTATCTACTTGGCGAGGTGACGCAGCTGGGTGACCAATTCAAATGTTAGTTTGCTTGTTCACATCTTTTCCTTGTAGTTACTCGCAGTGGTACGTTGTACTCATGCTGTTGTTGTTGCTTCGTGTAGTTGTCAGCACGCGTCATCCGCAGGAGGAGAAGGATAGAATTGCCATTCGCATGCATGATCTTACCTAGGAGCAACTGCAAGAGACTGGATACTTCTGGGTAGATCATGATCGTGCGACTGCGCTGGCTCTGTTCGCGAGTGCTGCACTTTCTAAAGAAATCACAGTCGTGCTTGAAGAACATTTATCGGGCGATGTTCCCGCTGGATGATACTCCATCAAGCTTGTTGGCCCTCCTTGCCAAGTTTCAAGATCTGGCCGCGGTTCATGAAAGTCGTGAGGCAGCAGCTTGGTGGTGCCAAGGCTGCTCTATTAATGGTGTGATTGCACAGCCCCGGCGTAGATGTTGCGGCAATTGTTATGCAGGCCACTGCCACCAGCAGGTCCTGCTTGGAATATGGTGCCGCACTACCAGGCGGTGGACCGCCCAGCAGAAGAGATCGTCGACTTCTTTGAGGAACAAACCAACGTTCTTCTGCTGCAGTAGTAGCCTAGTTTGTATCCTGCACATAAGTGTACTTGTGTTGTAAAGTTCGTATAAATGTTGTAGGTAATTTATTGTTGAATGCGTATAAAAAGCTTTGTTAGTATGAAGTGCGTGGCACTATGCGAGTCCTTTTCGTTAGCCTGGTCATGTTTTTATCTCAGTCCCTTGTCATCCTGTCAGGTGCGTTGCAGCTGGGTTGATGTTGTGTTAAGGGTTTCGATTGATGTACCAGCTACTCAGGATATCGCGTTTTTGGTTCGAAGAACATATGTGTAAAGGGTGGCGCGGCCCCCGAGTAGATAAATTGGAAAAGTAAAGGAGAACTCAGAGTTTTGGGGCACTTAGCTTTATTTATTCGAAGAACAGTGCGAGGTACAATGTGTGGCTAAGTAGCCTTGGTTGAGTAGCCTTATTTTTGCAATGTAAAAGGTAAAAACGACTAAGGGTAGAAGCGTCGCAGCTATGCGACGTTCCAGGGGTTGGAGTATGCGACTCCTGTCTCTAGATCTTGAAGGCGATAGGCGCCACCTGGGATTACTTCTGTAATCACGTACGGTCCTTCCCAGGGGGACTCGAGCTTGAGATGCCCTCCGCTTTCAACGCAGATTAGGTCACCTTCGATGAAGGATTTGGGGCGAAGCCTCCTACTATGGTAGTTGCGCAGGTTCTGCTGGTAGATCATGGATCTTTCCACGGCGATTTCCCTTGCCTCGTCAAGGAGGTCGATGGAGTCTTCGAGTGCGAGGGATGACTCTTGTTCGATGTAAGCGACCACGCGCGGCGCCTTGTACCGTACCTCGGCGGGTAGCACTGCCTCAGCTCCGTGCACCATAAAGAATGGCGTGTAGCCCGTGGCGTTGTTTGGAGTTGTGTGTAGGCTCCAAAGTACGGATTGTAGCTCGTCCGGCCAGCAACCCGCGGCTTGCTCGAGTGGCCGGAGGAGTCGCTTCTTGATGCCGCCGCAAACGAGCCCGTTTGCTTTTTCCACCTGACCGTTGGTCTGTGGATGCACTACTGACGCGTAGCTGATGTTGATCCCCAGGTTCTCGCAGAATTCTTGGAACTCCTTGGATGTGAAGTTCGTCCCATTGTCGGTGATGATGTTGTGTGGCACTCCGAAGCGGTAGACGATGGACTCGAAGAACTTGACTGCGTTGTGGCCTGATTGGTTGGTCCTGGCATGGCCTCTATCCACTTGGTGAATTTATCGACTGCGACCAAGAGGTAGACGTAGCCTCCTCGTGAGGACCTTGGAAGTTTGCTGACCATGTCGAGCCCCCATTGCACGAAGGGCTAGGCCAATGGGATTGGCCGTAGCTCTGCGCCTGATGCGTGTGGTTTGTCCGCGAATCGCTGGCAAGCATTGCATTTTTGGACGATGTCCTTGGCGCCGCGCATGGCCGTAGGCCAGTAGAATCCAGCTCGTAGAGCTTTGGCAACGAGGGCGCGACTACCAGTGTGGTGCCCGTAGGTCCCTTCATGGATGTCGAGGAGAACTGCTCTTCCATCAGCCATGGAGACGCATCGTTGGAGTACTCCTATGATGCTACGTTTGTACAGTTCGCTATTGATAACGGCGAATGCCTTGGATCGCCGCGCGATGTGCCGTGCATCTGTCGGATCGTCCGGTAACCTCTTGCTGAGGAGGTACGTGATGTACGGCTGCGTCTAGGATTGCTCAATCATCATGACGCTCATTGGTCCCTCGAGTCCTGTGCCCAGCTCCAAGTCACCGAGTGCCATTGGCTCATTGGGTGGCGTAGCCCCCGAGTCCGTTGCAGCGCTTGTTTTCTTCTCTGCGGCCTTTGGCTTGATGGAGCGTTCGCAGATGCGCTCGAGAAATACCCCAGGTGGTATGGGGGCACAGGTAGAGCCTATGTTGGCAAGTTCGTCTGCCTCCTCGTTGCTTTCACGACCTACGTGTCGCAGCTCGCAACCGTCGAAGTCTCCTTCGAGTGTGTCGTAGAGGTCGCGGTACGTGATCATGTTGTCGTTCAACGCGTCACACTCATGCATTGTTTGGTTGATGACCAACTTGGAGTCGCCGTATATGATGAGCCTCTTGGCGCCGCAGGTTTTTGCCATCCTCATCCCGTGCAACAGGGCCTCGTATTCAGCCTCGTTATTTGAGGCTGTGAACTGCATTCACAGGATATATTTCAGCTTGTCCCCTTGAGGTGATGTCAGTATGACACCTCCGCCTGCTCCGTCTTTCCGCTTGGACCCATCGAAGTGCATTATCCAAAGGTAGGACATATCTGGCTCGTCCGGGAGCTGGTTCTCCATCCAGTGCACGAGGAAGTCCGGGAGAACTTGCGACTTGATTGCGTCGCGCTTTTCGTTCGTGATGTCTCATGGAGACAATTCTATTCCCCAAAGCGCGACTCGTCCCGTGGCGTCGGGGTTATTTAGGATATGCCCCAAGGGGGCGTTGTTGACCACCACGATTGGGTGTTCCTGGAAGTAGTGGCGCAGTCGCCGGGCAGTCATGAAGACGTCGTATGCCAGCTTCTGGTAGTGCGGGTACCGCTGTTTTGTTGGCGTGAGGACCTTGCTGAGGTAGTATACTGGGCGTTGTACGCCATGGACCTTGTTTTCCTCAGCTCGCTCGACGACGAGCACTGTGCTGACCACCTGGTTGGTGGCGGAGATATACAGCAACAGTGGTTCCCTTTCTCGTGGGGTCACCAGTACTGGTGAAGTGGATAGCAGGCGCTTGAGGTCTTCGAATGCTTCTTGCACTTCAGTGGTCCACTAGAATTTTTCAGTTTTGCGGAGGAGCTGGTAGAAGGGCAACGCCTTTTCGCCCATTCGACTGATGAATCGACTGAGATCCGCGATTCGCCCAGCCAGCTGCTGGACGCCCCTTATGTTTTTCGGCTTCTCCATGGCCAGTATGGCTTTTATCTTCTTCGGGTTCGCCTCGATTCCCCTCGCGGAGATGAGGTACCTGAGTAGCTGCCCAGATGGTACGCCGAAGGCGCATTTGTCTGGATTGAGCTTGATCCGGTAGCGGTCGAGGTTGGCGAAGGTTTCGTGCAAGTCGTCGATTAGAGGGGCTTCCTCCTTGGTCTTGATTACTATGTCGTCAACATAGACTTGAATGTTGTGGCCCAGTTGTTCCTTAAGGCAGGCTTGCATGCACCGCTGGTAGGTGGCTCCCGCGTTCTTTAGCCCGAAGGGCATTGTGTTGTAGCAACACACGCCAAAGGGCGTTGTAAACGCTGTTTTCTATTGATCTTCCTCCTTCATTCGAATTTGATTATAGCCTGAGTAGGCGCCGAGGAAGCAGAGGCGCTCGCATCCTTCGGTGGAATCGATGATCTGGTCGATCCGTGGCAACGGGAAGTGATCCTTTGGGCAGTGCTTGTTCAGAGAGGTGAAGTCCACGCACATCCGCATGATATCTGTGTCCTTTTTGGTACCAGCACCGTGTTGGCGAGCCAGGTGCTTTCCTTGATCTCGCGTATGAACTTGGCCTCGAGGAGTCTGTTGATCTCCCTTCCAACTGCCACGCTCTTGGCTCAGACAATCGCCGAATTGTTTGCTTGACTGGCCTTGCGTCGGGGTTGACGTTGAGTGCGTGCTCGGCGAATTCTCTAGGAACTCTTGGCATGTCCGTAGGACACCAGGCGAAGATTTCCCAGTGCTCACGGAGGAATTCGACGAGCACGAATTCCTATGCAGGACTCAAGTTGTTGGCGATAAGGGTCGTCTTAGCGGGATCCCATGGGTGGACCTGCACTTTCTTCATGTGCCCCGATGAGTCAAAGGAGAGATCAGGTGAGCTTGGCCGGCTCAAGGGAGGCAGACTGTTGTCTATCGTCTCCTTTAGTCTCGCGAGTTCCTCCTGCATGCCAAAGGACTGGGAGATTCTGTTGAATTCCCTGTCGCAACTATCAGACCACTCGAAGCTCCCGTTAATTGTGATGATGCCATGGGGACCTGGCATTTTCATCTGCAGGTAGGGCGTAGTGGGGCACTGCCAATAACCTAGAGAACGCGACGCGCCCGAGGATGCAGTGGTACTGTGAGGGCCAGTCGACGACCTCAAAGTCGATGCGCTCGCGCTGGAAGTTCTTAGGCGTGCCGAAGATGACGTCGAGGTTGATTTTGCCCAGGGGGTATACGCCTTTCCTTGGGACGATGCCATGGAACGTTGTGTCCGAGGACTCCAGGCAAGTTAGGGGGATCCTCATTGCTCGCAAGGTACTCGCGAATATAAGGTTGATGCCACTTCCGCCATCCATGAAGACGCGGCTCATGTCGAAGCCTCCGATTTGCGCCTCGAGTACGAGGGGGCAATGGCCTGGACGGGGTACCTGAGGCGGATGGTCACGTTTGTCGAAGGTGATGCAGGACTCACTTCCACTGAGGTACTTAGTGGTGGATGGTGGCGAGTGTGTGGCCAAGTTGACTTGGCGAGTGATGGCCTTCTGCACCCTATTGGAGGGGCGTCCCTTTTGGATCATCATGGTGCCCATGGCTCATGGGTACGGTTCGCCTCCATGGTGCTGGTCTGGTGCGGCTGCATTCGGGGGTGGCCCAGGTGGAGGTGGCGGAGCGCCATGTGCCACGGCGCCTGGAGCGGCTCCGTAGCCTCTTTTGACTGCATTGCGGTTCATCCGAACTAGTCCCTCATGTAGCTTGAGGAACTCGCGGCAATCTTTAAGGAGGTGGCTGGACTTCTTCTTGCCATCATGCTTGTCGATGTAGAAGTGCACCGTACATGGCCCGGACAGTTTGTCCTCAATGGAGCTCGCGGATGCCTCATCGCGAGTACGGCGTTGCCACACTTGCGTGGTTTTCCCGGAGTCGCGGTATCCGCCGCTACGGCATCCGCTATTGCGGTTGTCGTCGCGTCTTTCGGTGTAGCCAGCCGCGACCATGTTGACATCGTCGTGGTCATCGTAAATGCGCATGCGACGCTTGCCTCGGTGATCGCGTCTGCGCTCGAGCTCCGCCTCCTCGTCGGAGTGAACGCGATTCTTTACTGAATCTTCTCCGTCGACCCACCAATTCGCAATCTCCATTAGGTGGTCGATGGTCTTGGGCTTTGAGCGGCCCAACTCCTCTCTGAGTTCTAAGCGGCGGACGCCGCCGTTGAATGCGTCAATCGCGCGATCCTCCGAGATGTTTTCCACGGAGTTCTTGATGATGGACCACCTTTGGATGTAGGAGCGCAGCGATTTGCCAGATCTTTGCTAGCAGCATATCTACTCTTCGATTGATGCGGGCCGCTTGTATGTGCCCTTAAAGTTGTGCACGAAGCTGTAAACCAGCTCGTCCCAACTGCGAATGGATCCGCGTGGGAGGTTGTTGAGCCATGCTCGGGCGGCGCCCTGCAGCTGTAGCTACAAGCATTGCATGGCCGTGCTTCGACTGCCTCCGTGGAGCCTGACGGAGGAGACGTGGTCCTCCAGCCAAATCTTCGGGTCCTGTAGGCCGTCAAACTTCTGGTTCTCTGATGGGAGTTTAAACCCTTTAGGCATTCGTTTTTGCCTAATGGATCTGCTGAAGCATCTGGCGCTGCAGAGCTCCATGTCCTCCTCTTCTGAGTCAGTCGACCGAGCACGTCGTGCTCTTGATTTGTCGATCTTGCGCTGCGTGATGTCATCACGTGCGTCGTAGTCGTGGTCGTGTCGTCGTGAGCGGCGACATCGAGACAAGTCGTGACTGTCATCACTGGATGAGGGCGAGGAGTAATGCTTTGTTAGCACTTTGCCCTTCTTTGGTTCCGGTGTCGGCTCCTTGTCGAGGGCGGCCTCGATTAATCCCAAGCCCGCGATCATAGATCGGTGCATGGCGGCTCAGGGATCCCCAGCTGGTGGCTGGTTGTTCAAGAGGTACATGGTGGCCGCTGTCACCGCAGCCTGCGGTGTCTTGGGGACCACATTGCCCCTGGTGTCGACTGTCATAGAGCCTAAGTCGAGGACCTTTGCGGCCTCTATGTGTTCCTGCTCGGTGAGATGGGCCATCCGAGATTGTCTCTTCTTGGCGAGGTGCTCGTTACCCTTTGAGGAGGATCCTCCGTAGGAGGAGAGTCTAGCACGACGAAGGCTCGACCTGTCTGCCGCCTTTTTGCATGCCTCGATTTGTGCGATTGTTTGTACTTGGCGCTTGAATTCTTCCTTCAGGAGCCAGTGATAGCCCATCAGCAGCTTCTGCGGGGATCCGAAGGGTAGAGGGGTGCCTCGCAGGGCCTCGTGGCAGCGAGCCCATTCTTGCTCGTTGAGCTTGATCACGACGTGTCCGCCGGTTTGCTCATTTACTATGGTTGGAGGTTCGACTGCTCCTCCGTTGTTAACGGGGATGCGCTTGCCACCGTTATCGCCGTTGCCGCCGTTAGGCGGGTCGGTTCCGTTGCTGCGGTTGGCAGCTGTGTTGCCTGTGTTGATGACGGCGCACATGAAGTGATTAGGGAAGTTGTTGCTTCCACAACTTTCAGATCCGAAACCGTGGGTTCCATCTTAAGTGGCCAGATCGCTCAGCTCGGAGTCGTGACTGCTGTCACTGACCGTGTTCTCAACTGCTTCGGGGTGTTGAGCTCGCCGAGGGTGCCGATCGATGGAGGCAACCATGATGCTGGGGCAATCGCCGGTGCTGTCGGCTGATCAGGCATGCGAAGCGTGCCCATCTGACCAACTTGGAAGCGGAAGCTCCCGATCGCCAGGCTGATTCTGTCGCCCACGGACTCGAAGGTCGGGCGAATGGCTGGCGTGTGGACGGTGAAGTCGAACGCGCCGAAGAGCTGGCGAATCTCCGTTGTTGTGGAGTTGTAGATCGCGGTTGATGGGGCCAAAGAAGCCGCAACATCAGCACTCCTAATTCCCACAGACGGCGCCAATTGACGAGGGTTTAACTCATCAATGCCCATTGTTATGGACTTGGGTTTTGGAGAAGGAGGGAGCGCTGGAGACATCTATCGGCTAGCAAACAAGCACACAAGGGACAAAGATTTACCCAGGTTCAGGCCTCGTAGAGGTCCCTACTTCTGCTTGTCTCCTCGTGGAATTATCAAAGGAACCGAAGGTTACAATGGTGCGCAAATGCAATCTGGCGAGGGTGGTGGAAACTAGGGTTGTGTGTGTCCTCCTCGCTGCCCCCTCCCAGCCTTTATATAGATAGGCTAGGTCTCGGGTAGCAAGTCGAGTCGGTTACAAATTAGGGTTTTCCTCTTTGAACTTTCTATCTTTAGCTTTTTCTTGTTCTTCAAGCAATCGAGAGTCCGCAGGTTACTCGAATCCTTCATTTGGGCCTTGGCGACACCGTGGGCCTGTACGTATTTAGACCGTATATACCAAGCTCGAGTACCTGTAGGGTATACCCATGTCACTTAGCAAGCTAAAGAAGATTAATCAACTATACAAAGCGAAAGCACTTGACAGTCTTCCCATGTGTCCTCGAGAACGTGTGGTCATCTTAAGTAATACAACTGGCTTGTCCTTTGCTGCATAAAGGATTGATCCACTTGCTGCATTTATTCCTACTGTCTTTTATTTACTCGTACTTTGTTTACTTGCTTTATAAAAAATCCCTAAATCTGTTTGCTAAGTATTTGCAGAGAATTTCTGATCCATACCACTAGCCAGCACCTTCTGCTCCTTGTTGGGTTCGACACTCTTACTTATCGAAAATACTGCGATACACCCCCTATACTTGTGGGTCATCAAGACTATTTTCTGGCGCCGTTGCCGGGGAGTGAAGCACTATTGGAGAGTGGAACTGGTAAAGGAAACTTCTACTGTGAGTATTGTTTACTTCTGTTAGTTGCTTTATTTTCGTTATGGATAATTCGCTGAGTTTCTTATTTTGTAATGCTACTACCACTTCTAAGGTAGTAGATAAGCCACCACATGCTAAGAATGATGTTTTTAAAATACCTACAAGAATTATTGATCGTGTTATGGATAACTACTATGTTGGGGATGGAACTGTCCATCCCAGTGATCATTTACTCTTTATACACGAATTATGCGGGTTGTTCAAGTGTGTAGGTATTACTACATATCAAGTTAAGAAGAAGTTATTCTCATTATAACTGAAAGGAAGAGATGAGGAATGGTATAAGCTGCTGAAGAATGGTCAAGCTCTGGAGGAAATATTGCCTCTCTTTTATTCAAAGTTTTATCCTCCTAGTGAGATTCATAAAGATCGGAATCAAATATACAACTTTTGGCCTCTTGATGGAGAGAGTACAGCTCAAGATTGGGGGAGATTGAAGTTACTAATGCTCAAATGTCCCATTAATGGTTGATGAACCTGATAAACAAATGGTTGATGAACCTATAATAGCAAATGTGAAAGACTTTGTTACTAAATATGAGAAAGAGGGACACCCTATCCTTTGTAAGGATACCTATAATATTGTTTCACAAAGTAGTGTTATGAGAGCTAGTATTCCTGTGTTTTCTGTTAGAATAAGTGATCATTGCTACGATGGTCCTTGTGATAGTTATATTGTTAAGTTTATGCATGATACTGAAAGTTACTATGAGAGAGGGAAAAGAGTTCTTATGCATCTCAATAATATCAATAATATGCCAGAGGGGAGTGCCAGGGGTGGACCAGGGTTGCCACACCACCTGGTGGCGCAGCCTAGGCTGGCCCGCGCCAGGGAGTGGTGTGGGCCTCCTGTGGCCTATATCTAGCCCCCCTTCTGGCTTCCTTCGTCTTTTGGAAAAATAGGATTTTCCGTATATTTTCCCGGATTTTCTGATCTTCGCGAATTTTGCCTCCAAACAGCACCTTTTCCATCAGAATCCTGACTGCAATGGTCCGTGCTCCAAAAGTCATCAACCATGCAAAAACAGATGAAATAACATAAGTATCACCTCTCAATAAGAAATATATCAATGAATAACAGTGAATTATGACATAGAATAGTGATGCAAAATGGACGTATCACCTTACTAGGTTTTCCTTTTACCGGTCTGAAGGTGGTTGTTGGGAGATTGGGTTATAGGCTGGATAGCCGCACTATCAAGAGGGTCTTTCAGTTGGGTAACTGATATATTCCAAATGTATATACTTTTCCAAATACTTTGCTCGATGATTTGCTCCGTAATCTTGCCAAGTGAGATAAACTGCTAAACCTGACACTGTTTTTAGCAAAAGTCTTCTTTATGTCTCTTCATGCATGAAATTAAATCAGGGAAAAATAAAATGCAAATTTTTCATCAGAACAAGTACCCTCGGAGCTCAAAACTCACAAGAGGGGCCACAAGGATCGAACGAGCCTAGGTGGCGCAACCATTGGTGGGGGGCCATGTCACCCAGGCCCATTTGTCCCTCGAGCGTCTCCTTGCCTCCTACTTTCACGTACCCCTTATATACCCTAAAACTGACCTTGCTAGGTGTGATGTACTAGTTAGTTATAGCTTATGTGTGAACTCGTATGTCGCAGATTAATTCAAGTTGATGTGTGATGTACTTATATTCGTGTTGGTTCTACTATGTTTTGGCCAATTGTAACTTTGTGGAAATTTTGTGTTGTTTATACTATATTCTGGACTGTATAATACATGTGTACTATGCTTTCTGGATTGTATTATGGTTCTGCAAAATTTGAAATTTGAAAATGCTATTCGGGGCGGATCTATAAACCTATTAGAGGCGCATATGTCAGAAATACTCGAGGTGCACATGTTATACATAGTCGAGGCGCATCTGATATGTGCCATGTATACCCTAGATATGCGAGGCGCATATCGATATGCACCTCGCATATCTGGTTATACACGGCGCATATCAGATGCACCTCGAGTAAAAAATACTAGCGGCGCGGGCCTCGAGGTGCATCCCATATGCGCCTCGAATAGCCTTTCTGGTGCACCTCAGGTAGAGTTTTCCCTAGTATTGCATGTCAATCACTAACAACGGAAGAGTAACTTGCTAACATCAAACGTCACACCATAACAGGGTGACAATAAAGGTGGGTCAGATACTCCGAAAGTGTTATGTAGAGGCTCATGGATCAAAAGTGGGATTTGTCCATCCGATGATGGAGAGATATGCTCTGGGCCCTCTCAGTGATATCATATTGATGTAGCTTGCAAGTAAGTGAGAAGATCACTAAAATGTTATATGACGGGAACGAGAAAAGAGTACTTGTCGGTAACGAGATCAAACTAGATATGGGGATACCGATGATCGAATCTCGGACATGTAATATATCGCGAGACAAAGGGATTTAGTTACAAATGTTAAAGATTCACACGATCACAGGAGTCATCGTTGAATGTGTAGGAGTCAGTACGGATATCCAGGTCCCGCTGCTGAATATTGATTGGAGAGGGGTCTCGATCATGTCTACATTATTCGTGAACCGTAGGGTGATACACTTAAGGGATACGGACACCATTTAGGAGCAAATATGTTTCAGATAAAGATTATGAAAGTGCTAGAATCATTTCGATGGAAACTGAAATTGTTTCCGGTAAAATTGCTGAAACTGATTCTGCATGCGATATTGAAATGTTGTAGGGGTTTTATATGAATATTTATGAATTAAAGTAATTAAAAACATTCTAAATAAAATAGTTTTATTTAATGAGAGCTTGCATTAAATTTGGTGAAAAAATAATGCAAAGTGAGTAGAGTTGGTTTTAATGGGAGTGAGCTTAGTGGAACCTCCACTCACCATTATGGAGGGAGAGGTTGGGGCACCACCATGCCCATGCGCATGGAGCTTTGGGGAATGCCCCCTCCTCCTCCTATAAAAGGAGCTCCCCTCCTCCTCCACTCTCACACCTCCTCGTGAACTATCTCCCCCTCTAGTTTATTCCTTATGGTCTCGGATTAGCGAGATACATATTCCCGGTGGCTTTGTCTGAAAGGAGTTGATGCTTCCGCTGCATCGCTAGAGCAAGGACGCGGAGGTTGTCGGGGTACCGAATGTGTGTGCGATCACGGATGCACCGCTGCTTTGCGGTGCTGGACTTGCTAGTGCTGCACCTGCTAGACTTGCTAGACCTCATAACGATCTTGAGATCGGCAAGTGAACGACTACGTCATCCACGAAACCAGATTTCGTTAACAGAACTTTTCGGTCTTCAAGGGTAAGATCTCTATGGATATATATCCATCCGTTGATTGTATCTAGATAGATAGATCTTGGTGCTTAGTTGTTCACTTCATAGGAAAATTTTGTTTTCCATGATGCGAACCGTCTGTCGTGCCTTCCTATTGTTAAGTTTCATCATCAACCATTCTTCCTCAAGGATGATGTCAAACATTTTAATTGTAAGAGAAAAACTTACTTTTGTCATTGATCTTTATATTTGCATGTAAAAAATAAAACCAAGAAGATCAAGGGATAGTTTAGGAAATTTTATTTTCATTATTTTTAATCTTATTTTTTATTCTTATACTTTGGTCATACTTCAAAGATTCTTGTAAAATAACCAAATATTTAATACAATTTTGTGATATTTAGATCTTATTTTCTCACGTTTTTATATAACTAATTTTTCTCATGTATTTGTATTATTTAATGAGTATTGAATATTAATTATTTCCAATTCAGTAGGTAATGATGATATGAAGCTTTATTCACATTTTATAATTATAATCTTAGCTATTCAATTTGTGAACAAAATTTAATTTTTTAAGCAAAGGTCATGTAAAAATTTATCACGCTCAAATTGATGATCTAACCCTAAGGATGGACTTAAGAAAAGTGTCGATCAATTTGACAAGTTTAGCCAAAAAGTTTTTAATATCCCCAAATTTCACATGCTTGAATGCGCATGCACATGCCTAGATTCTGCCCTGATGGAGCATCTAAACTATGCATAGTGATAACGATTAGTGTTTCAGAAGTTTTTAGATCTATGTTTTTGGGTGTGCTACTGATACCTTAAATTGATAGATAATCAACACATGTGTGAAAAAATCACATTGCATGTAGTTTCATGATGCCGTTTGTGAATAATTGAAGCTAACATGGTAATACGATCTTGTGACCAAATGATCATCATCAAACGACGTTGTAACCATGTGATTCACAACACTTCAGGGAGACTGGAAGATTAAAAAAAGCAACGTAGGAATATGATGTCATAGCATGCTACATCTTTCAGGAATTGAGAACATGTACGTATCATTTGCTTTTTGTTTGTTGGGCCTTCTAGAAGCAATTCGAAGTGATATATGTTTTTCGCATTTGCCATAGATAGAAACAAGCAATGAGGTTAAACATCGAATTTTCATACTCTTGGTGCCTCAAGTGTATAAATCGTATAGGTCTTGGTCCACTAAAAGTGTCTAGAAATTCTATCATCTTTTAAACTTCTCTCGTAATTTTCAAAACTTCTCATCACTTTTTGCAAAGGAAAACGATATGTCCATCCATCACTTAGACATAGGACTATAGACGGTTAAATACAAGATGGAAAACAAATCCTGGAGGTCCTTATGTTCTGCTCAACAACTAGTATACCAAGATTAACTAACAAGTGTGCATTCGTTACAATCAATTTTCACGAGCATTTTGTCCCCATGGTTTTGTAAATTTACCACACACAAAAATACATGCCATATTTTGTTCTAAGAAAAGGGTTGAAACAGAAAATTGCTTTCCACCCCTGTTTGGTGTCCATTATAGTATATGCTAACGACTTGGTTTGACCTGTGCGAACCCATATCCCTTTCGTCACTTTGACCGGTTTCAAAATGACAAAGGACGAAATCTAGACGAAGGGAAGGAGATCGAGAAGAGTTGCTTGTTATGTGATGAAAGCCATGGAGTGGTCGCGGTTGGTGGAAGGACGCAATGCCGTACTACGTCTTGTCTGTCCACACGGCGCGCGCTGTCGTAGAAATATAGCATTCCGTTCCGTCGTTGTGGAGCTCAATCGTGGGTGTGATGACCTGCACGCGAGAAGACAGAGGGAGCCCATGCTCGTTGGACGGACTTTCCGGGTCGACCAAGCCAGCCAGCCAGGCAAGCGAGAGGAAGGAAGAATTGAAAGGGACCGTGTCGTGCGTGCATGGTTGACACGACTTTGATGGACGGATTGGTCTTGGAAAAGGAAGCAAGCAACCCCCATCGACAGCCAGGACTGGGTAGGGCCTAGGGGCGCACTGATTCGGTGTATGACTGTTGGACAACTGGATTTTTTTTGTCAGTTCAGAGAACTTAATTAGAGTGGCGTGTTCAAGCCCCCAAGATTTGATATTTGGGTTGGGGGAAGAGGCGATCTCATGGCGAGCAGCTTGCTCTCTCTCTCTCCCTCTCTGGGCGCCTCCTTTGGTTACCTTTCGGTCGGCGCCGTCGACCAACGTGCCACCGCATGCACGTATGTCATTAGTTTAGGCCCCGGTTGATTGGCTAATTAGTAGTAGGAGTACTAGTACACCTTTTGTTGTTCGGTACGGCACGCAGGTGTACACATGTAGAAAACGGACCTTTGGTCCAGGGGTATTAGCCCCGATTTTAATATAAACCGGGACTAATGTTCCGGTCCAACGGCGAGAACTGACTCGGGGATGGCAGACACTAGTCCCGGTTCGAACGGGACCTTTAGCCCCGGGTCGTGTAACAAACCGGGGCTAAAGGGTTTCAGGCAGGCTAGGTCGGGCGTCAGACCCTTTAGTCCCGGTTTGTTATACGATCCGGGGCTAAAGGTGAACCTTTAGCCTCGGTTCTAGACACGAACCGGAGCTAAAGGTATGGCTATATCTTCTTCCCTTGTCCGAGTCACCATTCAAACCGGTGGCTCTCCTCTCTCTCTCTTTCTTGCTTCAAGCTCGAGTTCATGTCCTTTTTTTCTCAAGATTTGTCTATATTTTGTGGTGTCCCATCTATCCAAAGGTTCTAAAAGATGAGCAACTTCATTCTTTGAACTCTCATTGCTATATTAGCTCATTTTATGCTCTATCTTATAGATGGATTTGTGGATTTAGTTTGGTAGTAATTTTTGCAGTGATAGCATGAGATCGATGTTTAGATTCTATCTATCTTGTATTCATGTAAGGAACTCTAAGGTAAATATCACAATATGTGGATTCTATCTATATATATCTTGTTTTGGCACATAGTCTCGAAAATTGATTTTAGAAGCACACACATGCGTGAGTTCATCATTCTAACTAGCTAGCTGGGCAAAATATCCTTCTTCGTCTACCTGCGTTCAACAAACTGAAAAAATTGTAACAAAGATAGGGTTAATTCATAAAAGCTTGATAAGAAGACATCACAATTCACATATTAGGAAGTGCCTCTATGGCGAGCTCCTCGAAGATGTCTGAGGACGGGATCCTAAGACATTTCCGAGAAGCTCTGCCGTAGTGGTGTTCCTGCTCTCCCACACCATCTTTCGGTTTATATCTTCTCTAGCTAAATCAGTATGCTGGTGGAGCTAACTAATTTCACATATTAGAGAGTGCCTCTACGGCGAGCTCCTCGAAGATGTCTAAGGACGAGGTCCTAAGACATCTTCGAGAAGCTCCGCCGTAGTGGTGTCCCTGGTCTCGCACACCATCTTGCAGTTCTTCACAAGAATGCATACCTATTTATAGATTAAGCACAACATAGTGTCGCATCGATAACATAATGTCGACACACTCACGCCGCATAGTGCTGCCACCCACCTAAAATAGTGTCGGCATTTAATTTATCGCTTAGTGCATAGGACATAGTGTTGACATGTTGTCTCCACATCCACATTTAGTCCCGGTTGGTGCCTCCAACCGGGACTAAATGTTCATCATATCTTTAGTCCCGGTTGCTGGTTTTAGATTAGTACTATTAATTATAATTATGTTTGATGTACTTAATTAATTATATATTGCAGATGAGCCAGCAATGGAAGTACGCTGACCGACTCTCTAACGAGTTCATTAAAGACGTGCATTCTTTTCTTCTTGTGGCCGAGGCAAACAAGCAGAGTGGTTTTATGTCTTGTCCATGTGGTGTCTGTCGGAATCATAAAGAATACTCTTCCTCAAGAATCCTTCACAGCCACCTGTTTCGGTCTGGTTTCATGACCGGCTATAATTGTTGAACCAAGCACGGAGAAAGAGGGGTTATGATGGAAGACAATGAATAAGAAGAGAATGACAACGACTACCCCGAATACGATGGTACTAATGGAAGACATTGATGAAGAAAAAGATGAAGAACGGGCATCAGATCTGGCCGATGATGATCTTAATCGGGCCATTGCTAATGCCCAAGAAGAATGCGTAACTGAAAGGGAGAGGTTGAAGTTCAAGAAGATGTTAGAGGATCACAAAAAATTGTTGTACCCAAATTGTGAAGATGGGCACAAAAAACTGGGTAGCACACTAGAATTGCTGCAATGGAAGGCAGAGAACTGTGTGACTGACAAAGGATTTGAAAAGTTGCTGAGAATAATGAAAAAGTTGCTTCCAAAGGATAACAAACTGCCCGCCAGTACCTACGAAGCAAAGAAGGTTGTCTTCCCTCTAGGATTAGAGGTGTAGAAGATACATGCATGCATTAATGACTGCATCCTCTACCGCGCCGAGTACGAGAATTTGGATGCATGCCCAGTACGCATTGCATTGCGGTATAAGATAAGACGAGATGACCCTGGTGATGTTGAGGGCGAGTGCCGCATGAAGAGGCTTCCTTCCAAGGTGATGTGGTATGCTCCTATAATACCACGGTTGAAACATTTATTCAGAAACAAAGAGCATGCCAAGTTGTTGCGATGGCACATGGAAGACCGTAAAAAAGACGAGATGTTGAGACACCCCGCTGATGGGTCGCAGTGAAGAAAAATCGAGAGATAGTTTCCGGACTTTGCAGGTGATGCGAGGAACTTATGGTTTGGTCTAAGTATAGATGGCATGAATCCTTTTGGGGAGCAGAGCTGCAGTCATAGCACCTGGCCTGTGACTTTGTGTATCTATAACATTCCTCCTTGGTTGTGCATGAAGCGGAAGTTTATTATGATGCCAGTGCTCATCCAAGGCCCAAAGCAACCCGGCAACGACATCGATGTGTACCTAAGGCTATTAGTTGAAGAACTCTTACAGTTGTGGCACGGACAAGGTGTACGTGTGTGGGATGAGAACAAGAGGAGGAATTTGACCTACGAGCGTTGTTGTTCATAACAATCAATGATTGGCCTGCTCTTAGTAATATTTCAGGACAGACAAACAAGGGATACAATACATGCACATATTGTTTAAATGATACTGAAAGTATATATTTGGATAAATGTAAAAAGAATGTGTACCCGGGGAATCGTCGTTTTCTTCCGCCCTCTCACATCCTAAGAAAGAAAGGTAAGCATTTCAATGGTGAGGCAGACAGCCGGTGTAAGCCTATCCGCCGTACTGGTGATGATGTATTAGACATGGTGAAGGATTTAAAAGTAATCTTTAAAAAGGGTCCTGGTAGACAATCTGTTCCGAAGGACGATGTCGGACACGCACCCATGTGGAAAAAGAAATCTATATTTTGGGAGCTACCCTATTGGAAAGTCCTAGAGGTCCGCTCTGCAATTGACGTGATGCACCTGACGAAGAATCTTTGCGTGACGCTGCTAGGCTTCTTGGGCGTGTATGGGAAGAGCAAAGATACACCTGATGCACGGCAGGACCAACAATGTATAAAAGATCGAGACAGCATGCATCTAGAGCTGTTTGAAGGTACTGCTAGCTACGCTCTTACCAAAGAAGAGAAGGAAATCTTTTTTGAAGTCCTTTACAGTATCAAGGTCCCGTCTGGTTTCTCGTCGAACATAAAGGGAATAATAAATATGGCAGAGAAAAAATTTCAAAACCTAAAGTCTCATGACTGCCACGTGCTTATGACCCAGCTGCTTCCGATTACATTGAGGGGACTCCTGCCGGAAAATGTTCGAGTACCCATTGTGAAGGTATGTGCGTTTCTCAATGCAATTTCTCAAAAGGTAATCAGTCTAGATAGTCTACTAAGGTTACAGAAAGATGTGGTACAATGTCTTATCAGCTTCAAGTTGGTGTTCCCACCATCCTTCTTCAATATTATGACTCACCTCCTAGTTCACCTAGTCAATGAGATTAACATTCTTGGTCCTGTATTTCTACACAATATGTTCCCCTTTGAGAGGTTCATGGGAGTGTTAAAGAAATATGCTCATAACCGTGCTAGGCCAGAAGGAAGCATCTCAAAGGGATATGGAACAGAGGAGGTCATTGAGTTTTGTTGACTTTATTCCTGACCTTAAGCCCATCAGTGTTCCTGAATCACGGCATGAGGGTAGAATTAGTGGAAAAGGCACGCTAGGAAAGAAAGCAAGGATATGTATGGACGGACATTCTCTCACTAAAGCACACTACACAGTTCTGCAAAGTTCCACCTTGGTGGCTTCGTATATCGAGGAACACAAGAATATTGTACACTCCAACAATCCGGGAAAGCCTGGCTCCTAGATTAGAGATGAACATATGAGGAATTTCGGCGGTTGGTGGCAGACACATCTCATGAATGACATAAATGTTGGAGAGCAGTTGTACTTGTTGGCCAGGTCATCATCTTCGACTATATTGACTTTCCAAGGGTACGAGATAAATGAGAATACATTTTACACGATCGCCCAAGATAAAAAGAGCACCAATCAAAACAGTGGTGTCCGATTTGATGCAACAGACGAGAATGGGCAAAAGGATACATATTATGGTTACATAGAGGAGATATGGGAACTTGACTATGGACCTTTTTTTAAGGTTCCTTTGTTTTGGTGCAAATGGGTCAAGCTGACAGGAGGCAGGGTTGAGGTAGACAAGAAATACGGAATGACAACAGTGGATCTCAACAACCTTGCGTATAGAGATGAACCATTTGTCCTAGCCAATGATGTGGCTCAGGTTTTTTATGTGAAGGACATGTCTACCAAATCGAGAAAAAGGAAAGATAAGCAAAAGAATACAACATCCGATGAGTCAAAGCGCCACATAGTTCTTTCAGGAAAAAGAAACATCGTAGGGGTGGAGGATAAGACAGACATGTCAGACGATTATGATAAGTTTCATGAAATTCCGCCCTTCGCTGTGAAGGATGACCCAAGCATCCCATTAAGTAAGGAAGATGCTCCATGGTTACGGATTAGAAGAAAACTCTAACATGTGTAGATGTTGGCGATGTACAATATTATTAAACCTTTATTTTTAATGATCTTCTTATATGTATATGGATATGAACTTTCTCGATCTCAATAGGTAGTATTGCAACTTGTTGTGGCCAGACATTTATTAATATTAAAACATAAAAATTAGTCATAATCATATCTAGCCCTGTAGTACACAGCTTCTGGGTCGTCTTCGGAATCGTCATCGTCATCGTCGTCGCTCGTAGCACGCGGATGGATCCTCAGCCCTTCCTCGTAGCACGCGGATGGATCCTCCGGCCTCGGATTCACGACACGCGGGGGAGGGGGCTCCCGGATGACGACCCCAGTACGCCCTAGGCCTTCACCACCACCACCATTCTTGTGGCTATGATGCTGGTGAAAGTGCGGGTACCTCAGGCGAGGATGGTCTCCCATGGCGATGTAGCGCATCACACCGGCGATAGTCCGGTTCGCCCACCACAGGCGGCGACCAGCCTCGTTGTGGTTCATCAGGCGGCCGTCACCCTCGTACTGCAAGCTCCCTTTCCGCGGTTTGCGAAGGCATTCCAGGTGTCGAGGTTGTCGGGATCCCAATGGGGATCCATCCGCTGCTCCGGCGTGAGCTCGAGGTAGAAGTGGTTCGTGATGGCCGCCTGGCGGGCCGAACCTTGAGACATAGGAGGAACATGAACCCCTCCAGCGCTCAGCATCCAGCCAACAGGCAGCCGGTACCTCGGCGGGCATGGGTAGCTGGAGGCGCACAACGCCTCGTCTCCTCGAGCGTCAGAAAAGCCCAGTAAGCGGTGTCCATTGTTGTGAGAGAGAACGTGTGGATGTGTCGATGGAAATGGCGGTCGGCCTAGATATAGAGGGACATGGCGGGAGAACATGGCGGGAAGCGGGGGAAATGGCGGGAGAAACATGGCGGGAAGCGGGGGAAATGGCAGGAGAACATGGCGGGAAGCGGGGGAAATGGCGGGAGAACATATCTACTATATTTTTATGAATATTTTGCTACATTATATGTATTTTTCCATTTTTAAATAATAAACTATATTTTTATTATTTTTTGTGAACATTTCTACTAAATATAATACTTGTTAAATAATAGATAATTTCATTTAAGTTGTATACTAAAGTATGATAATAGATTTAAATTATAGATCTTCTTTTTCTGAAAATTTTGATATATAATACATAATTTTATGAAAACTATAAACCATTTTTGGTTTTAGCGCCAAAAATAACCTTTTGCCCCGGGGCTAAAGGGTTTTCAAGACGGAAGTCGCGGATCGACTTTTAGCCGGGTTGTAATGTCTGAACCGGGCTAAAGGTTTTGCCCGGTTAGACATAACCCGGCTAAAGGAGGGTGGTATAAATACCCATCGCCGGGTCGTGGCACGACCGAGAGCCGCTCTTCTTCCCAGAGCTCGCTGCGCCACGCCTGTCGCTGGTCAGCAACGCCCGCCTGCCTTCGCCGTGGCCGTCCTATCCCTGCCCGTCACCCACGCCTGCCCTAGCCCCGCCTGTCTGCCATTGCCGCCAAGCCCTGGAGGGATCGCCGTCGTCCATCCTGCCACAGGCCACTGCAGGTGAGGTATACGTAGGTGTAGTTAGTGATTTTGTTAGTTAATTAGGGATTTTATTATTTAGTTAGGGATTTTAGTTAATTAGGGATTTTAGTAGTGATTTTGTTAGGGATTTTAGTTAGGGATTTTAGTAGTGATTTAGTTAGGGATTTTAGTAGTGATTTAGTTAGGGATTTTAGTTAGTGATAATAGTTATTGATTTAGTTAGGGATTTTAGTTAGTGATTTTAGTGATTTAGCTAGGGATTTTAGTAGTGATTTAATTAGGGATTTTAGTAGTGATTTAGTTAGGGATTTATTTAGTTATTTAGTTAGGGATAATAGTTATTGATTTAGTTAGGGATTTTAGTTAGTGATTTTAGTTAGCGATTTTAGCTAGTTTATTATTAGGGCTTAGGGTTTATTAGGGATTAGGGTTTATTAGGGATTAGGTTTAGTTACAATACTTAGTTAATTAGGTTTAGTTTAGTTAGTGATAGGTTTAGGGTTATTGTTATTAGGCAATATATACTTAGTGATTTAGTTACTGTTTATGTTTTATGATTGTTTATTGCTATTATTTAGTTATGCCGCATCCACCTCGTCCGAGCCTACTGGACTTCGTCGGGCATGTCCGAGTCTGGGCTCCGCTGGGTTGTCACTGAGAGGTGCTACCTGTCGGGACTCGTACCTTGGTGACGAATCCGGGTATCATCGTCGACCCGGAGCTTCTTTGGTGGCGTCCACGAGGTCCAGGAGCGGTGCAGAGGGAGCCAGCCCCCGAGAAGGTGGTGCGTCGTCGTATCAGTGAGGAGGACGAGCATGTACGGCGATACATGTATCTTTTGGAGACTAGGTTCTCCAATATCTGGCAGGTTCACGGATCTCACCCGAGCTATTCTCCGGTGATAGTTCCTCTTCTGTGGATACAGAGCTCCCGTAGCACAGAACACGGCAGCCGCATTCGCTAGTTTATCTTAATAATATACTTTATCTTATACTTTATCCTATAATGCACCCGAGCTATTCTCCGGTGATGTATTAATAATTTAATTTATCTTATACTTTATCCTATAATGTACCCGAGCTATTCTCCGGTGATGTATTAATAATGTACTTTATCTTATATTATTGTACTTTATCTTAATCACTAAGTATTGTATCCGAGTTGTCGCAGTTATAATATTGTTTTACTTAATGCAATATTCTTTTTCTGTATTAGTTAGGCTATGGACGGTAGACAGAATAAAGAGGAGCTTCTCAACATGATAGATGAGGGTACTGGGGGGTCTTATTATGATGGCTCCGAATATCTTAATTTGTCTGGAGAAGACGATGGTGAAGAAAATAGTGGAGATGATGGTGCTGACCATGGTGGAGACCATGGTGAAGACACCATAATAATGGCAAACTCCGTCAAGATATATAAAGCCTCTATCGATCGTTCACTAGTATAGATGCACTAATTTTTTCGTATATATGTACTGACGAATGTTTCTTCTCTTAGACCTCCGCTTCCGGCCATCTTCTACAAATACAAGAGGCCCGACACATAAGTTGCCCGCTGATGTTCGTTTCAGCATTGACTTAGTCTCTCCGCAGGTCAACCGCTAGAGCCCAAAGAAGCTGCGAATGCATTTACAAGTCAATGTGGAGTGATTGTTAGAGACAAAGTCCCGATCACCACGCGAAACTGGAACAAGCCAGGAAAGAAAAAGGATCCAGCTGGGGCTAGTTTTGTAGATGACAGAGTGAAAGATACAATGTGAAATTCTCTCATGACACATTTCACCCTACCAGTCTTGGAGACTGATGAGCTCACACAGCAAATGACGAGGAAAGTCAAGCACTTTGCTCTTAAGAAGATGGCCGAACTATTCAAGGAATGGAAAAAAAGATTATACCACAAGTATGTCTTGAAGGAAACAACTCCTCCATTTGTTGGCCCACTAGAGTTGCAGTAGGATAACTGGGTCGCATTTGTGGAATACAAGACCTCGGCACCAGCTAAGGCAATATCAGCAAAAAAGAAGGTAAATGCAGCCAAAACGAAATATCACCATCATATGGGCACAGGTGGCTACAGGAGTGCCATGCCTAAGTGGGATAAAGTTAAGGCTGACCTAGAGGCTAAAGGGGTCACTCCAGCTACGTCTAGTTGGCCCTTGAGGTCAAGAAATTGGGTATTCGGGCATGGGGCATCATTAGACCCAGAAACAGGCGAGATTGTTGCAACCGAAGAAATTTCTTCACCTAAGAAAGAATTGTTAAAGTGATAAAAGAGGTTGAAGAGGGAACATTTGTTCCCGACAGAGAGAACGATGAGCTGACAAAGGCTCTCGGGAATCCTGAAAAGGCTGGATGAACAAGAGGGTTCGGACCTTCTTATCCATGGGTTATCGGGTTTCCCAAGCACCTTGACACGTACAGAAGCCGATCGAGAAGAACAAAGCGGCAAAAAGAGGAGGATATAGAGCGGTTCGCGAGGTTTGAAGCCATGCCGCAGGAGCATCGCCAGGAGCTTAATGGACTTAAAGGACTCCGACAGCAAGATCCTGCACCGGACAGTACGGTCGGCCCATCGCAACGGAAAAGCAGCGTGGCTTCAACGGAGGGCCACGTTAATGATGCAACGATGGATGTGTACCCCGTGGATGCAATTAAGGAGAAGACTAGTTGTGAGCTGCACGTTGATCTAAAGAATATTTCCATGAAGGTGGCGGTCGGCTTTGCTTTACCTTCTGCATCGGGATCAACCTACCATTGCAATCCGATTCCAGCTGGCTATGCTCGTGTCGGTGTGGATGAAATTCTACCTATGTGTCAGTCACTACAGCTTGACATCCCTGGAGGTGAAGGGGAGACGACACTGGGAGAAGTCACGAGTGACTTCATTCTTTGGAAAAAAGAATACATCAAGTTTCCAGGCTCGACACCAAGGCCACCTTCTCCACCAAGGCAACCGTCTCCTCCAAGTCCACCTCCAAGTGCACCGTCTCCTCCCAGTAATAGTCCAATCCATGAATCCAACACGAGTCCATCTCAATCTACGCAGCCGCCTCCACCCACTAAGGGCCAAAAGCGGAAGAATACCACCGCTCCGTCGAGCGATAACCAACGTCCGAAGCGACAGTTGTCGCCCCTCCCAAGAGTACCGCCGGTTCCTCCCAAGAGGGCTTACGACCTGGCCGATGAGGAGATCGATGCGGTCGTACGGGCCGAAGTGGATGCTTATTTTAAAAAGAAACAACCTGAGCCAGAGGTCCAAATAAAACCGGAAACCAAGGAGCACTTTAGGAAATTACGGACGCAGCCATCCCAAGCTCAGTTAAATGCGCCAGATGACTATACACGATGTCTTCATAAGACGTTGAAACAGAAGAGATCAAGCGGTAGAGGAAGCATAAAAAAAAGGTTCCCCAGCAGGAGGAACAAGCAAAACAATCGAGTGGTAGCGGAAGCATCAGAACAGACGTCCCCCAGCTGGGGAAACAAGCAAAACAATCGTGTGGTAGCCGAAGAACCAAAAGAGATGTTCCCCAGCTGGGGAAACAATCAAACCAATCGCGCCCCCCACTCCAGGTGAACATACCCAAACCTCAACTATATGAGGAAGAACCTATGGATCCGGAAACGGCTAGGATATTGGCCGAACAATGTGGTATGCCTATTCATGAAATTATTCACGGCGATATGCCCAAGGCTGAGGTAGCACCCAAATTTGTTAACGGGGAGCCTCTGGTCAGTTCTGAGAGGCTTCGGGATATGCCAATACAAATGTGACGATTCCATGAATGGTACATGAAAGCATCAAAAGAACAGCGAAATTGGCTCATACTGAAAGTTCGAAAATCGCATTACTTCATTGAAGACAAGGTCCCTATTGAATTTACAGAATTATTTCAGTTATTCAATCTAAAGGAACTCGACAAAACTATCCTCAGTTTGTATTGTCTGTAAGTGATTACTTTATTTATGTAATTAGGTCTCTATCTCAGCTTGTTCAATTCATTGTCGGTAAGTATACTCACTATATTCTTTTGTACGCTATATATAATGATGCAGAATGAAGATGCTCGATTGTAAAAGAATAGGCTATCAACGGATTTGGGTACATTGACCCACATCGAGTTCATGGAGCTATACTAAAGGATAAACCACTGGAGACCGAGCACAACTTGTTGCGGTTTCTCATGAAACAGCATTTCTGTAACAAAATACTATTTCCTTACCACGACGGCAAGTGAGTTTTTATACACATTAACTTTTGCTTACTCGATGTTCAGTGTAAATGATGAGTTACTGACGTATGTAAACCTTGCGTAGGTAGCACTGGATTCTTCTAAGCATTTCACTTGACATGAGAAGAGTTCACATCATGGACTCACTAAACAAAGATATTGAAAACTACCGCATCATTATCGATGCGCTCCAGAGGTAATTTCAACCATTATCGCACTATATCGGTTTCTTTCGTTCATTTTCTGGGATATCAAGTAGTTATTAACTCATACATTAATTTTCTTTGTCGGGTAGGGTTTGGACACAGTTCAAGAAACATGTCCGCGGTCAATGGCGTGAGGAGCTATTTTTTAAATCACTCTCGGTAAGTAGTACGAGCTAAGTCCGCGTATCTATTTAATTCTAGTTTATGTGCATTTATCATGCTAGCGTTATTATTTGATTGAATTCTATTCTTGTAAAGTGCGCGAGGCAGCCACAGGAAACTAATCTATGTGGATTCTACATATGCGAGTTCATTCGCATCAGTATTGAGAAGCCCTCGAAAAATGTTCGAGTAAGTAAACAATATATTCACCCTTTATTTTTATTACAAAAAGTCGTGTTGAGTCTAATGCATACGATCTCCTTTTTACATAGTTGAATACGATGCGGGACAAGCTCCTACCAGAGGACCGCCTAATAGCAATCCAAGAGGAATTTGCTGCATTTTTTCTCGACGAGGTCATAGACCCACGCGGAGAATACTGTATAAGTAGACCCTAAAGCATCCATATAATGATCTTCATGTAATAAATAGACATGCTCTGGACCCAGACTCCATATATGCTTGTAAGAGTAATTATATTATATATTGCGTCAATGTGTACAAGTACTGTGTAGTAGCGTTCTGTATGTATACGAAAACTTGTTTCTAATGAAAACACAGAATAAAAAATAATTGGACACAAAACAAAATAAAAAGAAAAACACAAAAAACCTAAAACCCCATCCCCTACCGCGGCAGCCAAATGGCCCAAAATGCTGCCGCGGCAGGGAACCTTTAGTCCCGGTTCGTAACACGACCCGGCTAATGTAAATCCGCCGTCAGCGCCTAGCAGGCCACGTGGTTTGACCTCTAGCCCCGGTTCGTAACTGAACCGGGCTAAAGCTTGGACCTTTAGTCCCGCTTTTGCAGCCCCGGTTCAAAATCCGGGGCTAAAGGCCCTTACGGACCGGGACAAATTGCCTGGTTTCTACTGGTGGTAGTGGACTGAGTAGGTGGTTAATTTAAGCGTGCGTGTCGGGCTCCGAATGCAAAAAGGGAAAAATGGTCTTAGCCAGGCGAGCTGACAGCTGAGTTTGCCTCGATCTCGAGTACAATTATGTTAGTGTCATAATAGTAATATATTTAATTAAAAAAGAAAAAAATTACAATTTTATATTAAAATTCTACAAATAATTAAATATAATACTATTAGAATAATACCATATGATACCATGTATTACAGAGATAGTATCATATACTAATATACTATTATATGTATGATACTCCTACTACAACCTAACATATGTTTGGTACACCCTCTCAAACTAATTTACCGGAGGATGTCAGGTGGCACAGAGAAACCCAAGGAAGAAACAAGCCAGCCGACTCCCACTCAGCTACTCCATACTAAAAACGATGGTCGTGTTACCATCTCCAGTTCTCCACGCATCCGAGCAGCTGGCCCATGTGCCTCGCGCGACCATTCAACTCTACGATCAATTCCTACCACTAACCGTAAACTAGTTATCGCTGTCAGTGACGAACATGCGGTAATAACTCTCCGGCGCTGCCAGCATCGTGAGTCAAGGCCGACACTAGCACTAGCAGTAAGTACTACCAGATCCACACTCTACCATGGTTGATGGTGTACTGGTGTGTGCTCCGAGCTCACACTCCCCTGCAAGGAACCACCACCGCGGACTGTCAATCCCGGCCCAGATCTCCTCCCTACCCTGGGCACGATACGGCACGCATGGACACTTGAGGGAAGCCCGACGCACGACCGCACGTACGTACGCCGTGTCTTCTCGGTCGGTCCGTTGTAGGGTTGCGTCTCCATCGGAACCTTCTAACATGGGAGAACAAGCTACGTGCGTGTGGGTGTATGTTTTTGTGTGTACAGTGCAGGTGTGCACGCCAACGCCATGGCCCAAGTTATTTTGAGCCACCCGAGGCGGTGTACACGTTCGCGTGTGCCATTGCAGCAGTCTGTCTTTGAATGAACCGACGGACGGGCGCCGGTGACTGGCTGATGGATGGGCGCGGCGGTCATGTGTCGGCGGGTTGCTGCAGCTGCAAATTGTGAGGAAGGGCTCCCCGTGCTCGCTCCCTGTTTTGAATTATCGGCAACATCGCTGTTGCTGCTGCAAGCCTGTACTGTATCCTTCGGCATTTAATACGGGCTTTGACTCCGCTGTTGGCTTGCACCACATTGACTCGGTGTCATCTCCACCGCCAGCCCCATCCAAACGGTCCGTTTTACCAGATGGGCCAGTCTATGAACACAAAGGGCTTTTTTGATTCATAGGATAGGAAAAATATAAAAATAGGAAAAACATAAGATTGAGATGTCATGCCAACTTGAATCCTATAGGAAGAGAAATTATGTTTAATGTAGCAAAAGAATTTTTCCATGAGGTCTGATCTAATGTTTCTTTCCTATAGAAATTGCACTACAAGATTCCTATAGGATTAATTCCTATAGGATGTGTTCCTATGAATCAAACAATTACATAGGAAAAAATTTCATAGGATTCAAATCCTACACAATTCCTATGAATCAAACAAGTCTAAAATGGGTAGCCATCACGCAAGACCGGCCAGACATATTTTGACGGTCTCCGTCCTCAATCAACGCCTAACGACCTCGCTCTAAGAGCAAGTACAGTAAAACTGAATCAGCTGGCTATAAGCTATACTATATTAACCAAAATCGAGTGAGCCGGTACAACCCGGATGCAACACCAGAATCAAAAACTGTAGCCCGCATGCAGCTGCTGGCGCTATAGCTGTGGCTTTTGTTTTCTATGAGTCTTGCATGAAAAAACATGCACATGTAGGTATGTTCAGTTCGGGAACAAAGTGGAATAGAATGTCATGGTTCCATTTCACTGAAATGGGTTGGTTTCGTTCTTTTGTTTGGTTAGGACAAAAAATGTGTAATAGAATGGTTCCATCCTATGTTCGCTTGGACAAAAAATGGAATGAAATGGTTCCGTTCTATGTCTGGATCCATTTAGCAAAAATGATGACAAGAGAATAGAGAGAGAGTGAGAACGTTTGGGTGATTTTAGCATAGAGGAACTAGGAGATTCCATCGATTTGATGGAATGGATGCATTCTGAATCTAGAGAAAATATTCTCTTTTGAGGAACCACCTCGTTCCATTTCATTTCTCAACTGAACACTAAAACGGCTCTCAGGTGTGAAACCATTTCATTACATTGCACTTTGTGACATCAACCGAATACACCCTAAATATTTAAATATTTGTTAGAGTCAGCTTAGGGCACCCACAATGTGTAGCTACAAGTAGTTTCAAATTAACTTTTTGGTATTTGGAACTAGTTCCTCAATATTTTATCCTATCTCTCCTACTAAAACGCGTCCTTGTGCATGCATTGTGCTGAGCAAAGAGAGGTAGAATAGACGTTGAGAGAAAATGACCTTTTTTATTCAACGGCGGAACCGTGTAGGACATACGTTTGGAACCACTATACCGTGGTACTCTGGCTAAATTTCATGTGATAGCCAAATTCTACATTTTGGCAGATTTAGCCATGGCAACGCTGTGGCTGCCCTTAGTAACCAACTTTTTGTATAAATGTTTAACTAAGAAGGCTTCAGAGACATGGCGTAGACATATAGCCAACAGCCGGCTGTATTACTGTGCTTGCTCTAATGGCCACGTCAATCACCGTTGGCTTCTTGTTCGGGAGGTGTCTCCGCCTTCGTCGGGTCCTATTTCCCACCCGCGCCTTCGCGCCCAAGGCCGGAAACATGTCGTGCTCGGGCGACCGTTTCCCTCCCTGGTTGCGGTCTATGAACGACAGTCGTCGGCAAGGCGATGAAAAACAGAGATTGCACCACCAAAGCACCAGCCTACAGTAGCCATGCCTCGCCGCAACAAAACGCAGGAGGTGTGTGATGCCCACGAAGTCACCACCGCGTCGGATGAGGCGTTGGCCAGGAAGTCGTTGCGCGGGCGGCAGCCACGATACGCAATACCACGGCCAAGGCGAAAGCTGAGAAGGAAATGCGTGATGCCACCATTTCGGCAGTAAGTAGGCTGAGGTACGCCCACGGAGCAGCAGCCCATCGCGCAGGAGGTTGTCGCGGCGATGGCGGTGGCGATGGACGGACGTGGAGGAGGATGAGGAGGAGGACGACAATGCCTTCTCTCCAAGTTCGACGACGAACTCGAGGAAGCCGTGCAGGAAAGGAGTGACGAGCAGTAGGCCATGGTCGAGTCCTACGACACCGCACACCGCCACGCCGGTGCTCACCCTCGGTGGAGATGGAGGCGATGTACGCTCGCCGGACCGCTGATGAGGGGAAGGAGATGAGTGAGTTGCACGAACAAGCTGATGAGCACATGAGGGAACATTGTCAGAACCATCGGGGTGGTCACCGTGGCGGAGCTGATTCCTATGGCCATGGCTACGGCCAGGGCTAGACGCGGCAACAACGTCTATGCACGACGACCAGATGACGAGCAGGAGAAGACATCTTTGTTTAGTTAAATTAGGCATTAGATCAATCTAATGAAAAATGATTGTCAAATTAATGTGCCACTTACATACCGTGTTTGGACACAAGCGTGGTCCGCGCGTTGTTCACACCGACGCAAACATTGTCCAAATTTGGTGAACCGATGGGTCGCGTCGGATGGGTCGGTCAGTATGGATCGCGTGCGTGACCCTCATATTTGATCGGACTGGTTCGGATGAGGCATGAACGTTTGCATCGGCGCAGGCATCTCCAATGGCACGCCCCCGTTTAGAACACCCGAACTTTCTGTTTTGGCGCACCACCCAATCATGAATGCAGTGTCAGACGGTGGCCATAGTGCTTGTGGTGGGTTTCACTCGTCGAGGGAGGAGGGATATGGGGCATCTTCACCGGGGCCGAACCATTCGGACACGGGATGTATCTGAATCGTTCCGTTTGGGTCGGCCCACAGACACGAACACAAGCTGTTTTGGCCTTTGTCCGTTCGGGTCGAGGTGCCCCTAGCGGGCTCGACCCTTTTTTCCCGCGAAATATAAAAGACAAAAAAACCAAAAAAAACTGAAAACTTAGATATATTACATAAATGTCTTAAATTACATACTAGAAAATGAAAAAATAATAACTGAAAAGTAAACCCTAGCTATATGACTAGGGTGTCTGGTGGCCGACACGGCGGTGGTGGCGGAGGCGATGGCAGCTTCTAGTCATCAGGCTCGTTTTGAGAGGTCGATGAACACCGGCAGCGACCATGGCCCTAACAGATACTACGGGTGTTGGGTGCAGGGGGGCACGTGGTGGCGATTCCCACACAGCCTTCCCCCGTACCTAGGCGCGTGCAGGACACCCTTCCGGCAGCGGCGGCGGTGGCAGCTGGTTGCCAGACTCCACCAGGTGGGCAGAGAGCTGGACGACGTCCTCTAGCCCCTCCCACCGCCACTTGGCATCCTCCTCCACCTGACACCCGGTTTAGGTGTCACCCCTAGCACAGACACATCATGGTGCTCGCAGGGGTGGGGTCCTTCTAGTGGCGCTGGCACTCAGCGACAGGCACGTAACGCCGATCCCTCTCCCTGCTGGGAAGATGACGAGTAAGGCCTGCTGTAGAAGAAAGGCGTCCAGCCGGCCGCAGCGGCCGTGGCGACAAAGTCCCTGCGCGCGAACATGGTGGACGGGGCAGACGAGGACCCCGCATGGTTGGTGGAGGCTGTGTCGGCGGCGGAGAGGAGGTGCGTCGTGACAATGACGGTGGACAGACGAGCAACCACCGACCTCGTGGTTGTTCCTCATCGTCTTCTTCCATTAGTTGGGCATGGCGTCGGCGATGAAGGGACTGGCTCGCTTTGAAATGGCAACGACAAGGGGTGCGAGGAGGCCAGGCCACGGGCGCCCTCTGCCTGAAAAGGCATACTCCGCCCTCGGCCATTAATACAGAAGCGGTGGTCAGGGAGCCGAACGTCAACCTTTGGCTGGCCTTGGCTATCAATGGCGCGCTGATCATGGCAGCGGGCGAATCGTCCGGTCACTGCTAGGGTGGCCCGTGCGTGGGTGCGAGGACGCGAGGGAGGACATGCACGTTGTCCGCAGCGACGCATTCTGAGAGCATATTTGGGTTAGGATTACGGCTCGGATACGCATGATCGTTTGGATCGGACCGTCGGAACGGGTTTTTGCTGTCCGCATATCCGGACAGACCGATTCAGAGCGTCAGTGGTCGAATAGATCGACCGTGTAGAGATGCCCTTGCTTGTTGCGTGGTGAAACCCGGTCGCGGTTGGTGGAAGGACGCAATGCCGTACTAGGTCTTGTCTGTCCACACAGCGCACGCTGTCGTAGAAAACTAGTACTATTCCGTTCCGTCGTTGTGGAGTGGAGGTCAATCGTGGGTGATGACCTGCGAGCGAGAAGAGGGAGGGGAGCCCATGCTCTTTGGACGGACTTTCCGGGCCGACCTGTGCATGCATGCGTAGCCAAGCGCCCAATCCAGCCAGCCAGCCAGCCAGGGAAGGAAGAAACGAAATGAAATGAAATGGTTGACACTACTTTGATGGACGGATTGGTCTTGGAAAAGGAAGCAAGCAACCCATCGACAACTGCTGCTCAAACCAGGACTGAATAGCAGGGCCTAGGGGCGCCACCCCTCCTGCTCAGAGAGATGCTGATTCGGTGTAGTACTACGAGTGTTGCACAACTGGATTTTTTTTTTGTCATTTCAGAGAACTTAATTAGAGTGCGTGCGTGAGCTTCCAAGATCCCAAGATATGTAGCCTGGAGCAAGAGGTGATTTCACAGGAAACCATGCATGGCGAGCAGCTTCCCTTTGCTGCCTTTCGGTCGGCCAACGTGCCACCGCATGCACGTATCTCCCGATTAGCATCATCACCAATTCACCACGGCATCGTTAGTTCAGGCCCCGGCTGATTGGCTGGCTAATTAGTTTAGTACGTACGGAGTAGTACATTTGTTGTCCAGTACGGCACACAAGTGCAGCAGCAGTAGGTGCTTAATTTAAGTGTGCGTGTCGGGCACCGAATGCAAAATGGTCTTAGCTAGGTTAGGTGACAGCTGAATTAGCCTGCTAGTGCTTGCGTGCTTACGGTTTGACACCGATCGCGAGTTGACCTTCATCAGAAGAAAAAGGCTAGTGGAGTACGTAAGCATGTGGTACACCCGACCGAACAAACCAATTAACTTGAGTAGTACTACTATGTCAGAGAGAAACCCAAGGAAGAAACATGCCATGCCGGCTCCTACTCCTACTCCATGCCAAAAACGATGGTTGGGTTGCCATCTCCAGTTCTCCACGCATCCGAGATTCCAAGTTAAGCAATACAGCTGGCCCATGTGCCTCGCGCCACCATTCAATTCCTACCACTAGCCCTAGGCTAAACTAGTCATCGCTGTCAATGACGAACGTGAGTCAAGGCCGACACTAGCACTAGCGGTAGTACCACCAGATCTGCACTCCATGGTTGATGGTGGTGTGTGCTCCGAGCTCACACTCCCCTACAAGGAACCACCGCCGCCGCCGACTGCCAATCGCGGCCCAGATCTCCTCCCTTCCCCGGGCACGAGACGGCACGCTTGGCTAACCTGAGGAAGCCCGACGCACGGGCGCATCACGCACGTACGCGGTGTCGGCTCGGTCGGTCGATCCTCGCCGGGTTGCGTCTCCATCGGAACGGGGGCGATCCGGCGGTTGGGATCGGGCGTGTGGGTATCTGTGTACAGTGCAGGTGTGCACGCCAACGCCATGGCGCCAGTGAATCCGAGCTGGCTGCTGCGTTGCCCGATTAACCGAGCCGGCAAGGCCCGCGTACATGTTCGCGTGTGCGTTTGCTACAGTCTGCTGCTGTGTGTGAATGAACGGAGGGACGGACGGACGGATGACTGAGTGATGGATGGGAGCGCGCGGGATCGGCGGTGATGTGTCTGGCGGTCCGACCGTCACCGTCCGCGGCTTTGCTGCCGCTGGATGTCGTCCGCGCGCGGACACTCGTCAGAAACGGCTCCCCGTGATCGCTCACTGTCTTGAATTAGTATCGGCTGTGCTGCCGCTGTAAATGCCTGTAAGCGTCGCCATTTAATTCTGGCTTTGACTCCGCTGCGGGCTTCCAGCACATGCTATAATAAACAAAAGAAAAGTTTCTAGTTATGCCCTCTCTTATAAACTAGCTCGTTGAATAACAAGATCCTGATCATGGACATAGGATGTTGTTAATAACGAGTCACAACATTAGTGGAATGATGTGATGAACATTCATCCGAAGTATAGCATTACGATTAAAGTCATTGTGTTTATATTGCTATAACATCATATGAAGTAATCCTAGTCCATAGACCATGAGATCATGTCAATCACTAATACTAGAAGAGTATCTTGATAACATCAAACGTCACACCGTGAAAGGGTGATTATAAAGGTGGGTTCAGTGCTACGAAAGTGTTATGTAGAGGCTAATGGATCAAGAGTGGGATTTGTCCATCCCGATGACGGATAGATATACTCTGGGCCCTCTCGGTGATATCATATTGAGAATAGCTTGCAAGTAAGTGATGTGATCACTAGAATGTTATATCACGGGAACGAGAAAGAGTACATGTCGGTAACGAGATCAAACTAGGTATGTACATATCGATGATCGAATCTTGGACATGTAATATATTGCGAGACAAAGGGATTTAGTTACTAGCAATAAAGGTTCTCACGATCACAGAAGTCATCGTTGAATGTGTAGGAGTCAGTATGGATCTCCAGGTCCCGCTTCTGATTATTGATCTGAGAGGGGTCTCGATCATGTCTGCATTATTCACGAACCACAGGGTGACACACTTTAGGGATACCGACACCATTTAGAGCAAATATGTTTCAGATAAAGATTTAAGAAAGGGCTGGAATTATTTCAATAGACACTAAAACAGTTTCGGATGAAATTGCTGAAATTGGTTCTGCATGTAATATTAAAATATTGCAGGGGGTTTTATGTGAACGTTTGTTAATTAAACTAATTACCAAAATTCTGAATAAAATTAATAAAAGAGTTTTATTAAATGAGAGCATTAAATTTAGAGAAATTTAATACATTTAAAATGGAGACTTTAAAAGGGAATGTTAAGGGGCAAATTTATGTGGAGAGGGTTACGACCAGATGAATGGGGGATATGAGGGGTCACCTCCATGAGGCGCCGGCCATGGGGAGGGGCACCCCCCTCCTCCTATAAAAGGCCCCCCTCACACCCCTTCTTCTATAGGGTTCCATAGCAAAAAACAAAAAAAATCTATCTAGTCAAACACTAATACCAGGATCTATACTATGTAGACATAAGTAATGGAGGAGAGATACGGTATTCATGCCTTTAAAGACCGAGGCATGCCTTACGCAGGAAGGCGTATATTGATGAAGACGAGCAGCACCCCAAGTGTGGTGCCTCCGAAGTTTGTCACACGTCCGGTGTAGAAGACGTCAACCGGACTCCAATCCAGCCGAGCAGCGGAAGAAGAAGATGTCGGATCGCAGATCACACGACGATGGTGTGAAGGTAGAGAACTCACCCACGAGGTCCTCTCTAATATTACGGATAAGTCCTCAATGGATGAGAGAGAGAATGAGAGGGAATGGGATAATTCCAAAGGGGGAGGGGAGACCCCTATATATAGTGCGAAGGGGGGCACCACCCAGGGGCCAGGCGGTGTGGGAATAAACCCCTGTTGGGTTCGCATCATAGAAAATAAAATATTTCCTACGATGAGAACTATACGCCAAGATCTATCTACTAGATACAGAGTAACGGGTGGATATACATCCATGAAGAACTTACCCTCGAAGACAATTAACGAGTTGGAACTCGTGAATGATATAGTCGTACGCTTGCCGATCTCAAGATCGTGTGGAAATCCAAGCGCCGCAAATCAGCAGCGCATCCGTCCTCGCACACACGTTTAAGCCACCGGACAATCTCCACCTCCTCGCTCCAGCGAATCAGCGGAAGCAGCAACTTCTTTCAGACGTAAGGCCACCGGGAACATGTATCTCGCTAATCCGAGACCATGGGAGAATATCTAGAGGGAAAGAGAGATCCTTCACGAGGAGGTGTACTTTGTGAGGAAGGAGAGGGGGAGAGGGGGGCTCCTCCCCTACCATGGCCGGCGGCCAAGGAGGGTGCCCCCACCTCTTCCTCATTCATGTGGTGGAAGCTCCACTCACATCAATTTTGACTCCACCCAAAATTCCACTCACATGCATTAAATTTTCACCAAATTTAATGCAACTCTCAATTAATAAAACTTTTTTATTTATTTTATTCAGAATTTTGTTAATTACTTTAATTAAGAAACATTCACATGAAAACCCTTGACATCATCTGGGGTTTTCTCAGTTAAATCCATGTATGAAGACCTTATGAATGATCATACTGTCTTTCTTCGAAAATACCTTTGGAAATTAAAAATTCCTCTCAAAATCAAAAAATTTATGTGGTTTCTTAATAATAAGGTGTTGCTCACAAAGAATAATTTGGTTAAAAGAAATTGGGTAGGATGTACGAAATATTGTTTTTGTGGGTCACAGGAAACCATAGAACACTTATTTATATCTTGCCCTTTTGCTCGCCTTTTGTGGCGAATTATCCATTTTGCTTATGATTTACCTCCTCCGACTGATATTGCGAACATGTTTGGTAATTGGTTACATGGTTTTGATAAGTCATCTAAGGCTAGGATTCGCATTGGTGCTTCAGCCTTATATTGGTCTATTTGGAGATGCAGTATCTTTAACAAATCTAAAAATAATAATCTTATGCAGGTTATCCAAATGGTGACACATTGGGTGCAGCTTTGGGCATTCCTATCTACACCAGACCAGCGGGATATTATGGCTACTGGGTGCAGCCGTCTCCTGATGGTCGCTGGGCACATCTTCAGCCAGTCTGCCTGGATGCATTCTGATAGATTGGATTATGATGTTTAGTCGCTCGTTTATTATTTTTCGCTGGTTGATTTTGATGTCGACCATAAGCAATCCGTGATTTGTAATACTTGTGGAGTTTGAATTTTTAATAAAAGGCTGTGTGCATCGACCGATGCAGAGGCCGGGATACATCTCCATTTTTTTTAAAAGTCATATATTTCCAGCCTAAACCGTCTCAAGGTTAAAATTGGACTGGGATTAATGAACTCAGAGTGCTGGTTTTGGGATTCTACAGGTTCCGGCGAGAGAGTTCCATATCCCGCTCGCATGCGTCTGAATCTTGCACTCCTAGCTGTCGCCAACAGTGTTCACACACGTCGGTTTCAGATTGCTGCTCCGATAGTGTTCAACCACTCTCCCCCCTCAAGGGAAAATACAGTGCAGGAAGCTTAAGCAAGCAGCTCGTCACGCGCGCGTCACACCACACGAACCAATGATCCCCGTCTCTAGACTCTCTAGTCTCTACAACATGGGTGGGTGCGTGTCGACTAGCCCAACCTAATTAAGAATCGCTTTTCCAACTGCGGTGATCCTGTCGAAATTGGCAAGTAGTAAAGCTACTTATCAGTCACTGATCCGTCAGTTATTATTAGCTGGAGGAGGAGGAGGAGGAGGATGAGACAGTGACGGTCTGAATTCGTTCAGAGATCCTCATGTCCCAAGGAGAGATTCCCCAAATCTTTGCACCGTATTCGGCCTCGATATGATCCGAAGCCAAGCGACGCGAGACCGATGCTCCGGAAGGTAGGAAATTGTTGGTTGGTTCGGCCGGACGGATTCCTATTCCTCTTGCCAGTAACAGGGCCCCTTGGAGAAGAAAGGCATCTCTGGTATTCTGAGTGGAGTGGAGTATCTAATCCGATCTACCCATCGATTGATCGATCAGTGGCGCCATCATCACCGCGCACGCACGGCTTATCACCCGCTTTTTCGTCTTCCCTGAACTGAATTTACCTTTCTGCCTTTTCTTCACTCTCTGCAGTTACTTGCTGGTTGTTCGTTCTTTACTTCCTGATTTGCGTAAGAGGATGGAAGCGAAATTGACGGGCAAAGTTACTTTCTAGAAACTGATCAAAGCAAAGCACGAGCAGCACGCAACAGGGAAGGGAAGAGCGTGGTTTGGTCAACCTCCAATTTAACCATGGAAACGGAAAGGGTTCCTTCGCAGTGAGCTCTGCCACTCACTCACTCACTCGGTCAAACATGGTGAGGCGTTTGGATTTCTTCTCGAGCTCGATTTGTTTCTCTTGATTGATTGACGGGTTCGAACTGACGACTACTACGGTACTGCTACCATACCACATTAGCGCAACGGAAGAATTAACTAACGGGACACTCATCATTAGACAAATTACAGGGGCCATGATCAAAGTCAGCTCAGCTCTAATAATCCTCTCTCGGTGGGCGGCTATTAGACGCGATCTCCTCTTGGTCGCCGTCGTCCTCCTCCTGGACGCCGTTGCGCGCGTCGGTGACGCAAGAGGACGCCGGGGACGGCGGTGCCATGTCGGCGTCGCCCCTCAGCCGCCGCCGCGCCGTGCCGCGCCGAGCTGGTGGCGTGGTCTTCTTGAAAACGCGACAGACCACCCAGTCCTTGGGCTCGGCGGCGAGGAGGCCCTTGGCCGTGGGGCAGATGCCGAGGGCGGCGGGGAGGAGGCGGTACTCGTGCATGGCCCAGGCGGTGCGCGCGCCGCCGCGAGGGCCGCAGAAGACGAGCGTCCGCTTGGCGCCGACGGGCCGGCCGCACCGGGGCGCGAGCACTAGTTTCTCCTTCCCGGAGACTTTCCACACGCCGCCGGTGCCGCCCGCCCTGCCGCCGGCGCCGCCCTTGCGCCAGCACCGCGTCGTGGGCAGGTGGAAGAAGTACCTCTCGCCGTCCGCGTCGCCTGCGTGTAATTAACATCACGGCGTCAGCGGAATGCACGCAGAAGTAATTCAGGTATGGCGTGGTGCGTCAGATAAGTACGTACCTGGTAGGTCGGACGGGTGGAGGCGCGCGAGGTCGGCGACGGGGATGATGTCGGCGGGGAGGGGGCAGGAGAAGGCCTTGCGGCGGAGGTAGTGCAGCACCAGCTCCTCGTCTGTGGGCCGGAACCGGAACCCGATCGGCAGCCCGCCGTGGCCACCTGGCCCCGCCGGCACCCGGCATCCGCCGCCGCCGCCCGCTGCAGCATCCGATTCCGGCCGCCGCTCCACCGGCTGCGCCATGCAAACACACCACACAACCTAACGGAACCCAACTAACCGAAGCAAGCGAGCAAGATTACTCTGTCTCTGACCGGATAAATCCTGGTGCGCTCGCTCGCATGTCACTCGCTCATGACGAGCTCATCCATGGAGGCAAGGGAGAGAGAGTGGTTTGGCCTTGTGCGGTGCGGTGCGATGTGTTGGCTAGCAGGAAAGGGGGACGGTTGGGCGGTTTTATAGGAGGGGCAGTGGTGAGTGGCGTGAAGCAGACTCAACCGCCAGCCATCGCCGCGCTCTCGCTCTGACTCTCTCCCACAAGGGAAGGGAACAGGGAGAGCGTCTCGTGCAGTGCTTAATTACAGGTGAGGTGTGAGCCTAAGCAACAAGCAGGGGCAGAGGGGAACAAGAACAAGGCATCTGGTCTCGTCCTTCCTTTTTCTTTTCTCTCAGCAGCTGGACTATCTTTTTCGTGTGCGATTCTTTCTTTTCTGGCCCCCATTAAATTCCTTCTCATCTCCTCCCCTCCCTTCTTTCTTTGGAAGAGAATGAACGCGCGGGGGGAAGGAGAAGCTTCCACGTTACACTTACACCGAGCCAGCCAGCCAGCCAGCCCACTCGGGCGAGGAGGAATCATCAATCGAAAAGGCCACCACCTACCTACTCCTTACCTTGGATTCCAGCATTCAAACACTTTGCTTACCACACCATCCTTCTGACCTTCTCTCTTCGCACAAGGAATCTCGAGTGATTAAGTCGCCGCCCGCTGACACCGCTCGTGCGGTAAGTAATCATTCCCTTAATCACTCGTTGAAACCGAGATTTACTGGCTGGCGCACGGGCACGGGCCGTCCGCTTTTGGGCAGACTTTACGAGCGGCTTTCGGAGTCAAATGCGTGCATGCCCTTCGTCGTCGCCGTCGGCTTTGGCTTTGCAGCTAGCGGCGATGATGGAAAGGGTGCGTGTGCGTGTGCGGGAGGGGGACCCCGGCTGTGGCTGCGCGCGCGCGCGCGTGAGTTTCACTGCCACGCGCATCGTCTCAGTATTGCCAGTACCTGCACGCTGCAACGTTGCACTGCCTCGTTCCATCCGTCCGTCCGTCTGCCGGTGCGTGGATGACCGAACCCCGACCGAGACCCATCGGCATCGGCACTTTCTTTCTTCCCGATCCTCGTCGTGTCGGGTCACGTGAACCGCGCCGGCTCGGCTCATTGCTCCAGTGCACTCGCCGTCCCGGCACCGGCGCTGTTCCGTCCGGACTCCGGCGACGGGCTCTGCTCTGCAGCGGCGTCCGTGATGAGCTATCGGCCGATGGCGTCTCTCCTTTCCCTTCCGCCGCGGGTGTCCGACGCGACGGGCCGCCTGGCTGGTTGGTCACCGACGCGTGCCACGGTGCCGTTTCGTGCACTGTCTTTGCTGACGGGCAAGGGACAAACCAAGAGCAACTCGTGCCTCGGACGCCTCGACTCGACTCCCTTCGTGTTTTCTTTCTTCTTCTCTTCCGGGACTGGTTCAGGGCAGAGACTTGTAGTATTACGGAACAAAACGAACACTTTTGCTGCTGGTTCTCGCCTGATTTTGAGAACTAGTTTAGCGCTCGCTCTATGCTTCTGCTCTTTTTTTAAGACATTTATTGATCATTTAAAATGCTTATAAAAATAGTATCTGAATAAAGAATGTCAAGCCAAATATGGGGTCCTGCTCCACGTAACAACATGTGTTTAGCTAGATTGTGGGAGTATCTTTCAGAAGTGAAGCAACACTTCTGAAAACTGTGTACTAGCTCACGCACCGATCTCCGCGACAATGGAACCGTTTCTCTTTTTTCTAACGGTGAACGGGTGCAAAGCACCCGACATGTATTGTTGCAATAAAGTCCCTAGAGCACAAGAAGGCCCAAAAAATAAAAATTACATCGACGCCCAGAAATAAGCACCGAGGACCTTGAAGAAAACTTGAAAAAGCGATCAAGTCCTTCGTCCTCTCCAAATCGACGATGAAGCTCCGACATCGACTGCGACCTTGCCACAAGGAACAACCGAGCCACAGAGACAAGCAGCTGAGGAGCGGCAGCCCTACTGCCCTTGAGTCTGACGCGTTGACGACCCATCTGCCGCCAAGAAGATGCCGGAGAGAAGCTCCACAAATAGATAACACAGCACCTAGCACCACTTTGGCAGGGATCTTCTATACCTCGAACCTGGTGCACAGCAAATCGACGCCACACCTCGCCACACCACCATGGCCGGACGAAGTGGAAACCAATATACAACAGCAGATCCAAGCAACGACGCTACACCAAAACTCTTCGTCCCTCGCCACCTCGGCCGGCCAGCAAGAGAGAGGCAGAGGGAAGAAGCCCTAGAGGCTCGAAGGAAGAGGCAGCCAGCCCGCACAGCACTCCTCCCCCGCCGCCACGAACGGCCAAGGAGAGAGGCGGGAGCCACCCACCGAAGATGCCCCCAAAGAGCCCAAAACTCCGCCATGGCGGCGCGGCGGTGGGAGGACCCCTATCGCCCTTCCTCTCCACAGCAAGCTCCGCAACTCGCGACCCTCGCCCCGCCACCACGTCCGGCCAGAGGAAGAAGATAGAACGGAGAAGACCAGTGAAGAGGGAGGCGACCAGAGCTTATTCGAAGGGGGAGGAGGCAGCCGGACCACCACCCAGCACCGGCTCCTACCACAGGAGCACCATGGACTGCAACCACACCAAACCCCACCACCAGGAGCCGCTCCAGAGCTCCGGCGGCGAAGTCCCCGCCGGCACCAAGCCAGGCGCCACATGGGGCAGACACTACCTAAACGACAAACTACAAAGGGCACCGAGCACCTCCCCCTTCACTTCCCCAGCCGTCGGCGCTGGTGGCGAAGCTTCGGGATCGGGCCGGGCCCGAGATGTGGATCGCGTGTTCGCCTCCTTTTTCGCCTCTCAAAACTACTGTAGCGATAAGCTGTATTGATGATTATTAATACTCCTACTTCTAAATCGGTCGAATTTTCACCCGTTTTTCCATTTGCTCCCTTCGTTAGGCAACTTTTACGGTACCTTTACTACTCCTAAAATATGACTAGTATAATCCGATCTAACGGCGGAGATAAATTTGGCCCAATAAGCCCACTTAAAGATTTTTAGGTAAAAAAAAAGGCCACGTTTGGACGAGCTGGAACATATTCTTATCCCGACGCCGCCGTTGTCGCTGTCCTCGGACGCCGCCTCCGCCCTCCGCCTGCCGCCCGCCGTCGCTGTCCCCGGGACGCCCTCTGCCGCAGCTGTCCTCGGACGAGAGCCGCCGCTCTCCCTCATACGAGCGCCGCCTCTCTCCCCCAGACGTGCTCCGCTGACGCATCTCGATCCCTAGGTTTGCGCCGCCGCTCCTCTCCACTCTCTGCACCCCGCCGCCGCCGCCATAGGTTGTCTCCTCCCCTGATTGTTGCCCCGCCATGGCGCTATAGTCTAGATAGGCGTTGTTGTGTATTAGCCCGCGTTAGAATTCAGGGCTGTTTAGAGGAGTGCTGGTCTCTGAATCCAAATCTCTTGATGGTTAGGTTCTTTTAGTACTGGAGTATTAGCTATTGGAATGCCAATTTTTTGCTGGTGTAGAACAGCGACAAATTTCTTGCGCAAAAGAAAATGGAACTGCAAGCTGGTGTCTGTGATGTGTCCGACGAAACGAATCGGTTAATCTGACAGAGAAGTGCTCTGTTCTTGAAGGTATGCAGACAGTGAGTGGCATTTTTGTGGAGTCAGTCGACTAAATGAAGAACAGTATGAACTTTGAAATTTCTATGACAAGTTAGTTGTTTAAATTTCTACGATCTGTTGATAATATGAAAAACGATCTGAACTCTGAATTTCTACAAGGAGTCAGTTGTCTAAATGAGCATACTGAAGGCAAGCATTTTTATTTAACGAGTCCTGGAGCGTATGTGTTCACCGAGGAGTTGTGGTATGAAGCTTTTATCTCGAATTGTTAAAGAATTCAGAAAATAATATAAACCTAGGCCAGTCTTCAGGATTAACACATTGTGCATGTTGCATCTATCTTGTCATTCTTGTTGTAGCGGTACCTACCATTCTGTACTAGGCTGCAGCATCTGATCATCAGAGGGAGTCATTGTAACTTCATCAATTCATAAGATTTTTGTGCATCTGTCCTAATTAATAGTATACTACACATTTCATTGGTGGCATATCTAACTTCGCGCATTAGACTGGTCCTAAATCTAACCAAGATTTTGTGGACTGTCTAAAGCTAGTTATATACTGTAGGCGTTGATGATTTTGGGCCATCACTGGTGGAGTATCCTGACGGAAATTTAGAAAAATCAGGTTAGTTATTAATTGATTTTTTTGCTTATCTTTATTGTGTACACTACAGCTTAGCAACTGATTTCGTTTTTATCTCTATTGACAATTCCAATTTTTTTTGTATAGTTCCTCGTTTGTTGGGTGATATCTGCAGAGTAAGCCAAGGAGAGAAGCCTAGCATGCAGCCAGGCGCCCCAATCAGCTAGGACACTGTCATCTGGCTATCAATACTCTAGATAGTTCTCTCCATCACGTCCTCTACAATTCGAAGTCATTTTCCAATAAATTGTCGAGGAAGGGCTAAAATCAAAATCTAGTGTGTTATGAACTATTCCACTAGTTACAGAATTGTAGTCACTTGTGTACTACAGTGCCTTCAAGCCAACTGTTGTGTTTGTTCCCCTGTTAGAAATCCTTAAAAGTGGTATCTACAATACTACTGCCATTACTTGCTTTCAGGTGGTCACAGAGAACTCAGAAGATAAACTTAAATTTCTATTAGAAGCCTTGGAAAGGATGAATGCACATCTGACAGCTGTAGTAGTTTCAAACGACCCAGTTCGTTCGTCTCTGTTGAGCGTTGACATTTATATTCATTATTACTTGATTGGTTCTCATCTGGCTATCAATATAAAGCAGCTAAACAACCTTAGATTGTTGAATCATCACCATTCGCATCCTGGTTTTCAGGAAGTACCTGGGAGGTCAGTTAACATGACAGTGGGCACTCAATCAAGGACTACTAGCGCTCTGCAGAACCACTGGTGAGCTTAGTCCCGGTTTGGTGAGCTTAGTCCCGCTTTGAATACGGATACGGATGACCATCGGTGTATGTTACTGAACAATCAAACACTTCTTCTGTGATGTGCTGCAATTACTAGCGACCCAAGATGCGCATGGATTGGAACTTCAGAATTACTGCTGATCCAACAGGTGCATGGATTGGAACTTTAGAAGCTATTAAGGCCTTTCACAATGGGGTGTCTCTTAGCTCGTTATCCTAGATAGTGGTGTATCTTAAGAAACAACTAGTAGTACAATAGATTGTATCTTAATAGTTGTATCTACATTTAATGATTTTGGGTACATGCATGCATGTGATTGGGCTAACCATGTATTTTGCCTATGATACCGTGCAAGGCTTGTAGCTAAGCTAAGATACAACCTCATCTTCTCTCTTCATTAACTATAGTGCCACATAAGCAATTTGCCTATGATACCGTGCTAAGAAACACCCATTGGAAAAGGCCTAAACTCGTCGTGAGTCTAAACAGCTGGCATTATTATTTCAATATATAGAAGCAAGCATGGAGATGAAAACTCATTGATCTCATGGATTTGAACTTTCATACAAATATTTCAATACCGTGAGTCTAAACAGCTGGCATTATTATTCGAGTTACATACAAGAATACCATTAACAATCATAAAATCAACATTAGAGCTCCGGCAGATCACAAAGAACCATCTACACATAATTTATAAATAATTCAACGATGACTGCCTGTTGCGAATGTTATCTGAAGAATCTCTTTGAATGACTCTTGCTTTCGGTATTTGTACCGTCACTGCCATCACTTTGTAACTTTACTCCTAGTACAATGTCGATAAGAGTTGTCATTGCTAAAAGTGATCATGATATTACCTAGCACAAGGAGACATAAAGTGAACGACAGATATTAGAAGTATAGCAGGCGTTTACAGATAAAATGCCATATGTGAAAGACCATAATTATGTCCCAACAACTGATCATAATGAGTGCTCTTACATCTTAATAAATCACTATATTATAGTACTCACTACAAATTTCTACAGCTTTGGTACTAGGAAAAGTTTAGAGTATCAGGTCTGGATGCCGATGTGGATTACACTCAGCTGCAGATACCTCGCATGCACGATTAATAGAACAGTTCACTAACATACAAGGAGCCCAACATATTTTTTTCTGAAATTGACAAAGATCCTCATATTAATGTGAAGCCTACAATTGTACTGCATTCTTGTTTACTCCAGCCTTTGATGTGTGCATATCTTAAACAGAATTAGTCAAATGGGTAATTTTGCAATGTGAAGTAGAGATTTAGAACAAGAACTTGGGGGCGGGTACGATAGTCAGAATGGTGTGCTATGCTCATCAAGGGGTGCTTTTTACAAAGCATCAGGGATCTTACTTTCATTGATATTTGCTTGGGAAAAACTTGATCTGCTTGAACATTATTGTCCATAATACGATCATATACAAATGTTCTTCCATTTCAATTAGGTAGCCCTCTCTTGGTACAAATGTTTTTAGCACTTGATATTTTATTTTGGTTGCAGATTCATTCATTCACAGATTAATTGGTTAACAAAAAAATATAAGTGCGAGAAGTATTGTTCGGAAAGTGTGTGGCACTACATAGAAGCACTTCAAATTTCTTCTTAGTTTTTTTACCACTGGCAGTTCTTTCTTCCATTTATTGTACAGGTCTATTGAGGTACAAACTGAGAAAAATCTGAATATCTCATTCTTTTGTAGGCAGAGCTGGGAGATATAGTGAAGTGACCTGTGTAGATGCTAACGATCTTCCATTACTAGTGCTTGCTTAATTGAGTAGTATTAGCTGTATATACACTCTTTATTGTTGGGGGCAAAGTCAAAATGGTTTTAGATATATTCTAGTATCTGCATTCTGTAAAAGAGATAGGATTTAGTATTTGTTATGCAATGATGCCTAAAAATTGCCAATTCGACAGCAAGGATGATAACACACAACGCAACTAATCCGGTACAGTAAATCCACTACTGCCGCTTTAAGCAAGAACTTGACAACTAGTATTCCACTTCGGAAGCCACAGAAAAGTGTCAAAAACAGGACAGAACTCACCACAACGCCCTTAGGGCACCTCCGCAAAGCTGGACACCTCATCATCGCCGTCAATGCCGCCCTCCATTACCCGCCTCCTTCGACAGCACCCTCATCCATTCCCACCTCGCCTACCGCCCCCTCCATTCCCCACCTCGCCGACGTTGATGTCGTCTTCCCGGACCCGGAGGGTCAGACCTGTTGCAGTGGCACCCAAGACAACACCAGCTGCAGCATCAGACCGGACGCCCGCTGGCGGCACCTTCTTGCCACGAACGCAGCGTCGGTCACGGCACCCGAGAGGAGCGTGCACACAACGGAGCCGGAGCAGGCCAAGCCGCCATCCGCACCTCTGGGCACGCGCGGCACGCCAAGCGGGCCATGAGATGCCGAGACTCTCTCCACCGCCGGTGCCCACCACACAGCCGCCGCAGACTCTCTCTGCTGCCGGCGCCCTCCCTGCTTCCGGCGCCCATCCTCCCTACTTCCGGCGCCCACCACACAGACGCCGTAGACTCTCTCCACCGCCTCGCCGCCCGTGCTGTCGGGATTCCATCGATGGAGGAGGGCGGCGACGTGGGATCCTGGATGGGGGGGTCCAGCGCCTCTCCACCACCGTCCCACCCCATGCGCTTGCTCTCAACCAAGGTGCCCTCCCTCGACGGCAGTGGCCTGTCCAGCAAGGCTGTTGTTCCTCTGTCCCGCTCATCCTCCCGCCTCTCCACTGCTGCCCCACAACGCTAGATCGACGGCGGAGCTACGTGTCTGGGGAGGCGGCCGGCGGGGCGATCGGCGATGGGCAGGGGAGGCAGCCGATGGGGCGATCGGCGATGGGCAGGGGAGGCGGCAGTCGCGAGGGGATCGGCGATGAGCAGAGTTAGTTTTTTTCCCCCGAGAAACTGACGAGCTTAATCTGGGTCGATCGATATCACTACACCCGGCCAGTTGGGCTTTATTGGGCCGGGCCCATGTACGGCCTATTTCCAGTCCGGTGGGGAATTTGGGAGACACTAGTATAAATTGTACTAGTTTTGTTTTTGACACTAGTATAAAATGTTGTAGGCCATTAGATGGACGAAAATAAATGGCTATTATTCATTTGGGGTACTGTAAAACACCTCCGTCGTTAATATCATCAATAGCCGTCTTGCAATCATGCGCCACTCGAATTTTAACCAAAGATCAGATACTAGTGTCAATGCCTCGCAACATGCATGCGTCTCCAACATAGCAGGATCACTCAATCCCGAGAAAATAATAAGAGCTGCACCAATACAGTTACCCACTTTTTCTCGACAGATCGAGGTTACTGCTCTTCTCTGTTCATTCTTGGAGACTGCGGAATCTACATTGAGCTTTGCTGTATCATCAGGTGGCGGAATCCATTTTGGCTGATTGCAGGTCGATCCACTATGAACATATGGTACTACACGGGATACAGTTGGTCCATCTTACTGAAAATAAGCCCTTGTGATTGCAATAGAGGGATACCTAGAATCACTGAGGCGTCCATCCGGAGAAAACACTCGCGAACCAGATCTTCCTTCCAACACGCAGATGTCTCGTCAATTGATTCACTCACCATGACTAGTGGATCCTCCTCGATAGAAACAATTGGCCTCATCATGCAATCATGTGGCAACCAATTATCCGTATAGATGTTAGTCGTCCTCCCATATCCAATCCGGCAAATCAATCCCTGGGCCAAAACTTCTCTCCCCTCAACTATTTTAGTCCAAATCTGTGGAGGATGAGTACCCAATTCTTCCTCCAAAATCATTGAGTTGGGGTAGTAGATAGACTACACTAAGAGAGGTAGCTTCACTCAATAGTCGCCATGATTTCCTCGCCAACAAACAGAGATTAAACATGTCTATATCATGCAAGCCTAGATCTCCATGAGATTTTGGCATTGTCATGGTCTTCCAAGAGACCCAGCTAGCTTTCCTCTTTCCTTCCTTGCTACCCCGCTATAATTGACGGATTAAAGAATTTTGGTGATCACATAATCCTTGGGGCAACTTAAAACACGAGATTGAGTATACATGAATTGCTTGGGAAATAGACTTCACTAGAACCTCTTTACCTCATGCAAAAAGAATTTTTTTGAACCATCCATTAATCTTGCTCCATAAACGGTCCCTCAAGAATTTGAAAGTGCCATTCAAAGAACTCCCAACATCAATTGGCATCCCGAGGTAACACTCATTGAGAGCTTCAATGTTAACTTCTAGGACATTCTTCGCCACATTACTACTAGGTTGAGGGCATCCCTTGGAAAATATCGACGATTTGTCTTTGTTGATTCTTTGACCTGAAGCTTGACAATAGGTCTCCAACATGTTAGAAGATTCTTCTGCTCCCTCTCTACTCCCCTTGCATGTAATATCCCATAGATTATGATACACGAAAATGGGTAGAGGATAGATGTGTGCATTGCATCCATGCATAGAAAATCCGGGCTAACTAAAAACTTTTTGATAGAACTTGTCAAAGTGATTGAAGTTCCACTTGAGCTGATGATTTAGGACTAGTTCATCATGCTGAGTTTTCTAACTTTGAAATAATATTTGGTAAACTTATATGTTAGGAAGGGTAGAAGTAAGTTTCGAGAATAAAAGTAAATCAACACACCCCACATACTTAAAGAATCAGTAAAACTTGATGCTTAACTTATCTTCTCTAAACCTCATTTAACTCGTGTGCTAAAAAAACCTAGCATATGATCACACCCTAAGACAAGATCAAACACATTCTTGACTTGCCTTATTATATCTTATCTTAAACATCATTCATTCTACCAACACTTGTGAGTGACAAGAGTCATGCATCAAGTAAAACATCCAAGTCCATAAACCAAACTCTGATCTATCTAAATCTTGACTTATCTATTCTTCTTTATCCAACATTTCTATATTAATCATCACAAGGATGAGATATGTAGTTAATGCCAAGTCTTAAGTATCATCCTATGGATCAAACCTTATTGGGCATACTCGATAAGCAAACATCCATTCCAAAACCTATAGCAAGTACGACCACTGTCAAGACTACTTTATCACCATCAATTCACTTCGGAGTTGATGATGTCACATTATCATTTGACCCAAAGCAAGTTTAAGACAACTGATAGTCATTCCCTTAGGAGAGAAGTAACTTAGAACTTGTGAATTCCTAGCCAATGTCAAACATAACTGGGAACCCTGTAAATTCAACTACTCTTTAGTTGAAGTAAACCTTGTTGAAAACTCATTAGTATTAGGCTAGTGAGAAGCTAATCACAATTAAGCCATGCATACAAGTCCTTGTATCCAAGTCACTGGACCAACCATTGACTATTCATTTGAAATCCCATTCTTAAGCCATCTTAATATCCAAATACTTTGAAGAGTATTATTCCTACTTAATACTAAGGGGAATTAAGTGGATGACTGATACTCTATTTCTAGCTATGGCATATACCTTATATTACATAGTCACTCAGAGAGAGTAAGTCCATATTATGTTTTCATTCATAGTTGGTGACTTAGCTCTATCAAACCAATCATAGACATGATACTATGATAAGGAGACCATGTCTTGCCTATTCCTCAATCTTAAGACTTAAGTATTGAGATGATCCAAGACAAAGTCACCCCTATGTTTGCATGCATACAAGTGACTTAACCCTAATAAACCTATCCTTAAAATAAACCATGATTGCAAGACCATTTCCCATCTATACTTGTAACCCTAGAAATATAAGTGTAGAGATGATTTGTACCTCACACCTTGTAAACTAGATCCATTCATCCACACTAAACCCTATGGTGAGAAGATGATCAGATGCATTAGAGTGAGAGTAAAACCTTAACCTTACCCATTGGTTGATATTGACATATGAGACAAATTGTTTTCTTAGGTAAAACACACAAAGAACATCTTATGATTTTGATCATAAGAATGATTACTTAAAACCGTTCCTATTTTCTAGTAGTGAATCTACTGACATCACCTACAATTTCTTTATGATAATCTTCACTCAAATAGGAGTTACGCAAGATCTTATGAAGTACCTTCTTAACACCAAGAATAGTTATTTGATATTATCTCAAATAGGAATTTCCAGTTGCTACCCTACACTTAAATGTGAAGGAGTGAGAAGAAAAACTTTTATGTGTCAATCACATAAAAGAAATGAAATAATTAGAGACATGGAATACCAAAGATTTCCCAAAATATTCATTTTGTGACAAGATTTCATCTGAAAGTTTCAACTATTTCTTCTCATATGAAAATTCTTTCATAATAGGAAAGTACTATTTACTATTCTATTTTAAAAAATATGATACAAAACCTTCATCCAAATCCATGAGAACATTTTGACTTCTCAAAATAGTTCTTATGCACTTTCCTATTTAAAACGGTGAAATAATAATGGACCTCGCATACTGTTATGTGAAGAAAGCATCCATCAAAACAATTTCAAGAGCCATTGGTACAAGGCAATTGCTTAAATATATGAATCAATCCATAAAGATATTTTGACCTCTTGAAATATTTCTGATAATCAAAATCATTTGAAGTGATGAAGTCATATATGATTGTCCCATATTTATATGAGAGAAGCTAATGACTTAAAATCATTCTCTAAAATATTTTGGGATATACCCAAAATATTCATTTGTGGCATCCATGAGGATCCACACATTTGAACTATATTCAAACACATTGGAACTTGAGCTGATGGTTATGAAATGGAAAAAATATGAATATCACATATCTTTATGTGAGAAAATATTATTTTCAAAACAATTACTCCAAAAGTGTTTGGCAGATGTAAAAATCTTCCACTACAGTTGTCGCCGTCTTCATCATCGACGCCGTCCTCCTCCTTCGTGTCGGAATTGATGTGGACGATCCCGGCGGCCTCCACCTTCCTCATGAATTCTTCATGGCACGACGCCTCGATAACGGTGTTGATCGTACGTCCGGGCACTGCCTAGAAGTGTTGCCTCCCTTCGGGGTTACGCAGATCCGGGTGGAGCTGCCGCCGGTGAGCTCCGCACAGCCAAAGCTCCGCCTTCCGCTCCTTCTTGAACCGTTTTGTTCAGTACGCGTCTGGGCGTAGTAGCCATTGCTCACCAAGGCCCGACAGGCGGCTGCGCCATCGACCGTGATCGCCAATTCTTTTGTCAAGGCAAGAGCGGTGCCACGAGCACACCGGTGTAACTAAGCTCGAAGCCACCCAGAAGCCTCACGCACGCACGACGGCGTGAGGATGTCGTAGTGGACGAACATCACTGCCTCTTAGAGATTGAGATTGGGCCTCTTCGTGGCGGCAACAAGAGGGGGAAGAGAGTGTGGGATGGGGATGAACTGCCAGCCGTGGGCATATATACACGAAAACGACGAAGCGACGCCGGAAATCAAAAGAAAATATTCCCATTTAAGGATCACAAATACTCTCTCCGATCCAAATTAATTGACTCCTATTTGTCTAGATTCGGATGTATCTAGACTTATTTTAGTGCTAGATACATCCGTATATAGATAAACTTGAGTCAATTAATTTGGATCGGAGGGAGTAGATAAACTTGAGTCAATTAATTTGGATCGTCTCAGCCCGGGCGCGCGAAAAAACACGATGCTCTCGGTCCGTATACGTGTTTTACGGACCGGCTTTTTAAGGGTATGCTGGAAGTGGTCGGTACCGTCTCTTCTCCGTTCTCTAACCCATATTACTTGGACCCGGCGACCTTTCGTACTGGGCCAAGTGCAACGATGCTTGCTGGGCTCGCCTGGCCACCGCTCAAACTGGGCTTTCCACAACGTGACCCAAATAATGGCCCATAAGTGTTCCTGGGCGCGAAGTCTCTTTTTCCTTTACATGGGAACCTATATAAAAAGGTGATGATAAACAGACGACGCATCGCACAAATGCGACACCAGAAATCGACCTTCGTTAATGTAAAAAAAAATATCAACCTGCGTTCAAGCTGAGCACTGGTTCAACGTACTATACGACATCTGAACTCTGAACTGGAGTTGCTTGAACGTTTAGAACATTGTCAGGTTACATCGGCCTTCAGCAGTTCAATGAACTCTGAAGGGACTTGCCCGGCTACAGAGTTGTGCAAATGTATACAGTATACTTTCGGTGATTGGCTATCGGATTTCCACGAGTACAACAATAGTAGCCCAACACCCTGAACATAATAAGTACTACTTATATTTTTGTTTTAAGGGAACCCTGAACATTATCGAATCCTATGTCGTTGTTTCTGAGGTGGAGATGCGGAATAGTTGCCTTTAAAAATGTCCAACTTTCCTATCGCGGCCTAACTAGCATGAACCCAAGCTAAACCCAGAAGGCGGATCAACCAACTACGATAATGTGGCTCGTTGATCTCAGAGGACCATTATCCGTTCCCAGACCGGCTTGCTTACCTAGGAGTGTTTGCCGCGGATGCGGCGGGCGAGCTGGACGTCCTTGGGCATGATGGTGACGCGCTTGTCGTGGATGGCGCAGAGGATGGTGCCCTCGAAGAGCCCGACGAGGTAGGTCTCCACCGCCTCCCAATGGACTACACTGCTAGGAAGATTTTCCTTTCAATTCTCCTCGCCGACCCTGGAAGGCGTGCGCGTTCAAGGCCATTTTTTAGGTTGTAGTCCTCCCCATGGGGGTAGAACAAGTGGGAGAGGTTTCGCCCGGGGTCTAGACCAGTCAGGTGGTATGGAGGACAACCTTGCAGAGCACTCTTGTTTGGTTGAGCTATAGATTCTTAAAAATCAGTTGCAGGAAATCTATTGTGAAAATCAGGTGCCGAAAATCTGCCAGGTAGCGCAACGAGGAGAAACCCTAGCCTGGCGACTAGGTTGTGCAGGTCTGGGTGAGGGGAACGAATGGAGGAGGGAGGAGGCGGGTCGGGAGAAAAGAAAAGGAATTGAACATGTCGTTTTGCACTTGCTAGTGGAATGGTGGGTAAATATCTTGTTTTTGGTTCGTTGTGACGTGGTGAAGTCTGGGTCTTCAGTCGATTACAATTTGCACTCTAAAAATCTGCCACATCCTAGAAGTTCAGCTGCCTTGGGTACCCCTTTGTTTCAGATTCCAAGGTTGCGGTAGTGAATCGGGCCCAAAAGTCCCAACCAAACATAGCCTAAGGCTTATGACATGGATCTGGTTGAAGTAGAACTAAACCACAAGCCTGCCGCGGTCACCGACAATCCTAATAAACAGAGTAAGAGCATGCACAATAGGGTGACATGAGCTTTTCTTAGCGTTGCCACGTCGGATTTTTTTAGTTGGAGAAGGAATTAAGAAAGAGAAGGTTATTTTCCCTTAGCTAAGGAACGATCATTTAAAAATAAAATAAGACTAATTTTTCCATTGTACCTTTCTTACTATAATTAGTCAATTCACATTAATTCTTGGAGATGACAATTAAGAATGATCCATTGTATGACTTATTTTTATTGTCTTCTATAGATTATGTTGAGGGCTAAAAGAAGACCCACATTCTCTACCATTGTACATGCTCTAATAAACATCCAACAAATACCAACAATCAAAATGTATATGTGGGAATCGCTCCTGAACCAGTTTGAGGCACCACCAACCAATGGTAAACTGGAGACAGGGACGGGTGCCGCACCACCAACTCCGAACCCTAAGAGGATCAAAAGAAAATTAATAAGGAAAGACATAGAGGATGAAGAACATGCTGCTTCAGCGGGCTCCTTCCAGGAATGTCGCCGGGATCAATGACTATCATACTGGAATATCACGACCTTGGCAAAGAAAATTCGTGAATAGCGCATGCTGGCTGCACAAAATTGCCACTGGGTGAAGTGTGTTTTGAAGACTCAAGTTAAAGAAACCCGATTTAAAACTTGCTCGTTCTTTAGGTTTTGACTGTTCTTTTGATACCCATCTCTTTTTCTATGTAGAAATTTTTGTTACCAATATGCATAAGAAAGGAAATTTAAGTGTTTATGAATGAAGTTGTGTTTCTAAAAAAGTCATGGTATTTTTCTTATAACTCCTGGAAACAGGCTTTCACCCCGCTATATTAAATTAGCAATCACATGATATAATCAAAACCAATGGGTGTCTCCAAACAAAACAACAATGCTAGAACAACAGCAAACAAAGCCTAGAAGAAGAAACAAAATAAAGACAAAGCTGAACTGACTAAATGAAGGTGACCCATTGCGTCCACCAAATTGTCAAGTACCAAGAAGCACTTCAAAATAAAAGTGATGACGTTGTTGCACATACTAGCACCCTGGTACTAGGTTTCTCCCGGCACATAGAGGGAAGTGGACGAAGGTAGACACACCTACCACGTCATGTGAGTCCGAATAGTAACATCAGAGCATCTCCACTCATGCCCCCATACGGTGTCCGACGCGGCCGTTTTTTGGCTCGTATGGGGGAGGGGGCGCCGGCGTGGATGTGGTTATGGGGAGGCGTCGACGCCCAGCCGTCCTCCCCATACACATCCTCGTACACATAATTGAATACATTGAAGGTTTATCAAAGTTCAGCATATAAAATAAACAATTCAACATATAAATTGATTACATGTTCATCAAACCAAACAAACAATTCAACAAGTTCAATATAGCAAAAAAATAATTTAACAATTTGAATCACAAAGGCATACAAATAAACAAGGGATTTCTATTTTCGTGTCCCTAATTCGTTAGTTGTACTCAGTTTTTTCCGGTCGCTTAATTTTCCCTTACTTTTCCCCACCCTCTATTCTGAAACCCTCGCAGGCGCTCGGACAGAGAGATACCGTCAGCTCAAAGGCTTGACCGTTACTTGCTGACCGGTGGGACCATGTTGGCGCGGGTCGTGCGTTGAGCGCTACGTTACGTGGCCTCGAGCGTTACATGCTGACGGGTGGGGCCGTGTTGGGACGGGTCCTGCATACGTGGTGAAGGGTGGGGCCGCGTTAGGACGAGTCTTGCATACGTGGTGAAGGATGAGGCCGCATGGAGACACGCCGGACCGGCCATTCTTTCTCACCCAAAGCATTCGCTTCCCCCGAGCCTGGAACAGCTCCCACACCGCCCGTATGCTCCCCCGCCGTCGTGCCCTCCTACCTTATGTCGTCCTCGGCCCCCAAGCCACCCCCTAGCTGCGGAGCCTACTCCACCTCCGGCTTTGCTCCCGCTCCCGCTAGATCTACCCCTCTCGTGGAACAGTATGCAATGCCGGCTGGTGTACCGGTCCTCCACGTCGAGCACGGAGAAGACTGGGTGGAATTGGAGGGATCTAACGCACGGATTCTATCTGGGTAAGCATCGTTTCCCTTTGTGGATTGATTATAGGCATTAATTGAGCGCGAAGTGCTGGTGGTTAACTAACTACCGTGCTTTTCGAATAGGATTGATCCAGCGCTGGCATTTCAGCTGGCGGTTAAACTGGGTACTAGTGTAATTCATGGTTGTGAACAGTATCTCTCTGGATTTTACTTTCCAGTGGTGGTTGCAACCTGCATAACTCTAAGATATTTGAAAGTTAAAATCTATTCTAAATTCCCCTGGAGCAATGGTGATTCAGTTGATTTGCAATATTTCAACATTAGCGAGCAAAGATTGCTACCACTAACTAGCGAAGCTGATCTGGTAATGTTTTTCTCTTTGAATGCTGCCGAACATTTTGGTCGAATTCGTCTCCATGTGCAACCTAAAGTTGAACACACGGGAAAGAGGGTTAAGGCATCATCAGGTGGTCGGGCATCATGTGTCTCTGTTGTCTCTGCTAATAGTGTGCGCCCCCGCGCTCCTTGTAGGTCCACAGTAGTACCATCTGTTCGCACTACGAGTGTAAGCCAAATCGATCATGCGACCGATGTGGAGGACGAAGCAGAGCCTGACGAGGGAGCGCCTCCACTAGATGATGAGGCTGAGTTGATGTTTCCTGAATTGGTAGACATATTCAGTAAACATGCACTAGAGGATCAATACACTGAGGAAATTGCCCATGGTGCCAGATTTGATGACACTGATGATGAAGAGAACGAGGAGAACAATGACAATCTCGTTTTAGCCGAGTACGATGGTGAGGACTTGCCAGTAATTGAATGGGACAGGAATGATCCTAAGATTTCACAAGGAACCGTATTTGAAATGATGCGGGACTGTCGTAATGCCCTTACTACATATTGCATCCACAACAATAATGATTATGATGTTATTAAGAGTGAGCCAGCAAGGTTCACAGTGAAGTGCCCATACAATAGGTGTAGGTGGAGGATGCATGCATCCACTATGCTCAGGAGCAGTTTGGTTTAGGTATTACAACTAGTTGTGTATTTTAGATAATTGTGTAGAGTTTGTTAACTGTACCTAACATTTTCATTATGTTTCAGATAAAAAGTAACCGGTTCGAACATTCTTGTCCACCTCAAGGGGGACAGCCAAAGGACAAAACAAAACTAGGAAAGACTAGGTGGTTGGCCGATGCAATTATGGATTGGATGAGAGCGAACCCATCACTTGGTGCAACAACTCTCATAAAAGAAGTTTCTAAATTTTTTAATATTACAGTACCTTACACAAGGATGTTCTATCCAAAGGAAATGGATCTTGATAGGATCAATGGTCCATGGAATGAAAGTTTTTAGTTTCTTTACAGCTTCAAAGCTATAGTGGAGATGGCTAGTCCAGGTAGTGTTGTACAAATAGATAGGCATAAAGTTCAGTACAAAATAAGAGGGGAAACAATGGAGAAGGAGTGCTTTAGAAGGGCTTTTGTTTGTTTCAAAGCTTGCTGGCAAGGGTTTCTGGATGGTTGTAGGACTTATTTGGCCATGGATGTAACATCTCTTCATGGCAGATTTAAAGGACAGCTAGTAGCTACTACTGCAGTTGATGGCCACAATTGGATGTTCCTTGTTTCTTTTGGAGTTTTGGAGATTGAGTCAGAGGAAAGTTGGACTTGGTTTCTGGAGAATTTGCGTGACCTTATAGGTCATCCACGAGGACTTACTATCCACACGGACGCTTGCAAAGGTTTGGACAAAGCTGTAGAAGCAGTATTCATCGGAGTGGAGAATAGGGAATGTATGCGACACATAGTGCAGAATTTTACAAAGAAATTCAAGGGTAAAGTTTATACTGGCGACCTATGGCTAGCTTCATACACATGCAGTTTGAGGAAGCATCTGTATCATTTGGAAGTGTTGTATAAACAAAAACCTACAGTGAAGGAGTACTTGGATGCACATCATGGAATGGTGTGGTCAACAAGCCAATTCAATGAAAGTTGCAAGGTAGACTATGTAACAAGTAACCTTGTAGAGAGTTTCAATGCAAAGTTCAAGTCATTGAAAGGGCTTATGTTGTGGAAAATATTTTATAAGATTAGACAGATGATCATGATAAAGATTGATTTGCGTCAAAGAATTACATCAACAGTATATGTTGGCCATCTCATCCTCCCATCTTTGATTAAGGCTTTGCATGTCAGGGAGAAACAATTGAAGATGAAATGCATTAGAAGAGGAATGGAGGCTGAGGTAACATACATTGATAGTAAAGATAGGCAATGGAGGTATCTAGTGAGTTTGGTTAATAGGACATGCCATTGCAGGCAATGGACAATGGCAACTCCGTGGGAAACCCTATATACATGCATTGTTTTTCATGGTTATTCTAGGAGGTGAAGAGGGTGAAGTTGATCAGTACATGTCGGAGTATTTCTCCGTTGCCAAATTTAGGGCAACATATGCTTAGAATGTTCCAACCTTGTTGGGAAAAGACCAATGGATGGAAGTGGATCCAGGCTTCAAGCTATACCCTCTAGTTTTTACTAGAACAGCAGGTAGGCTATTGTTGCTGCTGTCCCTCCCAAGCAGAGTTGTATCCCTGCTCATCCTCATGCTCCTGCTCCTCCTCATCCTGCTGCCCCCTTCTTCATCTTCCTCTTGATCAGGCTGAAGTTCAGCCATGATCTCCACCACTTGTTCCTTGGTGAGGATCCAAGTGTCCTTATCCACAATCGAGAAGGCTTTGGGAGAGGGCAATGGAACTTGCTCACCCTGTGCATTATCAAGATAACTAAACTGATAGGCTCGGAGCCTCCGGTTAGCTTGGTAAACACCAAGGAAGCCACAAGCAGTTAAATATTTGATGTCCATAAGCTTGGAACCATCAACATATTGCATAATAGGTAATGCAATATTTAATGCATGGAGAAAGTGGGTTACCAATCCACCAATGCAAATATCACCTTTAGTCTTGTTGCTTTGGTGGCAAAAGTGTTGGATGAGTAGAGCTGCAGGACTGGGGCTTTGCGGTGCAGCGGGAAAAAGAGCCTTGGTGATCATTGCCATGTCCGCATTATCCATGGAACCGATATCACCTCTTCCCAATAGTGTGTTGGCGAGGAACAAGGCGTAGTAGCGAATTTTTGGGTTCTGAATGGTGGACATCTTCTTCTGGTAGAAGTCGGTGCCACCATTAACAGAAATAGCCTCCCAAGTTTCTCCGCTTGTCATGCTATAGAGTTTAGTAACAGTTGGCTTCCCAACATGAGGGAAACCGAAAGCATCACAGAATTGTTCAAAAGTTATTTCATAGTGCTATCGGTTCATGGTGAAGCTTACCGTGCATGCATTACCTTTCTCCCCGTGGTCGTCATAGAAGGAGGCAAGGAACTCGTAGGTAAGCTCAACGTAGGTGTCGTGGCTTGCGTAGCCAAGTACTGTTAGCCCGGCCTTGTTACACATGAGGTCGAAGTCCGCCTTTAACTCTGCTTTGGTGAGAAAGCTATGGTCGGCCCAACATGTGGGCAGCACCCTCCTTAATGAAACCATGGCCAACTTGGGGTTGCGCTCGGCTCGGGACCTCGAGCCTAAGCCCTCACCACGTTGGCGCTTTCTCTTGTGAAAGATGTTACCGATGTTGTTCATCGTGATTGATGTGCTCGTCTTCGACGTAGAGCTCGTTGGGAACCCCAAGAGGAAGGAATGATGAGCACAGCAGTAAGTTTTCCCTCAGTTATGAAACCAAGATTTAATCGAACCAGTAAGAGCAAGGAAACACCCCAAAGGTGTTACTAATGAGCTTAAGGTAGCGCACTACCGCTAGTAGCAACGTGAGACCTGCACAACACAACCACGTAACTTTCTCCCCAACTTGGCGAGGTTGTCAATCTCACCGTGTTTTGCGGAAAACAAAGGATTAAACGTATCGAATGGAAAGAAGTAAAAGTTTGCAGAAAGTAAACACAAAGCAATAAACAGTTTGTAGATTGTATGTAAAGAAAAGGACCAGGATCCACAGTTCACTAGAGGTGGCTCTCCTTAGATAGATAACATGTTGGGTAAACAAATTACAACGAGGCAATTGACAAATACCGAGAAAGTAATACATGCATATACTAATCATCTTGACTCCTTTGAGACTTGATTGGGCATTACAACATAATACATAGACCGCCATCCAACTGCATCTATGACTAATAATCCACCTTCAGGTTATCATCCGAACCCCTCCAGATTAAGTTGCAAGCAAGATTATTGCTTTACGAATCATGTAAAGTAAACAATACGATTGTTCTATGAACAAAGGATTGTTGTTTTCTCCCTAGTAGCAACAACACATCTAGTACCTTAGAGATTTCTGTCACTTCCCCAGATTACCAGAGGCATGAACCCACTATCGAGTATAAATACTAACTCTTGGAGTTGCTAGCATCTACTTGACCAAGATAGCTACTAACAACGGAAAGCATGCAAGATCACAAATAACAAAGACATGGTAGAATCAATAATCAATCTGAAATAGCATATCAATATCCATCGGATCCCTGCAAACACAACATGTATGAATACAAATAGATGACCTTGATCATGAACGGAGCTCAAAAGATCTAAACATGAAAGCACAAAGGAGGAGAACCAGCCATCTAGCTACTACATGGATCCGTAGTCCAAGGATGAACTACTCACGCATCACGTCGGAGGCTTGTATGGTGATGAAGAAGGCCTGTGGTGAATTCTCTCCGGCGGTGCCGGAAGAGCTTCAGATCCTCCCGATCTAGGGATGGAGATGACGGCCATGCACTCTTCGTGGATTTTTGATCAGGTACTTAGGGTTTTGTCCCGAGGGCAATATATAGGCGGAAGGAGAGGCCGAGGTGCCTGGCTGGCACACCACCCTCGGCACTGGCCAAAGCTGCAAGGCCAGTGGTGTGGCCACCCTCTGGCCCTTCTCCGTCTCGTATTCTGGCTTTTGATCCCTTCCATAAAAATAGGCACTTTGGCTTTTGTCCCGTCCAATTCCGAGAATATTCATTTTATGACTTTCCTGGAACCAAAAACAGCAGAAAAGTACCGCAATCGTGGCTCTTGTTAATAGGTTAGTCCAAGAAATCATATGAAAAGTATTCCCAAGTTGGAACAAAACACAAGAAAGTGGATAAAACCAAGCATGGAACATCAAAAATTATAGATACATTTGCAATGTATCAGTGATGCACTAAAAAAATTCACCATAAAACTTTAGGCATATAGTTTCTACATGATATATGAATGATCCTACATGGAAAAATGCAACCTAACGTGAGGAATCAATATGAAAAACAAAATAAGCTTGAGTTCATCCACTAGATCAATGTGAGAGTTTCAACCATGGAAATCTGAAAATAAAGCATGGATAGGGAGAGAAACATACCGATCTGTTGATTCCCCCACTCAAACGAACAAAATCCGTGAAGAGTCAAAAGTTCTAGGTGGGTTTTGAGAGGTTTGGAGAGAGAATATGAGAGAAATAATGAGGAGGGAGGAGAGACCTAGCCACCCCGGTGCGATTTTGTGGTCGCACCAAACTATATGGCCGGAACTATACTTACCACATGAACTCGTTTTGCCGGTGGAATATATGTTTCTCCTGCTTCTAGCTTCTTTGGAAAATACCAGATGATTTCAGCATCATAAACATTGAAGATTATCTTTCCCTCAACACAATCAACTGATGCCCCTGCAGTACTAAGGAAAGGTCTTCCAAGTATTATGGATAATTTTTCATCTTCTGGCATCTCAAGAATAATAAAATTAGTGGGAATAACATGCTCATCTATTCTAACTAGAACATCCTCAATCATACTAATGGGTTCTTTAGTGGACTTGTCAGCCATCTGTAAAGTGATAGTAGTAGGAGAATACTCCCATAGTCCTAACCTTTTATAGAGGGAGTATGGCATTACACTAACTCTTGCACCTAGATCACACAAGGCATTGTGAATATCGGTTTTGCCTATTGAGCATGAAATACTTGGTATTCCGGAATCTCCAGATTTAGACAACAACTTCCCATTAGCAGGATAACTAGTTACCATGGCAACAATTGCAGTTATTTCTTTCTTTCTACTAAGAATATCACGAAGGAATTTAGAATAGGTAGGAATTTTGATTGCATCCGCAAATGGAATTTCTAGACGAAGGTCACTAAGTGCTTTTGTAAAAGAATCATAAATTACCTGATATGGTGCTTTCTTTTTTTGATCTGGATAAGGAAGCTTTTTCTCACCTGACTTATTCTTGTCTTTTACCTTTTGTGGGGGCTCAGGCTCTTTTATTGCTTTCTTTTGTTGTTGCTTATCGCTTTTCTTCCTTTCTACTAAAACAACTTCATATTCCTTGCTTATCTCCTTTTCTTCTCTTGGATCAATCGTCTCTGCATCAGAGTCATAATGGTCATCCTGTGCATCATTTTGGTCCTCCTTGGTTTTATCTTGTGTTTCAGGAGCAATTTCATCTTGAGGATCCACCAATGTATCATCTTCTTTGCTTGCTTCGAGCAAGGCTTTTTCCTTTTGCTCTTTTTCGGATTCATATTCTGGTGGTCCTAATGGTCCTGTAATAACTGCACCTCTTCTTGTGACAAGATTAGTAGAAGCAGGAATATCTTTATCATCTCGAAGGGAAATTTGATAACCAGATGCTATTTGTTCACACTGGGTTTTAATCATACTAAGATACTTGTGAAATAATTTTATTTCTTGGCCAATCTCATCATAATTCTCCGTGAGTTCCACCAAAATCTTTTTATGTTTTTGAAAATGCTTATGCAGGTTATTATAATTTTTGAAAAACTTTTCTAGTTTCATCTACTTCAGCTAAAACTTGTAACAAGTCTACTTTGTTTCCCTTAACAAGTTCATAAGGTATGCCTTTTCCTTTCATTGTTTTGCATACTTCAGGCATAAGATTAGGAGTTATCCGGAGTATCCCTTTTTCTAGCTTAGTGCCAAAATCAGGATTATATACTGAATCATTCTTAGCCCTAGTAGACATCAATTCCAAACATTCTTTAATAGTTAAAGTATTTATCGATCCTCCTACCGAGAAGTAAAGCAACTCTCTACATTGAGTATTAAGACCGTGGTAAAATAAATGGCAGATAGTCGATTCAGAATAGCCATGATTGGGAATGTTATTGATCATTTCAAAGAATCTATCCCAGGCTTGTGGGTAGTTTTCTCCCACGTTCTGACTAAAGTTGCCTATATTCTTTCTTAGTTTAGTTACCCTTTTAAAAGGATTAAACCTGTTTATGAATTTAACAATGTAGTTTTCTCAGCCTTTAATGTAATGGTGAGGGAGAGAATATAACCAGTCTAGAGCCTTACCTTTAAGAGACCAACAAAATAATTTTAGACGAGAGAAGTATCTTGGCAAACCTTTTGGTCCAAGCGATGTTATCACATCGTCGAACTCTCTAAGATGTGTTCCTGGGTCTTCATCTTCCCTTCCACTGAAAGCTTTTTCCTGCAAATTTTTAATAATTCCACCATCAAATCGATATTCTCTAACTCCAGGATTAGGGAATTCTATTGGTTGTTTAAGAAATTCAGAACTTGGAGCATTGTATTCTCTGAGAGTTTTCTTAGGTTTCATGGGAGTTGTCATGTAAATAGACATGATTTCCATAATATCACTCAGGTTTTCAACTTCAACTTTATTCGGTCTTAAAAGTTTTTCAATAATTTCTTCGCGCCTTTGAGCAGGCACGTGCTCAATATAATCCGGTAGATAGGTCCTACCAGAGCGTGTAGACCCTTTCTCTCCTAGGGAGAACATTTTGTAGTAGCAACACCTGAAATATCAAAAGACATACACTTAACGCTTAGCTCCCTAGCAACGACACCAGAAAATAGCTTGATGTCTGCAAGTGCACGGATCGTTTGTAGCTAGTTTCGAAGTATAGATATCGATCCCACAGGGAGCCCAAAGGTAAGTGTTTATGAGTGAAGTCTCTGTCACACCCAAAGTTGTCACATGTCTTCAAGTGAATTGACTGCAAATGTTGAAATAAGAATGGGGTTTTGATTAAACGGAGTGTAAAAGCTAAAATGTAAACTTCAGAAATATAAAGCATAAAAGTAAAGAATGACTTGGTTGTTTGTTGTTTTCTGCAGATGGCAAAAGAAGGCGCGGGGAGATTCAGTTCATGGTGATAGTGACTGTGCCAAGTGGACAAATGATAAATGTAACAATTATAATCTTATAAGTATATGTGTAGGTGAGCAACCCATAGTTAGCGGGAACTCCTCTTGGTACATTTCATCCCAACTTCAATAACCCTACTAGTCTGTTACCAAAACCATGGTCAGACACTAGACGATTAAGACCCTTCAGGTCGCTTAGCGATTAAGCTCCTTGGATCGGACTAATGCAATAAGCACAGTGGTTCCTCGTTATCCTCGAGTCTACTAGTTTTCCATTGATATCCTCGTGTCACTCGGGGGTCGCCGGTCTGCTAGCGAACAAGATCCTATCTATGTAGAACAAAACATCATGTTGTTTGGGCCCTTAATTGGACAACAAGCATTAGGCATCCCACAGATAGTCAAGCACACATAATATAGTAATTAGAATCAATCACAAACTAATGGAAAATATATGAAGTCACATCACATCTCACCAATCCCCTACATCTCCCATGCCCAAGGAACTTACTCACACATGAGAGAAGAACGGATCATCGATATAATTAAATAAAGGTAATTCTTCTTGATATTACCATGGAGATCCGTAATAAGTATAGAAAAGTATCCAACACAATTCAAGATAGGAAGAATCAATCTCAAATCCTAGTCTTGCAAGGTGAAGATCCCTCTCTCTCTCTCAAGTACAAGTAGTGGCTATGGGGGTGTATTGGCTAGGAGGTCAAAGATCATGGAGCGAGATGAAGAACGTCTTCCCCTTCTTCTCTGAATCTCTTCTTTCTCCCTTTTGGATGGGATGGCGGCTGTTGTGTTGTGTTTTTGCGTATGGCCTCTTCACGGAAGTTGTACCTTTTGACAAGACAGAGGCGGCGGCAGCTATACGGCGGGAACTATATGGCCGGAAAAATGTTCCTGCCGTATAGTTGCTCGTTAAAGCCTTTGTATGCTCCCCTCGAGTGCTTCCAAAGAGAGACTTGCTTGTTTTCACCTGAATATTGTGTTTCTCTAGTTAAAACCTTCTGTTGACGTTCAGAACCTTGAACACACATTAAAAACCAAGTTTTCTTAGCTATCGAAGTATTAGCGTTAGGTAAAGCTAGAAAATGATCAAATCCAGGAGAAAACCATCAATAAAATCCATAAAAATGTGTCAAATATCACATCTACCAGATCCTAGGGAACATTGCTAGGCTTTGTAAAAATGTAGTGGACCTAGCTTATGGAATGGATGATCAGGCGGGAGTAGAAAATGTAGATGAGAATGAAGTATTTGAACGAGAGGAGAATGAAGCAATGGATACATTGCAGATTGAACCAAAGGATTGAGAGGAGATTGAACCAAATGCAGGGAAGATTGAACCAAATACAGGGGAGATTTAACCAATGGATCGAGAGGAGATTGAACCAAATGCAAGGGAAATTTAACCAGATTTAGGGGAGATTGAACTAATGGATCTAGAGGAGATTGCACCAAATGTAGGGGAGATTGCACCAAATTCATGGGAGATTGAAGCAATTGATTCATTGGATGCAGAGAATAAAGCAATTTATTCATTGGAAGTAGAGTTCAAAACTAAAGGAATTACATAAGAGGATATTGAAGAAATTATGCCAATGCATTTTTAATCGTATGAACCAATGAATTGAAACGTGATTGAACCAATTTTATGATAGACTGAATCACTTGATTCATTGGATGCGGAGAAAAAGAACAAATGAAACAAATGGAAGAAGCTGATGGTGGACTCCGAGAATATTCCAGCTAGGATCATCCGGAGCAAGGTGGTAAACCCAACAAAAAACACTAGGAGTAAAAAATGAATTTGAATTATTAATTTGAATTTGTATGATGAATTTGAACTACTGTCAATGTTTGTATTGAATTCGAACTAGTGTGACACTCCCAAGTTTGTATGTTGGATAATCCCATAATATATGTGTTATTGCAAGATTCTATGGTCAGTCACCTAGTTACTTAGCACTGCTCAGTTTTGCCCTCGACATGTGGTCAACACATGGAGTTTAGCTAGTGCATGGCTTAAACCATAGCAAACGTTGACCAATTGATCCAAAATTTGGCACACTTGTGTATCTTGGATTGATTTACCATATGAAATTGAAAATTTTGGATTTACTTGTAATCAGCCGCATTTTTCTTTTTCTAAGTGATTAAATTCAAAAAATGATTTTAGGGTTAGTTTAATTCAAAAAAGTCAAAACATAGTGCAACCTTCGCATGGAGTCTTGGTATGTTACCTACAACCTAGCATGAATAATAAAGGAAAAGGAAATAAAGATAAATTGGCTTATCCGCTAAACCATTTCTTAAACCCTTCTTGGAATGAGCTACTATCTATGAAGATGTGTGGCTTTCTACTCAATCAACCTCCAAAATAATCCATCCCAAGACATACTTTATCTAAATGAGACCAAATTTGGAATACTTGTGTATCTTTGAGTTGCAAACAATATAATATTGGTCAAGATGGATTATTTTGATCAAATTACACATTTTCCATTTTTTATGCCAAAATCTTGAATTTCCCTTACTCATTTTTTTATATGAGTCCCCTTTCTCCTGTCTCAGTTTGGCTGCGCTCTTATTGGTCAAGAAGTATGTCACATGGGTCTTGGCCAACCACCGTTAGATACATAATGATCCAACGGGTTGGAGGTCTCTCTCTCCCGATGGGCGCACCTACCCTATACAGAGAGGAGAGCCCGACATGCTAGATGTCTCTCCCTCCCTTTCCATGTCGCATGTATACCAGCTGCATCTTCCTCCCCTCCTATCGATATATGGCGGCGTGGTAGTTCGAACAACGAGTAGCGGCGCGGATCTAAGCATCACGGTCCAAACGGCGTGCGGAGGCGCAGATTTAAGCGTGGTGGTCTGAATGGAGTATGGCGGCACGGATCTAAGCGTGATGGTCCGAACGGCATGCGGCGGTGCGAACCTAAGCGTGGCGGGCGAAACGGCATGCGCTGGCGTAGACCTAAGCGTGGGGGTTGGAACAGCTTGCGGCGACGCAGATCTAAGCGTGGCGACTGGAATTGCGTGCGGCGGTGAGGATCTAAGCATCTGAAATTTTTGTCTATGTCTATCTCACTTCCGTTCACCTCCTCACATCCGTTGCCGATGAATGACATCGAGGCGGCGACAATGCCAACAGTGGTCATCGATGCAACGATGATGGAAGCCATCATCCGCAACATTAGTGCGACAACGGTGGTGCCGGCAGTGGTCATCGATGTGATGACGATTGGAGCCATCATCCGCAATATCACTGCGATGGTGGTGGTGCCGGCAGTGGTCATCGATGCAATGACAATTGAAGCCATCATCCGCAACATCAGTGCGACGGTGGTGGTGTCGATAGTGGTCATCAATGCAACGATGATTGAAGCCATCATCCGCAACATCACTGCGATGGCGCAAATCAAGCCCTCGTGAACCGATGTTGTGGGAGGCAGGCCGCGGCCGTGGCTGGCACGTCGAAGTGCACTTCGACGGAGAAGACCAGATGTACCTCATGACAGGATGGATTGGAGAACTTTGCTCGTACTTCTTGGAGTACACATACGGCACGGAGGGCGGCTAGCTCACCGTCCACTTAAAATTGAGACAAATTTGAGCCCAATTTGAACCAAAATTCCGTCACTTAAAATATATGTATGATTTGAATAAATTTGATATGTATTTGAGTCGTGAGACCGGTGGATATTCTCTAAAGCTGATTTATAAGTAGTAGTACTCGCTTTGATAATCTCCGGTGGGCCTGTATAAATTTGATCGAAATATGTATGATTTGAATCAAAATTGATATGTATTTGAGCTGTGAGGACAATGGATATGCTCTAAAGCTGCTTCATAAGTAGTACTCCCTCCTACCCAAATTAGTTGATTTAGCTGTGAGGACAAATCGCTCTCTAGAGAAGAAGAATGCGGTGTCAAGAAGAACGGGGAATGTATGCTGCCGCCAACACTGCAAGTCTACATGGCAGCCACAATGACAGTGACAAAAAGGTCAAAACTGATAGGGCCCCAACTTGACCCTCTAGGCATTTTTCACGCCAACTATGGGTAGCTAGATCCAATGGCAAGCAACTCGGGCCCCGAAATACATTATCTCGACAACTTTGGGACCGTAAAGTGACTAAATTAGCAGGAACTCACAACCATCCATTGAATAACAATTCTACTCTCTAAATTAGCTATCTATTCGACTAACCATTACATGTGCCACCCTTCACCACAACCACATACTGTAACTATTAGGATGGGGATGAGAACTGCTAAAACTGCCCACATGAATCTACTATTCTCCTCCCCCTTCACTTGAATTTCATGTTTTAGATTTTCTACCACTTGATTAGATACGGCAAGAATAGCCTCAAGTGTCAACTTCTCTTTGCGAATAAGCTCTTAATTCTTCTTTTCTTCCTCGACAGTACGCTTCAGCTCGAATATCAACAGATTTTTACGAGCCAATACATCACCTAAATTGACAACCATCTCCTCCAAATCCATCCTCTGGCTAGACCACTGGGTTGATTCATCTTGGTATGCAATGTATCATGGATCATCGGCCTACATAGCACACTATAACAATCCCAAAATAAACCCACTTGAAATCAGTCCGACAGGCCATGGCGGCACTTCAAATTCAACAGTAGTACAAATAGAAGGAGGTACATGCACTTCCGACGTGGTAGGAGAAGGAGAATGTGGCCATGACATGATCGATTCCCCACCCTCACTACTAGCAATTGCTACGACTGTTCGTCGAGCTATGACAGTGGAACAAAATCCCGGTCGTCATGGGTGGCGGACCTCCCTGCGGTCGGTACTACCTCAACATACAATGCGTGCGGACGAAACAGGTGCTGGAGCCATGGTTGAGGTGCAGCATGGCAGTCCGTCCGCCCCTATCGTAGGATAGATCCGGCGATGTGCCGACGCACCGACACACCAACGATGACTGCTCTGTCCGACGGTAGGATAGGAGATGCTCGAGGCTAGGGGCTGGGAGGGGATGAGAGAGAGAGTCGACCTCATGTGTCATACACAATCCCACCTGTCAATGTTTGGGGGAGTAGCTGCTCTGGAATTTTTACATATTTTCCAATTTTGCATATGTGCCAAACTTTTTCTTTGAAATTTGCATATTTTCCACATGACCACCACATGCCAGTGACACACAAAATGGCAAATATGCAAGTTGCAAAGTAAAACGTGGAAAATATGTAAATCCCTCCTCCAGCCCCACATGATGGCCCCATCGGTAATTGGCTTCAATGGCCCCACAGAACAGCCCCACATGGCGGCCCCATCGTTCATTGGCTTTGACGACCCCACATAACGGCCCCATTTGTCATTGGCTGCACTAGCCACGCAATTAGGGGAAAAAAGTGGCCCACAAGTCAGAGCGAGATGGATGGCTGGTCCGACGTGTATCCTAGCCCCACCCGTCAGCACGTAACGACCATAGTAGGACTTGCCCCAACATGGTCCCACCGGTTAGCATGTAACGGTCAAGCCTTTGACCTGACGACATCCCTCTATCCGAGCGCCTGCTAGGGTTTTAGAATAGAGGGAGGGGAAAGTGAGAAAAAGTTAAGCAGCTGGGGAAAACTGAGTACAACTAACGAACCCGTGTCACAAAAAATAGAAATCCCAATAAACAAACTAGGAGGATCCTTTGAGCCTCCACAAATGCTCCACCAAATCATCTTGATGTTGATTATGAGTATTTGTGTCTTGAACTTCTTGCCGCCTGGCGAGAAAAGAAGCAAATGCGACTGACACTTGATGATCAACATCTGCAAGAGAACCTTGGCGATAATATGGTTCAGAGTGAAATACTAGAGTCTCTCGCTCGCTCTCAATGATCATGTTGTGCAAGATCACACATGCAGTCATGGCCTTCCACATTTAATCTTTTGAACAGGTAAGAGAATGGTACATGACAATGTAAAATTGAGCTTATAGCACACCGAATGTTCTCTCCACATCCTTCCCGCAAGCCTCCTTTTGTGTCGCAAACCAAGCTTTCTTTCCTCCGAGCACATAGTTTTAGATTGTCTTCACAAAAGTTGACCATCTAGGATATATACCATCTGCGAGATAGTATCTGATGTTTACGCACTTCTATTCTTGTAGACAGTTGTTGGGCCTCCAAGTGCAGAGGTTTGTAGAACAGCAACAAGTTTCCCTTAAGTGGATTACCCAAGGTTTATCGAACTCAGGGAGGAAGTGGTCAAAGGTATCCCTCTCAAGCAACCCTGCAATCAATATACAAGAAGTCTCTTGTGTTCCCAACACACCCAATACACTTGTCAGGTGTATAGGTGCACTAGTTCGGCGAATAGATAGTGAAATACAAATGGTATGGATATAAGACAACGGTGCCAGAAAATAGCTTGATGGCGTGGAAGAGACTAAAGACAAACTGAAATAAAGATGGAAGCAAGCAAACATGTAACAGATCTAGTTGCAAACTTAGAAACAGGGCCTAGGGATCATACTTTCACTACTGAACACTCTCATATAAATATCTTCTCTTTATGATACTACTCTGAACTACTCTCCGGTTGGACACTAATCCATGGTAGGGCTATAACAGCACTCCTCAAAGTTCGCTTCCCCATCTAGATAACCCCACACTGTCACCTTGAGCACTAGATGGTTCCAACAAACACCATAATTTCATAGAGACATCCAACTCCAAATATAACTCATAACAAGTATTTGTAATCTCTAGCCTAAGTGCCACCATGGTGTGCATGCTGTCACTTTCACACACACATGGGGAGAGCAGAGATCTATTAAAGCACTTGAGTAGCAAGGTAGATCTACTTGATTACAAAGCTCATGATCACAATATGATCATGCATAGAGAGAGAGAGATGAACACATAGCTACCGGTAGAACCCTTAGCCTCGAGGAAGAACTACTCCCTCCTCATCATGGGAATCAGCAATGGCGATGGAGATGGCGGTGGAGATCGATGGAGATGGCTCCGGGGCACTTCCTCGTCCCGACAGGGTGCCGGAACAGAGACTTTCTGTCCCCTGAATCTCCCCTTCTGTGGCGGCGGCGCTGTGGAACTTTGCGTGGCTGGAGGATTGACGATTTAGGATTTTTGCATCGTGAGGCATCTTATAGGCGAAGAGGCAAGGTCGGTGGGAGGCCAGGGGGCCCACACCACCTGGTGGCGTGGTCAGGGCTAGACCGCGCCACCATATGGTGTGCCCACCCTGGTGCCCTACTCCGTCTCTGCTTCGTGTTTCCCTGTTGCTCCGGGAAAAATAGGCATATTGGATTTTGTCCCATCCAATTCAGAGAATATTGATTTTCTGCCTTTTCTGGAACCAAAAACAGAAGAAAACAGGCAACTGGCACTATGGCATCTTGTTAATAGGTTAGTCCCAAAAAACATATAAAAATACCTCAAAGTGTTGACAAAGCAAAGCAAAGTAGATACTAAACAAGCATGGAACATCAAAAATTATGGATACCTTTGCAACGTATCAGTATCCTTTATTGTAGTGGTGGCCATTGATTTCAAAATCCACCGCGGGAGTAGTACCTTCAACAAGCTTGGTGAACATACTTGAACACTGCAGCATGTTGATGTCATTGTGTGATCCTACCATACCGAAGAAAGTATGGCAAATCCACAGATCCTGATCTGCTACAGCCTCAAACACCACACTGCATGATCCCTTGTGATCTTTGTACATGCCTTGGTACGCAACTGGGCAGTTCTTCCATGTGACAATGCATACAGTCGATGCTTCCAAGCACCCTGATAACCCCCTTGCTGCATTCTATGTCAGGATCTGAGCTGTGTCTTTTGCATTGGGCATTCTCAGGTAATTCTTGCCATACACTGCCACAATTGCTTGCAAAACATGTGCATGGAATCGATGGATGTGGACTCGGCCATGCGGATGTAGTAATCCTGTGTATCTCTAGGATTCCAAATGCAAGAATCCAGAGGGAAAGCGTGCATTTTAAAATTGTGGAGAAACCAAGCAAGCCGACGATGTTTGACATGGGTATACCCTACAGGTACTCGAGTTTGGTATATACGGTCCAGATACGGCAAAAGCCCATGGTGTTGCCAAGGTCCAGTGGAGAATTCGAGTGGCCCACGGACTCTTGATTGCTTGCGAGACAAGAAGAAGCTTAAGATAGAAAGTTCAAAGGGAAAAACCCTAATCTGTAACTGACTCGGCCTGCTACCTGAGACCTAGCCTATCTATATAAAGGCTAGGAGGAGGCGGCGAGGAGGACAATCACCACCTTAGTTTCCACAACTCTTGCCAGATTGCATTTGCGCCCCTGTAATCTTCGATTCCTTCATTAATTCCAAGAGAAGACAAGCAGGAGTAGGGACCTATAGAAGGCCTGAACCTGGGTAAAACTTGCGTCCCTGTGAGCTTGTTTGCTAGCCGATTGATGCCTCCAGTGCTCCCTCCTTCTCCAAAACCCAAGCCCATAACAATGGGCATTGACGAGTTAAACCCTCGTCAATTGGCGTCGTCTATGGGAACTGGGAGTGATGATGTTGTGGTTTCTTTGGCCCCATCAACCGTGATCTACAACTCTGCAACAGCAGAGATTCTCCAACTCTTCGGCGCGTTCGACTTCAACATCCACACACTGGCCACTCGCCCGGCTTTCGAGTTCGTGGGCAATGGAATCAGTCTGGCGATTGGGAGCTTCCGCTTCCAGGTTGGTCAGCTTGGCACGCTTCGCATGCCTGACCAGCCGACGGCACCCGCGATTGCTCTAGATCGTGGTTCCCGCCGCCAATCGGAACCCTCAGCGAGCTCAACACCTCAGTAACAGCTGGGAATACGGACAGCGACAGCAGTCGCGGATCTCATCTGGGTGACCTAGCCACAAAAGATGGAGCCTACGGCTCTGGATCTAAAAGTTGTAGGAGCAACAGCTTCCACAACCACTTCATGTGCACCGTCATAAAGGCGGGTGACACCACTACCAATCGCGATAATGATGGCACCGGATCTAGCACCGGGCTACTCAACGGTGGCATACCCAACGGCGGTCCACCCAATGGCGACATACCTAACGGCGACCCCACCAATGGTGTCAACGGCATGCCCATCAACAATGGAGCGGGAGGAGAACCGCCGACCATAGTGAACAAACACACTAGAGAGCGTGTAGTGATCAGGCTCAATGACAACGAGTGGGCCCGCTGTTAAGAAGCTCTACGAGGCAATCCTCTGCCCCTCAACTCCCTGCAAGACATGCTGATGGGCTACCATTGGCTACTGAAGGAGGAATACAGATGCCAGCTACATGCAATCGCACAACTCAAGGTGCTGATGGCTTGGTGTTGATGTAGAGCTCATTGGGAACCCCAAGAGGAAGGTATGATGAGCACAACAACAAGTTTCCCTCAGTTATGAAACCAAGGTTTAATCAAACCAGTAGGAGCAAGGAAACACCCCAAAGGTGTTGCTAGCTGAGCCTTGGCAGGGCGCACTACCGGTGCTAGTAGCAACGTGGAGACCTACACAACACAACCACATAACTTTGTCCCCAACTTGCGATGAGGTTGTCAATCTCACTGTGTTTTGCTGAAAACAAAGGATTAAACGTATTGAATGGAAAGAAGTAAAAGTTTGCAGAAAGTAAACACAAAGCAATAAACAGTTTGTAGATTGTATGTAAAAGAAAAAGGACCGGGATCCATAGTTCACTAGAGGTGGCTCTCCTTAAGATAGATAACATGCTGGGTGAACAAATTACAGCGGGGCAATTGACAAACATCGAGAAAGCAATACATGCATATACTAATCATCTTGACTCCTTTGAGACTGGATTGGGCATTACAACATTATACATAGACCGCCATCCAACTGCATCTATGACTAATAATCCACCTTCAAAGTTATCATCAACCCCTCCAAAGATTAAGTTGCAAGCAACATATTGTTGCTTTACGAACTGCGTGTAAAGTAAACAATACGATTGTTCTATGAATAAAGGATTGTTGTTTTCTCCCTAGTAGCAACATCACATTTAGTACCTTAGAGATTTCTATCACTTCCCCAGATTACCAGAGGCATGAACCCACTATCGAGCATAAATACTAACTCTTGGAGTTGCTAGCATCTACTTGGCCAAGATAGCTACTAACAACGGAAAGCATGCAAGATCACAAATAACAAAGACATGATAGAATCAATAATCAATCTGAAATAGCATCTCAATATCCATCGGATCTCCACAAGCACAACATGCAGAATTACAAATAGATGATCTTGATCATGAATGGAGCTCACAAGATCTAGACATGAAAGCACAAAGGAGGAGAACCAGCCATCTAGCTACTACATGGATCCGTAGTCCAAGGATGAACTACTCACGCATCACACCGGAGGCTTGCATGATGATGAAGAAGGCCTCTAGGGTGAATTCCCCTCTCTGGCAGGGTGCCGGGAAGAGCTTCAAATCCCTCCCTATCTAGGGATGGAGATGACGGCGGCTATAGACTCTTTTGTGGATTTTTAATCGGGTACTTAGGGTTTTTGTCCCGAGGGCATCTTATAGGCGGAAGGGGAGGCCGAGGGGGTGCCGGAGGCGGACAGACCACCCCCTGGCGCGGGCTAGGCTGGGCCATGCGGCCAGGTGGTGTGGTGGCCCCCTGGCCCCTCCCCGTCTCGTACTCTGGCATCTGATGACTTCCGAAAAAATAGGCACTTTGGCTTTTGTCCCGTCCAATTCCGAGAATATTCATTTTCTGACTTTCCTGGAACCAAAAACAACAGAAAATAGGAAGCTGGCACTGTGGCTCTTGTTAATAGGTTAGTCCAAGAAATCATATGAAAAGTACTCCAAAGTGTGGACAAAACACAAGAAAGTGGATAAAACCAAGCATGGAACATCAAAAATTATAGATACATTTGCAATGTATCAACATCCCCAAGCTTAACTCCTGCTCGTCCCCGAGTAGGTAAGTGATAAAAAGAAAGAATAATTTTTGAGGTGACATGCACCATCAAAGACTTGATCAAAGTATTTGTAAAACATTCAAAGCTGGGATCATAGTACTTCAATCATACCATGAAAGACAATGTTTTAGCAATAAGACAAAGAAACTATGATGCAACGTGAAAAGGCACAAACAAAAGATTCATGAATAACAATGCTTTGCAAGACGTTTGTTTGTTTCACATAAAGAAAACATAGCATACTAGTATTCAGCTTGTCCCTCAATAGAGTAGCAAATATAAATGCATAGGACACCTTCAAAGTTCATAAGAGTGACTAGATACAAATAGTTTAAAACAAGCAATATCAAGTTATGCATCAATCAACTAGTCTTGGGACAATGCACATAGAACTAAGAATGGCCACTATGCTCTCAAAGTAGGTGCATAAATATAGAAGGTGGAGACTCAATGTAATGGTGGAAGAAAGGCCTTCATAGAAGGAAGTAGGGATTCAAGTCTCATAAAGAGCTTCCAAAAATTATGGTACTTATAGCTTTCAACTCTCATTGCCCCTATCATAAGCATCTTGAAGTGATTAAGGTTAAAGTGAACAAACTATGGTGTACATGCTTGACGAAGTATAAGTTAGAAATCTCATGTCCCTTGTATACGAGGGCCGCTCCTCATGCTACTCAAGTTTAGTCACCGATAAGTTCTTGTCATCGTAAGTACATGTGTATCATAGAGAACCGCCAACGGGGTACCCTTTGCCCGATGATACGGAAGAATCCCCATATCAAAATGACAAGGCAAGCAGACAACGAGCATCTCAGCAATCTTCTTATTTACCATGGGAATATGGTGCTTTTTTCTCTCTTTCCTCTTTTAATAATCTTTTTTTTCTTTTTCTCTTTTTTCTCAATATAGGACTCTTTTTTTATAAGAAGAATGCTTCATAGACAGCTCATTATGGTTACGCTGCAGGTTTCCACCATGTCAGCATGGATTAGACCAATGCCGGTGTTTCTCTAACACATATACATAACTCCATGGACTTACAAGCTCCCCTTTCATTTCACACCGACGACATCCATATACAAAAGAGCATGATATCAACTAGGTACAAGTACCAAGTGCAATGTTGAAAGCGTTTCCCATGAAAGCATGGTTCTGCTAATTCCCAACAAATAAGTGCAAGCATATACAACATAGACGACACAATGGTTCAAGTTTATTAACGGCAAGAAAAGTAAAGTGTGCCATCAAGTTCGTGAGAGATTTAATCACTAGTTTTCTCATAACAAGTTTAATTTGGAAGGTAAACAAAAGCATGAATATACTTGGAATAGCATAAGCTAATAGGTAGGTATGGTGGACTCTTTGGAATAACTTGGTTTAGGGAGTTGGATGCATGAGTGGAACTCATACTTGGTTGTGGAGGCTAGCAAAAGTCTGGGAGCGACAAACTAAGAGAGCAATAATGGCCATAATCATGCAGAGCGACAAAACATCATTGATCAAAGCATAAAGTGATACTACCAGTTGAAAACTAAAGGATCATCAAGGCTATGGTGACTTTGGATAGTCATAACATGGTGTGAGCATGCGCCAAGTCAACCCAAATAAAGCATCAAAGGAGAATACCACTATACTATGCTTTAATATGCTAAAACAACGCATGATTCATCCAAGGCACATTAAGCAATCTCAATTGTTTATAACAAGTCATGCTACAACAAAGAATATTAAGCATAAAGCCAAAACAATATCAAGCATGGCATGACAAAGCATAGGCCATAGTAAAAAACGAGCTCTTTTTACCACATAAGCATGAACTTTCCTACTCTTTTCCAAACCAAACCAAACTATTTGCAAACCAATGTATGAAAGAGGGGGTCCAACCAATTTATTCAGAAAACTAAGCAAACAAAAGAAAACGAAAAACGAAAATGAAAACGAAAAAGAAGACGCTCCAAGAACAACACAACTGTGCATGAAACAATAAAAATGAAGCGTTTGGAAGAAACCTGGGATTTTTATTGATGAAGAAGGGGATGCCTTGGGCATCCCCAAGCTTTGACGCTTGTACTTCTTGGATATTTCTTGGGGTGACATGCGTGGCATCCCCAAGCTTGAACTTTAGTCCATCCTTCATCTCATTACTCATTCCTTCCATACACCTGAAATTTTTCCTTCATACAAAACTTCACACAATCTTTATTAGCAACATTAGTGCACTCAAGATAAAAGGTCTTAAGGTTCAGTTCTAACACCAAATAAACTCCCATTATAACACTATCTACTGTAGTGCTTCCCTCAAAAAGCTCAATTACCCAAAAGAACTCAAAAAGGAACCAACAAGAAGCAAATACAGAAAATGGCAAAAATCTGTCAAAACAGACCAGCAGGTAAATACGAATTTTTTCGAAGACCTTCTGTTGCTCAAATCAAAAATTGTTGAACTAACAAAGTTAGATAACAACCTGGGGCAAAAGCACAAAAATTCACGCCTCAAAAAGACGTTTAGATATTTTACACGAATTTTAACGGTGAAGCACAGAAATCTGTTTCGGGACAGCAACTTTCCCAATCATTACTTCTCTCTCATTAGAGGTTACTTTTGGCACAAAAAGCAAATAAAAAAGATAAGGAGCGGTTATTACAGAGGTAATAATTTCCAAGACTCATCTAAAACTTTTGGGTTATCTCCCAATAAGTACTTTTCTTTAACACCTTTAAGTTGGGCATAAGAAGCAAGAAAAAGAATCAAGTGTTCTCAAATGAAGAAGCATTAAAACCAAATTTCTTACCCTTACCTCTCTTACTTTTATTCTTAACCTTGGGGAAAATGTGATTGTTTTGTGGAGAAGAAAGGTGCATGGTCCCTCTTCCCACATCTATTATTGCTCCCAGGAGTTCTAATATGGACCTTCCAAGTGTAATTTGTCCTTTTCCTGCACATTCAATAACAAGATAATCAGTAGAAATCATTTTACCAAGGATCTTCGTAAACACTCCTTCAGCTATTCCAATAGGTAATATGGTTGCATTATTAGCAAGAGATATCTCTTTTCCTCCTTCAGTAAGCCCCCAAGTATTCAAAGATTCATAAATATCTCTAGGCATAAGACAAAATTCAGACATGATATCACAGCGAGCTTGAAAAGTTTCAGTGTTTATCTCAACCTTTAATGTAGGGAGCCACTTTGATGGTTTAGAATTTATTGGAACATAATTGTGATGCTCCCTAAGCGTATTATAGCAATCTTTTAAACTAGCAGTGCCAGTCTCAAGAGTGTTCAATCTAGCAAATATTCTTGCGAAAGAAATATCAGTTTGGCTAGGCAAGTTGTAAGTGAGGATAAATTTCTTTATAGCATTAATAGCATCATCCTCATTACATTGGAGGAAATCTCCTCCCACAATAGCATCTAAAGCATATCTATAGCAAAGAGCAATCCCAAGGTAAAAACTGCTAAGGAACAAGCTTTGAGTCATTTTAAGAAAGCAAACTAGTAAAATTATTATTTTTGTGTTTTTGATAAAGAAACAAGCAAACAAAGAAAAAAGAAACTAAGAAAAACAAAAATAACAAAGTAAAGAGATTGGTTATGAGGGACTCCCCTTGTGAAGATGTCCTTGACTCCTAGACAACGGCGCCAGAAAAATGCTTGATGGCTCGGTGTTGATGTAGAGCTCGTTGGGAACCCTCAGAGGAAGGTATGATGAGCACAGTAGCAAGTTTCCCTCAGTTATGAAACCAAGGTTTAATCAAACCAGTAGGAGCAAGGAAACACCCCAAAGGTGTTGCTAGCTGAGCCTTGGCAGGGCGCACTACCGGTGCTAGTAGCAACGTGGAGACCTGCACAACACAACCACAGAACTTTGTCCCCAACTTGCGATGAGGTTGCCAATCTCACCGTGTCTTGCTGAAAACAAAGGATTAAATGTATCGAATGGAAAGAAGTAAAAGTTTGCAGAAAGTAAACACAAAGCAATAAACAGTTTATAGATTGTATGTAAAAGAAAAAGGACCGGGATCCATAGTTCACTAGAGGTGGCTCTCCTTAAGATAGATAACATGCTGGGTGAACAAATTACAGCGGGGCAATTGACAAACATCGAGAAAGCAATACATGCATATACTAATCATCTTGACTCCTTTGAGACTTGATTGGGCATTACAACATTATACATAGACCGCCATCTGATACGTCCATTTTGCATCACTATTCTATGTCTTAATTCACTATTATTCATTGATATATTTCGTATTGAGAGGTGATACTTATGTTATTTCATCTGTTTTTGCATGGTTGATGACTTTTGGGAGCATGGACCGCTGCAGTCAGGATTCTGATGGAAAAGGTGCTGTTTGGAGGCAAAATTCGTGAAGATCAGAAAATCCGGGAAAATATACAGAAAATCCTATTTTTCCAGAAGGCTAAGGATGCCAGAAGATGGAGTGGAGATGGGCCACAGGGGGCCCACACCACCCCATGGCGCGGGCAGGCCTAGGTCGCGCCAGGAGGTGGTGTGGCCACCCTAGCCCACTCCAGCCTCTCCCCTCTGGTGTATATTAACCTATCGAAACCCTAAGACTCGAGAGCGACCACAAAAAGATTCCGCCGCCTCTGCGGGGCAGAAAACATCGAGAGAGAAAGATCTCTCTGGCAGACAGATTTCTGCTGGGGGAATTCCTTCCCGAAGACGGGAGATCATCGCCATCAACACCACCATCAAGCTGGACTTCATAGAGATCATCATCATCATCATCACCATCATCACCATCAGCACCCTCATCACCATCTCCATATTGCTGTAACAATTGTGTTGAATCTTGCTATAGTTCATAGGGGAAACTTTCCCGGTGTTGATTACTCCTTGTAGTTGATGCTATCGAGTGAACCATTGAATTATTGTTTATGTTTAGATTGTTATACATCATTATTCCATCTCTGATCATGATCCATATGATGACTTGTGAGTAGTTCGTTTTGTTCTTGAGGACATGGGAGAAGTCTTGTTGTTAGTAGTGGAGTTGTGTTGAGAATGATTCAATAGATTGTTATTTAAGTTGTGGTGTACTTCTTCTAGTGGTGTCATGTGAACGTCGACTACATGACACTTCATCTATATGGGCCTAGGGGAATGCATTGTGTATTTTGCTACTAATCGTAGGGGTTGCCGGAGTGACAGAAACCTAAACCCCCGTTAGGAAACCATTGCATAAGGGACGTAAGGGTCTTAGAGTTTAAAGTTGTGGTTAGGTTTATACCTTAATTACTTTCTTGTACTTACGGATGTTTGCAAGGGGTATAATCACAAGTATGTATTAGTCTTGGATGGGGCGGTACATTAGCACAGGTTCACCCACACAACACTTAGCAAGCTAAAGAAGATTAATCAACTATATGAAGCGAAAGCACTGCGATCTTCCATGTGTCCTCGAACGCGTTTGGTCATCTTAAGTAATACAACCGCTTGTCCTTTGCTGCATAAAGGATTGGGCCACTTGCTGCATTTATTCCTATCTTTTATTTACTCGTACTTTGTTTACTTGCTATATCAAAACCCTAAAATCCGTTTGCTAAGTATTTGCAGAGAATTCTGATCCATACCACTAGCCAAAGACCTACGCTCCTCGTTGGGTTTGACACTCTTACTTATCGAAAATACTGCGATACACCCCCTATACTTGTGGGTCATCAAGACTATTTTGTAGCGCCGTTGCCGGGGAGTGAAGCGCTATTGGAGAGTGGAACTGGTAAAAGAAACTTCTACTGTGAGCATTGTTTACTTCTGTTAGTTGCTTTATTTTCGTTATGGATAATTCGCTGAGTTTCTTATTTGGTAATGCTACTACCACTGCTAAGGTAGTAGATAAGCCACCACCTGCTGAGAATGATGTTTTCAAAATACCTACAAGAATTATTGATCGTGGAAAATCATTGTAACAAGAAAATAAAGAGTTTATGATTCGATCATAAAGGAAGATATTTGAGTTACATGTTTAGCAAAACACTTAAGATTTTAGGAATTGTTCCATGATTTGTGTTTCCCGATAAACCATAGGAGTATGGCATATTCGAGAGATGAAATCAAACCATGTTTGACATGGTAAGATCAAATGTGTCATTTATAAAACTGCCATTATGTTTTAAGGATTAAAGCTTTAGAGACTACCACTTTTACACTGAAAAGAGCACCATCGTAATCCGTTGAAATGACACCATCTAAGTTATGGTTTGGTATAAAACCCGAATTGTCTTTTCTTAAATTTTGGTATGCTATGCATAAGTAAAATGTTTACAACCAAAGTCAGATAAGCACGTCTTTGTAGGTTATCCCAAAGAATTTGTTGGGAATTTCTCCATAACACTGAGGACAAAAGAGTTTGTTACTTGGAATGTCAACTTTATTGAGAAGGAATTTTTCGCGAAAAGTTGAGTGGGAGGACAATAGAACTTGGATAAGGTTGTTGAACCTTAGCTATATGTGCTAAGTAGCGCAGCGCCAGAAAGTGTCCCGGTGGCAGCCACAATGCTCATGGCTCCCGTGATTACAAAAGTTGTAATCTCGGAGATTAGAGTTCCTATTGAACCGTGTGGGTCGGTAAGAATCAAATGGTGTGATTTGATAAGCAAGTCGTTATTGTTTTGACAATGATGAACCGACTACATGCAAAGAAGTGATGATGGGCCCTGGCTCCATAAAATGACTAGAAGTCATAGAATCCGTGATAGTATCCATACACGAGAAATCAAGTTTCTGAACTTGGAAGACCCTCCCGAAAGGCGTGAAGCCTATCGGTCGTGTTTGGATCTATAAAGAAATAGACATGGATGTTTAACATCTATGAAATAGTCGACATGTCGGAAAGAAGTTTACGGCAATGTTCAAGGAGTTGACTATGACAAGATTTGATCTTTCATAGCGATATTTAGTTTTGACGGATTAATGTAGCAACCACTACATATAATTTGGTATATGGTAGTTGAATAAACAAAACAAGGTTCTTCTAATAGAATGGTTACCTAGGACATGTACATGACACGGTCCGAAGGGTTTTGTTAATTCAAAGGATGCTAAAAAGGCATGCAAACTTCAATAGTTGAAGTAAGCATAGCGGAGTTGGAATCTTCACCATGATGAAAATGTTAAAAGATTTTAAATTCATCGGAGATGATGAAGATGCTTGCATTTGCAAGAAATTAAGTGGGAGCGCTGAGACATATTTCTAATACATTATGTAGAGGACATATTGTTGATTGGAAATGATGTATCTTGTATTGACACAAGTTAAGAATTTCCTAAAATAAGATTTCGATGAAAGACTTGGGCAAAACCGGAATATTAGGCATCAATATCTATATGGATAGATTGAGGCTCTAATATGGTTGTGCCAGACGTACATATATGAGATATTGAAAGGGTTCAATATGGAAACAACAAGAAATATTCTTGCCGCAAGGAAAGGATTGTATCAAGATTCAAGTGTTCCAACACTTGGTGAGTAAAATCACATGAAGATTTTGATCGATTATACCGTGATATGTATATATCTAGAATGTCCTATGCTCTAAATGTTATGAGCACATACCAGAATGATTCATAAGATGATCATTGGACAATAGTAAAGATATTATTATGAACTTTGGAAGAACTAAGAATATATCATGTATAAGTGACAAATAGTTAAAGGTAGTTCATTGTAAAGTGTTACATTGCTACTAGTTTTGTCACAAGATACAAATTAAATTTATCTCAATTTAGACTATGGGTGGCACAATGTAATGGAAAGGATGTTCCATGATGGATTTGGATGAGTTCCAAAGTTGAGACATTGTGACGGATACTACAACAAAAATGCTAAGTATATGACTGCTATAGTAGCAGCATAGGAGGGCATTTGTGTTAAGTAGTTTGTTATCAAACTAGGTGTGGTTCAAAGTGTACTAATCCTATGAAGGTATATTGTGTGACAATAATATCAACATATTTTAACCGGAACAAACTAAAGGTCTCACCAAAGGACCAAATTTATACAAAGCCATCTCATCTGAGAATGAGTGATGCGTAGAGACGCAAAGACATGCAAATACACACGGACCTGAAACTGTCAGATCCGGAGATTATGTTAACCACTAGCAATAGCGTATATGCAACACCAGAAAGCCATAGGTGTTTAATACGCAAAGTTTTTCAAACTAGATTATTGTGTCTAGTGCAAGTGGGAGACTGAAGGGAATATGCCCGAGAGGCAATAATAAAGTGGTTATTATCTTATTCCATGTTTATGATAAATGTTTATTTTGCATGCTATAATTGTATGGATCGGAAACATCAATACATGTGTGTTTAATAAACAAAAAGGGTTCCTAGTTATGCCTCTCTTATAGACTAGCTCGTTGATTGACAAGATGATCAAGGTTTCCTGATCATGGACATTGGGTGTTGTTAATAACAAGGTCACAACATTGGTGGAATGATGTGATGAACATTCATCCGAAGTATAGAATTACGATTAAGTCATTATGTTTATATTGCTATAACATCATACGAAGTAATCTTTATCCTTAGACCATGAGATCATGTTAATTGCTAACACCGGAAGAGTATCTTGATAATATCAAACGTCACACCGTAACAGGGTGACTATAAAGATGGGTTCAGTGCTACGAAGGTGTTATGTTGAGGCTCATGGATCAAGAGTGGAATTTGTCAATCCCGATGATGGATAGATATACTCTGGGCCCTCTCGGTGATATCATATTAAGATATCTTGCAAGCAAGTGATGTGATAACTAGAATGTTATATCCCGGGAACGAGAAAAGAGTGCATGTCGGCAACGAGATCAAACTAGGTATGGAGATACCGATGATCGAATCTCGGACATGTAATATATCGCGAGACAAAGGGATTTAGTTACAAGCGTTAAAGGTTCTCACGATCACAGAAGTCATCATTGAATATGCAGGAGTCAGTATGGATCTCCAGGTCCCACTTCTGATTATTGATCTGAGAGGAGTCTCAATCATGTCTGCATTATTCGCGAACCGTAGGGTGACACACTTAAGAGTTACCGGACACCATTTTGGAGCACATGTGTTTCAGACGAAAGAATTGCAAAGCGCGGGAATTGTTTCGATAGAAACCGGAAATTGTTTCGAGTGAAATTGCAGAAAGTGGCTCTGCATGTGATATTGAAATATTGCAAGGGGTTATATGTGAATGTTTGTTAATTAAAGTAATTAACAAAATTCTGAATAAATTTAATAAAAGAGTTTTATTAAATGAGAGAGCATTAAACTTGGAGAATTTTAATGCATTTAAAGTAGGGACTTTAAAGGGGAATGTGAAGAGGCATATTAATGTGAGGGGTTACCACCACATGAATGGGGGAGGTGAGGAGTCACCCCCCATGCGCCGGCCATGAAGGAGGGGCACCCCCCTCCTCCTATAAAAGGCCACCCTCTTCCTCACACCTCCTCGTGAAGGATCTATCTCCCCCTCTAGAATTATTCCCCCATGGTCTCGGATTAGCGAGATACATGTTCCTGGTGGCATTTCGTCTGGAAGGAGTTGCTGCTTCCACTGGATCGCTAGAGCGAGGAGGTGGACGTTGTCCGGTGGCTTGAACGTGTGTGCGAGTACGGATGCGCTGCTGAGTTGCGGCGCTCGGACTTCCTCACGATCTTGAGATCGGCAAGTGTACGACTACATCAACCATGAGTTCCTACTCGTTAACAAAACTCATTGTCTTCGAGGGTAAGTTCTCGATGGATGTATGTCCACCCGTTGCTCTGTACCTAGTAGATAGATCCTGGCGTGTAGTTCTCATCGTAAGAATTTTTTTTGTTTTCTATGCTGCGGACCCAACAGTGGTATCATAGCCTGATCTATGCGTAGGTGCTTTGCACAGGTAGTACACATATGTTTATATGTGGGCGATGATGGTCATGTTATTGCATCTTCTATGTATTTTGCATATTGGTGGCATAGTGGGATGAAGCGGCCCAGACCAACCTTACATGTCATCGTACATGAGACCGGTTCCACGACTCACATGCAACTTGTTTTGCATAAGTGGCTGGCGGGTGTCTGTCTCTCCTACTATAGTCAATATCTGATTTACAATGAGTTGCTAATAACTTGGTTATCCTCATTGTGGTTCATGTTTGTAGGTAAGAACGGTTCTATCTCTGAAAGCCCTAAGACACGTAAAACCTGCAATTGATAAATTAGAGGCGTCTAGTTTAGATCGTTGCTGGGCTAGTGTCATGATATGGTAATGTTGTAAGTTGATGTACAGTTGATACTCTTACAACATACCTAACGTGTAAGTTCCATAGACCTTGGCCTTACACACAAAGGAATGATAAAGATCATACCATGATGCATATGATAGAGATCAAATGCATGGACCATATCATCTCACTTTACACATTAGATGTTTGCATCTTATATTGCTAGTTTGGCATTTTAGTAGCATTTTAAAATGATCCCTCATTTAGATATCAAGATAAAATGTGTTCTTCCTTAAGTATGCACCGTTCTATGGATCGTGTTTCGAGACATCACGTGATGATCGGGTGTACTCGACTCTATGCTTTCATACAACGGGTGTAAGACATTTTTACACACGCGAGTACTAAGGTTCTTACTTGGCGAGCCTAGCACGTACAGACATGGCCTCGGAACACGGACCGAAAGTTTAAGCATGAGTCATATAGTTGATATGATGCCCATATTGATGCTCGCCTTTGAAGCTACACCGACTCACGTGATGATCGGACTTGGTGTAGTGGATTTGGTTCATGTAATCACCAAAAAGGCACGAGGGATGTCGTTTTTGAGTGGGAGTTCATTTTTAATTTGGATTAGTCGAACTCAATTTGTCATAAACTAAATCAAAGTGAATTTGCATAATTTGTTGTAGTCATTGGCCTCTGTTCACTACCTTATGCTTAGTTTTAATTGAGATAATAGAACTATATAATTCTGGATATTTACTTTATGAACGGGTATCGTATTGTTTTGAATGTAAATTTAAAGTTTAAAAGTCCTATTGCAAACTTTCAGCAAACTCTATTTACTCCGTAAAGTTTAATAAGTAGTATTAAATCAAGAGTAAGAATTCCAATGTTAGTATCTAAAGTATCATGTTTGCCTCCATGATTATTGATATTAAAAAGTTATTTTAATATCAAGATTATATAGGAGCTGAAAATTGTTTCAGAAACCATCATGTGTGAAAGATATTGTGATATCTGAAATAATGTTTTTGGTTGCATTATGGTAGAGTCTAATTTAGCAAAATACATGTTCTCATATTGTATGAGAATTTGTGAAGGATGGAGATGCTAAGCATCCGGATCTCCCAAAAAGGTTTTGGGAACTAACATTATACTCGCGATTTTTCCTTATAGGCTATAGTAGCTTGATCATGAAAGTTGTCATGATAAGGATGAATAGAAGATGTAAGTAAAATGTTTACTACACTGATAGATTACTAAAGAATGGATTTTTGAAAGAACACCAAACATTTGATGATGGTGATCCACTTCAAAGTGTAAGTCCAAAGGTATTGGTATTTGACTATACACGCTTTGTACTATGTGTCATGTGAATGACACCACTATTGATGTTGATAGATTCTTTTAAAAGAAAAGGAATTGTTGAAAGAGAATCTATAAAATATTTGGCAGAAAAGAAAAGGATGGAGATGTCCAACTTAGGTATATAGAAGATATACATGTTATGGTTGTATTCCTTGCTTGTTAAACAATGTGGTTCTGAGGTATTGGATACTGGTATTGGATACCGAATTGGTTGGTATGAAGTGTCATACAGGACAATGCAATTCATGAACTGAAATGGCCTAAGTAACTAGCAAGAAAATAAGTGATGATGATCATCGAAAACAAATAAAGTGTTATTGTGCTTTTCATTGACGTCAAACCTAGTCTTCAAGATTTGTTTTAATAATTGTTATTTTGTTCCGGTATTATGAGAACAATGGTTGTTCAAATAATTACCGTATTCCATAAAAGATGGATGAACTTTTACAAGTCTAGTGGGAGAAATCACATCCATAAACACTATTGCTAAAATGTCGCAAGACAAATGATTAAAAGATCACTTATGAAGTGACATCGTTGTTTAAATTATATTGGAAAGAAAACATGAAGAAACTCCATGTTGATGGATTTTTAGAGTCTTTGATTTTGATCAATTGACGCTTGTGAGACTTTCCTCGAGATAATTGAAACTCCGTCCATAGGCCAGAGAGGAACGGATGACTAGCTTATTGGAAATTGTGCATGCTGATGTGCATAGTCCATTATGTGTACCCATATGCGATGGATCTTTTTGCTTCATATGCTTTCTCCAAAAATTTGAGTGAATATATCTGTATATTTACTTAATAATGAAGAAGTATGAAACATTTGAAAATTGTTCAGAGACTTTCAAGATGAAGTGGAAAATCATTGTAACAAGAAAATAAAGAGTTTATGATTCGATCATAAAGGTGTTGGGTCCGCAGCATAGAAAACAAAATTTTTCCTACGGTGTGAACTACACGCCAAGATCTATCTACTAGGTACAAAGCAACGGGTGGACATACATCCAACGAGAACTTACCCTCGTAGACAACGAGCTTTGTTAACGAGTAGGACCTCGTGGTTGATGTAGTCGTACACTTGCCGATCTCAAGATCGTGAGGAAGTCCGAGCGCCGCAACTCAGCAGCACATCCGCACTCGCACACACGTTCAAGCCACCGGACAACCTCCACCTCCTCGCTCCAGTGATCCAGCAGAAGCAGCAACTCCTTCCAGATGAAATGCCACCAGGAACATGTATCTCGCTAATCGGAGACCATGGGGGAATAATTCTAGAGGGGGAGAGAGATCCTTCACAAGGAGGTGTGTGGATGAAGGAGGGAATGGGTGGCCTTTTATAGGAGGAGGGGGGTGCCCCCTCTCTCCATGGCCATGCATGGGGGTGACCTCACTCCCCATTCATGTGGTGGTAACCCCTCCACATTAAAATGCCTCTTCACATTCCCTTTTAAAGTCTCCACTTTAAATGCATTAAATTTCTCCAAATTTAATGCTCTCTCATTTAATAAAACTCTTTTTATTAAATTTATTTAGAATTTTGTTAATTACTTTAATTAACAAACATTCACATATAGCCCCTTGCAATATTTCAATATCACATGCAGAACCACCTTCTGCAATTTCACCTGAAACAATTTCCGGTTTCTATTGAAACAATTCCTGCGCTTTGCAATTCTTTCGTCTGAAACATATGTGCTCCAAAATGGTGTCCGGTAACTCTTAAGTGTGCCACCCTATGGTTCGCGAATAATGCAGACATGATCGAGACCCTTCTCCGATCAATAATCAGCAGCGGGACCTAGAGATCCGTACTGACTCCTACACATTCAACGATGACTCCTGTGATCGTGAGAACCTTTAACGCTTGTAACTAAATCCCTTTGTATCTCGATATATTACATGTCCGAGATTCGATCATCGTTATCTCCATACCTAGTTTGATCTCATTACCGACATGCACTCTTTTCTTGTTCCCGTGATATAACATTCTAGTTTTCACATCACTTGCTTGCAAGCTATCCTAATGTGATATCACTGAGAGGGCCCAGAGTATATCTATCCGTCATCTGGATTGACAAATTCCACTCTTGATCCATGAGCCTCAGCATAACACCTTCGTAGTACTAAACCCATCTTTATAGTCACCTTGTTACGGTGTGACGTTTGATGTTATCAAGATACTCTTCCGGTGTTAGCAATTAACATGATCTCATGGTCTAAGGATAAAGATTACTTCGTATGATGTTATAGCAATATAAACATAATGACTTGATCGTAATGCTATACTTCGGATGAATGGTCATCACATCATTCCACCAATGGTGTGACCTCATTATTAACAACATCCAATGTCCATGATCAGGAAACCTGGATCATCCTGTTAATCAACAAGCTAGTCTATAAGAGAGGCATGACTAGGAACCCTTTTTGTTTATTAAACACACATGTATTGATGTTTCCGAATCAATACATTTCTAGCATGTAAAATAAACATCTATCATGTATAAGGAATATATAATAACAACTTTATTATTGCCTCTCGGGCATATTTCCTTGATCTCCCACTTGCACTAGAGACAATAATCTAGTTCACATAGTGATAAATCTAACACCCATGGAGTTCTGGTGTTGATCATGTTTTTCCCTAGGGAGAACTTTAGTCAATGAATCTGCTACATTTAGGTCCGTGTGTACTTTACAAATCTTTATATCTCCATCCTTGACATGCTCGCGGATGGAGTGAAACCGGCGCTTAATATGTTTGGAATTCTTGTGAGACCTTGGTTCCTTTATGCTATTATGGCTCCATTGTTGTCACAATAGATCACCATCGGGTCCAACGACGGGAACCACACCCAATTCCGTAATGAACTCTTTCATCCAAATCGCTTCTCTCATACGCTCAAGCAAAGAACATATTCTGCTTCCGTTGTTGATCCAGCCACCACAGGTTGTTTGGAACTCCTCCAACTAACTGCTGCTCCGTTCAAGATAAATACGTATCAGGATTGAGACTTAGAGTCATCCAGATCAGTGTCAAAGCTAGCATCGACATAACACTTAGCGACTAGCTCTTCTTCACCTCCGTATATGAGAAACATATCCTTAGTTCTTCTCAAGTACTTGAGGATGTTCTTTACCGCTAACCAGTGTTCCGAACCTGGATCAGATTGGTACCTACTAGTCAAACTAATAGCATGTGCCACATACGGTCTTGTACATAGCATGGCATACATAATAGAGCCTATGGCCGAGGCATAGGGGATCTTATCCATCATCTCTCTTTCTTCCGCCGTAGCCGGACTTTGAGTCTTACTCAATGTCTTTCCTTGCAACATAGGTAAGAACCCCTTCTTACTTTCGTCCATATTAAACTTCTTTAATATCTTATCAAGGTATGTACTCTGCGATAGCCCAATTAGGCACCTTGATCTATCTCTATAGATTTTAATGCCTAATATATATGACGCTTCACCAAGGTCTTTCATCGAAAATTTGCTGTTTAGATAACTTTTAACACTGTTTAAAAGATCTATATCATTTCCAATCAATAATATGTCATCCATATATAATATCAGAAATGCCACATTGCTCCCACTCACTTTCTTGTAAATACAAGCCTCTCCATAAGTTTGGACAAATACAAACTCTTTGATCACCTCATCAAAGCGGAGATTCCAACTTCGTGATGCTTGCTTCAGTCCATAGATGGATCGCTGAAGTTTGCACACCTTATTAGCATCCTTAGGATCGACAAAACCCTTAGGTTGATCATATACAACTCTTCTTCAATCTTACCATTGAGGAACGCAGTTTTGACATCCATCTGCCATATTTCATAATCGAAATATGCAGCAATTGCTAACATAATCCTAACCGATTTAAGCATCACTACGGGAGAGAATGTCTCATCGTAGTCAACTCCTTGAATTTGTCAAAACCCCTTTGCGACAAGTCGAGTCTTATTGATGGTCACATTAGCATCAACATCAGTTTTCCTTTTGAAAATCCATTTATTCTCAACGGCGTTTCGATCGTGAGGTAAGTCCACCAAGTTCCAAACTTGGTTCTCGTACATGGATTCCATCTCGGATTTCATGGCTTCTAGCCATTTGTTGGAATCCGGGCTCATCATCGCTTCTTCATACGTCAGGTCATCCATTTCATCAACCATGAAATTCACAGGATTGCCGTGCGATTCAGGAGCCGACGTGTCTGCTTGACTGCGAGGTTCGGTAGTGTCCTCTTCGAGTTTCATGATCATTATCATTAGCTATCTCTTCATCGGGTGAAGTCAACTCCGAAACAACTTCCGGTGCTGCGCCACTCGCCATTCCATGAAGAGAAGGTTCAGTAACCTCTTCGAGTTCTACCTTCCGACTACTCACACCTTTCGCGAGAAACTCCTTCTCAAGAAAGGATCCATTCTTGGCAACAAAAACCTTGCCCTCGGATCTGTGATAGAAGGTATAGCCAATTGTTTCCTTAGGGTATCCTATGAAGACGCATTTTTCCGCTTTGGGTTCGAGTTTATCCGGTTGAAGTTTCTTCACATAAACATCGCATCCCCAAACCTTAAGAAATGACAGCTTAGGTTTGTTTCCAAACCATAATTCATACGGTGTCGTTTCAACAGATTTAGATGGTGCCTGATTTAAAGTGAATGCAGCTGTTTCCAGTGCATAACCCCAAAATTATAGAGGTAAGTCAGTCAGAGACATCATAGATCGAACCATATCCAATAAGGTACAATTACGACGTTCCGACACACCATTATGTTGTGGTGTTCCGGCAGGCGTGAGTTGTGAAACTATTCCACACTCTTTCATGTGTGTGATAAACTCATAACTTAGATACTCTCCTCCACAGTCAGACCGTAGAAACTTGATCTTTATATTACGATGATTTTCCACTTCATTCTGAAATTCCTTGAACTTTTCAAAAGTTTCAGACTTGTGTTTCATCAAATAGATATACCCATATCTACTCAAATCATCCGTGAAAGTAACAAAATAACGATATCCACCTCGCGCCGACACACTTATTGGTCCACACACATCAGTATGTATGATCTCCAATAGATTTGTCGCCCGTTCCATTGAACCGGAAAACGGCGTTCTAGTCATCTTGCCCATAAGGCATGGCTCACATGTATCAAATGATTCAAAATCAAGTGATTCCAAAAGTCCATCAGAATGGAGTTTCTTCATGCGTTTAACGCTAATATGACCTAGACGGCAGTGCCACATATATGTAGACATATCATCATCAAGTTTAATATTTTTAGCATTAACATTATGAATGTGCGTAATATTACTATCGAGATCCAATAAAAATAGAAATAAACCATTCAACATAGGTGCATGACCATAAAAGATATCATTCTTATAAATCGAACAACCATTGTTCTCAGATTTAAAGGAATGACCACTTTGCATCAAACACGATCCAGATACAATGTTCATGCTCAGTGCAGGCACCAAATAACAATTATTTAGGTTTATAACTACTCCCGATGGCAAATGGAGAGGTAGCGTCCCGACGACGATCACATCAACTCTTGATCCATTGCCGACCCGCATCCTGACCTCATCCCTTGCTAGTTGTCGCTTGTTCCATAGCCCCTGTACCGAGTTACATATATTAGCAATCGATCCAGTATCAAATACCCAGGTGCTACTACGAGTACTAGTCAAGTACACATCAATAACATGTATATCACATATACCTTTGTTTGCCTTGCTGGACTTCTTGTCCGCCAAATACTTGGGGCAGTTGCGCTTCCAATGGCCAGTCCCCTTGCAATAATAGCACTCGGTGTCAGACTTAGGGCCAGCCCGGGATTTCTTTTTAGGCGTGGCAACAGACTTGCCACCCTTCTTTCCCTTGTGATTGCCTTTCTTGTCCTTCTTGAAACCGGTGGTCCTATTGATCATCAACACTTGATGTTCTTTCCTAATCTCCACTTCTGCAGTCTTAAGCATTGACAGAAGCTCGGGAAGAGACTTCTTCATGCTCTGCATATTATAGTTCATCACGAAGCTCTTGTAGCTAGGTGGCAGAGATTGGAGAACATGATGTATGCCTAAGTCAATGGGAATCATTATTCCCAAGGACACAAGCTTATCGGCGTACCCAAACATTTTGAGTACGTGCTCACTAATGGAGCTGTTTTCCTCCATCATGCAGCTAAAGAACTTTTCTGTAGCATTATAACTCTCTACGGCAGCATGGGTATCGAAATCATTTTCAATTCTCCCATGGTATCAAAGGCATTGCCATTTTCGAAACGCTTTTGAAGTTCTGGCTCTAGCCCATACAGTATGCCGCAATGAACTAAGTTGTGGTCCTCCTGACGAGTCACATAGACATTCTTTTCCTCGTCAGGGGCATCGAGCTGGGGGCCTAGCGCGCATCTAGCACATATTGCTTTTGTGCAAAGGAGGAGAATCCTCAAATTCATAGCCCAGTTGGTGAAGTTGCTACCATTCGCAGCAAGTTTCTCTTTCTCCATGAACACATTGAAATTAAAAGCAGGTGGTGCCATCTACAACAGAATTTGTAAAGTTTATTTAGACTAAGTTTATGATAAATTGAGTTCAACTAATCCAAATTACTAATGAACTCCCACTCAAAAACGACATCCCTCGTGTCCTTTTGGTGATTACATGAACCAAAACCACTATACCAAGTCCGATCATCATGTGAGTTGATATAGCTTCAAAGGCGAGCATCTATATGGGCATCATATCAACCATATGACTCATGCTTAACCTTTCGGTCTGTGTTCCGAGGCCATGTCTGTACATGCTAGGCTCGCCAAGTAAGAACCTTAGTATTCGCGTGTGTAAAACTGTCTTACACCCGTTCCTATGAAAGTGTAGATTCGAGTACACCCGATCATCACGTGATGTCTCGAAACACGATCCATAGAACGATGCATACTCAAGGAAGAACACATTTTTATCTTGATATCTAAAAGAGAGATCATCTTATAATGCTATCAAACACGCCAAACTAGCAGTATAAGATGCTAACATCTAATGTGTAAAGTGAGATGATATGGTCCATGCATTTGATCTCTATCACTTACATCATGGTATGATCTCTATCATTCCTTTGTGTGTAAGGCCAAGGTCTATGGAACTTACACGTTGAGTGTGTTGTAAGAGTATCCACCATACATCTACTTACAACAATACCATATCAACACACTAGCCCAGCAACGATCTAAACTAGACGCCTCTAATTTATCAATTGCAAGTTTTACGTGGCTTAGGGCTTTCGGAGATAGAACCGTTCTTACCTACAAACATGAACCACAACGAGGATAACTAAGTTATTAGCAACTCGTTGTAAATCAGATATTGACTATAGTAGGAGAGACGGACACCCGCCAGCCACTTATGCAAAACAAGTTGCATGTCAGTCATGGAACCGGTCTCATGTACGATGACATGTAAGGTTGGTCCGGGCCGCTTCATCCCACTATGCCATCAATATCCAAAATACATAGAAGATGCAATAACATGATCATCATCTCCCACATATCAACCATATGTGTACTACCCGTGCTAAGCACCTACGCATAGATCAGGCTCTGATACCACTGTTGGGTCCGCAGCATAGAAAACAAATTTTTTCCTACGGTGTGAACTACACGCCAAGATCTATCTACTAGGTACAAAGCACGGGCGAACATACATCCAACGAGAACTTACCCTCGTAGACAACGAGCTTTGTTAACGAGTAGGAACTCGTGGTTGATGTAGTCGTACACTTGCCGATCTCAAGATCGTGAGGAAGTCCGAGCATCGCAACTCAGCAGCGCATCCGCACTCGCACACACGTTCAAGCCACCGGACAACCTCCACCTCCTCGCTCCAGCGATCCAGCGGAAGCAGCAACTCCTTCCAGACGCCACCGGGAACATGTATCTCGCTAATCCGAGACCATGGGGGAATAATTCTAGAGGGGGAGAGAGATCCTTCACAAGGAGGTGTGTGGATGAAGGAGGGAATGGGTGGCCTTTTATAGGAGGAGGGGGGTGCCCCCTCTCTCCATGGCCGGCGCATGGGGAGGGGTGACCCCTCACCTCCCCCATTCATGTGGTGGTAACCCCTCCACATAAAAATGCCTCTTCACATTCCCTTTTAAAGTCTCCACTTTAAATGCATTAAATTTCTCCAAATTTAATGCTCTCTCATTTAATAAAACTCTTTTTATTAAATTTATTTAGAATTTTGTTAATTACTTTAATTATACAACATTCACATATAGCCCCTTGCATTATTTCAATATCACATGCAGAACCACCTTTTGCAATTTCAACTGAAACAATTTCCGGTTTCTATTGAAACAATTCATGCGCTTTGCAATTCTTTCGTCTGAAACATATGTGCTCCAAAATGGTGTCCGGTAACTCTTAAGTGTGCCACCCTACGGTTCGCGAATAATGCAGGCATGATCGAGACCCTTCTCCGATCAATAATCAGCAGGACACGGAGATCCGTCTCGACTCCTACACATTCAACGATGACTCCTGTGATCGTGAGAACCTTTAACGCTTGTAACTAAATCCCTTTGTCTCTCGATATATTACATGTCCGAGATTCGATCATCGGTATCTCCATACCTAGTTTGATCTCGTTACCGACATGCACTCTTTTCTTGTTCCCGTGATATAACATTCTAGTGATCACATCACTTGCTTGCAAGCTATCCTAATGTGATATCACCGAGAGGGCCCAGAGTATATCTATCCGTCATCTGGATTGACAAATTCCACTCTTGATCCATGAGCCTCAACATAACACCTTCGTAGTACTAAATCCATCTTTATAGTCACCCTGTTACGGTGTGACGTTTGATGTTATCAAGATACTCTTCCGGTGTTAGAAATTAACATGATCTCATGGTCTAAGGATAAAGATTAGTTCGTATGATGTTATAGCAATATAAACATAATGACTTGATCGTAATGCTATACTTCAGATGAATGTTCATCACATCATTTCACCAATGGTGTGACCTTGTTATTAACAACATCCAATGTCCATGATCAAGAAACCTTGATCATCCTATTAATCAACAAGCTAGTCTATAAGAGAGGCATGACTAGGAACCCTTTTTGTTTATTAAACACACATGTATTGATGTTTCCGAATCAATACATTTCTAGCATGTAAAATAAACATCTATCATGTATAAGGAATATATAATAACAACTTTATTATTGCCTCTCAGGGCATATTTCCTTCAAAAGGAAGATATTTGAGTTACATGTTTATCAGAACACTTAAGATTTGAGGTATTGTTCCATGATTTGTGTTTCCCGATAAACCATTGGAGTATGGCATATTCGAGAGATGAAATCAAACCATGTTTGACATGGTAAGATCAAAGGTGTCATTTATAAAACTGCCATTATGTTTTAAGGATTAAAGCTTTAGAGACTACCACTTTTACACTGAAAAGAGCACCATCGTAATCCGTTGAAATAACACCATATAAGTTATGGTTTGGGATAAAACCCGAATTGTCTTTTCTTAAATTTTGGTATGCTATGCATAAGTAAAATCTTTACAACCAAAGTCGGATAAGCACGTCTTTGTAGGTTATCCCAAAGAATTTGTTGGGAATTTCTCCATAACACCAAGGACAAAAGAGTTTGTTACTTGGAACGTCAAGTTTCTTGAGAAGGAATTTTTTGTGAAAAGTTAAGTGGGAGGACAATAGAACTTGGATAAGGTTGTTGAACCTTAGCTATATGTGCTAAGTAGCGCAGCGCCGGAAAGTGTCCCGGTGGCAGCCACAATGCTCATGGCTCCCGTGATTACAAAAGTTGTAATCTCGGAGATTAGAGTTCCTATTGAACCGTGTGGGTCGGTAAGAATCAAATGGTGTGATTTGATAAGCAAGTCGTTATTGTTTTGACAATGATGAACCGACTACATGCAAAGAAGTGATGATGGGCCCTGGCTCCATAAAATGACTAGAAGTCATAGAATCCGTGATAGTATCCATACACGAGAAATCAAGTTTCTGAACTTGGAAGACCCTCCCGAAAGGCGTGAAGCCTATCGGTCGTGTTTGGATCTATAAAGAAATAGACATGGATGTTTAACATCTATGAAATAGTCGACATGTCGGAAAGAAGTTTACGGCAATGTTCAAGGAGTTGACTATGACAAGATTTGATCTTTCATAGCGATATTTAGTTTTGACGGATTAATGTAGCAACCACTACATATAATTTGGTATATGGTAGTTGAATAAACAAAACAAGGTTCTTCTAATAGAATGGTTACCTAGGACATGTACATGACACGGTCCGAAGGGTTTTGTTAATTCAAAGGATGCTAAAAAGGCATGCAAACTTCAGTAGTTGAAGTAAGCATAGCGGAGTTGGAATCTTCACCATGATGAAAATGCTAAAAGAGTTTAAATTCATCGGAGATGATGAAGATGCTTGCATTTGCAAGAAATTAAGTGGGAGCACTAAGACATATTTCTAATACATTATGTAGAGGACATATTGTTGATTGGAAATGATGTATCTTGTATTGACACAAGTTAAGAATTTCATTAAAATAAGATTTCGATGAAAGACTTGGGGAAAACCGGAATATTAGGCATCAATATCTATATGGATAGATTGAGGCGCTAATATGGTTGTGCCAGACGTACATATATGAGATATTGAAATGGTTCAATATGGAAACAACAAGAAAGGTTCTTGCCGCATGGGAAGGATTGTATCAAGATTCAAGTGTTCCAACACTTAGTGAGTAAAATCACATGAAGATTTTGATTGATTATACCGTGATATGTATATATATAGAATGTCCTATGCTCTAAATGTTATGAGCACATACCAGAATGATTCATAAGATGATCATTGGACAATAGTAAAGATATTCTTATGAGCTTTGGAAGAACTAAGAATATATCATGTATAAGTGACAAATAGTTAAAGGTAGTTCATTGTAAAGTGTTACATTGCTACTAGTTTTGTCACAAGATACAAATTAAATTTATCTCAATTTAGACTATGGGTGGCACAATGTAATGGAAAGGATGTTCCATGATGGATTTGGATGAGTTCCAAAGTTGAGACATTGTGACAGATACTACAACAAAAATGCTAAGTATATGATTGCTATAGTAGCAGCATAGGAGGGCATTTGTGTTAAGTAGTTTGTTATCAAACTAGGTGTAGTTCAAAGTGTACTAATACTATGAAGGTATATTGTGTGACAATAATATCAACATATTTTAACCGGAACGAACTAAAGGTCTCACCAAAGGACCAAATTTATACAAAGCCATCTCATCTGAGAATGAGTGATGCGTAGAGACGCAAAGACATGCAAATACACACGGACCTGAAACTGTCAGATCCAGAGATTATGTTAACCACTAGCAATAGCGTATATGCAACACCAGAAAGCCATAGGTGTTAAATACGCAAAGTTTTTCAAACTAGATTATTGTGTCTAGTGCAAGTGGGAGACTGAAGGGAATATGCCCAAGAGGCAATAATAAAGTGGTTATTATCTTATTCCATGTTTATGATAAATGTTTGTTTTGCATGCTATAATTGTATTGATCGGAAACATCAATACATGTGTGTTTAATAAACAAAAAGGGTTCCTAGTTATGCCTCTCTTATAGACTAGCTCGTTGATTGACAAGATGATCAAGGTTTCCTGATCATGGACATTGGATGTTGTTAATAACAAGGTCACAACATTGGTGGAATGATGTGATGAACATTCATCCGAAGTATAGAATTACGATCAAGTCATTATGTTTATATTGCTATAACATCATACGAATTAATCTTTATCCTTAGACCATGAGATCATGTTAATTGCTAACATTGAAGAGTATCTTGATAACATCAAACGTCACACCGTAACAGGGTGACTATAAAGATGGGTTCAGTGCTAAGAAGGTGTTATGTTGAGGCTCATGGATCAAGAGTGGAATTTGTCAATCCCGATGACGGATAGATATACTCTGGGCCCTCTCAGTGATATCACATTAAGATAGCTTGCAAGTAAGTGATGTGATCACTAGAATGTTATATCACGGGAACAAGAAAAGAGTGCATGTCGGCAACGAGATCAAACTAGGTATGGAGATACCGATGATCGAATCTCGGACATGTAATATATCGCGAGACAAGATTTAGTTACAAGCGTTAAAGGTTCTCACGATCACAGAAGTCATCATTGAATATGCAGGAGTCAGTATGGATCTCCAGGTCCCACTTATGATTATTGATCTGAGAGGAGTCTCAATCATGTCTGCATTATTCGCGAACCGTAGGGTGACACACTTAAGAGTTACCGGACACCATTTTGGAGCACATGTGTTTCAGACAAAAGAATTGCAAAGCGCAGGAATTGTTTCGATAGAAACCGGAAATTGTTTCAGGTGAAATTGCAGAAAGTGGTTCTGCATGTGATATTGAAATATTGCAAGGGGTTATATGTGAATGTTTGTTAATTAAAGTAATTAACAAAATTCTGAATAAATTTAATAAAAGAGTTTTATTAAATGGGAGAGCATTAAACTTGGAGAATTTTAATGCATTTAAAGTAGGGACTTTAAAGGGGAATGTGAAGAGGCATATTAATGTGAGGGGTTACCACCACATGAATGGGGGAGGTGAGGAGTCATCCCCCATGCGCCGGCCATGAAGGAGGGGCACCCCCTCCTCCTATAAAAGGCCACCCTCTTCCTCACACCTCCTCGTGAAGGATCTCTCTCCCCCTCTAGATTTATTCCCCCATGGTCTCAGATTAGCGAGATACATGTTCCCGGTGGCATTTCATCTGGAAGGAGTTGCTGCTTCCGCTGGATCGCTAGAGCGACGAGGTGGAGGTTGTTCGGTGGCTTGAACGTGTGTGCGAGTACAGATGCGCTGCTGAGTTGCGGGGCGCTCGACTTCCTCACGATCTTGAGATCGGCAAGTGTACGACTCGTTGTCTTCGAGGGTAAGTTCTCGATGGATGTATGTCCACCCGTTGCTCTGTACCTAGTAGATAGATCTTGGCGTGTAGTTCTCATCGTAAGAATTTTTTTGTTTGCTATGCCGCGGACCCAACACTTTTGTCTATGGATGTCGTCGGTGTGAAATGAAAGGGGAGCTTGTAAGTCCATGTAGTTATGCATGTTAGAGAAACGCCTAGGCCGCTGGTCTAATCTATGCTGACATGGTGGAAACCTGCAGCGTAACCATAACGAGTATCTATGAAGCATTCTTCTTATAAAAAAAGGAGTCTGATATTGAGAAAAAAGAGAAAAAAGAAAAAGAGGTTATGAAAAGAGGAAAGAGAGAAAAAGCACCATATTCCCATGGTAAATAAGAAGATTGATGAGATACTTGTTGTCTGCTTGCCTTGTCATTTTGATATGGGGATTATTCTGTATCATCGGGCAAGGGGTACCCGTTGGCGGTTCTCAATGATACACATATGCTTACAATGACAAGAAGTTACCGGTGACTAAACTTGAGTAGCATGAGGAGCGGCCCTCGTATTCAAGAGACATGAGATTCTCAACTTACAACTTGTCAATGCATATCCTCATATTTGATCACTTTAACCTTAATCACCTAAAGATGCCTATGATCTGCCTCTCCTGAGCAGGCTAAGTTCACCCGACCTGTCCTTTGACTCGTCGGTGCACATGAAGAAAGTCTAGGTCCACCCAACGGACCCGACCAAGACGGCCCTCATCGCCAACAACTTGAGTTCTGCATAGGAACTCGCGCTCGTCGAATTCCTCCGTGAGCACTAGGAGATCTTTGCCTGGTGTCCAGTGGACATGCCAGGAGTTCCCAAGATATTCGCCGAGCACTCACTCAACGTGAATCCAGACGCAAGGCCAGTCAAGCAGACAATTCGGCGACTATCTGAACCAAGAGCAAAAGTAGTCAGAATGGAGATCAATAGACTCCTCGACGCAAAATTCATACGCGAGATCAAGGAAAGCACTTGTCTCACTAACACAGTGCTTGTGCCCAAAAAAGACACGGATATCCTGCGGATGTGCGTGGACTTCACCTCCTTGAATAAGCACTGCCCAAAGGATCACTTCCCGCTGCCGCGAATCGACCAAATCATCGACTCCACCGTGGGATGTGAGTGTCTCTGCTTCCTCGACGCCTACTCAGGCTATAATCAGATTCGAATGAAGGAGGAGGATCAGGAGAAAATGGCGTTTATGATGCCCTTTGGTGTGTTCTGCTACAACACGATGCCTTTCGGGCTAAAAAACGCAGGAGCCACCTATTAGCGGTGCATGCAGGCTTGCCTCAAGAATCAACTTGGTCGCAACATCCAAGTCTACATTGACGACTCATCATCAAAACCAAGGAGGAAGCCTCGCTAATCGACGATCTAAGCGAGACCTTCACCAACCTCGACCGCTACCGGATCAAGCTCAATCTGGACAAATGCGCATTCGGCGTGCCATCTGGGCAGTTACTCGGGTATCTCATCTCCGCGAGAGGGATCGAAGCAAACCCGAAGAAAATAAAGGCCATACTAGCCATGGAGAAGCCGAAGAATGTAAGAGGCGTCCAGCAGCTAGCTGGGCGAATCGCGGCGCTTAGTCAATTCATCAGTCGCATGGACGAAAAGGCATTGCCCTTCTACCAACTTCTCCACAAAACTGATAAATTCGAGTGGACAGACGAGCCGCAAGAAGCATTCGAGGACCTCAAGTGTTTACTATCCACCTCGCCGGTACTGGTGACTCCACGCGAAAAATAGCCGTCATTGCTCTACCTCTCCGACACCAACCAGGTGGTCAGCACGGTGCTTGTAGTGGAACAAGCCGAAGAAAACAAGGTACACGGGGTCCAGCGCCCAGTCTACTACCTCAGCGAGGTGCTCACGCCAACAAAACAGCGGTACCCGCACTACCTGAAGCTAGTGTACGGCGTCTTCATGACCGCCATGCGACTGCGCCACTACTTCCAGGAGCACTCAATCGTGGTGGTCAACGACGCCCCGCTCGGGTATATACTCAATAACCCTGATGCCACCGGGTGAGTCGCGCTTTGGGGAATCAAACTGTCTCCACGATACATCACATACGAAAAGCATGACACGATCAAGTCGCAAGTCCTCCCTGATTTCCTCGTGCACTGGATGGAGAACCAGCTCCCCGACAAGCCAGATATGTCCTACCTATGGACAATGCACTTCGACGGATCCAAGCGAAAGGACGGAGCTGGCGCAAGTGTCATACTAACATCGCCCCAAGGAGACAAGCTGAAATACATTCTACGACTGCAGTTCACTACCTCCAACAATGAAGCTGAGTACGTGGCTCTAATCCATGGGATACGGATGGCGAAAGCTTGCGGCGCCAAGAGGCTCATCATCTACGGCGACTCCAAACTGGTGGTCAACCAAATGATGCACGAGTGCGACGCACTGAGCACAACATGATCGCCTATCGCGACCTCTACGACACACTCAAGGGAGACTTCGATGGTTGTGAGCTGCGGCATGTAGGCCGTGAAAGCAACGAAGAGGCAGACACACTCACCAACATTGGCTCCACCTATGTCCCCATACCACCTAGGGTATTTCTCGAGCGCATCTACGAACGCTCCATCAAGCCAAAGGCTCCAGAGAAGAAAGCAAGCGCGTCAACGGACTCAGGGGCTACGCCACCCAACAAGCCAATGACACTCGACGACCTGGAGCTTGATATAGGACTTGAAGGACCAATGAGCGTCATGATGATCGAGCCATCTTGGACACAACCCTACATTACATACCTACTCAGCAAGAAGCTGCGAGATGATCCGACTGGCGCATGGTAGATCGTGCGTTGATCCAAGGCGTTCGCCCTCATCAACGGCAAACTGTACAAGCGCAGCATCACAGGAGTGCTCCAACAGTGCGTCTCCAACGGGGACGGAAGGGACATCCTCCTCGACATCCACGAAGGCACCTGCGGGCACCATGCTGGCAGTTGCGCCCTCGTGGCCAAAGCTCTGCGATATGGATTATACTAGCCCACGGCCATGTGCGATGCCAAGGACATCGTCTAGCGCTGCAACGCTTGCCAGCGATTCGCGGACAAACCTCACGCACCTGGCACGGAACTCTGGCCAATACCATTGGCTTGGCCCTTTGCGCAATGGGGACTCGACATGGTCGGCAAGATCTTGAAATCCTTGCCAGGAGGTTACGTTTACCTCTTAGTCGCAATCGACAAGTTCACCAAGTGGATCGAGGCCATGCCGGTGACAAATCAATCAGGAGCCAGCGCTGTCAAGTTCTTTGAGTGCATTGTCTACCGCTTTGGAGTACCACACAACATCATCACGGACAATGGGACAAACTTCACCTCTAAGGAGTTCCAGGAATTCTGCGAAAACCTGGGAATCAACATAAGCTACGCCTCATTGGCTCACCGCAGACCAATAGTCAAGTCGAAAATGCCAACGGCCTCGTCTGCGGTGGAATCAAGAAGCGACTCCTCTAGCCACTCGAACAAGCCGCCGGCTGCTGGCCAAATGAGCTGCAATCCGTACTCTGGAGCTTACGCACAACTCCAAACAGTGTCACTGGATACACCCCGTTCTTCATGGTGCACGGTGCTAAAGCGGTGCTACCCGCAGAAGTATGCTACAAAGCTCCGCGGGTGGTCTCTTATAGCGAGCAGGAGTCAACTCTTGCACTCGAAGACTCCGTCGACCTTCTTAACGAGGCACGGGAAATTGCAGTGGAGAGATCAACGATCTACCAACAAAGCCTCCGCAACTACCACAGCAGAAGGCTACGCCCCAGATCCTTCGTCGAAGTAGACCTAGTCCTGCGCCTGAAGCAGCAAGGGCACCTCAAGCTCGAGTCCCCTTGGGAGGGACCTTATGTGATTACAGAAGTAATCCCAGGTGGCGCCTATCGCCTTAAAGATCTCGAGACAGGAGTCGCATACTCCAATCCCTGGAACGTCGTGCAACTGTGCCGCTTCTACCCTTAGTCGTTTTTACATTTACAAATAAGTCTATTTAGCCAGGCTACTTAGCCACACATTGTACCTCATACTATTCCACGAATAAATAAAGCTAAGTGCCCCAAAACTCTGTGTTTTCCTTATTTTCCTGCAAATTGATCACTCGGGCGCTACGCCACCCTTTACACTTTCGTTCTACGAATAAATCGCAGTTTCCTGAGTAGCTGACGCAACATTAATCGAACCCTTGATAAACACCAACCCAGTTGCAACGCACCTGACAGGTTGGCAAGGAGCTGAGATAACACAAGTCAGGCTGACGAAAAGGAACTGCAAAGTAACAAATACACTCGCAAAAATATAAAAGCTAGCAAGCTCTTCACATATAAATGAGTATTAATTACATCCAGTATATCCATATGAAATTTACAACAATTGTATAATTATGTGTAGGATACAAGTCATACTACTACAGCAACAGAAGAACGTTCGTTTGTTCCTCGAAGAAGTCGACAATTTCTTCCACTGGGCGATCAACCGCTTGGTAGTGTGGAACCATGTCCCAGGTCATACCTTCTGGCGGAGGTGGCGACCCAGCGGCAACAGCTGCAACATCTACATCCGGCCTATGCAGTCGTACCAGCGACAACGCAGCCTTAGCACCAGCTACTAACTGATGTCGCACGCACTCGCAAACCGCACTCAAATCTTGGAACTTCGCCAGAAGAGCCAATAGGATTGAAGGGACAGCGTCTAGTGGAAACATCGTTTGATAGATATGCCTAAGGCACGACTACGGCTTCTTCAAAAAGTGAAGTACTCGAGAAGCACGATCCTGCAGAGTCGCAAGCGCGATCGCATGATCGTGGTCCACCCAAAAGTACCCACTCGCCTGTAGTTTCTCCTGGGCCAGATCGTTCATTCGAATGGCAATCCGGTCTTTCTCATCCTGCGGATGACGATCACTAACCACTACACCCAAACAAAAAGGCAAAGTATGAAGACAAGGCATCACCACGACTGACTAAAAGAAAAGATAAGAGGGCAGAAAGCTAACATTTGAACTACTCACTTAGTTGCATCACCTCCTCCAAGAGATACTTCTCGCGGGCGGTGGCCTTCTCCGCCTTCGACTTCCATACATCTAGCTACCACGGAGGATGGGAAACTCACGCTCCAGTTGCTTAATGCGATCGCGCAGTCGTGAAAGCAAGGACAACTCCTACACCTTTGAGCACGGCTGCGCCAAGGTTTCATTGGTGGGTGGAGGATCACGAGGATCACTCGAAGGACCACTCGACGTACCCTATCACAAACCAAGCAAGAGCAAATAAGGGACCAAGGATACATTGATAAAAGGCTTGAATGCATTTAAGCATGGCAAAGTCTCGACAGGGATACTCCCACAAAAGCATGGTTTCAATACGAAAATAAACTACAACTATTACAGATTAGCCACTAAAGAGCAGTCTGCTTCTTCGACTTTGACTTGGACTTCGGGGGCCTCATCGAATCCGTGGCGGTCTCTGATGCCACAGACTTTCTGGTGCCACCCCCTGATGCCACAGCCTTCGCTGCCTTCTTCGCTTACTGCAGCTCTTCGGAGTATTTGGCGACTGTATTGATGAGTTGCGGCCCATACTTACCACAACCAGTAGCAAAGGGAGCAAACACTACCTATTGGCCATCTGCGCCGACGAGCATCACCTTGGAGATCGTGGCGGGGTCCACCTCCATGCCATGGGCTTGCACCATCGCGAGTGCCATGGTGGCGCCGACAGACCGCTGGGAGTTCCTGAAGTCCATGGGAATACCCCCAGCAAGGGATTCCACCAGGTCCTCAAGGTTGTCAATCAGCTCAGCCTTGGGGGTTAGATCCTCGCGTATGCGACTGAGCACACCCTTGGCCTTCTTTAGCGTTCCCTGAAGGGAAGCGTTGCGGTCTTCGATTGCGGTGACAGCACCAACCAACGCATCTTCGCGGTGAAGGGCCTGAGCGTCAAAGCTCAGGACGCTGGCATCTGCATACAACAAAGTGTTAGCACAATAACACGATGTCAAAGCAAGAAACAATGAAAATTCAGCTGAAGGAGTACCTGAGAGGGACTTGGCAATCGAGAAAAGTTGCTCCCCGAACAACTTTTCCCTCTCAGCATTGGAGGCGCGCAGGTCCTCTTCGCGTTTTCGCCAGTTCTCTTCACGCTTTCACTACTCCTCCAGACCTGCGATTGCTTCGTCGCGACTCTTCGCCACCATGGCAAGCGCCTTTTTTAGGGAAGCAGCATGACGAAGAAGTTCATTATGCTCAACTACAAAGAACATGACGTATCATCAATCGAATCTAGAAACTTCACAAAGACAAAGACAAAGCCAAAACTAACCTTCAACAATGCGATGGTGATTGTCCATCCGTGCATGCTGTCGAACCATGTCAAGGACTTGCTCCGCCAGGCGGGCAGCTTCCTTCATGATGAGCTGCATCAGAAGAAAACAAAGTTCAGCAACATCACTAAGTATATATTCGACTGCCAAAACAGCAAAAGGATGCTTACATGATCCTCCAGAGACTCCGAAGATGACTATTACACAATCATCCGGCAACCATCTGGTGTCCCCCAACATGCGGGGAACTCAATGAGTTGTGCCGCAGTGGGCCGCCAATGGAGGAGAGGAAGATCGTTCGGCCACTTCCTTGGCCTTGGAGTCTGCGACTCCGGATTCCTTCACAAATTGGACGTCGTTAGAATATGACTACGTCGCTTGACTACAAAACACATCCAGCAAAAACTTCAGGGAAAGCAGCTCCAAAAAGAAACCAATACAAAGTCGCGAATGCAGAACTCACTAGTCAAATTTATCTAGGTCGAAGGATTGCCCCTCCGACTCCGACGACTCCTTGGGTAGTCGTAGCTTCTTCCGGGCAGGAGGATCCATGGAGCGCACATGAACGGCGTGGATTGGCTCCTCTGCAATAACAGAAGGGCCTTCTGGCGTCATCGGCGATGAGGCATCCGAGTCCTCGCTACGGGAACGCTTGCGAGTGTCCTGGTCGCTGGACTCGGGGGCTCCCTCTTCTTCTTCGTTCGGGACGGTCGACTCCGACTCGTCCTCTTCATCCACTTCACGAGGGATAACCCCTTTAGGACGAGGGGCAAATTGGGAGACACTTTCCAGTCCTGCATTCAGAAGATACAACATTATATATCAAAGCATCATAAAAGGCAATCGAAAACGAAAACTACTTCATAGTACAGTTCTACCTCAGGAGGAGGGTTAGAGGCGTCGAAAGGAGGCACGACTAGTTCGCCGGGGAGAACCTCCTTGGTGGTGTATTTGGTCACCAGTCACACCCGCTTATCAACCTTACCCGCAGAAATGCCATCGACAGATACACGAGTGGCATCGTTCGCACTGGCCCAGCGGAACATGGGGTGGACTTTGGCCTGCAGAGGCTGAACACGGCGGCGCAACCATGTGCGAATGAGAGCGGCACCTCCCTCTTCTTTACCTATGCGACTCTCGAGGTCACAGACGCGCTTATACAGCACCTTCGTTTCCTTGGACTCGCCAGGCATCACGATATTCTTCCAAGAGCACATCCTCTTGCACGGCATTGCGGGATCGAAGGGCGCAAGTCCGTAGTGCTCTCCGTCGGCCTTCTGGTCGCAGATGTAGAACCACTTGTCTCTCCACCCTTGGACGGACGCAGTGAGCTTGATATCAAAGTAGGTGACAGAGGAATCGACGTGGATTCCGTAGCCTCCTACATCGTAGACTACCGAACCGGACGCCGACCGGTGTTTCAACTTAAAAAGCCTCTTGAAGAGGCCAAAGTGCGGCTCGATTCCGAGCCAGCACTCGCAAAGAGTAATGAAGCAGGAGATGTGGAGAATAGAATTTGGGGACAACTGATGTAGCTGGAGCCCATAGAAGCAAAGGAGATCCCTGAAGAAAGGATGTAGGGGGAGAGAAAGACCTCGGATGATGAACGCAAGGAACATCACCCGGAAACCAAGAGGAGGACAAGGGATTACCCCTCGCCAGGCACTCGCGTGTCGTCTTCCACGGACAGAAGAACTCCATCTCGATGATGAAGATGTAGCTCGGCGGGCTTGATGATGGACGCACGCCAAGCGCCGTTGGTGACGCGGGTGCCCGCACCCTTCTTCTTCCAATACGGAAGCCTGGTGCCCCTGATGTGGCGCCGCCTTCTTCTTGGTGGCGGCAATGGCGACCGCGGACCCAGTGGCGACGCCTCCCTTCTTCTTGCCCATCTTCCGAGGACGGTGAGAACGGAGGAAGTAACTGGGGAATACGCGGAGCTGGTCCAGTGCCGCAAAGAGAAAGTGCACAAGGAAGCAGAGAGCAGCAACAATGGCGATGGAGGCACGAGCAAAGAAGACAGATGGGGAAATTACCGCAGCTACGCTGCTACTTAACCTCCTCGCAGACACCATCCAACTGCCAGCAGAAACCCTACTACACGCGTGCGCACATCGCCATCGACACGTGGCGAAGCTGAAGCACGAACCGTCCCCCCCACTATTCCCATTACGTGCGGAAATCGAGGAGACGTAGTTAAAACAGAAGATTACGCACGCTCGGTCAAATCGAAGTTAGAAAGTGGGACCCACCATTCGTCACGTCCCGTCAAAGCCGCTCACGCGGACAACTGAAGTCATCACATCGTCAGCACTGACGTCATTGATTCAAGCAGCAGAAGATTTCAACTACTTTAATTCTTGCTCGAGTCTTCGACTCAACCAAGCACTCGGGTGCTACTCCCATAGGGAGCGCTGATCGCGCACCCTACGATTGTCTTTATGTAGGTATATGAACATTCAGGAAATACCCACCACTCGAATCTACGATTCGATTGTGAATTATGGGTTACTCCCATAGGGAGCGCCGGAAGCAAATTCGACCGAAACAAGCAACAAAAGACGACAGCAGTCGCAAAAGGTCTTTAATCCGCACTTGAGTCTTCGACTCAACCAGGCACTCGGGGGCTACTCCCATAGGGAGCACTGGTCGCGCACCCTATGATTATTTGTACATCGTACTGCGTGTTGATAACATCCAGACTCGAATGCTATGGCAACTTCGCCTCATACTATCCCTACAAAGAGACTGAGTCTCCTAGGCCACCTGAATCATCTCCGCGATGACAAAAATTCGGATGTCGCGCTTATAGCGTGAAGATAAGACCTGAATAAGGCCTGGCAATGCATCTGCTGTGCACTACCAGAAACATATCCGTGCCTGCAGGTACGATGAACATGCCTTGACGGACGCGTCGAGTGCTCACACTTATACACTGGAATTCGACTCCTGTAAGACCTCTACGGCCTGAGTCGAATTACGCCAGCACTTTTCCGAATTCGAGTTCAGGGACTCGAGTTTGAGTAGATTGCGTTGTTTTGCCCTAAGGCAGTTAACTGATACCGATACATCGGTTAAATCAGGCACGCATATCAACAATCCCTATGACACAAACAGAACACTCGAAAATACTCAGTCATGCACTTGAAAGACTTTATAAAGTCCCCAGTCGAATCTGCGATTCCGTTGGACACTCGGGGGCTACTAACATGGGTATACCCTACAGGTACTCGAGTTTGGTATATACGGTCTAGATACGGCAGAAGCCCACGGCGTTGCCAAGGCCTAGTGGAGAATTCGAGTGGCCCACGGACTCTTGATTGCTTGCGAGACAAGAAGAAGCTTAAGATAGAAAGTTCAAAGGGAAAAACCCTAATCTATAACCGACTCGACCTGCTACCTGAGACCTAGCCTATCTATATAAAGGCTAGGAGGGGCAGCGAGGAGGACAATCACCACCTTAGTTTCCACAACTCTCGCCAGATTGCATCTGCGCGCCCTTGTAATCTTCGATTCCTTCGTTAATTCCAAGAGCAGACAAGCAGGAGTAGGGACCTCTACGAGGCCCGAACCTAGGTAAAATTTGCGTCCCTGTGTGCTTGTTTGCTATCCAATTGATGCCTCTAGCGCTCCCTCCTTCTCCAAAACCCAAGCCCATAACAATGGGTATTGACGAGTTAAACCCTCGTCAACGTCTCTCTTCAATTTGAAATAGTCATCAAACTCTCTTAAGTTCTTGACAATCTTCAGAAAAACCTTCTGGCTCATTCTGAAACAGCGCCGAAATATGATGTCGTCGTGCAATGGTTCGCTAGTGAAGTAGTCGGCGTATATCATGCAGTAGCCTTTCATCCTTGGCCTCGCCTTTCTCTTGCGGTGCCCAGGCTTCGTACCCCTAGCAGACGACTTCTCGTAGATCGCTGGCGATCATGCCCAAAAGGGAAGTGAGGATCATGAGATGATCATCATCACGGTGGTGTCTTTGGCACCAGTAGCATTGCCAACTTCATCGTCCATCAGAGCGGCCAACATCTTTTCCTCGTCTGAATCCATTTCATTTGGCAAACCGTCGAACACCTAGTGGGCAGGGAGGTTGTGTGGCGGTCTTGGAGCTACCAGGAGGCGGAACGACGGTGGCGAAGCGAGCGGAGAGGCGGCTCGGGAGGGCATGGGAAGTATGGCCGGCGGCTGTGCGGGTATTTCTAGCGAACTGAACGTCCGACGGTGGCGAGGGGTGGTAGCAGCGGCGAGATGCTGGGTGTGGGGGAGGAAATGTAGAATGTGAGAGTTTCCGTGAGCGTGTCGCCGACAGGGCTAGCTCGCGACGTTTTCAGCTCCATCTAGCGCTCCCGCTTGCACCCTCTGTGCGTCGGGTTGGACTTGGAGCCGACAGATAACAAAATGGGCCACGTCGGCGTCAGAAAAGAATTGAAGGATAGACTAGACGTGATTTCAAACGCTGGCACTTCCGATAGGCCTTTAAAGGGTTTTAGGGCCCACTACTCCAACGGTATGAACATGTTTCTCTCGGTTGCTACCGGAGAAATCTCAGTTGCTACCTATGCGAGCAACTGACGGTACAGGGCGAAACAGATATTTAGTCTATTCTTTTTTCTTAACAAAGATTTAGTTAGTAAAATAAAATAAGAGTTTCATTATTGGCGCCGCAGTCCCTGCTACATGTACACACGGTCGGCACATACCGGTGGTGCGCGTGTGTACTTCAAATGATACGGAACTAGGTACGGCGACGCGAATGATTGGGCCAACGTGGCCGTCAAAACGCTTTTCGGGAAAAAAGGATGAAGAAGAATGTGCGGCGCAGAGCCCAACTGGCACGCTTTCCCGGTGCCCTTTACCACTTTTATTTTTCAGCATGTTCTTCCATCCATCCCGCCCCTGCTGCCGGTCGAGGTAATTACTTGTTTAGAAGCAAACTTTAATTTTTCAACTTTTGCAATGCTCATCAGGAGGCTGTCTTGGGATCAACGTGGCTTCATTTACAACGAGGGCCTCCGTGGGGAAACTTGTGGCCACGATCACATAGTATACCTGAAGCATTATCGTGTCCTTTGTGTGCATTTAAGTGAGGAAATACGTACTACAACATGCATTAAGGGCCCTACATTTAATCATTATCGTTTTCTTCTCATCATGGATGGTATCTGACAGTTTTCCACTCCCACAAAGACAAGCTCCATGTTCTTGCTACACACGGACGGAGAAAAGGGGACCTGTTTGCCCTTTTTACCTGGACCATAACCACCAGAGTAGTTACACTAAGCATGTTTGGTTATAATTGTTGGTTTGCAAGGAGACTAGATGCAGCGAATCCTCAAGGCTTTGTCCCCAGAACCTCATGCAAGCAAAAGGGATTCGGTGTTCAATCAGTCAGTCAGCTGTTAGGGCATCTTCTTCTCTAAATAGTGCGCCACTTTTTTTGGCTTTAGAACGCCGTTTTAGTAATTTTAGTGCGCGGTAGCTGGCGGTCGAAATAGCGCCGTTGGTAATTTACCAGACGCACTAAAATAGACGCCACAAACACGTATTTTCTCATATGTGTAATGAATAAACTGAAAATCAAATAAAACATATAACTGTGACATAGTTCGTCAAAACGACATTTGATAACCGATAACTTCGACATAACACACACTAAATAACCTAAACGATATATAAACTAGACTAGTTCATGAAAAAAGAAGATAAACTACTACTACTCATCATCATCATCATCATCCGAACTACAATCGTCGCTCGTGTCGAATAGTTTGAGCCATCTGTCATCGTCGTCGTTGATCGCCGACGGACCGACAAGTTGTGCCTCAATGAAGCTCTTCGTCGCCCTCTCATCCTTCCTTTGCATCCTTCTCGCCTTGTAGAAGTCCAGCTCCGCGTGCACGTCCTCCGGGTGTTCTTCCTCCACGCCGGCATGGCCCACTCGTCTTCCTTGGCGATGAGAAGATGCTGCTGATTTTGGTGGTGCCGCAGCTAGGCCTCGAGCACGAGGAGGCACGGCTCTAACGCCACCATCTTCGCTTCTTCGCGGCTATGGGGACGGGTCTGATCTATGCAGAGGGCGACGGGTAAGGGCCGTGGTGACGGCACGACATGGTCACAAGCCGTGGGGAGCAGGTGGAGAAATTTCCTTGGCCGATTAGGTGCGCGCCGAGGGCTAGGTTTATAGCACTGCAGCCGACGCACAAAATATACCAAGCGCAATAGGGCATTTTTGGGCAATGCACTAAACTTATAGTGTGCCCTTTTAGTTTAGGGCATCTAAGTTGTAGAGGTTTTTTCTTATTGACCATCGACACACTAAAAACAGTTTTTTAGGCGCAACTCTACTTTAGTACGTCCGTTGGAGATGCTCTTACACAGTTAACGGTTACACTGGCCCCAATCAGATTAAGCAACTTTTAGCAACACAGATCACAGCACATGATCATCCGCTAAACAAATGGAAACTAGAAAGGGGAGAAGCTACTTAATCTAAACTAATGAAAACGGACGTCTAATGACTACACCATTTGAAGAATACTGTAAACTCCAGGGATCTCTGTGCAAAATCAAAAGAGAGCAGGCCCGAGTACTACTACGCGTCCCCAGCTCCACACCCCTCTCCATTTGCTCTCTCTCTCTCTCTCCCCCTCTCTCTCTCGGGCTGTGTCTGTCTGGGCTTCCGACATCGGCGGCGGCGCGGCGGCTGGGGGAAACGGCATTGGGACCTGACGGCGCCTTCGGCGGCCGTCTCACGGGAGAAGAGCAAGCTCTTCAGCGGCCATGCCGTGATCCAGGCTCGTGATCTCGCGGCGGATTCCTGCCTCCGAAAGGCCACCGCGGCGATGAATGGGGCGAACGCCGGCGCCGGCGGCGAGCCGCCGCTGGTGTACGAGGCCTGGAAAGGGAACAATGTGAGCCCGCCGCCTCCCCTCTATGCCCCGTCTGTATTTTCCTCTCTCCGTACATTTTATTTGGCGAGCGCGTGGATCTGCGCGTTCGTGGCTCGAATCGAGTGGTTCTCTCCACTGTCCTCCACTGGATTGACTCGCGCAAATGCTAGGGGTTCTTTCGTCGAGCTCCGCCTATATGTTTGTTTGCTGCTTACTTATTATTTTTACCTGTTATTCTTTCTACAGTTTTTGCGCATCCTGTACTTGCGAATGTAGGTTCCGGGACATATGTATGTGGTGCCCTTGGTCACAACAAGGACAAGAAACGCTAGGGGGTAGTTTGATTTACTGTCAGTTAATGTGGGTAGGAGTTTTTGCTCAGACTTAATAGTACTACTACTACTAGTATTAATACTTCCACTTAATGATGTAAAAATTGCGAATGTTTTTTTTTTCTTTTCCCACTGTTCTTCCTCAATGATTTATGCATAGAGAAACACCATTGGTTCCTAGTTCCTACATAGCTTGAGAGTAGCTGAAAAGCGTGATTGTGACTGATATGTAGGATGTATCACAATTGCAGGTATTTTTCCTTCGGGGGAGGTTTATATTTGGACCTGATGCGAGATCCTTGTTCGTCACTATGTTCCTCATCATCGCGCCAGTATCGATCTTCTGTGTGTTCGTCGCAAAAGGATTGATGAATGACTTCTCTTATGGTCTGGGGTTACCGGTGATGGTTGCAGCAGTTGTATTCACAGCATATGTGAGTGTGCCATTCTTGCCCCCTTTCAGCCATATTTTTATTGCACTCAGTACGTGCTATTTCTGGGGATAGTAGGTTGAATCTTCATTAGTTGCAAGCTGCTTTTCAAGTTCAAGCAATGTACATGCTGTGCATCTATTTTGGGTTTTCTGGTTAAAAGTCCACTCAATAGGAAGTCAGAAACACATGAGCTGAAGTAGAGACTGTCCTACCATGAATATCTGCCTTTATTTTAAACTGTTCACTAATTAACCAATATGTTCCAGATAATATAGATCCGCACTATGATATTTGCTATGCTGAACTGTAATACCTTCCTTCATCATGCATGACATATTTATTGACCAACTGATCCTGATTGCATAGATGCAATTGAGTTTGTGGAGATCAAGGAATGGAGCCATGGCTTTTTTCTGGGCAATAGGCCATAGCTTGTTGAATCCTTCAACTATCTGCCCACTAGCATTAGCATATTTTAGAGTTGCTACCCCCTCACATCTTGCGAAAACTGAATACACAAGCAATGTTCTCTTTGTTTGTAAATGTGCTGGTAAACAGAGAAGTGTATAAATAATCTATTATTTGTTACAATTGTGTTGGTAAACAAAAAAGTATATAGACAATAATACATCCATACTCCATAGTACCCCTTGCTTACTGCTTTAGGCATTTCTGTGGTTCTGTCATTTTTCAGGATATGAGTCTTCTGCTTCTCACTTCTGCGAGGGATCCAGGTATCATACCTCGGAATGCACATCCTCCAGAACCTGAAGGTTTTGAAGGCAATGCTGAGGTTGGAGCTAACCAGACTCCTCCATTGCGCTTGCCCCGAGTGAAGGATGTTGTTGTCAATGGAATCACTGTGAAGACAAAATACTGTGACACCTGCATGCTGTATCGGCCTCCTCGCTGCTCCCATTGCTCTATCTGCAACAACTGCGTAGAACGGTTTGACCATCACTGCCCATGGGTAGGGCAATGCATAGGACTTGTAAGTTTATTAACTCAAGACACGTGCATTAGCAGCATGACTTTCTTTCTTACATTGGTTGATTTTTGTGAATATCGCTATCGTATTTGGTTCTTGAGGATTGATCTAGGATTACCTTAATAGCCCTTTGCTATGTATGTTTTGCAATATTCCGTCTCTCATTGTACTCTATGCTTGTTAGTTTAATTCACTTTGTTATTCTGAAAGAATAATGTACTAGCTATTTCATATTGTGGGTAATACAGCTTCTCTTGTTCCAACATTCCAAGTTCTGTTTGATATGTTTTGATATACTTTAAAGTGCTTACAAGGTTGCATATGATTGTGCAGCGGAATTACAGGTTCTTTTACATGTTTGTCTTCTCAACAACTCTTCTCTGCCTCTACGTCTTTGGATTCTGCTGGGTGTACATTATTAAGATCAGAGACGCGGAGCAGATAACAATATGGAAGGCAATGGCAAAGACGCCTGCATCTATCGCTCTGGTTGTCTACACATTTATTGCGGTTTGGTTTGTTGGTGGCCTGTCAGTGTTTCACTTGTATCTCATGAGCACTAATCAGGTAAATGCTGTACCCTGAAGAGATATGTTCCAAGTATTGCATGGTGATTCCATTCTGTCAATTTCTAAGCATTGGTCCCTTTTACTTCTGTAGACAACATACGAGAACTTCAGGTACCGCTATGACCAACGGGCCAACCCATACAACAGGGGAGTTGTGGAGAACATCAAGGAGATCTTCTTCACGCCAATCCCTGTTTCCAGGAACAACTTCGGCGCCAGAGTTCCACAGGAGCAGGGCCTGAGGCCTCGCTCGACGAATGGTTTCATGAGCCCAAACATGGGGAGAGCTGTCGGCGACATTGAGATGGGCAGAAAGCCTGTGGCATGGGATGAGCCAAGGATGGCGGCTGAGATAGGCGACCTGGGAGGGCTGGGCAACTTGTTGGAGGACAAGGATGGCAGGTTCCGCAATGTGTCCCCCGATCTGAGCCGCGACGCCCTCGCTGTTGGAGGCTTGGACGAGCAAGGCTCCTCGGCCATGAACCCACCGCGGACGAGCTGGGGAGTCGAAGCAGGCAGATGATGGTAGTTGGCTGATTGGCCATGCGCGGTAACAATAGTGGAGGACTAAGGGCTATTAGTGCCAGCTTGTTCCTAGTTTGGTGTGCGGTTGAGATTCGAGGTCGCTGATGTTATTAGGCCTATGATGACATGGTTGTTTGTTTTTTCTAGCGTTGCTTTTGCATTTCCTGTGTCAGTGGTTTGTTAAGCAGATTGTTGGTTTGTGAGGTCTTCAGTTTAGCGCAATTCTAATTGTGAATGTACATAGTTGGAGTGGTGAACCCGAAAATGGATTGATTTGCTTGGCTTACGCTGTCAAAGAATGTCAATGACGTTGCATCCTTGCGCCGTCATTCCAGAGCTTAAATTTCTAAGTGTTTTAATTGTCAGATGACTTGTGCTTGTCACTTTTGTGCTTGAACGCTGCTGGAGCTATCTGTTCCCTATGAGAAAACTTTCATCGTCTTGTTACTGCTCATGAAATGGCAGTGTGGTGCTCTACTGTAACAATTCATTTCGGTGTACAAAATGACAGGCCTGAACATGCATCACAACCATAACTCAAAACCAATAAGACCATCTCTGATTTCGTCTGACCAATTTAGACATTGAATTTCTTGTGTACTAGTATCTCACTATATTTTAATTGTCAGGACTGTATTTGACCACCGATGACAACATCTAAAGGAAAGTTCTGACGGCCTCAATCAGGTCAGATGGATTTTCGGCATCCAGGTCGCATTACTGCACTTTTTTTTCTCTTCGATGCAGAGGCTATCTCTGTCTCCCCTCTTTCAGATGCAAAGGCACCGGAAGCTAAACAAAACCTTATATGCTCCATTTCCAAAGTAGTAGTGAATAAGTAGTTGACATCTCTAAAGCATGCAGTAAGTAGTTAGTATCCCATTGACAAAAGTGACATTAAGAAACATAAATAAAAGAAAATTAAGCAACTGCAAGCTTGTCTTCCTGTATTCCTTCCATTCCACATTACAACCTTCATTTTTTTCTGAAACAACTTTACCATTTGCCGAAACAAAAGATTAGTTTAATCGGTTTTTTCCAAGAAAGGGCGCCTTATTACTCAAATATAGGTTAATCGATTGTGCAATGCTTATGAATTATTACAGTGAAGTTTCATCAGATTGTGCGGTCATAGCTGCAAGTAGTCTTGGCATCGGGGGCATATCAATTTCCTGAAGACCCTCGAAAACCCAGACCACCTCACCCATCGTGGGCCGATCAGCCTAATTGTCTTGGATGCACCAGCACGCAACTTTGCAGACCCTCTCAACCTGTTCCATGTCGAAGTCACCATGCAACTGTGGATCCACCAGTCCCCACATCTCCCTTGTGAAGCTTGCTGATGGCTTCAGCAGGGAAATATGCGTAACTACTGCTAGTGAATGTTTCATAAGAATTCCTCTTTCCTGATATGATTTCCATTAGTACCATGCCGAAGCCGTAAACATCGATTTTTGGTGTAATAGCGACTCTGCTCAGCCACTCTGGGGCAAGATAACCTGCAGTTCCCCTGAATGTAGTCAGAAGTCGGCTAAAATCCCTTCCCACAAATGAGGCATCAGGAAGTATGTTTTCTGGCTTAATATCACAATGTATGATGCATTCGTGACAGCTCTGATGCAGGTAGGACAATCCTCTAGCAACTCCTAGGGTTATTTGATATCCGGTGTTCCAATTTAGGACAGATTTGTTCTTAAATAGATGTAGCAACCTTTTATCCCCTTCACAACAGAAACAAATCAATTTTACTAGGTTGATATGCCCAATTGAGCTCACCTTGGCCCTGAACTGATTCTCTCCTTGACGGGCACCATCAAGCCTTCAATGCTATTGATAGGATCTGTGATCCTACCAGACCGGTTACGTAGATTGTAGGGATGGAAGTGTGCTGGACGAGGGAGAGGAAGGCGGCACCGGCGGCTGGGCGCCGTCGCGAGGTTGGAGGAAGGCGCGGCGAAGGAAGCGCGGCTAGGGGCAGGAAGACCGACTCCTCAAAGAGTCGGCAATAACGATCTATACGATTTGTTTATTGCTTGCCTTCTCACGTACGTTTACAACAGTATAAATAAGCTAATGAAAAGGATAAATGGGCTAAGCCCCTTATTTAGGCCCACTAATGGGCTTCCTCCTGCTATAGGCCAAACCAATCATAACATCTCTTCCCGTCTTCTCAAACAGCTCGTCCTCGAGCTGGATAGCTGGAAACTGCTGGCGGAACTCAGCCCGGAACGGCGTCGGCCTTGGAGACGGCCGCGTCAGCCAGCCCAGCTGCGACGACATCAGCCGCAACGTCGTCTACGGTCTCCAAGTAGAACAGGCGTGGACAAACATGGCCCGGTACATAGAACTTGTCGCAGTTGAAGCACAGCCCTTTACGATGGCGCTCGAGCTGTTCGGCCGTGGTCAGCCGACGGAAAGGCCGCGTGGCGGCTGGATCGGAGTGCCCCGCATGAGTCACGGCCGTGAGCGCCTGGCCTGGTGGTGTCGGTGGAGGGCGGGCGTCGGGTCAACGCCGCTGGCCGGAAGGCTCGCTTTGCGGCTCGCGCGACGCTGCCGGCGGGCGTAGTACATGGCCGACTGCAGGTCCTGGGGATCCCGCAGCTCCACGTCGATGCGAATGTGGTCCGGAAGTCTGCCAATGAAGAGCTCGGTGCGCTGGCGAGCCTTCACGCCAGGCGCATGGCATGCCAACGTCTGGAAGCGGTCGGCGAAGTCCTGGACCGAGGAGGTGAAGGGAAGGCGGCCGAGCTCGGCCAGCCGGCTCCCGTGTATCGGGGGCCCGAACCGGAGGAGGCAAAGGTCGCGGAAACGCTCCCACGGAGGCATCCCGCCCTCGTCCTGCTCGAGGGCGTAGTACCACGTCCGGGCGGCGCCGCGGAGGTGGTAAGAGGCAATCCACGTGCGGTCGGACGCCAGTGTCCGCTGCCCCCTGAAAAACTGGTCGCACTGGTTGAGCCAGTTCAGGGGGTCGACGGTGCCGCCGTAGGTGGCAAACTCCAGCTTGGTGAAGCGGGGTGGCTGCTGGACGTGCGGAACGGCGGAGTAGGCTCCCTCGAAGCGACCCAGCGCCGCGGGGGTGAGTAGGTCGACGCCATGGATGTATACGGCTCGCCGTACCCGGTGAATCCCCCGAAGGCGGCGGCCTGCGAAGGCGCGGTCGGCTGGGCGGGCGCCGTCTTGTACGTAGACCGGTCGAGCCAAGCCGGCAGCTGCGACGGCGATGGTGGGAACTTGATCTGCGTGATCGGGACCCCTGCTGCGAGGTGACGGCTGTCGGCGGCGGTGGTGGGGGCGGTGTGAAAGGCGCGGCGGCCGACGGTGGTGGCGGCGCAGAGAACCCCTGCCTCGGCTATGACGGCGCAGTGAACTCCTGGAGGAAGGTCCGAAGGTTCGCGACCGCCCAGGTTAGGTCGCGGATGGCCGTTGAGACCTGCTGCGAGAGGAGAGGGGCGGGTTCGGTGGGCGGCGCGGTCTGGCCCGCAGCGGCCGGTCCCGAAGTGGCCGGCGGTGACTCCATGGAGTCGGGCGCGCCGGAGGTGGCGATCGCGGCGGAGGCGGTGGGCAATCCTGAAGACATCGAGCCTGAGCTAGTTGATAACAAATTGATAGGATCTGTGATCCTACCAGGCCGGTTACGTAGATTGTAGGGATGGAAGTGTGCTGGACGAGGGAGAGGAAGGCGGCGCCGGCGGCTGGCCGCTGTCGCGAGGTTGGAGAAAGGCGGTGCAAGGGAAGGAGCGGCGGCTAGGGCAGGGAAGACCGACTCCTCAAGGAGTCGGCAATAACGATCTGTACGATCTGTTTATTGCTTGCCTTCTCACGTACGTTTACAGGAGTATAAATAAGCTAATGAAAAGGGGGCTAAGCCCCTAATTTAGGCCCACTAATGGGCTTCCTCCTGCTATAGGCCAAACCGGTCATAACACCTATAGTTGTCCGAGTCACTTAACACTCCCTTGTATACAGTGCGAAAACCACCTGCTCCCAGCTTTCCTGAGAAGTTTTTAGTAGCTCGAACTAAATTACTGCATCTAAAGGCTATAATCCCACCACTATCTTGATTGTGGTATAATGGCAAGCCACACCACTTGAATTTGTTCTTCCCCATCAGTAACAACAGCATCAGCATCAGTAACCCGAAACCACTAATGCTTGCAGAAGTCTCAAACTTGGCAGATCTTTGGTGGCAAGGCGAAGCTAAAGAACTTCTTTAGAGGTATTATCAATGCCATCATTCAGATTTACGCTAAGCAATTCTCCATGCCAGACAGAGCATCTACTATTGTTATAGGAAATAAGCAGTGCAAGAGCGGGAACCGATACAAACTTCTTCATATCTGCTCTGAATGGTAGCTACGTCTACGCTTTGCAGGTTGTAGGGCAATGTAACTCGAGCAATGGGGTGGAAAATGTCTGCGGAACTTGTGATGTTTCCGCTACTAGGCGTATCTCTGATGCATTCTCCTGTTCGATCACTAAACTCCCAATCCCGCGGTGACTTCTGAGAGAAGCTCTCCATACAGTCAAAGGGTGGTTGTGCATTGCCGTTGCAGACCGTGAAAGGTCCGCAGATAGCATACGGAGTGCAGGGATCGGCATGCTTCCCCAAGACCGTTTGGCTTGCAAGTTGCGACCAAATATTCTGCTTTATCTGACGAGAGATGTCTAGCGAGACAAATATGGAAGATTCATCTGGTGAAGTGTACATGTAGTACTCCTGTCATCAACATATGCTGGGTGAATCAAACCTTTGATCCGTGGATCTGAGTCTATGATCGACTTGAGTATTGGTATAAGTTTCAATGACGATGTTTGAGGATGCCCAATGCCAATACACAACCGAGGGGATGCGGTGCTTGAGGACAACCCCACTGGTGTCTAGTTCAATGCTGTATGAGCCGAGATCCGGACCAATGAGGCTCTTGATTGAGATGGCCAGGCTATTCAAACCGGTGATCTTGTTCCGGCCAAACATGGCGCCGGGAAGCAGAACATCTGTTGGGTAGTCGAAACTGTGCCACAACAGTATGTCAGATGATGGGCTCTCTGTAGTGGTATTTATGCTGGTTTGTGTCCTATTGACAACATGAGTGGACCAAACTGCGGACCGAGTGCCGCCATGGTTTAAGATGACAAGATTGCCATCGCCTGAGATCTTGAGCTGTGTTAGGGGGTCGGTTATGGGTTCCTCCCTATTGGCAACCCACACAGTAGTAAAAAATGGGATCTTATTGAACCATATGCCAAGGTACCAGCTCGCGTTGTGGGACTTACTGATGGTGCTTGCTGGCTGGAAGAAGCCGAGCGCGAACTGGCAATTTCTTGAGACGAGCTTGCCTCCGACAGCGAGCGCTTGGCCTGCCGTTAGAGTATCGTTTGCAGCTCCAGAGGAAGGAGTGTGCAACAGGAGAAGCCCCAGCAGTATGAAGAAGGGAGGCATCATGCATCTGTACATGACTTGGAGAAGAGACGAAGTATGGCTAAGACACGCTGGATGGATGCATGCTCTGCTCTGCTCTGCTATTCAGAGAAGGAAGAAGATGATGCACGTATAGAGTGCACAATTATGTGATGTTTGCATAATGTATATGTTCAACTGACTGACTGGGAAGCCACTTGGGATCTACTAAATTCAGATAGTTCGCCAAGACAGCGCTACCCTGTACCTACTTGGGCTTCCACTTGAACTTGGTAGCTGTGACACCCACATGCTAATATGCTACCTATGTGTCTAGTTAAAACCAATGAAGCTTCCCACCAAGCAGCTGGAAGTCAACCACAAGGCTTCCACCAAGCTTACCAGGGAAATTTTAGTGAGCTCTGTCTGGGAAGTGGTAACCACACCATTCACAAACCCAGCCTCATGGCATGCTTGTCAAAGGTCAACCAACAATGGAGGCAGTGGCCTCACTGATCATGGTATTAACCTAAACCAGAAAAGGTATACCATTACTTCTCACTTATTCAAGGGTTATCTTCAAATACAAATTGTAACATTCTCCACTAACCAAACCCACAAATATTTGCTTTAATGAATATTCAACAGATATCAACACAAAAGACCAACAAACAGTAAGGAACAAAAATATGATTAAAGAAATACGACAATTGTTGTAAGCTAAAGGCAGCAAACTTAAAACACATAGTGCTAGGGAGAAAAATGAACATGGTAACTAACAGGGACGGTGTTAGTGCCAATATCAGAAACCAGCTCGTCAAGACCCAAATTCAACTCATACCTAGACAAGCTATGGGACAGTCCCAGGCTCATTGGACCAAGGTCTTGTTTGCCCAACCCAGATGTAAGCTCAGTGAGTTGATTCATTGACCAGACGTCTATTGTAAAGGCAATCAATTCTCTGCAAAAGCGCATCACACTTGTAAGTGGTAATGGTTAATCAGAGTTATCACAACATACCCTAACAAATAAGGCCATGAGTAGGGCTAAGAAAATTCTCATTTATTTATGGTATACAACATACAGCCAATAAGAGCACTTATTTTGCAAATTCAGAGATTGTTTTTCTTGTCTACTTTCTACCATCCATCTCACTCTATTGTCAAGTGGATAGGATTCACATCCAATTTTTTGGCTGCGGAGTATGGTATATTTGATCATTCAGAGCTTTGAGAAAACGGGCTTCCGCTTCTCCACAAAAGCTTTGATGGCCTCCATCAGGTCATTAGACTTCAGCATTCCCGCGTTCCACGTCGCTACATGCTCCAGCCCCTGCTCTACTGTTATATCCCTGCTTCTCAGCAGAACGGCCTTCGTTCCCATCACCGCCAATGCTGACTTCTCTGATATTTCTGAAACAATTACACAAATTTGTCTCTTAGTATATTATTGGTTGGAGCTTGTTGAGTTGTATAGTTTCAGGAGAAAAATGCAGCAAAAGGTGGTAGGTATGGTAAACAAAAACGGTTTATCACGGTGCAGGGATTTCTTATGCATGCATCTGAATTCTGAATACACCCTATGTACACAGAACTATACTTACAATCGTACCTACATGTGTGCATATACTTCGACTTCGAGGGGGGAAATCTAATTTGCTTCTGGCTCAATAAAGGGTAGGTACTGGTGAATTTAAAATCCTTTAAACCATCAATAGATTGCTCCTTTGGATTGATTCAAGTAACCCTGACTTCAAACTAACAGCACTAACTATTTGACCGAAACAATCCAGTTTACTTCCGTTATGTTGGGAAATGGAGCAGTACGCCTCTGCAGCCGATGAAGAGAGTGAATGATCATTCTGTTTAATCTAGAAAGAGGAACTTTTAGCCCGGCACTTAAATGAATATCAGCGCACCAAAGAAAATTCACAAAAAGAAAGCAGGGAATGCAAATATAGACGAATCTTCACAAAAGCTAGGAGAGCTGGAATCCTAGAAAGCTTGTCAAAAGTTTAAGCTGAACCACACAGTAGATTAAAATACTGGCAAGTCACCAACTGTATTTACAACAATTTACCCATGCTAGAAATGTTTTTAAAAGCTAGTCATAGTTGTTTTTTGACAGAACAGTCCTGATTCTGAATAATAGAAAACTAAGATTCGTCAAAAATAAAAGGGCTACAGAATACAGATACCCGAGAGAGACTCCTAACTACAGAGCCCTCTCTACAGTCATGCTCAAGCTCCGGCACTGGACTCCTGGCTCATATTGTTCTATCGACATGATCTACATAATGATTTACATCTCAACTCCAAACAAGCTCAAATCCTTATCAATTCTGAAGGTCTAGTAAATACCCTGAATGATTGTGCAATTTTTCGGAACCAAATTTGGAGAATAAAGAGCAAGTACCCATATGGTAAAATTAGTGTAAAGAAGATATACTTGTATACCTTTGGCAATCTTTGCAACAGCGGCATCCAGCTCCTGCTTGGAATCGAACACCCTGCTGACGAGCCCCATCTCCTTGGCCTCGAGCGCGGTGATCCTGCGTCCGGTGAGCGCGAGCTCGGCGGCATTTCCGTAACCAACGATCCTCGGCAGGCGCTGCAGCGCACCGAGGTCTGCGACGATGGCCATGTCCACCTCCTTGAGCACGAAGGTGGCATCGCCGGAGCAGTACCGTATGTCGCAGGCGGCGACGAGCTCGACGCCGCCACCGACGCAGGCGCCGTGCACGGCCGCGATGACGGGCTTCCGGCAGAGCTCGACGGCGGTGAGCGCGGCCTGCATGTCGAGGATCGCGCGGCGGAGCCCCTCGGCGGCGGCGACGGGGTCGGTGCCTGGGGGCGCGGCGAGCGGGTTCCCGGGCCCGCCGAGCTCGATGCCCGCGCAAAAGTGCGGTCCAGCGGCCGAGAGCACGACGGCGCGCGCCGCGGGGAGGCGGTCGAGGAGGGACATGGCGCGCGGGATCTCCGCGAAGGCCTCCGGGCTGAGCGCGTTGCGCTGGGCCGGGCGGTTGAGGCGCACCTCGTAGACCGCCGCCGCGGGGTCCGGGCGCGTCACGGCCAGGGTCTTGAAGCCCCGCAGGAGCTCCGCGTCCGACGATCCGCCGCCGGCCATCTGAACTACCTTGCGTGTGCGGATCAAACTTTCTAACCGCCGGTTGCTCAGCCGAGTCGCTGCTCCGCGGCTGGTGATAATGGGAACTGCATTTTCTCTGGTTTTGCAAAGTGTCGGCGACCGAGAATTAAGCTAACTCATGTTTTTTCGAGGTTTGGTAGACGTGGGCACAAGTCATCCGGCTTTTAAGAAAAAACAAAATTCATATTTTTGACTTTGAGTTCCAAAAAAATACTGAAAAATATGTGGATATAGGGATGTATCCCACAAACTGTGCAATATCATTTTCAAATATTTCGTATTAGGAGCTACATAAAAATGACAAAAGTGTAGGTCTGAGTATACATAGTTCAAATCTCCAAATTTTACCAAATTTGTTATTTTTGTGTGGCTCACAATATAAAAGAACTCAGGCTATTTTGCATACTTGTAGAAAATAGCATTGACTATTATTTTAGATTTTTTTAAATAGCTTCTAATTTGTTTTTAAATGAAGTGGGCACTGGAGGTCGGGAGCCGAAGACACCTTCTGGTTTTCGAGGTAGTATCAGATTTGCTATTTTTTTTGTTGCTAAAATCAGATTTGCTACCTTAGTTCCCTAAAATAAGGCACATAAATTTTCTAACAAGTCAAACGGTGTTATGTTTGACCAAGATTACTGAAAAAAGTTTTAATATTTACAAAGTGAAATCTAAATATTACATTATGGAATATATTTTCATATATTATATCTACTTAGCATTAGAATCTTTTTATACATAAACTCGGTTGAACTTGACATTGTTTGATAGAAAATTTATTCGCCTTATTTTGTGAAACGGAGGTAGTAAAACCTGATGATTTACCCCATATTAGTTTGCAACTTGAAGATTTTTCCTTTCTAAGTTCTTTGGAGCTATTTTCTTTTCTTTTCATGATTGAGCAATAATATGAGGACGAGATTACCCCTCTTCTCAAGTGCTCCATGGGTGGCACCGATGTGCTACTCCTTTGGCCTAGTTGTCATTTGCCTCCCTCTGGAATAGTTCCACACCCTATAGTCATCATTGTTTTTTTAGAAACACAGTATAATTGCAGACACTCACAACACGTACATGCATCCACCCTTATGAACGTACACATGCACACCCTACCCCTATGAGTACCTCTAAGAGACTGAGCCGGCGGAGCGGGTCTTGAGATTGACGAAGTCACCACGGGCATCTTGATGTCGACGGGAACGTCGCCTCCCACTGAAAGTATAATCCGACTTTTATGCAACACACAGTGTAACCTGGGATTTGAACTCTGGTGTGCTGAGGGTACAACCACCCAACCACAGGTTGGTTTGCCTATAGTCATCATTGTTACTCCCTATCTTCCACATTGCTTCCCTAATGTTGTCCAGCCAACGTCATGATCATCTACACACTCAATTGGGAAGGCATGCCGATGGCCAGAGCAGAGTATGGAGTACGGAAGACTACGTCAGAGCTCGGGGTTGAAGAAGGAGAGAAGGGCAGTGCGTCGTGCGGTCCTTCAGGCGACATTGGCTATTTGGGATGTTGAAATAGTCGTGGCTACATCTTCTCCGTTGTCGGCCCGGGGACTTAGACCGTTGTCGCCTCTCATTGCCAACGCTTGCACCTTCTCCCACTGGAGTTACTGGCGAACTACGACAAGGACTCCTTTACGTCAACCGTGTGGGACTCACCCCACCTATTGCCCATGGGCGCCTCTTTGCCAAGTACTCAATTCATATAATTCTTTGCTTCTTGAAACAGGCTTTCGCTCTGCTATATTAATATAGCCACCTCAAGGGTTTCGCAGCAGAAAACAAAAAATCCCTACGTTGGAACCGCCTAATACTGCCCAAGATCTATCTATGGAGTAATGCGGTAATGGCCGAGTGTATAGAATACATATCCTTGTAGACCATACGCGGTTAACGTTCCGAGGGGAACATAGTTGAAGTAGTCGAACTCGTAGCCGACCTCAAGGTCGCGATGCTCCTCGCAGGTCACCCCTTGCTCCTTCTTCATCGTGCAGCATCTTCGGCTCACGACATCCAAGGTGCCTCAAGTGAGGCCCCTTGTGGTTTCGTACACATACGGTGTACGACGACGACCTCCGGCTCCTTGATCCCTGCCGAGAGTGCGGAAGTAGATCTCCGACTTGGAATCTCTATAGCACAACGGCGTGCTGTAGGTGCAGTGTCTCTTGCATGGATAGTCCTTACTTGGGACCGTGCCAACGCATGGAGACGGGAGAGAGAGAGGGAAAGAGAAATTCAACCAAAGGACTTCTCCAAATATTGGTGTGTCTATTCCCACCCATGGGCAGCCCTTTATATAGGGGAGGGGTGTGCCCTCCCCTTTGGGTTTCCCATGTGGGACTAAACAAGGGAGAGAGGGGAGGCGCCTGGGCCTCATAGGCCAGTCAGCCAGGGGTGGGCCCCACCCCGCGCATATCCCTAGGCTGGCCGAGTGGGCCCCCTTGAGGCGGCTAGGCCTTGGCCCTTTGGCCCTTGGCCCTTCCCACCTTCGGTTTTCCCTCATGGGCCCTTTTTCCCTAGGAAGTTTGGTCCATTAGTGGAGTACCCTTCAAATTAGATTTTAATATTATATTTAATATTAATTACATTAATTAATATATAAATACATATTACAAAATCCGACTTGAACCGAAACACCTTTCGGTTCCCTTTCGATTTCCTCCGAACGACTTCAGAACTTTCCCGGAACGATTTCGGTTCTCTCACGGAACTTTTCCGGTTCTTTCGTATGGTGATTCCAACTTATAGAGGATCTCTAGCTCATCGTACCCTTAAGTGTATTTCCCCATGGCTCGGGAATGGCACAGACATGATCTCCATCAATGATCAATAGTGGGTCCGGGATGCTGATACATTGCAAATGTATCTATAATTTTTGATGTTCCATGCTTGGTTTTATCTACTTTCTTGTGTTTTGTTCCAACTTTGGAGTACTTTTCATATGATTTCTTGGACTAACCTATTAACAAGATGCCACAGTGCCAGTTGCATGTTTTCTGCTGTTTTTGGTTCCAGGAAGTCAGAAAATGAATATTCTCAGAATTGGACGGGACAAAAGCCAAAGTTCCTATTTTACCGGAAGATTCACGGAGCCAGAATACGAGACGGAGAGGGGCCACAGGGTGGGCACACCACCCCTAGGCGCGGGCCAGCCTAGGCCACGCCAGGGCATGGTGTGGGCCCCCTGGCCGGCCACCGACCTTGCCTCTTTCTCCTATAAGCGCCTCCCGATACCAAAACCCTAAACAATCAATCAGAAATCCACGAAAAGTTCCGCAGCGCCGCCGCCACCGAAGGGGAGATTCGGGGGACAGAAAGTCTGTTCCTAGACTCGCCGATGGAAGTGCCCCCAGAGCCATCTCCATCGATCTCCAACGCCATCTCCATCACCATTGCTGATTCCCATGATAAGGAGGGAGTAGTTCTCTCTCGAGGCTAAGGGTTCTACCGGTAGCTATGTGTTCATCTATCTCTCTATGCATGACCTTATTGAGGTCCTGAGCTTTGTAACAAGTAGATCTACCTTGCTACTCAAGTGCTTTATTAGATCTCTGCTCTCCCCATGTGTGTGAAAGTGACAGCATGCACACCATGGTGACACTTAGGCTAGAGATTACAAATACTTGTTATGAGTTATATTTGGAGTTGGATCTTTCTATGAAATTGTGGTGTTTGTTGGAACCATCTAGAGCTCAAGGTGACAGTGTGGGGTTTTCTAGATGGGAAAGGCTTACTTTGAGGTGTGCTGTTATAGCCCTACCAACGATTAGAGTGTCCAACCGGAGAGTAGTTCAGCGTAGTATCATGAAGATAATATATTTATATGAGAGTGTTCACTAGTGAAAGTATGATCCCTAGGCCTTGTTTCTAAGCATTGATACACCGTTTGCAACTAGATCTGTTACATGTTTGTTTGCTTCCATCTTTATTTCAGTTTGTCTTTGGTCTTTTCCACGCCATCAAGTTATTTTCTATCACCGTTACCACTTATAATTATCCATACCACTTGTATTTCACTATCTCTTCGCCGAACTAGTGCACCTATACACCTGACAAGTGTATTGGGTGTGTTGGGGACACAAGAGACTTCTTGTATCTTGATTGCAGGGTTGCTTGAGAGGGGATACCTTTGACCACTTCCTCCCTGAGTTCGATAAACCTTGGGTGATCCACTTAAGGGAAAACTTGCTGCTGTTCTACAAACCTCTGCACTTGGAGGCCCAACAACTGTCTACAAGAATAGAAGTGCGTAGACATCAAGCTATTTTCTGGCGCCGTTGCCGGGGAGGTAAGGTAAAAGGTATTCACACTAGAGGATTAAAGAAGAAGAACCTCCCACGGCAAATGCCTATTTTCTGGCGCCCGCTGTCGGGAGGTAGAAAGGTACTCACATCCTCCGGTGTGAGTGCTCGAAGTTATTTCCTTTAGATTCTGCAGTTTTGTCTTTTCGTTTCTTGTTTTCACTAGTTAGGCTTAATGGAAAACAACAACAAAATTAGAGAGCTTTTTAGTCTTTTTCCTAAGTTAGAACTCGAATTCTTTGAAAAGAAAATTAAAAAACCCTTGGAACTTTCTTTGCATCCTAATAGCAATGTTATTAGTATGAATCTTTTGAACACCTTTGTTACTAATGCTATGGAAACGTCTAAGCTTGGGGAAGTTGGTTCTTATGAAAATGATCTCTTTAGTTCCCCGGTTTTAAGGAAGAAAATTTGCTCTGATGATACTTTATCTCCCATATGTGGTAATTCTAATGATACTTGTGATATTTTAAACCCACATACTGAAAGCATCCCTTTTAAAATACCTATAAAAATTATTGATCGTGTTATGGATAACTACTATTTTGGAGATGGAATTGTCCATCCCGGTGATCATTTGCTCTTTATACACAAATTATGCGGGTTGTTCAAGTGTGCAGGTATTACAACAGATGATTTCAATAAGAAGTTATTTTCTTTATCACTTAAGGGCAAAGCAAGGGAGTGGTATGAGCTACTGGATGATCCTCATCATTTGGAGTGGAGGAACTTGAATCTCTATTTTACTCTAAATTTTATCCTCCTCATGAAATTCATAAAGATAGGAATTATATTTATAATTTTCATCCTCATGGTGGAGAAAGTATTGCCCAAGCATGGGGGATATTGAAGTCACTAATGCTCAAATGTCCTATTCATGAGCTCCCCAGGAATATTGTTATTAATAATTTCTATGCAAGGCTTTCAGGGCATTACAAGGACTATATAGATACTTGTTTAGAGGGATCCTTCATGAGTAAGGAGGTCAAAGCTAAGTGGGATCTTCTTGAAACAATTCAAAGCAATACCGAAGATTGGGATAACAACAAAGGTAAAGAACTAGGTATAAACTATGAGTATGATTGCATTAAGTCTTTCGCTGAAATTGCTAATTTTCAAGAGCTTAGTGCTAAATATGGTCTTGATCCTCAAATTCTTATTGATTGTTTTAAAATCTTTGCTTCTCCTATTAATGCTCCTAAATAAAATTGGGACATGTATCATGAGCCTTTTAAAGACACTTGCATGGAAAATGAAATTGTTGTTAATGATAGCAATAACATGCTCAAACCTCTGAAAGTAATATTTCTTATAAGCATGTTAATTTTTGTGGAATACATAGACCTTGTGAGAATAATCAAATTGAAGAAGGATATTGTATCACCCACAGGAATGAAAAAACTAGAACGTGGTATAGGGCTCTAAATGATCTTGGTAAAAAAGTTTGTACCCTCTATCCTTTTATTTGTGAACTTTGATTTGAAGTGGGTCATTTCAATTTTCAATGCTCAGGCCATAATAATATCCTTTCTAATCCAATGAGTACTGCAAGTTTGTATTGTGATGACATGATCACTCCTAATCAACATGATGAGCTTACATTATTTTTGGGGTGTGAAGAGTTATCAAGAAAAATCTCTTTGGTAGATATGGGTGCTTTTGATATGAATAGTGTCATGCATGGTTATCATCTTTATTGTGTTGATAATTGCCACACAAATACTTACATACAAAATATTATAGAAGATGAGATTTTACCAAAATATGATAGGACTAATATGTGTTTTGAGCTTATTAATGAAAAGAAGGAATCCTCCAAAGTTTCTTCTATTGTCTCTAATAATAAACCAGGGTATATGGAGAAGCTTCCTTTCAAGCCTCTCCCTCCTAAAGAGAATAAGATAAAGAAGAAAAAGAGGAGTAAAAGGAGGGAGGAAACGGTATTTTCCCCTAAGCATGTAGCTCCTATTATAGTTTTTGATGAGTCTGAACTCGATGATGTTCCTATGCCTGTTACCTATAGTAGTGATCATGATTGGGAAAAGCACACTTCTTTTGATATTGAAAATCTCTTTGGTACCAATTCTGAAAATGATGATATTAATAATTGTTGTACTATTAGTGATGTCCATGATGCTTCCAATGATGATATGTTTACAAATGAACACACTTTGGAAGATAATTATTCTATTGCTTATGATGATACTACACCTCCAATATATGATGATTGCAATGATGAATATGATATTTTCAGTCCACCTACTATTGAGGAGGAAAGTAATTATGATTACAATATGCCTCCTATATTTGATGATTATGGTTATGAGAATAATAATGATAACTATTTTGTTGAATTTGCTCCCACTATAATTAATAAGAATGACTATGTTTATGTGGGGAGTATTAATTCTTTTAAGCATGTGGCTCATGATAAGAATGTTTTGTGTGATAGTTATATCGTTAATTTTATTCATGTTGCTACTGAAAGTTATTATGAGAGAGGGAAACATGGTTTTATGCATCTCAATAATATTAAGTTTCCCCTCTTTATATTGAAAGTCTTGAAGTTGCACTTGTTTTTCTTTACTATGCTTGTTGCTTTGTGCTTTCATGAATTGTTTCTTTACAAGATTCCTATGCATAGGAAGTGGGTTAGACTTAAATGTGTTTTGAATTTGCTTCTGGATGCTCTCTTTTACTTCAATTCATATTTCTTATGTGAGCATCTTTTCAAACTATCATGCCTAACTTAAAGGCATTAAAGAAAAGTACTTATTGGGAGATAACCCAAAAGTTTTAGATGAGTCTTGGAAGTTATTTCTTCAGTAATAACCGCTCCTTATCCTTTTTACTTGCTTTTTGTGCCAAGAGTAACCTCTAATGAGAGAGAAGTAATGATTGGGAAAGTTGCTGTCCTGAAATAGATTTTTGTGCTGCACCATAAAAATTCGTGAGAGAGCTCTGTATGTCTGAGTGAGCTGTAATTTTTTGTGCTTCTGACCCAGGTTGTTATCTAACTTTCGTTAGTGCAACACTTTTTGATTTGAGCAACAGAAGGTCTTCGAAAAAAAATCGTCTTTACCTGATGGTCTGTTTTGACAGATTTCTGCCATTTTCTGCATTTGCTTCTTGTTGGTTCCTTTTTGAGTTCTTTTGTGGAATTAAGCTTTTTGAGGGAAGTGCTACAGTAGCTAGTGTTCTAATGGAAGTTTATTTGGTGTTATAACTGAACCTTAAGACTTATTTATCTTGAGTGCACTAATGTTGCTAATAAAGATTGTGTGAAGTTTTGTATGAAGGAAAAATTTCAGGTGTATGGAAGGAATGAGTAATGAGATGAAGGATGGACTAAAGATCAAGCTTGGGGATGCCACGCGTGTCACCCCAAGAAATATTCAAGAAGTACAAGCATCAAAGCTTAGGGATGCCCAAGGCATCCCCTTCTTCATCAATAAAAATTCCAGGTTTCTTCCAAACGCTTCATTTTTATTGTTTCATGCACAGTTATGTTTTTCTTGGAGCATCTTCTTTTTTGTTTTCATTTTTGTTTTTGTTTGCTTTTGTTTGCTTAGTTTGCTGAATAAATTGGTTGGACCCCCTCTTTCATACATTGGTTTGCAAATAGTTTGGTTTGGTTTGGAAAAGAGTAGGAAAGTTCATGCTTATGTGGTAAAAATAGCTCGTTTTTTACTGTGGCCTATGCTTTGTCATGCCATGCTTGATATTATTTTGGATTTATGCTTAGTATTCTTTTCTTTAGCATGACTTGTTATAAACAATTGAGATTGCTTAATGTGCCTTGGATGAATCATGCGTTGTTTTAGCATATTAAAGCATAGTATAGTGGTATTCTCCTTTGATGCTTTATTTGGGTTGACTTGGCGCATGATCACACCATGTTATGACTATCCAAAGTCACCATAGCCTTTATGATCCTTTAGTTTTCAACTTGTAGTATCACTTTATGCTTTGATCAATGATGTTTTGTCGCTCTGCATGATTATGGCCATTATTGCTCTCTTAGTTGTCGCCTCCCGCCTTTTTGCTAGCCTCCACAACAAGGTATGAGTTCCACTCATTCATCCAACTCCCTAAATCAAGTTATTCCAAAGAGTCCACCATACCTACCTACTAGCTTATGCTATTCCAAGTATATTCATGCTTTTGTTTACCTTCCAAATTAAACTTGTTATGAGAAAACTAGTGATTAAAGCTCTCACGAACTTGATGGCACACTTTACTTTTTGCATCTAATAAACTTGACCCATTGGGTCCTTCTTTGTTGTGTATATGCTTGTGCTTTATAAGTTGAAATTAGCAGAACCATGTTTCATGGGGAACGCTTTAAACATTGCACTTGTACTTTGTACCCCGTTGATATCATGTTCTTTTGCTTACGGATCCCGGAGGTGTAAAATAAAAGTGGAACTTGTAAGATCATGGTGTTTGTATGTGTGTTAGAGAAATGCCTGGGCCGCTAGCCTAAGGCATGCCTAATCATGGTGGAAACTTGCAGCATCACCATAATGAGCACTCTATGAAGCATCCTCAATAAAAACCTATGCAAATAGCAAATAAAAAAATCACTGAGATGCTCATTGTCTGCTTGCCTTGTCATTTTGATTATGGGAAAGCTCCCGTATCATGTGCAAGGGGTACCCCGTTAGCGGTTCTTAATGATACACATGTACTTACAATGACAAGAGCTTACTCGTGACTGAAGTTGAGTAGCATGAGGATCGGTCTTTGTAAGTAAGGGGCATGAGATTTCGGCTTATAACTTGTCAAGCATATCCTCTTAGTTGTGTCACTTTAACCTTAACCTCTTCAAGATGCTTATGATAGGGGCAATGAGAGCTGAAAGCTATAAGTACCATAATTTTTGTAAGCTCTTTATGAGACTTGAATCCCTACTTCCTTCTATGAAGGCCTTTCTTCCACTTATATATTGAGTCTCCACCTTCTATCTTTATACACCTACTGTGAGAGCATAGTGGCCATTCTTAGTTCTATGTGCATTGTCCCAAGACTTGTTGATTGATGCATACCTTGATATTGCTTGTTTTAAACTATTTGTATCTAGTCACTCTTATGAACTTTGAAGGTGTCCTATGCATTTATATTTGCTACTCTATGAGGGACAAGCTGAATGCCATTATGCTATGTTTTCTTTATGTGAAACAAACAAACGTCTTGCAAAACATTGTTATTCATGAATCTTTTGTTTGTGCCTTTTCATGTTGCATCATAGTTTCTTTGCCTTATTGCTAGAACTTTGTCTTTCATGTTCTGATTGAAGTACTATGATCCTAGCTTTGAATGTTTTACAAATACCTTGATCAAGTCTTTGATGGTGCATGCCACCTCAAAAATTATTCTTTCTTTTTATCACTTACCTACTCGAGGATGAGCAGGAGTTAAGCTTGGGGATGTTGATACATTGCAAATGTATCTATAATTTTTGATGTTCCATGCTTGGTTTTATCTACTTTCTTGTGTTTTGTTCCAACTTTGGAGTACTTTTCATATGATTTCTTGGACTAACCTATTAACAAGATGCCATAGTGCCAGTTGCCTGTTTTCTGCTGTTTTTGGTTCCAGGAAGTCAGAAAATGAATATTCTCAGAATTGGACGGGAGAAAAGCCAAAGTTCCTATTTTACTGGAAGACTCACGGAGCCAGAATACGAGACGGAGAGGGGCCACAGGGTGGCCACACCACCCCTAGGCGCGGGCCAGCCTAGGCCGCGCCAGGGCATGGTGTGGGCCCCCTGGCCGGCCACCGACCTTGCCTCTTTCGCCTATAAGAGCCTCCCGATACCAAAACCCTAAACAATCAATCAGAAATCCATGAAAAGTTCCGCAGCGCCGCCGCCACCGAAGGGGAGATTCGGGGGACAAAAAATCTCTGTTCCGGCACCCTGCCGAGACGGGGAAGTGCCCCCGGAGCCATCTCCATCGATCTCCAACGCCATCTCCATCGATCTCCAACGCCATCTCCATCACCATTGCTGATTCCCATGATGAGGAGGGAGTAGTTCTCTCTCGAGGCTAAGGGTTCTACCGGTATCTATGTGTTCATCTCTCTCTCTATGCATGATCTTATTGAGGTCATGAGCTTTGTAATCAAGTAGATCTACCTTGCTAGTCAAGTGCTTTATTAGATCTCTGCTCTCCCCATGTGTGTGAAAGTGACAGCGTGCACACCATGGTGACACTTAGGCTAGAGATTACAAATACTTGTTATGAGTTATATTTGGAGTTGGATCTTTCTATGAAATTGTGGTGTTTGTTGGAACCATCTAGAGCTCAAGGTGACAGTGTGGGGTTTTCTAGATGGGAAAGGCTTACTTTGAGGTGTGCTGTTATAGCCCTACCAACGATTAGAGTGTCCAACCGGAGAGTAGTTCAGCGTAGTATCATGAAGATAATATATTTATATGAGAGTGTTCACTAGTGAAAGTATGATCCCTAGGCCTTGTTTCTAAGCATTGATACACCATTTGCTATTAGATCTATTACATGTTTGCTTGCTTCCATCTTTATTTCAGTTTGCCTTTGGTCTTTTCCACGCCATCAAGTTATTTTCTATCACCGTTACCACTTATAATTATCCATACCACTTGTATTTCACTATCTCTTCACCGAACTAGTGCACCTATACACCTGACAAGTGTATTGGGTGTGTTGGGGACACAAGAGACTTCTTGTATCTTGATTGCAGGGTTGCTTGAGAGGGGATACCTTTGACCACTTCCTCCCTGAGTTCGATAAACCTTGGGTGATCCACTTAAGGGAAAACTTGCTGCGGTTCTACAAACCTCTGCACTTGGAGGCCCAACAACTGTCTACAAGAATAGAAGTGCGTAGACATCAGATGCCCATAATGACCCCTGTGCATTCCACGATGATAATGTCGTTTGAACCGTAAACAGTCGTTTCCCATTCTATTTGCCACTTGATACCTAGTTCACCTGAGATTTTATCTACGGTATCTCCATACCTTCATTCGATCTTGTTACCGATGAACTTGTTTTCTCGTTTCCGTGTCGTTGAATTCCGTGACCCAGTCACACGCTTGCAAGCTTCGTTAATGCAACGTCACCGAGATGGCCACATATGTATCTATCCGTTACATGGATTGGAAAATCCTGGTCTTGATATGTACTCCTCTACGCGCCCCTTTGGGAAACCTGAGTGGCACCTTTTCGATAACCCAGTCACAATATGATACTTGATAACCATCTAAGCTCCCTCTAGAATGGTGATTTGCATTATCTCACAGTCTAAGGATCAGGTTGTGAAGTTTCCTTAGTTTATCATTAATGGTGAACTTTGTAACTAGATCTCATAAAGATACAACTGGTTGGGTTGTTTGTCTATCACATCATTCAACTAATGACGTGACCTCATTGTCAATTGGCATAAATTCCCATGATCTCGAAACCCTAGATCATCCTCATGACCAATGAACTAGTTCGCTAGAGGCAACTAGAGACTTGGTTTGTTTACATACCACACGTGTATTAATGTTTCATATTAATACAGTTATAGCACAATATGAAACTATTATGAACTAATTGGGATATGACAATAAAAACCTATTTATTATTTGCCTCTAGGGCATATTTCCTTCAGTCTCCCACTTGCACTAGAGTACAAATAATCTAGCTTGCATTTTACTAAACCATATCACATATGCGTTTATTGATCATGTATGCTTGTGGAAACCATCCTATCCATGTTCTGTTTTACTAGATCATTATGTCTTTGCAAATCGTTAATGTCTTCCTAACTTTGACATTCATACCATTATCTCATAATGGGTTGAAGTATTCGTTTGGTGACAAAGTGAGACTTTGTTTCTAGTGTTTATAATGACGGTCATTTTCACTGTTGTCATCTAAACTTCAAAACATACTTTGCAATCCTTTGTGTATATACGGCAGTTATGGTAGCAGAATGAGGCCGGTTTCCAGGAGCCTACAGTGACTTTAGATCAACCTCGAGGGCTTTTTCATGGGCACTGTGCCCTGGGACACATCATTCTACGTTAAAGACGAACTAGTCCCGCCATAAAAATATACATCACATCAGATGGAGCCTTTATACTTCTATATCTATGTAGATCCTAGTGCATGAAATGCAACTATGTCACTTACTTTGCTTCTTACCATTTAAGTACGAACTTAATTTTGGTTTGGTGATTAACTCAAGAATCACTTCAAGACATGTTCTTACAGTTAAGAGCTTGTCCTTCCAACCAGAACTTCGGGTCACATTATGTCGAATATACAATATGGTTGTATGGAAGAACGTATGACTGAGGCATAGGAGATGCAACACATCTCTTTCTTCCTTTTTAACCATCGTTGTAATACTAAGACAATGCTTCATATAGTAAGAACTTATTTCTTACCTTGCTCCCTTCTGAACTTCTTCAGAATCTTGCTTAGGATATTCTGAACATCTTCAGAATCAAGTCCAAGAAGCATTCGACATTTGATTTTTATTAAACTTACCAATCTATCTTGATAGATCTCATTGTTTAATAACTTCAAATTCATCCTTATTTATCTACTTAAATGTTATTAACACCAATTACATCATTTACATATGTCGTCCACATATCCTAGAATGATTTCACGCTCCAACTCAAATATGGCATCCATATTTGAGATCCAGGGATTTCACTTAGCTCCCACTCAAAATATGTCTGACACATATTATGATTCAGCCAAGCTACTTAGCTCCCACTCAAAATATGTCTCTTACATATTAAGATTTGGCCATGCTAATTAGCTCCCACTCAAATGCAGGTCCTCTTGATAATCTTGGACATTCCAAAATTCTTTGATCATCATCAAATTGGAATTCTAGCTACGAGACTTCAATATCCATATATTGATAGTGTAAATCCAATAGACTCAAGCATCGCTACATTTGTAGTCAACTCCTTGAATTTGTCCATACTTTGTGACAAATTGAGCTTTTACATCTCCATTAAGTTTCATTTCCATCTTATGACTTTGAAGTCATTCAGAAATATCAAGTAAACTTCTTTACTTAATAAGATCAAGTAACATATTACTTCGCAATCTTAAATGTAACTTAATATAGGATTTTATGACTCCTCGTCATTTCTCGCACTTAGGTCCATCACGCTTCTTTGTAATTCGTAGGTATGTCTTGTTCATAAACATGACAAGTGATACGTCCAAAACGTATCTACTTTCCCGAACACTTTTGCTATTGTTTCTCCTCTAAACTTGTGTGATTTGGATGCAACTAACACGGACTGACGCTGTTTTCAGCAGAATTACCTTGGTGTCTAGTTTTTGTGCAGAAAATCAACTATCGTGAAAATCCCGAAAATATGCCAAACATCCTATTTCACGAAGACTCCTGAGCGAATACGAGACGAGTGGGGTCAGGCCCACACCACTGGCCAGGCTGGGCTGGCAGCGCCAGGTGGTCGCCACCCAGACACCCCTCGGTCTCCCTCTTCGCCTATAAGATGCCTTCGACCTAAAAACTCAGGGGGTCGACGCGTTTTCTAGAAAGAGTTCCGCCGCCACCACCAGATTCCACGATTCGAACCAAACTCGTTCGGCACTCGCCGGACGGGAATTGGAGGAGATCATCGCCATCATCATCACCATCGCTTTTCCATCGACCATCCATGTTTCCCTCGTCTATGAGTGAGTAATCCCCCGCTGTAGGCTATGGGGATGGTAGGGATTGGATGAGATCGTTCATGTAATGGCATCAGATTGTTAGGGCATGGTGCCTAGTATCTTCTATTAGTGCTTTTTGACTTTGTTGCGACTTGTTATGCTTAATGCTTATCATTGGGGCTCGAGTGCCATGATTTCAGATCTGAACATGTTATTGATTCATTATGATAGTATTGTTTTTGGTCTTACCTGCAAGTTGTATACACACGTTGTTGTCTGGAACCAAAGGCCCCGAAGTGACAGAAATCGGGATAACCAGGGGGAATGGCTTTGATGTGAGGATCACATGTGTTCATGGAGTGTTAATGCTTTGCTCCGGTGCTCTATTAAAAGGAGCACCTTAATTGCCAGTAGTTCCCTTGAGGCCCCGCTGCAAATGGGCTAGCAGGACAAAAGATGTTGTGCAAGTTCTCATTGCGAGCATGTATGACTATATATGGAACACATGCCTAGGATTATTTAGTACTTGGATGCTTTATCTTATTTATCTGCAATTGCCCTATGTTTTGATTGCCATGTGAATTGTCTTGTCCATGCAATGCCCATCCATCCATCCCTATGCCTACCACACTCGGATCCTACTGTTTACTGCTATTGTTACTACTGTCTTTACTTTACTACTAATGTTACTTCACTACTCCTACTACAAAACTGTTGCTACTGATAAACTGATGTGAGCAAGATTGTTTCCAGGTGCAGCTGAATTGACAACTCAGTTGTTAAGGCTTATAAATATTCTTTGGCTCCCCTTATGTCGAATCAATAAATTGGGTTTCACTTCCCTCAAAAATACTGCGATACACCCCCTATACTTGTGGGTCATCAAGACTATTTTCTGGCGCTGTTGCCGGGGAGCATAGCTTTATTTATCAAGTTCACTTGGATTCTTTATTGTTCGCTGACATCCATCAATCATGGGTAAGTCTCGTGATGGCAAGGTTCCTATTTTACCATCCACTACAAGAAGAGGTACAGTTCTGAACACCTCTGTTGCTCTTGATTCACCATCTGTTATGAGTAAGCTTGTTACACCACCACATACACATGCTACACACATTGCTGCTACTGCTGAATCTGAAACTTCTGATACTTATGAGGCTGCTTCTACTGTGCTTGATAAGAGTGGTTCATTAGATCCTTTCCTAGATTCTACGATTGCTAGAACTATAGCTGGAAATACTGAAACTCCTAATGAAGACACTACTACACGTGTTAGTTCACCTGAGTCTAGTGAGAGTTATGATATTGAAGATGGTTATGTTGAGATGACCGGTGAATTTATTAAAGAATGTAAAAACACCCATGATAGGAGCGCTACTAAGAGTCTCCTTGAGAGGCGTACTATTAAACCCAAATTGTCTCCTATTGCTAAGTTTGTTGCTTCTCTCATAAACATTAAAGATAAAGATTATGATTTCTCTCTTGATCTATCTTACATACCTATTGTTGAGAAAGAACCTTTTTGTGGGACTAAGAATGAAAGTGCGGTAGCACATATGACTGAGCTTTCTACCATGAGTGGCTTGTTTTCTGATGATATTAAGATGCACACCTACTTTGTTGCTAAGATTTTCCCTTTTTCACTGAAAGGGGAAGCTAAAACTTGGTTTAGTAATTTACCTCCTGGATCTATTGATAGCCCTGATTGCTTGATTAGTACTTTCCTGCAGAAATATTTTCCTCCTAGTGCTAGACATGCTATTTTGTAGAAACTTTTTGATTTTAAACAGGGAGAAAAAGAGATATTACCTAAATCATGGGCAAGGTTTTGTGCTTTGATTTATGCACAGGCTGGAAGTCCATTACCTAAGAAAGAGCTTCTTGATATATTTTATAATGGACTAACTAAAGAATCTAGGACATACCTGGATAGTTGTGCTGATTGTGTTTTCAGGAATAGGACTCCCAAGGAAGCTGAGGAATTAATGGCTAAAATAAGCAAGAATTATGAAGACTGGACTCCTCCTGAACCAGCTATACCTGAAATAATTATACCTGAACCAACTATTCCTGTGCCTATTCCAACATCAAATAAGAGGGGAGTTATTGAATTAAATGATGAAGTGATGAAGGAAGCTAAGAAATGTCTTAAGGAGAAGGGAATTAAAGATGCAGATGTCAAGAATTTACCTCCTATAGAAGAATTATGTAAGCCAATTCCCCATTCATCCACTATTGAGGTATACTCTCTCCAACACTTTGATGAAGGTGATATCCCTTACTCTAAACCTCCTGATCAATGCTTAGAAGAATTCGATATTTTTATTGTTAAGTAAGATACTTTTAATAAAAGGGTGCAAAATCATCTAATGGAAAACACTAGAGCTATTGTTGAGTTGAAAGATATTGTGGAAAGAACCTCTAATGATGTTAAAATGCTTGTTAAACATTTTCAAATGGTTCAAACTCAAATTGGTCAACTTATTAAGGTACAAAAAGACTTGCTAGTTAATGCTGCTAAAGAAAAACATGCTTATGAAATTAGAACTAGAAGTGGTGCTGCTACCCAGGATCCTCTATATCCTGAGGGGCATCCCAAAAGAATTGAGCAGGATTCTCAACAAGTTGAAAATAGTGGTACTACTCGTAAGAAAAGAAAAAAGAAACATAAAACTATTGTAGAACCCTCTGAACCTGCTAAAGATCCTAATAGTATATTTGTCTCTGATGCTGAAAGTGGTAATGAAGAAAATGATGTTCCTGATAAAGAAAGAGTTGAAGAAGAACCTGAAAAGCACACTAAGAATACTAAATACACTGAAGAAGATTTTATCGCTAAGAAACATGGTAGTGAAAGAGAGCCTTGGGTCCAAAAACCTATGCCTTTCCCTGATAAGAAACACAAGTCAAAGGAAGATGAACACTATAATAAGTTTTGTGAGTGGATGAAACCTTTATTCCTGCAAATTCCTTTGACTGATGCTATTAAATTGCCTCCTTACTCAAAGTATATGAAGGATATTGTCTCGAATAAAAGGAAGATCCCTAGTGAAGAAATTTCTACTTTGCTTGCTAATTATTCCTTTAATGGTAAGGTTCCAAAGAAACTTGGAGACCCAGGGATTCCAACTATCCCTTGCTCTATTAAAAATAGTTATGTTAGAACTGCTTTGTGTGATTTGGGAGTAGGAGTCAGTGTCATGCCTTTCTCTCTTTACAAGCGACTTCAACTTGAAAAACTAATACCAATTGATATATCTTTGCAAATGGCTGATAAATCTACCACTATTCATGTTGGTATATGTGAGGATGTACCTGTTCAAGTGACTCATAATTGCTTGATATTAACTGATTTTGTTGTGCTTGAAATGCCTGAAGATGATAATATGTCTATTATTCTTGGGAGACCTTTTCTTAATACTGCATGAGCTGTTATTAATTGTAATCAAGGAAAGGTGACTTTCAATGTTAATGAGAAGGAACATACTATCTATTTCCCCAAGAATATTGATAGGACTTATGGTTTGAATTCAATTGAACATGTTGAGGGCATTCAAGTTGGAGAAATATATTGTCCCATACCAAGAGAAAAATTTGAAAATATTATGATTGGGACCATTGCTATCAAAGTTGAGGTAACATAATCATTAGTGGAATACAAAGTTTTGTCCCATATGAAATTGTTTTGGTAACAAGACCTGATCAACCTTGTTAACGAAAGGATTTCATTGAACAAAACAATGTTTTCACCATGATTATCTCCACTTACTTCTATTCTATCCATTTTAGTTTTTTGCTTTCGTTTCGTTTTCTTTTCTGTTGTTAGTTGCTTGCATATTAGAGTGTCTTAGAACTTCTGTAGTTCTAGCCTTGTTTTGTCATTGCATCATTCCAAAAAAAATCTCTATCTGTCAGAAAATCATTCATCTATGCCTGAAAATGCCCAAAAATAAAGCGTCTCGAAAAATTCCAGAAAATTCATATTAAATTTTTACGTGAAAAAAGAGACAGAGGAGTGCTTGGAAGGTACCAGGGGGGCCCACCAGGTAGGCACACCACCTGGTGGCGCGGCCAGCCCTAGGGAGCGCCTGCCTATGGTGTGGGCCACCCTGGCCCTCCACTCACTCTCTCACTTGCCACTTTCTTCTCTCTCCCGAGTAGACGTTTGTTCATTGCTCAAAATCGCGTTCTTGCTGTGCTTGCCCTTGATTTTTCGATCTCCTTGCTCAGCCCATCTTTGCTGCTGAAATTTGGAGCATTTGTTCTCCGGTATGTGACTCCTCCGCTTGTCCAAGTAGATTTGTGTTTAGTGGTTTATATCTTGAGTATTTTGCTGCTATAGGTGACAGGTTATGAGATCTTGTAATCTTGTTTGATGCTTAGAGATATAGTTTTGATGCATGTTTAGGCCTCTTACAAGTCCCTATGAGTAGTGCCCTTCATTATATATTCACTTTGCAATCACTTGTTTAATAGATGTTTAAATTTCAGAATAGAAGATGAATGAGCATCAACTAAACCAACATGAACTGAGGGTGCCTGAGGTTATGAAGGTTCACCGAGAGGAGGAAGTTTTTCCTTCCATCTATCCATGCTCCGAATTCATGAGAGCTACAGGAATTTCCCAGGACTTCCATACTTTGGTTGCTAATGCAGGATTGGAGCACTTTTTGGAAGATGAACCTTGTCAATTTGTGAAACTAACGATGTCTGTAGTGCAGGACTTTCAATTTAGTTTCTCTTTTCCTAACCCCATGGTCCATTACAAAATTTACAATATAGTTGTCGACCTCTCTCTTGATGATTTTTGTGCAGCTATTAAAGTACCTCAGTGGGGATCATGTGGAAGGATTAAGGAGCGGCCTGCACCACTCATGGATTTGTACAAAGAAATTTTCCAAGGGAGCAGCTTCTCGAAGGAGAGTGGGAAAATCCGTAACATTCATCCCCCCTCCATTCGCTACTTTGCCTACTTTATTGCCAAGTGTGTTCTTGCTAGGAAAACTGCCAATAAGTTATATTCATATGATCTAGCATTCATCTCTGCTGCTCTTAAACGAGATAGGTCTTACAACTTGGGTGCTTTGATAGCTTTCCATCTTGCTGCTAACCGCGAGAAAGGTGGAATTTGTGGAGGCCTCATTGCTTCTCGTTTACTAACACTGCATGGTTTAGTGCCCCATCATCTAGACCTACAATTTCCCATAGAAAGGCTTGATCTTAATTCCATGATACAGCATAAATTTGTTTCTTCATGGGCTAGTTTGAGTGAGTTATCTTATGAAATAACCTTTCTCAAAGCTGGTTGGAGAAGGAGCAAGTCCGAGCGTGTTGTTCTTTTGCCTGCACCTGTTTTGTTTAACCTTGATAACAGGGTAGGATGGTCCCTCACGGAGGAGGAGTTTGACACGTACTTCGGAGAGTTCTCTCAAGGGGAGCGTGATACTAGAAGGGAGGTCACGGATGATTCGGTCTAGCCCTCGAATGAGGGGCAGTCTTCATATTAGTAGCCTACCTATGATTGGGGAGCTTCTTCTTCTTCCCACGGGCCTAACTATGATCATTCTTACAATGACCCGCCTGCTTGGAACCCTTACTCGTACTTGGATTGATACCCACTTATGCCAAAAGCCTAAGCTTGGGGGGAGGTACACCGACACCACACTCATCTCCATATCATTTTGCATCGGTACTATGTATATTCATGTTTCGTTCTCTTTTTAGTTTTTGTTCTTTCTTTGCTTTTTGCTTTCTAAAACACAAAAAGACCAAAAAAAAATCTGTTGTTTCTCGTTGGTTGCTTCTTCTTTTTGCCTTGGTTTGCTTTTTACTTTTTGCTTTGTTTGAACTATTCAAAAAAACCCAAAAAGATTTTGCAATGCTTGTTCTTCCTTTTTGGTTCTTGTTTTAAAAATCGAAAACACCAAAAATATTTGTTGTTCTTCTTTGGTTTTGTGAGTTTGTTGCAGGGTTCAGCAGTCCTCAGTGGAGTTTGGTTTCATATTATTATTCAAGCCACACAAGTGAAGGGCAATAATGAGGATTAATGACAACTTGAGATGTGGTAAGAGGCTGGTAACGAACTCTATTTGTTTTCATTTTTGTACATATACTCATCATTGTGGGCATGCTTAGCCTGTTCGTGTAGGGTGTATGTTATTTATGGATGCTTAGTAGTTCTTGCTTTCATATGATTAGTTCCAGCTTGCTAATAGTTTGTAGCATGTCATATGAATGTTTGCTTGCATTACTCTATTCATAACTTGGTATGACACCGTGGTATCCTCCTCTGAATGTTTCATTTGAATTGACTTAACACATGCTCATGCATGCATATGACTGAAATAATCAGTTAAGCCTCGATGAATTATTTTGCCTTGAGGGTCTTGAATCACTTTCATGCCATGATTAGTCCTATTTTGTTGCAAGCATGATTATGACAGCTATTGCTCTCTTGTTTGTCGCTCCCTTACTATTTCTAGCCTTCACTTACACTGAGTATGTTTTACTCATGTTTGCAACTCCCTAAAACCAAATATTGCCAAAAGTGTCGACCATACCTACCTATTAGCATCATTTGCTATTTCAGTGCATATTCAATATGCCTTGTTTTCTTCCGAATAAAATGTTTGCTTGTTATGAGAAAGTTAGTTAGTAAAGCTCTCACAAACTTGATGGCATACTTTATTTCCTACACTTAATAAACGTGAACCATTGTGACTGTCCATGAAAGTTATATGCTTGCAAATTATAGGCTAGAGATTAGCAGAACCGTGCTGTCATGGGGAACGCTTTCGACACCTGTAAATATATACCCAGTTGATAACATGCTCTTTTGTTTGTGGATGTCGTCGGTGTGAAATAAAAGGGGAGCTTGTAAGTCCATGGAGTTATGTATGTGTGTTAGAGAAACGCCTGGGCCGCCGGTCTAATCCATGTTGTCATGGTGGAAACCTGCAGCGTAACCATAATAAGTATCTATGAAGCATTCTTCTTATAAAAAAGAGAGAGATACCTATTGAGAAAAAGAAAAAAAAGATTTGAGAAAAGAGGAAAGAGAGAAAAAAGCACCCTTTTCCCATGGTAAATAAGAAGATTGCTGAGATACTCATTGTCCGCTTGCCTTGTCATTTTGATATGGGGATTCTTCCGTATCATCGGGCAAGGGGTATCCCGTTGGCGGTTCTCTATGATACGCACGTATTTACGATGACAAGAACTTACCGATAGCTAAAGTTGAGTAGCATGAGGAGCGGCCCTCGTACTCAAGGGACATGGGATTTCTAGTTTATAGTCTGTCAAGCATATAACTCAGATTGGACCTCACTTTCACCTTAATCATATTAAATATTCTTATGATAGGGGCAATGAGAGCTCAAAGCTAATGAGTACTATACTTTCAGCATTTGGAAGCCTTTCAAACTATTCAAAACCTTTTCATTTCTTTGTTGAGTCTCCACCTATTCTACGAGCACCTTCTTGAGAGCATAGTTGTCATTCTTAGTGTAATGTGCTTGTCTCAACACTTGATTATTTGTGTTATGACTTTGATGCTTGTATCTTTGATATCTTTACTTCTAGTCTTCACCTAAACTTCAAAGGTGCCTTGGCATTCACAATAAAAAGGCAAGCGAGATACCACTTGTTATGAGCATTTTAATGTTGCTTATGTTTATGTTTCATGCTACTTATTATTTTTGAGTTGGAATCTCTTCATAGCTTGCAATACCTATTAAGTAAACTTAATTGCATACTCCTTATTATGAATTGTCTAAGTAGTTTATCATATGCTGAGAATATATACATCATATGAAGCAAATGTGTTCGTGAAAGTTCTTTTATCGCACTCAGTTTTCAACTGAATTGCTTGAGGACAAGCAATAAGCTAAGCTTGGGGGGAGTTGATACGTCCAAAACTTATCTACTTTCCTGAACACTTTTGCTATTGTTTCTCCTCTAAACTTGTGTGATTTGGATGCAACTAACACAGACTGACGCTGTTTTCAGCAGAATTACCTTGGTGTCTAGTTTTTGTGCAGAAAATCAACTATCAGGAAAAATCCCGGAAAATATGCCAAAAATCCTATTTCACCAGAAGACTCCCGAAGCCAGAATACGAGACGAAGTGGGGCTGGGGCCCACCACCACAGTCGCTGGTGAGGCTGGCAGCGCCAAGGATGGTCAGCCATCCAGACACCCCCTCGGTCTCCCTCTTCGCCTATAAGATGCCTTCTGACCTAAAAACTCAGGGAGGGGGTCAACGTTTTTCCAGAAAGAGTTCCGCTCCGTCACCACCACAAGATTCCATGATTCGGAACCAGAAACTCTGTTCTGGCACCCTGCCGGGACGGGGAATTGGAGGAGATCATCGCCATCATCATCACCATCACTTCTCCATCGACCATCCATGTTTCCCCCATCTATGAGTGAGTAATACCCCACTGTAGGCTATGGGGATGGTAGGGATTGGATGAGATCGTTCATGTAGTGGCATCAGATTGTTAGGGCATGGTGCCTAGTATCTTCTGTTAGTGCTTTTTGACTTTGTTGCGATTTGTTATGCTTAATGCTTGTCACTAGGGACCAAGTGCCATGATTTCAGATCTGAACATGTTATTGATTCATTATGATAGTAATGTTTTTGGTCTTACTGTAGGGGTTCCACGCATGAAAACAATAAAATTTACACTACGCCCTTGAACCCCTAAAGCTGCCAGGACCTATCTATTAGTAAATCAGTAACGGGAGGGGCTTTTCGCGAACTTACCCTTGAAGACCGAAAAGCATTGTCAACGCTCAGGAGAGCGTGGTTGATGTAGACGAGCCGAAGCCGACCTCAAGGTCGTGATGAAGTCCTTGCACTCCTTCTGGCTCCAATGACTTGAGTGCCTCAAGTGCGACACCTCGCGGGGAGTTACATATGTCCGGTGCCTGACGATGACTCCCGCTTCCCCGATCCAGCAGGAGTTGAGGAAGTAGAGCTCCCGGATCCGAATCCCGCAGCGTGACGGCGCTCCACGGTGACGATATCTCTCGCTCGCGCAGTCCAGACTTGGGACCACGGTCACGAGAGAGAGAGGGGGAGAGAGAAAATATCAATTGGAAGTCCTCCCAAAAGTGGGGAGACCTTTATTGATTATTGGGTGTATTTGTCTACGCCAAATACCCCACTTTATATAGGGGGAGGGGAGGTACTACCTCCCCTCAAGTCCTGGGGTGGGACTAAAGGAGTGGAGGGGGGGAGGAGGTGGCCGTCAGTGACCCACCCTGGCCCAGCCGGCCTCCCCTTTGCCCCTTCTCCCCTTTCTCCTTTTCCCTAATGGGCCCTCTCCCTCCGGAATTGGCCCATTAAGCCTTTTTGACCTTTAATTGATTTTCTCTTTATTAAATAATTATGAATAAATGATTAAATCAATATGTAACAGGCCATGGAACACCTTCCACCTCCACTCCGGACATCTTCTGGACTTACCGAAACCCTTACGGTTTTCTCCCTTCTTTTCTTCGGTGATTCTACCGATCCTATAAATGCTCTCTAAGCATCATCAAGCCCTTAAGCGTGATACCCCACGGTTCGGGAACACTCTAGACATGGTCGGGACACTCCAGCACTAATGATCAACAGAGGGACCTAGATGGCCATGTGACCCCTGTGCGTTCCATGAAGATCTTTCGTCGTTTGAACCGGGACAGTCGTGTCTTATTCCCTTTGTCTCTCGATACTTGCATTGCCCGAGATCTGATCAATGACATCACCATGTCATGTTCAATCTCGTTACTGAACAATGCTACTTGAATCGTTCCGACAAGTGATATCCCCGTGATCTAATCACACGCTGCACAGCTATTGGATATAACCTCTCCGAGTGGGCCCTTGAGTATGTTCCCGTCACATGGACGGATGTTGGGGGGATAACCCCGGGTAGGGTCACTCCAGGGTATAGAGGCCGAGTTAGCCGAGGTTCGGCAAGGCCAAAGCGGATGCTGGCCGGGTCAACTCCAGGCAGGCCGGATCACGGGGTAACCCGGACCAGGACGGGGTCGCCTAACATTGTCTCAGCCGACATAAGGAGTAAGCCGGAAGTGCCCGTCTAACTTGAATGCAGGAACAGTTATAGCCGGATCTGCTATGATCTGGGTCCCCGGTTAGCTTCTGGGAGAAGGAAGGAATCTCTCTGGTCAAAAAGAAGGTCCGGTACGCACTGCATGAGCGAAGCAAGCAAGGGCAGGACCACCGGGTCATGGCCGACAAGGGTGACGACGCCCATGTCGGCTGACGCAGGCGCCGCAGAGGCTTACGTAGCTAAAGCATGTATGACATGGGGGAAAAGCACCCCGGTCGGGTTACCACTTTGAGAGGAGGCATATTCCGGAATATGCCTCCACGTATGCCCTAGGCAGAGGCCGAGCCCCCTCTATATAAGGGAGGGCTAGGGTTTCAGTAGAGGGGGGTTGGGTTTTTATGCCATAGTGTTTTGGTTAAGGTTCTAGGGGTGAACAGTGGGTGAGAGTAAGAGAGCCCCTTCTTCCTCCTCTCGCCAATACAGCTCAAGGAGCACTTGTAATCTTGAAGGAAAAGCAATACAAACTTCTGTGTGGAGAATCACTTCACTATCCCTCCATGGATTCCCCTAGCGTGTATTAGTCCCCACCTTTAGCCTATCCATGGAATCTTCCATGACACCACCACGATAGTTGGCGCCCACCGTGGGGCTAGCGGCGCTAGCAGGGGTGAAGATCCGGACGGGAAACCTCATCGGCACCGGCGAACGCATCGTCTCCGGGCTCGTTCAGCGCTTTGGAGTGCTGGATTTCGTCAGCGACAACGCTGGCTGCTTCGGCACGCGCCCATTTCCGCACAACGGCCTCTTCGTCAAGTTGGGTGCACACAAGGTCTACATTGCGGTGGACGTATCATGTGTTCACCCGCAGCGCGTTGTCGAGGCAGGGGAACCACCCCTTAGCGTGGTTCACGGGGCGCGTAACACTCGCTCCCCGAACCGTGCTGAGGTGATGATGACTGCGCCGGGGGCAGGCGCGAGCAAGGATCCAGCACCGGACCCGGAGGTAACACCTAAGGCACCGAGGAAAGGTAGAGGGCCTCCACTAGAGAGGCCTGAGAACGTACTGAGAGAAGCTATGGATAGCTTGGCTAACCCGGTAGCAGCAGTGGTAGATCCGGCTCAGGCACAGGCCGAGCTAGAGGAAACTAGGCAAAAAATACTAGAGGGCGCAAAGAAAATAGCCGCGGCTCAGCAGTCGCTGAACATGACACTGCGTGAGTATGCAAAGGCAAACAAAGTTGATACGGTAAAAGTAAAAGGGAGAAATCTCATAAGCGAGATGAACAGAGAAGGTGATGATGGAGCCGAGGGGTCGGAAAACTATTTGTCTGTGGGGTTGCCAAGGTATAGTACCTCGGCGAAGAACCTCAGAGCAGCGGATGCGGCTGCGTCCGAGTTAGAGGGTCTGACGGGTGAGGCCCGTCAAAGACAGCAAGATAGGGTTAACGAGTTAGTACGGATTGCGAGCAGAGCGAAGAGCTACTCGAGCTAACCCGGAGAGCTGGAGCTTCCAAAATCATCCATTCGGTGATGGGTAACCCGAAGAAATCATTGAGCTGCATCATCACCTCATGGTGGTCCAAGGAGAAGAGGTAGTAACCTCGGCGACGGAACAAACAGATTGTCCGTATGACCCGAACGTCGCGAAAGGAAAAAAACGGAAAATGATGATCGAAGGAGTGTAGCGAGGTGAGGCTGGCGAGGTAACCACGACCAAGGCAATGCCGGTCAAGGGAATGCTGCCAGCGGCAATGCGAACAATGAAACTCCGAGAGCGGGACAACCGCGGCGGAATATACCAAGGCAAGAGCAAAGCGCCCGGCGAGGTATGCAATGAAAAGTCGCCCCAAGTGCAAAACCGATACAATGACGGTGATTCGAGATGGTGAACACGGGGTACGAGACGGACTATCATGTGATAGGGTCAAGATTGGGAAGCAGATTTAATGCGGATGGCCTTGAGTTGAAGCTGGATCACTGTATAGGTCGAACAGATCGAATGTCAAGGACCCCGGGTCCGGCGTGCTGGCCGGATCATGAAAGAGCCACGGTACCCAACTTCCAGCTGCCCGAGGCACGAAGACGTATGGCGGTACCAAACCGGAGGATTGGGCGATAAACTATGCTACGGCTGTGAAAATTGCCACCGCAACTTGAGATGGGCTTTGTCGATCGTACCCGGATGTTGGAAGGTCCGGCCAGAGTATGGCTGAATAATTTACCACCCGGAAGCATCAACTGCTGGATAGATTTTGAAGAAATGTTTATCAGCAACTTCTGAAGTACATATCAGAGGCCGAATAGACCGCAAACCCTAGCAATGTGCAAGCAAAGACCTAACGAGACAAACCGGGAATTCTTGACCCGGTGGTGTACCGTGAGAAACTCGTGTGAGGGTGTCATAGAGTCACATGCCATAGCATGGTTTGCACAAGGGTGCAAATATGGCAGCGAGTTGTGGATGAAGTTGCAAAGGAAAATGCCAATTACGTTGGCAGAGATGATCCAGATTGCAGATTCGTATGCTTTGGGTGATCCGACTCAACCTAGGATCGCGTCAAACGAGTCGAACGAGGAATACTATCAAAGGGATGGAGCTGGGTCATCTCAGAGGAACGATTACAGAGGAAAAAGGAGAGATGATAGACCGGATCATTGCTACGGTTCACAACAAGTTGCAGCTGTGAATCAAGGTCAACCCGGAGCAGGGAGCAACCAACGCCAGAGAACGGGAGGGCAATGGACTCCAAGAAACGATGGCAAGAAACATGGACTACGGAGCAAAAGAAACAGTGGCAAGAAAAGAAAGACCGTCCGAGGTATACCTATGAGTCGATGTTGGACCAGCCGTGTAAGTTTCACACGCCAAATCCGAATAGCCCGGCGGGTCACACAACGAGGCAATGTGAGTGGATGTGTAAGATAGAACAAGGTGGTTCGGGGAATGCTCAGGCACCCCGGAATGATCAACCTCGGCAGGAGTTACCTCGGCGGCAATTGCTCTCCAGGGCGAACACGCAACAACTAATGTTGCCTCCCCCTCCGCCGAGGTATGACAACAATGAGAGAAGGGATGCAGTGCATCAGGTGGAAAAGCAGCAACCGCTGGATCAGAGGTACCCGGAAACGAGGGAAGGAATGAGTCTGAAGAACATCACGGAGTTATTGTGTGTTCACTGGCGAGGAAGCAGATAGAAAGAACTTGCAGCGCCGACATATGGAAGTCAATGCGAGAATGCAGCGATGGCGAGATACATGCCTTGGTCGGACCAGGAAATCACCTGGAACATCAAAGATCACCCTAAGCTTATGCGGAGTCCAGGTTCGTATGCGCGAGTGCTAGATCCGACATTCATTGGACCAAACATCAATGTGAGGTTCTCCAAGGTACTGATTGACAATGGTAGTAGCATTAACATCATGTATGCGGATACGATGCGCAAGTTGGGCATCTCGGAGAACATGCTCCAAGCTACGAGAACAACTTTCCATGGCATTGTGCCAGGCATTTCTTGTGAGCCCATAGGCAAAGTCCGAGTCGACGTGCTATTCGGCACAAGGGATAACTGCCAAACTAAGAATCTGGACTTTGAGGTGGTGAACTTGGAAAGTGCATATCACGTGTTACTCGAAAGACCAGCATTGAACAAGTTCATGGCAAGCTACCACATCAGTTATCTGAAGATGAAGTTGCTCGAACCAAATGGAGTGATTACCATTGCTGGAGACTTCAGACGTTCCATTGAGTGTGCCTCAGCCGGGTCTAACCTAGCTGAGTCACTCGTGATTGCGCAAGAGAAAAGAAAAATCCAAGAGGTGGCGACTTTAGCTCAGTCCGCGCAACAGTATATGCCGGCGTTGAGTAACCCACATGACAACGTTTCATTTCAAGCCGCAAATTACACCAAGAAGGTTCCAGTTGATGACATGTTCCCGGAGCACACCGTAACAATTGGAGCCGGGTTAACTGAAAAATAGGAAAGAGAGCTCATCAACTTCCTCCGTGAGAATCGGGACATTTTTGCTTGGTCCACACAGGATTTGCAAGGTGTTCCGAGGGATTTGGCCGAGCACTCTTTGAACGTAAGACCCGGAGCAAGGCCGGTGAAGCAACCTCTCCGCCGCTTCGCCGAGGATAGGAGAAAAGTCATTGGAGACGAGATAGCTCGGTTACTAGCAGCAGGATTTATCATGGAGGTGCTGTATCGGATTGGCTCTCTAATCCGGTGCTGGTAGAAAAGAAGAAGGACGATCCGAACGTGGCAGTGGTTTGGCGTATTTGTATCGATTACACGAACCTGAACAAGGCGTGTCCAAAAGATCCATTTCCACTGCCGAGGATAGATCAGGTCATAGACTCGACCGCGGGATGTGAACTGTTGTCATTCATTGATGCATATTATGGCTTCCACCAGATACCTCTGAACCCGGATGATCAAATAAAGACTGTGTTTATTACCCCGTACGGGGCTTACTGCTATCGCACTATGCCGTTCGGTTTACGTAATGCAGGTGCAACGTACCAAAGATGTATGCAAAAATGTTTGCACAACCAAATAGGTCAAAAGCATAAGTATACGCGTGGATGATGTGGTTATCAAGACCAAGGAAAGCAAAACGCTCCTTGACGACATAAGGCAAACATTCGCGAACTTGAGAAGGTTCCGGATGAAGCTTAACCTGGAAAAATGTACCTTCGGTGTCCTGGCTAGAAAATTACTCGGATTTCTTGTCTCCAACCGAGGCATCGAAGTTAATCCAACTAAGATCCGAGCCATCGAACTAATGGAGCTGCCGAAGTGTCTTAACGATGTCCAGAAGTTCACTGGGTGCCTGGCATCGTTGAGTCGGGTTGTATGTCGGTTGGGAGAAAAGGCACTGCCTCTCTACCAACTCATGAAAAAGTTGGATAAGTTCGTTTGGATGCCACAGGCCGATGAAGCCTTTGCCCACTTAAAAAACATGTTGGCCTTTGCACGGTGTTAGCCTCTCCACTATCAAAGGCCAATGTTGCTCTACATAGCCGCAACCAACCGAGTTGTAAGTGCGGTGATTGTAGTAGAGCACGATGAAGAAGAGGGTAAGTCGGTGCGAGGCCAAGATATTACTTGAGCGAGGTATTGTCTGCCTCAAAACAGAACTACCCGCACTTTCAAAAGGTGGCATATGGTGTCTATATGGCGGCAAAGAAGTTAAAGCATTACTTTGAGGAGCACCCCATCAAAGTGATATGTGAAGCTCCCATATCCGAGATAATGGGTAACAAGGATGCGAGTGGCAGAATCGCAAAATGGGCAATTGAGCTAGCCCCTTATGCGCCCCGATATGACAGAAGAGAAGCGATCAAATCTTAGGCTGTGGCGGACTTTTTTGTAGATTGGGCCGAGGTACAATACGAACCACCGCCACCAGATCCGAACTACTGGAGGATGCACTTTGACGGGTCGAAAACCAAAACCGGATTAGGCGCCGGGGTTGTGCTTACCTCGCCAAAGAAGGACCAACTAAAATACGTATTGCAGATCCATTTCGCAGCATCGAACAATGTCGCTGAGTACGAGGCTCTTGTGCATGGGCTCAAAGTGGCAAAAGAGATTGGCATACATCGGATAATATGCTTTGGCAACTCGGATTTGGTGGTGCAGCAAGTGTCCGGAGTGTGGGACGCCCTGGATCCAAACATGGCACTGTACAATTTTCATGTGCAGAAGATATCTGGTTACTTTGAGGGGTGTGAATTTCACCATGTACCCCGAGTGGAAAACGAAATTTGCCGACATCTTTGTCAAAGCTCGAATCGACCCGACAGGCAATTCCACGGGTGTAGCATTGGAACACCTCGAGAAAACCATCTATCGGCCGTCCCCAGGAACCGACTCGATCTATGTCCCGGAAGATCTGAGAATCGGGCTGAGCCCATGGACATTGACACACGGGAGGTAGTCTGCGAGACCAGGGGCGCATCGGCAAACCGAGGGGCGCCTCAGCAAACCCGGGGACTACCTCGCTAGACCCAGGGACTGCTCAGCGTGATCCGGCTGAAGTTATGCCGGTAGATCAGATGGAAATTGATGAGGACGTGTTCCCTGCATGAGCGATACCAGCTTGGGCACTACCTATATTCCAATTCCTGAAAGACGGAACGTTACCCACTGAGAAGGTGTTAGCCAGGCAAACTCAGAGGAGAGCAAAAGCATACACAATTATCAATTCCGAGCTGTACAAACGGAGTGTAACCAATGTCCTCTAGTGATGCGTTGACCCGGAAGAAGGGCTTGACATCCTTCGAGATATACACCAATGGGAATGCGGGCATCATGCCTCATCTAGAGCCTTGGTGGCAAAAGCGTTCCGACATGGATTCTACTGGCCAAGTGCCTTAGAACAAGCAGAAAATCTAGTGAGAAAATGCAATGGTTGTCAGAGGTACGCTACCAAGACACATATGCCTATGTCGGAACTCAAGACCATACCAATTACGTGGCCATTTGCCGTATGGTGCTTGGATATGGTTGGCCCGTTTAAACCGGCAAAGGGAAACATGACACACATTTTGGTCATGGTGGATAAGTTTACAAAATGGATTGAAGTGAAGCCTATAAGAAAATGTGATGGAGCTACGGCCGTAACATTTCTCAAAGACATTATCTTGAGATACGGTTATCCCCACAGTATCATAACTGATAATGGCACAAATTTTGCGGAAGGAGCGTTTGCACGATTCTGCCGAGATAAGAAGATCCGGCTGGACGTAGCCTCGGTATCCCACCCCACATCGAACGGACAAGTGGAAAGATCCAACGGATTGGTATTATCCGGGATAAAACCCTGGCTCATTGAGCCACTGCAAAGATCAGCGGGGTGCTGGATAGAAGAACTACCAGTGGTACTGTGGAGTTTAAGAATAACTCCGAATCGATCAACAGGCTATACGCCGTTTTTTCTGGTATATGGGGCAGAAGCTGTATTACCAGCCGACATAGAGCATGATTCGCCTAGGGTCACCCAATACACAGAAGCCGAAGTGCAAGAAGCCTGGCAAAATGATGTTGATCTGCTGGAAGAAGCGAGAAGGCGGCATTGTCCGGATCCACCATATATCAGCAAAATCTCCGACGCTATCATAGCCGGAAAGTGTGCCCCCGAGTCTTTCGGGAAGGCGATCTGGTGCTCCGGTTGGTACAACGTACTACTGGCATGCATAAATTATCCCTCCCATGGGAAGGGCCATTCATTGTGAGCAAAGCATTGCACAATGATTCTTACTATCTTATAGATGCAAAGCCACAGGAAAAGAACAAGGCGGACAGGTCCGGAGAGGAATCTAAGTGACCGTGGAATGTAGCACTACTTCGTCCCTTCTACACTTAGCTAAGAAGTGTATGTATCCGAGTCGTCTCATATGTCGGTATGTATGTCGGCAATGAGCTTATCAATGAAATAGCAGCGGCGCCTCGGCGATAACTCGGGGACTTAATTATTGTTGTTGTCTCTCGTACGTTAGCTGGAATAAATTGTTCCACTTAACCCGGATTAGTAATGTGTGAGCACCAAAAACCCAACTCTTCGACTTGCTGCTGTCCAACAAGAATTGGCTTCATGGCAAGCAAGAGAACAAGTTTGGAATTGCGTAGCACATGAAAAACGACTAAGGAAACGAATTTATTCGAGCTAACGTTTGTTTTTTGGACTAACCGTGTATTTATTTTCAAGTTATTATACTGAATTATTTTGAGCTAAGCCTAAAAGTTTCTAAGTATTGTTAAAACCATTTTGAAGCTTGGATTCGTAAGTCGTAAAACCGAATCAAGGTAGACACGGACCGAGCCAGAGGATTGGACAAACAAGAAAAGGAAACTCGGGGACTACGCCCAAGTTAATCCGGCATAGAAACATAGTAGCAAAACATCATATACAGCATACAGTTGCACCCAGCATACCAGGGATCTGATAAATTTTCAAGTTTTTTGACCTAAGGAGCAGCAGGAGGAGCAAGTTCGGCGTCGTCGTCGCTGTCTTCAATATCTGAGGCATCACCTTCTCCGTCCTCATCCGACCCATCTTCAACGTTCTCAACGTGCTCGTCCCCAGCGGATTCTAGAAAGCTCGGCCCTTTAACCCAGTCATGGATAGGAGAATATTCGACGAAGCTGTAGGCGCAAGCCTGGCGCCGAGCTACCCACTCCGGGTCATCAGTCCATCTGGATCCAGTGCGCCGGCGTGTAAGGAGGCTGAGGTTGATCTTCTCGTACCATGTGAGAATATGGTGAAGGATAGTATCAGCTGCGACACGCCCAGCGGACTCCCTCCAGAGGTCAAGCTGGGTCTCGATATCCGACAGCTTTTCCGCAAGAAGTGCGATCCTCTTCTGAGCGCTCTCACTCGGCCAGAACGTGTTGAAAATCCGGACTGAAACGTCAAGGAGATCTTTGTCGTAGTTCTTCATGATTTCCACGCGGGATGACAGGCTGACCAATAGGTCCTCCATGTCTAAAGGAATGCTCTCACCATCAAGAGCGACGGGAGTACCCCTCTCTCGGCAAAAATTGGCAACAACAGCGCTTGCAATAGGAGTACCCTCTGGAAAGTGGCCTGGAAACAAGGCAAAGGAAGAAGCTGAAGAAAAGACATATGAAGTAACCCGGAGAATTATGTCGGATAAGGGAAAGGAACTTACGTGAAATATGGTTGTGGATCCGGGTCAACTCCTTAATGTAATCGTCGCGTCTCTTGCGAAGTTGTTCAAGCTCAGCGATCGCTGATCCAAGCTGGATGTCGGATTCTTTGAGTAGATCCTGGTCCTTGGAGATCTGGAGAGTAAGGCGCTCACGCTCTTCTGTGAAGTTCTGGCCAACCTTTTGGAGCTCGGTTTGGTGCTGGGCCTTCATCTTCTCCATCTCGGCCTTGAGCCTGGCAATCTTGTTATCCTTAGTCCGGAGGAGAGCAAGCTTGTCATCTTTCTTCTTCAGCTCGGCTTGATGGTGCCCTGCTTGTTCGAGAAAATGCAGCATCATATCAGGCACAGGCACACTATCCTCAAGCGATGCTGAAATAGTATGTTGACCCGGCAGAGCCGAGGAGTGAATGTTTGCCGAGCCAAGGAGAAGAGGAAATGGAAAACACTACGAGGTCAGACAAAAGAGGACATACCCCTGATTTCCTCCAAGTTCTTCCGCATGATCTTGTTCTCAGCCTCCACCCCAGCTGCAGAAACCGAATGAGGAGATTAGTTCGGTAGAGGAAGGTGAAGAAAAACGGAGAAGTGCCAAGGGAGAAACTTACCCCTCTTTTCATGTTCTGTAATAAGTGCAACGTGCTTTGCGCATAGCATCTTGTGGGTATCCAGCAGACGTTGGAATTCAGCACTCCGGCGATTGGTAGTTACCTGAAAAAAGTACAGGAGCATAAAATTAGCTTGGTGCATATTCGAAGTGTACAAGATCCGGGCCAAGTGGAACTTAACCCGGCTCTAGGTGTGTGCATATTCGAAGTGTACAAGATCCGGGCCAAGTGGAACTTAACCCGGCTCTAGGTGTGTGCATATTCGAAGTGTACAAGATCCGGGCCAAGTGGAACTTAACCCGGCTCTAGGTGTGTGCAGATTTGAAGTGTATAAGATCCGGGCCAAGTGGAACTTAACCCGGCTCTAGGTGTGTGCATATTCGAAGTGTACAAGATCCGGGCCAAGTGGAACTTAACCCGGCTCTAGGTGTGTGCATATTTGAAGTGTACGAGATCCGGGCCAAGTGGAACTTAACCCGACTCTAGGTGTGTGCATATTCGAAGTTCACATGGAGCTATGTTAGTTTTCTAATGAGCATCCGGCCGAGTAACAAGCTACTCCACCGGAGGCTCGGGGACTAATGGTTATTATCTACAACATGTAAAGGAGAAACGACATACCTCCATCATTCGCCCCGCGAGGTTAATTGCCTTAGCGGCGGTATTCATTTGGGCAGAAAATTCTGCGGGCCGAACTTTTCCGGGAGATCGTCGTTGTGGACGAACTCCGCCTTATTCTAGTTCATGACGAACTCAATAAGACTCGGAGGGTACCGCTCATCGGTGGGCATATGGGGTGCCACCAAGCCCTTCGCGTGTGCTTCTTTCCTCTCAACCAAGGCAAGAGCTGGGCTGGTATGCAGAACCATCTGCTGCGCATCAGTTGGCTCGGCAGGAACATCCTTCGCTGCTGGAGCTTTCTTGGGAAGCATCGACGCTAGGGTTCGCTGCCCAGCCTCGACAAATGCAGACTTGGTGGCATCCGGAGCCTTTTTGCCCTTAGCTTGCTCGGAAGAAGTAGGTGTAGTGGATTTCCCCTTAGAAGCTGTTGGAGTAGTTCCTCGCCGAGGTTGAGATGACTCGGACGAGGCGGAAGAACTTGGCACTGGAGCTCTTGTAGCTGGACTTGGAGCTGTTGTTGGTTTTCTTGGTGTCGGAACAGGTGCTAGTGCTGGCTCGGTCGCTGGTACTAGAACTGCTGCTGGTGCTAGTGTTGAGATAGACTCGGTGGCTGCTGGGTGCAGCGATGCCAAAGTGGTGGACGCCGTCGCCTCGGCTGGACCGACGCCTCCTGCTCCGAGGTCACGTTCCTCTCGACGAGGTAGTGCGGAACCCGGAGCAGCCGCAGAACCCTCCGGAATAGGGCTCAGCGGACGTGACTCATCGTCACGAGGAGGAGAAGAGCCAGATCGAAGTGGTGAAGAGATGCTTGATCCGCTCTGAGGGACCTCCACCGGAGCCCTGAAGAAGAGAATAATGTCAGAAGAGAAATTACCACGATGCAAGGAGAAGTGAGTTATGCAACGAAAAATGACTTACGCATCCGAGGTTTCGGCCTCCTTAGGTTTCCAGGCCCTTCGTGCCGGGGCTTTGCCTGCCGGCTTGGAGGCAGTCTTGTCTCCGGCCTTCTTTCGCCTTTTTGGGGGCTGAGAAGGTTCGGAAGAAGAACTTGATGCGGCTCCGTGTTTCTTCTTCGACGCCACTGGAACCAGCTCGCCCGTAGCAAGTGGAGGATCCTCGTGGATATGCCCACCGGGGTTAGCTGATGCCGGAAAGGCAAAAGAAAGAGGGACAGCCTCAACAGGTTCAATCACGTCGACATCCGAGTCATCCTCATCATCGGGTCAGTCTCTAAGAGAAGAGAATTTACCGCTGGGTCGTTTTGTAGCGTCGGTCATAGGGAGAAACATCTCCTGGTCCGGCTCCTCCTCATCCAGGATTTCTCGGTCCGACACCCACTTGAGGGTCGGATCCGTGCCGTCCTCAAGGGTTTGCTGGAAGAATAGCTGAGAAATAGAATGAAGAACAGTGTCAAAAATACAACAAAAATCGACACATATTTGATTCGAAATAGGTTTGCCCTGCGAAGCTTACCGCGGGAGGGAGCCTGTCACGACAGAAGTGCTCAATTCCCCACGTCCATTCAGCGGAGAAATTCTTGTGGGTGGTGAAGAGAGCCTTAACCCGGCGAAAAATCTCCGTGTTGCTCAACTCAAAGGAGGAGGTTCGGTTGGGGTCGCGGCTGAAACTCATGTGGCACACCTTGTGGGTGCACTTCTGGAGGGGAGAGATTCGGTTGTGCACGAACGTGATCATAGCATCCTTGTTGCGCAATCCGAATTTCTTCAGCTCCGCAAACCTCTTGTTAACTTGGTTGGCCAGAGCTGTGGGCTTCTTGGAGACCTCCTCCCAGAATTTCGGGTCAGGTGGATCCGGAGCGTAGGGCAGCAACCGAATCAAATCTTCAGTGCCCGCATTCCAGACATAGAAGAAGGTTCGGGCCCATCATTTGCAGGAGTCAAGCCCGATGACCCGGGGGAAAACAGAAAGTCTCCGGGGTGAGATGGAGGCAACTCCGAATTGGGTGAGCTGCTTATCCTCCGAGTCTACTTGGATGTTGGGGATGACGTTGCGACGAAGGCCGAAAAACCAGATCCACAGCTCCTTGGTGGGACATAGTCCATAGCCTTCGATCGTAGAGGCAAAAGCAGAGAGAGAGGTAATAGCGTTGTCTGGGAGATGGTGCGGCTACAAGTGGTAGGTGCTAAGCCAATCCCGGAAGAAATCGCTCACCGGCAGACCAAATCCCCGTTGGAAGTGGGACAGGAACACGACGAACTCACCCGGATTGGGTGAGGGGCCATTCGGCGGAGGAGGCGGCGGCAGCGCCCGACAGGAATGCGTCTGGTCCGGTAGAGCCAGTCAAGGTCATCTTGACAGACCCATGATCCGGCCCATGCGCCACGGTCCGCCACGGCGACGTCCTCCTCCATTTCTTGCTCGGCGACGGCGAGCTCCTCCTCCGTCATCTCGTGCTCTCTACCCTCGCTGGCGCTGGTGGCGGCGGGAATCTGAGGCCTGGATTGGCAAGGACCCGTGGCGAAGAAGTTGCGGTGGCTGCGATCTGAAGCTACAGGGAAAGTCTGGCCGGCGCTGCTGCTAGAAGACCTGGCGGGCGTGATCGCTAGGAAGACGAAGGGGAAGAGCAATGAGCAGAGGGGCGCAGAAGTGGGAAAAATGCTAAGGGGTGCGCCCCTCCGCTACTTAACCACCCCCTTGAGAGGGTGAGTGGGATCGCGATGTGCCAACGAACCACATGGCGTGGCCGTGTATTACCTGTATCAGCCAATCGGAGAAGAGCCACACAGAGGGCCACAGAGCGGGGCAATCCCGTGACGTGACGCACAAATGCGGTAAACGAGGAAGCAGGCGTGACGTGACCCACGCACAGTGATAACTGACAATTACTGCGGCGGTTACTGTGCGGGCCCTTAAAATAAGACAACGTAATGATTAGCCTCCACGTGGGTTAGCGTATGAAAGAAGGAAACGAGGCCCGGATCAAACCATGGTAACCATGGGATCCGAGCCAAAGTGGTAACCCGACCGGCAAGTGAAAACTTGGAACATGCGAAGGGAACGTAAATCCATATAATCCGAGATAAAGAGCTGACTCAGAAATAACATCCAAGGCTCGAACATAAATGAACCTGATGTGGCCTTAGCGGCCAAGGCAGCTAAGACCGCACCAGCTTCAGGGACTAATGTTGGGGGGATAACCCCGGGTAGGGTCACTCCGGGGTATAGAGGCCGAGTTAGCCGAGGTTCGGCAAGGCCAAAGCGGATGCTGGCCGGGTCAACTCCAGGCAGGCCGGATCACGGGGTAACCCGGACCAGGAGGGGGTCGCCTAACATTGTCTCAGCCGACTTAAGGAGTAAGCCGGAAGTGCCCGTCTAACTTGAATGCAGGAACAGGTATAGCCGGATCTGCTATGATCCGGGTCCCCGGTTAGCTTCTGGGAGAAGGAAGGAATCTCTCTGGTAAAAAAGAAGGTCCGATACGCACTGCATGAGCGAAGCAAGCAAGGGCAGGACCACCGGGTCATGGCCGACAAGGGTGACGACGCCCATGTCGGCTGACGCAGGCGCCGCAGAGGCTTACGTAGCTAAAGCATGTATGACACGGGGGAAAAGCACCCCGGTCGGGTTACCACTTTGAGAGGAGGCAAGGCAGAGACCGAGCCCCCTCTATATAAGGGGGGCTAGGGTTTCAATAGAGGGGGGTTGGGTTTTTATGCCATAGTGTTTTGGTTAAGGTTCTAGGGGTGAACAGTGGGTGAGAGTAAGAGAGCCCCTTCTTCCTCCTCTCGCCAATACAACTCAAGGAGCACTTGTAATCTTGAAGGAAAAAAGCAATACAAACTTCTGTGTGGAGAATCACTCCACTATCCCTCCCTGGATTCCCCTAGCGTGTATTAGTCCCCACCTTTATGAAGGGAATATGCCCGAGAGGAAATAATAAAGTGGTTATTATCTTATTCCATGTTTATGATAAATGTTTATTTTACATGCTAGAATTGTATTGATCGGAAACATCAATACATTTGTGTTTAATAAACAAAAAGGGTTCCTAGTTATGCCTCTCTTATAGACTATCAAGATGATCAAGGTTTCCTGATCATGGACATTGGATGTTGCTAATAACAAGGCCACACCATTGGTGGAATGATGTGATGAACATTCATCTGAAGTATAGCATTACGATCAAAGTCATTATGTTTATATTGCTATAATATCATACAAAGTAATCTTTATCCTAGACCATGAGATCATGTTAATTGCTAACACGGGAAGAGTATCTTGATAACATCAAACGTCACACCGTAACAGGGTGACTATAAAGGTGGGTTCGATTACTGAAGGTGTTATGTTGAGGCTCATGGATCAAGAGTAGGATTTGTCCATCCCGATGACGGATAGATATACTCTGGGCCCTCTCGGTGATATCACATTGAAATAGCTTGCAAGCAAGTGATGTGATCACTAGAACGTTATATCACGGGAACAAGAAAAGAGTGCATGTCGGTAACGAGATCAAACTAGGTATTTGGATGCCAATGATTGAATCTCGGACATGTAATATATCGCGAGACAAAGGGATTTATTTACGACGTTAAAGGTTCACACGATCACAGAAGTCATCATTGAATGTGTAGGAGTCAGTATGGATCTCTAGGTCCCGCTGCTAATTATTGATCGGAGAGGGGTCTCGATCATGTCTGCATTATTCGCGAACCGTAGGGTGACACACTTAAGGGATACCGACACCATTTGGAGCAAATATGTTTCAGATAAAGATTTAAGAAAGCGTTGGAATTATTTCAATAGACACCAAAACTGTTTCGGGTGAAAATGCTGAAATTGGTTCTACATGTAATATTGAAATGTTGCAGGGGGTTTTATGTGAATGTTTGTTAATTAAAGTAATTAAAAAAATTCTGAATAAAAATATTAAAAGAGTTTTATTAAATGAGAGAGCATTAAATTTGGAGAAATTTAATGCATTTAAAGTGGAGACTTTAAAAGAGAATGTGAAGGGGCATTTTAATGTGGAGGGGTTACCACCACATGAATGGAGGAGGTGAAGGTCACCCCTCCATGCCGGCCATGAAGGAGGCACCCCCTCCTCCTATAAAAGGCACCCCTCCTCACTTCTCACACACCTCCTTGTGAAGGATCTCTCGCCACTCTAGTATTATTCCCCATGGTCTCGGATTAGCGAGATACATGTTCTGGTGGCTTTATCTCGAAAGGAGTTCTTGCTTCCAGCTTTTCTTTGGAAGCGAGGGACGGAGGTTGTCAGGTCAGGACGTGTGTGCGATCACGGATGCACGCTGCTGCTTTGGACTTGGTGGTCTTTGGAGCTGGATCGATGGGCGTCTTTGAGCGGACTGCTTGGACTTCATCACGATCTTGAGATCGGCAGGTGTACGACTACATCAACCACGAGTTCCTACTTGTTAACAAAGCTCGTTGTCTACGAGGGTAAGTTCTCGTTGGATGTATGTCCACCCGTTGCTTTGTACCTAGTAGATAGATCTTGGCGTGTAGTTCACACCGTAGGAATTTTTTTGTTTTCTATGCCGCGGACCCAACAGTGGTATCAGAGCCTGATCTATGCATAGGTGCTTTGCACAGGTAGTACACATATGTTTATATGTGGGCGATGATGATCATGTTATTGCATCTTCTATGTACTTTGGATATTGGTGGCATAGTGGGATGAAGCGGCCCGGACCAACCGTACATGTCATCATACATGAGACCGGTTCCACGACTGACATGCAACTAGTTTTGCATAAGTGGCTGGCGGGTGTCTGTCTCTCCTACTATAGTCAATATCTGATTTACAACGAGTTGCTAATAACTTAGTTATCCTCGTTGTGGTTCATGTTCGTAGGTAAGAACGGTTCTATCTCTGAAAGCCCTAAGCCACGTAAAACTTGCAATTGATAAATTAGAGGCGTCTACTTTAGATCGTTGCTGGGCTAGTGTCTTGATATGGTATTGTTGTAAGTAGATGTATGATAGATACTCTTACAACACATTCAACGTGTAAATTCCATAGACCTTGGCCTTACACACAAAGGAATGATAGAGATCATACCACGATGCAAGTGATAGAGATAAAATGCATGGACCATATCATCTCACTTTACACATTAGATGTTAGCATCTTATACTGCTAGTTTGGCGCTTTCTGTAGCATTGTAAGACGATCCCTCATTTAAATATCAAGGTAAAATGTGTTCTTCCTTAAGTATGCACCGTTCTATGGATCGTGTTTCAAGACATCACGTGATGATCGGGTGTTCTCAACTCTACGCTTTCATGCAACGGGTGTAAGACAGTTTTACACACGCGAATACTAAGGTTCTTACTTGGCGAGCCTAGCATGTACAGACATGGCCTTGGAACACGGACCGAAAGGTTAAGCATGAGTCATATAGTTGATGTGATGACCATATTGATGCTAGACTTTGAAGCTACACCGACTCACGTGATGATCAGAGTTGGTGTAGTGGATTTGGTTCATGTAATCACTAAAAAGGCACGAGGGATGTCGTTTTTGAGTGGGAGTTCATTTCTAATTTGGATTAGTCGAACTCAATTTGTCATAAACTAAATCAAAGTGAATTTGCATAATTTGTTGTAGTCATTCGCATCTGTTCACTACCTTATGCTTAGTTTTTATTTGAGATAATAGAACTACAGAATTCTGGATATTTACTTTCTGTTAACCGGTATCGTATTGTTTTGAATGTCAATTTAAAGTTTATAAGTCCTATTGCAAACTTTCAGCAAACTCTATTTACTCCATGAAGTTTAATAAGTAGTATTAAATCAAGAGTAAGAATTCCAATGTTAGTATCTAAAGTATCATGTTTGCCTCCATGATTATTGATATTCAAAAAGTTGTTTTAATATCAAGATTATATTGGAGCTGGAAATTGTTTCAGAAACCATCATGTGTGAAAGATATTGTGATATATAAAACAATGTTTTTGGTTGCATTATGATAGAGCATAATTTAGCAAAATACATGTTCTTATATTGTATGAGAATTTGTGAAGGATGGAGATGCTAGGCATCCGAATCTACCAAAAGGGTTTTGGGAACTGATATTATACTCATGATTCTTCCTTATAGGCTATAGTAGCTTGATCATGAAAGTTGTCATGATAAGGATGAATAAAAGATGTAAGTAAAATGTTTACTACACTAATAGATTACTAAAGAATGGATTTTTGAAAGAACACCAAACATTTGATGATGGTGATCCACTTCAAAGTGCAAGTCCAAAGGTATTAGTATTTGACTATATACGCTTTGTACTATGTGTCATGTGAATGACACCACAATTGATGTTGATAGATTCTTTTAAAAGAAAAAGGAATTGCTGAAAGAGAATCTATAAAATATTTGGCAGAAAATATAAGGTTGGAGATGTCCAAATTGGGTATATAGAAGATATACATGTTATGGTTGTATTCCTTGCTTGTTAAAAAATGTGGTTCTTAGGTATTGGATACTGGTATTGGATACCGAATTGGTTGGTATGAAGTGTCATACAGGACAACGCAATTCATGAACTACAATGGCCTAAGTAAACCAGCAAGAGAATGAGTGATGATGTTCATCGAAAACAAATAAAGTGTTATTGTGTTTTTCATTGTCATCAAACCAAGCCTTCAAGATTTGTTTAAATAATTGTTATTTTGTTCCGGTATTATGAGAACAATAGATGTTCAAATAATTACCGTATTCCATAAAGGATGGATGAACTTTTACAAGTCTAGTTGGAGAAATCACATCCATAAACACTATTGCTAAAATGTCGCAAGACAAATGATCGAAAGATCACTTATGAAGTGACATCGCTGTTTAAATTATATTGGAAAGAAAACATGAAGAAACTCCATGTTGATGGATTTTTGGAGTCTTTGATTTTGATCAATTGACGCATGTGAGACTTTCCTCGAGATAATTGAAACTCCGTCCATAGGCTAGAGAGGAACGGATGACTAGCTTATTGGAAATTGTGCATGCTGATGTGCATAGTCCATTAGTGTAGCCATATGCGATGGATCTTTTTGCTTCATAAGCTTTCTCCGAAAATTTGAGTGAATATATCTGTATATTTACTTAATAAGGAGGAAATATGAAACATTTGAAAGTTGTTCAAATACTTTCAAGATGAAGTTGAAAATCATTGTAACAAGAAAATAAAGAGTTTATGATTCCATCATAAAGGAAGATATTTGAGTTACATGTTTAGCAAAAACACCTAAGAATTGAGGAATTGTTCCATGATTTGTGTTTCCCGATAAACCATAGGAGTATGGCATATTCGAGAGATAAAATCAAACCATGTTTGACATGGTAAGATCAAGGGTGTCATTTATAAAACTGCCATTATGTTTTAAGGATTGAAGCTTTAGAGACTACCGCTTTTACACTAAAAAGAGCACCATCGTGATCCATTGAAATGACACCATATGAGTTATGGTTTGGGATAAAACCCAAATTGTCTTTTCTTAAATTTTGGTATGATATGCATAAGTAAAATGTTTACAACCAAAGTCGGATAAGCACGTATTTGTAGGTTATCCCAAAGAATTTGTTGGGAATTTCTCCATAACACCGAGGACAAAAGAGTTTGTCGCTTGGAACGTCAAGTTTCTTGAGAAGGAACTTTTCGTGAAAATTTAAGTGGGAGGACAATAGAACTTTGATAAGGTTGTTGAACCTTAGCTATATGTGCTAAATGGCTGGCCGGAAAGTGTCCGATGGCGGCCACAATGCTCATGGCTCTCGTGATTACAAAAGGTGTGATCTCGGAGATTAGAGTTCCTATAGAACCGTGTGGGTCGGTAAGAATCAAATAGTAAGATTTGATAAGCAAGTCGTTATTGTTTTGACAATGATGAACCGACTACATGCAAAGAAGCGATAATGGGCCCTGACTCCATAAAATGACTAGAAGTCATAGAATCCGTGATAGTATCCATACACGAGAAAACAAGTTTCTGAACTTGGAAGACCCTCTGGAAAGGCGTGAAGCCTATCGGTCGTGTTTGGATCTATGAAATAAGACATGGATGTTTAACATCTATGAAATAGTCGACATGTCGGAAAGAAGTTTACGACAATGTTCAAGGAGTTGACTATGACAAGATTTGATCTTTCATAGCGATACATAGTCTTGACGGATTAATGTAGCAACCACTACATATAATTTGGTATATGGTAGTTGAATAAACAAAACAAGGTTCTTCTAATAGAACGGTAACCTAGGACATGTACATGACATGGTCCAAAGGGTTTTGTTAATTCAAAGGGTGCTAAAAGGGCATGTAAACTTCAATAGTTGAAGTAAGCATAGCGGAGTTGGAATCTTCACCATGATGAAACTGTTAAAAGAGTTTAAATTCATCGGAGATGATGAAGATGCTTGCATTTGCAAGAAATTAAGTGGGAGCGCTAAGACATATTTCTAATACATTATGTAGAGGACATATTGTTGATTGGAAATGATGTATCTTGTATTGACACAAGTTAAGAATTTCATTAAAATAAGATTTCGATGAAAGACTTGGGCAAACCAGGAATATTTGGCATCAATATCTATATGGATAGATTAAGGCGCAAATATGGTTGTGCCAGACATACATATATGAGATATTGAAAGAGTTCAATATGGAAACAACAAGAAAGGTTCTTGCTGCATGGAAAAAATTGTATCAAGATTCAAGTGTTTTGACACTTGGTGAGTAAAATCACATGAAGATTTTGATCGATTATACCATGATATGTATATATCCAGAATGTCCTATGCTCTAAACGTTATGAGCATATACCAGAATGATTCATAAGATGATCATTGGACAATAGTAAAGATATTCTTATGAGCTTTGGAAGAACTAAGAATATATCATGTATAAGTGACAAATAGTTAAAGGTAGTTCATTGTAAAGTGTTACATTGATACTAGTTTTGTCACAAGATACAAATTAAATTTATCTCAATTTAGACTATGGGTGGCACAATATAATGGAAAGGATGTTCCATGATGGATTTGGATGAGTTCCAAAGTTGAGATATTGTGACGGATACTACAACAAAAGGCTAAGTATATAACTGCTATAGTAGCAGCAAAGGAGGGCATTTGTGTTAAGTAGTTTGTTATCAAACTAGGTGTGGTTCAAAGTTAGCTAATACTATGAAGATATATTGTGTGACAATAATATCAACATATTTTGAGCGAGCAACTAAAGGTCTCACCAGAGGACCAAATTTATACAATGCCATCTCATTTGAGAATGAGTGATGCGTAGAGACGCAAAGACATGCAAATACACATGGACCTGAAACTGTCAGATCCGGAGATTATGTTAACCACTAGCAATAGCGTATATGCAACACCAGAAAGCCATAGGTGTTTAATACGCAAAGTTTTTCAAACTAGATTATTGACTCTAGTGCAAGTGGGAGACTGAAGGGAATATGCCCGAGAGGCAATAATAAAGTGGTTATTATCTTATTCCATGTTTATGATAAATGTTTATTTTACATGCTAGAATTGTATTGATCCGAAACATCAATACATGTGTGTTTAATAAACAAAAAGGGTTCCTAGTTATGCCTCTCTTATAGACTAGCTTGTTGATTAACAAGATGATCAAGGTTTCCTGATCATGGACATTGGATGTTGTTAATAACAAGGTCACACCATTGGTGGAATGATGTGATGAACATTCATCTGAAGTATAGCATTACGATCAAAGTCATTATGTTTATATTGCTATAATATCATACGAAGTAATCTTTATCCTTAGACCATGAGATCATGTTAATTGCTAACACCGGAAGAGTATCTTGATAACATCAAACGTCACACCATAACAGGGTGACTATGAAGGTGGGTTCAGTGCTACGAAGGTGTTATGTTGAGGCTCATGGATCAAGAGTGGGATTTTCCCATCCCGATGACGGATAGATATACTCTGGGCCCTCTCGGTGATATCACATTGAAATAGCTTGCAAGCAAGTGATGTGATCACTAGAATGTTATATCACGGGAACGAGAAAAGAGTGCAAGTCGGTACGAGATCAAACTAGGTATTTGGATGCCAATATCGAATCTCGGACATGTAATATATCGCGAGACAAAGGGATTTAGTTACGACGTTAAAGGTTCACATGATAACAGAAGTCATCGTTGAATGTGTAGGAGTCAGTATGGATCTCTAGGTCCCGCTGCTAATTATTGATCGGAGAGGGGTCTCGATCATGTCTGCATTATTCGCGAACCGTAGGGTGACACACTTAATGGATACCGACACCATTTGGAGCAAATATGTTTCAGATAAAGATTTAAGAAAGTGTTGGAATTATTTCAATAGACACCGAAACTGTTTCGGGTGAAAATGCTGAAATTGGTTGTGCATGTAATATTGAAATGTTGCAGGGGGTTTTATGTGAATGTTTGTTAATTAAAGTAATTAAAAAAATTCTGAATAAAAATAATAAAAGAGTTTTATTAAATGAGAGAGCATTTAATTTGGAGAAATTTAATGCATTTAAAGTGGAGACTTTAAAAGAGAATGTGAAGGGGCATTTTAATGTAGAGGGGTTACCACCACATGAATGGAGGAGGTGAAGGGTCACCCCCTCCATGCGCCGGCCATGAAGGAGGGGCACCCCCCTCCTCCTATAAAAGGCCACCCCTCCTCACTTCTCACACACACCTCCTTGTGAAGGATCTCTCTCCCCCTCTAGTATTATTCCCCCATGGTCTCGGATTAGCGAGATACATGTTCCCGGTGGCTTTATCTGGAAAGGAGTTCGCTTCGCTGCTTTCTTTGGAGCGAGGGACGGAGGTTGTCGGGGTACCGGACGTGTGTGCGATCACGGATGCACCGCTGCTTTGCGGTGCTTGACTTGGTGTGCTGGAGCTAGATCTGATGGACGTGCTGGAGCCGGACCTGCTGGACTTGATCACGATCTTGAGATCGGCAAGTGTACGACTACATCAACCACGAGTTTCTACTCGTTAACAAAGCTCGTTGTCTACGAGGGTAAGTTATCATTGGACGTATGTCCACCCGTTGCTTTGTACCTAGTAGATAGATCTTGGCGTGTAGTTCACACCGTAGGAAATTTTTTGTTTTCTATGCTGTGGATCCAACACTTTAGCCTATCCATGGCATCTGCCGTGACACCACCACGACAACGGACAAATCCTGCTCTTGACTTATATTGCCTCTACTGTTTCCTCCAAATACCTGAACACACCTTTATAACCACCATTTTACCAGATGGCGTTTGATGCTATCTAAGCACTCTCGGGAGACAGTGATTGATATAGTCTCATGGTCTAGGGAATAGTCTACGAGGGTCCTTTTCTAATCATCATAACTTGAACTTCGTGACATGATTGAATCACGATGTTTATCTTGGGTATTGGTTCATCATCTCATTCTCCGAATGAGATGACCTCATTTCCAACTGGCATAAATGCCACTTGATCAGGAAACATGATCATATGTTGACCAATGAACCAGTGAATATAATTTCACTGGGAACCCCTGGTTTGTTTGTATATCACACGTGTATTGATGTTTCCACTCAATACAGTTATAGCATGATACAAAACTTAATCATAAACTGTATGAAATATGATAATAGTCCTTACTACTATTTGTCTCTAGGGCATATTTCCAACAGTCTCCCACTTGCACTAGAGTACAAATACACTAGCTGCATTTGTTCTTAATTATTGGTACCATATGTCCGGTGCCTAGAACATGCTTGCTCATGGAAGAGGTTGAGTCTTGGGTCTATACTTTACAGTCCCAAATCCTTTGCAACTTACCAATGTCACTTTGATTAACATTAATATTCTATCATCACATGATAGCATCTGTGTGAATGCATTGTTGCTATGGCAGCAGAACGAGGCCTGATTCCAGGAGCCTACAGTGACGCTAGATCAACCTCGAGGGCTTTCTCATGGGCATTATGCCCTGGGACACATCATTCTACGTTAAAAGCAAATTAGCCCCGCCATAACTTTATACAACACTTTAGATGGTACCCTTATCTATTATTATAAATGTATTCATCGAAACACTAGTGCACTCTGTGCAACTTTCGATGTTTTGTTCACCTTGCTTCCTACTTGACTTTAATTGGTATCTATAGGAGTTTCCAACATATTCCCTTATAACATAACCCTTTATGCTTTAAGATATGTCATCCTTTATGGATTTGGAAAACATGTTTACAGTTCTCTATTTAGACACCGCGGACAAGACTTAGCTCAACGTTCCGTGATTCAAACTTAATCACTTTTAAACGTTCCTTAATAGGATCATATATTATGCTAAGTTATCATCATGGTTTACTAAGATAGAACCTATGTCTCAACATAGTGGATGATGATCATTGATGACCCACAAGTATAGGGGGTGTATCGCAGTATTTTCGAGGGAAGTGAAACCCAATTTATTGATTCGACACAAGGGGAGCCAAAGAATATTTATCAGCCTTAACAACTGACTTGTTAATTCAGCTGCACCTAGAAACAATCTTGCTCACATCAGTTTATCAGTAGCAACAGTTTTGTAGTAGGAATAGCAGAGTAGCAGCAGTAGTAAAGCAAAGACAGTAGTAACAAAAGCAGTAAACAGTGGGATTCGAGTGCAGTAGGCATAGGGATGGATGGACGGGCGTTGCATGGACAAGACAATTCACATAGCAATCAGAACATAGGGCAATTCCAGATAAATAAGATAAAGCATCCAAGTACTAGACAATCCTAGGCATGTGTTCCATATATAGTCATACGCGCTCGCAATGAGAACTTGCACAACATCTTTTGTCCTACCACCCCGTTTGCAGCGGGGCCTCTAGGGAACTACTGGCAATTAAGGTGCTCCTTTTAATAGAGCACCGGAGCAAAGCATTAACACTTCGTGAACACATGTGATCCTCACATCAAAGCCTTTCCCTTCCGGTTATCCCGATTTCTGTCACTTCGGGGCCATAGGTTCCGGACAACAACGTGTGTATACAACTTGTAGATAAGACCAAGAACAATACTATCATAATGAATCAATAATACGTTCAGATCTGAAATCATGGCACTCGGGCCCTAGTGACAAGCATTAAGCATAACAAGTCGTAACAAAGTCATAAAGCACTAATAAAAGATACTAGGCACCATGCCCTAACAATCTGATGCCATTACACGAACAATCTCATCCAATCCCTACCATCCCCATAGCCTACAGCGGGGTATTACCCACTCATAGATGGGGGAAACATGGATGGTCGATGGAGAAGTGATGGTGATGATGATGGCGATGATCTCCTCCAATCCCCCGTCCCGGCAGGGTGCCAGAACGGAGTTTTTGGTGTTGTTTTGTGGAATCTGGTGGTGGCGGCGGAGCGGAACTCCTTCTGGAAAAACGTCGAACAACCCGAAGATTTTAGGCCAGAAGGATCCTTATAGGCGAAGAGAGAGGCCGAGGGGGTGCACAGGGGCCCACCACCCCTGCACGCGGCCTGGCCCGCGCCACCAGGTGGTGTGGCCACCCTTGGCTCTTCTCCGTCTCGTATTCTGGCTCCTGGAGTCTTCGGGTGAAATAGGAATTTTGGCATATTTTCCGGGATTTTTCCTGATAGTTGATTTTCTGCACAAAAAGTAGACACCAAGGCAATTCTGCTGAAAACAGTTGCATCCAAATCACACAAGTATAGAGGAGAAACAATAGCAAAAGTGTTCGGGAAAGTAGATACGTTTTGGATGTATCAACTCCCCCCAAGCTTAGCTTATTGCTTGTCCTCAAGCAATTCAGTTGAAAACTGAGTGCGATAAAAGAACTTTCACGAACACATTTGCTTCATATGATGTAAATATTCTCAGCAATGTGATCAACTACTTGGACAATTCATAATAAAGACTATGCAACTGAGTCTATTTAATAGTCATTGCAAGCTATGAATAGATTCCAACTCAAGAATAATAAGTAGCATGAAGCATGATCATAAACAACATTACAATGCTCATAGAAAGGTATGATAGAGTGGTATCTCGCTTGCCTTTGACTATGAACGTCAAGGCACCTCTGAAGTTCAAGTGATGACTAGAAGTAAAGATATCAAGAATACAAGCATCAAAGTCATAACACAAATAATCAAGTAATGGAACAAACATAAAGAATGACAACTATGCTCTCAAGAAGGTGCTCAAAGAATATGTGGAGACTCAACAAGTAGAAGAAAAGGTTTTGAATAATTTGAAAGGCTTCCAAATGTTGAAAGTATGGTACTCGTTAGCTTTGAGCTCTCATTGCCCCTATCACAAGCATCTTTAATATGGTTAAGGTGAAAGTGAGGTCCAATCTGAGTTATATGCTTGACAGACTATAAACTGAAAATCCCAAGTCCCTTGAGTACGAGGGCCGCTCCTCATGCTACTCAACTTTAGTTACTGGTAAGTTCTTGTCATCGTAAGTATGTGCGTATCATTGAGAACCGCCAACGGGGTACCCCTTGCCCGATGATACAGAAGAATTCCCATATCAAAATGACAAGGCAAGCAAACAATGAGTATCTCAGCAATCTTCTTATTTACCATGGGAAAATGGTGCTTTTTCTCTCTTTCCTCTTTTCATAAAACTCTTTTTTTTTATTTTTCTCAATAGTTATCTCTCTATTTTTTTATAAGAAGAATGCTTCATAGATATCATTATGGTTACGCTGCAGGTTTCCACCATGTCAGCATGGATTAGACCAGCGGCCCAGGCGTTTCTCTAACACACATACATAACTCCATGGACTTACAAGCTCCCCTTTTATTTCACACCGACGACATCCGCAAACAAAAGAGCAAGGTATCAACTGGGTATATATTTACAAGTGTTGAAAGCGTTCCCCGTGACAGCACGGTTCTGCTAATCCCCAACCTATAATTTGCAAGCATATAACTTTCATGGAGAGTTCACAATGGTTCAGGTTTATTAAGTGCAGGAAATAAAGTGTGCCATCAAGTTCGTGAGAGCTTTACTAACTAATTTTCCCATAACAAGCAAACATTTTATTCGGAAGAAAACAAGGCACATTGAATATGCACGGGAGTAGCAAATGATGCTAATAGGCAGGTATGGTGGACACTTTGGAAATATTTGGTTTAGGGAGTTTGGAACTTGAGTAAAACATACTCAGTGAAAGTGAAGGCTAGCAATAGTAAGGGAGCGACAAACGAGAGAGCAATAGATATCATTATCATGCTTGCAACAAAACAGGACTACTCATGGCATGAAAGTGATTCAAGATCCTCAAGGCAAAATAATTCATCAAGTCTTAACTGATTATTACAGTCATGTGCATGCATGAGCATGTGCCAAGTCAATCAATTGAAACATTCAGAGGAGGATACCACGGTGTCATACCAATTTATGAATAGAGTAATGCAAGCAAACATTCATGAAACATGCTACAAACTATTAGCGAGCTGGAGCTAATCACAAGAAAGCAAGAACTTCTAAGCATCCAAAGATAACATACACCCTACATGAACGGACTAAGCAAGCTCACAATGATGAGTATATGTACAAAAATGAAAACAAATAGAGTTCGTTACTAGCCTCTTACCATGCCTCAAGTTGTCATTAATCCTCATTATTGCTCTTCACTTGTGTTGCTTGAATAATAATATGAAACCAATATTCCACTGAGAACTGCCGAACCCTGTAGCAAACTCGCAAAAATCAAAGAAGAACGACAAATATTTTTGGTGTTTTCGATTTTTAAACAAGAACCAAAAGAGAAAAACGAGCAAAGCAAAATCTTTTTGGTTTTTTCGAATAGTTCAAACAAAGCAAAAAGGGAAAAGCAAACCAAGGCAAAAATAAGAAGCAAACCAAAGAGAAACAACAAAAATATTTTTGGTCTTTTTGTGTTTTTAGAAAGCAAAAGCAAAGAAGAACGAAAACTAAAAAGAGAACAAAAACATGAATATACAAAGTACCAATGCATCATGATATGGAGATGAGTGCGGTGTCGGCGTACCTCCCCCCAAGCTTAGGCTTTTGGCCTAAGTGGGTATCAATCTCAGGCTGGTACGACGAGGATGAAGTGTCACCATGGTACGACGAGGAGGTACCCTTGTCCTGGTGCGAGCTCGAGTACGTCCCTCCGTAATACGCGGAGTAATCATAGGAGGGCACATCCTCCTGGTGCTGCTCGTGGAAACCCAGCAAGCGAAGCTGCTCGTCCACCTCTTTGGAGCGCGACCACGGTCTCCTGTCAACACTAAACAAAGCAGGCTGTGGCAAAAGGATCTCCCTTTCATCCCCGTCAGTGAAAAGCATCCTATATACTAGATTGTTCAAATCAGAGGTAGCAGTGACAAAGTGATGAGTTTTCATGGCAACAAGGTCAAGCCTCTGTGGTGCCAGCATAGCATCATCGGGATCCACTGAAAGACCTAATGCATTGACTATGCGCGATGCAATGATGCCCCCATAGATAGGCCCCCTAGCAGCTAGGCGGCGAGCAATAAGCGAGCCAAGATTATACCGAGTATCATTGTTGAGCGCAGCAGCAAGGAAAGCTAAGTGATAGTTGGAGATATTACTAGTGTTCTCCCTACCCAATACACTAGTGGCAAGATAGTATGCAAAGTATCTAAGAGCAGGGAGTTGGATATTTCTTATCTTTCCGCGCTGCGCCACGCGGTCATCATCATTGGTCACCCCTCGGTAAAGCTCCAACAAATCAGCGGGTCGCCCTTGAATTTTCTTCACGGTCCCTGTCATACGCACACCTACAGTACTGCAAAATCTCTCCAAAGGCATGGTGAAGGGCATATCATAGATTTTAAAAGAGACAATAGATTGATAGGGTGTGTTAGTAAATGAGAGCTCACAATAAAAGTTTTGGTGAGCATAGCGTATTGTGCACTCTCATCTTGCATATAAGAGGTCAAACCAACCCTCTCAATCAGTAGCAAGAAATCATCAAGAATACCTGCAGCTTGCAAGAAAGTAAAACAAGGAAAAGAGGATGGGTGAGCATCTCCATCATCCCTTTCACTGCCAATACGTGTTGCAATGAGGTCTTCATTGTATGATGGCCTAGCTTGAGAGGCTGTTCTTGAGGGTCTCGACCTCCTAGGTGCATCACTCTCAAATATCTCTCCAAAAGTATGGTTGTTCATGCTTGGTATTCTGAAATTTAAACACCTATTAAACAAGTGATTGCAAAGTAAATAAAATGAAGAATTCTACTCATAGGGACTTGCAAGAGGCCTACACATGCATCAAAACTATATCTCTAAGCATCAAACAAGCTTACAATCTCTCATAACCAGTCACCTACAGCAGCAAAATACTCAACATATAATCCACTAAACACAAATCTACTTGGACAAGGGGAGGAGTCACATACCAGGGAACAAATGCTCCAAATTTCAGCAAGAAAGATGGGCTGAGCAAGGAGATCGAAAAAATTGAGAGCAAGCACAGAAAGAACACGATTTTGAGCTATGAACTGGAGCTTACTCGGGAGAGGGAAGAAAGTGGCAGGTGAGAGAGGTAGTGGGGGGCCAGGGGTGGCCCACACCAGAGCATGGCGCCACCACATGGTGTGCCTACCTGGTGGGCCCCCCTGGTACCTACCAGGTACTCCTCTGCCCCTTTTTTCATGTAAAAATTTAATATAAATTTTCTGGAATTTTTCGAGACACTTTATTTTTGGGCTTTTTTCAGAAATAGAAGAATGATTTTTCTGACAGACAGATTTTTTTCTTTTGGAAACATGATGCAAGAACAAAACAAGGCTATAACTACAGAAGTTCTAGCATGCAAGCAACTAACAACACAAAGAAAACTAAACGAAATCAAAAACTAAAAATGCAAAGGATAGAAATAAACAGAGATAATCATAATGAAAACATTGTTTTGTTCAATGGAATCCTTTTGTTAGCAAGGTTGATAAAGTCTTGCTACCAAAACAATTGCATATGAGACAAAACTTTGTACTCCACTAATGATTATGTTACCTTAACCTTGATAGCATGGTCCCAATCATAATAGTTTCAAATTTTTCTCTTGGTATGGGACAATATATTTCTCCAACTTGAATGCCTTCAACATGTTTAATTGAATTCAGACCATAAGTCCTTTCAATCTTCTTGGGGAAATAGACAGTATGTTCCTTGTCATTAACATTTAATGTCACCTTTCCTTGATTACAATTAATAACAGCTCCTGCAGTTTTAAGAAAAGGTCTCCCAAGAATAATAGACATATTATCATCTTCAGGCATTTCAAGCACAACGAAATCAATTAATATCAAGCAATTGTGAGCCACCTGAACAGGTACATCCTCACATATACCCATATGAATAGTGGTAGATTTATCAGCCATTTGCAAAGATATATCAGTTGGTATCAATTTTTCAAGCTGAAGCCTCTTATAGAGAGAGAAAGGCATAACACTAACTTCAGCTCCCAAATCACACAAAGCAGTTCTAACATAATTGTTCTTAATAGAGCAAGGTATAGTTGGAATCCCTGGGTCTCCAAGTTTCTTAGGAACCTTACCATTGAAAGAATAATTAGCAAGCAAAGTAGAGATTTCTTCATTAGGGATCTTCCTTTTATTCGAGAGAATGTCCTTCATATACTTTGAGTAAGGAGGCAATTTCATAGCATCGGTCAAAGGAATTTGCAAGAATAAAGGCTTCATCCACTCACAAAACTTATTATAGTGTTCATCTTTTTTTGACTTGTGTTTCTTATCAGGGAAAGGCATAGGTTTTTGGACCCAAGGTTCTCTTTCACTACCATGTTTCTTAGCTATAAAATCTTCTTTGGTGTATTTAGTAGTCTTAGTGTAGTTTTCAGGTTCTTCTTCAACTTTTTCTTCATTAGGAACTTCATTTTCTTCATTACCACTTTCAGTTTCAGCATCAGAGATAGATATACTATTAGGATCTATAGCAGGTTCAGAGGGTTCTACAACAGTTTTATGTTTCTTTTTTCCTTTTCTTATGAGTAGAACCACTATTTTCAGCTTGTTGAGAATCTTGCTCAATTCTTTTGGGATGCCCCTCAGGATATAGAGGATCCTGGGTAGCAGCACCACTTCTAGTTCTGATTTCATAAGCATGTTTTTCTTTAGCAGCATTAACAAGCAAGTCATTTTGCACTTTAACGAGTTGATCTATTTGAGTTTGAACCATTTGAAAGTGTTTAACAATCATTTTAACATCATTAGAGGTTCTTTCCACAATATCTTTCAACTCAACAATAGCTCTAGTGTTTTCCATTAGATGATTTTGCACCCTTTTATTAAAGTTATCTTGCTTAACAATAAAGATATCGAATTCTTCTAAGCATTGATCAGGAGGTTTAGAGTAAGGGATATCACCTTCATCAAAGTGTTGGAGAGAGTGTACCTCAATAGTGGATGAATAGGGAATAAGCTTACATAATTCTTCTATAGGAGGTAAATTCTTGACATCTGCAGCTTTAATTCCCTTCTCCTTAAGACATTTCTTAGCTTCCTTCATCACTTCATCATTTAATTCAATAACTCCCCTCTTCGTTGATGTTGGAATAGGCTTAGGAATAGATGGTTCAGGTACAATTACTTTAGGTATAGCTTGTTTAGGAGGAGTCCAATCTTCATAATTCTTGCTTATTTTAGCCATTAATTCCTCAGCTTCCTTAGGAGTCCTATTCCAAAAACACAAGACAACTATCTAGGTATGTCCTAGATTCCTCGGTTAGTCCATTATAAAATATATCAAGAAGGTCATTCTTAGGTAATGGACTTCCAGCCTGTGCATGAATCAAAGCACAAAACCTTGTCCAAGATTCAGGCAATACCTCTTTTTCTCCCTGTTTAAAATCAAAAAGTTCCTGCAAAATAGCATGTCTAGCACTGGGAGGAAAATATTTCTGCAGGAAAGTACTAATCAAACACTCAGGGCTATCAATAGATCCAGGAGGTAAATTATTAAACCAAGTTTTAGCTTCTCCTTTCAGTGAAAAGGGAAAAATCTTAGCAACAAAGTAAGTATGCATCTTAATATCATCAGAAAACAAGCCACTCATGGTAGAAAGTTCATTCATATGTGCTACCACACTTTCATTCTTAGTCCCACAAAAAGGTTCTTTCTCGACAATAGCTATGTAAGATAGATCGAGAGAGAAATCATAATCTTCATCTATAATGTTTATGGGAGAAGCAGCAAACTTAGCAGCAGGAAATAATTTGGGTCTAATAGTACGCCTCTCAAGGAGACTCTTAGCAGCGCTCCTATCATGGGTGTTCTTACATTCTTTAATAAACTCATCGGTCATCTCAACATAATCTTCTTCAATATCATAACTCTCACTAGACTCAGGTGAGCTAACAGGTGTGGTAGTGTCTTCATTAGGAGTTTCGGTATTTCCAGCTAGCAGTGTGTGTAGCATGTGTATGTGGTGGTGTAACGAGCTTACTTATAACAGAACATGAATCAAGAGCAGCAGAGGTGTTTAGAACTGTACCTCTCCTTGTAGTGGATGGTAAAATAGGAACCTTGCCATCACGAGACTTACCCATGATGGATGGATAGCAGCGAACAATAGAGAATCCAAGTGAACTTGATAAATAAAGCTATGCTCCCCGGCAACGGCGGCAGAAAATAGTCTTGATGACCCACAAGTATAGGGGGTGTATCGCAGTATTTTCGAGGGAAGTGAAACCCAATTTATTGATTCGACACAAGGGGAGCCAAAGAATATTTATTAGCCTTAACAACTGAGTTGTCAATTCAGCTGCACCTGGAAACAATCTTGCTCACAGCAGTTTATCAGTAGCAACACTTTTGTAGTAGGAATAGCAGAGTAGCAGCAGTAGTAAAGCAAAAGAAGAGTAACAAAAGCAGATAAATGGGATTCGAAAGTGCGGTAGGCATAGGGATGGATGGACGGGCGTTGCATGGACAAGACAATTCACATAGCAATCAGAACATAGGGCAATTGCAGATAAATAAGATAAAGCATCCAAGTACTAGACAATCCTAGGCATGTGTTCCATATATAGTCATACGCGCTCGCAATGAGAACTTGCATAACATCTTTTGTCCTGCCAGCCCATTTGCACCGGGGCCTCCAGGGAACTACTGGAAATTAAGGTGCTCCTTTTAACAGAGCACCGGAGCAAAGCATTAACACTCCATGAACACATGTGATCCTCACATCAAAGCCTTTCCCTTCCGGTTATCCCGATTTCTGTCACTTCGGGGCCATAGGTTCCGGACAACAACGTGTGTATACAACTTGTAGATAAGACCAAGAACAATACTATCATAATGAATCAATAATACATTCAGATCTGAAATCATGGCACTCGGGCCCTAGTGATAAGCATTAAGCACAACAAGTCGCAACAAAGTCATAAAGCACTAATAAAAGATACTAGGCACCATGCCCTAACAATCTGATGCCATTACATGAACAATCTCATCCAATCCCTACCATCCCCATAGCCTACAGCGGGAGATTACTCACTCATACATGGGGGAAACATGGATGGTCGATGGAGAAGCGATGGTGATGATGACGGCGATGATCTCCTCCAATTCCCCGTCCCGACAGGGTGCTAGAACGGAGTTTCTGGTGCTGTTTCGTGGAATCTGGTGGTGGCGGTGTGATGCACTCGACGATCAACGTAGAGCTCGTTGGGAACCCCAAGAGGAAGGTATGATGAGCACAGCAAAAAGTTTTCCCTTAGTTATGAAACCAAGGTTTAATCGAACCAGTAGGAGAAAGGAAACACCCCAAAGGTGTTACTAGCTGAGCTTTGGCAGGGCGCACTACCGGTGCTAGTAGCAACGTGGAGACCTGCACAACACAACCACAAAACTTTGTCCCCAACTTGCGATGAGGTTGTCAATCTCACCATTGTTTTGCGGAAAACAAAGGATTAAACGTATCAAATGGAAAGAAGTAATAGTTTGCAGAAAATAAACACAAAGCAGAAACAGTTTATAGATTGTATGTAAATAAAAAGGACCGGGATCCATAATTCACTAGAGGTGGCTCTCCTTAGATAGATAACATGTTGGGTGAACAAATTACAACGGGGCAATTGACAAACACCGAGAAAGCAATACATGCATATACTAATCATCTTGACTCCTTTGAGACTTGATTGGGCATTACAACATAATACATAACCGCCATCCAACTGCATCTATGACTAATAATCCACCTTCGTGTTATCATCCTAACCCCTCCAAGATTAAGTTGCAAGCAATAGATTATTGCTTTACTTAATCACATGTAAAGTAAACAATACAATTGTTCTATGAACAAAGGATTGTTGTTTTCTCCCTAGTAGCAACAAGACATCTAGTACCTTAGAGATTTCATCACTTCCCAGATTACCGAGGCATGAACCCACTATCGAGCATAAATACTAACTCTTGGAGTTGCTAGCATCTACTTGGCCAAGATAGCTACTAACAACGGAAAGCATGCAAGATCTCAAATAACAAAGACATGATAGAATCAATAATCAATCTGAAATAGCATCTCAATATCCATCGGATCCCCGCAAACACAACATGTATAAATTACAAATAGATGATCTTGATCATGAACGGAGCTCACAAGATCTAAACATGAAAGCATAAAGGAGGAGAAACCAGCCATCTAGCTACTACATGGATCCGTAGTCCAAGGATGAACTACTCACGCATCACACCGGAGGCTTGCATGGTGATGAAGAAGTCCTCCAGGGTGAATTCACCTCTCCGTGGTGCCGGAAGAGCTTCAGATCCCTCCCGATCTAGGGATGGAGATGACTGACTCTGAACACTTTCGTGGATTTTTTGATCGGTACTTAGGGTTTTCGTCCGAGGGCAATATATAGGCGGAAGGAGAGGCCGAGAGGGTGGGAGCCACACCACCACTGGCGCGGGCAGCCGGGCCGGGTGGTGTGGCCGCCGGCCCCTCCGCCTCAGATTCGCACTTGATCCCTTCGAAAAATAGGCACTTTGGCTTTGTCCCGTCCAATTCGAGAATATTCATTTTCGACTTTCCTGAACCAAAAACAGCAGAAAAAGCAAATGGCACTGTGGCTCTTGTTAATAGGTTAGTCCAAGAAATCATATGAAAAGTACTCCAAAGTTGGAACAAAACACAAGAAAGTGGATAAAACTAAGCATGTAACATCAAAAATTATAGATACATTTGCAATGTATCACGGCGGAGCGGAACTCCTTCTGGAAAAACGTCGAACCCCCCAAAGTTTTTGGTCAGAAGGCTCCTTATAGGCGAAGAGAGAGGCCGAGGGGGTGCCTGGGGGGCCCACACCACTCCCTGGCGCGACATGGCCTGGCCCGCGCCACCAGGTGGTGTGGCCACCCCCTGGCTCTTCTCCGTCTTGTATTCTGGCTCCTGGAGTCTTCTGGTGAAATAGGAATTTTGGCATATTTTCCGGGATTTTCCTGATAGTTGATTTTCTGCACAAAAAGTAGACACCAAGGCAATTCTGCTGAAAACAGCGTCAGTTCGCATTAGTTACATCCAAATCACACAAGTATAGAGGAGAAACAATAGCAAAAGTGTTCGGGAAAGTAGATACGTTTTGGACGTATCAATCATCGTATCTTTCTTTCAACCATTGATGTTAAACTTAATGCTATTCCTAATTCGAGTTATTAAGGACTGGTTCCTCAATTAACTTCTATTCTGAAATAGCTTTCAGAATCCCTTAAGGAATACTACATAATATCATAATACACTTATTATTAACTTCTTCATCTTATAAATCATTATTCATAAGTATTTGCGCTTTCATTCTTAACATACTTAAGAATTACTCCTATAAGCTCCCACTCAAAATATGTTCCTACATATTTGAATTCGAGTCTTATATTGCTCCCACTTAAAAATATGTCAATCACATATTGTTTTAGGAAGACTTACATAGCTCCCACTCAATTTTATGCAAATTGCATATCTCCTTACTATTTTGAATAACTTCAAAATCCTTTGATCAAATATCAAACTTGGAGATTTATTATGAGATACTAGTACTTTACTAGTTTTAAATCCAATTGACATTTAGCACATATGAATCAAATTCATTTGAATTTGTCCAATACTTGATAAATTGTGCTTTAGTCATTTACCCCCTTTTCCCACTATGGCTTTGCAGTCATTTGGGAAAATTCCAAATAAACCCTTTTACTTGTGAGATTCAGCAATGAATTGCTTTCTAATCTCAAGGGAATTTTGCTTCTAGGATTTCTCATAATTTAGTTTACCATTATTTCCTTTATAGTTCGTAGGTATGTCATATTCCGAAAATCATGACAAGCGATTCACAAATGTTTCCATACAAGATATGGATTTACATTTCGAATCCTACTTCATATAGTGAAAAACAATAGTAGAGAGAAAAACACAATGATCAAAATCATTGGTTCTTTCCTTCCGTGAAGAGAATCGTTCAGGAACGCTGTCCGTTGCGCTTCTCAACACTCTGATGCAGGGTTTTGAATCCTCATCGTGTTTCACACTATTTTCCATTTGCTCCATAATTGAGAAACATCACTAGAGGTGAGCTTTCTCAAGAATGCACCAAAATCCAAGCAATACGAATCTTGCTTCCTTTTTGGTTTGAGCTATGGGTTTCGTATTCAAAGTTTCCAATGAATACTCTATAAGGACTTATTCTCTATTGTTTTGGTTATATCGGATAACCCCAAAACTTTCATGAATTCAAATGGTTTACCAATTCTAATTGAGTGCTAACTATTTCTTAACTAATGGTCTCTAGATATACACTACAACGATTTATTTGGTGCCTTCTATTCAACCCCCTTTTGATATCTAATATCACATTGTGATGCTTTGTATTTTGAAGTTTCAAAACACTTTGCATTCCACAATTTCTTTTATGCCATTCTTATATAGTTGAATTTCATTACTATTGATCAAATCACAGTAATTTGATTCTCTTTTATATTTATACCCTTTGTTAACGAAACACTTTGATCAAATCAAATAGTTCCATATTCATGTTTCCTTTGGTAAACTTCTTTACACATTTAGACAATCATATAATGATAATTACCATTTTCGATAAAACACAATACATCGAATATGTATTTACTTTTAACAATTCATTAAACACCTTTTATTCAAGTAATACACGGTGTTCAAGTTAATTTGCCGAACTTAGGCATGATTTATATGTGATAAGAAATCAAATGGCTTTCACATATTATCATCATAACTTTGAATTTAAACAATGGCTTCATTCATTTAATGAACATATCATTAAGTTGGGTATTTTAAACAAGGCATTTTAATGTTTTACAAATGTTCATGCATTATCAATTAGTTTCAAACAATAAGGATAATTCACACATAATCAAACAAGACTAACCGTCTCACGAAGGCATTTTAATGTTTTACAAATGTTCATGCATTTTAATGTTTTACAAATGAACACGAATAGAAATCATTCATAAAAGCAGAACAACTGTTTGTTACAAACTCATATGAATAACCGTCTCACGAAGTGTGAGACACACTAAAGAAGTTCACAATCTCTTGATTACATTAATCATCCTAAAACACAAATTAAATGATAAATGTCGAGGGAGAGCGCCGTTGGCCGTCATCATCATGCTCGCCATCAATACGCAACGTCACCTCCTCTCCAGCAAGCACCTCTCATGTAGAAGGACCTGTTTTCACCAAAATAGAACAAGTATCAGATATACTTAACACTGCAAATGTGTTTGCAAGATTATAACATTTATAAAACTGTATATCAAATATATACCTTTGTCGTTGACGACCTGAGCGACATCTGGTTCAACCAACACATTCCTGAGATGTGTCATGAACCTGTGGAACTCCATTTCCGTGTCGCCCCTCATTATGCAAGTCCTGACTTGTGCTTGGTAGCTTGGTGGTAGCGACCGCAGCACAGCAGCATTTGCGAAAGAGCCTGTAATCCATACGTCCAGGAAGTATGCTGGCCTCATGTACACATAATGCATGTGCTGTAAGTGGCTGTCCAGTGACGAGTTCTCCCCCATCTTAATGGAGAGGAAGTCTCCCATCAACTCATGCTCCCAAATGCGTGTCTGATCCACGAAATGTGTCCTAAGCTACAGCATCACCGAACGAGGGTTGACATCACCCACGAAAGGCCACAGCTCGTCCACCATTCCGAAACGCATCACAACTGAAATATAGGAGGCCATCTCCCGACGGAGATAGCGGTCTTTCCGCTCCTGTGGGGTCTCAAGGTTTGTGGATGGATCCAAATCCATCCCGTCGAGTATGTAGTCGACCATGTCATTCTCGCTAAGGAGAACATGGAGACTGGCAACCCAAATGGAGAAGTTTGATCCATCTAATCTGAGCTTCTCTCCTTCTAACCATTCAATTGTCAACACGAAAGAGCCCATCTACATTTATAATTGCAAAAGGAATTTAGACTAAGTTTATAATTAAATGAGTTAATAATAACTCCACTCAGAAACACCTATCCCCAGTGAGGGTTCCTAGTGATAACACGACCCCTATCAGCCACATCTCCCCCGATCGTCACGGCCATCAATGTGGGTTCAAGGGTGGACGCTAAACGTCGGTCACATCATTCATGCGACTCGTGCTCGATCTTTCGACCATCCGTGTTCCAAGGCCACGCTTCTCTAGCGTGCTAGGCTTGCCAACTCAACCTTAGTGTATTCGCTGTGCAACATGGCTTACACCCACTGTATGCGAACGTAGATATGTATGACACCCAGGCATGTAACCCTGGATCGCCTCATATCGAAGAACTTTCTTGGTGGTGCACACTAAGGGGGAACACAATCGTTGGTTATTTTAACAGGGATCATCTTATTAGGCTACCGTCGAGTATCTAATACTAGCACACAATAAGACATACAAACAATAACATTGAATGTAAATGCTATGTGATATGGTCCTTCACGTCGTGATCTCCATCCACCGTCACCGGGTTCCGGCGCCAGGGTTCCGGCACCGTAGACACCAGGGTACCGGTGTCATTCCGACGTGGTAGTTTGTCATTACCGTGACCATCTACTACTATGCAACAAAAGGTAATTACTTTACCTTTGCCACAACCATATCACAAAGCAACGCCCCCTTGCAAAACAAAGTTAGACGCCTCTACTTTATCTTTGCATGTTTTACGTGGCTGAATGGGCTTTCGCACAAGAACCGTTCTTACCTACGAACTTTCAGCACAACACTGATCAAGTAATTGTCTATACTACACCCCTTTCGAGGCCCTCCGTTGCAAATGGTATACCAACTAATGCGAGAGAGACAGACACCCCCCTAAGACACTTTATATGGTACAAGCCGTATGTCAAGCATGGACCAATCTCGCGAATGAACGCGTAAAGTCGGTTGGGGGCCGCTTCATCAAGCATTACTGCGGTATACACAAGTACATGTGGGAGGGTAACAACTAAAAGATCAACGCCCACACGCTACATCTCGTGTGTTCTACCCGTACTAGCATTACTACGCATAGATCTAGCTCTGATACCACTGTAGGGGTTCCGCGCATGAAAACAATAAAATTTACACTACGCCCCTGAACCCCTGAAGCTGCCAGGACCTATCTATTAGTAATACAGTAACAGGAGGGGCTTTTCGTGAACTTACCCTTGAAGACCGAAAAGCGTTGTCAACGCTCAGGAGAGCGTGGTCGATGTAGACGAGCCGAAGGCGACCTCAAGGTCGTGATGAAGTCCTTACGCTCCTTCTGGCTCCAACGACTTGAGTGCCTCAAGTGCGACACCTAGCAGGGAGTTACACACGTCCGATGCCTGACGATGACTCTCGCTTCCCCGATCCAGCAGCCATTCTAAGTAGAGCTCCGGATCCGAATCCCGAACATGACGTAGCTCCATGGTGAATATGTCTCTCGCCATGCCTGTGCTTGGGACCACGGTCACGAGAGAGAGAGGGGGAGAGAGAAAATATCAATTGGAGGTCCTCCCCAAAGTGGGGATACCTTTATTGATTATTGCGTGTATTTTTCTAGGCCAAATACCCCACTTTATATAGGGGGAGGGGAGGTACTACCTCCCCTCAAGTCCCGGGGTGGGACTAAAGGAGAGGGGGGAGGTGGCCGGGCCACCTAGTAGGCCCATGCAGAGGCTAGCCCAGCCGCCTCCCCTTCCCTTTCTCCTTTCTCCTAATGGGCCCTCCTCTCCTAATTGGCCCATTAAGCCTTTTTGACCTTTAATTGATTTTATCCTTATTAAATAATTATGAATAAATGATTAAATCAATATTTAACATTCATTCACACGTTATCTAATCTCCGTGGCCATGGAACACCTTCCACCTCCACTCCGGACATCCTCTGGACTTACCGGAACCCTTCCGGTTTTCTCCCTTCTTTTCTTCGGTGATTCTACCGATCCTATAAATGCTCTCTAAGCATCATCAAGCCCTTAAGCGTGATACGCCATAGTTCGGGAACACTCCAGACATGGTCGGGACACTCCCGCAACAATGATCAACAGAGGGACCTGGATGGCCATGTGACCCCTGTGCGTTCCACGAAGATCTTTCGTCGTTTGAACCGGGACAATCGTGTCTTATTCCCTTTGTCTCTCGATACTTGCATTGCCCGAGATCTGATCAATGACATCGCCATGTCGTGTTCAATCTCGGTACTGAACAATGCTACTTGACTCGTTCCGACAAGTGATATCCCCATGATCTAATCACACGTTGCGCAGCTATTGGATATAACCTCTCCGAGTGGGCCCTTGAGTATCTTCCCGTCACATGGACGGAAAAATCCCGCTCTTGACTTATATTGCCTCTACTGTTTCCTCCGAATACCTGAACACACCTTTATAACCACCGTTTTACCAGATGGCGTTTGATGCTATCTAAGCACTCTCGGGAGACAGTGATTGATAGTCTCACGGTCTAAGGAATAGTCTACGAGGGTCCTTTTCTAATCATCGTAACTTGAACTTCGTGACATGATCGAATCACGATGTTTAGGTTGGGTATTGGTTCATCATCTCATTCTCCGAATGAGATGACCTCATTTCCAACTGGCATAAATGCCACATGATCAGGAAACATGATCATTTGTTGACCAATGAACCAGTGACTAGAGTTTCACTGGGAACCCCTGGTTTGTTTGTATATCACACGTGTATTGATGTTTCCACTCAATACAGTTATAGCATGATACAAAACTTAATCATAAACTATATGAAATATGATAATAGTCCTTACTACTATTTGTCTCTAGGGCATATTTCCAACACTTTCCTACAAGTTGTATACACACGTTGTTGTCCGGAACCAAAGGCCCCGAAATGACAGAAATCAGGATAACCAGAGGGAATGGCTTTGATGTGAGGATCACATGTGTTCACGGAGTGTTAATTCTTTGCTCCGGTGCTCTATTAAAAGGAGCACCTTAATTGCTAGTAGTTCCCTTGAGGCCCCGCTGCAAACGGGCTGGCGGGACAAAAGATGTTGTGCAAGTTCTCATTGCGAGCACGTATGACTATATATGGAACACATGCCTAGGATTATTTAGTACTTGGATGCTTTATCTTATTTATCTGCAATTGCCCTATGTTCTTATTGCCATGTGAATTGTCTTGTCCATGCAATGCCCGTCCATCCATCCCTATGCCTACCGCACTCGAATCCTACATTTATCGCTATTGTTACTCATCTTTTACTTTACTCGCTATTACTTCACTACTCCTACTACAAAACTGTTTACTGATAAACTGTTGTGAGCAAGATTGTTTCAGTGTGTGAATTGACAACTCAGTTGTTAAGGCTTATAAATATTCTTTGGCTCCCCTTGTGTCGAATCAATAAATTGGGTTTCACTTCCCTCGAAAATACTGCGATACATCCCCTATACTTGTGGGTCATCAACAAGTGAGTCAATAATATATTTCCATGAACTTGCAGAGTATATATATTGTTGAATCCTACTTTATTTAGTAAAAGTATTAACTGAAACTTTATGATCATTATCATTAGTTTCTCCTCTATTTATAGAGTTTGATTTCACGAAACAAATTCCACTGCGCCACTCAACAATTCAGAGGCAAGGTCAAATACCTTGTTTTGATCTTTTACTTTCTTCCACCTGTATCTTCATCAAGACACGTCAACTTTGGACAACAGTAGGTTTGCCCCTTTTTGGAAGATGTATTCATAGTTGCCTAAGAATACGCTACAAAGACTTGTTTATTCGCCATGATTTCGAATTGTCGAAACCTCTAGAAACTCGAACATGCCATAACTCTTATGGTGTTGTTTCCACGAATCCTTTTTAGATGTTCCTTTGTATTTCAACCGAGTGTTTGCTCATTTCGATCTCTAACTCTAAACGACAATTGTAACCCCGATAAGAGATACTATTATACCATATGTATCTAATACATAATGATTATGATATTTAGACATTTCAATACACTTTGAAATTGCCCTATTATCATAATTTGTGAAACCTCTTTCACATGTCCTTTTATGCCAAAAATAAATACTTTAGTCATGTCAATCAAATCGAAGAGACTTTTGTATTCTTGTTAATTCAATATCCTCCTTCGCTTTGAAATCTTTTGAACAATTCAAAACAGTTTCAAAATTATGTTTCATTAAGCAAATGCTCATATTCACTTAAATCCACAATGAAGTGCGAAATAATGATTTCCACTATTTGTTGAAAATACGATACATCATTATGTATAAAGTTCAACATTTCTTGCATATTACTGCTTTACCAGAATGCGGAGTTTTAGTCATTCTGCCCAACAAGGCATGGTTTTGCAAAGTCTCTAGATTAAGCATCTAAGACCCCGATCTTCATTTATAATGAAGAACATGCAATAACCAAAATGACTTAAACTATAGTGCCATATCATAATTAAACTTTGGATATCTTTTAGCATTCTAATCCTTTATAAATGCTTAAACTATTATCATTAACATAGTGATGAGAATAACTCATTTATAATCATAATGTGACCATAAAGGTATTATCCAGAAGAACAGTACAACTGGCTTATAACTTATTCATATGAACAATCGTCTTGCTAAAAGAAAGACACACAAATAAGGATTACAAAATTATATTCAAGTCCACTAATCCAAATGATAATCTCTGAGGAAAGGGGTGATGTCAGCCATAAAATGTTTTGCTTGCCGTCATCTTGCCACATTGCCTCAATTCCAGCAATTCTCAAGCAGACCATCTTGTTTTCACAAAATGGGACAAGTATCCAATACTTATATAAACTGCAACAAGTTTTGCAAGAATTACATTTATAACTTTGTATATCTAACATATACCCTTTTTCATTCATGACCTCCATTGCAATCAAGCCCTTCTGAGAGTATATAACTCTAATGCAAGATTACCAAGTGTTTCTCCAATTATTCTCTTTTTCATACATCATGGAAGAAAACTCATCCAACGGCTCATACTTTATGTGCCCGATCTTCCAGAATACAAGATTGTAATCCAACTCTCAATCGAATGGAGAATGGCCTGTTGGATGATTACGGAGAACACACAAACATTACGGAGTCATTAGATTATCTCCTAATGGTCATTGTTTCAAGAAGAGAAGATTACCTTTTAATGAGGATATCCCTCAGGCGTGGGTATTACTCTATGAAGTTGGACCCTTTTGCTAAGTTCCATATCAAGCAATAAATTTCCCATGGTCACAAAGGACCTCAATGGGATAGGCCATGATCTACTAAGATATTTGCAAACAGACATCTAGAATAAGTTCATAATATGAGTTCAATCCTAATTGAGCTCCCACTAAAATTGTCACCCCCTGGATGATTTTAGTGATCACATGGTCCCAATCCTCTTCACCTCCCCCGATCGTCATGGCCATCAGTGCAACATCAAAGGTAGACATTCCCTAATGTCAATCACATCAACCATGTGACTCATGCTCGACCTTTCGGTCTCTTGTGTTCCGAGTCCATGTCTACACATGCTAGGCTCGCCAAATCTAATTTGTGTGTATTTGCTGTGCAACATGGCTTACACCCACTGTGTATTTGCTGTGCAACATTACGGCTTCATAACGGCAAACTTTCTTGGTGGTGCACACACAAGGGGAACACTATCATTGGAATTATATAGGGATTATCTTATTTGCTACCGTTGAGTATCTAATACTAGCATGTAATAAGATATAAAGCAGGTATCAACATCACATGTGTATTGTGATATGATATGGTCCTTCTTGCGCCTTGATCTCCATTGGGCGCTCTGGCATGATCTCCATCTTGCCCTTGGTTTGACGCCAAGTCAACAACGCCACCACTCGGTCATCCATCGGAACGATGGCTATTACTACTTAACTTAGTAGCATAAAAGTAAACTACTTTACCTTCGTAACGACCAATACCATATCATAACACAAGCCCTCCTGCACAATAAAGTTAGACGCCTCTACTTTATCTTTTGCAAGTTTTACGTGGTTGTTAGGGCTTTCGCAATAGAACCTTTTCTAATCTACGAACTTTCCAATCACAACATGGATCCAACAGTTGTCTCTACTACACCCCTTTCGGGGCCCTCCGTTGTAAATGCTATAGCAACTATTGAATGAGAGACAGACACCCGTTAGCCACTTATGCGGAACAAGCCGTATGTCAAGCATGGAACCAGTCTCGCGTACGAATACGCGTAAGGTCGGTCCGAGCCGCTTCATAAAACAATGCCGCGATATAAACAAGTACACGTTAGAGGGTAACAATAAGGGATCAATGCCCGCACAAAACTTGTGCGTACTGGCCATACAACACTCCTACGCATAGATCGGCTCTGATACCACTGAAGGGTTCCGTAGCAGAAAACAAAAAAATTCCTATGTTGAAACCGCCTAATACTGTCCAAGATCTATCTATGGAGTAATGTGGTAACAGCCGAGTGTATAGAATACATACCCTTGTAGACCGTACGCGGTTAACGTTCCGAGGGGAACATAGTTGAAGTAGTCGAACTCATAGCCGACCTCAAGGTCGCGATGCTCCTCGTAGGTCACCCCTTGCTCCTTCTTCATCGTGCAGCATCTCCGGCTCAAAACATCCAAGGTGCCTCAAGTGAGGCCCCTCGTGGTTTCATACACATACGGTGTACGACGACGACCTGCGGCTCCTTGATCCCTACCGAGAGTGCGGAAGTAGATCTCCGGCTTGGAATCCCTACAGCGCAACGACGTGCTGCAGGTACGGTGTCTGAGAAATTCAACCAAAGGACTTCTCCAAATATTGGGCACCCATGGGCACCCTTTTATATAGGGGGAGGGGGTGTGCCCACCCATTTGGGTTTCCCATGTGGGACTAAACAAGGGAGAGAGGCGAGGCGCATGGGCCTCATGGTCTAGCCGGCCAGGGGTGGGCCCCACCCCGCGCACAGCCCTAGGATGGCCGGGTGGGCCCCCTTGAGGCGGCTAGGCCTTGGCCCTTGGCCCTTCCCTCCTTCGGTTTTGCCTCATGGGCCCTCTTTCCCTAGGAAGTTTGGCCCATTAGTGGAATACCCTTCAAATTAGATTTTAATATTATATTTAATTTAATTACATTAATTAATATGTAAATACATATTACAAAATCCGACTTGAACCGAAACACCTTTCAGTTTCCTTTCGATTTCCTCCGAACGACTTCAGAACTTTCCCAGAACGATTCCGGTTCTCTCATGGAACTTTTTCGGTTTCCTTTTCTCTTTCATATGGTGATTCCAACTTACAGAGGATCTCTAGCTCATCGTACCCTTAAGTGTATTTCCCCACGGCTCGGGAATGGCACAGACATGATCTCCATCAATGATCAATAGCGGGACCGGGATGCCCATAATGACCCCTGTGCATTCCACGATGATAATGTCGTTTGAACCGTAAACAGTCGTTTCCCATTCTGTTTGCCACTTGATACCTAGTTCACCCGAGATTTGATCTACGGTATCTCCATACCTTCGTTCGATATTGTTACTGATGAACTTGTTTTCTCGTTTTCGTGTCGTTGAATTCCGTGACCCAGTCACACGCTTGCAAGCTTCGTTAATGCAACGTCACCGAGATGGCCACATATGTATCTATCCGTTACATGGATTGGAAAATCCTGGTCTTGATATGTACTCTTCTACGCGCCCCTTTGGGAAATCTGAGTGGCACCTTTTCGATCACCCAATCACGATATGATACTTGATAACCATCTAAGCTCCCTCCAGAACGGTGATTTGCATTATCTCACAGTCTAAGGATCAGGTTGCGAGGTTTCCCTAGTTTATCATTAATGGTGAACTTTATAACTAGATCTCATTAAGATACAAATGGTTGGATTGTTTGTCTATCACGTCATTCAACTAATGATGTGACCTCATTGTCAATTGGCATAAATGCCCATGATCTCGAAACCCTAGATTATCCTCATGACCAATGAACTAGTTCGCTAGAGGCAACTAGAGACTTGGTTTGTTTACATACCATACGTATATTAACGTTTCGTATTAATACAGTTATAGCACAGTATAAAACTATTATGAACTAATTGAGATATGACAATAAAAACCTATTTATTATTTGCCTCTAGGGCATATCTCCTTCACCACCACCCAATACAAAGTTACAGGTGCTGGGGCCTCGACACAGACTATCCCAAATGAAAAAATAGAGAAATATAAGAGGAAACAATGCCAACATCGGCAGATTGACTAAACAACGATGGATTGCAACCGCTGCACCCTCTAGAAAAGTCCCACCACACACCTAGATCTTCAAAATGTCACGTATCAAGCAACACATCCAAGAAGGGGAACAACTAAGATGACGTGGCTACCCGAACCTATCCTAGGGTTTCCCCGTTACGTGGAAGTGAGTGGGACAGGGGAGCCTGACACCCTTCAGGAAGGAATGGCGACACCCACAGGCATCACCTCATCGGTGTTAGAGTTAGACAGGGATTTATCCTGAACCCCATAAACCAGTACCTCGAACGCTCTGAAGTTTGCCACCCCTCCACACCGCCCAACAACATGCATCACCACAGTCTTAATGCCATTTGTTGTCTCGCTGTGAACACCACCACAAGCCCTAGAGATTAGACTAACAGAGCTGAAGGAAATATGCCCTGAGAGGCAATAATAAAGTTGTTATTATATATTCCTTATATATGATAGATGTTTATTTTACATGCTAGAAATGTATTGATTCGGAAACATCAATACATGTGTGTTTAATAAACAAAAAGGGTTCCTAGTCATGCCTCTCTTATAGACTAGCTTGTTGATTAACAGGATGATCAAGGTTTCCTGATCATGGACATTGGATGTTGTTAATAACAAGGTCACACCATTGGTGGAATGATGTTATGAACATTCATCCAAAGTATAGCATTACGATCAATTCATTATGTTTATATTGCTATAACATCATACGAAGTAATCTTTATCCTTAGACCATGAGATCATGCTAATTGCTAACACCGGAAGAGTATCTTGATAACATCAAACGTCACACCGTAACAGGGTGACTATAAAGATGGGTTCAGTACTACGAAGGTGTTATGTTGAGGCTCATGGATCAAGAGTGGAATTTGTCAATCCGGATAGCGGATAGATATACTGGGCCCTCTCGGTGATATCACATTAGGATAGCTTGCAAGCAAGTGATGTGATCACTAGAATGTTATATCACGGGAACGAGAAAAGAGTGCATGTCGGTAACGAGATCAAACTACGTATGGAGATACCGATGATTGAATCTTGTACATGTAATATATCGAGAGACAAAGGGATTTAGTTACAAGCGTTAAAGGTTATCACGATCACAGGAGTCATCGTTGAATGTGTAGGAGTCGATCGGATCTCCGAGGTCCTGGCTGATTATTGATCGGAGAAGGGTCTCGATCATGTACGCATTATTCATGAACCGTAGGGTGGCACATAAGAGTTACGGACACCATTTTGGAGCACATATGTTTTGAAACGAAAGAATTGCAAAGTGCAGGAATTGTTTCAATAGAAACGGAAATTGTTTGGTGAAATTGCGAAGGTGGTTATGCATGTGATATTGAAATATTGCAAGCGGCTATATGTGAATGTTTGTTAATTAAAGTAATTAACAAAATTCTGAATAAATTTAATAAAAAGAGTTTTATTAAATGAGAGAGCATTAAATTTGGAGAAATTTAATGCATTTAAAGTGGAGACTTTAAAAGGGGATGTGAAGGGACATTTTAATGTGGAGGAGTTACCACCACATGAATGGGGAGGTGAGGGGTCACCCCCCATGCGCCGGCCATGAAGAGAGGGGGCACCCCCCTCCTCCTATAAAAGTCCACCCATTCCCTCCTTCATCCTCACACCTCCTTGTGAAGGATCTCTCTCCCCCTCTAGAATTATTCCCCCATGGTCTCGGATTAGCGAGATACATGTTCCAGTGGCATTTAAATGCGGAAGGAGTTGCTGCTTCCACTGGATCGCTGGAGCGAGGAGGTGGAGGTTGTCCGGTGGCTGGAACGTGTGTGCGAGTGCGGATGCGCTGCTGAGTTGCGGCGCTCGGACTTCCTCACGATCTTGAGATCGGCAAGTGTACGACTACATCAACCACGAGTTCCTACTCGTTAACAAAGCTCATTGTCTACGAGGGTAAGTTCTTGTTGGATGTATGTCTACCCGTTGCTTTGTACCTAGTAGATAGATCTTGGCGTGTAGTTCACACCGTAGGAATTTTTTGTTTTCTATGCTGCGGACCCAACTGTGGTATCAGAGCGTGATCTATGCGTAGGTGCTTAGCACGGGTAGTACACATATGGTTGATATGTGGGCGATGATGATCATGTTATTGCATCTTCTATGTATTTTGGATATTGGTGGCATAGTGGGATGAAGCGGCCCGGACCAACCTTACATGTCATCATACATGAGACCGGTTCCACGACTGACATGCAACTTGTTTTGCATAAGTGGCCGGCGGGTGTCTGTCTCTCCTACTATAGTCAATATCTGATTTACAACGAGTTCCTAATAACTTAGTTATCCTCGTTGTGGTTCATGTTCGTAGGTAAGAACGGTTCTATCTCCGAAAGCCCTAAGCCACGTAAAACTTGCAATTGATAAATTAGAGGCGTCTAGTTTAGATCGTTGCTGGGCTAGGTTGTTGATATGGTATTGTTGTAAGTAGATGTATGGTGGATACTCTTACAACACACTCAACGTGTAAGTTCCATAGACCTTGGCCTTACACACAAAGGAATGATAGAGATCATACCACGATGCAAGTGATAGAGATCAAATGCATGGACCATATCATCTCACTTTACACATTAAATGTTAGTATCTTATACTACTAGTTTGGCGTGTTTGATAGCATTATAAGATGATCCCTCTTTTAGATATCAAGATAAAAATGTGTTCTTCCTTGAGTATGCACCGTTCTATGGATCGTGTTTCGAGACATCACGTGATGATCGGGTGTACTCGAATCTACGCTTTCATAGGAACGGGTGTAAGACAGTTTTACACACGCGAATACTAAGGTTATTACTTGGCGAGCCTAGCATGTACAGACATGGCCTCGGAACACGGACCGAAAAGTTAAGCATGAGTCATATGGTTTATATATGCCCATATAGATGCTCGCCTTTGAAGCTATATCAACTCACGTGATGATCGGACTTGGTATAGTGGATTTGGTTCATGTAATCACCAAAAGGACACAAGGGATGTCGTTTTTGAGTGGGAGTTCATTAGTAATTTAGATTAGTTGAACTCAATCTATCATAAACTTTACAAATTCTGTTGTAGATGGCACCACCTGCTTTTAATTTCAATGTGTTCATGGAAAAAGAGAAATTTGCTGCGAATGGTAGCAACTTCACCAACTGGGCTATGAATTTGAGGATTCTCCTCACTGCTGCACAAAAGCAATATGTGCTAGATCTTTGCTAGGCCCCACCAGCTCGATGCCTGACGAGGAAAAGAATATCTATGTGACTCGTCGGAGGACCATAACAGTTCATTGCGGCATCTTTGTATGGGCTAGAGCCGAACTTGGCGTTTCGAAGATGGCAATGCCTTTGATACCATGGGAGAATTGAAAATGATTTTCGATACCCATGCTGCCGTAGAGAGTTATAATTCTACAGAAAAGTTCTTTAGCTGCATGATGGAGGAAAACAACTCCGTTAGTAAGCACGTACTCAAAATGTCTGGGTACACTGATAAGCTTGTGTCCTTGGGAATAAAGATTCCCATTGACTTAGGCATACATTGTGTTCTCCAATCTCTGCCACCTAGCTACAAGAGCTTCGTGATGAACTATAATATGCAGGGCATGAAGAAGTCTCTTCTTCGAGCTTCATCAATGCTTAAGACTGCAGAAGTGGAGATTAGGAAAGAACATCAAGTGTTGATGATCAATAGGACCACCGGTTTCAAGAAGGACAAGAAAGGCAAGCACAAGGGAAAGAAGGGTGGCAAGTCTGTTGCCACGCCTGAAAAGAAACCCCGGGCTGGCCCTAAGTCTGACACCGAGTGCTACTATTGCAAGGGGACTGGCCATTGGAAGCGCAACTGCCCCAAGTATTTGGCAGACAAGAAGTCCAGCAAGGCAAACAAAGGTATATGTGATATACATGTTAATGATGTGTACTTGACTAGTACTCGCAGTAGCACCTGGGTATTTGATATCGGATCGGTTGCTAATATATGTAACTCGGTTTAGGGGCTACGGAACAAGTGACAACTAGCAAGGGATGAGGTCAGGATGCGGGTCGGCATTGGATCAAGAGTTGATGTGATCGCCGTCGGGACGCTACCTCTCCATTTGCCATCGGGATTAGTTATAAACCTAAATAATTGTTATTTGGTGCCTGCACTGAGCATGAACATTGTATCTAGATCGTGTTTGATGCAAAGTGGTCATTCCTTTAAATCTAGGAACAATGGTTGTTCGATTTATAAGAATGATATCTTTTATGGTCATGCACCTATGTTGAATGGTTTATTTCTATTGGATCTCGATAGTAATATTACGCACATTCATAATGTTAATGCTAAAAAGATTAAACTTGATGATAATATGTCTACATATATGTGGCACTGCCGTCTAGGTCATATTGGCGTTAAACGCATGAAGAAACTCCATTCTGATGGACTTTTGGAATCACTTGATTTTGAATCATTTGATACATGTGAGCCATGCCTTATGGGCAAGATGACTAGAACGCCGTTTTCTGGTTCAATGGAACGGGCGACAAATCTGTTGGAGATCATACATACTGATGTGTGTGGGCCAATGAGTGTGTCGGCGCGAGGTGGATATCGTTATTTTGTTACTTTCACGGATGATTTGAGTAGATATGGGTATATCTATTTGATGAAACACAAGTCTAAAACTTTTGAAAAGTTCAAGGAATTTCAAAATGAAGTGGAAAATCATCGTAATAGAAAGATCAAATTTCTACGGTCTGACCGTGGAGGAGAGTATCTAAGTTACGAGTTTAGCACACACATGAAAGAGTGTGGAATAGTTTCACAACTCACGCCTACCGGAACACCATGACGTAATGGTGTGTCGGAACGTCGTAATCGTACCTTATTGGATATGGTTCGATCTATGATGTCTCTGACTGACTTACCTCTGTCATTTTGGGGTTATGCACTGGAAATAGCTGCAATCACTTTAAATCGGGCACCATCTAAATCCGTTGAAACGACACCGTATGATATATGGTTTGGAAACAAACCTAAGCTGCCATTTCTTAAGGTTTGGGAATGCGATGTTTATGTGAAGAAACTTCAACCGGATAAACTCGAACCCAAAGCGGAAAAATGCGTCTTCATAGGATACCCTAAAGAAACAATTGGGTATACCTTCTATCACAGATCCGAGGGCAAGGTTTTTGTTGCCAAGAATGGATCCTTTCTTGAGAAGGAGTTTCTCGCGAAAGGTGTGAGTAGTCGGAAGGTAGAACTCGAAGAGGTTATTGAACCTTCTCTTCATGGAATGGCGAGTGGCGCAGCACCGAAAGTTGTTTAAGAGTTGACTTCACCTGATGAAGAGAGAGCAAATGATAATGATCATGAAACTCCGAAAGAGGACACTACCGAACCTCGCAGGTCAAGCAGGACACGTGCAACTCCTGAACTGTACGACAATCCTATTGTGAATTTCATGGTTGATGAAATGGATGTCCCTACGACGTATGAAGAAGCGATGATGAGCCCGGATTCCAACAAATGGCTAGAAGCCATGAAATCCGAGATGGAATCCATGTACGAGAACCAAGTTTGGAACTTGGTGGACTTACCTCACGGCCGAAAGGCTGTTGAGAATAAATGGATTTTCAAAAGGAAAACTGATGCTGATGGTAACATGACCATCTATAAGGCTCAACTTGTCGCAAAGGGGTTTCGACAAATTCAAGGAGTTGACTACGATGAGACATTCTCTCCCGTACCGATGCTTAAATCGGTTAGGATTATGTTAGCAATTGCTGCATATTTCGATTATGAAATATGGCAGATGGATGTCAAAACTGCGTTCCTCAATGGTAAGATTGAAGAAGAGTTGTATATGATACAACCTAAGGGTTTTGTCGATCCTAAGGATGCTAATAAGGTGTGCAAACTTCAGCGATCCATCTATGGACTGAAGCAAGCATCACGAAGTTTGAATCTCCGCTTTGATGAGGTGATCAAAGAGTTTGGATTTGTCCAAACTTATGGAGAGGCTTGTATTTACAAGAAAGTGAATGGGAGCAATGTGGCATTTCTGATATTATATGTGGATGACATATTATTGATTGGAAATGATATAGATCTTTCAAACAGTGTTAAAAGTTATCTAACAGCAAATTTTCGATGAAAGACCTTGGTGAAGCGTCATATATATTAGGCATTAAAATCTATAGAGATAGATCAAGGTGCCTAATTAGGCTATCGCAGAGTACATACCTTGATAAGATATTAAAGAATTTTAATATGGATGAAAGTAAGAAGGGGTTCTTACCTATGTTGCAAGGCAAGACATTGAGTAAGACTCAAAGTCCGGCTACGGCGAAAGAAAGAGAGATGATGGATAAGATCCCCTATGCCTCGTCCATAGGCTCTATTATGTATGCCATGCTATGTACAAGACCGGATGTGGCACATGCTATTAGTTTGACTAGTAGGTACCAATCTGATCCAAGTTCAGAACACTGGATAGCGGTAAAGAACATCCTCAAGTACTTGAGAAGAACTAAGGATATGTTTCTCATATACGGAGGTGAAGAAGAGCTAGTCGCTAAGTGTTATGTCGATGCTAGCTTTGACACCGATCCGGATGACTCTAAGTCTCAATCCGTATACGTATTTCTCTTGAATGGAGCATCAGTTAGTTGGAGGAGTTCCAAACATCCTGTGGTGGCTGGATCAACAACGGAGGCGAATATTCTTTGCTTGTAAGCGCAGAAGCGATTTGGATGAAAGAGTTCATTACGAACTGGGTGTGGTTCCCGATGTTGGACTCGATGGTGATCTATTGTGACAACAATGGAGCCATAGCCAACAAAGAAACCAAGGTCTCACAAGAATTCCAAACATATTAAGCTGGTTTCACTCCATCCATGAGCATGTCAAGGATGGAGATATAAAGATAAAGTACACGGACCTGAATGTAGCAGATCCGTTGACTAAAGTTCTCCCTAGGGCAAAACATGATCAACACCATAACTCCATGGGTGTTAGATTTATCACTATGTGAACTAGATTATTGTCTCTAGTGCAAGTGGGAGACTGAAGGAAATATGCCCTGAGAGGCAATAATAAAGTTGTTATTATATATTCCTTATATATGATAGATGTTTATTTTACATGCTAGAAATATATTGATTCGGAAACATCAATACATGTGTGTTTAATAAACAAAAAGGGTTCCTAGTCATGCCTCTCTTATAGACTAGCTTGTTGATTAACAGGATGATCAAGGTTTCCTGACCATGGACATTGGATGTTGTTAATAACAAGGTCACACCATTGGTGGAATGATGTGATGAACATTCATCCGAAGTATAGCATTACGATCAAGTCATTATGTTTATATTGCTATAACATCATACGAAATAATCTTTATCCTTAGACCATGAGATCATGTTAATTGCTAACACCGGAAGAGTATCTTGATAACATCAAACGTCACACCGTAACAGGGTGACTATAAAGATGGGTTTAGTACTACGAAGGTGTTATGTTGAGGCTCATGGATCAAGAGTGGAATTTGTCAATCCAGATGATGGATAGATATACTCTGGGCCCTCTCGGTGATATCACATTAGGATAGCTTGCAAGCAAGTGATGTGATCACTAGAATGTTATATATCAGGAACGAGAAAAGAGTGCATGTCGATAAGATCAAACTAGGTATGGAGATACCGATGATCGAATCTCGGACATGTAATATATCGAGAGACAAAGGGATTTAGTTACAAGCGTTAAAGGTTATCACGATCACGAGTCATCGTTGAATGTGTAGAGTCGATGCGGATCTCCAGTCCGCTGCTGATTATTGATTGGAGAAGGGTCTCGATCATGTCTGCATTATTCGCGAACCGTAGGTAGCACTTAAGAGTTATCGGACACCATTTTGGAGCACATATGTTTGAACGAAAGAATTGCAAAGCGCAGAATTGTTTCAATAGAAACCGGAAATTGTTTGGTGAAATTGCGAAGGTGGTTATGCATGTGATATTGAAATATTGCAAGGGGCTATATGTGAATGTTTGTTAATTAAAGTAATTAACAAAATTCTGAATAAATTTAATAAAAAGAGTTTTATTAAATGAGAGAGCATTAAATTTGGAGAAATTTAATGCATTTAAAGTGGAGACTTAAAAGGGAATGTGAAGAGGCATTTTAATGTGGAGGGGTTACCACCACATGAATGGGAGTGAGGTCACCCCCATGCTTGACCATGGAGAGAGGGCACCCCTCCTCCTATAAAACACCCATTCCTCCTTCATCCTCACACCTCCTTGTGAAGGATCTCTCTCCCCTCTAGAATTAATCCCCATGGTCTCGGATTAGCGAGATACATGTTCTCGGTGGCATTTAAATGCAGGAAGGAGTTCTTTGCTTCCATTTGGATCACGGGCGAGGAGGTGGAGGTTGTCCGGTGGCTTGAACGTGTGTGCGAGTGCGGATGCGCTGCTGAGTTGCGGCGCTCGGACTTCCTCACGATCTTGAGATCGGAAAGTGTACGACTACATCAACCACGAGTTCCTACTCGTTAACAAAGCTCGTTGTCTACGAGGGTAAGTTCTGGTTGGATGTATGTCCACCCGTTGCTTTGTACCTAGTAGATAGATCTTGGCGTGTAGTTCACACCGTAGGAATTTTTTTGTTTTCTATGCTGTGGACCCAACAAGAGCACGATGGATTGGGTCCGGCAAACAAATGTCCATGCGGGAGGGGAACTGCCTCGACCGCCGTAGTCGTAGCCAACCGAACACAGCAATAGGAGCACACCAGGCCTCCATAGTCTGACTGGGCCTAGAACAGGCCCGCAAAGCTCTCACACCATGCAACAGCAAGCCGGAGCCAGTGCCGCCGTCTCCTGAAACCCAACTCTCCACCTTCGCCTCTAGGGAGCCACTACAGCGTAAGTAGAGCCATTGGCCCATCCCGGCGCAAGAGGGCCCTAAATCTGGGCCGAGCGGGCCTAGCCACCTCCGGTCGATGCCCCCAAGTTGCCCTGCAGCAATAGTTGCACCACCGCATCACGAATCACCCTCACCAGCCGCGGGATACCCGCCGCTGCGCTGGACCGCCTCACGCAGATGCATCCACGAGAGGGGGAAAGTTAGGAGGTAGCCCCGTCGGAGGCTTATTGCCCAGCGATGCGCGTCGACTATGACGGTGGAGAGGAGGGTGGGGAAGCGCGCTTTTGGGAAGGAAGACCTGGAATCAAAGGCAGGATCCGCGGGTGAGCTTGACCGTGTCATTCTTGATGATGAACCGACCGGGAGCGTAGTCTAGGGTTCCATAGGAGCTAGAGAGGATGCATGGGAGAGCTCGCAGAGGCATGAATCTGCGACATGGGTTGGTAGAGATTGGGCGGCGAAGCTTTTCCCTGTGAGCAACGGCACCGAGACGGCCACCGACTAGCCGGAAGCAGTGGCGGCGATTACATCGCCTATGACTAGGACGAGAACGAGAGGGGTGAGTCTGTGAGGGTCGTGCGTGCATGTATATGGGCGTGTGAGCGAGAATGGAGAGGGGATTGGGTCCGTTGACCCGACCGGGTTAGGCCCTAGTGGGTCGGCCCAGTAGGTCTGGTTCAGCTAGACCAGCTAGGCTACAACCTGTCAAAATCTATAGAAAGTATCTTCAACCTCAATAATACATATAAAATTAAAGTAAAATCATATAATGAAAATAGTCTGCTGCCCCCGGTGGATGCCCGCCAGCGTGTGCACTGAGATACATGTAAAACAAGCATAAGTTAGACAGTTTGATTAACCAGACTGTAATAAAGCTGACATCAACCATATTGTAGAAGACACACACACGCACACGCACGCACGCACGCGCACGCACGTGAACTTTGAAAGTCACTATCAATGAATTCCCGAGCAATTCTAAACCACATATATATATACATACATACACACACATATATATATACACACACATATGTACATAGCGATGGGTGCACGGCGAATTGCTAGCAGGAACAATCTCGGTAGACAGGGCGACGGAACCAGGGAGCAGCGCCCGTACGGAAAAGCAAAGGTAATATTGATGTTACCCGGCGTCGGGGCCGCACCTTTCTTTTCGGTGGATTGCACGCGTCACATTAAAAAGAGAGCGGGCCACATGTATTTACGGAGCGAGAACTTGTCGAAGACAAGCATATCGGTCGGTAACGATAGACAATTAATTTGAGTGGTACCGGGAGAGGTGATAAAATTAAAATAATAAGCCAGGGTAGTTGTCATGGGGCATACATCGATGTCCTCAAGCAGAGTAGTGTAGATAGCATCAGCTGCACAAGGCAACATAAAGAAGGACATGGTAAATCAATTTTTGCATCGGCCTCGATGCCTCGATGACCGAAGGATACACTGCTAATCAGATTTGTCCACGAGCTGACCAGTCAAGTCATTATACCAGCCAAAAAAACAGAAACACGGCCAGACCCGCCACGTGAAATGTGCAGCAGGGTAAACAATTTTTGCTGACATGGGGTACGCAAGGTAAATATGCCCTCCTATAAATGCACTACCACAACTAGGGTGTCATGTCCAACATAGTAGCATGTCTAGTTCAACCGGTTCTCTTCCCCTGGAGGTACAGTTCTTTGTAAAAAGAGTCGTGGCGGTGTGCATAGTAGTGTAATCAGCTAATTTCGTTTATTTTGGTTGCAGGGTCCAGCTATCGACAGCTTGGAGAAGCAAGCCACGTAAACACCTGTCCATACACCCCACAGTTTTTTTCTGATGTTTCCTACCAATATACTTGGTCGTTGTTATTTTCTAACAATCTGCAAACATCGTCGTAGGTCAGGGGCTACAAAGCATACTCGAGATGACGACATTAGCCCATCGCTGAAGCGCATCCGCCACGCATACCCGTGCAAATCTGACGAATTCCACCTAGATGGAGTTGACGCGCTAAGGACATACTTCCACGTCCCTAGGGAAATGTCATGCAAGAACCTTATTTACGTTCATTTCTCAAGTATGCCAACCGATAGGACCAAGTCTTATCCATGTGCAGCTAGCGCTCTGTACACACGACAACAAATTTGCACGCACTATTTACCTGCCATAAGCCAACAAATAAGGCAAGACACGCGCGTTCAGTAATCGATGCACCCGACAGCTTAATCAGTGATTAACACCACTTCAAGACCACCACATCAAAAGATAGCAATATGGAAGTGCAAATCTTGACAAGAATCATACCATACTGCTAGGGGGGCATCTATCCCCCTGGGCATCAAATCCACACTCCTTCTACTGCCCCGGGGGATAGCTGCCCCCCGGTGGATGCCCACCAGCATGTGCACTGAGATACGTGTAAAACAAACATAAGTTAGACAGTTTGATTAACCAGACTGTAATAAAGCTGACATCAACCATATTGTAGAAGACACACACGCACACACGCACACGCACACACACACATATATATATACATATATATATATACACACACATATGTACATAGCGATGGGTGCACGACGAATTGTTAGTAGGAACAATCTCGGTAGACAGGGCGACGGAACCAGGGAGCATCGCCCGTACGAAAAAGCAAAGGTAATGTTGACGTTACCTGACGTCGGGGCCGCACCTTTCTTTTCGGTGGATTGCATGCGTCACACTAAAAAGAGAGCGGGCCACATGTATGTACGGAGCGAGAACTTGTCGAAGACAAGCATATCGGTCGGTAACGATAGACAATTAATTTGAGTGGTACCGAGAGAGGTGATAAAATGAAAATAATGAGCCAGGGTAGTTGTCATGGGGCATACATCGATGTCCTCAAATAGAGTAGTGTAGATAGCATCAGTTGCACAAGGCAACATAAAGAAGGACATGGTAAATCAATTTTTGCATCGGCACCGATGCCTCGCTGGACACGATGACCGAAGGATACACTGCTAATCAGATTTGCATGTATCGCATAACAATCCACGAGCTGACCGGTCAAGTCATTGTACCAGCCACAAAAAAACAGAGACACGCCCAGACCCGCCACGTGAAATGTGCAGCAGGGTAAACAATTTTTGCTGACATGGTGTACGCAAGGTAAATATGCCCTCCTATAAATGCACTACCACAACCAGGGTGTCATGTCCAACATAGTAGCATGTCCAGTTCAACCGGTTCTCTCCCGCTGGAGGTACAGTTCTTTGCGAAAAGATTTGTGGCTGTGTGCATAGTAGTGTAATCGGCTAATTTCGTTTATTTTGGTTGCAGGGTCCAGCTGTCAGCAGCTTGGAGAAGCAAGCCACGTAGTCCATACACCCCACGGTTTTTTCTGACGTTTCCTACCAATATACTTGGTCGTTGTTATTTTCTAACAATCTGCAAACATCGTCGCAGGTCAGGGGCTACAAAGCATTCTCGAGATGACGACATTAGCCCGTCGCTGAAGCGCACCCGCCACGCATATCCGTGCAAAACTGACGAATTCCACCTGGATGGAGTTGATGCGCTAAGGACATACTTCCGCGTCCCTAGTGAAATGTCATGCAAGAACCTTGTTTACGTTCATTTCTCAACTATGCCAACCGACAGGACCAAGTCTTATCCATGTGCAGCTAGCGCTCTGTACACACTGACAACAAATTTGCACGCACTATTTACCTGCCATAAGCCAACAAATAAGGCAGTACACGCGTTCCAGAGTACTGACAGACCCGACAGCTTAATCAGTGATTAACACCACTTCAAGACCACCACATCAAAAGACATCAAGATGGAAGTGCAAATCTTGACAAGAATCGTACGGTACTGCTTGATGCCTAGGGGGATAGCTGCCCCCCCCCCCCCAGTTGGATGCCCGTCAGCGTGTGCACTAAGATACGTGTAAAACAAGCATAAGTTAGACAGTTTGATTAACCAGATTGTAATAAAGCTGACATCAACCATATTGTAGAAGACACACACACGCACACACGCACGCGCACGCACGCGCACGCACGCGCACACATATATATATATATATATATATATATATATATATATATACATACACACACATATTTATATACACACATATGTACATTGCCATGGGTGCATGGCGAATTGCTAGTAGGAACAATCTCGGTAGATAGGGCGACGGAACCAGGGAGCAGCGCCCGTACGAAAAAGCAAAGGTAATGTTGATGTTACCCGGCGTCGAGGTCGCACCTTTCTTTTCGGTGGATTACATGCGTCACACTAAAAAGAGAGCGGGCCACATGTATGTACGGAGCGAGAACTTGTCGAAGACAAGCATATCGGTCGGTAACGATAGATAATTAATTTGAGTGGTACCGGGAGAGGTGATAAAATGAAAATAATGAGCCAGGGTAGTTGTCATGGGGCAGACATCGATGTCCTCAAGCAGAGTAGTGTAGATAGCATCAGCTGCACAAGGCAACATAAAGAAGGACATGGTAAATCAATTTTTGCATCGGCACCGATGCCTTGCTGGACACGATGACCGAAGAATACACTGCTAATCAGATTTGCATGTATCACATAGCAATCCACTAGCTGGCCGGTCAAGTCATTGTACTAGCCACAAAAAAACAGAGACACGCCTAGACCCGCCACGTGAAATGTGCAGCAGGGTAAACAATTTTTGCTGACATAGGGTACGCAAGGTAAATATGCCCTCCTATAAATGCACTACCACAACCAGGGTGTCATGTCCAACATAGTAGTATGTCCAGTTCAACCGGTTCTCTCCCGCTGGAGGTACAGTTCTTTGCGAAAAGAGTCGTGGCTGTGTGCATAGTAGTGTAATCAGCTGTTTATTTTGGTTGCAGGGTCCAACTGTCGGCAGCTTGGAGAAGCAAGCCACGTAAACACCTGTCCATACACCCCACGGTTTTTTCTGCCGTTTCCTACCAATATACTTGGTCGTTGTTATTTTCTAACAATCTGCAAACATCGTCGCAGGTCAGGGGCTGCAAAGCATTCTCGAGATGACGATATTAGCCCATCGCCGAAGCGCATCCGCCACGCATACCTGTGCAAAACTGACGAATTCCATCTGGATGGAGTTGACGCGCTAGGGACATACTTCCGCGTCCCTAGGGAAATGTCATGCAAGAACCTTGTTTACGTTCATTTCTCAGGTATGCCAACCGACAGGACCAAATCTTATTCATGTGCAGCTAGTGCTCTGTACACACTGACAATAAATTTGTACGCACTATTTATCTGCCATAAGCCAACAAACAAGACAGTACACGTGTTGTAGAGTACTGACAGACCCGGCAGCTTAATCAGTGATTAACACCACTTCAAGACCACCACATCCAAAGACAGCAATATGGAAGTGCAAATCTTGACAAGAATCATACGATATTGCTAGGTGGGCAGCTATCCCCCTAGGCATCAAATCCACACTCAATCATATAAATGTGTATAATATATGTAAATAATCACAAAAATTAAATCTACCTAGAAAAAATATAACATTAATGGTTTGAGTTAAATAAAGTGCAACTCCAAAATTAAATCTTTAAACATCTCAATAAAATAAAAAAGTGGAAAAATCCTGAAAATAAATAAAAATCACTTTTGCGTATAAAACTTAATTCACTATCCTAGAAAAATGCTAACTGTGAAACTACAAGTCAACTTAGAATTATTAAAAATAGAGTCTATCAAAGAGATTACCAATTCATTTCTTATATTAAAGTAAAGTGAATGTACTTTCTTTTAGCAACTATCTATTAAAATAAATTCCATTTAGTTTTACTAAAACTATCTATAATCTTTTGCACTACAAAAATATAACTCGTTCCTTTAACTTGAAAGCAAGTACTTTAAATCATTATTAGTTAAGGGAAAAGTTACTTTTATCTTAATAACTTAAATAAACAATTCTTCCGAGAATTATGCTAATACCTATGGATTACACATTGATACCGATTTAGGATTACTTTATCTAAGAAATATTTTCTTCAAAAGTTAATTTTTTCTCCACTTCAAACAAAAACATTAATATTCTTCTTAAGTTTCACCAACTTAAAACATGACCATTTCTAAGGGATTGATATTAATCAACATTGAATATCCATTATTAGTGCGCTTTGCTTTTATATCTTGTATGTTAAGTCTTAAATTTTTAAAAAATATATTTACTTGTGAAGTAAATGTGAAGATAAACCAAATTTTAAAGAAATCACCTAAGTTCAACTCATTCACAATATTGAGGAATTACTTCGGGTTTTTTCACAAAATGAATAGCATTACTTATGCATAACATCATATTGCTTCTTTAAACATTAGTTCTTACCAGACCAATGATGCTATTTTCAGATATTGGAGTTTATATTGTCTCGAAAACCGTGATTGCGTAATCTTGTAATTACAAAGGCAAGTCCATACTTGCTCATGTCCTTTGGTTATTTTCTATCAACTATTTGCAATCTATTAGTGTTATTACTACCTACATTTTGAAATGGATGGCATAAAACACTATTTTCATAAATGACTTGAAGTATTGGTTACTGATCCAGGGTGGTCAGATAATCTATTATGACTGGCAATAGAACCACCATTGCACGGGAATATATCATCTGGGATTTAATAACCAATATCGCCAGTGATTCTTGCGCCATATAATACGCGTTAACCATGAGATCTATATGGCTTTAGGGAAGTCAGCTGGATCTTCTTCCTTTCGCATGCCACGGACACTGTTCTGGGCGTTTTGTATGTTGCGGACCATGGGTAAAGCTACATATTTTGGGAGAAGCCTATCGTCGATCTTGGCGTACAAAAGATAGATTTCTAGTGTTTATGGTTGTCATGCATATTAGACTAAGGTAAAGTTGTATTACCGGGAGAAGTCTGCCCTTTAATTTTGATAGTACAACAACTACGGGTATGCGGGGTCACGAAGAAGGGTAATGATTGGCTTGGGTCCTTATACCAGATCCCATACCAAGGAAGTGTGGACAAGCTCATGACTTGGATGTGCAACATGGATAAGGATATCTCAAAAAGTGTGACATGTGGCCATGGTTGAGGCCTCCTTTAACCATTTTCAGGACCTCCTAGGCACCTTGTTGGACCGGGAGCACACTCTCAACTTGGACTTCTTGGGGATGCCCTCGGAGGACCTGTTCGGGCTTGAGGAGCCGTTCACTAAGGAGGAGATCTAGGGGTGGTAAAGGATCTTCCCCATGGGAAGGCGCCGAGCCCGGATGGTTTCACTTCGGAGTTTCTCCAGAGTTGCTGGGCCACGGTGAAGAATGACTTCATGGCTGCGTTCGCCAAGCTGTTCACGATGTGCGGGCGCGGTTTTTAGGGGCTTAACCAAGCCTTGATCATACTGCTGCCTAAACGTTCGGACGCAAACGTGTTGGGAGACTATCGCCCCATTAGCTTGATCCACATCTTCGCTAAGATGGTAGCGAAGACCTTGGCTAACAGGCTAGCCCAAAGATGGAGTCGTTGGTGGATCGCAACCAATGTGCTTTCATTAGAAAGCACAGCATCCATGACAACTTTATGTTGGTCCAGCAGACTGTGAGGTTCCTGCACCGGATGAAGGAACCTAGGGTGATGTTAAAGCTAGACATAGCTAAAGCCTTCGACTCGGTCACATGAGGTTTCCTCTTCCAGGTCCTCCATAAGGCGGGACTCGGTCCAAGGTTCTGTGAGCTGGTTGATATCCTGCTATCTACAGCTAGCACAAGAGTGATGCTCAATGGCGAGCATGCCCCCCATCTGGCACAGGAGGGGCCTTAGACAGGGTGACCCACTATCCCCTACGTTGTTCGTCCTCATGATGAACACTCTTAGTAGGGGGTTAGCCAGAGCCATGGAGTGGGGGGGGTGTTGCAGCGTTTAGCGCGACGGGAGCTGATGACCTCGGTGTCGCTCTACGCGGATGATGTGGTGATTTTCTGTCACCCGGATGAGGGTGAGTTGCACGTGAACCGTGGCATCCTAGACGTCTTTGGACATGCTTCTTGCTTGGGCACGAACTTCACGAAGTGCTCAGTGTCCCCGATCGCATGCTTGGAGGAGGTGGGCAACGGCGTGGCGGTAGCCATGGGGTGCCAGCTCGCACCCTTCCCGGTCAATTACCTTGGTATTCCGCTAGCCACCCGCCGGCTAACGGCCAATGCGTTCCAACCTATCATCCGCCGGATCGCGGACAAGCTTCCCACATGGAAGGCTTCCATGATGCCTAAGGCGGGAAGACTCACCCTGATCCGTGCGGTGCTCACGGCGATCCCTCTTCACCAACTTATTGTGCTCTCCCTCAATAAGAGGGTACTAAAGCAGGTGAACAAGGTTCTGCACGGTTTCCTATGGGTGGGCAGGAAGGAGGCTGAGGGTGGTCACTGCCACGTCAGCTGGGCGAAGGTATGTAGGCCTCTCTACTTTGGATCCTAGACCTCACTCGCATGACCACTAGCCTTCGGACCCGATGGCTGTGGAGGCTGCACACAGACCCCTTTTGACCCTGGCATGGTTTGGACATGCAGTTCACCAAGGATGAGCGTGAGATCTTCTTTGCCTCTACCGCTATGGTGGTGGGCATAGGGACAACGACGCTATTCTGGGTGGATAGATGGGAGATAGCGTCGGACCTTCTGGCGCTAATCCCACGACATCGCAGGAAGGTGCGGATGGTACAGCAGGCGGTTGCTGGTCGCAGCTAGATCTGTGACATCTCAGGTGCCATTTGCCCCCTCGCGCTGTGGCAGTACGTGCAACTGTGGAACAAGATGCAAGGCATGCACCTGGGGGGTGGACTAGACAGGCTGATCTGGCGGTGGACGACTGATGGCCAGTATTCATCCAAGTCATGTTACTACGCCCTCTTCCAGGGGTCCATAGTCTCAGGTCCTTGGAAGCTTACCTAGAGATCGTGGGCGCCACCTAGGGTGAAGTTCTTCATTTGGCTCGCTTGTTAGGACATATGCTGGACGGGTGAGAGGCTAGAGCGCCGGAGAATCCCTCACCGGCCGCTTTGCACGATGTGCGACTAGTCTACTGAGTCCATGTCACACCTCCTCACCGGATGCCCGTTCTCGCGGACTATCTGGCATGAGGTCCTATCATGGATCCGACATACCGCTGGACCTCCGGTTGCTGAAGGCCCGTTCGCGAAGTGGTGGGAGCTGGTGGTGCGCTCCAGCCCACGTCAAATGAGCAAACGAACCTCGTCTGTTATCATGCTTACGGCGTGGTGGATTTGGAAGCATAGGAACACGATCGTCTTCAACAATGAGTCCCCCTTGATGGCTCCCCTAGTCGACACGATCAAAGCTGAGGCTAAGTCGTGGGCCGAGGCTGGGCGCGAGGGCTGCGCCAGATACTCCCTTAGACTAGCTTGGCTTTGCTTTACGCTGCCTCCTTGGGTTGAGTTGTATGGCGCGGGTGATGGTCCTTTCTAGGCTTGTCTGTTAACTCTTTCTTGATCTATCAATGTATTGAAACGCAAAGTTTTCGCGAAAAAAAGTGCGACATGTTACTCCCTGTTCCGGGAAGGAGCTGCAAACGCTGCAGGAAAGGAACTTCATGAAGTTCTAATCAACTTGTGAAAACTGATGGACATAGTTTTTCAGAATAAAAGCAATATTTGAAAAAAAATTATGAAAACCTGCATAGCCTACGACCTTTGGTATGTGGCTATAGATAGTGCATCAAACAGTCCTCTTTAATGAACTTGTTGAGTATGCTCGTACTCAAATGTACCTTCTTAACCCCTGCTAGATTCTAAAGCTGATGATAATGTTCTTAACACCAACTGATGCTCAAAGGAATCGTCACTGAAAGCTCAAGTTCTTCAATAAAGTTAATGGAGTCAACATATACATCCACTGAAGTGAAAGCGAAGTTCCTGATTAGATAGGAGTATAATCTCTAGCCATAAAACCTACTTTTGTAGAGCGTTGCAATAACAACAATTGCAAGTAAGATATTTTAGATAGTAGTCTTATTTGTATGATAGTTATGAATTGTTATTTTCGGTTCTTCTTTATAAGAAGTTGCTTTCTCTCTATACTTAGAAATTTCTCTAGATCTTCTGTAAAGCCCTGAGTTGTAATCTCTAGCACGTCTTCGACTCGTGATGTTGCTATTGTACCACTCAGACAGATATAATACTAATAAAACGGTGTCTCATTGATAGTATGTCAACGACTATAACATACTAAATCATGCAGTGATATGCTGGATCACCGTGTAAATTCTCACTAGTTACGAAAGCCACACACACGGGGGCTCCATGCACTTTCAATCGGTTCACCCTAACAATATGCTCTCACATATCACCAGCACCTCGTAAAACTTTACTTATGCGCCCATGTTCAGCTATCTTTAATATTTGAGCTAGTTCAAAGGCATGACTAGGGATTGGTTCGATATTATTAACTTTTAACTCCGTTTTTAAAAAGTTACTCCCTCAGTTTCAAAATATAAGATGTTTTAGCGTTGTGAAAGGAGTGTATCTACACTAATTTTATTGTGTAGGTTTATCTAGATTTGGAGTGAATCTACACACTTAAAAGGGTTTAGATACACTTCTTTCATAAAGCTAAAACATCTTATATTTTAAAACTTTAGAATGAACCTATATACTTAAAGAGGTCTAGATACACTTCTTTTACAAAGCTAAAACATCTTATATTTTAAAACGGGGGAGTACAACACAGGTTCAGCCGAACACACAGGTGTAGATGGTCTAGCCCTCTAAGAGCACTTTTTTGCAAATTCAGAGATTGTATTTGTTGTCTACTTTCTACTACTACCATCCATCTCACGTTATTCTCGAATGGCTAGGATTCGCATGTAAATCTTCGGCTGCGAAGTTTGGTAGGAGTATATATTTGATCATTCAGAGCTTAGAGAAAACAGGCTTCCGCTTCTCAACGAAAGCCTTGATGGCCTCCATGAGGTCATTAGATTTCATCATCCCCGCGTTCCACGTCGCTACATGCTCCAGCCCCTGCTCTACTGTTATATCCCTGCTTCTCAGCAGAACGGCCTTCGTCCCCATCACTGCCCATGCCGACTTCTCTGATATTTCTGAAAATTTTAGCCAAATTTTGTCTCTTAGTTTATCATCATTGGTTGCTGTGTTGAGTTGTATAATTTCTGGAGATAGTCAGCGTTGTACTATTTAGAGTGAATGGAAGAAGAAACCTGATTCTGAATTAAAAAAAACGGTATACCTTTGGCGATCTTTGCAACACCAGCATCCAGCTCCTGCTTGGAATCGAAGACCCTGCTGACGAGCCCTATCTCCTTGGCCTCGAGCGCGGTGATCCTGCGTCCGGTGAGCGCGAGGTCGGCGACGTTGCCATAGCCGACGATCCCCGGCAGGCGCTGCAGCGCGCCGAGGTCCGCGACGATGGCCATGTCCACCTCCTTGAGCACAAAGGTGGCGTCCTTGGAGCAGTAGCGGATGTCACACGCCGCCACGAGGTCGACGCCCCCGCCGACGCAGGCGCCGTGGACCGCCGCGATGACGGGCTTCCGGCAGAGCTCGACGGCGGTGAGCGCAGCCTGCATGTCGAGGATCGCGCGGCGGAGCCCCTCGGCGGCGGCGGCGGGGTCGGCGCCGCGGGCGAGCGGCGCGGCGAGCGGGTTCCCGGGCCCGCCGAGCTCGATGCCCGCGCAGAAGTGCGGGCCCGAAGCGGAGAGCACGACGGCGCGCGCGGCGGGGAGGCGGTCGAGGAGGGACATGGCGCGCGGGATCTCCGCGAAGGCCTCCGGGCTGAGCGCGTTGCGCTGCGCCGGGCGGTTCAGGCGCACCTCGTAGACCGCCGCCGCCGGGTCCGGCCGCGTCACGGCCAGGGTCTTGAAGCCCCGCTGGAGCTCCGCGTCCGACGAGCCGCCACCGCTGGCCATTTGGGTTAGCGTGGCGCGTGGGGGAACCGCTGAATCGCTGATGATCGCTCAGCTGGGTCGCTGCTCTGCTGGTGGTAATTTGAAGGAAGAAATGGCCACTCTTGTTCTTGTGCGGACGCAACGAGATAGCCGAAAATTATCTGAAATTTTTGACTTATCGAAACCACGTAGCTCTGCTGCCTCGGCCTGGCCGCAGTCAGTGTAATCCATCTTGAATTTTTTTTCACAGCGATTCTCCCAATGAATCCTGCATCAGCTCGACTTGTTAAAAGTAAAAAAAATAATAATCATAGAACTCGCTTTATTTGTGTGTGGAATCATAGTAGAACTCACTTCAGTAGGGGAACCACCGCCGCACCAGAAGCTGCATACGAGAGAACGGAGGCCCACAAGAGAGAAAGGCCCGCTTTCAGACTTTGCCTAACCGGGTGCGGGTGGCCCATGCTCTTGCTGAGCAGCTCCTGCCGTTTCCTGTTCGTTCATGCGACTCGTTTTAGTCCCACATCGCCTGGGGAAAAAGAGGGCGCTGCTATAAGAGCACAGGGTGGCCTCCATTGAAACTCATACCTTTCTCCGCCTTTTGGCTAAGATCAAGTGTAGTATCTGTTCTTATCAGTTTAATATCTGATATGTGGGCCATGTGCCCACAACGATATTAAATTTATTTTTTGTGGGGGAGGACCCACCACAGTGGCTTGCCACTGGGGTCCTCGCGTGTCGGCCAGTGCGTTGCACTACTGCCTGGGCAGGCGCACCCCAACCAAATCAATTCAAATTTCTCTAAATTGATGTGACGTCCTTACTCTTTGGTGTTTCTATCAGGGAAATCTGTTCTTCTCTCAGCTGAAGCTCAGCCGTGGTTTCGGCAGAATGCTCCCGCTTGACGAACTGGTTCCTGCAGATGTAAGAGAATGGAGCTTTATTAAACATGAGCCGCACCAAGGTTACAAACTAGATCGACGCTGTTAATCAACGACAATTCCACAAACTATCTGACGCCACTAATTTTCGGAAAGCCATGCTTGTGCAACAAAGTTCAGAACATACCTTGCAGTCATAGCTTCAGGCCTTCAGCTAGTTCAGAGAAATGAGTTTTGGTTGGAGGGGAACTTCACAAATCCCAACCCGAACAATGATGGTGGAAGACCGTGCTGCAACTTCTAGCTTAGGCTGGTACCATCTCAAGCAGGGTTGACACGCGCAGGGTACCTCGTACAGTTATGCGTCTCATCTGATCTTACTAATCCTTTGTATCCATAACCCTAAACATGTAGTACTGTAAGTTATAAACAATTGGAAAACCTGAAATAGAGGCGTCGACAGTCTGGCACTAACACTAGGGGCGACTCAAAAAGTTGCGCTGTACAGGAGAAATACGAGATCGATACTGATAGATGGAGAATCAGGATGTGGTCACGTAAAAAAGATATAGACTGCGGCAGTCACTTAGCTCTCGTTGGACTAAGAAGCGTGAGACTTGGCCTAGCTAGCATCAATACATGATTAGGAGAAAATTAAGTACGTTAAAATTTTATGGAAATTTCACTTATTAAATTTTGGACGGGTAGATGGGTACATGGTATGGGCACACCTATAACTGCTCTACCCGATGGGTATGAAATTTTCTATGTATAATTTTTTATCTAATACTCGCATATTAGGCTTTTACCCGGTGGGTACGCGGGTATTGGGTATCCATTGCCCGTCCCTAATGGTGGAAGGCCGAGCTGCAACTTTTAGCTAGGCCGGTACCATCTCAAGCAGGGTTGACACGCGACAGGGTATGGAGCAACCTCATACCCTTATCTGTCTCATCTGATCTTACTCATAGTGGGTATCCATACCCTTAACATGTACTACATTCGTTCTAAAATATAAAATGTTTTAGTTTTTTTAAAGCGAATATATCTAGACATCAGTGAACCTACACAATGTCTTTAACAAGATCATTGCCAGACACAACTAATTAAGGTCAGATCTTGAATTTTCACCTTGCAAGGTAAGACTAGGAACTCCTCATGTGTTATCGTCCCACAAACAGTCGGTGCTGCGAGTAACAGATCACACAACCAGTTCCTCATCGTCACAAATACTCAAATCACCATCTATGTCCTCATGTTCCCGCTTTTTCTATCACTCTCCGCATCTGACTTCACCATGCATCGTCAAAGACATGACACATGATGGTAACAAATAGCACAGCTTCACAACGTTCCCGCTGAAACCAAATGGCCAAAAAAAGCATGGGTACATACGACCGAATACCTTATGATCCAGCAATCTCCAGGCATGATGCGCCTATGGGAGTTCGGCGATGGAGCCTTTTGAAACTCGCCTCTCAAGCTCAGGCCAACGACGGCAGGCAACAAGCATATCTTCGTCTTCGCGTTGCAGGAACCCTAAGCCCGCCACCATTATTCGCGCTAAACCAGCAATCCCCATACCGCCAGCCGGCTTCTAGCAAGCGGAACGAGCGGGTCAGCCTTCGGCCCTTTCGAGCCCATGGCCAAACCTAGACATTGGGCCGAATCTGGAATGCAGCATCGCCGCAAGGCAGTCGTCGCCTCCAGGACCGCACCAGAACCCCATCTGCTCCTCCGCGCCTCCCATCCGAGCCGCCAGCCTACGCCACTGGAGCGCCGTCGACCGCAGTCCGGAACCACCAGTGCAACCCCAAAATGCCTACCCCCATGCGAAAGAGATCGACATAGGCCGTGCAAACCACGAAGAGGGTAGGATACTTGGCACGGAGCTCATCCTCGCGTTCCCAAGTGGCTTCATCAACGGAATGGTGCGACCACTGCACCTTGCAGAATTTTATAGACTTGTTGCGAGTCTTTCTTTCTACGACTTCTAGGATTTTTGTGGGGTGTTCTTGATAAGACAGGTCTTCTTGGAGATTGATAAGCTCATGGTCCACGGTCCTGCCGGGATCCTTGAAGCACTTCTTGAGTTGAGAGATATGGAAAACATCATGGACCTTGAGTGTTTCAGGGAGCTCAAGAGCAGAAGCAACTTCTCCTCTTCTTCCACGAACTTTGAAAGGACCGATGTATCTAGGAGCCAGCTTTCCTTTGATACCAAACCGGTGTGTGCCTCTCATGGGAGTGATACAAAGGTAAACGAGATCACCAGGGACATACTCCATGTCCGTGTGCTTTCTGTCATAGTTGCTCTTCTGGCGACTTTGAGCAACCTTCAGGTTTTCAAGAATGATGTGAACCTTCTCCTCCGCTTGAGTTACAATGTCGGGGCCAAACAATGTTCTTTCACCTGCGCCCGACCAACCAATCGGAGTTCTGCATTTACGTCCATAGAGAACCTCAAATGGTGCCATCTTTAGACTCTTCTGGAAACTATTGTTGTAAGAGAATTCGGCATAAGGAAGGCATTCTTCCCACTTCATGACGAAAGAGATGACGCAAGCACGGAGCATATATTCTAGAATCTGATTGATCCTTTCAACTTGTCCTTGCGACTAAGGGTGGTAAGCTATGCTGAAGTTCAACTTTGTTCCCAAAGCATTTTGGAAACTTCCCCAGAACTTGGAAGTGAAGATGCTTCCACGGTCTGAGCTGATCTCAAGAGGAACCCCATACAGAGAGACAATTCTGTTGATGTAGAGCTCAGCCAACTGAATTGCATAAATTGTTTCCTTGACGGGGAAGAAGTGAGCCACTTTAGAAAGCCTGTCGATGACTACAAAGATTGTATTGTTGCCCTTCTACGACCTTGGAAAACCAGTTATGAAGTCCATCTCGACTTTCTCCCATTTCCATTCCGGAGGCTTCAATGGCTGTAGAAGACCGGAAGGTTTCTGATGGACAACTTTAACTCTACGGCAGACATCACACTCTGAGACATACTTGGCACAATATCGCTTCAACCCAGGCCACCAATACTGTGTTTTCAGGTCCATGTACATCTTAGTGTTGCCAGGGTGGATAGAAAGAACAAAATCATGAGCTTCTTTGAGAACTTGCTCTCTCAAACACGGATACTTCGGAACGAACATCTGGTGCTCAAAGAATAGCGTGCCTTGGTCATCGACGTGGAAGGACTCATACTTCGGCAGCTGAATGTTGGAGATGATCTTTTTGGTGTAAGGATCACCAAGTTGAATGGAGCGAACTTTTTCTTCCAAGAGAGGTTGCTGAAGATTCAGAAGATACCCTTGATCCACAATTTCAAGGTTGAGCTGGCAGAATTCCTCGCACAAGAGAGGCTGTTGTTCTTCCACCATGAGGTTGTTGACATAAGCTTTTCGGCTGAGAGCATCGGCCATGACATTAGCTTTGCCCGGAGTGTAGTTGATGGTCAGGTCGAAATCATTAATTGCTTCAATCCACCTCCTCTGACGAAGGTTGAGATCAGGTTGTGTGAAGATATACTTCAGACTCTTGTGATCAGAAAAGATCTCACAATGGTTGCCAAGCAAGTAGTGCCTCCATACTTTCAAAGCAAAGACAACTGCTGCGAGTTCGAGGTCATGTGTAGGATAGTTGATCTCATGTGTCTTCAACTGTCGAGAGGCATAAGCAACAACTTGTTTTTCTTGCATAAGGACCGCACCCAATCCTTGCAAGTAGGCGTCACAGAATATCTGGAAAGGCTTTGATGTTCTGGAGGAATGAAGACTGGTGTGGAAGTGAGCTTCTCTTTGAGTGTTTCAAAGCTTGCTTGACATGCAGGAGACCAAAAGTATTTCTTGCCTTTCTTGAGGAGATCAGTAAGAGGCTTCGCAATCTTCGAGAAGTTCTGAACGAAGCGACGGCAGTAACTAGCCAAACCAAGGAAACTCCAGACTTCTTTGACATTTTTGGGTGGAAGCCACTCAACAATTGTCCGAACAGTTTCTGGGTTGACGGCAATGCCCTTAGCAGAGATAACGTGACCAAGATAGGTGACTTCAGGAAGCCAAAATTCACACTTGGAGAACTTTGCATACAGGCGGTTTTTACGAAGCTTGTTTAAGACACACCGAAGGTGTTCTTCATGTTCTTCCTTTGACTTAGAATAGACTAGAATATCATCCAGATAGACCACGACGAACTTATCAAGATACTCCATGAAAACCGAGTTCATAAGCCTCGAGAAGGTGGCAGGTGCATTGGTGAGACCGAAAGACATGACCGTGTACTCATACAGGCCATAGCGGGTGGTGAAAGCTGTTTTGGGAACATCTTCCTTGCGAATCTTGATTTGATGATATCCACTTCTCAAGTCAAGCTTAGAGAATACCATAGCTCCAGCTAGCTAATCGAAGAGATCATTAATCCGTGGAAGGGGATATTTATTCATGATGGTTTTAGCATTGAGAGCTCGGTAATCAACACAAAGTCGATCAGTGCAGTCTCGCTTCTTCATAAAAATGGTTGGGCTACCCCAAGAAGAAGTACTGTGCTGAATGAAACCCAACTTTTCTCTTGTTCATCAAGCTGACGTTTGAGTTCAGCCAACTCAGCAGGACCCATTTTATAAGGCTGCTTGGAGATAGGAGCGGTTCCAGGTTCAAGCTCAATCACAAACTCGACCTCTCGGTCAGGAGGCATACCTGGTAACTCTTCAGGAAAAACATCTGGGAACTCACAGACTATCGGAACACTCTGAATAGCCTCCATAGCATCAACATTCAGAGCCGCCAACGAGAAAAGCTGAATTGTAGGAGTCACACTTGGAGAATAGACTATATGGCCTTCAGGAATTTTCAGAGAAACCGAGCGTTCAACACAATCAATCACAGCTGCATTTGCTGTTAACCAATCCATGCCCAAGATAACATCAATGTCAGAATTGCCCAGAATAATTAAGGAAGCCGGAAACGAAGAACCACCAATCTCAATTTGATTGCCGTGGATGATTTTAGAAGCCCTCATGTTTGATCCAGGAGATTGCACCATGAGGCGAGTTGGTAAAGCATCAGAAGGTAACCCATTACTCTCCGCAAACTTGTATGACACGAATGAATGTGATGCACCAGAATGAAATAAAACTCGTGCAAGAACTGAGTTAACGGGAAGCGTACCCATCACAACTCCAGGTGCATGTTCAGCTTGAGCGACGTTGACACAGTTGGCACGAGCAACAGTGGACCCGGGCTTGGTGTTGATGTTGAGAGCCCAAGGTGGAGGTGCACGAACCATAGAAGAACTTGCTGCAGGTCTTGGAGGTGGTGGAGGAAGAGCTTTGTTGTTCATGGGACAACTCCAGTGTTGATGCCCAGTGTTCCCACAAGTGTAGCAAGCACCAGGTGGACGTGGAGCAGCGTAGCCAGGGACTCCGCCAGGCGCTCCAGGGTAGTTGCAGTTGTAGCCCCTAGGAGCCGCGGTGAAGGAGTTTGGTGTCCTTGCCGCGTAGCTTGAAGGTCTTGGTGGAGCCGGGAGCGACGGCGTGGTATTAGGAACCCACACGCGGCGCTTAGAAGGAGCTGTCATAGCTAAAGAGCTTGCTACGTCACGACTATGTTTCTTGGACTCCTCGAACACTTGCCTACTGGCTTCTTCCTGTAGAGATGTATGTTGGAGTTCCAGAAAAGACCCCGGCCTTGCATGAGTGATTGCATATTTGATAGATGCATTGAGCCCTTGCCTAAACCTCTTTTGCTTCTTCTTGTCATGAGAGATCTCATCGCCACCATACCGAGAAAGATTCATGAAGTTTCTGATATAGGTATTGACATTGTCATTGCCCTGCTTGAGGTTGAGAGACACTTCCTTCATCCTTTTCATGACAATTTCTAACAGGTATTGCTCTTTGAAAGCCCCAGTGAACTGCTCCCAAGTAGGCTGAAAACCAGAGTGGTTTGCCTTCAGGTAATTCTCCCACCACAGAGATGCGTCTCCCTTCAGAAGGTGAGTGGCACATTTTACCCATTCTTGCTTAGGAACATCAGCAGTCATCAGCAACCTTGACATCTCACGTAGCCAATCATCAGCATCTAGTGGCTGATCAGACACCTCAAAGTGGCGCGGGTTAAACTTCAGAAAGCTCTTGATGTCTCCTCACTTGGGAGGTGGAGGTAGCGGAACAAACTCATTCCTCCTGACACTTTCTTCAAAGTGTTGCTGGTTCTGCTGCATTGCTCCCAAGGCATTAGCAATACTTGCCAACGCAGCCCCCAGTTCAGGTGGTATGTCCTCCTCATTGCGGTGTGGTGGTGCCATCGTGGGATTGATATAAAACTCAAGTCAGTACCATAATGGAGAATAATAATAATCCAAAATAGTACCAAAATGGAATTAACCAAGATTAAGGATACAAATTACTAAGATGATATTAAAATATCAACAAAGTTCAAAGCACCTAGAAGATATTAAGCATATCGCACACGACTGAACAAGGAGTGTGGTACACAAAGCTATCAAAGAAAAATTTTCCGCAAATTTCGGCATTAAATACCACTATATGCGCAAAACCACTTAACGAATCAAGATTAGTAACTCTACCAATTCAATATACAAGAGCGAATGACAAAAGTAGTGGTATGGTCGCGACTCCATCCCGCACTCAAATCATTACTCCGCACATGAATAAGTAAAACACATATCCCAACTCTCTTCCTTCTTAAGATGAACCTAAATAATAGCAACTACGAAAAACAAACACCCCAAACAAGATAGCGTCGGATAACAAAGAGTAAGACAGATCGCGTCGGTATACAACAAATCAGATAGATCGCGTCGGTTTACAAAAGCCTGTCGGTATGGAATGTACCAACAGTTGATAACCAAAAGGCAGATAGCGACAACAAGTTGGATGCAACAGATAGACAAGGAATTACACACACACACACACTCACACAACCTATGGTACTACGGAACCCCGAACACGTGAATCCTAGTTTGAATTTTAGAAGAGGATTGAAAACGTTACACTTCCTTACCAGAAAAGGGTGGGTGGGTGGGTAAGAAGAAAAGTGGAAGCAGTCCTACTCTCACGTTTTTGTTTTTCCCTAGTATACATAGCTACCAAAATATTTGCTAGACTGACAACGACCATTTGGCTGAGACCCTGAAGGGCGGGATGGCTCTGATACCAATTATAACAACCTTGGACCCTACGCTCTAAGTTCAAGCCTGGATGAACCAAAAGTGGTTAAAGAAGCACAGCGGGGGTCCAGGGGCCACCCACGTGTAGGCCCGTCGGCCGCCCTAACCACTTCCAAGAACATCGGGACAAGAGCGAGCGGTGTAGGCAACAGGCGAAGAGATCAAATACATACACAAGTGAGTATGTATGCAAGCTACCTTACAACAGTTCTCAGAGCCATACCATCTAAAAGAAATAGAAATATTGCAACGCCATACGGCAAGATCCAAATATCCTAGATAGTTATAATGGTGTAGGATAGCTCCTCATACATCAATCAACAGAGTATCAAGCAGAAGCGGGAAACAAGATCCGAGTACGGACAAGAAGCAAATTGGCATAAGATGCCACATAAAGAAGCACATCCCGCCCATAGATCTCACGGATCCCCATCCCTAGAATCTCTACACCGAGTGATCGTTGCCAACATCATCTGTCTCCTCCACCCAGTATCCATCTTGCGAATACACTTGTTCATCTGAATCAAACAATTTATCTTGTGAGACCCTAGGGGTACTCAGCAAGTCTTTATGCCTCTAAAGGGGACATAAACCTGGGGTGACGCAATTGCAGCAAAAGATAATAACTAACAAACCTATTGTTGGGGGGATAACCCCGGGTAGGGTCACTCCGGGGTATAAGGGCCGAGTTAGCCGAGGTTCGGCAAGGTCAAAGCGGATGCTGGCCGAGTCACCTCAAGGCAGGCCGGATCACGGAGTAACCCGAACCAGGCGGGTCGCCTAACATTGTCTCGTCCGACTCAAGGAGTAAGTCGGAAATACTTGTCTAGCTTATATGCAGGAACAGGTGTGGTCGGATCAACTGTGATCCGGATCCTCGCTTGGCTTCTAGGAGAAGGAAGGAATCTCACTGGTCAAAAAAGAAGGTCCGGTGCGTACTGGATGAGCGAATAAAGCAAGGGCAGGACCACCGGATCGTGTCCGACAAGGGTGACGACGCTCACGTCAGCTGGCGCGGGCGCCGCAGAGGCTACGTCGCTAAAGCAAGTGTGACGCGGGGGAAAAGCACCCCTGTCGGGTTACTACTTTGGGAGGGGGCATATTCTTAGGAATATGCCTCCACGTGTGCCCTAGGCCAGGACCGAACCACCTCTATATAAGGGGGGGTTGGGGTTCTGGTAAGGGGGTTGGGTTTTTTCTGAGACAGAGCAAGGAGAATTCTAGTTAGATGAGCACTAGTGGATCTAGGGTTCTTGGGCTTGTTGGTAGGCAAGAGTAAGAGAGTTTCTTCTTCCTCCTCTTGTCAATACAGCTCGAGGAGCACTTGTAATCTCGGAGATTGAACATCAATACAAAGCTTCTGTGTAGAGATTTACTCTACTATCCCTCCCTGGATTCCCCTAGCGCATATTAGTCCCCACCTTTAGCCTATCCATGGCATCTGCCGTGACACCACCACGACAGTTGGCACCCACCGTGGGGCTAGTGGCGCTAGCAGGGGTGAAGATCCGAACGGGAAACTTCATCGGCACCGGCGAACGCATCGTCTCCGGGCTCGTTCAGCGTTTTGGAGCGCTGGACTACGTCAGCGACAACGCTGGCTGCTTCGGCACGCGCCCCCTTCCGCGCAACGGCATCTTCGTCAAGCTCGGTGCGCACAAGGTCTACGTTGTTGTGGACATGTCTTGCATTCATCCACGTCGCGTCGTCGATGCAGGAGAACCACGCCTCACTGTGGCTCGCGGGGCGCGTACCGCTCGCTCCCCGGACCATGCAGAGGTGATGATGACTGCGCCAGGCGCGGGCATGAGCAAGGATCTAGCGCCAGACCCGGAGGTAACGCCCAAGGCACCGAGGAAAGCTAGGGGTCCTCCGCTAGAGAGGCTTGAGAACATGCTGAGGGAAGCTATGGATAGCTTGGCGAACCCGGTGGCAGCAGTGGTAGATCCGGCTCAGGCACAGGCCGAGCTAGAGGAGACCCGGCAAAAGATACTGGAGGGCGCAAAGAAAATAGCAGCGGCTCAGCAGACGTTGAACATGACGCTGCACGAGTACGCGAAAGCAAATAAGGTTGATGCAGTAAGGGTAAAAGGGAAAAATCTCATAAGTGAGATGAACAGAGAAGGTGATGATGGACCAGAAGGGTCGGAAAACTATCTGTCTGTGGGGTTGCCGAAGTACAGTACCCCGGCGAAGAACCTCAGAGCAGCAGATGCCGCGGCGTCCGAGCTAGAGGGTCTGACGGGTGAAGCCCATCAAAGATAGCAAGACCGGGTTAACGAGCTGGTTCAGATCGCGAACAGGCAGAACGAGGAGATGCTGAGAGGTAACCCGGAGAGAGTTGGATCTTCTAAGATCGTCCATTCGGCGATGGGTAACCCGGAGAAATCCGCTGGAGCCGCATCGTCGCCTCATGGTGGCCCAAGGAGAGAAGAGGTAGTAACCTCGGCCAGACGGAACAAGCAGATCGTTCCATACGACCCAATGCATGCGAGAAAAGAAAAAGAGATGTAGAAAAATGATGATCGACGAAGTGTGAGCCGAGGTGAAGCTGGCCGAGGTAACCACGACCAAGGCAATGCCGGTCAAGGGAATGTTGCCAACGGCAATGCCGGACAGCGAAACTCGGCAGGAGCAGGTCAACCGCAGCAGCGGAATGTACCAAGGCAAGAACAAAGTGCCGGCCGTGGTATGCAATAGAGAGGAGCGCAACGAGAGCAAGACCAATACAATGACGGAGACTCGGAGATGATGAATGCGGTATACGCAAGACCGGACTATCATGTGATAGGGTCGAGATTGGGAAGCAGGGATTTGATGCCGGATGACGCCAGGTTAAAGCTGGATCGCCTGTATAGGTCGGAACAGATCGAATGTCAAGGTCCTCCGGGTCCAGCATGCTTTGGACCCCGGATCATGAAGGAACCGCCAGCACCCAATTTCCAATTACCTAGGGGCACGAAGACGTATGACGACAGTACAAAGCCAGAGGATTGGCTGATAAACTACGCAACAGCTGTGAAAATTGCAACTGGCAACTTGAGATGGGCTATCCGATATGTACCCCAAATGTTGGAAGGTCCGGCTAGGGTATGGCTGAATAATTTGCCACCCGGAAGCGTCAATTGCTGGATAGATTTTGAAGAAATGTTTATCAGCAACTTCTCAAGTACATATCAGAGACCGAATAGACCGCAGACCCTGGCAATGTGCAAGCAGAGATCTAACGAAACGGACCGTGAATTCTTGACCCGGTGGTGTACCGTGAGAAACTCGTGTGAGGGAGTCATAGAGTCACAGGATATAGCATGGTTCGCACAAGGGTGCAGATATGGCAGCGAGTTGTGGATGAAATTGCAAAGGAAAATGCCAGTCACGCTGGCAGAGATGATCCGGATTGCGGACTCTTACGCTTTGGGTGATCCAACTCAACCTAGGATCGCGTCGAACGAGTCCAATGAGGAGTACTATCCGAGGGATGGAGCGGGGTCATCCCGGAGGAACGATTATAGGGGGAAAAGGAGAGACGATAGACCGGACCATCGGTATGGTTCATAACAAGTTGCAGCCGTGAATCAAGATCAGCCCGGAGTAGGGAGCAGCCAACACCAGAAAACGGGAGGGCAATGGACTCCTTGAAACGATGGCCAGAAAACGTGGACTCTGGAGCAGAAGAAGCAATTGCAAGAAAAGAAAGATCGTCCGAGGTATACCTATGAGTCAATGTTGGACCAGCCGTGTAAATTTCGCACGCCAAATCCGAACAGCCCGGCGGGTCACACAACGAGGCAATGTGAGTGGATGCGCAAGATAGAACAAGGTGGTCTGTGGAATGCTCAGGCACCCCGGAATGATCAACCTCGGCAGGAGTTACCCCGGCAGCAATTGCTTTCCGGAGCAAACATGCAGCAACTGATGTTGCCTCTGAAGGGTTTCGCAGCATAGTAAATCAAAATTTTCTACGGAAGCGAACAGAGGGAAAGCCAAGATCTAATCTAGGAGATGCAAACAACGAGAGAGATTGGATTAGATCTTCATACCCTTGAAGATTCGCCAATGAACGTTCGTCGGAACGTGGGTGATGTAGTCGTACTCGCTTCTCCTCCTCGCGATCCGATCCGATCTAGCACCACAAGTGGCGGTGCCTCCATGAGATGCACACGTGCGGCACCTCGACGTCTCCTCCTTCCTTGGACCAGCAAGTATGGTGGAGAGATGGATTAGATCTACAACACGATGGCGTGGTGTATTTGGAGAATTTCGCGGCAGGCTTCGCTGCAAGCAAATGGGAGGAGAGAGGAAGGCGCAGGCTACTAGGGCTTGGAGGGAGATGTGTGTGTAGGGGGGAGGGGGCGCACCAGCCCTCTATATATAGAGGGGGGGTGCGGCCAGCCCTTGCCCATCCTCCAAGCCTATCTCTAGTTTAAACAATTTAAACTCTCCCTTACCTAGAAATCCTATCTCTAGTTTAAACGAGTTTAAACTTATCTAGGATCGGCTGGGCCCTATGGGGCCTTGTACCCCTGGCCCAATGCGGCCAGGACACTCCCTCATAGGCCCATGCCCCCTCCCGGAAGGTGGGACCACGTTGGCCCCCTTCCGGAAGGTTCTAGAAGCTTCCGGTACAATACCGATTAATCCGGAACAATTCAACTCCAAAACTGCACCCTTTATATGAATCTTATTCTCCGGACCATTCCGAACCTCTCGTGATGTCCCGGATCCCATTCGAGACTCAACAAAAATTCATAAACCAATTATCCAATCTATCCTAGCGTCGAGACACGTTATGTGTGACCTGCGGGTTCGAGAATATGCAGACATGATCTTCTATCAATAATCAACAGCGGGGTCTGGGCACCCATATTGACTCCCACACATTCATCGATGATCATATCGGATGAACCACGATGCCAAGATTCAATCAATCCCATATATATATTCCCTTCGTCTCGCGATATTTTACTTTCCCGAGATTCGATCGTCGGTATCGTCATACCTAGTTCAATCTCGTTCACAGCAAGTACTTTACTCGTTCCGTAATCCGATATCACTTTGTGATTAACTCCTTAACCACATGCTTGCAAGCGGTGTTGATATCGATTATCGAAAGGGCCCAAGTATATCTCTCCGACTTGGGAGGGACAAATCCCATCTCGATACATACAACCCAATGATACTTTCCGATTACACGAGAGACACCTTTATGATCACCCTCTCGTGGGATGACGTTTGATGACCTCAAAGCTTTCTTCCGATACCACGGAGTTGTATTATCTCATGGTCTAAGGAATACAATATTTGACATAAGAAAAACTTCGCAAAGACGAACACGATGACACGATCTAATTGCTTCGCTTAGTTTGGGTCTATCCACCATATCATTCTCCAATGATATGATCTCATTATCAATTGACAACTCATGTCTATGGTTAGGAAACCTTAACCATCATTGATCAATGAGCTAGTCCATAGAGGCGTACTAGGGACACGGTGTTGTTCACAAACCACACAAGTATTAAAATTTCCGCTTAATACAATTCTAGCATGGAATATAAACTTTATCATGAACAAGAATTATAATAATAACATCTTTATTATTGCCTCTAGGGCATAATTCCAACAGTCTCCCACTTGCACTAGAGTCAATAATCTAGTTTACATCCGCAACAATCTCACACCCATGGCAAGAGGTGCTTGATGATGTTTTCCCCGTGGAAGAGGTTTAGTCAATGGATCTGCGACATTCAGATCTGTATGTACTTTGCTAATCTTCAGATCTCCATCTGCTATATAATCTCGGATTATATGAAACTTGCGGTTGATATGCTTGGTCTTTGGATGATATCTTGGTTCCTTAGCGAGTGCTATGGCGCCAGTGTTGTCACACAATATCTCCAGTGGGTCCAATGCACTTGGAACCACGCCAAGCTCAGTGATGAAGTTTCTGATCCAAACTCCTTCACTTGACGCTTCGCAGAGCCATGTATTCCGCTTTCATCAGAGATCCCGCGATCACGCTTTGCTTGCAGCTTCTCGACTCACAGCTCCTCCATTCAAAATATACACGTATCCTGTCTCGAGATTTAGAATCATCCTTGTCGGTGTCGAAACTAGCATCGACGTAACCTTTACGACGAGCTGTTCATCACCCCCATAGACTAAGAACATTTCTTTAGTCCTATTTAGGTACCTTAGGATGTTCTTCACGGCTGTCCAGTGTTCCACTCCTGGATCACTTTGATATCTGCTCATCAAACTAAGAGCATTGGACACATCCGGTCTAGTACACAGCATGGCATACATGATGGAACCTATGGCCGAGGCATAAGGCACTTTGCTCATAGCTTCCCTATCATTTCATCAGAAGCTGGACAGAGCCTTGCTCAATATCTTACTCGACAACATAGGCCTTTGAACCTTTCAATGCCTTATCCATTCTGAACCTTTTCAGAACTTTGTCTAGGTATGTACTCTGGCTTAAAGCTATCAGGCGTCTTTGTCTATCTCTATAGATTTTGATGCCCAATATATAAGCAGCTTCACCTAGGTCTTTCATTGAAAAACACTTGTTCAAATAACTCTTCACATCGTTAAGCATGTTGATGTCATTTCCAATAATCAATATGTCATCCACATATAGTACCAGAAACGTCACCGAGCTCCCACTCACTTTCTTGTAGATGCAAGCTTCGTAGCAATTTGGAACAAATCCAAAGCTCTTGATCACTTGATCAAAACGAAGGTTCCAACTCCGAGATGCTTGCTTTAGTCCATAAATGGAACGCTGAAGTTTGCATACTTTATCAGCATCCTTAGGATCGACAAAACCTTCGGGTTGCATCATATACAACTCTTCATCAATGTTGCCATTGAGGAAAGCAGTCTTGAAATCCATTTGCCATATTTCATAATCATGAAATGCAGCAATTGCTAATAAAATCCAAATGGACTTAAACATCGCTACGGGAGAGAAAGTCTCATCGTAGTCAACACCTTGAACTTGTCGAAAACCTTTCGCAACAAGCCGTGCTTTATAGACGGTAACATTACCATCCGCGTCCGTTTTCTTCTCGAAGATCCATTTGCACTCAACGGCCTTTCGGTCGCTAGGAGGGTCCACCAAAGTCCATACTTGGTTTTCGCTCATGGATCCCAATTCGGATTTCATGGCTTCTAGCCATTTCTCAGAGTCTGGGCTCATCATCGCTTCCTCATAGTTCGTAGGTTCACTGTCTTCTACTAACAAGACAGCCAAGACAGGCTGCCGTACCACTCGGGAGGGGCACGCGACCTTGTCGACCCGCGACGCTCAAGAGCAAGATCGTCCAAGCTTCATGATCCTTGTCATTAGCTTCCTCTATTGTTGAAGGTGCAAACTTTGGAACAATTTTAGGTGCTGCGCTACTCTCCAACTCAAGAGAAGGTTCAATAACCTCGTCTAGCTCTACTTTCCTCCCACTCACTTCTTTCGAGAGAAACTCCTTCTCAAGAAAGGAACCGTTCTTCACAAACACTTTGCCTTCGTTCTGTGATAGAAGGTATACCCAATAGTTTCCTTAGGGTATCCTATGAAGACGCATTTCTCCGCTTTGGGTTCGAGCTTGTCCGGCATCAACTTCTTGACGTAAGCTTCGCATCCCCAAACTTTAAGAAACGACAACTTAGGTTTAGCACCAAACCATAGTTCATACGGTGTCGTCTCAACGGATTTAGATGGAGCCCTATTTAAAGTGAATGCAGCGGTTTCTAATGCATAACCCCAAAATGATAACGGCAAATCAAGAAGAGACATCATCGATCGGACCATATCTAATAGGGTTCGATTCCGGCCGAGACACACCATTGCTTGTGGTGTTCCGGTGGCGTGAGTTGCGAAACAATTCCGCTTGCTTTAAGATGCGTGAGAAAATCATAACTCAAATATTCGCCACGATCGGATCGTAGAAACTTAATCTTTACATTACGATGGTTCTCCACTTCATTCTGAAATTCTTTGAACTTTTCAAACGTTTCAGATTTATGTTTCATTAAATAGATATACCCATATCTACTTAAGTCATCGGTAAAAGTGAGAAAATAGCGATATCCACCGCGCGTCGAAACACTCATCGGTCTGCATACATCGGTATGTATGATTTCCGACAAGTCCGTTGCTCGCTCCATCATACCGGAGAACGGGGTTTTGATCATCTTGCCCATAAGGCATGGTTCGCATGTGTCAAATGATTCAAAATCAAGAGACTCCAAAAGTCCATCAGAATGGAGTTTCTTCATGCGCTTTACACCAATATGACCTAGACGACAGTGCCACAAATAAGTAGTATTATCACTATCTACTTTGCATCTCTTAGCCTCAATGTTATGGATGTGTGTTTCATCCCTTTCGAGATTTAGAAGAAATAAACAACTCACAAGAGGTGCATGACCATAAAAGATGTTACTCATATAAATAGAACAACCATTATTCTCCGATTTAAATGAATAACCGTCTTGCAATAAACACGATCCAGAAATAATGTTCATGCTCAACGCAGGCACATAATAACATTTATTAAGGTTTAAAACTAATCCCGAAGGTAAAACTAAGGAGAGCGTGTCGACGGCCATCACATCAACTCTTGATCCGTTGCCAACGCGCATCGTCACCTCATCCCTCGCAAGCCGCCGTCTATTCCGCAGCTCCTGTTTCGAGTTACAAATATTAGCAACTGAACCGGTATCAAATACCCAGGCACTACAACGAGGGCTAGTAAGGAAAACATCAATAACATGTATATCAAATATACCTTTGATGGTGCCAGCCTTCTTGTCCGCTAAGTACTTGGACGATTAAGCTTCTAGTGACCCTTGTCCTTGCAATAGAAGCACTTTCGGCTTGGGACCAGACCTGAGCTTCTTCTCAGCAGGGGCATTGTGCTTGCCGCCGCCCTTCTTGAAGGGCTTCTTTGCACCTTTACCTTTCTTAAAGGAGGGCTTGTTGACCATCAACACATGATTATCCTTCTTGATGTCCACCTCCGCAGCCTTCTTGACTGCGAAGAGCTCGTGATCGTATCGATGGAACCAATCTGATTATGAGTCACTACAAAACTTTTGTAGCTGGGAGAGAGTGATTGCAGAACCCTGTCAATCTTGAGCTCCTCTGGAATCTTGCAGTCCAGTTGCTCAAGGCGTTGAGTGTAGCCCGACATCTTAATGGCGTGCTCACTAACGGAACTCCCTTCCTCCATCTTGCAGTTAAAGAACTTCTCAGAGATCTCATATCTCTCAGAACGGGCCTGAGTCTGAAACATGGTTTTCAACTCTTCGAGAATCTCAAAGGGACCGGATAGCTTTCAAAACGATTTTGAAGTTCCGGTTCCATAGCAAACAACATGGTGCTCTTAATCACACCATAATCATCTTTGCGCCGATCGATAGACAGCTTTCTCATCAGCGGTAGCGCATTGCAGGGCGTCACCTAACGCTTTCTCAAGGACATAGTCCTTTTGACCGCCAGAGAGAATGATTCTCAAATTACAGAACCAATTGGTGAAGTTAGACCCATTGTTCTTAAGCTTTTCTTTCTCAGCAAAAACGTTGAAGTTGAAGTTGGACTTAGCCATTTGATCTACAATATTTGCAAGTACAAATTAGACTATGTTCATGATAACTAGTTCAACTTTTAATCAAATTACTAGATGAACTCCCACTAAATTCAACATCCCTCAAGTTGTTTAGTGAAAACGATCCAAATTCACCACACCTAATCCGATCTTCACAAGAAGAGATGTGGTTTCAATGGTGGACAACGAAGTGTCGATCATATCATTCATATGACTCATGCTTAACCTTTCGGTTCATGTGTTCCGAGGCCATGTCTGTACATGCTAGGCTCGTCAAGTTAGACCCAAGTATTTCATGTGCAAAACTGGCTTGCACCGTTGTATGTGGCGTAGAGTCTATAGCACCCGATCATCACGTGATGCTTGGACACGACGAACTTCCGCAGCGGTGCATACTTGGGGAGAACAGTTTTATCTTGATCTTTAAGTGAGGAATCATCTTATAATGCTACCATCGCGATCTAAGCATAATAAGATACATAAAAGGATAAACATCACATGCATATAACTTTATGTGACATGGTATAGCCAATCTTCGTGCAATGATCTCCATCTTGTGCGTTCCGGCATGATCTCCATCACTTCACCATGATTGCCTCCACCACGAATAGCAACTACAACTATTGCTAACTATTTAGCGATAAAGTAAAGCTATTACATGGCGTATAAGAAGTTGACTCGCAGGTCATACACAATTATAAAGACAACCATATGGCGGCTGCCGGTTGTGTACTCATCGACATGCAAGTCGTGAAACATTACAAAACATGATCATCACATACAATATACACATCACATCTTGGGCCATACCATATCACAGAAAACACTCCCTGCAAAAACAAGTTAGACGCCTCTACTTTGTTGTTGCATGTTTTACGTGGCTCATGGGAGTAGATGCTAAGAACGATTCTTACCTACGGAAAGCCACAACGGTGATATTATGGTTGCCAAACTCCGGTGTTAATCCCATGAAAACTATAGTGAGAGAAACTGACATCCACCAGCCGCATGTGTGGAACAAGCCACACGTCAAGTGCGGAGCCGGTCTCGCGAACGACGTCGCGTAAGGTTGGCCTGGACCGCTTCAATCTCACTATCCCGCGTCATAAGAAGAACACAAACAAGAGGCTTGCAACAGAAAACATCAACGCCCGCAACAACCATGTTGCGTTCTACTCGTGAAACACATCTACGCATAGATCTAGCTCTGATACCACTGAAGGGTTTCGCAGCATAGTAAATCAAAATTTTCTATGGAAGCGAAAAGAGGGAAAGCCAAGATCTAATCTAGGAGATGCAAACAACGAGAGAGATTGGATTAGATCTTCATACCCTTGAAGATTCGCAGAGCGGAACGTTAAATCGGAGCGTGGGTGATGTAGTCGCACTCGCTTCTCCTCCTCGCGATCCGATCCGATCTAGCACCACAAGTGGCGGTGCCTCCGTGAGATGCACACTGCGGCACCTCGGCGTCCTCCTTCCTTGGACCAGCAAGTATGGTGGAGAGATGGATTGGATCTACAACACGACGGCGTGGTGTATTTGGTGGAGAATTTCTGCAGCAGGCTTCGCTGCAAAATGGGAGGGAGAGAGGAAGGCAGCAGGCTACTAGGGCTTGGAGGAGATGTGTGTGTGGGGAGGCGCACCAGCCCTCTATATATAGAGGGGGTGCGCCAGCCCTGCCCATCCTCCAAGCCTATCTCTAGTTTAAACAATTTAAACTCTCCTTACCTAGAAATCCTATCTCTAGTTTAAACGAGTTTAAACTTATCTAGATCGGCGGGGCCCGATGGGGCCTGGTGCCCCGGGCCCAATGCGGCCAGGCCACGCCCTCATTGGCCCATGCCCCTCCCGGACGGTGGGACCAAGTTGGGCCCCTTCCGGAAGGTTCTAAAGCTTCCGATACAATACCGATTAATCCGGAACAATTCCGAACTCCAAAACTGCATTGCCTTATATGAATCTTATTCTCCGGACCATTCCGGAACCTCTCGTGATGTCCCGGATCCCATCCGAGACTCCGAACAAAAATTCATAAACCAATTATCTAATCTATCCTAGCGTCGAGACACGTTAAGTGTGTGACCCCGCGGGTTCGAGAATATGCGCATATGATCTTCTATCAATAATCAACAATGGGTCTGCACCCATATTGACTCCACACATTCATCGATGATCATATCGGATGAACCACGATGCCAGGATTCAATCAATCCCATATATATATTCCCTTCGTCTCGCGATATTTTACTTGCCCGAGATTCGATCGTCGGTATCGTCATACCTAGTTCAATCTCGTTCACGTTAAGTACTTTACTGCTCCGTAATCCGATATCACTTTGTGATTAACTCCTTAACCACATGCTTGCAAGCGTGTTGATATCGATTACCGAGTGGGCCAAGTATATCTCCGACTTGGGAGGGACAAATCCCATCTCGATACATACAACCCAACAGATACTTTCCGATTACCTGAGAGACACCTTTATGATCACCCTCTCATAGGATGACGTTTGATGACCTCAAAGCTTTCTTCTGATACCAGGGAGTTGTATTATCTCATGGTCTAAGGAATACAATATTTGACATAAGAAAAACTTCGCAAAGACGAACACGATGACACGATCTAATTGCTTTGCTTAGTTTGGGTCTATCCACCATATCATTCTCCAATGATATGATCTCATTATCAATTGACAACTCATGTCTATGGTTAGGAAACCTTAACCATCATTGATCAATGAGCTAGTCTATAGAGGCGTACTAGGGACACGGTGTTGTTCACAAACCACACAAGTATTAAAGTTTCCGCTTAATACAATTCTAGCATGGAATATAAACTTTATCATGAACAAGAATTACAATAATAACATCTTTATTATTGCCTCTAGGGCATAATTCCAACAGCCTCCCCCTCCGCCGAGGTATGACAACAGTGAGAGAAGGGATGCAGTGCATCAGGTGGAAAACCAGCAACAATCGGATCAGAGGTACTCCGGAAACGAGGGAAGGAATGAATACAGGGAACACCACCAGAGCTATTGTGTGTTCACAACAGAGGAAACAGATAGGAAGAGCTTGCAGCACCGACATATGGAGGTTAACGCGGTTATGCCTGCAGTGACGAGGTACATGTCTTGGTCGGACCAGGAAATTACCTGGAGCGTCAAAGATCATCCCAAGCTTATGCCAAGTCCGGGCTCGTATGCACTAGTGTTAGATCCGATGTTCATTGGACCAAACATTAATGTGAGGTTCTCCAAGGTACTAATTGACAATGGCAGTAGCATTAACATCATGTATGCGGATACGATGCGCAAGTTGGGCATCTCGGAGAACATGCTCCAGGCTACAAGAACGACTTTCCATGGTATCGTACCAGGCATATCCTGTGAGCCCATAGGCAAAGTCCGGGTCGACGTGCTATTCGGTACGACGGATAACTGCCGAACTGAAAATCTGGAGTTTGAGGTGGTGAACTTGGAGAGCACGTATCATGCATTACTCGGGAGACCAGCACTGAGCAAATTCATGGCAAGTTGCCACGTTAGTTATCTGAAGATCAAGTTGCCCGGGCCAAATGGAGCAATTACTATCGCTGGGGATTTCCGACGTTCTATTGAGTGCGCCTCAGCCGGGTCTAACCTAGCCGAGTCACTCGTAATTGCCCAAGAGAAAAGAAAAATCCAAGAGGTGGCGGCTTTAGCTCAGTCCGCACAGCAGTATATGCCGGCGTTAAGCAACCCGCATGGAAGCGTTTCATTTCAAGCCGCTAAGGACACCAAGAAGATTCTAGTGGATAACCTGTTTCCGGAGCATACCATAACAATTGGTGCCGGGTTAACTGACAAATAGGAAAGCGAGCTCGTCAACTTTCTCCGTGAGAATCGGGATATTTTTGCTTGGTCCACATAGGACTTGCAAGGTGTTCCGAGGGAGTTGGCCGAGCACTCTTTGAACGTAAGAGCCGAAGCAAGGCCGGTGAAGCAGCCTCTCCGACGCTTCACCGAGGATAGGAGAAAGGTCATTGGCGACGAGATAGCTCGGTTGCTAGCAGCAGGATTTATCATGGCAGTGCTGTATCCGGATTGGCTCTCTAATCCGGTGCTGGTAGAAAAGAAGAAGGATGATCCGAACGTGGCAGTGGTTTGGCGTATGTGTATCGATTACACGAACCTGAACAAGGCATGTCCAAAAGATCCATTTCCAATGCCGAGGATAGATCAGGTCATCGAATCTACCGCGGGATGTGAACTGTTGTCATTTATTGACGCTTATTCGGGTTTCCACCAGATACCTCTGAACCCGGATGATCAAATAAAAACTGCCTTTATTACCCCGTACGGGGCTTATTGCTATCGCACTATGCCGTTCGGTTTATGAAACGCAGGAGCAACGTACCAAAGATGTATGCAAAAATGTTTGCACGATAAAATAGGTCAAAATGTACAAGTCTACGTGGATGATGTGGTTATTAAGACCAAGGAAAGCGCAACGCTCCTTGATGACATAAGGCAAACATTCGCGAACTTAAGGAGATTCCGGATGAAGCTTAACCCGGAGAAATGTACCTTCGGTGTCCCGGCTGGGAAATTACTCGGATTTCTCGTCTCCAGCCGAGGTATCGAGGTTAATCCAACTAAGATCCGAGCCATCGAACGAATGGAGCTGCCAAAGTGTCTCAACGACGTCCAGAAGTTCACTGGATGCCTGGCGTCGTTGAGTCAGTTTGTATGTCGGTTAGGGGAAAAGGCACTGCCTCTCTACCAACTCATGAAAAAATCAGATAAATTCATTTGGGACTTGGCCGATGAAGCTTTTTCCCACTTGAAAAAGATGTTGGCCACTGCACCAGTGTTAGCTTCTCCACTGTCGAGGGAGCCAATGTTGCTCTACATAGCCGCAACCAACCGAGTTGTAAGTGCAGTGATTGTAGTGGAGCGAGATGAAGAGGGTAAGTCGGTGCAGAGGCCAGTGTATTACTTGAGCGAGGTATTGTCTACCTCAAAACAGAACTACCCGCATTTTCAAAAGGTGGCATACGGAATTTATATGGCGGCAAAGAAGTTAAAGCACTACTTTGAGGAGCATCCCATCAAAGTGATATGTGAAGCCCCCATATCCGAGATAATGGGTAACAAAGATGCGAATGGCAGAATTGCGAAATGGGCAATTGAGCTAGCACCATACGCGCCCTAGTATGATAGGAGAGAAGCGATCAAGTCCCAGGCTGTGGTGGATTTTTTCGTGGATTGGGCCGAGGTACAATACGAACCGCCGCCACCAGATCCAAACTACTGGAGGATGCACTTTGACGGATCGAAAACCAAAACCAGGTTAGGTGCCGGGGTTGTGCTTACCTCGCCAAAGAAGGATCAGCTCAAGTACGTATTACAGATCCATTTCGCGGCATCGAACAATGTCGCTGAGTACGAGGCTCTTGTGCATGGTCTCAAAGTGGCAAAGGAGATTGGCGTACGTCGGATAATCTGCTTTGGCGACTCGGATCTAGTAATACAGCAAGTGTCCGGAGTGTGGGACGCCCTGGATCCAAACATGGCACTATACAGATTTCATGTGCAGAAAATCTCGGGTTACTTTGAGGGATGCGAATTTCACCATGTACCTCGCGTGGAAAACGAAGCTGCCGACATGCTGTCAAAACTCGGATCGACCCAACAGGCAATTCCATCAGGCGTAGCATTGGAGCACCTCAGAAAACCATCTATCAGGCCGTTCCCAGGAACCGATTCAATCTATGTCCCGGAAAACGCGGAATCCGGAGTTGAGCCCATGGACATTGACATGGGAGGTAGCACGCCGAACCCAAGGACTACCTCGGCAAACCCGGGGACTACCTCGCTAGACCCGGGGACTGTTCAGCGTGATCCGGCTGAAGTTATGCCGGTGGATCGGATGGAAATTGATGAGGAGATGTTCCCTGCACGAGCAATACCAGCTTGGGCACTGCCTATACACCAGTTCTTGAAAGATGGAACGTTACCCACTAAGGAAGTGCTAGCCAGGCAAACTCAGAGGAGAGCCAAAGCTTATACAATCATCAATTCCGAGCTGTACAAACGGAGGGTAACAAATGTCCTACAGCGGTGTGTTGACCCGGAAGAAGGACTTGACATCCTCCGAGATATTCACCAAGGAGAATGCGGGCATCACGCCTCATCCCGGGCCTTAGTGGCAAAGGCGTTCAGGCATGGATTCTACTAGCCAAGTGCCTTGGAGCAAGCAGAAGATATGGTGAGAAAATGCAATGGTTGTCAAAGGTACGCCACTAAGACACATATGCCTATGTCAGAACTCAAAACCATACCAATTACATGGCCATTTGCTATGTGGTGCTTGGATATGGTTGGCCCGTTCAAACCAGCAAGAGGAAACATGATGCACATTCTGGTCATGGTGGACAAGTTTACAAAATGGATCGAAGTGAAGCCTATAAGAAAAGGTGATGGGGCTACGGCCGTAACATTTCTCCAAGACATTATCTTGAGATACGGTTATCCTCATAGTATCATAACTGATAACGCCACAAATTTTGCTGAAGGGGCATTTGCACGATTCTGCCGAGATAAGAAAATCCGACTCGACGTAGCCTCGGTAGCCTACCCCGCATCGAACGGACAAGTGGAAAGATCCAACGGATTAGTGCTATCCGGGATAAAACCCTGGCTCATTGAGCCGCTGCAAAGATCAGCGGGGTGCTGGATAGAAGAACTGCCAGCGGTATTGTGGAGTTTAAGAACAACTCCGAATCGATCAACAGGCTACACGCCGTTCTTTCTGGTATATGGGGCAGAAGCTGTATTACCAGCCGACATAGAGCATGATTCGCCTAGGGTCACCCAATACGCAAAAGCCAAAGTGCAAGAAGCCCGGCAAAATGATGTTGATCTGCTGGAAGAAGCGAGAGAACTGGCACTGTCCAGATCCGCCATATATCAGCAAAATCTCCGACGCTATCATAGCCGGAAAGTGTTCCCCCGAGTCTTCCGGGAAGGCGATCTGGTGCTCCGGTTGGTACAGCGTACCACTGGCATGCATAAATTATCCCCCCATGGGAAGGGCCATTCATTGTGAGCAAAGCATTGCACAATGATTCTTACTATCTCATAGATGCAAAGCCACAGGAAAAGAACAAGGCGGACATGTCCGGAGAGGAATCCAAGCGACCGTGGAATGTAGCACTACTTCGTCCCTTCTACACCTAGCTAAGAAGTGTATGTATCCGAGTCATCTCATATGTCGGTATGTATGTCGACAATGAGCTTATCAATGAAATAGCGGAGCCTCGAGCAGTAACTTGGGGACTACCTTAGAAAATGATTGTTGTTACTTTTTATGTGTTAGCTGGAATGACTCGTTTCGCTTAACCCGGATTAGTAATGTGTGAGCACAGAAAACCCAACCCTTCGACTTGCTGCTGTCCAACAAGAATTGGCTTCATGGCAAGCAAGGGAACAAGTTTGGAATTGCGTAGCACATGAAAAACTACTAAGGAAACGATCCTATTCCAGCTAACGTTTGTTTTTTCGGACTAACCCCGTATTTACTTTCAAACTATTATGTTGAATTATTTTGAGCCAAGCCTCAAAGTTTCTCAGTATTGTTAAAACGATTCTTGAGGCTCAGATTCGTAAGTCGTAAAACCGAATCAAGGTAGACACGGATCGGTAGGAGAATTGGACGAACAAGAAAATGAAACTCGGGGACTACGCCCAAGTTAATCCGGCATACAAGCATAGTAGCAAAATATCATGTATTCAGCATACAATTGCACCCGGCATACCGGGGATCTGATAAATTTTCAAGTTTTTTCAACTAAGGAGTGGCAGGAGGAGGAAGTTTGGCGTCATCATCACTGTCTTCAATATCTGAAGCAGCATCTTCTCCATCATCGCCCGACCCATCCTCCATGTTCTCCATCTGCTCCTCCTCGCCGGATTCTAGAAAGCTCGGCCCCTCAACCTAGTCATGGACTGGAGAATATTCGACGAGGCTGTAGGCGCAAGCCTAGCGCCGAGCTACCCACTCCGTATCATCGGTCCATTTGGATCCGTGCACCGACGGGTGAGGAGGCTCAGATCGATCTTCTCATACCATGAAAGGATATGATGGAGAAGGGTATCTACTACGGCACGCCCGGCGGATTCTCTCCAGAGGTCAAGCTGAGTCTCAACCTCCATCAGTTTTTCGGCAAGGAGCGTGATCCTTTCCGGAGCGCTCTCGCTTGGCCAGAATGTGTTGAAGATCCGGACCGCAATGTCGAGGAGATCTTTCCCATAGTTCTTAATAGTTTCCACCCGAGCTGACACGCTGACCAATAGGTCCTCCATGTCTAAGGGGATGCTCTCACCATCAGGAGCGATGGGAGTACCCCTCTCTTGGTGGAATTTGGCAACGGCAGCACTGGCGATGGCAGTACCCTCCGGAAAATGATCTAAAAACAAGGAAAGGGAAAATGCTGAAGCAAAGGCATATGAGCTAACCCGGAAAAACTATGCCGGATAAGGGGAAGAAACTTACGTGAGATATGGCGATGGATCCGGGTCAACTCCTTGATACAACTGTCGCGTCTCTGGCGAAGTTGTTCAAGCTCAGCGAGCACCGACCCAAGCTGGACCTCGGATTCCTTAAGCAGGTCCTGGTCCTTGGAGATCTGGAGGGTAAAGCACTCACGTTCTTCGGTGAAGTTCTGGCCAACTTTTTGGAGCTCGGTTTTGTGTTGGGCCTTCATCTTCTCCATCTCGGCCTTGAGTTTGGCTATTTCGTCGTCCTTGGTCCGGAGGAGGGCAAGCTCATCATTCTTCTTCTTCAGCTCGGCTTGATGCTGTCCTGCTTGTTCGAGAAAATGCACCATCATATCAGGCACGGGCACACTATCCTCAAGTGATGCTGAAATAGTGTGTTGACCCGGCAAAGCCGAGGAGTGAATGTTTGCCGAGCCAAGGAGAAGAAAGAATGGAAAACACAACGTTGGCGAAGAGGACATACCTCGGATTTCCTCCAAGTTCTTCCGCATAATCTTGTTTTCAGCCTCCACCCCAGCTACAAAAAACCGAATAAGGAGGTTAGTCCGGCAGAAACAAATGAAACGGAGAGGTGTTAAGAGAGGAAATTACCCCTCTTTTCATGCTCCGCGCCAAGTGCAACATGTTTTGCGCACAAGATCTTGTGGGTATCAAGCAGGCGCTGAAACTCGGCGCTCCGACGATTGGTGGTTACCTGACAAAGGTACAGACGTGTAAAATTAGTTCGTTGCATATTCGAAGTGTACAAGATCCGGGCCAAGCGGAACTTAACCCGGCTCTAGGTGTGTTCATATTCGAAGTATACGAAATCCGGGCCAAGCGGAACTTAACCCGGCTCTAGGTGTGTGCATATTTGAAGTATACAAGATCCGGGCCAAGCGGAACTTAACCCGGCTCTAGGTGTGTGCATATTTGAAGTGTACAAGATCCAGGCCAAGCGGAACTTAACCCGGCTCTAGGTGTGTGCATATTCGAAGTATACGATATCCGGGCCAAGTGGAACTTAACCCGGCTCTAGGTGTGTGCATATTTGAAGTTTACATGCAGCTACGTTGATCTTCTAAGGAGCATCCGGCCGAGTAGCAAGTTACTCCGCCGGAGGCTCGGGGACTAATGGTTATTATCTACAGCATGTATAGAAGAAACGACGTACCTCCATCATACGCCCAACGAGGTTAATGGCCTTGGCGGCGGTATTCATCTAAGCGGAAAATTCAGCTGGGCTGAACTTTTCTGGGAGATCGTCGTTGTAGACGAACTCCTCCTTATTCCAGTTCATGACAAACTCGATGAGGCTCGGAGGGTACCGTTCGCCAGTGGGCATGTGAGGTGCCACCAAGCCCTTTGCGTGAGCTTCTTTCCTTTCAATCAGGGCAAGAGCTGGGCTAGTGTGAAGAACCATCTGCTGCGAATCGGCTGGCTCGGCAGCAGGATCCGTCGCTGCTGGTGACTTCTTTGGAAGCATTGATGACAAGGTTCGCTGCCCGGCCTCGATGGAGGTGGACTTGCCTTTGGCTTGCTGGGAGGATGTGACCACAGTGGATTTGCCCTTGGAAGCCGCTGGAGTAGTTCCTCGCCAAGCTTGGGATGACTCGGACGAGGCAGATGAACTTGGCACGGGAGCTTTGGTGGCTGGTGCTGGAGCTGCTGTTGGTTTCTTCGGAGTCGGCACAGGCGCTGGTTCGGTGGCTAGTGCTGGAGCTGCTGCTGGTGCTGGAGTTGCGGTAGACTTGGTGGTTGCTGGTTGCGGCAATGCCGAAGTAACGGACGTTGTTGCCTTGGCCGATCCGACCCCTCCCAATCCGAGGTCACGTTCCTCTGAAGGAGGTACTGCGGAACCCGGAGCGGCCGCAGAGCCCTCCGGAATAGGGCTCAGCGGGCGTGACTCGTCGTCACGAGGAGGGGAAGGACTAGACCGAAGGGGAGAGGAGATGCTCGATCCGCTCTGAGGGACCTCCATAGGAGCCCTGCAAAAGAAAATAATATCAGGAGTGAAATTACCCCGATGCAGGGAGAAGTGTGTTGTGCAGTGAAAAATGACTTACGCGTCCGAGGTCTCGGCCTCCTTGGGTTTCCGGGACCTCCGTGACGGGGATTTGCCTGCCCGTTTGGAGGCAGTCTTGTCTCCGTCCTTCTTTTGCCTTTTGGTAGGCTGAGAAGGTTCGGAAGAAGAACTTGACGCAGATCCGCGCTTCTTCTTCGACGCCACCGGAACAGGCTCGCCCGTGGCAAGTGGAGAATCCTCGTGGATGTGCCCACCGGGGTTAGCTGATGCCGGGAAGGAAAAAGAAAGAGGGACAGCCTCAACGGGTTCAATCACGTCGATATCCGAGTCATCCTCATCGTCGGGCCAATCTCTAAGAGAAGAGAATTTACCGCTGGGTCGTTTGGTGGCGTCGGTTGTGGGGAGGAACATCTCCTGGTTCGGCTCCTCCTCATCCGGGATTTCTCGGTCCGGGCCCACTTAAGGGTCGGATCAGTACCATCCTCGAGGGTTTGCTGGAGAAACAGCTGAGAAAAAAACACAAGGAGCAGAGTCAAAAATATGATAAGAACCGACACGTAGTTGATCCGAAATAAGTTTACTCCGCGAAGCTTACCGCGGGAGGAAGCCTGTCGCGGCAGTAATGCTCGATTCCCCATGTCCATTTGGTGGAAAATTCCTTATGGGTGGTGAAAAGAGCCTTGACCCGGCGGAAGATCTTCGTATTGCTCAACTCGAACGAGGAGGTTCGGTTGGGGTCGCGACTGAAGCTCATATGACACAACTTGTTGAAGGGTTTCGCAGCATAGTAAATCAAAATTTTCTACGGAAGCGAACAGAGGGAAAGCCAAGATCTAATCTAGGAGATGCAAACAACGAGAGAGATTGGATTAGATCTTCATACCCTTGAATATTCAAGACAGCGAACGTTAAATCGAACGTGGGTGATGTAGTCGTACTCGCTTCTCCTCCTCGCGATCCGATCCGATCTAGCACCACAAGTGGCGGTGCCTCCGTGAGATGCACACGTGCGGCACCTCGACGTATCCTCCTTCCTCGGACCAGCAAGTATGGTGGAGAGATAGATTGGATCTACAACACGACGGCGTGGTGTATTTGCTGGAGAATTTCTGCAGCAGGGCTTCGCCTGCAAACAGTCGGGAGGGAGAGAGGAAGGCAGCAGGGCAACTAGGGTTTGGAGAAAGGTGTAGGTTGGGGGGAGGGGGCGCACCAGCCCTCTATATATAGAGGGGGGGTGCGGACAGCCCTTGCCCATCCTCCAAGCCTATCTCTAGTTTAAACAATTTAAACTCTCCCTTATCTAGAAATCCTATCTCTAGTTTAAACGAGTTTAAACTTATCTAGGATCGGCTGGGCCCTATGGGGCCTTGTGCCCCTGGCCCAATGCGGCCAGGACACTCCCTCATAGGCCCATGCCCCCTCCCGGAAGGTGGGACCACGTTGGCCCCCTTACGGAAGGTTCTAGAAGCTTCCGGTACAATACCGATTAATCCGGAACAATTCCGAACTCCAAAAACTGCACTGCCTTATATGAATCTTATTCTCCGGACCATTCCGGAACCTCTCGTGATGTCCCGGATCCCATCCGAGACTCCGAACAAAAATTCATAATCCAATTATCCAATCTATCCTAGCGTCGAGACACGTTAAGTGTGTGACCCTGCGGGTTCAAGAATATGCAGACATGATCTTCTATCAATAATCAACAGCGGGGTCTGGGCACCCATATTGACTCCCACACATTCGTCGATGATCATATCGGATGAACCACGATGCCAAGATTCAATCAATCCCATATATATATTCCCTTCGTCTCGCGATATTTTACTTGCCCGAGATTCGATCGTCGGTATCGTCATACCTAGTTCAATCTCATTCACAGCAAGTACTTTACTCGTTCCGTAATCTGATATCACTTTGTGATTAACTCCTTAACCACATGCTTGCAAGCGGTGTTGATATCGATTACCGAGTGGGCCCGAAGTATATCTCTCCGACTTGGGAGGGACAAATCCCATCTCGATACATACAATCCAACAGATACTTTCCGATTACCTGAGAGACACCTTTATGATCACCCTCTCATAGGATGACGTTTGATGACCTCAAAGCTTTCTTCCGATACCAGGGAGTTATATTATCTCATGGTCTAAGGAATACAATATTTGACATAAGAAAAACTTCGCAAAGACGAACACGATGACACGATCTAATTGCTTCGCTTAGTTTGGGTCTATCCACCATATCATTCTCCAATGATATGATCTCATTATCAATTGACAACTCATGTCTATGGTTAGGAAACCTTAACCATCATTGATCAATGAGCTAATCCATAGAGGCGTACTAGGGACACGGTGTTGTTCACAAACCACACAAGTATTAAAGTTTCCGCTTAATACAATTCTAGCATGGAATATAAACTTCATCATGAACAAGAATTATAATAATAACATCTTTATTATTGCCTCTAGGGCATAATTCCAACAGTCTCCCACTTGCACTAGAGTCAATAATCTAGTTTACATCTGGCAACAATCTCACACCCATGGCACTGAGGTGCTGATCATGTTTTACACGTGGAAGAGGTTTAGTCAATGGATCTGCGACATTCAGATCTGTATGTACTTTGCTAATCTTCGATCTCCATCTGCTATATAATCTCGGATTATATGAAACTTATGATTGATATGCTTGGTCTTTGGATGATATCTTGGTTCCTTAGCGAGTGCTATGGCGCGGTGTTGTCACACAATATCTCCGTGGGTCCAATGCACTTGGAACCACGCCAAGCTCGATGATGAAGTTCTGATCCAAACTCCTTCACTTGACGCTTCGCAGCAGCCATGTATTCCGCTTCTCATCAGAGATCCTGCGATCACGCTTTGCTTGCGACTTCTCCACTCGGCTCCTCCATTCAAAATATACACGTATCATGTCCGAGATTTACAATCATCCTTGTCGTCGAAACTAGCATCGACGTAACCTTTACGACGAGTGTTCATCACCCCATAGACTAAGAACATTTCTTTAGTCCTATTTAGGTACCTTAGGATGTTCTTCACGGCTGTCCAGCGTTCCACTCTGGATCACTTTGATATCTCGTCGTCAAACTAAGAGCATTGGACACATCCGGTCTAGTACACAAGATGGCATACATGATGGAACCTATGGCCGAGGCATAAGGCACTTTGCTCATAGCTTCCTATCATTTCATCAGAATGGACACCGAGCCTTGCTCAATATCTTACTCGACAACATAGGCTTTGAACCTTTCAATGCCTTATCCATTCGAACCTTTTCGAAGTTTGTCTAGGTATGTACTTTGGCTTAAAGCTATCGAGCGTCTTTGTCTATCTCTATAGATTTTGATGCCCAATATATAAGCAGCTTCACCTAGGTCTTTCATTGAAAAACACTTGTTCAAATAACTCTTCACATCGTTAAGCATGTTGATGTCATTTCCAATAATCAATATGTCATCCACATATAGTACCGTAAACGTCACCGAGCTCCCACTCACTTTCTTGTAGATGCAAGCTCAGAGCAATTTGGAACAAATCCAAAGCTCTTGATCACTTGATCAAAACGAAGGTTCCAACTCGAGATGCTTGCTTGATCCATAAATGGAACGCTGAAGTTTGCATACTTTATCGACATCCTTAGGATCGACAAAACCTTCGGGTTGCATCATATACAACTCTTCATCAATGTTGCCATTGAGGAAAGCGATCTTGACATCCATCTGCCATATTTCATAATCATGAAACGCAGCAATTGCTAATAAAATCCGAATGGACTTAAACATCGCTACGGGAGAGAAAGTCTCATCGTAGTCAACACCTTGAACTTGTAGAAAACCTTTCGCAACAAGCTGTGCTTTATAAACGGTAACATTACCATCCGCGTCCATTTTCTTCTTGAAGATCCATTTGCACTCAACGGCCTTTCGATCGCTAGGAGGGTCCACCAAAGTCCATACTTGGTTTTCGCTCATGGATCCCAATTGATTTCATGGCTTCTAGCCATTTCTCGTAGTCTGGGCTCATCATCGCTTCCTCATAGTTCGTAGGTTCACCGTCTTCTACTAACAAGGCAGTCAAGACAGGTTGCCGTACCACTCGGGAGGGCACGCGACCTTGTCAACCTGCGACGTTCAAGAGCAAGACATCATCCAAGCTTCATGATCCTTGTCATTAGCTTCCTCTATTGTTGTGCAAAGCATGGAACAATTTCAGGTGCTGCGCTACTCTCCAATTCAAGAGAAGGTTCAATAACCTCGTCTAGCTCTACTTTTCTCCCACTCACTTCTTTCGAGAGAAACTCCTTCTCAAGAAAGGAACCGTTCTTTGCGACAAACACTTTGCCTTCGGTTCTGTGATAGAAGGTATACCCAATAGTTTCCTTAGGGTATCCTATGAAGACGCATTTCTCCGCTTTGGGTTCGAGCTTGTCCGGCATCAACTTCTTGACGTAAGCTTCGCATCCCCAAACTTTAAGAAACGACAACTTAGGTTTAGCACCAAACCATAGTTCATACGGTGTCGTCTCAACGGATTTAGATGGAGCCCTATTTAAAGTGAATGCAGCGGTTTCTAATGCATAACCCCAAAATGATAACGGCAAATCAGTAAGAGACATCATCGATCGGACCATATCTAATAGGGTTCGATTCCGGCGTTCATACACACCATTGCGCTGTGGTGTTCCGGGTGGCGTGAGTTGTGAAACGATTCCACTTGCTTTGAGATGCGTGAGAAAATAATAACTCAAATATTCGCCCCCACGATCGGATCGTAGAAACTTAATCTTTCTGTTACGATGGTTCTCCACTTCATTCTGAAATTCTTTGAACTTTTCAAACGTTTCAGATTTATGTTTCATTAAATAGATATACCCATATCTACTTAAGTCATCGGTAAAAGTGAGAAAATAGCGATATCCACCGCGCGTCGAAACACTCATCGGTCCGCATACATCGGTATGTATGATTTCCAACAAGTCCGTTGCTCGCTCCATCATGCCGGAGAACGGGGTTTTGATCATCTTGCCCATGAGGCATGGTTCGCATGTGTCAAATGATTCAAAATCAAGAGACTCCAAAAGTCCATCAAAATGAAGTTTCTTCATGCGCTTTACACCAATATGACCTAGACGACAGTGCCACAAATAAGTAGTATTATCACTATCTACTTTGCATCTCTTAGCCTCAATGTTATGGATGTGTGTTTCATCCCTTTCGAGATTTAGAAGAAATAAACCACTCACAAGAGGTGCATGACCATAAAAGATGTTACTCATATAAATAGAACAACCATTATTCTCCGATTTAAATGAATAACCGTCTTGCAATAAACACGATCCAGAAATAATGTTCATGCTCAACGCAGGCACATAATAACATTTATTAAGGTTTAAAACTAATCCCGAAGGTAAAACTAAGGAGAGCATGCCGACGGCCATCACATCAACTCTTGATCCGTTGCCAATGCGCATCGTCACCTCACCCTCGCAAGCCGCCGTCTATTCCGTAGCTCCTGTTTCGAGTTACAAATATTAGCAACTAAACCGGTATCAAATACCCAGGCACTACAACGAGGGCTAGTAAGGAAAACATCAATAACATGTATATCAAATATACCTTTGATGGTGCCAGCCTTCTTGTCCGCTAAGTACTTCCAGAACGAGACCCTTGTCCTTACCTTGAAGCACTCGAAGCTGTTCGGCTTAGGACCAGACCTGAGCTTCCTCTCAGCAGGGGCAACGCGCTTGCTGCCGCCTTTCTTGAAGGGCTTCCTTGCACCCTTACCTTTCTTGAAGGTGGGGGGCTTGTTGACCATCAACACATGATTATTCTTTTTGATGTTCACCTCCGCTACTTTCATCTTAGCAAAGAGCTCAGTGATCATATCAGTGGAACCAATCTGATTGTGATCAACTACAAAACTTTTGTAGCTAGGAGTGTCAATCTTGAGCTCCTCTGGAATCTTGCAGTCCAGTTGCACAAGGCGTTGAGTGTAGCCCGTCATCTCAATGGCGTGCTCACTAACGGAACTCCCTTCCTCCATCTTGTAGTTAAAGAATTTCTTAGAGATCTCATATCTCTCAGAACGGGCTTGAGTCTGAAACATGTTTTTCAGCTCCTCGAGAATCTCAAAGGGCCCGGCGAAGTCCTCAAAACGATTTTGAAGATCCGATTCCATAGCATACAACATGGCGATCTTAATCAAATCATAATCATCCTTGTATCGATAAACAGATTTTTCATCAGCCGGCGCATCTACAGCAGGGGCGTCACCTAGCGCTTTCTCAAGGACATAGTCCTTTTGTCCGCCAGCGAGAATGATTCTCAGAATGCGGAACCATTTGGTGAAGTTAGACCCATTATTTCTAAGCTTTTCTATCTCAGCAAAAACGTTGAAGTTGAAGTTGGACTTGGCCATGTGATCTACAGTATTTGCAAGTACAATTTAGACTATGTTCATGATAACTAGTTCAACTTTTAATCAGCTTATGGGAGTAGATGCTAAGAACGATTCTTACCTACGGAAAGCCACAACGGTGATATTATGGTTGCCAAACTCCGGTGTTAATCCCATGACAACTATAGTGAGAGAAACTGACATCCACCAGCCGCATGTGTGGAACAAGCCACACGTCAAGTGCGGAGCCGGTCTCGCGAACGACGTCGCGTAAGGTTGGCCTGGACCGCTTCAATCTCACTATCCCGCGTCATAAGAAGAACACAAACAAGAGGCTTGCAACAGAAAACATCAACGCCCGCAACAACCATGTTGCGTTCTACTCGTGAAACACATCTACGCATATATCTAGCTCTGATACCACTGAAGGGTTTCACAGCATAGTAAATCAAAATTTTCTACGGAAGCGAACAGAGGGAAAGCCAAGATCTAATCTAGGAGATGCAAACAACGAGAGAGATTGGATTAGATCTTCATACCCTTGAAGATTCGACAATGAGCGCTCGTTAAACGCGTGGGTGATGTAGTCGTACTCGCTTCTCCTCCTCGCGATCCGATTCGATCTAGCACCACAAGTGGCGGTGCCTCCATGAGATGCACACGTGCGGCACCTCGACGTCTCCTCCTTCCTCGGACCAGCAAGTATGGTGGAGAGATAGATTGGATCTACAACACGACGGCGTGGTGTATTTGGTGGAGAATTTCTGCAGCAGGGCTTCGCCTGCAAACAGTCGGGAGGGAGAGAGGAAGGCAGCAGGGCAATTAGGGTTTGGAGAAAGGTGTAGGTTGGGGGGAGGGGGCGCACCAGCCCTCTATATATAGAGGGGGGGTGCGGCCAGCCCTTGCCCATCCTCCAAGCCTATCTCTAGTTTAAACAATTTAAACTCTCCCTTATCTAGAAATCCTATCTCTAGTTTAAACGAGTTTAAACTTATCTAGATCGGCTGGGCCCTATGGGGCCTTGTGCCCTGGCCCAATGCGCCAGGACACTCCCTCATAGGCCCATGCCCTCCCGGAAGGTGGGACCACGTTGGCCCCTTCCGAAGGTTCTAGAAGCTTCCGTACAATACCGATTAATCCGGAACAATTCAACTCCAAAACTGCACCGCCTTATATGAATCTTATTCTCCGGACCATTCGAACCTCTCGTGATGTCCCGGATCCCATCCGAGACTCAACAAAATTCATAAACCAATTATCCAATCTATCCTAGCGCCGAGACACGTTATGTGTGACCTGCGGGTTCGAGAATATGCGTACATGATCTTCTATCAATAATCAACAAATGGGTCAGGCACCCATATTGACTCCCACACATTCATCGATGATCATATCGGATGAACCACGATGCCAGGATTCAATCAATCCCATATATATATTCCCTTCGTCTCGCGATATTTTACTTGCCCGAGATTCGATCGTCGGTATCGTCATACCTAGTTCAATCTCGTTCACAGCAAGTACTTTACTCGTTCCGTAATCTGATATCACTTTGTGATTAACTCCTTAACCACATGCTTGCAAGCGGTGTTGATATTGATTACGAGTGGGCCCAAGTATCTCTCCGACTTGGGAGGGACAAATCCCATCTCGATACATACAACCCAACAGATACTTTCCGATTACCTGAGAGACACCTTTATGATCACCCTCTCATAGGATGACGTTTGATGACCTCAAATCTTTCTTCCGATACTAGGGAGTTGTATTATCTCATGGTCTAAGGAATACAATATTTGACATAAGAAAAACTTCGCAAAGACGAACACGATGACACGATCTAATTACTTCGCTTAGTTTGGGTCTATCCACCATATCATTCTCCAATGATATGATCTCATTATCAATTGACAACTCATGTCTATGGTTAGGAAACCTTAACCATCATTGATCAATGAGCTAGTCCATAGAGGCATTTAGGGACACGGTGTTGTTCACAAACCACACAAGTATTAAAGTTTCCGCTTAATACAATTCTAGCATGGAATATAAACTTTATCATGAACAAGAATTATAATAATAACATCTTTATTATTGCCTCTAGGGCATAATTCCAACACTTGTGAGTACGCCGCTGGAGGGGAGAGATTCGGTTGCGCACGAATGTGATCATGGCATCCTCGTTGCGCAATCCGAGCTTCTTCAGCTCCGCAAACCTTTTGTTGACTTGGTTGGCCAGAGCTGTAGGTTTTTTGGTGACCTCCTCCCAGAAATTCGTGTCCGGGGGACCTGGAGCGTAAGGCAGCAACCGGATCAAGTCTTCGGTGCCTTCGTTCCGGACGTAGAAGAAGGTCCGGGCCCATCCTTTGCAGGAGTCAAGCCCGGTGACCCGGGGAAAGATTGAATACCTCAGGGGCGAGATCGAGGCAGCTCCGAACTGAGTGAGCTGCTTGTCCTCCGACTCGACGTGGATGTTGGGGACGACGTTGCGATGGAGGCCGAAGAACCGGATCCACAGCTCCTTCATGGGACATAGTCCGGTGTAGCCCTCGATCGAAGAAACGAAAGCGGACAGAGAGGTGATGGCGTTCGCCGGGAGATGATGTGGTTGCAGGTGATAGGTATGGACCCAGTCCCGAAAGAAATCACTCACCAGAAGGCCAAATCCCCATTGGAAATGGGATAGGAAAACAACGAACTCACCCGGATTGGGTGAGGGGGCCAATTCTGAGGAGGGGAGACGAGCGGCAACGCTGGCGAGAATACGCCGGGTCCGGTAGAGCCAGTCGAGGTCGTCCTGGCAGACCCACGAACCGGCCCACGCGCCGCGGTCCACCGCGCCGGCGTCCTCCTCCATCTGCTGCTCGACGACGATGAGCTCCTCCTCCGTCATCTCGAATCCGCTGTCCTCGCTGGAGCTGGCGGCGGCAGGGCTCTACGGTCTAGATTGACGAGGACCCGTGGCTAAACAGTGGTGCAGCGGTGGCTGCGGTGCGGAGGCACGGAGAAGGTGCAGCGGTGGCGCTGCTGCAACAGGCACTGGCGGCGGCGCGGTCGCGAGGAAGAAGAAGAGGCGCGGAGATAGAAAAGTGCTAAGGGGCACGCCCCTCCCTTATTTAACTGCCCCCAGTAATCAACAAGTGGGATCGCGCTGCGCTGGAGATCCACATGTTGTGGCCGTGTATCACCGGCAGTAGCCAATTAGAGAGAAGCCACAGCGGAGGCCACAGAGTAAAAATGATCCCATGACACGACGTGTAGTTGCGGTAAACGAGGAGACAGGCATGACATAACCCGTGCACAATAATCACTGACAGTTACTGCGGCAGTTATAGTGCAGGCCCTTAAAATAAGGTAACGCAATGATTAACCCTTACGTGGGTTGGCGTATGAGAGAGGGAAAGTAAAACCTTCGGATCCGAGCTACAATGGTAACCCGGCCGGCAAGTGAAAACTTGGAACGTGCGAAGGGAACGTAAATCCATATAATCCGAGACAAGAAGTTAACCCGGAACTAAACGTCCAAGGCTTAAATACGAATCAACCTAATGTGGCCTTAGCGACCAAGGCCGCTAAGGCCGCACCAGCTTCGGGGACTAATGTTGGGGGGATAACCCCGGGTAGGGTCACTCCAGGGTATAAGGGCCGAGTTAGCCGAGGTTCGGCAAGGTCAAAGCGGATGCTGGCCGAGTCACCTCAAGGCAGGCCGGATCACGGAGTAACCCGAACCAGGCGGGTCGCCTAACATTGTCTCGTCCGACTCAAGGAGTAAGTCGGAAATACTTGTCTAGCTTATATGCAGGAACAGGTGTGGCCGGCTCAACTGTGATCCGGATCCTCGCTTGGCTTCTAGGAGAAGGAAGGAATCTCACTGGTCAAAAAAGAAGGTTCGGTGCATACTGGATGAGCGAATAAAGCAAGGGCAGGACCACCAGATCATGGCCGACAAGGGTGACGATGCTCACGTCGGCTGACGCGGGCGCCGCAGAGGCTACGTCGCTAAAGCAAGTGTGACGCAGGGGAAAAGCACCCCTGTCGGGTTACTACTTTGGGAGGGGGCATATTCTTAGGAATATGCCTCCACGTGTTCCCTAGGCCAGGACCGAACCACCTTTATATAAGGGGGGGTTGGGGTTCTGGTAAGGGGGTTGGGTTTTTTCTGAGACAGAGCAAGGAGAATTCTAGTTAGATGAGCACTAGTGGATCTAGGATTCTTGGGCTTGTTGGTAGGCAAGAGTAAGAGAGTTTCTTCTTCCTCCTCTTGTCAATACAGCTCGAGGAGCACTTGTAATCTCGGAGATTGAACATCAATACAAAGCTTCTGTGTAGAGATTTACTCTACTATCCCTCCCTGGATTCCCCTAGCGCATATTAGTCCCCACCTTTAGTCTATCCATGGCATCTGCCGTGACACCACCACGACACCTATAGATACTCGCTAACCATCCGCCTAACCAATGATAGACGGATGTCCGTTAATTAGAAACAACAGTTATAACAGTATAAAGTAATAGATCCATCCTCCTTCTCGCTTACCAATGAGAAAGCGGACGAACAACCCAACCATTGGCAGTTTTATTAATCATTCCATGAATATCGCACTATTTACTAATCAGATATTTAGTCAAATTAAAGACGGTACTTTATTTATACTTGTTTATGATCGATAAACTGTGCTCCAAGTCGTCCATAACCGCAGACACAACTTTCAGAAAGATTTACCCTGCAGGGGTGCACAAATAGCAACACACACTCGATCAACCTCGGAAAAACCAACTCAAAACCCAACGAGGCATTCACGACAAAGCGATCACAAGATTCATAAAATATTTCAGGGGGCCACCCTACTAAGCTACCCGCAACGAAGTTGGCCAACTCCGGAACAGACCCAGGGTTTGTGATGACGGTCAGTACGATCGGGAACCCGAAAGTGTGTAGGCTTGTCGACATCACAAACGTGGCACGATCCAAAACAGTACAGGTGCTCCACGCACAATCTTAAATAAAGCGGTAAAACATGGCATAAGTACAGGATAGTAATAAAGCCCCAAACTAGTTTGTGGCCCCATGAAATAGAAATAAATCAAGCTCTAGCTCAGGGGGGGTCCATAAGGCCTCCCGGATGTGGATAGTGCGAATAGTCAAGGAACAGGAATCAAGTACTTGGTGTCCTACGGGACACAAGTGGGCTTGAAGAACCAAATGACAGATATTGTCCACCGGTGCCTCTTTCATTAGTTATCCCATTACTACTCAGGTTAAGTTGTTTAGGTACCTTGTTATCCATCAGACACTCACATACCCTACACATGCTGTTCTACGACTCGCATGGCTCAAGCAACTCCTGTAGTAGGGGCTCATAGGATGGAGGAACAAGCTTCGATGGGGTTTAAAATAAAGGCTATGCAGTACTTGGGATTCAATTTAATGCAATCATGACTCAATGATGCAAGAATAAGATAGAGGCAATATGTACTATATGTATGCAAGCATGTGGTAGTGCTTGCCTGGCAGCTCAGTTGAAGCGAGAGATGGATCTGGGTAGTACTCCTGGGATTCCTGATATTTCCCCTGCTCGGTGTCTATCCGAGAAGAACCAAACAAACAAGGCCAACATAAATAAAATGCACAACCATATGAATAAAATGCGACAAGCAAACAAGCATGCCATGATGAATGATGCACAATTTTCATGGCAATAATGTAGCATGGCAAGGGTGAGGTGTGGGGCAAGAATAACTCATTTTATTAATTATTTAGTCAAGTTTTATTACCATAAACAGTTCTGATTTTTAATAATGACATGATGCATGCTTCAATTCATATCATGGAATGCATAATCAGAACGGGCTCGTCGCGCTGATCGATTTAGACATATTATTTGCCAAAATTGTAGTTATAGAATTAAAGTTATTAATTAATTAAGAAAAAGGCATTTTTAATGCAATTAAACAATTTCGAAAATTTAAATTATTCAAACATTATTTTGAATGGCAGATTTGAAATCCTCACATTTTTCTGATTCCAAAACATATATTATTTGCATTGTTTGGATTTTTCAATAAAAAGTTATTAGTTTCTGGATATTAAATCAAATATGCAAATTCCTAGAATTATCTTTATTTTGAAAAGGCTCACAGAAACTTTTTGTACTCAGGTGGGTCTACACTGACGCTGGGTCAGCTGAGTCGTGGTCACCGGCATTGAGCTGGCTCGGCTTTTCTCACGAACCCTCCCCATACCCATGCTCAATGATGCGCGAGCCAGCAGGTGGACGACACGTGGGCGAGGCTGGGGCGCGAGGGGCCTGTCCGTGACAAACAGAATCTGACGGGGGGTTTTATGCAAAAAGCCAAGATCGGATCTGACGAGACTGAATTTTTCAGAGGCAAAAACAGCCAGCTCGTCCGGTTTTTCGGCGATGATGGCGAGCAAACCATCGGAAATTTTGCGACGCTGCAAAAACAAAAGTTGTAGAGCCAACGTTGTACTACAACTTTGGTGTTTGGAGCTTCATCAACAGAGGTCTGCAGCGGACGGGGCAAGGGGAAGAACAGAGGGGATCTAGCGGTTTTCAGACTATCGGATACGAACAGAAACTTCAGAGATTTGTTTGATTTTTGAGGAATGATTCTGAGGGCTGTAGCGCTCGGTTTTTTGTCAGGTTTGAACCTATACGAAGCTGGCGCAACCTGCTACAACAAGATGCGAACATATGCGCCAGAGCATCACCGAGACGGATGTGAGTGAGTGATGAACAGAGGTGAAAAACAAAGACAAAAACTAACGGATGAAAACAGTTGATTTGACCCATCTTCATCGGATGTTATTGGGAGCTACATGGCTTGGATTGGGCCATGGTTGGTTGCGTCAGAAATATGACTCTACCCTCTTTATAGGGATGTGACGGGCGGCGCGAGGAATGTCCGGACGGAGGCCGTCTGTGAGTGTCTGAGGCATCTTGCTGCCGCTATTTCTGTCCGGTGAACGGGCGTGCGCGTGCTGCAGTGCGGTGTGCGCGGCAAGGTGATGAATGGCGTCGCTCCGGTGGTCGAACGAAAAGCAAGGGCACAAGGAGGTACAGGGAGGGGCAAGAGAAAAAGAGGGCTCACCGGCGTGCCCCTAGACGAGCGGAGCTTGCCGAGGCAGAAGGGGACGGTGTCGAGAGGAAGGAGGCCCTGGCGACGTGATGGCATCCACGTGCTGCAGTGCTCCAAGCCCGCTCCACCGCGCTCCAGGTGAGGTGCGGCTCCGGTAGAGCGACGCCGAGCTCCTCGGGTCGGCCTTGCCTTGGCTACGGCGAGGCTTCGCGACAGGGAGACTGGCAGTGATGGGGACAAGGCGGCAACAACATGGAGAGGCAGATGGATGCAAGCTCGGGATCCCGATCTGGGGAAGGGTGGATGGGGACGACACTTGTGCCAGCTGCTGCTAGGGCTTGCTTTAGCAGGAGGAAGCGAGAGAACATGCAAAGACGTGGCTTGGTCGATCACGTGTGGCTGCCAGGGAGAAGAAAAATAGGCCAGGTTAGGAGGGGTTGGACCAGAGAAGGGAGGTGCAGTTCGGTGCAGCTTGCGGTTCGGCACAGGGAAAAGAGAGGGAGGGCTCGGCTGGGACAGCCAGGGACCTTAGGGTGGATGTTAGGCTAGGGTTTAGACTAGGTTGAACCAAGGGGATTAGACTAGGTAATGTCATGGTTAGCTAGGGTTTAAGAGAGAGAGAGAGGGAGAGAGAGATTAGCTAGCTAGTAAATGTAAGCATGTAGGGTTTAGGTGGAGTAGATGGTTGGGGAAAATGGTAGACATAGGACTCCCTCTTTACATCTGTTTGGTTTTGAATTTATTCCCAAACCTTGTTCGAAACACATACGAAAAGCCAACAAGATCCCAAAACGAATTTTTGAAAAGCCAAATGTTAAAAGGGTCTAATATTTCATGTGACTAGATTAGGTGGTCTTATATTGCATGTGCATGCAATAATGCACAATTGCATGCATGTGAGACAAATGCATGCATGTGGTGGTGTAAGAAAAGAGAAAACAAAACAAGATTTGAGGTGAACAAAAACAAGGATAATATTGGTGGATCCATACACTATACATGGATGGGCATGAAATAAATACCAAGAACAAAATGTTAGGGCCCACATATACATGTATGGTGGTATTAAAGTGGATTCCAAAGAGAGATGAAACTGACAAGTTAATAGGTGGAAAGAATTTAAAGAGATATGCCCTCAACTCAACTTGGGCATGAAGCAATTTATCAAGAACCAAATACAATATATCAAGAGACAAATACAATTAATAAATGCATATGAGACAATATCCAAAATAAAAGGGTTTTATATGATGCTCAAATGCAAGGTGGCATGATGACATGAGCATGATATAATTATGATGCAACAATTATATGTAGGAAGTAGCATTTTATTATTAGACCATGTAGCATTGCAGATGTTAGACAGATGGGATGCTACATGCACCTAAATAAAGGAGGAAGAGAAATAAGCCAATAACCCTTGTTGACCAGTTATAGAACTATGAAGTAAGTATACTTGTCCATCGGCACTACAGGAAATGCCCCTAGCACCGACGGCTGGACCCCGTCGGCGTACACCCCAAATACCGTCGGCGTAAGCTGGGCCGACGGTGGCTATCGGCGTAAAGCCGTCGGCGTACCACCCCGTAGGCGTATAGACGGATACCGTCAGCGTATGAAAACTCGTCGGCGTACAACCTAGGCCGACGGTAAGCTCGAGCCGTCGGTGCACGCGTCGTCGGCGTAGCCTCCGTGGGGCCCACTTAGCGCAAGACCCTACGCCAACGGCAATGCTGTCGGCCCAGGTTGACATTGCGCCATATGGTCATCTCTACACCGACGGCAATGCCGTCGGCGTAGAGGTTGCCCAGTTTTATCTTTTTGGTTCTGTTTTGCTTCATTTCCTGCACATTTAAAACCCCGCAATCCAGATTATATAGGTCACACATAAAGGCAAACATAAGGTCATCATCATCAAAATATTATATAGGTACATGATAGGTAGATCATCCACATAGGTAGTATCGATACAAAAGTTCCCTACACATCCGGAGAGCTAGAGAGACCCATGTCTCCCCGCGTGAAGTCAGACGTAGGACGACGTGGAGCAGCCGCCATTGAACCAGCACCAGAAGAAGGAGGAGTAGCACCGCCATGACCGGTAGAAGGAGAAGCATCAGCATCAGGAGTAGAAGCACCACCACCCGAAGCAGCAGCAGAAGCACCAGGAGAACCACGGCCGGTATGAACCAGTGTCATCGTGCGCGAGAAAGTCAGCGAGGCGGCTGTTCGACCAAAGGGTACCATGGTGGAACATCCCGCTCCCTACACGTTTGAGCCAGAGTTAGCAACCACCAAGACATAGTTGCGTGGTAACGACGTACTTAGCAAATATTTTACCGGAGTCCCTGAGTAGAAGCCCAAAGCAAATTCGTCCTTCGACGGGAAGATTGGCTGCACCCCCGGCCTACCTGGCCGTGGTGGTAGCATATCCCGCTCTCCAATGGCATAGAACTTCTCATCAGCCTACAAGAAAGTTTAGGTGTCAAGCGTTGCACAATTTAATGTTTAAACTAGGGAAAGCGGGACTTGTCATATTTTGCAAAAAAAAGGTTAAAGCTTACAACATCTCGTAGCTCTGCCCACTCCTCGTAGGCAGCGATGACCTGCTTCCACGCCTCATACGCCACCACATGTTCTAGATGTGCGGCCTTGTAGGCCTCGTCCAAAGCCGGCTAAAATTTCAAAAATAATGAATCTCGTCAACTTAGCCACTTGGGAATAAATGTCAGAAAGAGGATGGAAATAAGAAAAACTTACATCGGTGTTCGGTTGGGAAGGCCGTCGACGAGGCGGAATAGTGCGGTCATCAGCGGTGAGGGTAGCCTTGACATGCGCGAGGCTCAAATCAGGAGTTCGCGGGGTCACCCTATCGAGAACCTTCAAACGGCCATGCTCCCGGCCACGCCCCGCCACGACCAACACTCTCACATCGGTCTCCTCATACCAAGGGTCTTCCACCTCCGGGTGAAAAGCACTGAACACCTCGAGGTAGGCTGGACCATCCACCTCGGCAGTGCCGTAGAAGCCAGGAGAGCAAAGGTTGGGCCCACTTTGCAACATTCTAGGCCTCGGTTGTCCCGCGGCGGGAGTTTCCACGTACACATCCAGGATTTTACCAAGCGTTAACGCATGTACGGGTAGGGGGGTCACACCTGGGGCCTACGCATGGCACCGACCAACCTTGCACCAGTATCTCACACTTGTGCTAGGGGCACATGCAAGTTTTCATGTGATTCCGACGCTCCGGTGGTCTTCTTCCGGCGAAACCCTAGACCAGGGGCCCCGGATCGTCTACCCCTATAGCAATCTCCGTACGAGGGTAGCCCGGTTGACCTTTCTACTTGTTTTGGTTCGTTTAGGACATATGTACATGGAGAGCAAAGGTTGGGCCCACTTTGCAACATTCTAGGCCCAGATTGTCCATGGGGAGTTTCCACGTACAGATCCAGGATTTTACCAAGCGTTAACGCATGTCCGGGTAGGGGGGTCACACCTGGAGCCTACGCATGGAACCTACCAACCTTGCACCACTATATCACACTTGTGCTAGGGGCACATGCAAGCTTTCATGTGATTCCGACGCTCCGGTGGTCTTCCTCCGGCGAAACCCTAGACCGGGGCCCCCCGATCGGCTACCCCTATAGCAATCTCCATACGAGGGTATCCCAGTGGACCTTTCTACTTGTTTTGGTCCGTTTAGGACATATGTACATGGAGAGCAAAGGTTGGGCCCACTTTGCAACATTCTAGGCCCCGGTTGTCTCGCGGCGGGAGTTTCCACGTACAGATCCAGGATTTTACCAAGCGTTAACGCATGTCCGGGTAGGGGGTCACACCTGGGGCCTACGCATGGCACCTACCAACCTTGCACCACTATCACACACTTGTGCTAGGGGCACATGCAAGTTTTCATGTGATTCCAACGCTCCGGTGGTCTTCCTCCGGCGAAACCCTAGACCGGGGGCCCCGGACCGTCTACCCCTATAGCAATCTCCGTACGAGGGTAGCCCGGTGGACCTTTCTACTTTTTTTGGTTCAATTAGGACATATGTATATGGATAGCAAAGGTTTGGCCACTTTGCAACATTCTAGGCCCCGGTTGTCCCGTGGCGGGAGTTTCCACGTACACATCTAGGATTTTACCAAGCGTTAACGCATGTCCGGGTAGGAGGGTCACACCTGGGGCCTACGCATGGCACCTACCAACATTTCACCACTATCACACACTTGTGCTAGGGGCACATGCAAGTTTTCATGTGATTCCGACGCTCCGGTGGTCTTCCTTCGGCAAAACCCTAGACCGGGGGCCCCGGATCCTCTACCCCTATAGCAATCTCCGTACGAGGGTAGCCCGGTGGACCTTTCTACTTGAATTGGTTCGTTTAGGACATATGTACATGGAGAGCAAAGGTTGGGCCCACTTTGCAACATTCTAGGCCCCGGTTGTCCCGCGGCGGGAGTTTCCACGTATAGATCTAGGATTTTACCAAGCGTTAACGCATGTTCGGGTAGGGGGTCACACCTGGGGCCTACGCATGGCACCTACAAACCTTTAACCACTATCACACACATGTGATAGGGGCACATGCAAGTTTTCATGTGATTCCGACGCTCCGGTGGTCTTCCTCCGGCGAAACCCTAGACTGGGGGCCCCGGATCGTCTACCCCTATAGCAATCTCCATACGAGGGTAGCCCGGTGGACCTTTATACTTGTTTTGGTTCGTTTAAGACATATGTACATGGAGAGCAAAGGTTGGGCCCACTTTGCAACATTCTAGGCCCCGGTTGTCCCGCGGCGGGAGTTTCCATGTATAGATCCAGGATTTTACCAAGCGCTAACGCATGTCCGGGTAGGGGGGTCACACCTGGGGCCTACGCATGGGACCTACCAACCTTGCACCACTATCTCACACTTGTGATAGGGGCACATGCAAGTTTTCATGTGATTCCCATGCTCCGGTGGTCTTCCTCCGGCGAAACCCTAGACCGGGGGCCCCGGATCGTCTACCCCTATAGCAATCTCCGTACGAGGGTAGCCCGGTGGACCTTTCTACTTGTTTTGGTTCATTTAGGACATATGTACATGGAGATCAAAGGTTGGGCCCACTTTGCAACATTCTAGGCCCCGGTTGTCCCGCGGCGGGAGTTTCCACATACACATCCAAGATTTTACCAAGCGTTAACGCATGTCTGGGTAGGGGGGTCACACATGGGGCCTACGCATGGCACCTACCAACCTTGCACCACTATCACACACTTGTGCTAGGGGCACATGCAAGTTTTCATGTGATTCCGATGCTCCGGTGGTCTTCCTCCGGCGAAACCCTAGATCGGGGCCTCGGATCGTCTACCCCTATAGAAATCTCCATACGAGGGTAGCCCGGTGGACCTTTCTACTTGTTTTGGTTCGTTTAGGACATATGTACATGGAGAGGAAAGGTTTGTCCCATGATGGCTCAATGCACGGCGCCCAGAAAAATGCTTGTTGGCGGTGTTGATGTAGAGCTCGTTGGGAACCCCAAGAGGAAGGTATGATGAGCACATCAGCAAGTTTCCCTCAGTTATGAAACCAAGGTTTAATCGAACCAGTAGGAGCAAGGAAACACCCCAAAGGTGTTACTAGCTGAGCTTTGGCAGGGCGCACTACCGGTGCTAGTAGCAACATGGAGACCTGCACAACACAACCACAAAACTTTGTCCTCAACTTGCGATGAGGTTGTCAATCTCACCGTGTTTTGCGGAAAACAAAGAATAAAACGTATCGAATGGAAAGAAGTAAAAGTTTGCAGAAAGTAAACACAAAGCAGTAAAAGATTGTAGATTGTATGTAAAAGACAAGGACCAGGATCCATAGTTCACTAGAGGCGTCTCTCCTTAGATAGATAACATGCTGGGTGAACAAATTACGGCGGGGCAATTGACAAACACCGAGAAAGCAATACATGCATATACTAATCATCTTGACTCCTTTGAGACTTGATTGGGCATTACAACATAATACATAGACCACCATCCAACTGCATCTATGACTAATAATCCACCTTCAGGTTATCATCCGAGCCCCCTCTAGTATTAAGTTGCAATCAACAGATTATTGCTTTACGAACTGCGTGTAAAGTAAACAATACGATTGTTCTATGAACAAAGGATTGTTGTTTTATCCCTAGTAGCAACAGCACATCTAGTACCTTAGATATTTCTGTCACTTCCCCAGATTACCAGAGGCATGATCCCACTATCGAGCATAAATACTAACTCTTGGAGTTGCTAGCATCTACTTAGCCAAGATAGCTACTAACAACGGAAAGCATGCAAGATCTCAAATAACAAAGACATGATAGAATCAATAATCAATCTGAAATAGCATCTCAATATCCATCGGATCCCCGCAAACACAACATGTATGATTACAAATAGATGATCTTGATCATGAACGGAGCTCACAAGATCTAAACATGAAAGCACAAAGGAGGAGAACCAGCCATCTAGCTACTACATGGATCCGTAGTCCAAGGATGAACTACTCACGCATCACACCGGAGGCTTGTATGGTGATGAAGAAGGCCTCCAGGGTGAATTCCCCTCTCTGGCAGGGTGCCGAGAAGAGCTTCAGATCCCTCCCGATCTAGGGATGGAGATGACGGCGACTACAGACTCTTTCGTGGATTTTTGATCGGTCACTTAGGATTTTCGTCCCGAGGGCAATATATAGGCGGAAGGAGAGGCCGAGGGGGTGCCTGGGCTGGCCACACCACCCCAGCGGGCCAGGGCGCAGCGTGGCCAGTGGTGTGGCCCCTGCCCTTCTCATCTCATATTCGACACTTGATCCTTCTAGAAAAATAGGCACTTTGGCTTTTGTCCGTCAATTCGAGAATATTCATTTTCGACTTTCCTGGAACCAAAAACAGCGTAAAAGCAGTATGGAACTATTCTTGGCTCTTAATAGGTTAGTCCAAGAAATCATATGAAAAGTACTCCAAAGTTGGAACAAAACACAAGAAAGTGGATAAAACCAAGCATGGAACATCAAAAATTATAGATACATTTGCAATGTATCAACATCCCCAAGCTTAACTCCAGCTCGTCCTCGAGTAGGTAAGTGATAAAAAGAAAGAATAATTTTTTAGGTGACATGCACCATCAAAGACTTGATCAAAGTATTTGCAAAACATTCAAAGCTGGGATCATAGTACTTCAATCATAACATGAAAGACAAAGTTCTAGCAATAAGCAAAGAAACTATGATGAAACATGAAAAGTCACAAACAAAAGATTCATGAATAACAATGCTTTGCAAGACGTTTGTTTGTTTCACATAAAGAAAACATAGCATAATAGTATTCAGCTTGTCCCTCATAGAGTAGCAAATATAAATGCATAGGACACCTTCAAAGTTCATAAGAGTGACTAGATACAATAGTTTAAAACAAGCAATATCAAAATTTGCATCAATCAACTAGTCTTGGGACAATGCACATAGAACTAAGAATGGCCACTATGCTCTCAAAGTAGGTGCATAAAGTTAGAAGGTGGAGACTCAATATAATGGTGGAAGAAAGGCCTTTTGTAAAAGGAAGTAGGGATTCAAGTCTCATAAAGAGCTTCCAAAAATTATGGTACTTATAGCTTTCATCTCTCATTTCCCCTATCATAAGCATCTTGAAGTGATTAAGGTTAAAGTGAACAAAGTATGGTGTACATGCTTGACGAAGTATAAGTCAGAAATCTAATGTCCCTTGTATACGAGGGCCGATCCTCATGCTACTCAAGTTTAGTCACCGGTAAGTTCTTGTCATCGTAAGTACATGTGTATCATAGAGAACCGCCAACGGGGTACCCCTTGCCCGATGATACGGAAGAAACCCCATATCAAAATGACAAGGCAAGCAGACAACACGCATCTCAGCATTCTTCTTATTTACCATGGGAATATGGTACTTTTTTCTCTCTTTCCTCTTTTCATAATCTCTTTTTTTCTCTTTTCTCTTTTTTCTCAATATAAGACTCTTTTTTTATAATAAGAATGCTTCATAGACAGCTCATTATGGTTATGCTGCAGGTTTCCACCATGTCAGCATGGATTAGACCAATGACCCAGTGCTTTCTCTAACACATATACATAACTCCATGGACTTACAAGCTCCCCTTTCATTTCACACCGACGACATCTATATACAAAAGAGCATGATATCAACTAGGTACAAGTACCAAGTGCAATGTTGAAAGTGTTCCCCATGAAAGCATGGTTCTGCTAATTCCCAACAAATAAGTGCAAGCATATACAACATAGACGACACAATGGTTCAAGTTTATTAAGGGCAAGTAAAGTAAAGTGTGCCATCAAGTTCGTGAGAGCTTTAATCACTAGTTTTCTCATAACAAGTGGAAGGTAAACAAAAGCATGAATATACTTGGAATAGCATAAGCTAGTAGGTAGGTATGGTGGACTCTTTGGAATAACTTGGTTTAGGGAGTTGGATGCATGAGTGGAACTCATACTTTGTTGTGGAGGCTAGCAAAAGACTAGGAGCGACAAACTAAGAGAGCAATAATGGCCATAATCATGCAGAGCGACAAAACATCATTGATCAAAGCATAAAGTGATACTACAAGTTGAAAAGTAAAGGATCATAAAGGCTATGGTGACTTTGGATAGTCATAACATGGTGTGAGCATGTGCCTATCAACCCAAATAAAGCATCAAAGGGGAATACCACTATACTATGCTTTAATATGCTAAAACAACGCATGATTCATCCAAGGCACATTAAGCAATCTCAATTGTTTATAACAAGTCATGCTAAAGCAAAGAATACCAAGCATAAAGCCAAAACAATATCAAGCATGGCATGACAAAGCATAGACCACAGTCAAAAACAAGCTCTTTTTACTACATAAGCATGAACTTTCCTACTCTTTTCCAAACCAAACCAAACTATTTGCAAACCAATATATGAAAGAGGGGGTCCAACCAATTTATTCAGAAAACTAAGCAAACCAAGCAAACGAAAAACCAAAACGAAAACGAAAAAGAAGACGCTCCAAGAAAAACACAACTGTGCATGAAACAATAAAAATGAAGCGTTTGGAAGAAACCTGGGATTTTTATTGATGAAGGAGGGGATGCCTTGGGCATCCCCAAGCTTTGACGGTTGTACTTCTTGGATATTTCTTGGGGTGACACACGTGGCATCCCCAAGCTTGAGCTTTAGTCCACCTTCATCTCATTACTCATTCCTTCCATACACCTGAAATATTTTCCTTCATACAAAACTTCACACAATCTCATTAGCAACATTAGTGCACTTAAGATAAATAAGTCTTAAGGTTCAGTTCTAACACCAAATAAACTTCCATTAGAACACTAGCTACTGTAGCACTTCCCTCAAAAAGCTCAATTCCCCAAAAGAACTCAAAAAGGAACCCACAAGAAGCAAATGCAGAAAATGGCAGAAATCTGTCAAAACAGACCAGCAGGTAAAGACGATTTTTTTCGAAGACCTTCTGTTGCTCAAATCAAAAAGTGTTGAACTAACGAAAGTTAGATAACAACCTGGGACAGAAGCACAAATAATTACAGCTCAATCCGACATACAGAGCTCTCTCACGAATATTTATGGTGAAGCACAAGAATCTGTTTCGGGACAGCAACTTTCCCAATCATTACTTCACTCTCATTAGAGGTTACTCTTGGCACAAAAAGCAAATAAAAAGGATAAGGAAAGGTTATTACTGAAGTAATAACTTTCAAGACTCATCTAAAACTCTTGGGTTATCTCCCAACAAGTACTTTTCTTTTACGCCTTTAAGTTAGGCATAAGAAGCAAAGAAAGAATCAAGTGTTCTCAAATGAAGAAGCATTAAAACCAACTTTCTTGCCCTTACCTCTCTTACTTTTATTCTTAACCTTGGGGAAAATATGATTGTTTGGTGGATAAGAAAGGTGCATGGTCCCCTTTCCCACATCTATTATTGCTCCAAGGAGTTCTAATAGGGACCTTCCAAGTGTAATTTGTCCTTTTCCTCCACATTCAATAACAAGATAATCAATAGAAATCGTTTTCCCAAGGATCTTTGTAGACACTCCTTCAGCTATTCCAAGAGGTAATATGGTAGTATTATTAGCAAGAGATATTTCTTTTCCTCCTTTAGTGAGCCCCCAAGTATTCAGAGATTTATAAATATCTTTGGGCATCAAACAAAATTCAGACATGATATCACAGCGAGCTTGAAAATTTTCGGTGTTCATCTCAATCTTTACTGTAGGGAACCACTTTGATGGTTCAGAGTTTATTGGAACATAATTGTGATGCTCCCTAAGCGTATTATAGCAACTTTCTAAGCTAGTAGTGCTAGCCTCAAGAGTGTTCAACCTAGCAAATATTTTTGCGAAAAAAATATCAGTTTGGCTAGGCATAGTGTAAGTGAGGATCAATTTCTTTATAGCATTAATGGCATCATCCTCATTACATTGGAGGAAATCTCCTCCCACAATAGCATCTAAAGCATATCTATAGAAAAGAGCAATCCCAAGGTAAAAACTGCTAAGGAACAAGCTTTGAGTCATTTTAGGCTTAGTTTTTTCATGTAGATCAGAGATTCTAGACCAAGCTTCCTTAAAACTTTCCTCAATTCCTTGTTTAAAAGTGAAAATCATTTCCTCGGGTGACATAGTGATAGGAGCAAGGCTAGACATAGTGGCAACTCAAGATAGGAACTAATTTTTTGTGTTTTTGAAATAAGAAAGCAAACTAGAAAAACTAATTTTTTTGTGGTTTTTGAAGAACAAAACAAGCAAACAAAGCAAAAAGAAACTAAGCAAAACAAAATCAACAAAGTAAAGAGATTGGTTATGAGGGACTCCCCTCGTGAAGATGTCCTTGACTCCCCGGCAACGGCGCCAGAAAAATGCTTGATGGCTCAATGCACGGCGCCCAGAAAAATGCTTGTTGGCGGTGTTGATGTAGAGCTCGTTGGGAACCCCAAGAGGAAGGTATGATGAGCACATCAGCAAGTTTCCCTCAGTTATGAAACCAAGGTTTAATCGAACCAGTAGGGCAAGGAAACACCCCAAAGGTGTTACTAGCTGAGCTTTGGCAGGGCGCACTACCGGTGCTAGTAGCAACGTGGAGACCTGCACAACACAACCACAAAACTTTGTCCCCAACTTGCGATGAGGTTGTCAATCTCACCGTGTTTTGTGGAAAACAAAGAATTAAACGTATTGAATGGAAAGAAGTAAAAGTTTGCAGAAAGTAAACACAAAGCAGTAAAAGATTGTAGATTGTATGTAAAAGACAAGGACCGGGATCCATAGTTCACTAGAGGTGGTTCTCCTTAGATAGATAACATGCTAGGTGAACAAATTACAGCGGGGCAATTGATAAACACCGAGAAAGCAATACATGCATATACTAATCATCTTGACTCCTTTGAGACTTGATTGGGCATTACAACATAATACATAGACCGCCATCCAACCGCATCTATGACTAATAATCCACCTTCAGGTTATCATCCGAACCCCCTCCAGTATTAAGTTGCAAGCAACATATTATTGCTTTACGAACTGCGTGTAAAGTAAACAATACGATTGTTCTATGAACAAATGATTGTTGTTTTCTCCCTAGTAGCAACAACACATCTAGCACCTTAGAGATTTCTGTCACTTCCCCAGATTACCAAAGGCATGAACCCACTATTGAGCATAAATACTAACTCTTGGAGTTGCTAGCATCTACTTGGCCAAGATAGCTACTAACAACAGAAAGCATGCAAGATCTCAAATGACAAAGACATGATAGAATCAATAATCAATCTGAAATAGCATCTCAATATCCATTGGATCCCCGCAAACACAACATGTATGATTACAAATAGATGATCTTGATCATGAACGGAGCTCACAAGATCTAAACATGAAAACACAAAGGAGGAGAACCAGCCATCTAGCTACTACATGGATCCGTAGTCCAAGGATGAACTACTCACGCATCACACCGGAGGCTTGCATGGTGATGAAGAAGGCCTCGTGGTGAATTCCCTCTCCGGCAGTCTTGAAGAGCTCAGATCCCTCCCAATCTAGGGATGGAGATGACAGCGGCTAAAGACTCTTTCGTGGATTTTTGATCAGGCACTTAGGGTTTTCGTCCCGAGGGCAATATATAGGCGGAAGGAGAGGCCGAGGGGGTGCTTGGGCTGGCCACACCACCCCCTGGCGCAGGCCAGGCCTGGCCACGCGGCCAGGTGGTGTGGCCGCCCTCCCGCCCTCTCCAGATCTCCTTGATCGACACTTGATCCCTTCCGGAAAAATAGGCACTTTGGCTTTTGTCCCATCCAATTCCGAGAATATTCATTTTCTGACTTTCCTGGAACCAAAAATAGCAGAAAACAGGCAGCTGGCACTGTGGCTCTTGTTAATAGGTTAGTTCAAGAAATCATATGAAAAGTACTCCAAAGTTGGAACAAAACACAAGAAAGTGGATAAAACCAAGCATGGAACATCAAAAATTATAGATACATTTGCAATGTATCAACATCCCCAAGCTTAACTCCAGCTCGTCCTCGAGTAGGTAAGTGATAAAAAGAAAGAATAATTTTTGAGGTGACATGCACCATCAAAGACTTGATCAAAGTATTTGCAAAACATTCAAAGCTGGGATCATAGTACTTCAATCATAACATGAAAGACAAAGTTCTAGCAATAAGCAAAGAAACTATGATGCAACATGAAAAGGCACAAACAAAAGATTCATGAATAACAAAGCTTTGCAAGACGTTTGTTTGTTTCACATAAAGAAAACATAGCATAATAGTATTCAGCTTGTCCCTCATAGAGTAGCAAATATAAATGCATAGGACACCTTCAAAGTTCATAAGAGTGACTAGATACAATAGTTTAAAACAAGCAATATCAAAATATGCATCAATCAACTAGTCTTGGGACAATGTACATAGAACTAAGAATGGCCACTATGCTCTCAAAATAGGTGCATAAAGTTAGAAGGTGGGGACTCAATATAATGGTGGAAGAAAGGCCTTTTGTAAAAGGAAGTAGGGATTCAAGTCTAATAAAGAGCTTCCAAAAATTATGGTACTTATAGCTTTCAGCTCTCATTGCCCCTATCATAAGCATCTTGAAGTGATTAAGGTTAAAGTGAACAAAGTATGGTGTACATGCTTGACGAAGTATAAGTCAGAAATCTCATGTCCCTTGTATACGAGGGACGATCCTCATGCTACTCAAGTTTAGTCACCGGTAAGTCCTTGTCATCGTAAGTACATGTGTATCATAGAGAACCGCCAACGTGGTACCCCTTGCCCGATGATACGGAAGAAACCCCGTATCAAAATGACAAGGCAAGCAGACAACGAGCATCTCAGCATTCTTCTTATTTACCATGGGAATATGGTGCTTTTTTTCTCTCTTTCCTCTTTTCATAATCTCTTTTTTTCTTTTTTCTCTTTTTTCTCAATATAGGACTTTTTTTATAAGAAGAATGCTTCATAGATAGCTCATTATGGTTACACTATAGGTTTCCACCATGTCAGCATGGATTAGACCAGCGGCCCAGGCGTTTCTCTAACACATATACATAACTCCATGGACTTACAAGCTCCCCTTTCATTTCACTGCAATCGACATCCATATACAAAAGAGCATGATATCAACTAGGTACAAGTACCAAGTGCAATGTTGAAAACGTTCCCCATGAAAGCATGGTTCTTCTAATTCCCAACAAATAAGTGCAAGCATATACAACATAGACGACACAATGGTTCAAGTTTATTAAGGGCAAGTAAAGTAAAGTGTGCCATCAAGTTCGTGAGAGCTTTAATCACTAGTTTTCTCATAACAAGTGGAAGGTAAACAAAAGCATGAATATACTTGGAATAGCATAAGCTAGTAGGTAGGTATGGTGGAATCTTTGGAATAACTTGGTTTAGGGAGTTGGATGCATGAGTGGAACTCATACTTTGTTGTGGAGTCTAGCAAAAGACTGGGAGCGACAAACTAAGAGAGCAATAATGGCCATAATCATGCAGAGCGACAAAACATCATTGATCAAAACATAAAGTGATACTACAAGTTGAAAAGTAAAGGATCATAAAGGCTATGGTGACTTTGGATAGTCATAACATGGTGTGAGCATGTGCCAAGTCAACCCAAATAAAGCATCAAAGGAGAATACCACTATACTATGCTTTAATATGCTAAAACAACGCATGATTCATCCAAGGCACATTAAGCAATCTCAATTGTTTATAACAAGTCATGCTACAGAAAATAATACCAAGCATAAAGCCAAAACAATATCAAGCATGGAATGACAAAGCATAGACCATAGTCAAAAACAAGCTCTTTTTACCACATAAGCATGAACTTTCCTACTCTTTTCCAAACCAAACCAAACTATTTGCAAACCAATATATGAAAGAGGGGGTCCAACCAATTTATTCAGAAAACTAAGAAAACCAAGCAAACGAAAAACCAAAACGAAAACTAAAAAGAAGACGCTCCAAGAAAAACACAACTGTGCATGAAACAATAAAAATGAAGCGTTTGGAAGAAACCTGGGATTTTTATTGATGAAGAAGCCCATTTTTTTGTTAATTAGATGCATTTTGGAGAACCCACACTTAGAAATTTGTTTTTTCGATCAAATTCATACTTTAGGATGCCCAACCCGCGTGTTCGTCCTCAACTAGCCGGCAACGCCGAAGGACTGCTGGCCTCCATCGGGGACGGGGATGTCCGAACTTGGGCTCCGCCGGGCTGGCACTGGGAGGTGCTTCCTTCCGGGAACCGTAGCTTGGTGAGGAATCCAGGTCCCGTCGTCGACCCGGAGCTTCTTTGGTGGCGGTCGCATGGTCCAGGAGCGGCTCAGAGGGAGCCGGCTCCCGAGGAGGTGGTACGGAGGCATGTCAGGGAGGAGGACGAGCATGTCCGTCACTATATGTATATGTTAGAGGTCAGGTTCTCCAATACATGGCAGGTTCTTCAGGGATCTCACCCGAGCTATGCTCGTGTGATGGTTCCTTCTCTTTGGGTGTTCACCGCCCGCGGCTCAGGACCCGGAAATCGGCGTCCAGTTTGATTGAGCGAGATGTATTAGTGATACTATCGAGATGTATTAGTCCAGAACTTGAAATAAGATATTATCGAGATGTGTACGCGTCGTTATTCTATGTGGGTGTGGCAGGATGCCGAAGATTCGCGTGCTTATTTTACAACCACCAATTTATGAAAAAAGTACATATATATTAAAATTTTAGTGGGAAAAAAATAAACAAGGTACACACAAAAAATAAAAAAAACACGTGGCAAGCTGGGCCGACGGTTAGGCCGTCGGCGTAGGCTTTGGAGCCTAGATAGGCCGACGGTCAGACTGTCGGCGTATATACACGACTAATGCCACGGGCCGGCCCGTCAGGTGGGCCGTTAAGTAGCTCGCTGGGCCGACGGTATATCTGGGGCCAACGGCAACCGTCGGGCTAGACTGTGCGTACGCCGACGGCCGCCGTCAGGGCATTTGTCTCTACGCCGACGGCCTGTTTGACCGGCTGACGAGTCCGGAAACATTCGCCAACGGCCCCGACCTTTTGCCGTCGGCGTAGGATTAGGCCGTCGGCGTTTTTTGGTTCTCCTGTAGTGCAGGCAGTGATAATCATTTCATGTTGATCAACCCAATCAACAATTGGACGTTTTGGTATACTCCAGATTTGAATCTTTCATCAAGGGAACCACTAATGAAGTATCTATCATCAATACGGTTGAACTGGATGCAAGTCAGTGAATCAAGAAAATGGTATGAGAAATTTCAGGGAAGTGCTATCAGTGCATTTGTACGCACATGAAGAGAAATCGTCTGAAAAGCATAGTTCTTACCATAGTCACCGTGGGAGAAGGCTTTCAAACAGTAAGTGCCACATCCGTACAGTTTTATACATTGATGATGAAAGCAAGTACTGCAAGTCATTTCAAAACTGAAGCTCTAGGACCGAAACAGGAGGCAACAAAAAGAAACTTCTACATAAAATATAAACTTGTCGTCCTATTGCAAACTCAGGAAAGGCTGCTTGCTGAAAGGGCAAGGGACGGTGATCGGTAGTGCTAGATATTGAGTTCTAATCCCCATACTCTTATTGCCCATAAAGTTTCAATTAATTGTCTAGCAACTGACAGGTGGGACCGGCGTGTAAGGCAGTGCCATGGTCACAAGTTCAAAAGAAAAACTTATAGGGGTCCTTTCGCAAAATTTATAATGCCATGTGTCACCCTTTTGTTGGTTTTGTACCTATTTGCTCCCTTAGTGCAAGTTTATGTACCACGGTGTTTACTTTTGAAAGTGTCGTTGTATGAAATTGCTCCTGCGTGACAAGTTGTTGTATCCATGGTGCTAATACCTCTTATATTTTTGATAAAGCGGATGCACATACTGCCAAATTAATCAAGCTATAACCAGAAGGCCACGGGAGGAAACGACATGGAATAATTGTTAGACACTTGATATGATTTGGTGGTGCGACGGACGGTGGTTCGCAGCTCTCCCTCACGGCTGTACTTGAGACCGAAAACGGTGACGTAGATCATGGAAGCACCATTACAGTCAGCATCAAACTCTAGTTCTTCTTCTTCATCTTCCTCTTCACGCACCACTCTCTCCACAAGGCAAAACCTGGAGTCTCCCATGTAGGTGAGGGTGGCACCTTGGCTCCCCGAATGCTTGCGTGTTAGGAATAAGCACTCCATGTCCAGCACCGACACGATGTCACGTATACGAGTTGTATATGTATAGGATTGCACTACACCGAGGTGTGTGTGTTGAGTCCAATCCGTATACGTGCATATAACTGAGTACTACTAGGATTAGAGTTGGGCTAGTAGTCGAGTTGGCATACTAGAATCCTAGTATATATATGCATGTATCCCGGGTTATAAACACACCATGAGTTCAAAGCAATAAAAAGAGAACGCACGATACGTGCGTGTAGCGATCATATTGTTTCCGTATGTGCGTGCGTGAGTTGCTATGGCCAAGAAAGTAATCTAGCTCTAGCTTCATATACGTGCGTGTGTTCACCGGAGTTTCGTCATCGCAGTCGCCGGAAAGTACTCGGTGGCTGGGTCTGGGCCAACAATTGGTATCAGAGCCAAGGTCGTCGTCCGTGATCTGCTGAAAGTAATAGGAGGTCATGGCGATGGTGAAGTTTGGCGAGAGCTCGGCAGCGGCACCGGTGACGGAGAAGGTGGGGGCGGCTTTGTATCCGCGCCTCGATCGCAAGGACTACGGGCTATGGGCACTCAACATGGAGGTGGCCATGGAGGCTCAGGAGGTTTGGGAGGCCGTCGATCCAGGAGGCGACGAGTACGTCAAGGGAGGCGCGAAGTACCGAAAGGATCGCCAAGCGCTAACGGCGCTCTATTCCGTCGTGCCGAAGGACGTGACGCAGCACCTCGTCGGAAAGAAATCGGCGAAGGATGCATGGGAGACGATCAAGATCTTGCACCAAGGTCATGCCCGCGTGAAGGAAGCGCATCTTCAAACTTTGACGAAAAGCTATGAAGATCTGAAGATAGAGGAGAGCGAGACGGTTGATCAGTTTGCCGCCCGTTTCGTTACCCTCGTCAACGCAATCAGGGGATATGGCGAGAGATTAGACGAGGTCAAGAACGTCAGAAGGTTCCTGCGTGAGGCGCCGGCGCGCTACATGCAGATCGTCACATCGATCGAACAATGTCTCGACATGAATACATTGACGGTTGAGGATCTCATCGGAAGATTCAAGGCACACGACGAGAGAATCTGGATCAGCTTTGGTGATCCAGAACAGGTTGAGCACCAGATGCTCACGAAGCAGCAGTGGATGACTCTTTCGAAAGAAAAGCAAGGAGGCTCCACGAGCGGCAAGGAGAAGCAATGCCCAGCGAAAAAGTACATCGCGGGGCTGGAGGACAAAGATGACACCCCGCCGCGGAGGAAGTTTGACATAAAGAAAGTAAGGTGTCATAACTGCGGCGAGCTCGGTCACTTCAAGGCTGATTGTCGAAAACCACCAAAGGAAAAGGAGAGGGCTCTCATCGCCCAGGAAGGAGATGTTGGACCGATGATGCTGATGCTTGAAGTAAATGAGCTGAAGGATGAGGAGGATCTTCCATCACCGGCTACGAAGATTGTGGTGCAAGTGGATCACGATCTACCATGTGTGGATCACGAGGAACGGAGTGCCCCGTTACCATGTGAAGCCACATTTGAGGCAAGTGAAGCCTCGGGAGTAGTTCATGGTGATCTATGCGTTGGAATTTCACCCGCAACTCCGTCCGGCAATAAGTTCTTCATGCTTGTGGTGGATGATCATAGTAAATACATGTGGATTGTGTTGCTGAAAAGTAAGGATCAAGATCAACAAGCATTCGAGAAGATCAAGGAAGCCGAAGAGTTCAAGGTGGAGGCGAAGATAAGAGCCCTACTCATTGATCAAGGGGGTGAGCTGCATCAAACTGTGTTGACCGTGGCACGGAGCATGATAAAGAGTAAAGGCTTGCCAGGAAAATTCTGGGGTGAGGCAATCAATGCGACTGTGTATTTGCTGAACATGGAGCCAACTGAGAGTGGCGTTGGTATAACATCGTACGAAGCATGGTACGGATGGAAACCGTCGGTTGATCATCTTCGCACTTTTGGGTGCGTGACGCTTGTCAAGACGGAGTCCGATCATAAGAGTAAATTGGCAGAGGAGAGGACTCCAATGATCATGACGGGCTATGGAAGCTCAAAGGAATACCGCTTGTGCAATCCTTATACCAATAAGGTGGTTGTCAGGGGCGACGTAATCTTTGAGGAAGGCGAGTCATGGAATTGGGGATCCAACAAACCGGGATATCCAACTTTTCACGTCACGTGGGATCTTGAGTATGAAGAAAATATGGATCAACCAAGCTTATCCTTGTCAGCAAGTTCGGGTCCAGAAGGCGTTGAAGTCCTAGGAGGTGCTCCAGGCGTGGACACCGGGCCAGAAGCACTAGGGATTCTCCCAGAAGACAAAGAGTTTGAAAAAAAGGCTAGTCCGTGGCCAGAAGATACAGAACTGGAAGGGTGCACAAATGCATGTGCAGCGATACCTGCACTTGTTTGCCCCGCAAACAGGCCAGCAAGGCTTGAAGATGATGGTCCAAGAGTGTGGACTGGTGGCCAGACAGATGGAAGAGACCCAACAATAGGGAGTGTAGATCCATCAATAGGCTTTTCACGTGGTTTAGAGAAGGTAGAAGGAAACATGCCAGAAAGGGATTCGAAAGAAAAGGACGAATCGCTACAGGTAGGCAACCTGTGCCTTGCTACTCTGGACGAGCCAGAAGACGGGGTTGGTCAGGAGCAGGCAGAAGTCAGAATTGCTAGTCACGAGCGAGCTTTGCTAGTCAACAAATTTGAGCTAGCTCCTACGTATTTGTTCTATTGCATCCAAGAGTACTGGCAAGCAGAAGATCAAATATACGAAGCATCGATGAGAAAGTACTTCATTGAACCAAGTATAATGTCTCAAGGCGCGGATAAAAAGGACAGTCGGCGTGAAGGCGTGGAGAAGGGTGCGGACAAAAAGGGTTGTCGGCGTGAAGCCATGGAGAAGCCGACGAAAGCAAAGTCGGTGACATGGGTGTTGAGAAAGGAAGCGGCGAAAGCAATGCCGTGGATGACGCCCGCGAGAAGCAGCGTGTATATTTGGGATCCAGGTGGATGTTAAAGAGCATGTCGTGCTTAGGGGGTGATTGTTAGGAATAAGCACTCCGTGTCCAGCACCGACACGATGTCACGTATACGAGTTGTATACGTATAGGATTGCAATACACCGAGGTGTGTGTGTGTTGAGTCCAATCCGTATACTTGCATGTAACTGAGTACTACTAGGATTAGAGTTGGGCTAGTAGTCGAGTTGGCATACTAGAATCCTAGTATATATATGCATGTACTCCGGGTTATAAACACACCGTGAGTTCAAAGCAATAAAAAGAGAACGCACGATACGTGCGTGTAGCGATCATATTGTTTCCGTACGTGCGTGTGTGAGTTGCTATGGCCAAGAAAGTAATCTAGCTCTAGCTTTATATACGTGAGTGTGTTCATCGGAGTTTTATCGTCGCAGTCGCCAGAAAGTACTCGGTGACTGGGTCTGGGCCAACATTGCGGAAAAGCTTCTCCTCGACCATCTGCAAGTCCGGCTGCAAGACATTCGCTCTGGCGCGGGACGGTACCTGGCAGGCACAGACGTGGCCATCCTCGCGAAGGCCAACCCACGCATCCAGCTCGGTGTCGAAGTAGTCCTGTCCTTTGAATGGCAACGGCCATCTCCCGTTGAGCCTCCAGTCGTGCGTCCTGGTGTCGAAGGAGAAGGTGCTACGTACGTCGTTGCAGTTGCGGGACGACATGAAGACGGTGCGTCCGTCCGGGTGCATGGCGTAGGAGGTGATTTCTTCACCTTCGGTTAATGGCAGCGGGGACTCCACGCTCGTCCAGGTCCAGTCCGTGCTTGGATTCGAAGAGTGGAGACCGCCCTGCTGCTTGGCGGAGGACATCACCTCGAAGGCCTGCTGCATACGCATGCGGTTGTACTTGAACACGTACAGTTGCTGCATGTCGGCGGTAGCGAAGACGATCTGTGTGCCGCGGGGCAGCGAATCCGGGAGAAGAGGGCCGATGGCCAGCCCCGCCGTCTCCGTGTCGTAGACCATGGTGCCGGGGTGTGTGTTGCTCGCCATGAAGATGTTGCTGCCCAGGGCGGCGAAGTTCATGCGATGTCTAGGTTCTGGTGACACTAGCCGGACGGCTGGAGGCTCCAGGTCAAGGTCGGAGCTGCTGCTGTCCAAGGCGTCAATGTCGATCTTGCGGATGCTGAAGCCCTTGCTCCAGTCATCTACCACCAGATAGAGGTGTTTCTGCTTCCGGAACCTTTTGTCGGCGCGGTCCGAGTAGTTTACCGGCCCCTGCCGCCGCTTGGACATCCCTCCTCCCAAGATCTGCTCCTCCGTGCTCATCAATGAGGTCCCGATCGTTCGCCTAAAGACTCGATTTTGGTCGCAATCGAAGTCACGAAAAGGCAGATTGAAATTTGCAATCGATATGACAGGGGCTTCGGATCTGCAGATTCATGATCTATATCTGTAGACCTTGTCTGCCTTGGTTCTAACTACTCCGTAGCAGAATCAGAGCCGGACGCGCGGTTGAATCAGAGATAGAGACGGGGAAAACGGGAGGCAAGACCCAGCGTTCCGTCGGTCTGGGGAACCGCCTTGACCCTCGGTCTCTCGCGGTCTCGCGCGCCCCCTATTTGACGCCTATGAAAATGCCCACGCCAGCCGTATATGGGCTTGAAGTGAGGTGGCCCATTTGTGTTTTTATTATTTAGGACTGTGCTACCTTCAGACCGGTCAGCGGTTTGCAAATCCTCGCGGACAGTTGCACCAGCAGCATGTAAGCTATGCCCGCCCCTCCCGCATGTGTTATGGCCAAACATAGAAAGAGAGTTTAGTGCATAACATAAAAAAAATAGATGATATTATTAGGATTATTTATTCCTAAACAATTAGAAAAATGCGGGGAATTTATAAAGTACTCCCTCCGTTTTAAAATATAATATGTTTTAGTTTTGTGAAATGATTGAACCTACGCACTAAAAAGGGTCTATATTCACTCCTTTCATAAAGCTAAAACATCTTATATTTTAAAACGGAGGGAGTAGCTATAAATACTGAAAACATTGTTGCGCTTTGTGAAGAAGAACCACTATCTATTAGAAAAAATTTCAGCGTGTGTTTGTAACATGTAAGCTGCGTGTAAAAAAATGTTTGTTAGGTATTTCAAATGTTCACCCTATATTACAAAGAATGCTCGGTGTATATTGAAAAGTTCTTCACCTACATTTTGATCATAGATTAAGAAATGAAAAGAAAATGATAAAAGAAAAAACTGAAAGCAGGCAAATAATTGAAATGGGGAAAGAATCAAATGGGGAAGAAAAAGAGTTGGTAACCCAAAAACCAAGATAAAACCGTAACAAAAATAAGTATAAAAATATGTCAACCCCACAAAAAGGGCTAACATGCATATGAAGGCATAACTCTAGATATTTGAATCTCAAAACAAAAAAACTCCAGATATTTGCGGCGTCAAATAGGAATAGGAGCTTTGAGATGGACTCAGTTGCTTCCATCAGAGCATCTCTAGTAGATCATGTAAAACTCGACCCTTAAAAACACGTATACAGGATAGCTAAAACCTTTTTACGTTTTGAAACAGACCGGGACAAAACAAATATGATAAATAGACACCTTAAACATGTAGGACCCACATGTGGCCCACTACTTCCTTTTTTTCTAGTTCTTCTTCCTCCTCACTTAGAAACCAAAACTGCCCCGTGCCCGTGCCGCCCCGCTCCGGCCTCCCGCATCGCTACTCGTTCCCACCCCGTGCCTGCCCCGGTCCACCCCGCGACAGGATCCTCCACGAGGCGACGCGGGCCGCCTCGTCAACGAGGTGCTGCCACGGTAGCCATTCGGCCCGAGTTGTACCCCATCTCCCTTACCCTGCGCCTACCCCGGTTTGCCCCGCGACAGGATCCTCCACGAGGCGACGCGGGCCACCTTGTCGACGAGGTGCTGTCGCGGCAGCCATCCTGCCCCGAGTCGCCCCTGCTCCTTGCCCTGCGCGGCCCCTGTTCCCGGTGGCTCATGTGCCCTGTCATGCAACCAACTCTCCTCTTCCCACCACGACTGATTCCGTAAAGCACCAACCTCCTCGGTACGCTGCTATCCATCCCTAGCCAAATTTGTTGAGGTTCACCAGAATTTGTTGGGATTCTAGTGAATTCGGTGGCAAAAATGCACCGCCACATTCTAAAACTTCACTCCCACCAAGCTTTGACCCGTTTTTAGTGCAGTGAAGATTGGCTATAAATATGGGTATAGAAATTTCTCTGGCACGGAATGTCGGCGTACATTATTTGTTTACACAAATGGACACATTTTTCGACCAAAAACCGTAAAAAACTGTTATTTTAAGGGTTTGGTCACTTTTTAGGGATCTCCTAGAGATGGTCGTAGTGCACTAACGTCCACGCGCAAAACTATGGCGTGCTGATTTAGATCCAGGAACTTCGAGTTTCCCCTTTCTTTCCTTTTTATATTTTATATTTTCTCTTTTTATTTGAAGTTTTTTTGTTTTTTTACTTTAGTTAACTCTTTTTAAAATCATATTCGTAATACATGAACATTTTTTAAAACTTAGTGAACAATTATTTGGAACTACCTGAACATTTGGTTAACCTCGTGAATAACTATTTATAAACCGAGTGAACATTTTTAAACCATGGGCACAATTATTACGAACTATGTGATTTCTTTGAGCTATACGAACATGTATTCTCATGAATATTTTTGAACTATATAAATATTTAAAAATAGAAAAGGCAAGAAAAGAAACAGGAAAGAAAAGAAAAAAAGAAATACAAAACTTTGGGGAGCTCCCCTTGGACTCTTGGTGGTCCATGTAGCTCAAATTTAGTCCCACATCACACATCGAAGGAGGACATGGAGCATGGCGATACTAGAATTATCTTTTAACTACGATCAGGTGTAGCCGTCTTATCAGTTTTAATCTGATGTGTTGTGTAGGTCGTGATATATTTTATTTGTAGAATTAGAAAATATATGACATTAAATAGATGCAACTTGCCAGCCGTAGGACATACCTATGCCGTGGGCCAGCACGTGGTTCGGGCCGAATGCTCCCCGTCATTCGCTTGACTAACTAGCAGGCCCGTCTCCAGGATTTGGGGGCCCCGGTGCGGCTTACAAAATGGGATCCTAAATTTTGTTCAAACTCAATAACTAATAAAACGAAATCATATGTTTGCATAACTGCATGATGTGTTGTTCCTTACAATGTTCAAAAATTATCAAGTATTCATTTTAAAAGAGTAAATATACTAGAAAAGTAATAAACAAACCTCATGTTCTACCATAAAGCATCATTCGTTTGGAGTTCTTTAAAATAAAATCTTCAATCATGTCTTCATAATTAATCTTCTCCAAGATTTCACTCTCAAGTGATATTGTCGCTAATCCACTTAGTCTTTCTTGTGTCATTGTAGAACGCATGTAGGATTTCAGCAACTTGAGTTTAGAAAAGCTCATTTCAGCAGATGAAACAGTAACATGAATGGTTAACAAAATTCTGTATGCAATATTAGCAAAAGGATAAAAGGGGCGCTTCTCCAAAAACTTCAGAATATCTAGAGTACCCATAGATTTCTCAAGTAAATCCTAGATAAAAATCAACTCCTTCCACAACTCTTCTCCATCAATATCCTTATGTTTTTCATCGTCTGTTTCTTCATCATCTTTTATTTCATTATCTTCTTTTATATGTGTAAGAGCAACCTCAAGTTTGACACAAGCATCCATCAAACTCTTATCATCCAAGGATCGCAACCTATTTGAAGTAAACAAGAAACCAAAAGTTTTTTTATACTCCTGGTATTGTTCAAATCTTGTTGTAAGTGAAGCAATAGCTTGGTCAACAATACGCAAAAAATAATTGATCCTAAATGACTCTTGTGCAGAAAGTGATTCAATAGGTGCATCACCTGGGCTCTCATCAAACTGTCTCTTTCTTGTAATTTTACGCTTGCTATATCCATCTCCATTGCAATTTCTTTAGCAGCTTCCAATGCTTTCGCAAAGCCAGTTTCTCTATACTTAGAGAAAAAGGAAATCAACCCCTGTATAGACTCAATTGCAATATCAATAAGCATATCCTTTGATTGTAGTTGCTTGCTTACGAAATTAGTATAAGATAATATCTCATACCAGATGACAATAGAAACTAGAAACAGAAAGTCACCAAGTTAATTTTCTGCCAATGATTTAGCTACACTACTTGTCAATGGATCCTTGTCACTTTCAGCCACTTGTAGCAAAGCCTCCCTTATATCTGACATTTGGAACCTTATAGCTTTAACACTATCAACACGACTCTCCCAACAAGTAGCTGACAATGACTTGACAGTCAATCCGGTTATGCTTTGTTTAAGAATTTGCCATCTCTTAGTAGAATTAGCAAATGTTGTATAGATGCATTGGGTAATTCCAAAAAAATCAGTTGCATTACGACAAGAATTTGCCATATCACATAGTGTCAAATTTAGACTATGACAGCCACAAGCTGAATAAAAATCTCTTGGATTTATATTCAAAAGTTTCCTTTGTACTCCTTGATGTTTTCCTTTTATATTCGACCCATTATCATATCCCTGCCCTCTCACATTGTTTATATCAAGTTAAAGCCTCTTCAATACCTCTTCTAAAACATCAAACAATCCCTGCCCAGTGGTATCATTCACATCCAAAAAAAACTATGAAAGATTCCTCGATGCAAATAGAACTAGAAGATGCATCAACATACCTTATTATCAAAGACATCTGTTCTTGGTGGCTTACATCTGGAGTACAGTCAAGTATAACTAAAAAGTACTTTGCCGTCTTTATTTTCTCAATGATTTCAAACCTGATTCCAGTAGCTAGCAAAATTATCAATTCATTCTGGATGAAAGGACCAAGATAATAATCACGAGTTCTGTCATTGGTAATTTGGTCAACATGCTCTTGCATAACCGGGTCAAATTTAGCCAACATTTGAACCAATCCCAAGAAATTGCCATTGTTGTCTTGGTACAACTTGCAATTAGTACCACGGAATGCTATGTTATTTTCTCCAAGAAATTGTACAATCAAAAGAATCCTCTACAAAACTTTTCTCCAATGCTCCCTTTCTTTTTCAAGTTCTCGCTGAGCAACTTTATCAATTGTTTGATTATTCTACAACCTTAGACGCAAGTCATACCATGCAGTCATGTTTGTGACATGTTCTCTACTAGTTTCATGCTCTTTAAGTCTATTGCTAAGATGCATCCAGTCATTGAAACCATCATTAGCTAATGACCCTCTGACAAGACCTTTCCTCAATAATTTGCAGCAAAAACAAAATACTTTGTCAAGGTGTTTGCTATAAACAAGTCATTCTCTATCACACTTCTCTCCATTTGGGAGGTTTCTACTATATGACAATGCAGAAAACCTTCTAGATATATTGTCATATGAACCATGCTCAATAGATAAATCTCTTCTAGGACCCTTTGCCACAAGAATATCAAACATTTTACTATCAAGATCGTCCCAATTTCTTGGATCAAATATATCAAGATGAATAGAACTATTGGTATCATTGTCACTAGTAGCATTATTACCTCCCTCGCCAATAATAACATCATTACCTTCATCACCAACATTACCATCATTGTCTTCATTGCCAATACTAGCATCATCGCCTTCATCAAATTCTGTAGTGTGAGCCTCAACCTCTACTGGATCATCGCCACAACCACCATCCATATTAACAGCCACAGATTGATTTTCAGAATTAGTTTGAGTCTCTTTCACAACAAATTTATCCATAGCACCCTGTTGTGACCGGGCTACTGCTTTTTTTTTTATTCTTACGCTTTGTAGCACCAGACTGACACTTTGTTTTTCTAATAGAATTCATGATCCTTCCTGTTCTAAAATAATAATTTAGATGAGTCGAAACCAAATAATTCAATTGCTAGTGGAATCTATATGATACAAAGAGTAATACAGTATTACTGTACCTTGATCGGCCGAAAACACAATAAAAAGTTATAGATCAAACTGTCCTCTTTGTATCCAGCTACTCGCGAACAGGAAAACTCAATTGATCCTGTGTCGCTTGTGGCAGAAACTAGTGCTCGGAGGAATCAACAATTGTGTCCTAATCGCTCTCGGCCTGCCGCCAATCAGTCAGATATGCGGTCGTAGGGGCTTTCCTTCTGCTATCGCCGGTGCGCAAGGAGCCGAAACAAAGGCACACGATACGTCGCGATCGGCAGGGCCTGGTAATCGAGATGCTTTTTCCTAGCGATCAGTTAGTCATTGTGGTGTCGTGGCCTAGTGGAGGTTGCCGAACCATTGGGAATAAATTAAACTGCCGGGTCTTCCTCCAGTCCCGCCGGGCGCAGGCGCCTCTCCTCCCGTGCTGCTCTACCCTTGTAGGCGAGAGTGGGGGCAGGAAGGACCTTCGGCAGGGGGAGATGTAGGTAGAGATCGACCATGGCCGCGCTGCCTCCATGACGAATTTGGGAGGAGAAGAAGAGAATTGGGAAATTGGGTTCCTTCCCTCTAACTTCCATCGTGTAGGATCTAGAAGAGATAGCGGTGGGAGAGAGATTAAGAAAAAGGCCCACGAGCAGAGACGAAGGAACGCACGACGCACATTAGGAGCGTTGAGAGAGCTCCCAGCAGCTCAACCTTAAGCTTTTAGATAATTAGGCCTTAGCTGCAGGAGTTATTGGACCACACGGTGAAATTAAAAAATTGACTAAACTATTTATACTAGACCTAATTATTTGGGGGCCCTTGGAAAATGGGGCCCTGAACGGTCGTGCACCCCGCTCATGTCCATCAACGCGCATGCTAACTAGCGCCAGGGCCGGCTCTGGGGGGTCGCGACCCTGGCACCGCCCCTGGGCCCATGGCGAGGAGGGCCCCAAAAACAGGTACGCATGTGTATATACCGGTGTATACATCTGCTTTGCAAAGGCCCGCTGCTATACTCCGATCGCGAGAAAAAGGCGACGGCACGACACACCAGGCAAAAGTTACGATGCGTCGACGCCACGGCAGCTCGCGATCTCCCTTCCCCTCCTGACTCCGGACGGCATCGATCGGGGATTATACATTACAACGGACTCTGGAGTCCGGACTCAATCTGATCGTCATCGATCGGGGATCACCAGGCGCACCAGGCAGGCAGGCACCAGCAGCAGGCCGACAGGCCCTGATCATCAGACGGAGACGACAGTTGGCAGACGTAGACGACATGCCCCGATCCCCTCTACCCCTGTCCCCTGCTCCTGGTATATTAAACCTCAGCCTTATTTGCGTGCATATATTTTGTCTTGTATGATTATATTTCTGTTTTTAATTCTTTATATGATGTAGTCGATTCCTTCGCAATTTTAGGTGATATAGCGCAAAACGGCTTGGCTACATGTTGTATTGAGAAAGATATCTTGGATAAAATTGATCTTGAGATTGTAATCAATGATTTTGTATCTAGAAATGCCCGAAGAAGCTTTTTTGTGAGACATTGAAGCAATATTATCATTGGAATTATTTCTTATTTGAGGTAATCACACTAGCAACAAATACTACTTATTATATTTTGAGACTAAATTGTATGGTTGGATGTTAACTTTTATTTTAAAAGTGATAATTGATATATATATGATTTTTTTCTTGATAGGTCTATATGTAGATTAGTATTAGGGGTCCATACCGTCAACTTTGTCTAGGGCCGTGGAAAACAAAGAACCGGCCCTGACTAGCGCCTCACCATTGACCGTCGTGGCGATGGAATAGTGGAAGAGAGTGGAGCTAGATGGGAAGCTTCCGAGCCCGAACAAAAATGGCGAAGAGGTCGCTCTCCACCTCCAGCTTTTAGCTAGGACTCGCATGCCATGTTCGTTTTCTCGTTCACTGCATGCAAGCAAACCACCCACCGAGCGACCCCACGGCCACGCGATTGGCTACTCTTCTTACCATTTTCAGCATCACCGTGTCCTCTTTGGCAGCCCAGCCCACCACGGAAGAAGGTGATGGGAAGCTTCCCACCCGAGCAGAAATGGCTCGATACATCGTGCTCCAGCTTTAGCCGGGGCTCGCTCTCACTGCCCCTAGCACGTACAGAGCAAACGACTAAAGAAACAACTAAGGGGACTAAAGAAACAAGAACAACAACGACTAATTCATCCGCTAATATATTCCCGAAAAGTGATAATGATTTTGTGAAATCCTCTAGGATGTTAATTGGTAAAAGGATTATGGTTGGTTTAATATATTTCTCGAAATAGCTCAGTTCTTTCTTTTTTTCGCTAAGACCGCCCGCATAAAAATATGCTGCTAACGTGAGTAAACAAGTGCATCCCATGTTCATCATCCATTACAATCTAAATCCTACTGTGTCCAGCATCTAAAGAACAACTGCAAAATAGTACCCACCCGTTTTAAAATATAAGATGTTTTTCATTTTTTTAGAACACATGTATCTAGACACTTTAAATGTGCAGGTTTACTTGCTTCGTTCCGATCCTACACACATATATCTTATACTCCCTTCGTTCCAAAATAAGTGTCTTGAGTTTGTCTAGATTCGCATGTACCTATATATTAAAACGTGTCTAGATACATCCGAATCTAGACAAACCCACGTCACTTATTTTGGGACGGAGGGAGTAGTATTTTGAGACGGATGGCGCTCAAGTTAAGTCTCCCAAACAAATATCCGTTGATCAAAAGAAAATCTGGGAACTACAAATTTAGGGTTGTACATAACATGGGTCGTTGGAAGGCCTGACCTAAACCAGTTGCTTGGAGAAAAAATGTTTAGAAAAGCCAATTAAGGAGTTAGCACTTGCGTCCTACACAGCCTAGTTCACTCTTTGCTTGCCGGCGATGGCCATTGTTGCCTTCTCTTGTCCTCCCAACGAGCGCCTCAGTCGAACGAGCCACGGAAGTGAGTTGTGGGAGATGAGGCGATGGAGAAGGGTTGACTAGGGGTCCATCATCGGCAAGCAGATCGCCGACGATGGCCGGATGACCATATCCGCCTCGAGCGAGGACGTGCGAGAGAACTTATTCTTCTTCTTCGGGTTAGGAACGAGATCAAAGCGAGTTGGTTTGACACGACCTGAACACAAATTTCGCTTGGTGACTACTTGCCACATTGACACTAATCCGTGGGCTCCGCCCCGTCAGAATCGATGCTAATTGAATTAAGCCGATGTTTAGACGATCTCCAATACTACTAGGTTACACCATTTTTTTGGTGGCTTCTGCAACAGAAAGGACTCTCGGTTTCTGCAACTTTCTCCAAACAAAAAGATCCAAGGAGAAAATGTTCACCAAGGAGTAAAAAATAAGAGGAGCAAACTAGCCGGCATGCTAATTCTCTCCTTGACGTCTCGTTGACTGCACTTCAACCACTCATCTCTCAACTACCCATCTCTGCCTGCCTCTGACCATTTCAACCGTCTCAGCCGCAGCTGCACGGTGCACACTCGATCCAGTAGCCCAGTGGCAGTGGCGAGAGAGTGAGCTAGCGAGGTGTCAGCCTGTCAGGTGTTCGTTCCCACGTGTCTCCACCTCGCCGGCGCCACCATTGACCTTGGCGCCCACCCACCAAACTCCCAGCGAGGGGATATTTGCTCTGCCTTTGGTTCAGGGCTTCAGGCTGACACCATAGCCAGCCAGCAGGCACCGCACACACAGTCACACACTCACGCGCGCGCAGCACAGAGCGTCTGACGATGGCGGAGACGGCGATCACGACGGTGCTGGCGAAGGTGGCGGAGCTGGTGGCGTGGGAGGCTGCGGTGCTGCTGGAGGTGGGCGACGACGTGCGCCTGCTCCGCGACAAGCTCGAGTGGCTGCACACCTTCATCCGCGACGCCGACCGCAGGCGCCGCCTCCGCGACGACGAGTTCGTCGCCGTCTGGGTGCGCCAGACCCGCGACGTCGCCTTCGAGGCCGAGGACGCGCTCGACGACTTCCTCCACCGCGCCGGCCGACGCCGCCGCCGCACCAGCCCGCCCCCGGCGCTCCTCCTCCCCACCGGGGCTCGGTGCTCCGCCTGGCGGTGGCGCTGGCAGTGGCCACGCCGCCCGCGCTGCGCGGGGTTGCAGGTGGCACTCCGCCATGACCTCTCCGCCCGCGTCCGCCAGATCAGGAAGCGGCTCGACGAGATCTCCGCCAACCGTGCCGCCTACAACATCGAGCACGCGCCGGCGCCCGCCTGGGCCGCCTCCTCCGCCACAACCCTCGCCGCCTGGTACGCACACTCCCGAAACCGATAAAAAAGAATCACAAGCAAAATGCTACGAGAACAATTTCCTGCGGCGAAACAGGGCATACGGATATTCTTAAACTTAAGATGGACATTGATTTGGTTACTCGGGTTCTTGCAGTTCCAATCAAATCGGGTGCGCCATTTAGCTATGTTCTTGACAATTCTGCTCTCTTTTCATTTCGTCTTTTTCTGTGGGCAAGATTCTGCTGAATTCTGAAGCTACTTTATTTTATATTGCAATGATTACCCCACTGAGCCACTCCGAAAACGACATCAAACGCATGTATAATTGAAGGATTGACTGTAGCTCAGTCGATTTGATTTGATTGGCCTGCTTCACCAAATTAAGCTGTCAGCATAATACTGTTCCGGTTGCAGCAGTTGTTCGAGCCACATCCCTGGACCACGGTGAAGGCTTCATCTACTCCCTCCGTTTGAAAATATAAGACGTTTTAGCTCTGTGAATCGAATGTATCTAGACATCTTCTAAAGCATAGGTTCCTAGAGGTTCGGAGTGAATCTATACACCAAAAGGCGTCTAGATACATTCATTTCACAAAACTAAAATGTCTTATATTTCTGAACGGAGGGAGTAGCTACCATTGACGAGCACTGTTCATAGAAAGAATCATGTTTACATAGTACTTGTTTGTTTTCAAAGGCCTTTCTGATGAATAGCGTAGCTTCTAGTTACACTGGGATCAACTTGGTCCTCATGTTCCCGGAGGTCAAATCAAGACTATCTCTTTCTCTGTCTTGGTTAGTTTGAAATGTCCTTGGTGATGGTTGTACTCTCTTGGTTAGTAGCTGTCTTGATCTGGCTCTGCTGAATTTTGAAGCTACTCAATTTACATTTCCAGGTTTTCCCACTCTGAAAATGACATCAAAAGCATGTAATAGTACTCAACATATAGATAGCAGCAGTAGTTCTAGCTCACCGTGGTGAAGCTTGCAGTAATCTGTGTTAAATCAAGATATCTAGCAATTTACTAACATTACTGCATTATGCATAGAAAGAAGAATCATGCAAGCAGCTCATTAGCAGAAAAGTCAAACATCTGGAACAATTTGGTCCATGAGGTTCTTGCAATTCCAACCAATGACCCCAAACAAATTTCATGTCCAATTTCACCTTGTTCTCGGCGATTCTTCTCTGTTTGTTATGAAATGTATTCCTTGATGACTCTGCTGTCTTTTTTTCTGTTTTTTTCTATGATTGCCCACTATGAAAATGACATCAAACGCACCTATATTTAATTAATTAATTGATATAAGTATAACTGAAAATGACATCAAACGCATGTATAAGTATAACTGAAGGATTGACTATAGCTCAGTCGCTTTGATTTGATTGGCCTGCTTGACCAAATTAAGCTGTAAGCATAATACTGCAGCAGTTGTTCGAGCCACACCCCTGGACCACGGTGAAGGCTTCAGTATTGAGTGCTAATCTAGCTACCATCAACGAGCATTATTCATAGAAAGAATCATGCTTGTTGGTTTTCAAAGTCATTTCTGATGAATAGCCTTGCTTGTAGTTGCATTGGGATCAACTTAGTCCTCGCGTTCCCGCAGCCACATGTCAAATCATGACTCTCTCTCTCTCTCTTTGTTAGTTTGAAATGTCTTTGGTGATGATTGTACTCTCTTATTTTGTAGCTGTCTTGATCTGTGAACAAGACTGCTGAATTTGGAAGCTACTTAATTTACACTTCCAGGTTTTCCCACTCTGAAAATGACATCAAAAGCATGTAATAGTACTCAACAAATAGCGACATTGATTGGCCTGCTTGACCAATTTTGATAGCAGCAGTAGTTCTAGCTCACCATGGTGAAGTTTGCAGTAATCTGCGTTAAATCAAGATAGCTACCAATTTACTAACAGTACTGCATTATGCATGGAAAGAAGAATCATGCAAGCAGCTCACAAGCAGAAAAATCAAACGGCTGGAACAATTTGGTCAATGAGGTTCTTGCAATTCGAATCAATGATCCCAAACAAGTTTCATGTCCAATTTCACTTTGTTCTCGACGATTCTTCTCTGTTTGTTGTGAAATGTATTCCTTGATGATTCTGCTATCTTTTTTTTTCTGTTTTTTCTGTGGAAATGATTCTGCTGAATTATCAGTCTGCTTAATTTTATATTACCATGATTGACCACTATGAAAATGACATCAAGCACACCTATAGTTAAGGAATTTACTATACCTCGGTGGACTTTGATTGGCCTGTTTGATCAAATGAAGCTGTCAACGTAGTAATTCAGGTCTGGCAGTAATAGTAGTCATACAAGCATTACTGCATTATGTACTGACTAGCTTGGTGAATTTGGATGCAGGGATGATATGGAGGAGTACACTGTTGGCTTCGACAAGTACAGTGACATGCTCAGGGAGCAGCTCCTTGACGTCGATGCCGTCTCTGGCCGCGCCCTCGTCTCCATTGTCGGCGAGAGCAGCATCGGCAAGACCACACTCGCACGGAAGGTCTACCAGAGCCCCGAGGTCCGCAACCACTTCGCCATACGCACCTGGACAGTGCTCCCTCCCAACAGCCGTCCCTCCGACGTCCTCCGCGACATCCACCGACAGGCCAGCTCCCAGCTCCGGCGGTCCCCGTCCCATGGCCAGGTTGCGGAAGATGGCACCAACTGCGACGCCGGCGCCAAGGGCAAGGACATCAGCAACTCTCTGTTTCGGAACATGACCGGCAGGCGGTACCTCGTCGTGGTCGACGGCAGCATTGCAGTCGCCGACTGGAACAGCCTCCGGGCCTCACTCCCTGACGAAGGCAATGGCAGCAGGGTGTTGCTGGTCACTGATGCGGCGGGGCTGGAGGTGGTGGGCTACGCCGGTGGCCCGACATACGAGCCCATCGAGCTGACACGGCTCAGCCCAGAGAACACGTACGAGCTATTCCGGCGCCGGGTGTTCGGCCGCCGCGGCGACTGCCCTGGGCGGTACAAGTCGAGGTACTACCAGGACGTGTTCCGGATCACCCGGGGCCTGCCGCTGTCTGTCGTCGTCCTCGCGGGCGTTCTCCGGTCCAAGGAGCTGCCGGTGGAGTGGGACCAGGTGATGACGCAGCTGCTGGCGGTGAGAGACCAGCCGCAGTGCAAGAACGGCAACGGCGGCTGGCGGATCATGTCGCTGGCATTCGATGACCTGCCACACCACCTCAAGTCCTGCTTCCTGTACTTCGCGGCTATGCCGGAGAGTGTTCCCGTGGACGCCGCGAGGCTGGTGCGTCTGTGGGTGGCTGAGGGGTTCGTGCGGCCACGACGGGGGAGCACCATGGAGGAGGTCGGCCAAGGGTACCTCAAGGAGCTCATCTCCCGGTGCATGGTGCAGCTGGTGGACAAGGATGAGTTTGGCGCCGTGACGGCGGTGGTGGTGCACGACCGCCTCCACGCCTTTGCACAGGACGAGGCGCAGGAGGCTTGCTTTGTCGAGAGCCACGACAGCACTGATGTGCTGGCACCCGCCACCGTGCGCCGGCTCGCCGTCCAGAACACCACCGACAAGCACGTCCACCTCGGCAACGCGCTGCCCAAGCTCCGCACCATCGTCTGCGACTTCGTCAATGGCGGCACTAGCAACCCCAGCGTCTGCATCCACTCCACTGACCTGGGCTTCCTCCATGCCTCCAAGTTCCTCCGCGTCATCGACATCCATGGCCTCGAGCTCAAGAAACTTCCAAACGAGATTGGCTCAATGATCCACATAAGGTAATCTGATAAGTGTCCGAACACTGGAAAAAGATTGATGCTGAATGCTCAATTGCTAAATACTAATTAGAGATGATTTCCTGGACCAGGTACCTTGGCCTCCAGTGTGGTCAGCTGGAGAAGCTGCCAAGCACGATAAGCAAGCTGGTGAACCTGCAGTCTCTGATCCTCAAGGGCAGGAATGGCGCGCTGGGCGTGACTGCTGCGTTCTGGATGATCGCGACGCTCCGGCACGTCGTGGCGCCGTTCGCGCTGCCCAAGTGCCTGGGCGACCTGTACAGCCTCCAGACGCTCCACGGCGTGCAGCCGCATTGCTGGGACACGCGCGCCGGTGCAGGCAACCCGCTGGGGAGGGCTACCAACCTCCGGTCGCTGGAGCTCAGTGGGCTCACCGCCGCGCACGCCGGTGCACTGACTTCGGCACTGGAGAGCCTCGACCTGCTGGTGCACCTGGTGCTGCAGGGCGAGTCACTGCCGCTGGCCGTGTTCACCATCCCGAGCCTGCGGCGGCTTCAGAGCCTGAGGCTGCTGGGATCCATGGACGAGGAGGAGGAGGAGGAGGCTGATGACGTGGCCGTCCGGTACCTCCGGCCGAACCTGACGAGGCTGTCGATGTGGGGCACGATGGTGGGGCAGAGTTTCGTGGACATGCTGGGCGAGCTGCCAAGCCTGGCAGAACTGACGCTGATGTGGGGCGCCTATGACGGCGAGCAGATGGCGTTCCAGGAAGGCGGGTTCCCAAGTCTGCAGAAACTGAGGCTGGGCCTGCCAGAGCTGGAGGAGTGGACAGTGAATGCGGGGTCTATGGTGGCTCTGGTGAGACTGACGCTGCTCCGGTGTACCAACATGGAGATGCTCCCGGAGGCGCTGGTCGGGATGAAGGAGCTGGAGGAGGTGGTGCTGTATAGCATGCCCAAGATGGTGGGGAGGATCAAGGAGGAGGGGGGCGAGGATCACCACAAGATCAAACATGTCCCTGTCATTCACACCATCTGGTAGAGAGTGTCATCAGAACCATGCTATCACAAGGCTTCCAGGAATAACAGTCATTCTTCATTGTTGTGTGCACCAGCAGGTCGTTAGTTTCTTACATTCTTGTAGAGAAGGTCATCCAAACTATGCTATCAGAAGACATCTAGGATAGTTTCTTCTATGAACTTGTATTATCATGTTTGCATTCGAATATGCAAATGTATGACCTCAACAATTTTTTATTCAAGAGAATATGCTTGCCTACTAAAAATGTTCCATGAGTGTATACTGAAGTATGTTGTTTCAGGTTCAGTTTGCACATTTTTAGTGCTTGTTAACTTCGGCCTTGACACCAAACCGTCCAAGATGACATCCATTTCCTGATTATCAGATCGCTTCTGTCAACTTTGAACTAATGAACAATCTCATTTAGGTGCTCCAGGCTTCGTTGGCAGAGAGATATCAATCTGTTTGTTTGCAAAAGGAAGGGTATATATGTTCATGGGAGTGCTAAGTCTCAGCCAATTGAGAATTTACCACGTCTCAGTGGATTTTGCAAATGTGTTCATACAGGTCTGAAAATATGTTTACGGTGATGTAATATTTTGTTCACATAGTGCAAAAATAACTAGTGGACAAGGCATAAAGAGGGCTATGAGGCTACTTCTTAGTTCCTATTGGATAAATCTCTACGTAAAGATATAGAGCTTGTTGTTAGCTCAAAAATAAGCCCAAGGTCGTCTCAAATGGAGTTTGCATGATCAAATTATCACATATGTCATGTTGGTTGTTTTGTTGCCCGGATCTCTGCGTGGATCTAGGAGCTCTCTAGACACATCCTGAATCCCAGCGAGAGAGAGATGCTTTTGGATCTAGGTTTTTCCTCATTATTTGACCTCTAAGCTCTCCCTCAAAGCCCTAACCTTCTATCTTTGAGGGACGAGTATCCCATGGTCTAGACTCATATGTCGACCTCCTCCATTGTCAGGGGCGGACCTAGAAAAAATTCTGAGTGGGGGCACATCGTTTGATTGGGGGCACACCTTCTATAAAGTTGTAGAGTTTCGATTTTGCATTCAAAACATGCACAAATTCAAAGAGAGTTCAAATTTTGAGTTGGGGCCTAGGCCCCCACTAGGTTGTACCTGGGTCCGCCCATGTCCATTGTTCCTTCTATCTCTCTTTGTATGAGTTGCATCTTATGAGATTTGAGAGAGGGAGGGAGAGCATAAGTTGCATTGCTTTGCATTTGTTGCATTGGTTTGAGCTCTTCACATCAATTGATTCTTGAGTTTGTTGTAGTTCACAACGTCGATAACGACCACTTGTACGGCCGGAGTGGCCCGTACCGTGCGCCCGTACCACCTCAAGTCAAAGGAAGATAGAAATTTTGATGATTGGCGAAGGAATCAGTGGCGATAACGACCACTGGTACGGCCGGACGCGCCTGTACCGTGTGCCCGTACTGTACCCCCGATAAAAACATCAGATTTCAAGCAGAGTCACCGCAGTAATAACAACCAGCAGTACGGGCACGCACGAGCGTACAACGCGCTCGTACCGAGTGTACCGTCTAGGAGCAGTCATCGCCCCCAAGGTAAGCCACCCGGTACGGGCGGGCCGGCCGTACCGCCCGCCCGTACCGAGTACGCGGACGTCATAATCTGTCCGAGGAGGTAACCTAAAAATCCCAATTCATCTATTTTTTTCTTTCTTCTTCCTCCAAACTTCAAACCACCTTCATTCGATCTTTAAATTTACTCAATCTTTCTTCTATTCTTCGCACTCACTCGATTTAAGGTATAATTCTCCTCCGATCCCCAACTTATTTGTGCAAAAGCTTGGCTTAATCATTCATCATTGCCAATCTAGACATACGTCTTGTTCTTGATTCAATCTTGATACTAAGTATGCTTAGCATTGTTTTTAGAGGAGTTTCTTTTGTAGTTAGTGTAGATAATCAATTATGCTATGTTTCTATTGGACCAAAAAAAAATAGCAATTTTATTTACTTTGTCTTGTTTTTATTTATTAAATAAACACGAGGAGTCGAGGAGTCGTACATGTGAGATGGCTGCAGAATCCTCCGCGCCACCCGTTGCTACGTTAACCCCCGAGTCACTTGGCATCGAGTTCACCGAGGAGTTCCATCTTACCCATTTTGATCGTCTGAAGATTCGAGAGATCAAGTCCACCAAGTGGGTGTGTCCTTATATCCTGAACCAACTTGGCATTTGTGCTGATTTCGATTTACTTTGCAATAATGTTGGTTTGTATAATTTTGTCTTTCAGGATGTTACAACATACCGCTGCTTGACACTTGAGTTTTTCAGCACCTTGACACACACGATGGATCCTTATGGTTGTTTCGAGGAACAAAGGCCTGGAGTTGATCGAATCAAATTCCGCCTTATGAACGTGAGTACACTTTGACATTCAGCCAATAGGCTCAATGCTTTGGGTTTACCAAAAACAACACCGATGTACGCACAAGTACCTTTGTTTTAGATCCTTCCCCTTCACAATACTTTAACTTGATGAGAATTCGTGGACACACACCCAGGGGAACTAAATTGATCATCCTGCCATTCGATATTTGTTCTATGTTATTGCTAACACATTGCAGGCACGTGATGAGTTTACTAGAGTTAATGAGGAGGACATATTGATCCTCGCAAAAGCTGCACTTATCAATTGTAACTCAACACCAAATTTGGGAACTTTACTTGTGTTTTATCTTAAGCATCAAGCTCTTCCATCTCGAGGACCCATATGCGGAGGAGGAGTTGTGACCGTTCTTGCACGCGCACTTCACATCAACCTAGGTAACATCCAACCGTTGACTGGAGGTATCTGTCTCGGTCCATCTGCTCTAAGAGCATGTGGTATGATTTCTAAAAATCATGGTAGATATTTCTTCAATATACCTGGAGCGGATCACTTGATTCCTGCTCCTTTGCCTAACAGTTTATTCTCTATCAAGGATGGATGTTTGCGTTATGACACGCAGGTCGAAGCTAGTCTACCCCAACAAGAAATACCCGTGGGAGGAGGAGAAGATGAAGAAGTAGAACAAGAAGGACCGAACATGATGTGCATCCACCAAACTACTACTATACCTATGAAGATATCTATGCACTCGAAGGAAATATTCACACCATGAACAACCTCTCCATCAACCTTCGACATGTCGCTGCAAGCCTCGCCACCCAGTTCCATGATTAGAGAAGCCAATAGAACGTGGAAGATTATCCACCACCACCACAATGAACAACAAAGGGGCTTGCAAAAGCCTGAGCTTGGGGATGTGTTCCCCTAGAAAATTTATTTGTGTAATAACAAGGTTGTACTCCAGCTCCTTGTGAGCTTTGAAACACTCGTGTTGGCCTGTTCCAACACTTTGCTTTTTAAATTTGCTTTCATTTTAGTTTATTTGTTTTCTTTTGTTTTTCTTTTAGCCATTTCTTGGTTGCGAGTTCTTTTCTATTCTTTAATCCCTATCCTCAAAAATACAAAAAGATTTTTCCGTTTATCATTTTTTTGTAAACATGGTTTCATACTTTTCCACTTTGCTTTAATATCATTTCGAGAGTAATCGTATTTGAGTTTTGAAGGAACACATCCCTATAAGGAATATGATCAGGAAGTTACTTATGAGACGTATGTCCTATGTCTCCCACTTATGAAGTTTGAATTGATTATCTTAGTTGGTTGATTTGCTAAGATGCATGCTAGTGGGAAGTAATTTAATATGGTTAGAGTAAGGCTTTTTATTAGTATGATGATTAGTTGTTGAAGCTCTTGCTCTAGTTCTCTTAGTTAACCAAGTCTTGCCATGGAAATAATAATGCCAAACAAGTACAACAAGAAAAAGTCTGAAATTTATGACTTATCTGATGTTTGATGAATGATTGTCTTCAGAGTATACCCTTGATTATACTTAACCCCATAGATATTTTGACAGTCTCGACAACACGCATGAAAGGAATTGTTTGATTGAAATAAATTCTAGTGGTAATTGTGACGCATGCCAAAGCTAACCTTGTGGATCAAACCGCGGTTCTAGCTCAAAAAAGGGAGAAAAAGATGCGAGAAAACTTTGTTCTATGTCTCTGACGCACATCTTTGGGATGCCAACAACTCCGTTAGCTTTTGAACGATCTATGGTATAACCCCGAATTTCGGCTATGAGTTGATGACATGATTGGCATCTGTGTCAATATATGGGCAAAAGTATTGGTACTCTCAAAGGTTGTGCAAATACTAGCAAAAAGAAACAAACATCAATCCTTGGAAAATGAGATGAAAAAGAAAGAAAGAAAAAAGGTATCTATGAGGATCCACATAACAAGTCCTTGGCATGGTCTCATTACTACTTTACGATTTTTTTTTGAAAGACAATAATTGGATTAAAAGTGTTTTAGATTGACTTGAACTATTTATGTGGGTGTAAATAAGACACTTCATTGTTATACTACTTGGGACATGAAAATCTCTTACTCAATTATGTTATTTAAACATCTTAGTGTTCCTTAGCAAGCTGAGAGTTAGGAATTGGATTGATTGCTACACTTCTAGTTATTTATACTTATATTAAATTTTACTTTGATTATCTTGACTTACCAAATCTTGTATAGTATTCTTGTCCTCTCTCTAACTTTGATAAGCTTTGCAAATGAATGAAGTGTTGGACACATACGACTACCTACAGTAAGTGAACTCCTATTCTCGTTTTTTCAAGTTTAAACGTTGAATTTTTTATAGTTCTTTTGGTTCTTCTTGTTCGAGGACGATCAAGGTTTGAGCTTCGGGTAAGTTGATGGCTCTGATTTTTCCCATCTTCCACTGTGTTTAAACGTTGTTTTTGGTCAAGCAATTACCAAATAAACTATCAACCTTGCCACTAATGACTAATAATTGCAAAGATATGCAAATTCCTTCTTTAATTTATGTTGTGTAGGAAATCACTGCTTTTAAGGCGAAATAAGGAGTCATAATGAAGGATTTTGAGGAAGTATACACATCCAAGTAATTGGAGAAGCCAACCAGGGCATCAGCACGCTTAACGACCACTGGTATGAGCGTGGTCCGCCTGTACCGCCCACCCGTACCAGGTGGCAACTGCTTCGTCTCGTCAAACCCTACAACTTTCATGAAGATGCCTATATATTTTGAGGCTCCAGCCACTGGCCAGAGAGCCTCCATTCTCAGATTGCATCACAACACCCCCAAAGGAGATCCACACCATTGTTCATCCATTGTTCATCACTTCCACCATCCATCCCTCCACTAGTCATAGCCATTGCTTTGTACTTTTAGATCTCCTTGTGATTTGGCGACCATTGTAAGAATATTTGGTTTCAATCTAAGTATTTGCATGATGTTTTCTATCTTCGATCTATTTGTTATGAGTGAGTAGTCCTCATAGGCTACGGGTTGGAGAGAAACCTCGCAACAATTATGTGCATCTAGATCATGGGAGAATTGTATTTTGTTTGGATTCGTGATTTGTATCTTTTGTTTCTTCGTCTCTCGCCTCGATCTGTGGACTTGTAGGTACCCAAGATCCCATAGATTGATAAAGGCTTGAGGTTAGATACTTGGCTAGCGGCGAGCTCATAGGAAACTCAGTGACAGAAAGGGAAGTACGGTCTTCTCTTATCGCCCCATTCAGGATCAACAACAACATCACCACTTAAAGCTTTAATCTGTGTTTACACTTAATAATCGTTTGCAACCCATGGCTCTGGTGTGTTCTCGATTGGATTAAAAGTCTATTTCTATGCCCGCTGCATCACGGGGGCTCTAGAATATTAGGATGTGTTGCCCGCAAAAGATTATCTTAATACAAACACTATACATGACTATGCGTATTATTAGCTTTCATCCCATTTGATGTGCAGCTGCAGGTGGATCTTCAACCCTGGCCTATCTCCATCTATTGATTCAAACCCATTATAAAGTAAACTAGATTGGTCCGGTCAACTAAGGTAAAACAAACAAACAAAGTCTTGTAGACGTGTACTTTCTTATTACCTTTTAGCAGTGCTTTCCAAGGTTCGATTAAACCTAGGTCTTCTAGGGAAAAAGCTATTATATTACATCCATGAATCCAGATTGAAGGTATCAGATGGCAAGAAATGGTGGCAGAGAAGACCGTGGGGGCAACGGGAGGATGAAGGAGATTCGGCGATAAGAGAACGCGAGGGGGTTTGGGAAGGGGGAGCAAATCGTGCGAGAGGATTGGAGGCCGGCGGCTAGGGTTTTCAACCATGGGCTACCTTTTGATATCACCACTGTGAAAAAAGAATGAACAAGATTCACTCTGAGGGACGATCTGACGGACGAAAATCCAAAAAAAACATGGTGGATCCATGGGGTGCACTGTTTACACTTTTAGATACTGGCTCCTACACCACGTCATGGCTCAACCAGAATGATAGACCCATCAACGACTGTTCTGCATGGATGTTGGAGCATACCAGTGACCTCCTATGATTTACATTCCCTCTTCTTACTAAGCTCAGGAACATCCTCTGAAATTTCATCCTCATCCTCATAAAACTTTTGCTCAAAACCTCCACAGTCATACCTTGCACCGATTCTGCATGCAGCACGTGCTCCACCTATTCCATGACTAAGGAGGCTCCCCTTTCGCAGTAGGGGGACGGTTGAACTCCGTCCCAATGATCTTTATACTTATGCCCTAGGTGGCCACACACTTGACACCAATTAGGGAGTTTAACATAATTCACTAGGAAGAGTTCCATTTTACCAGAGAAGATCATAGACACCACACCCTTCAGAGGTTGTCTCACATCAAGCTTTACTCTAACACGATAGAAATTTCCTTTGTAGTCATTAGACATGCCTTCTGAAGATATAAAGCTCCCCACCTTGGAGGCCAAAGATTTCAACATAGGAGCATATATCCAATCAGGATATCATGAATTTGAATCCAAATATCAAAGTGGAATATTTTAATGAATGATGGTTTGGTGAAGCCGTCATAAGGCCTGATAAAACCTAGACTACCACAGAATCTCTATGGCCCCCTTTGCATAACCTCTCCCAATCTCCTAAACAAGAAAATTGGAGATACAACCAAAAAGCCTACAGACTTGTAGGAACTAAAGTCCTCCCTCCCATCGCCCCCGCGTGGTGCTAGCTGAGAGAACCCTAATCCCGCAGTCACAAGCCCCCTCCACCTCTCTCTCCCCTCCTCCACCGCTGCCAGAGGGCACGATCGGGCAAAGCCTGGCCAGCACCAGCGGTAGCGGGGATCCTTCATCCTCTCACACTCCTAGGTGAGGATGCGGGCCAGATCCTACGCGCTGGGACATGGTGCGGCCATTTAGCACAATGGTGGGGCTGGTTCGCCAGTGCATTTTGGCGATCGGATCTCTGGCATGCAGCGGCATGTGGGTGAGGCGACGACGCGATGGAAGGCATGGTGTGCGGGTTGGTAACAGGCGATCTTTGGCATGCTGACAACGAAGCATGGTGCAGCTGCAGGCAGGGAGGATGGTGGGTCAATCTAGGCCCAATGGGTTTGAATGGGCTACCCTTTTCCCGCTACACCTCGATAACTCCAATGACAACTTCATAGAGGTTGGTGTCAGTCCCAAGGCATAAGAAACATGGTGGAGGTGGCCCACTTCTCCGTCGAAGGTGGTTGACCTGAGGCTAGTTTGGCGGATCTTGGGATCCATCATCCAGTCCCGGTAGGAAGGCGGGGAGACCTAGGTGTCGGTGAAAACCGAGCCGTTGGCGGGCGATGGCCGCACTACCACGTCGTTGCCTTGATGAAGGCATCATCATGCAACTAGTTGTAACCTCAGTCTTGCTACTTTGTGGAAATCCCTAAGATATTTGGATCGGGCGATGGTGGTGTTGCGGTGTCACGTTCTCTCTTGGGAGCATCGTTTGTGGAACAACATTGGATGATAGAGGCAGGAGGCGGAACGGCTTGTTCTATTATGGAGACGCTGGTGGAGATGTCAAGTCATGCCTAACCACCAGGTTCTACGCTCAGTCATGCCTGGTTTGGTAGGTGCTATGCACGACGGATCTCTCGATGGTTTCTAGCGGCGCCGGATAGCAGGACTCGGCGACATGGTACCAAGGGGTCTTGATGTTGACCGTGCATGTGTGTTGGATGTACGTAGAGTGGAGGTGTTGTTTGGCGTCATGGTGACGTTCACAGCAGACCTCACAAGGTCATTGCTTCGATCTCTTGTGAATATGGGTATGCGGAAGACGATGGCAGCGATGACTTTCTAGAGCGTGTATGCTGGTACGAGCCGAGAGTCTGTCGGACCAGTTGTGTCACTTGCTTGCCATTGGGCGACTTGTCAAGGCCTTCGGTTTTTAGATATCGTGCATTGGTGAGATGCCAGGGATATTGGCCATGTTCATGGACACCCCCTTAATAACAACGAGTTGTTGCTTGTTTTGGTGGGCTTCGGTTTGATTTTTGTAATCTCTCTTATAAAGTTTTGAGAATAATCTAACAAAAATATTGCGTGCATCTCTTGGATGCAGAGGCCGGGGTGATCTTATCTGTTTAGAAAAGAAAAAACAAGCAAATGGGAAATATGCAGATTTCCTTCAGGCATTGTTTACCTCTCTGGTATTTCCACCCCCTAGAGTTTTGGGGATTGGAGAGTATTTGGTGAATTCCCCCATTTCACCCAATCCCCACATTTCCCCTTGTTTCCCTTCATTTTCCAATTCTCTTTGGTTACTTACATTTTTGGGGATGGGAGGGGATGAGAGAGGATTAAGATTTAGCGATAAAAATAGAAACTTTACACCCACAACATGATAATAGACAGTTGCTCAAGTAAAAATCATTTCTTTGCATGAAGCTTTGACATCTCAAAATATACTTCATGAATACACGTTTAAATACATGATCGAAGGACCAAAGTTCAAACATATGCCTCATTACTTCTATGAGAATAATATTTTGACTAAAGTACAAATTTTGTATGCTCCTTAAAAAAGTTGATCATTTCCTTGTCTAGCTCTGCCAAATACTTTCATCGACATCAACCTTGCGCTCAGATTTCATCTTGCAAAGCTGGAGCAGGGATCATATAAGCAACATCAGTACAAGTAGAAACAAAGATACCAGCTACACATAGTTTAAGATTTGAAATTAATATGTACATGGAAAGCATCTCCAAGATACAAGAAACTAAAACAGTCAGCAGTGTTGCAGTAACACAATAGAAAGATAGAATGATCAAGTGAATTGTATTTCTTCTGTCTCTATCTTTCCTTTGTAAACTCAACCTATATCATTTAACACCAAGTAAAGTATGACAGGTTACTGATATTTCTTCTATAAGTATCTGACGGACTATAAATTTAATTACAATTAGATGAAGCAGGCATACAAATTTAACACAATAAGATTTAAGGAAAGGCAATAAGATTTAAAGAGCTACCAAATATGATTACACCGTAAGTAGAAGTAGTAAATATAATTCATACCAAAATCTGGTGTGCTCACATGATCCCACGAGGGTGGCGGTTCGTCCACTCCTACTATAGTCCAAGGGGCAGGTATTTATCATAAAACAACGCTGGACAGATTAGACACAAGTATGACATGAACAGATCAGAGACATACTACAGATTACAAAATTAATTGACTTGAGAAGAGCAAGTTGAGGAGAAAACAGTTCTTGTGCTGATGCTAATTCATACAATAAGTTGTATTGATATAAAGGAGAATCAAGCAGAAAACTACCTATAAATAAACTAAAAGATCAAGTCTGGTTTGCGTTGATGCACCTCAAAGAAGAGAATAGTCGAGTGAGTGACAAAACCTCATGCGAAAAATCTGTAGCTAGCTATCTTTGCGAGCATTAGCTAATTATTACTAGCTAGCACTAACAACACTGATAGAAACAAACATAAGTGATGTAGTATAAACTATCACAAGTCTCTACATGAATAGAACACCCAATTTGCACGTGTAGATCACTAGCTTTATTTATGAATGTTTAATATAGAGAGTTCTCAAGTGTGGAAACGGGAGGATGACACGGAAAGGCAGTGATATAGAACTTCATGCGTTGAGTAGTCTAACATCACAAAAAGTAAAGTAACGTGTGTCTCAAATTCAATTGTAAACTGTAATATCTCAATGGCATGGGTGTCTCACTATCTTGTCTCCATTACAACTCGTGTTTTAGTTGGGTCATATTTTCAGTGCTAAATCTACCCAAATTCGTAAAACTGTCAACCTGACAAGTACATCTTGGGGGTGAAAATCTAGCCATTTTTGGTTGGCAGCAGAAGGTATAGCTAGCTCTTGTACATGATACCCGTTGATAATAGGCACATTGCTGGAAAAAAATAAGCCTAGTTCACTTCATACCACTAACTTTCTGTTGCTAGATTTTCTGAATACATTGAACTTATGAATGTATCCAACATCAATAGAATGTATGCACCTGCTTTCTGAATATCCATATCAATATCATAGCACCAGATCGGTTCCTATTGTTAGTTAACTTGCTACCTACGCATGACTGACATGGTTTTTAAGGCATTGCCTAAGCGGCGCAGCGCCCCAGGCCTGCAGAGCGTCGACCTCGCCTTAGGATTCTGCCTAAGGCGTCCAAAGGCGTCGCCAAGGCGGGAAAGCGGGCGCTTTGTCTCGTTTTGGACGCCTTGGACTGAAAATGGGCAGGGACGAGCAGGAAACAGGCCTGGCGGGCGGCAAAACAGAAATTGGGCTGAAATTGGAGGGAAATCGGGGGCCAAAGAGAGGGAAAAGAGAGGGGAGAGAGGGGAACAGACCTAGGGCACCAATTCGATTCAAAGAGAGAGGAGCTCTCTCCTCTCAGGCAACCAGCACGTCCTCCTCTAGATCTGCTCCTCCACCAGCTTCCTCCCTCCTCCACCGGCCTTCCCCTCTCCGGCCAAGCATTTGGGCCTCTCCTCCCCTAGCGCAGCCCTCTCCCAGTAGGGAAACAAGGTATGACACCCTTCTCTCCTCCCATGGTCTCGTTCCTCTCCGCCTAGGCATGCTCATGTCCTATTCCTGTCTCTATTCTCGTGGTGTTTGCACTTGTACTGCACTACTAGCCTACTGCTTTGCTGCTTGCCTGCTTCACTGCCTCTAATATACTAGTTGTTGCTTGTGCTTGGTACATGGTATGATTAAAATATTTAGCTACTGGAATTTGACTGTTAGCTATGATGTGATTAAAATAATTGTTGCTTGTCCTTGTTAGATGATTAGAGTATTAGATTGTTAGCTTAGTGGATCTTCTTTATACTAAGCTGATTAGAATAGTAGCTTAGTGGATGGTGTTTACATTAATATATTGTTTGCACTTTGCAGTCCCACAATGTCAGATCCAGTAGCTAACGGGGATGGGATGGTGATTCTTATGATCCAATGAAAGATCCAGAACATAGGCCACGGAGGTCAAATGATCTAGGATGGGACTATGGGTATTGGTGGAAAATTGGCAAGAACAATGTGGTTGCGTGCAATCTTTGTGGCAAGATAACTTCTGGAGGGATCAAGAGACACAAGGAACACCTTGCTAGCACCGGCGGGGATGCAACGGGCTGTCCAAAGGCTAGCACACAGCTTAGGAGGGAGATGTTGGAGTATTTGGAAAAAAACAAGAGGAATATAGGACAAACAGATGATGATGATGATGTTGTGGAGATAGATGCAGCAACAGTTCAGTCCTCCATGGCCTCCACTACAATACCAAGTTCAGGGACAACAACCAAGAGGAACAAGAAAGCCTTTGCTATAAAAATCTCCGACAAAAAGTGTCAAGGATTTGCAACCAAGTCAATTATTTCAATGCTTAGGAAAAACCCGAGGAGGTTGTTGATGAAAGACGCTCTGAGAGCTCTCAAAGAACCATGGAGGCTAGCACAAAAACACCGAAAGAGAGGCACTATGTGAGTATGCAATGGGCATTGTTTTTTACGAGTGTGGCATACCTTTCAATGTTGCAAGCTCTAGGCAATTTCAGATTGCAATAGAAGCCTCTTGCCAATATGGCTCGGGTTACAAGCCTCCTTCTCCTCATGAGAAGCGGGAGCCGCTACTTAGGGATTGTGCCAAGGAAACAAAAACATTGAGGGAAAAGCACGAGGCGGCATGGAAGCAATATGGCTGCACACTAATTTCAGATGGTTGGTCCGATAGAAGGGGATGTCACTTGATCAACTTCCTTGTGAACAGCCCAGAGGGCACTTACTTCTTGGAGTCGGTTGATGCATCAAGTGAATGCCAAGATGCTCGGATGATAGCAGATTTGTTAGAGAAGAGAATTGAGGATGTTGGTAAATAGAATGTAGTCCAAGTTGTCACCGACAATGGTGCTAACTACAAGGCAGCGGGAAAGATTCTAATAGAGAGGATTCCTACACTATATTGGAGTCCATGTGCATGCCATTGCTTGGGCCTAATGTTGGAACATATAGGGAGGCTAAAGGCATTTACGAGGCCTATTGCACGAGGTAGACGAGTCACTACTTTCATCTATAGGCATGGCAGAATTCTTAGTCTAATGAGGAAGGCAACGGGTGGGCTGGATCTTGTGAGACCCGCAACCACTCGCTTTGCCACATCCTTTCTTGCTCTTAAGAGTTTGGTCAAGCACAAGCAAGCTTTGAGGAGTCTATTTACAAGTCAAGCATGGGTTGCAAACAAATTGGCCAAAACTACAGCTGGTTTGAATGTGCAAGACATTGTGCTTTCCGCGGAGTGGTGGCATGCAGTTGAGGACTGCCTTAGAGCTTCTGGTCCATTACTTCGAGTGCTTCGGCTAGCGGATGGTGATGAGGTTCCTGCCATGCCTGAAATTACAGCAGTAATGAAGTTTGCAAGAGAGAAGATAAGTCAAGGTTTCCCCCAACAAAACAAGCAAGTTTTGCTCAAGAAGATCATGGACATTGTTGATAAATGTTGGGAGAATCAAATGGATCATCCATTGTATGGGGCTGCTTTGTTTTTGAACCTCGGAAAATGCTTCTGTATTGTTGATAGTGGTGATGATGCCCTAGTTGGTGAGCTAAGAAGTTGCTTCAATGATGTCCTTGCAAGAATGGTACTTGACGCTGAAACTCGCAACAAGGTTGATGCACAATCTGTTCTCTATGAGGACCGGCGAGGAACCTTTGCTAATGTGATGGCAATCCAAAACATGGACAAAAGAAACCCTCGTAAGTCAACTCAAGTTAATTTCAGCAAGCATCAAGTTAATTTCAGCAAGTTATTTTCTGTACAAACTCCTAATGCATGTGGGTTTTTACCATTTTAGTTGATTGGTGGCGTTCATATGGTGGTCGGGCAATTGAGCCACAAAGGTTTGCAAAGCGTATTGTTAGTATTTATGCTTCATCATCCAGTTGTGAGAGAAATTGGAGCGCATTTGAATTTGTGAGTAACTTCTTTATCTTTATTTTAGCAAGAGCAAGTTAATTTCAGCAAGTTATTTATTCACTCTATTTGCTATTTGTAGATCCATACAAAGAAAAGGAACCGTTTACAACATCGAATGAATATTGAATGACAATGTGTTTGTTTCATACAACCAGAAGAACATTGATAGGTTTCAAAAGAGGCGTGAGAAGTTGGGTGACAAAAGCTATGACCCTCTTGTCATTGAGCATTTTGATTGGGACAATGAGTGGATTGACCCAACAATGCCTCCACCACAAGGTGCTCGTGGGTGTCCGGATGACATTTCATGGGAGCTGATTGATGAGGCTATTGGTGCAACTTCATCGCGACAAGGTCGCAATTTTCCTAGAGCTAGCATGCAAAGGGGCCCCTCAAATGTCAATGTGCAGTACAACATGCAACGCAAAAGGTCTGCTCCTTCACCACCATTTGTTCATGATGTTGATGAAGACATTGAAGATGATGACCAAGAACAACACTCAAGTATCCTCAATGGAGAGGATAATGATTCAGACTTTCTTCAAGATGATGTTGATGTGACCGATGATGATGAAGATCCAACTAGTGCTGATCAAGATGGAGGCAACACAAATGCTACCATTGATGAGTTCGATGATAGCTTTGTTTGATTGAGACTGCCCAGCCTTGCTTATGATTTGGTTGTGTTGTGTGGAACCTAGTTTCTGTTGTTTGTTGTGAACCTAATTTATGTTGTGATTGTACTAGCAAGAACTATTTATGTTCTGGACTTGCATTGCATTGGATGGACTGTTTATGTAATATGTAATGCACTAATGTTTGTCATCTTGTTTTGCACTTATCCTCTAATTTATTCTCTGTTTTTTACCAACTGTGGTCTGTTAAGTCATGTTCTAACCATATATGTTGATGTTTTGCAGATTTCTATTGTGGAAGGAAGAAATGGGAAAAAAATGGGAGATATGGATGCTACCTGGGCTCAACAACAAGGCATTTCAAGGTATTTATGTCTAAAGCTGGCTGTCATGTTTGTTATGCCTTAATTGTTCAAAATGGACTAAGGCGTCGTCTCGCTTCGCGCTTTGAGCGCCTAGGCGTTGAGCCCCCCCCCCTCCCAGCGCCTTAAGTCACCTGGACGCCTTAAAAACCATGATGACTGCACTAGATCAATCGATGAACTAGTCTGCCAACCTAGCTAGCTGTATGTACAGGTTCCTCGCAGCAAATGGCATCGGCCGGAAGCAAACCAAGTTAGCGTTGTGTATCAGATTCAGATCCAATACAAGTTGCCCCCCAGATTCTATTCGCTAACTAGTATGTACGCATGCTTGCAGTAGATCAATCGAACCTAAAGGTCATCCTCCTGGTGGCCGACCGCTATCCTGTCACCATAAATGGAACTTAGAGGTCGTCCTCCTTGTGTCTGGCCGTCGCGTGCCGCAGATAGGGGGAGAGTCAGCCCTATTCCTACGCAAAGATGAGAGATATAGGAGGGGGGAGAGAGTGCGGTCGGGAGGGGGTGGTGGGGCGGGAGGCAATCGACACCACATCCAGCTGGAGGAGCCGCCTCCGCTGTTTGGTCGCGCCCATGCCCTACCTGTCGAGCGGGCTGATAGGAACACAAGAAACCCTAGCATGGGATGAGAGGGGGAGAGGCACGAGGCAAGGGGGACTCACCGAAGAGAAGCGCCTGGTGAAACCGGAGGAGGTGGCCGCCAGCGACGTTCGCGTCGTCGCCTCCCTCTCCGCTAGCTTTCCTTCCTCGACGATACACGAGGGTGGAGTCGTGTGTGAGAATACACGCTCTTTGAGGGCTTGTTCGGTTAATCCACTCTCCTAGAGAATTGAAGTGGATTGGAGAGGAATAACCGGGATTTTGGCTTACATGGGATTTAATATCTATCAATACACTTCAATCTCATTCAATCCACTGGTAGACCGGGTTGGATTGATATTTTCGGGGATGGGTCGGGACAACCTAGAAAAAAAAAAGAGAAGTACAACGCATGGGCGGGATTTTCAGGATTACTGGTTGGACACCCGAGGCGTCAAGAGGTCGCTTCACTTCTTCGCTTCGAGAAATCAGGAAGGGCTCAACACCGACGCCAGCTGCGAAAGACGCGAGGGAAAATACGGTCGTTATCCAACCAATGGCGGCTAGGTCGATCGTCTGATTGAGATATAGGCGAAGTAGATGATGGGGAACAGCTCGATTCAGTAGGAATCCAAACATGGCATGTGTTGGCAAACCTTGTACTCCCTCCGGTCGGAAATATAAAATATTTTAGCTTTGTAAAATAAATGCATCTAGACGTTTTTAGTGTATAGGTTTATTCCGAACCACTACGAACTTATACGCTATAAAACATCTAGATACATTCTATTCACAAAGCTAAAACGTCTTATATTTCTGAACGGAGGGAGTACTAGAGAGATCGTTGGAGACCATGTTGTGTGGTTAACGGATCTCCCGAACGATGTACCAACCACTGATGCAATGGCCGACAATATTGTCGTGTCCCCAGCCTATCAGAGTTCAAACCCCTGGTTTGACACTGTGTGTTGCATAAAAAGACGGAATATTCTTTTCGAAGGGAAGGCGTTCCGTCGGCAATGGCGCTCGTGGTGACTTCGTCAATCTCAAGACCCGATCCGTCGGCTCGGTCTCTCGGAGGTGCTCATAGGGTAGGATGTGCGTATGTGCGTTCATAGGGGTGGGTGCACGTACGTGTTGTGAGCGTCTACGATTGTACTGTGTTTCTTAAAAAAAAAATACAAAGTGTTCCAGATAAAAAAAAAGGGAATTCAAACATGGCGTGTGGGTCAAAAGCCAGACAGGCCAAAGTGTGATAACCTTTTTTGGTGGAAGTCCAGCGCCTTATTAATCAGTCGTGATCAACACATAAAAAAAATGAAGAGCTCAAAAGCCAGAACTTGAATGTCACGCTGATGTGGCAGAGCGCATGACGTGGAAGGCTAGGATTGCTTAGGATGCTGGGCGACGTGCATCAAATTAAGTTCGCGGAAATGACCTATTTAGTTATACAGGATATCAATAGAAAAAGTAATAAATCTAATCACAGAAACTATATCCACTCCCATTGTTTTTTATACTCTCTCCGTCTTAAAATAAGTGACTTTAATTTGTCTAGATTCGTATGTATCTAGACTTGTTTTGTGACTAGATGCATACGTATCTAGACAAAGCGAACTCAGTTATTTTAGGACGGAGGGAGTACATGAAATTCAGGCATGTGGCTTAATAGGGTTAATAGAATACTCATAACATCATAACAACAAGTTGTAACCTTTTTTTTCGGAAGCTCGTCTAAAAAGAACTCCATGTTAAGCATGCTTGACCTGAAGCAATTTGAGAATGAGTGATCAATCATGAAATTGTTACCAGATGCCCACAAGTGAGGACAAAATGCGCAAAAAAGACAGTATTGGTATGTAAAATCAATCTAGAGATCCTAAAGGGCTGCCGGGAGTAACCGCCTCCGGTACATACCAGGGTGTTACATTATACAAGGCCACTACGTGTTTCTAGGCAGAAACTTTGAAGCACATAACTTAGTTTGTTGGCCAAATTATTAGTCAAGGTTTTGCCTCAAAACAAGTAGTGGCCTTGGATACAAAGAGGGAGCGAGTATGACATAAATGTCTCAACATCATATGACAAATTCATCTTTTCATTACATTCTGTTGCCGCTGTAGCTAAGTAATAACAGGAATAAAGAGCCAAATGGACCCATCAATGAAACAATCAAATAATTGACGAATAGTTTTGACATGAATTACTGAACAACAACTTTGGACCGATGACGCCTCCAGTGTACAACAGTTGGTTCAGATCACATGAAACTACCAACAGAATGGCCAGACAACAGACTTTCTCTCTTCTGCCCATCAGCTGTATTGAGCTCCTTGAATGGTACCAAACAAGCATAAATCTGTAGTAATGGATCAATGTTGCTGAATAATGTCAGCTTTGCAAATTTGCGGGTGGCTCACATTCATAACGTTCACAGATGCACAAGGCTAAAAATGGTTGAGCTGGCGACAGCAACTTATTGGTCAGTGATCCATTTTCAGGTCAGTGATCTTCTGGCAGGGTCACTTCTATGTACCTTTTTTTTCTCTCATAACATCCTATGCGTCATCTGTAGCTGCAGACGCTACACCCTTTTTATTCCTGGTAACTTTGCTTGCTGGAAAGTGAAGCCTCGCATACAGCGGTCTTGGTGCTCTAGATACCCTATCAAAGCCCCTCACGCACACAAATCCTGCACATCATCCAAACACATATAAGCATCTATGACAAATTGACAATATTCCTGAGTAAAAATGTTACTGGAACGCTCCCAACTAAACTAAAAGGAAATTCCAGCCATAGCATTCTACCCCATTATAACTTCAATACTTCATCCAACAACCGTCATGGATGAATATGCTTTCCACATCGGCAAATTTTGTATACTTTTGACTACCTCCAATATGAAAATCCTCGACAACAAATAATTCCCAACCTTTCTTTCTTGACAAATAAAACCGGTATGTAAGATAATTCTATCACTGTGGGAGCAAACGAAGCATCAGGCCATACAATATTTGCTTCTGGCTGGTGCGAGAAAGTGGATCATATTTGGCCATTACTATATTTTAAGTATTTATATTCATTGAGTAATTTAGTACTCCTACAAGTAGATTTTGTATGAAATACTTCCGTAATGCTATGCAGTTATGGGCCACGTTTTTTTGCAAGTAATCTTGTTTCGCAATGCAATGAGATGCATCCTGGGGTATGAAAAGGCCAAGATTTTTCCTTGAAGGAAACCATGATTCTACAGTGTGTTGTGTTCAATCGTTTGCTATGTGCTTAAGCTATCACAAACAAGATATCTGTCCATTTCTTCATGTTTCTTTGTACTGGATATCACAGACAGTAAAAAAAATATTTAGATGATTACCTTTCCAAAAGCAATGTTGTATTTCTTCAGTTGTTAAACCTGCAAAAGAAACATGTAAGTCATAATCGGCTGCACAACCTTGATGTAGTGTTTGTCCAGTAGATCATAATCCACCAGAGGTATATTTCTTATTTATACAGGCTGATAAAGCTAGTATGGAACTCCAGTTGACACAGGGCAGATGGATATGAAACCAGGGAGTACATTCTGGTGCTTAACAGCAACAAACGCAATCTGCCAATCTCCCATAAGTGAATATGAAACCAGGTGAAAATTGACCCTCTAGGGGGACAACACTAGATTTTGCTAAATGGTCACTTCTTTTAACATCTAGTGCTTCCCAGTTCCCACGTTTGCGTAATTAGCCATTTTTTAGCAAATGTTAAGGTTTAAAGGATTTTATCAACAGTTGCAAGTGATTTGTTCATTTGCATACTAATTCAATTCAAGAACTCATAGAGCCTACCTCCCTACTTCCTCTATCCATGCTTACACATTTTGTACTTCCTCCGATCCATATTATTGTTCTCAACTTTGTCTAGATTCGGATGCATCTAGTCTAAATACTTAACTAGATACATCCGAATCTAGATAAAGTTAAGAACAATAATATGGACCGGAGGGAGTAGTTAAAAATCTAGGCTTCCACACCTCTAACATCGTCACGAATGCCTCACATTTTGCACTTATCTTGTATTTGGAACTCCATCAACGTAGATTTTCATGCCTCTAACATCACCACCTAATGTCTCCAAATCTGCGCTAATTGTGCATGCAAACATATTCCCACATACCTATTTAGATGAGTTAAAATAAGCAACTATCGAGGTTTTCTTTGGAATAAGGTCTCGTCTAATATGCATAAATGGGATTTTCATAATGATTTTTCTAGTTTGGTCAGGTGAATTCCTAGCTTGAGCACCATTTGATAACATTGCCCTAGGTGAGTGGTCTAACCTGGCTTGTTCGAGCTCAGCACATTGACAGCCCTTCTTACTGAAATGTGTTGGTTAAACAACTTTTTGAAGCAACAGTACGGATTGCAGATGGGAGTCGACGGTGGTAGTCTGGATATGAGGAGGGGGCTGAGGCCGCCGGCCAGCAAGGTGGATGCAGTAGCAAGAGTGGTAGTTGTTCGGCGCGTGGTGATTGGAAAGGTCCTGTCGTATAGGTTGGTGGTGCATCCTTGTAGATCTCCATAGATGGACTTGGCAGTTGACATTAGCGGGGGTGGATCTATCTGAGCATTTCCTGGTGCACAAGCATCCAGGCCAAAATATTTAAAAGTGATCACGACGGGTTGCTCACCAGGCCTGAAGAATATCTCACTGCATCTTAGCCCAGCGAAAATCTACGGGGACCATTTCTATATTGGTTGTGACCTTGTTACTTTGTTAGTTAAGAGGCATTAAGGCATGGCTTACCATTAATTGGACACTTATAATCTGAGGTCAAATTGTTAATTTTAAAGATTATCCAGGATTCCAGGTCAGATGATGTATTTTGCAAATGTCAATTGATATGTCAAATTATATATGCCAAGCCTTGCCTAGCACATTACCATTACTACATTCTTTAGTTGAAATTACATACATACTTTGTTGCATCAATGATGAAGTTGTGTGCCTGGATTATTCTTCTCTAGCTACGCCCTGGGCACTACCACTAAGTATTGTCGATGGGCAGCCAGATTCTCATATATGCCTCAAACTAATCTCATGCTATATCAGCATCACTAAAGTAAGTCCAACAAACTAGTAAGTGGGAACACAATAATAGTCAGCAAGTGACAAGAACTGGAGTTATGTTGTCAGTATCGTCTATATCTCAAACCTTCTTGATCCATCTCTATGGTTTTAAAAAAGATGGAGCAGACTCAGTTCTCATTTATTATGGAAATACTCCCTCCGACCCATATTAGTTGACTTAGATTTGTCTCGTATCTAGACAAGCTGTAGTGCTAGATACATCTGTATGTAGATGAATGCAAGTCAACTAATATGGGTCGGAGGGAGTACCTTTAAAGATTGAAGGAACTGAAGTTCCAAAGTAAACTGTTCTCTTAGGAAGGTCCCATATCCATCTCCTTGGAACATCAACTGGGTTTCGGCTTGAGTCATGATCAGCAAATACCTGCAGTATAACATTTGAATAGTTACAAGTAAATTTGATATCAGGAATATTTGCAATTTCTACTAATTATGATATACCACTTAAACTAAAGTCAGCTGTAACCATTTTCAACAATTACCTCATTTACTTGAAAATATGTCCCATTGAGTGGAAAACTTCCTCTCATAGCTGTTCGGCATGGTACCTATTTGAGTTTAATCAACAAAAAAGATAGTCAGACGCTACCATTTTAAAGGTATTAATATGCAGCCTCATTGGATTATTGATAATTGGCATACTGAACTTCTGTATATACTGCAGTGGATAATCTACTCCGGGGAGTTCACAGCCAGCTACCATCCAACTACAACGTGTTCAAATATATTCAGTTTCATCGTAGTCAAATGCAATTTAAGCAATGGCAATGTTTCTTGACTTCAACATGGCACAATTCAAGGATCACAATGAGGGAAGTCATCGGTTTGCTTCTCATGTGCTCCAAAGGACCAGACCAAGTCAGATCTCACTGTGTCATGCCCAAACACCAAAACTGTACACCCACCCAACACATCAAACTAACATAAGCCATTTCGTCTCCGTTACGACATCTATCAGGTGTTCAGGCTTTTAAGGCTACTAAGAATCATTTTCTAGTCTCTTCGTATTCTTCTCCCTGGAATATAACTTGTACACTGATTCCTACAGGACATCTTGCTGGTCGGTCACAATGAGGGAAGTCATTGGTTTGCTTCTCACCCGCTCCAAAACACCAAAACTGTACACCCACTAACACATCACACTAACATAAGCCATTTCGTCTCTGTTATAATACTTGACATCTAAGAATCATTTTCTAGTCTCTTCTTATTCTTCTCCCTGGAATATCACTTGTACACCGATTCCTACAGGACATCTTGCTGGTCGGCCACTAGTATGGATCTTTGATCTGGCCCTGCAATGTACTTGCTGCTACCGAACCAAGTTATGTGCACAAGCTGACCTGACCAACCAGCTAAATCGTTTTAAGATGGTATGACCAGGCTACCAATTGAAATGCTTGTTTGAATAAGAAACAAGTGAGTCAGCTGGTTCCTGGTTGGTACTAAAACAAAGAAAGAATAGCACATCTTATTTCAAACAGTACTTCAAAAATACTTCGATGCCAGCTCCGTTTGGCATCCAAGTTTTTCTAGAACCAAAGTATCATAAAGCTGCAGAATTTACATGTCTAGGCAACAAAGACTGTTTTGGAAAAGGAGGTCCAGACCTCTTTTTTCTATACTGCAAAATTAGTGCAATTTTGTAAAAATGAAGTACTCCCTCCGTCCAGAAATAAGTGATTTGGATTTGTCTAGATTCACATGTATCTAGACATGTTTTGGTGTATAGATACATCTGAATCCAGATAAAGCCAAGTCACTTATTTCTAGACGGAGGGAGTATATAAAACTGAAGTTTTTGCTAAAGCCAAACACCTCAAAGCATTAAACCATGGTATTTTCAGAAACCAAAATACATTGAAAAAACATTGCTGCCAAACACACCCTAAGTAAGAAACATACTCTACTAGCTAAAACCATGAAACTTCAATAGCATGCCATATCTGATACAATTGTCTAGCTTAGACAACAGATATTCAACCAAAAGGTAAGTTCAACTTGCTATAAAATAATCAGCTTGTCTATCAGATTAAGTGTGCTTGCTCGATAAATAAATACTGATTATCAGAATAGCCTTTCCAATGAATACTTTATCTCGATAACTTATCTACCAACTATGAATCGTCCAATTAGATTTGCATCTTCGGTTCTTCTAACCAGTTGGATTCTGGGCCAATGCGGTTCAAAGAATTTTCTTCCATGTTTTTACTTTCTGTATTTTTTCTTTAGCACTTCTTTGCAACGGAGAATAGAAAATTTTGGAATACAAAATAGCACAGCAAGAAGATGTCACATACTATGGATTCACACAAGATGTTAAACATAGGAAGTTTACAAATGCTGTTTTTGAATGGTTTTTAGGAACCAGCACTGAAGTTTGGAGGAAAACAAATTCTTGGAGAGAGAGAGAGAGGATGCATTGGATTTCTTGAAGTTAAAAATGTAAAATAAAATGAGGTTTGAGCTCATGTTGACTTTATAATGGAATTGGGGCATAGGAATGCAATCCATAGGAATTTGACAATTCTAAACTATGATCCAAAAGGCCCTCGCGGGGGGGAAAACTCCACAACTCCATCATTCAAAATTCCTACGGAAGTCATACAATCCTTACAGGCCTTTAAACGGTCACAGCAAACTCGATAAAACTTGGCTAAACTGGCCATACATTACTAGTTCCCACTGGTTTCCGGAATTCAGGATCCAACCAGGATGTATAGTTAGACGGTTGTCATTTTTTACTCTGGCAAATATTGCATAAATTAACAACGTACCAAAATTGTTCCTCTAACTTTCTGAGCCTGCGCCTCCCGTATACTGTTGCAACTAAAGCATGCACTGCTGTCACATAGTTTACCGCTTTCGTAGGAGTTGCAAGATGTCTTAGGTGCGTCAGTTGACTGAGCTGTTTCACCTGTTTTATATTTAAATAAACATCAAGAACCCTCAACCGTACAAGAGTATGGAAGCCATAATACTTAACTTATATGTGCTACTTACCTGGGGTCCATATAGAGAGCAGATACGGGCAAGGATCATCAGGCTCTCTTTGGTCATACTGCACAAAGTAAGGAAATATCGTCATTATGATCTTACTTCTGGATTAGTACAGTTTAATTTCAACAATGTGTTATGAACTCACTCCTTCCAGAAGTGGATGTGAGTCTGGCAGTTCATAGCTGCAACCATGTAGAAATAGAGATGTCAAATAATAAAATTTCAGATATAGATCCTGTGTAAACTTCTCGAATACAAAAAAACATGAAGATACTATAATTATCATCAATGATACTGGATTTTTGGAAGACAGGGCATACACTTGATGCTCTGTTCTTAGGCGACTAATATTCTTGAGCCTAGGAGTTGGGATAGATGCAGCTTCCGGAGTTATCGCAACCAAGGCACTTGACATATCAGCATCTTCAATTTCAATGTTATTGACTTGCATATAATTCTTGAGATTCTGTGCGAACTCCTCAAAATTAAGCTTGATTGTAGGAATTTCTTCAGGATCGTCAAAGAAAAGATCCTCTATGGCACTCTCTTTTATCTCTGCTGTCTCTGGTTCTGGTTCCGGACTTGCGGGCTCTTCAATGATTGGCTGGCGATTATCCAAAACATGGTCATGGGCATGCGCATTCCAATCAAGTAGATTTACAGGCCTAGAACTTATATATGGCTGGTGGCAGCTCTCTGCAGCAATTGGATTTCCTGACGTAACTAAACTCTTCTCTTCAGGTCCAGGAAGAGCAAGCCTAGCACTGTATGAAAAACAAACTTGTTAGTGACATACAGCCTTCCATTAGCACTACATTTCTTCTATTGAGAGAATTAATAGCTCCACTAGATTTGTCAAAACTATTGAACTGGAATAAATTCCTCTCCAGCGACACAATTTTATGCAGGGTGTATTATCGGTTGTTGACGTCAAGAAAGCAAATAGATTGTTATCCACAAGGGAGGTATTGTAGCTAACAAATTTGTTTCTAGGTAACTTTAGCTACCAAAATAACACACTGCAATACATAGTTACACAAAAAAAGAGCTCCCACAAATATTTGATCAGCCTAGTAAATGTATATCAACATACACATATCTTCAGACATTACCTCGCAAACGCACTCGCAAAGTGCTTACATTCAGCTCTCATTGGGCACGCGTTGCAATTTGGCTTACTTTTTGTACAGAACACCTGACAAGGAAAACAAAGTAAAACAATTTCAATAACGAACAGTAAGCCAGTTACTAAAGTTTGCTTTACTAAATTTGGTATATCTGATGTTTACCTTACCAAACGTTATCATTTGATAGTGAAGCTCGTACCTGCACAATGTAAATTGTCACTACATGCCTGCAGATAATTGACCTTTTCCAAAGAAAATATTTAACAGGGTTTCTGAAACTTACAATGTCCGCTGATCAAGCTTGCATAATCGAGGCCAGAGGTATTTCTGTATGTTCTCCAGCATCGGATACCTTCAGCCGTGGATGATCATATTCAGTCATTTGTGTATATAGTACTCAACCCAACTTTAAGGACTGAGGACACTTACAGCTCCAACAGATGCAACTGAAGAGACTCTGGTAGGGGTTGAAGTGGCACCCATCCAAGCCTCACACAAATTCTACCAACGTTTGTGTCCACCTACATAATTAAAAGATACAGATAAATCTCCAGAATTAAATGAATAGTCATTAACAAAAATTAGGATAGGAAGAACATACAGGGAAAGCCATATGATGGAGTGTCAAAAGACGCACACACTCTACACTCTTGAGCCCAAGTCCTCTAATACTTAAAAGGTACTCCCTGAAATAGACACAATAAGAATATTTTAAATGTCAAAACCATTCAACAACAGAATTTTACATGCATTTAGCCCATGGCCACAACACCACAAAATAAAAAGATGGGGTGCACTTAGTGCAAACATCTAATTCAGTTGATTATGTAAGCTTACCACCTGATCAGTCTTGTACAAGACAATTGGATAAACTAAATTCATCTAAAAGGTTGAGCCACAAGGGTCAATAAATTTTAGAATAACCATGTCACATGTTAGAACTTATAAGTTAACACTATTTCTTAGCGCTCCCACCATCTCCAGACCCTATGGGTACATGCATACGCATCTGAAGTATTGAACTGTTTCTTCCACCTCCAGTTGAGCTCCTTCTTATCAAGCTTCTAAATGTTTTCAAAAAGACGATAAATAGCACCAGATATTACTTCTGACCCAAAACAAAAATGACTAGTCTATACTTTGCAGTCTCCAAAAAGTGACTTCGGTTTTTAGTGTCAAACATGATATGTTAGTTAAAGTCTAAAGCATTTCGCAACGATATGACAATTAATTTTCTTGTGACAATTAATTGCTCGTCCACCTACACGAGACTGCAAAGTATAGAGTCACAGCTGATTGACATACTAACTACAATTCAATCAGACACCTACACTTTTGCTGACATTAGCATATTGCATCAAAGCAACATCAGATGCATTGTGGCCAGCTGGCCAGCAAGACAAGGATGCTGTGGTGCGTGAACCCTGACCAGTGAAGACACCTACGGGAAGTCAAAAATGGAGTTGGCTAGGAGAGAGTTAGGAAGGAGACAACTTGAAATTGGAAAGTGAGTTTGAAAAACAATTGGGATAGATTACTTGGGAAGAGTTCAGGAATATTAGGAAAGCATGGATCAGATAAATCTACTAGGAGGTTTCCTAGTTAAACAATAATAGGTCAAATTAAGAGGTAGGAGTACTATTTAGGTGTTGGCTGCCTAACTTTTGAGGGCATCAAGCAAGAAAAAACTATCTATTTTCTCAATGTTATTCTCTCTCTCAACCCAATCGTTCACAGCATGTAAGTATTAGTTTGGTAACTTTTTGAGGAAATCGAGCAAGAAAAATCAATATGTTCTCTTATCTCAACCTATGTCCACCCAATCTCTTACCACCATATGTCTCGTTATCATCACTTCTTCAGCACAGTAGTTATCCCATTGCGAAAGAAGATTCAGAAACAATAACACAGACCAAATTCCATTCAACTACCAGAACCAGCGAAAATCTTAGCAATGAAGCCCGATTGAAACAGAAGGTATCGTATATTTTTTCCTCAAATAGTGATGACGAGACAATGTGTAGAACAAACAAGTACCGCTATGAATGTTAGCTCATATATAATGGCTTAGCTTACTTTGCTTTGTCTGGATCCACATAGCGCAACCATTCAAGATCAATGGACCCATGGTCTGTCACCAAGCGATTTAGAAATGCCTACAATGCAAATTGATAAAGATGAGCATACATGACCGGACAATGATATTCCAAAAAATAGGCATATCTAGATTGAAATGGACGTGCGTTCATAACTTCATACGACTAGACTTATATCGTACTTCATTTAATAACTACTTTTTGACATACTTACTTTTATACGCTCCGACAGCATGTTATTCATCCCTCGCTCTCTAATCGTGTCAGATATTTCCTTCACATCTATTTGCCTTATTGTTTCCCAGTCTAGTGCGTCTTTTGCATTTTGACCTCTTTCTTCATTTCCGCGATTGGCAATAACTTCTTTTCTTAAAATATCCCAATCATATGTTCTCTTTTTACGAGCCCCAACTCTTGCCTTCTTTGTTTTTGATTTGTCAGCAAGAACTTCAGGGAAAGCCTTTTTAGTATCTTCGGGTTTCTCTATCAAATCTGAAGCAACACCCTGTAGGAGTTCAGAATTTCCTTTCTCGCTTTGATACAAGTTTGAAGAAAAATGAATCCCGTCCTTGTTTTTTAAAAGTCCAACATTACCAGACTGTTGGCTACATCCTGACTCATGCTTTTCATCTCCAATTTGCGTTGCTTTGGTGGTAAATTCCTCTTGCAAATTCAGAGTTACATGCTGTTCAACAAATGCAGCTACAGCATCATTTCTTGAAAGATTATTTTCAATGGACTGCTCCTTAGCAAATGAAACCGTCTCTGAACTTGACGGATGAAAATATCTATCCATGATTGGTGAAATAAAGTCAACTCCTCGTGTAGCGGAAGGGAAATGAAATTTGTCCTGACTTAAAGATCCATCTATACCATATAAAAGGGCAGTTAAAGAATCAGCCATTTTGGTTTTATCACAGTCAATTCCAGGAGAAGATAAAGGACAATCAAATCTAGTCTCAGCTGGTATGGCATTGGAATCATCTGTTCTATTGAGGCCAGTGTAGACTGAGCGTTCTAAATAACTGGCATGTGTTATATCTGGCAGATGAGCTTGGCCATTCTGGTGACGGGAGACAGAAGCATGAAGTGGTTGATGCTTGCTGCTGAGATGATGTCCTTCACTGGGCATTGACCCCTTATTTGCACATGGCTCTGGAAATCGATCATATTCCAATAAACCATTTTTTTCATTGAACTTGCTTTTTAGCTCTTGCATCCTAAGAAGTTCTGTATATGTGGTGGAATTGCTCATACCATTGGACATATTTCTGCCAACAAAATCTTCTGCTGTAAAATTTACATATGTACTATGAAACATATGGTCAGTCATGTGAAACAGATAATCTGGGGAACTTTGAGATGAAATGGCAGAGTTTTGTGATGAAATAACATCCTCCAATGCCACATCTTCAGCTTCAATAACACTTTCAGTCCCCGCCACGAGTGTCTTGCTCTCATGCAGTCTAACCGGCAGTGCCGCATAAGAATTATAGTAAACTCCTGCTGCACAGTCTACTCCATCAACAGGAGAATTTTCGAACAATCCAATACTGTTGCTTCCTTCTTTTTCTTCTGCTGCAACTAAGGAGGCTGTTGTGTTACTCGCCTCTTCAACAAGGATACTGCCCTGCAACTTGACAGAATCACCAAGCAATCCAGAACAATCCCCATTCTCTTCTGGCATGGCATGAAACGTCCTACTTGCAGGTATTCTAGAGACTTCTGGCTTTGCAGGAAATTTTGCAGCAAGAGCCATAAATGCAGAGCTACAAACAAAAAAGACAACAGTCAGACAAACAACATAACATCAGAATGCTAGTCACAAACAGCTTCTAATTCAAATACTCCCTCCGTCCCAAATTAAATGACTTGGGTTTGTCTAGATTTGGATGTATCTAGACACGTTTTAGTATATAGATACATGTGAATCTACATAAAGCCAAGTCACTTATTTTGGGACGGAGGGAGTAGATTGTAAGCTTCATTTTACCTAGAAAGATGGTCCGAAACATTCTGAGTAAGAAAAACACCTACTACTGAATCCACCACTGATCCTTTCCAAGGAGAAAAACGCCGATCCCCTGCAAATGGACAGAGGTTATTCAAGAGTTACAGCCTTAAAGTGTCTTCCTGCAAATCCGTAAACACAAAACTGCATCCAATACAGTGCAACCCATTAATGATCCATGACTATCCCATCAACGCAAACTCTGGAGTTTGAACATGAGACCATGTCAGGTTTGGGAACCCTATACATGGACTCTAACTATATATGAAAGAGCACATACATAAGGCCCTATCAGGAGTACTGATTTGAAATAGTAGCAATACCTTGAACTAGATGCATGCGAGCAATGAATGAATCAATACGTCCTCGGAATATTTTTCTTTCTTCATCAAGCCATTTCTCCTTGTCCTTATCCATCCCTTCAGAACCATCAACCATATCCGGTTCCATTAATAACTTCCACATTAGGGCAGTTACTGGATCAAGGTTCACTTTGGGCCGAGCAGGTTTTGTTTTCACTTTCCCCTCATATTGAACAATTGCACCAAATTCTCCTTTGTAAGGGACAAGAGCACCATGCAGCTCAGGTGACCCAATGTCATCTGATTTGTTTAAGTCTAAGACTTTTATCTTTTGAATTATGAGATCCAAAGGATCCACCAGGGGTGCTATAGCTCCAGGAAAGCTTTCACCACTTCTTTCCGTATTAAGCCCTTTGAAACCAGGAGCCTCAACCGAATGATGTCCAGAGACACTACAGATATCCTCATTTTGTAATCGATCAGTTTGGCTATCTTTGGACTTGAGTTCTGTACCAGACACCTTTTCTTTCCTTGGACGACCTCTAGGCTTTGGCATCTCACCAGGTTTTATTTCTTTTCTAGGCCGCCCTACTTTTCGCTTATCACTGGCTTTAGCTGCAGTGGTTTCTCCACAAAACTCCACTTGATGATTCTCATTTCTCAGAACATCAGTACCTGGTGATGAATTTATTGGATTTGTAAGGAGCTTAATAACTTCTCCAGAACTCTCCAGTTGGCAACTAATTTTTTCCAGAGTGTCATTACCTTCTGATTGGGTTGTTGGAATGACAGGGGAACTAATTTTTTCCCCATTGATACTTCTACCAAGCTCGTCAGAAGGACCAATGCAGAAGCTATTGCAAGTATCATCTTGAGGGGAAGTGTTATGCTTATGCAGTTCAGCCGGCAAATCTGACCCTTTAACTGTGTCGCCTTCCAAATACTGAAGTTGATGACTTCCAGTTCTCGGATTATAGCTTTGGCTTCTGAGGGTGTTTGGATTACTAGGCAACTGTGAAAACTTCTCCGTTCTGAGCATGAAATGTTCGTCAGGTGCTTCAACAGAATTCCTGCATGCAGTGCCATGCATAGCAGGTCTGTAATGTTGTTGGATCATTTCTGGCCTCTTAACCATATTGTGTCCTGATGCTCCAAAACTAATCATTCCTCGGGAAGCTCGTGATTTCTCATGGGCTATCAATCTTTGAGCATCAGCTAAGGTAAACACACTAGAGTTGATAGCAGAAACCACGTTTGTATTCCGGTTATTGGACAAATACATAGATGGGGTAGAAATGTTACCCACAGATCCATTCAGACCGTTACTATGATTTTCTGTTCTCATTCTTTTGTAATTTTCAGGAAAATGTGACCCCTGAGAGGTTGCAGCATGGCAAGCATCTACAGATGTCCATCCATTCCTTTGCTGGTCGAAATTCACACCAAACGAAATATGAGCACCATTGGAAGCATTATGTTCTCCTCTGGTATCCAGTACATGCATATGTTGTGATGAACCGCAAGAACCATGAGGTCCAGGTGCACCACCTGTATGCATGTAAGAACTGGTCATAAACTTCAAATGGCTGTCTATTGCTGTGAGCTCGTTCAAATTTGCTATCATGGAATGTCCTTCAATCTGCTTGGGCGGTGAGATGGGGTTTTGTGTCGATCTGTAGCCACGAGACATTTGGTCGGTTGCCCAAGCCTCTCTTGAATAAGGATTGGGATTGAAATTCTCCCTCACTGCAACCCCTTCAGAACACTGAGCAGTCGTAATTGAATTTTCAGGAATTCTGTGACAATTAAGCATATGTTTGTCCATTTGTGTTTCTATTACAGAAGGTTGTGGAGAAGAAAGCAAGTATTCGGTAAAATTAGTTGGCATGCCCTGCATTAGACTGAGTGAACTGTTGAGATCAGGTATATTTTTGCCTGGCCTGCCAGTACAGACCTCTAGCAAAGGATCTTTTTCTGATGTTTCCGTTATTCCTGACAGAAAAAATTGTGCTGGCCTGTCCACAAAATTAGCATACTCATTTTGCATCTGATCTGTAGAACTATTGAGGTCAAGTAATATTCCTTTTGGCATATAACGTGCAGGCAAAAACTGCGCATTGGCCATTTCATTGGCTGAACTGTAAATTGATGATTCTGTATTATCTACAGGCAGTAACTGTGCACCAGCCATCTGATTGGCTGAACTGTACATTGAACTGGGGGTAAAACCCGCACATGGCAACTGGGTTTGGACATTACTTTGACTAGTAGAAGACTCAGATGGTGGATAATCCTTGGGATCGGTAGATATCAGCTGAGCTTGATATCCAGGATGTGTGCTCTCTCGTGGAACATCCCCATCAATGTTCAGACACCGCTTCGCTGATTTCGGCTTAGATCTGCTGTGTGAATCCCCAGTCTGTTCTGGTGGAGGTTGGCCTACTAGTGTATTCTTGCGGACATATTTTCTTTTGCCAGATGGTTTTTCTTCCTTTGCCTTGGCAGGCTTCGGAGTTGCAGACTTAGGAGTCTTTGGTGGTTTGAAGACCTTGGGCCTGTGCTTTTTCCTCTTAGCCTTTGGTGGTGGAGTGTTGTTCAAGTCAATAACTTCAGTTGGTCCAGCACCATTTTGAACGTCTTCAATTGCCCCAGCATCACTTCTAGTGACTTCAACTAGCCCACCAGCACTCTTAATGCCAAACGGATGAGCAGACTCTTTCCCCAGTAATGCAACTGCGCTATTTCTAGTCTGGACCTCTAAGGAAGTGTCCAACTGAGATGACATCATACTTGAGAAATAAAGATCGCCTGAGCTCTGTGTTTGAGGAAGCCATAGCCCAAAATCCTGCATATTAACTTTGTCTATTTCATCTACCTGGCGTACACAAAATGCTCATGTGACATACGTTTCTATCAAGCCTCAGTGATCAGGAGCAGCAGGATTGGATCAGGCAGGGCCACCTATTTGGTCTCCCCAGTCTCCAGCTCTGCACCTGCAAAATATCAAGGCACACTTCATCAACCTTAAATATACAGATATAGAGGAAACTGTCAGATACACACAACCAACACATTGTGATTATCTAAAATATACTAGTACTAAAGCAAGAAGCCAATTATTACTTTATCAGTGGCCAACGTGAAACTCCTGACACTCTTATGAAAACAACAAAACAAAAAGGAACAGAAGTAAAGTATGTAGCTGAGTAATCCAAAATTCCAAATTATTTTTGTTAAGGTCCTTTACACATAAAATTTCCACATTCAATCACCCGGAAACGAGCCTGCCCTAGGAGAGGCACATATCCGGCTCCTTATTTATAGCCGCACGAGATCTTTCCCTCGTGGTCAATCACCCGTTGCCATTCTCACAACAATCTTCTTCTCTTCACTGCTCTTTCCCACAGTTGAGGTGACCTTTTTTTGAGGGAATGCCACCACGGCAAATTTATTGATAATTAAACAATAGTTACATCATTGACGAGTGAATTCAACAGAAAACCAGGAGGGTCATCAACCAACATACAAGATTATTTTTGAACTAAAACAAAACTTAGCTAACTCCGTGAGCAAATTTGTTGGCTTCCCTGGGACAATGCACAACCTCCACTCCAGCAATTCTTCCAACAGAGCTTATGCAATTTACAAAGATTGATAGAGCTGTCCCCGAGATCCTGTCTTGTCCGGAACAGGAGTTGATCACCTCAATTGAATCTGATTCAGGTTGTACTCTCTGCATTCCCCTTTGATCAGCAAGCTCTAGGCCATGTTGCAATGCAAGGGCCTCAGCCATACCCGCATCCGCCACATGTGGTAGATAGCAGCAGGAACCTGCAATAAAATTTCCAAGGCTATCATGAACAACAACAGCAGTAGCTCCCGCACAGCTTTCCACATGAAATGCCGCGTCCATGTTCAGTTTAGCAAAGCCTGACAGCGGACGGCTCCAGCTGACACAATCCTGCATTGGTCTACCAACAGCTAGGTGAGTCTTCCACCAATCATCATCTGCTTCCATAGTTTTTGTTTCCGGATCCCAACCTAGCCCAGTTGCACTTTGCAACTCCATCCAACCCGCATAATCCTTCTTTAAAGCATCCCATTTGTTCTTGAATTGCTTCTTCGATAAAGTTTTTCTTGTTTTCTCGGCAAATTTTGCACCAAGATTCGCGTACCCCTTTCTCCTCAAACAACCCCCATCACTATTGTTTGCATTGACTTCAGCCATACGTATGTCGCAAAAAACTCTAGGGTGGTATGCATCCCAAACAGCCTTCTCCATTGCAAAGTAATAATAAGCTAATCCAAGAAAAATAGTACATAATTACTATAGGAGCATTTCATTTGCATCACAACTACACATCTGCACAATCACAAGCATATACAAATCACAAGCATCTACAAATTTGCATCACAACTAGAGGGGGCATCTACACAATTACTATAGGGAGCATCACACTACACAATCACAAGCATTTCAAATCTGCACACAATTTTCATCACAACTACAGCACAATTGTTAGCAACTAAAAATCTGCACACGACTACTAGAAGGATCATAGTATAGAATTAGCAGTGAGCAAGTAGTACATCGGCTGCAGCAAGTGGCAAATCGGTGGCAGCAAGGAAACAATCAGCGGCAGCTCACCTGACGGGCTTGGACGAGGGGACGACGGGGAGAGGACGAGGACCGACGGCCGGCAGGGACGAGCTCGGACCCCGGGGCGGGGGGCGAAGGTGGGTTGAGGACGGGGACCGGCGGCCGGCAGGGACGAGCTCGGGTGGCGGTCGGGGACGAGCTGGGGCGCGGCTTCGATCTGAGGAGAACGAGCTCGGGCGGCGGTGGACAGGGACGAGTTGGGGCGGCGGCGTTCAGGGACGAGTTGGGGCGGCAGAGGTCAGGGACGAGCTGGGGCAGTGGAGGAGAGGAGTGAGGGAGGAGATCCGGCGGCGGTGAGGTGGATGCCGGGGTGGCGGCGGTGAGGCCCTCGACCGCTGTTTCTGTCTCGCGTCGCTGGGGAATTTTTTTTGTTCGGCCCCTTTTTTGTTTTTGTTTTTTAACCTGGGTACCTTTTTTTTGTTTTGAACAACTCCAATTCAAGGTTTTTTGTTGCTCACAATGAGTAAAATACGCGAAATGAAAAGAGTCAAACCAATACACCCGTCAGATCTGAGGAGTAGGAAGCACCTCTGGTGAGTGTTTTTTCCTCGTGTGTGCCGTGTGATGTGAGAGAAGATGCTGCTTCTACAAAAGTCCACAGCAGACGGACCTTTTTTCGTCTGCACGCTTATTTGCTGATAAACCCAAAGAAAAAATCTTTAGCGGGTAAATCCTGCCTTACCGAAAAAATTGTCAACCTTATTTTCGTCGGAAGCTGACTGATTTTATGATTTTTTTTGTTAGAAAGAGTGAGTTATTATTTTTGGAGAGAATAAGTTATTATTCTATTATTTTAGCTAGACGTCTCTATCAAGTTGTCCGGTCAAATGGACAAGTGGCCGTGCACGTGGGGTTTTTCAAATATTATTATATTATAATATTATTTCGAGTGTCTAGTTTAACGGTCTACCCGACTTTTGATCGTTGAAACTAAATGATAGACCATATGTCTTATTGGTGCAAATAATTTGACTAATCATGTTGTTTAAATTCCGAAGAAAATTATACATCCTCTTACTTTAATTACACCTGATCATGTCTCCCTTCCAATCTATCGGGAAAATTGTACCATTTGCCACACAAGTATTTTCTCTCACCATTATGTTTTAATATTATTCTTCGTGGCTAATCTTGACGGCCGACTCCGTTGTTAATTTTTCAGGTTATCATTTCAAATAAGTTTTAAATTCATGTGGATAGAGTTTGATTTGATGATGAAACTAAGTCGATAGATTGACTATGTCTTTTGTTCAAGATTAGTTGTTATATAAGCCTGCCTACGAGATCCTTTAGGGCACAAGTTCAAAGAACAACCAGAACTTACTCGCAAAGACGAATCTCTCTTGTAATCCATTATAACATCTAGCTCTGCCGATATATTACTGGGTTGCTAGCAGGAGTAGGATCCGATCGCCGCTGTCGGATCTAAACCTGGGTAAACGTGTGTGTTCACCGTCCGCGGAACACCGTACGTCTCACACCCCACCTTTCTCAATGCCTCTAGGACCCCCTATGGCGTACTTGTCATCAATTCGACGACACTGAGCAGGGCACGGGACGGACGAAGCATGGCATTGTCGGCGCACTTGCGGACGGCAGGAATGAGAAGCTTGTGGGGGCTTACTGGATCAGGTGTGTGTCCGCAAGCACGATCGGAGATGGCATCGCCACGGGGTGGTCGTGGCTAGCGAGGTAAGCCGGAGTGCCGGAGGTGAGAGTGGAGGACGTCCCGGATGGGGCGGAGGGGATCAGGTAGAAAATAAAGAACGGCTTGGCGGTGGCACTGCCTTGTAATATGTGCAAACTCGCTAGGGAAAAACTATAAAACAATGGCAACCGGAAATTTGTCTGGCGACGAATGTACGAGAATCTATTTAACAATATAGATATGTTTAGAAATTGTAAAAAGTAACAACATAGATACACAAACAATTAGGAAGATCAAATAATCGTGGCGCTGCTAAGCCCTGGCCTTTGCCTCCTGCCGATCACAGAGCCGATTTTGAAGGGAATATGTCCGAGAGGCAATAATAAAGTGGTTATTATCTTATTCCTTGTTTATGATAAATGTTTATTTTGCATGCTATAATTGTATTAATATGGAAACATTAATACATGTGTGTTTAATAAACAAATACGAAGTTTCTAGTTATGTCTCTCTTATAAACTAGCTTGTTGGTTGACAAGATGATCAAGGTTTTCTAATCATGGACATTGGATGTTGTTAATAACGAGGTCACAATATTTGTGAAATGATATGATAAACATTCATCTGAAGTATAGCATTACGATCAAAGTCATTGTGTTTATATTGTTATAACATCATACGAAGTAATCCTAGTCCTTAGACCATGAGGTCATGTTAATCACTAACACCGGAAGGGTATCTTGATAACATCAAACGTCACACCGTAAAAGGGTGACTATAAAGGTGGGTTCAGTGCTACGAAGGTATTATGTAGAGCCTCATGGATCAAGAGTGGGATTTGTCTATCCCGATGACGGATAGATATACTCTGGGCTCTCCCGGTGATATCACATCGGTTAGCTTGCAAGCAAGTGATGAGATCAGTAGAATGTTATATCACAGGAACAAGAAAAGAGTGCATGTCGGTAACGAGATCAAACTAGGTATGAAGATACCGATGATCGACATGTAATATATCGCGAGACAAATGGATTTAGTTACTAGCGTTAAAGGTTCTCACAATCACAGAAGTCATTGTTGAATGTGTGGGAGTCAGTATGGATCTCCAGGTCCTGCTTCTGATTATTGATCTGAGAGGGGTCTCTATCATGTCTACATTATTCATGAACCGTAGGATGACACACTTAAGGGATACCAACACCATTTGGAGCAAATATGTTTCAGACAAATGAATTGTAAAGCGCTGGAATTATTTCAATAGACACCGAAATTATTTCGGGTGAAATTGCTCAAATTGGTTCTGCATGTAATATTGAAATGTTGCAGGGGGTTTTATGTGAATATTTGTTAATTAAAGTAATTAACAAAATTCTGAATAAAATTAATAAAATAGTTTTATTAAATGAGAGAGCATTAAATTTGGAGAAATTTAATGCATTTAAAGTGAAAAATTTAAAGGGGAATGTTAAGGGGCAAATTTATGTGGAGGGGTTACCACCTGATACGTCCATTTTGCATCATCATTCTACATCATAATTCACTGTTATTCATTGATATATTTCATATTAAGAGATGGTACTTATGTTATTTCACCTATTTTTGCATGATTGATGATTTTGGGAGGATGAACCACTGAAGCCAGGATTTTGATGGAAAAAACACCGTTTGGAGGCAAAATTGACGAAGATCAGAAAATCCCAGAAAATATACATAAATCCCTCTTTTTCCAGAATACGAAGGAAGCTAGAAGGGGAAGTGGAGATGGGCCACAGGGGGGCCACACCACCCCCTGGTGCAGGCCAGCCCTGGCCGCGCCACCAGGTGGTGTGGCCACCCTAGCCCACCTCTAGCATCGCCCTCTGACGCATATAATCCCCTCGAAACCCTAATACTCGGGGAGCGACCATAGAAAGATTCCACCGCCTCTATAGGGCGGAAAGCTGCAGAGAGAGAAAGAGCTCTCCGGTAGGCAGAAATCTACCGAGGAAATTCCTTCCCAGAGAGGGGAGATTGTTGCCACCAACACCATCATCAAGCTGAACTTCATCGGGATCATCATCATCATCTCCACCAGCACCATCATCACCACTCCGTACCACTTTAACAATTGGATTGAATCTTGCATAATTCTTAGGGGAAACTTTCCCGATGTTGATTACTTGTTGTAGTTGATGCCATCGAGTGGAACCATTGAATTATTGTTATGTTCAGATTGTTACTTATTATTATTTCATCTCTGATCTTAATCCATATGATGTCTTTGAAGGAAATGTGCCCTGAGAGGCAATAATAAAGTTGTTATTATGTATTCCTTATATATGATAGATGTTTATTTTGCATGCTAGAATTGTATTGATCGGAAACATCAATACATGTGTGTTTAATAAACAAAAAGGGTTCCTAGTTATGCCTCTCTTATAGACTAGGTTGTTGATTAACAAGATGATCAAGGTTTCCTGATCATGGACATTGGATGTTGTTAATAACAAGGTCACAGCATTTGTGAAATGATGTGATGAACATTCATCTGAAGTATAGCATTACGATCAAGTCATTATGTTTGTATTGCTATAACAGCATACGAAGTAATCTTTGTCCTTAGACCATGAGATCATGTTAATTGCTAACACCTGAAGAGTATCTTGATAACATCAAACGTCACACCATAACAGGGTGACTATAAAGATGGGTTCAGTGCTACGAAGGTGTTATGTTGAGGCTCATGGATCAAGAGTAGAATTTGTCAATCTCGATGACGGATAGATATACTCTGGGCCCTCTCGGTGATATCACATTGAGATAGCTTGCAAGCAAGTGATGTGATCACTAAAATGTTATATCACGGGAACGAGAAAAGAGTGCATGTCGGTAACGAGATCAAATTAGGTATTTGGATACCGATGATCGAATCTCGGACATGTATTATATCATGAGACAAAGGGATTAAATTACAAGCGTTAAAGGTTCTCACGATCACAAAAGTCATCGTTGAATATGCAGGAGTCAGTATGGATCTCCAGGTCCCGCTTCTGACTATTGATCTGAGAGGAGTCTCAATCATGTCTGCATTATTCGCGAACCGTATGGTGACACACTTAAGAGTTACCGAACACTATTTTGGAGCACATATGTTTCAGACGAAAGAATTACAAAGCGCAGGAATTGTTTCGATAGAAACAGGAAATTGTTTCGGGTGAAATTGCAGAAAGTGGTTTTGCATGTGATATTGAAATATTGCAAGGGGTTATATGTGAATGTTTGTTAATTAAAGTAATTCACAAAATTCTGAATAAATTTAATAAAAGAGTTTTATTAAATGAGAGAGCATTAAACTTGGAGAATTTTAATGCATTTAAAGTGGGGACTTTAAAAGGAAATGTGAAGAGGCATTTTAATGTGGAGGGTTACCACCACATGAATGGGGGAGGTGAGGGGTCACCCCCCATGCGCCGGCCATGGGGAAGGGGGTACCCCCCTCCTCCTATAAAAGGCCACCCTCTCCCTCCTTCTTCCTCACACCTCCTTGTGAAGGATCTCTCTCCCCCTCTAGAATTATTCCCCCATGGTCTCGGTTTAGCGAGATACATGTTTCCGGTGGCATTTCGTCTGGAAGGAATTGCTGCTTCTGCTAGATCACTGGAGCGAGGAGGTGGAGGTTGTCCGGTGGCTTGAACGTGTGTGCGAGTACGGATGCGCTGTTGAGTTGCGGCGCTCGGACTTCCTCACGATCTTAAGATCGGCAAGTGTACGACTACATCAACCACGAGTTCCTACTCGTTAACAAAACTCGTTGTCTTCGAGGGTAAGTTCTTGATGGATGTATGTCCACCCGTTGCTCTATACCTAGTAGATAGATCTTGGCGTGTAGTTCTCATCGTAGGGAAATTTTTGTTTTCTATGTTGTGGACTCAACAGTGGTATCAGAGCCTGATCTATGCGTAGGTGCTTTGCACGGGTAGTACACATATGTTTATATGTGGGCGATGATGATCATGTTATTGCATCTTCTATGTATTTTGGATATTGGTGGCATAGTGGGATGAAGCGGCCCGGACCAACCTTACATGCCATCGTACATGAGACCGGTTCCACGACTGACATGCAACTAGTTTTGCAGAAGTGGCTGGCGGGTGTCTGTCTCTCCTAATATAGTCAATATCTGATTTAAAACAAGTTGCTAATAACTTGGTTATCCTCGTTGTGGTTCATGTTCGTAGGTAAGAACAGTTCTATCTCCGAAAGCCCTAAGCCACGTAAAACTTGCAATTGATAAATTAGAGGCGTCTAGTTTAGATCGTTGCTGGGCTAGTGTATTGATATGGTATTGTTGTAAGTAGATGTATAATAGATACTCTTACAACACATTCAACGTGTAAGTTCCATAGACCTTGGCCTTACACACAAAGGAATGATAGAGATCATACCACGATGCAAGTGATAGGGATCAAATGCATGGACCATAACATCTCACTTTACACATTAGATCTTAGCATCTTATACTGCTAGTTTGGCGCTTTCTATAGCATTGTAAGATGATCCCTCATTTAGATATCAAGATAAAAATGTGTTCTACCTTAAGTATGCACCGTTCTATGGATCGTGTTTCGAGACATCACGTGATGATCGGGTGTACTCGAATCTACGCTTTCATAGGAACGGTGTAAGACAGTTTTACACACGCGAATACTAAGGTTCTTACTTGGCGAGCCTAGCATGTACAGACATGGCCTCGGAACACGGACCGAAAGGTTAAGCATGAGTCATATAGTTGATATGATGCCCATATAGATGCTCGTCTTTGAAGCTACATCAACTCATGTGATGATCGGACTTGGTGTAGTGGATTTGGTTCATGTAATCACCAAAAGGACACGGGGGATGTCGTTTTTGAGTGGGAGTTCATTAGTAATTTGGATTAGTTGAACTCACTCTATCATAAACTTAGTCTAAATAAACTTTACAAATTCTGTTGTAGATGGCACCACCTGCTTTTAATTTCAATGTGTTCATGGAGAAAGAGAAACTTGCTGCGAATGGTAGCAACTTCACCAACTGGGCTATGAATTTGAGGATTCTCCTCACTGCTGCACAAAAGCAATGTGTGCTAGATGCGCCGCTAGGCCCCCCACCAACTCCTGATGCCCCTGACGAGGAAAAGAATGTCTATGTGACTCGTCAGGAGGACCACAACTTAGTTCATTGCGGCATATTGTATGGGCTAGAGCCAGAACTTCGAAAGCGTTTCGAAAACGGCAATGCCTTTGATACCATGGGAGAATTGAAAATGATTTTCGATACCCATGCTGTCGTAGAGAGTTATAATGCTTCTGAAAAGTTCTTTAGCTGCATGATGGAGGAAAACAGCTCTGTTAGTAAGCACGTACTCAAAATGTCTGGGTACGCCGATAAGCTTGTGTCCTTGGGAATAACGATTCCCATTGACTTAGGCATGCATCATGTTCTCCAATCTCTACCACCTAGCTACAAGAGCTTCGTGATGAACTATAATATGCAAGGCATGAAGAAGTATCTTCCCGAGCTTCTGTCAATGCTTAAGACTGCAGAAGTGGAGATTAGGAAAGAACATCAAGTGTTGATGATCAATAGGACCACCGGATTCAAGAAGGACAAGAAAGGCAAGCACAAGGGAAAGAAGGGTGGCAAATCTGTTGCCGCACCTGAAAAGAAACCCCGAGCTGGCCCTAAGTTTGACACCGAGTGTTACTACTGCAAGGGGACTGGCCATTGGAAGTGCAATTACCCCAAGTATTTGGCGGACAAGAAGTCCGGCAAGGCAAACAAAGGTATATGTGATATACATGTTATTGATGTGTACTTGACTAGTACTCGCAGTAGCACTTGGGTATTTGATACAGGATCGGTTGCTAATATATGTAACTCGATTTAGGGGCTGTGAAACAAGCGACAACTAGCAAGGGATGAGGTCAGGATGCGGGTCGGCAATGGATCAAGAGTTGATGTGATTGCCGTCGGGACGCTACCTCTCCATATGCCATCGGGATTAGTTATAAACCTAAATAATTGTTATTTGGTGCCTACACTGAGCATGAACATTGTATCCGGATCATGTTTGATGCAAAGTGGTTATTCCTTTAAATCTGAAAACAATGGTTGTTCGATTTATAAGAATGATATCTTTTATGGTCATGCACCTGTGTTGAATGGTTTATTTCTATTGGATCTCGATAGTAATATTACGCATATTCATAATGTTAATGCTAAAAAGATTAAACTTGATAATGATATATCTACGTATATGTGGCACTGCCGTCTAGGTCATATTGGTGTTAAACGCATGAAGAAACTCCATTCTGATGGACTTTTGGAATCACTTTATTTTGAATCATTTGATACATGTGAGCCATGCCTTATGGGCAAGATGACTAGAACGCCATTTTCCGGTTCAATGGAACGGGCGACAGATTTATTGGAAATCATACATATTGATGTATGTGGACCAATGAGTGTGTCGGCGTGAGGTGGATATCATTATTTTGTTACTTACATGGATGATTTAAGTAGATACGGGTATATCTATTTGATGAAACACAAGTCTGAAACTTTTGAAAAGTTTAAAGAATTTCAGAATGAAGTGGAAAATCATCATAACAGAAAGATCAAATTTCTGCGGTCCGACCATGGAGGTGAGTATCTAGGTTACGAGTTTAGCAGACACATGAAAGAGTGTGGAATAGTTTTACAACTCACGCCTGCCGGAACACCATAACGTAATGGTGTGTCGGAACGTCGTAACCGTACTTTATTGGATATGGTTCGATCTATGATGTCTCTGACTGACTTGCCACTGTCATTTTGGGGTTATACACTGGAAAAAGCTGCATTCACTTTAAATCGGGCACCATCTAAATCCGTTGAAATGACACTGTATGAATTATGGTTTGGAAACAAACTTAAGTTGTCATTTCTTAAAGTTTGGGGATGCGATGTTTATGTGAAGAAACTTCAGCCGGATAAACTCGAACCCAAAGCGGAAAAATGCGTCTTCATAGGATACCCTAAGGAAACGATTGGGTATACCTTCTATCACAAATCCGAGGGCAAGGTTTTTGTTGCCAAGAATGGATCCTTTCTTGAGAAGGAGTTTCTCGCGAAAGGTGTGAGTAGTCGGAAGGTAGAACTCGAAGAGGTTGTTGAACCTTCTCTTCATGAAATGGCGAGTAGCGCAGCACCAGAAATTGTTTCGGAGTTGACTTCACCAAATGAAGAGAGAGCTAATGATATTGATCATGAAACTCCAAAAGAGGACACTACCAAACCTCGCATGTCAAGTAGGACACGTGCAGCTCCTGAACTGTATGACAATCCTGTTGTGAATTTCATGGTTGATGAAATGGATGACCCTGCGACGTATGAAGAAGCGATGATGAGCCCGGATTCCAACAAATGGCTAGAAGCCATGAAATCCGAGATGGAATCCATGTACGAGAACCAGGTTTGGACCTTGGTGGACTTACCTCACGATTGAAAGGCCATTGAGAATAAATGGATTTTCAAAAGAAAAACTGATGCTGATGGTAATGTGACCATCTATAAGGCTCGACTTGTCGCAAAGGGGTTTCGACAAATTCAAGGAGTTGACTACGATGAGACATTCTCTCCTGTAGTGATGCTTAAGTCGGTTAGGATTATGTTAGCAATTGTTGCATATTTCGATTATGAAATATGGCAGATGGATGTCAAAAATGTGTTCCTCAATGGTAATATTGAAGAAGAGTTGTATATGATACAACCTAAGAGTTTTGTCGATCCTAAGGATGCTAATAAGATATGCAAACTTCAGCGATCCATCTATGGACTGAAGCAAGCATCCCGGAGTTGGAATCTCCGCTTTGATGAGGTGATCAAAGAGTTTGGATTTGTCCAGACTTATGGAGAGGCTTGTATTTACAAGAAAGTGAGTGGGAGCAATGTGGCATTTCTGATATTATATGTGGATGACATATTATTGATTGGAAATGATATAGATCTTTTAAACAGTGTTAAAAGTTATCTAAACAGCAAATTTTCGATGAAAGACCTTGGTGAAGCGTCATATATATTAGGCATTAAAATCTATAGAGATAGATCAAGGCGCCTAATTGGGCAATTGCAGAGTACATACCTTGATAAGATATTAAAGAAGTTTAATATGGACGGAAGTAAGAAGGGGTTCTTACCTATGTTGCAAGGCAAGACATTGAGTAAGACTCAAAGTCCGGCTACGGCGGAAGAAAGAGATATAATGGATAAGATCCCCTATGCCTCGGCCATAGGCTCTATAATGTATGCCATGCTATGTACAAGACCGGATGTGGCACATGCTATTAGTTTGACTAGTAGGTACCAATCTGATCCAGGTTCGGAACACTGGATAGCGATCAAGAACATCCTCAAGTACTTGAGAAGAACTAGGGATATGTTTCTTATATACGGAGGTGAAGAAGAGCTAGTCGCTAAGTGTTATGTTGATGCTAGCTTTGACACCGATCCGGATGACTCTAAGTCTCAATCCGGATATGTATTTCTCTTGAGCAGACAGCTTAGTTGGAGGAGTTCCAAACAACTTGTGGTGGCTGGATCAACGACGAGGCGGAATATGTTCTTTGCTTGAGCGCAGGAAGCGGTTTGGATGAAAGAGTTCATTACGAAACTAGGTGTGGTTCCTAGTGTGTTGGACCCGATGGTGATCTATTGTGACAACAATGGATCCATAACCAACGCAAAGGAACCGAGGTCTCACAAGAATTCCAAGCATATTAAGCGCCGGTTTCACTCCATCCGCGAACATGTCAAGGATGGAGACATAAAGATTTGTAAAGTACACATGGACCTAAATGTAGCAGATCCGTTGACTAAAGCTCTCCCTAGGGCAAAACATGATCAACACCAGAACTCCATGGGTGTTAGATTTATCACTATGTGAACTAGATTATTGTCTCTAGTGCAAGTGGGAGACTGAAGGAAATATGCCCTGAGAGGCAATAATAAAGTTGTTATTATGTATTCCTTATATATGATAGATGTTTATTTTGCATGCTAGAATTGTATTGATCGGAAACATCAATACATGTGTGTTTAATAAACAAAAAGGGTTCCTAGTTATGCCTCTCTTATAGACTAGCTTATTGATTAACAAGATGATCAAGGTTTCCTGATCATGGACATTGGATGTTGTTAATAACAAGGTCACAACATTTGTGAAATGATGTGATGAACATTCATCCGAAGTATAGCATTACGATCAAGTCATTATGTTTATATTGCTATAACATCATACGAAGTAATCTTTATCCTTAGACCATGAGATCATGTTAATTGCTAACACCTGAAGAGTATCTTGATAACATCAAACGTCACACCGTAACAGGGTGACTATAAAGATGGGTTCAGTGCTACGAAGGTGTTATGTTGAGGCTCATGGATCAAGAGTGGAATTTTTCAATCCCGATGACGGATAGATATACTCTAGGCCCTCTTGGTGATATCACATTGAGATAGCTTGCAAGCAAGTGATGTGATCACTAGAATGTTATATCACGGGAACGAGAAAAGAGTGCATGTCGATAAAGAGATCAAACTAGGTATTTGGATACCGATGATCGAATCTCAAACATGTATTATATCATGAGACAAAGGGATTAAATTACAAGTGTTAAAGGTTCTCACGATCATAGAAGTCATCGTTGAATATGCAGGAGTCAGTATGGATCTCCAGGTCCCGCTTCTGACTATTGATCTGAGAGGAGCCTCAATCATGTCTGCATTATTCGCGAACCATAGGGTGACACACTTAAGAGTTACCGGACACCATTTTGGAGCACATATGTTTCAGACGAAAGAATTGCAAAGCGCATGAATTGTTTTGATAGAAACCGGAAATTGTTTTGGGTGAAATTGCAGAAAGTGGTTCTGCATGTGATATTGAAATATTGCACGGGGTTATATGTGAATGTTTGTTAATTAAAGTAATTCACAAAATTCTGAATAAATTTAATAAATGAGTTTTATTAAATGAGAGAGCATTAAACTTGGAGAATTTTAATGCATTTAAAGTGGGGACTTTAAAAGGGAATGTGAAGAGGCATTTTAATGTGGAGGGGTTACCACCACATGAATGGGGGAGGTGAGGGGTCACCCCCATGCACCGGCCATGGGGAAGGGGGTACCCCCCTCCTCCTATAAAAGGCCACCCTCTCCCTCCTTCTTCCTCACACCTTCTTGTGAAGGATCTCTCTCCCCCTCTAGAATTATTCCCCCATGGTATCGAATTAGCAAGATACATGTTCCCGGTGGCATTTAAATGCGGAAGGAGTTCTTTGCTTCACTGGATCGCTGGAGCGAGGAGGTGGAGGTTGTCCGGTGGCTTGAACATGTGTGCGAGTGCGGATGCGCTGTTGAGTTGCGGCGCTCGGACTTCCTCACGATCTTGAGATCGGCAAGTGTACGACTACATCAACCACGAGTTCCTACTCGTTAACAAAACTCGTTGTCTTTGAGGGTAAGTTCTCGATGGATGTATGTCCACCCGTTGCTCTGTACCTAGTAGATAGATCTTGGCGTGTAGTTCTCATCGTAGGAAAATTTTTGTTTTCTATGCTGTAGACCCAACAGTCTTATGAGTAGTTCGTTTAGTTCTTGAGGACATGGGAGAAGTCGTGTTGTTTGTAGTGGAATTGTGTTGAGAAAGATTCGATGATTTGATAATTAAGTTGTGGTGTTACTCTTCTAGTGGTGTCATGTGAACATCGACTACATGATACTTCACCTTTATGGGCCTAGGGGAATGCATTGTGTATTTGGCTACTAATCGTAGGGGTTGTCAGAGTGTAGGATCTCATAGTTTAAGGCTATGGTTAGATTTCTATCTTAATTACTTTCTTGTAGTTGCGGATGCTTGCAAGGGGTTTAATCACAAGTATGTATTAGTCCTAGGAAGATCAGTACATTAGCACAGGTTCACCCACACAACACTTATCCAACTAAAGAAGATTAATCAACTATATGAAGCGAAAGCACTTGACAGTATTCCCATGTATCCTCGATAACGTTTGGTCATCTTAAGTAATACAACCAGCTTGTCCTTTGCTAAAGAAAGGATTGGGCCACTTGTTGCAATTATTATTATTGTCTTTTATTTACTCGCACTTTATTTATCTGCATTATCAAAAAACCCTAAAAACCCGTTTGCTAAGTATTTACAGAGAATTCCTGATCCAATCCACTCGTCAACACCTTCTGCTCCTCGTTGGGTTCGACACTCTTACTTATCAAAAATACTACGATACACCCCCTATACTTGTGGGTCATCAAGACTATTTTCTGGCGCCGTTGCTGGGGAGTGAAGCGCTATTGGAGAGTGGAACTGGTAAAGGAAACTTCTACTGTGAGTATTGTTTATTTCTGCTTGCTACTTTATTTCAATATGGATAATTCACTTAGTTTCTTATTTCGTAATGCTACTACCACTGCTAAGGTAGTAGATCAACCTCCTCCTGCTGAAAATGATACTTTTAAGATACCAACAAGAATTATTGATCGTGTTATGGATAACTACTATTTTGGAGATGGAATTGTCCATCCCGGTGATCATTTGCTTTTTATACAAGAATTATGCGGGTTGTTTAAGTGTGCAGATATTACAACAGATCAAGTTAAGAAAAAGCTATTCTCTGTATCACTAAAAGGAAGAGCTAAGGAATGGTATAAGCTGCTAAAGAATGGCCAGTATCTTGAATGGGAGGAAATTATACCTCTCTTTTATTCCAAATTTTATCCTCCTAGTGAGATTCATAAAGATCAGAATCAAATATATAACTTTTAGCCTCATGATGGAGAGAGTACAGCTCAAGCTTGGGGCAGATTGAAGTCACTAATGCTCAAATGTCCTACTCATGAGCTCCCTAATAACATTGTTATCGATAACTTTTATGCAAGGCTTTCTCTTCATGATAAGGATCTATTGGATGCTTCTTGCTCTGGATCATTTACACATATGGAAGAAGAAGCTAAATGGGATCTTCTAGACCATATTCAAGACAATGCTGAAGCATGGGAGAATGACAAAGCAAGAAAGTCAGGTATAAATTATGATTATGAATGCATTAAATCTTTTATGGGAACTAATGACTTTCAAAATATTAGTAATGCTTATGGTCTTGATTCTCAAAGTATTGCAAATTATTTTAAGGCTTTTGCCTCTTATATTGACATTCTTAAAAAGCAATGGAACAAGTATCATGCACCATATAAAGATATTGTTAATTATGTTCCTGCTAGAAATACTAAAGTTTATACTATGGATCATATTTTACCTGAACCTTACATCGAGGAAATACCTTTCCCGGTTAAGGTAAAGGAACATTCTATGACAGCTAGTATGGTTAACGAAAGTACTAAGAAAGTTGTAGAACCTAATGAACAAATTTATGATGAACCTGTAGTAGCAAATATGAAAGACTTTGTCGCTAAAAATGTAGAAGATGGGCACATTATCCTTTGTAAGGATACTTCTAAAATTGTTTCACATCCTAATGGAACTAGGAAAGCTAGTGTCCCTGTGTTTTCTGTCAGGATAAGTGATCATTGCTACAATGGTTCATGTGATAGTTACATTGTTAAATTTATGCATGATACTGAAAGTTATTATGAGAGAGGGAAAAGTGTTCTTATGCATCTCAATAATATTAAGTTTCCTCGCTTTATGCTGAAAGTCTTTATGTTGCACTTGTTTTACCTTCCTATGCTAGTAGCCTCTGGTTTCAACAATTTATTTTCTTACAAAATTCCCTTGCATAGGAAGTGGGTTAGACATAAATATGTGTATATTTGCTCCTTGATGCTCTCTTTTACTTCAATTCATACCCTTATGTGAGCATCGTTGAAATTTATCATGCCTATCTTAATGGCTATAAAAAAAGAGCTTTTTGAGAGACAACCCAATATATTTTCGCTTTCAGTTTATTTTTGTTTATTTGAGTCCTGGAAGTTATTGCTTTTATAATAACCTCTCCTTATCCTTTTTATTTGGGTTTTTATGTCAAGATCAACCTCTAATGAGAGAGAAGTAAGATTTGGGAAAGTTGCTGTCCTAAAATAGATTTTTGTGCTTCACCATAAAAAATCGTGAAAATCCCAGAACGTCGTACTGATCTGTAATTTTTTGTGTGCATGCCCCAGGTTATTATTTAACTTTCGTTAGTTTTGCACTTTTTGATTTGGGCAACAGAAGATTTTCGAAAAAAATGATCTTTACCTGCTAGTCTGTTTTGACAGATTTCTGCCATTTTTGCATTTGCCTCTTAAATCGATTTCATTTTTGAATTCTTTTTGGGCTTTCTAAAGGAGTTGTTTCAGTAGCTTATGTTCTGATGGATTTCAGTTGAAATTGAACCCAAGGGTTTATTATCTTGCATGCACTAATGTTGCTAATGAAGATTGTGTGAAGTTTTGTATGAAAGAAATTTTCAAGTGGTAGGATAAAATGATGTAATGAGGAGGTGAATGGTCAAAGACTCAAGCACTATATTTTTGGAGATTCTTACAATGAAGATATTGATATAATTCAAGCGGTGACTCCGGAAGAATTTATTAAAGGCCAAATTCAGAGACCTGCAGAGTCCGTTTTCGAATAGGTAGCAGTTCTGGTAAGAAAAGGTCCGCGAAAACTTTTCAATTTATATTTTTGTAGTTTTTATCCAACATGGAAATTAATGAGTCAAAAGGGGGACGAAAATGGAGCCCGAGTGGCTCCGACCCGTTTTCTCCGAGTACCTTCCTTTTATTGTTAAACTTTGTAATATATAATCCCCCGGATCCCCAAAGGTTTGTATATCGTGTTCTCGTCGTGTTTTCATTTCGATCTGTTTCTGACAGACAGATTCTTAGTTTTGGAGCCACAATGTTTTCCTCTAGGAGGATTCCTCCGCGGACATCATCAACCCATACACGTATGAGTTGAAGATTCACCCCAAGGAGTTATTACTTGAAGATGGGAAGGTACAGATAAAAGAGGTTCAGGACCCTAAAGGAGAAGGTAGTCTAGAGGACAGGATGGAAGCGCTGGAGTAAGAAGTCTTTAGGTATAAGAAGATGGCAGAACTAAGTTCAGAACTCATCGCCAAGCACAAGAAGGAGATTGCTGAGCTTAGGGATGAAATTATCTCACTCCATCAAACAACCAACCAACTACAAGCATAACTCTACGACATACAAAATCAAAACTGTGAGTATGAGGCTAGGTTAAAACACATAAGTTCTGCTGCTAGTTTCAGGATATTGGAAACCAAGATGTCTTTTGTCGATGGAGAACCTTTACCTTGGAAGTTGGATGATGACGAGGGAACACCACCACCACCGAAGGAGTAATTCGTCATCAGGTTTTGGCATCCCATTGGTTTGTTCCAAGCTTGGGGGAGTACCGCGGTATCACATCATTATCTTTCATCTTTTTACCTTTTTAGTAGAGTCATATCATGAATAGAGAAGTTATCATATAGGATGGTTTGCGTTATGGAAGTATCTCCCCTCTAGCTAGATATCTATGTATCCCTTGGTGTGAGTTACCGTTATGGAATATTAATGATAAGTTCTATCATTTACTTTTTGCACATCTCATTTTAGTTTGCAATTTCTGTTATATGATTGATCTTGTTGATAGTATTGGTATCACTTTGGGATCATTAAGTAAATTGATATTAGTTTTGGCAAACCTAGCTCTGTTCAGTAGCAATACTATTAGATGATTGAATGGAAAAGAGAAAAGTACTTTTAAGATATATAATTTCATCATCTTTCTTTCTTGTTTGGCTCATAAGCTTAGTATTCTCTAGTTAAGATCTTTTGTGTTTCCAAGGAAGATTGCATGATCATTTCTATCACTTGTATGTTTGTTTGTTCCTTCAATTCTTATGCTTGCCGCTCAACCTTGCTAGCCAAAAAATGTACTTAGGGGGAATACTTCTCGTGCATCCAATCCTAAAACTAAAATCTATGCCATTTGCATCCACCATATCTACCTATTAGCATTATTGCTATTCCAAGTATATTTATGATTTTTATCTACCTTCCAGATTAAATTATGTGAAAATTAGTGATTAAAGCTCTCACGAACTTGATGACACACTTTAATTTTCTTGAACTTAATAAACTTGAACCATTGCGTCCATCTATGTTGCGTATATGCTTGCACTTTATAAGTTGATATCATGGGGAACGCTTTCAACATTGCACTTATTATTCAGTTGATATCATGTTCTTTTGTTTATGGATCCTGGCGGTGTGAAATAAAAGGGGAGCTTTGATACGTTTTAAACATATCTATAATTTTTGATGTTCCATGCTTGTTTAGTATCTACTTTCTTATGTTTTGTCCACACTTTGGGGTATTTTTATACATTTTCTGAAACTAACCTATTAACAAGATGCCATAATGCCAGTTGCCTGTTTTCTGCTGTTTTGGGTTTCAGAAAAGCTAGTAAGGAAATATTCTCGGAATTGGACCGGACAAAAGCCAAAGTCAATATTTTACCCGAAGCAACACGGAGTCCGGAGGGGAGACGAAGTGGTGCACCAGGGCGGCCACACCTGGTGGTGGCGTGGCCTAGGGGGTGCGCCACCAGGGTGTGTGGACCCCCTGGTGCTCCATCGACCTTGCCCTTCCGCCTATAAAGACCCCTCGGGACGAAAACCCTAAGTACCAGATCAAAGACCCAAACAGAAACCCACAGAAGAATCAGCAGCACGCCATCTCGATCCCATTGGGGGATCTGAGCTCTTCCCAAGACTCACGGAGGGGAGAGATCACCCTGGAGGCCTTCTTCATCACCATGACTGCCTCCGGTGTGATGCGTGAGTAGTTCATCTCTGGACTATGGGTCCATGTAGTAGCTAGATGGTTGGTTCTCCTCCTTTGTGCTATCATATTTAGATCTTCTGAGCTCCGTTCATGATCAAGATCATCTATTTGTAATCTTACATGTTGTGTTTGCGGGAATCCGATGGATACTGATATGCTATTTTAGATTGATTATTGATTCTATCTTGTCTTTGTTATTTGTGATCTTGCATGCTTTCCATTGTTAGTAGATATCTTGGCCAAGTAGATGCTAGCAACTCCAAGAGGGAGTATTTATGCTTGATAGTGGGTTCATGCCTATGGTAATCTGGGGAAGTGTTATCAAGTTCTTCAGTCTGTTCGGCAGTTGGGTTGCATGGTTTTCCATTCATGTGCGGAGTAATGATTTGGGTGCGGGATGGAGTAGCTACCATACCACTACTCTTTTCATTCGCTCTTGTACATTGAATTGGTGAACTAATGCGATTTAACTCATTCCACGGATGTAGAAGTGGCCTTTATTCTTGATGCTTATATTCCGTCCTTGTTTTTCTGGAGTGCTCTCGAAGAAGAAGATAAGCAATAATCTCTTGTTGGTGATCTCGTCTTTTCTACACGGAGCAAATCATCAATTATCTGGTGGAAGCAAATGATGTTATCGTCTTAGTTACTCTTCATTCTACCGGAGCACCACATCGTCAATCAAGAAGGGTGGAAGATATATCTGACTTCCGTTTATCAATCCTTTTCTCTTGGTATAGCCAATTATGGTTGATGCCATCAGCCGCAAATCTATTGCGTTAGCCTCAAGGTTAAAGAAAGCAACAAGTATCTCTACAATAAACTCCAGATCCTCTATATTCTTTTCTTCTCGGGATTCCACCATAATCTAGCATCACCTCCTTGTCTAGAAGATATATCCGCGCATCTCAATTGCGTGATACTTGGTTCTTACCGGTGCAAGAAGAATCTAATCCGACAACGTCTAACTTAAATCTTTTCCGTGATGTCGAGGAACTCTATTGTTTGAAGGCAATATTGTTCTAGACTTCAATTCTCAAATCCGAGGGAAGAAACAATGCTATTTTCATAGTGGTTGATAACTTCTCCAAAGTAGCTCTTTTTCTTCCGGCAAGACAAGATTTATCTGCTCTTGTATCTGTAAATCTTTAATCTTAATGGTGTGTCGTTTCGTTCTCCCTGATACATCGTCCTTTCTTTTTCTTTCACAAGTGGTTCTATTCTTTTATCATGTTTCTCGAGAAAACCGGAGCTATGTTCATCATTCTTGTCTCACGACAATCCTTCAACTCTTCTAACCCGTTGTTTCTCAAGCAAAACGCAAGACTCGCAACAAGTCTAGCAAGTTTTCAAGGTGTAGTGGTCACACCATTCCGTGCTCATCCTTTTGGGAACATGAAGGCCACCTTCGTTCCTAACAACCGCCTCTTCTTGTGTTTTTCTTTCTTTTTCCTAGGAATCTCGGGGCGAGATTCTTGTTTAGTGGGGGAGAGTTGTAGCATCCCAATTGTCTAACAATTGCAATGCTACTAGCCTAGTCTATATAATGCTACTTCCTACATATAATTGTTGCATCATAATTATATCATGCTCATGTCATCATGCCACATTGCATTTGAGCAGCATATAAAACCCTTTTCATTTGGTTCTTATCTCATATGCATTATTAATGGTATTTGTCTCTTGATATATTGTATTTGGTTCTTGATAAATGCTTGATGCCCAAGTTGAGTTGGGGCATATCTTTTATTAACTCCACCACCTTTCTTTATCACCACCCCATTATTCTACCATCCAACTATATGTGAGCCTTGCAATTTATTTGGTTTTACCTCTAGCTCATGTGGGTTGGTATGGATCCACTTACAATTCCACATGCTTCCATATATGCATCATGTTGTTTTCACATTATTGATATATGGAGAGCCACATGGCCACCTTTGCATGCATGTGGTTAGTTTCACTTGCTCTAGCTTCCATATGGATCTATCAATATATGCCCATGTATGAGGATGTATTTTGGCCATAAATAATCTAGTGGTAAAATACACACTATATTGGTCATATGACTTCATCCATGTGCATACGCTAAATAATTCATATTGGTCAAGCAAACTTCTCCTTTGTATGGGTTTATTCAAATATCTTGAATGCATGTAAGAATCATAGGGCAACATTGCATTATAGTTGTTTTTACAAATATTATGGTGGCCTTAATGTCATGCATGGCCCATGCAAGCTACTCTTCACCTTCTCTTTTTCTTGGGTTTTTGGGATGGCCATTTGATTGTTTGAAATCCAAACTAGTTTTTCCACCATTTAGATGCCAACCTTGGGTTGTTCCTCCTTTTGCTCTTGTTTCTTAAACCCTTGGATCAAGTATGCTTGGCTTGTTCTAAGCAAGTCAAAATTATTTGAATCTAACCCTAACCTCTCTCTCTCACTCCATCTTTAGCTATCCTTGGTTAAACTCTAACACCAAACCACCACCATCATGTGGCCTCTTTTCTTCTTTCTTCTATGGCAAGTAGATCAGGTCACTCCACCACCACACATCGACTCCTCTCTGTCCCCCTTTCCTCCCCTCCCTCGGTGGACAACAAAGAAGAGAGAGAGGGCAAAGAAAACCTACCTGATGCCCTTTTCCCTTTCTTGTGCATGCCACCATCCCATGTGCCTCCAGCTTTCTCTCTTATCTTCCTACCTAACCAGGCACATCAGATCGAGATCTGGAGCTCCCATGTCGCCTTCCTTCCTTCTTCTTCCTCCCCCACTCTAGCCAAGGTCCTCCATGTCTATCCCTAACCCTAGCTTCTGACCTCTTTCCACCAACGTCCTGCTACACTCCAAGGCCGATCAGGAGCACCAGGCGCCTCCCCTGCTTCCTCTACGTCGCCTAGAACATGCAGCCGCCGCTGGAGCTTGCCGGATAAGCCGTACCCGACGACAACCAAAGCTTCCTCCTCATGGCCGGAGCGCGAGCCTCACCGCCGTATCTCCTCCACCTCTTGCGCCCGATCAAGACCGACAAGCTCCCGACGCCGAAAGGTGGAAATATCAGAATCCCAGAGTACTACCAGATCCATCTCTCGCCTAACTGAGCGCCGTGCAAGCACTACCACATGCTTGCATACATATAATACCTATTGCCTCTATCTTATTCTTGCATCATTGAGTCGCGATTGCATTAAATTGAATCCCAAGTACTGCATAGCCTTTACTTTTAAACCCCACCGAGCTTGTTCCTCCATCCCATGAGCCATTACTACAGGAGTTGTTTGAGCCATGCGGGTCGTAGAACAGCATGTGTAGGGTATGTGAGAGTTTGATGGATAACGAGGTACCTAAACAACTTAACCTGAGTAGTAATGGGATAACTAATGAAAGAGGCACCGGTGGGTAATATCTGTCATTTGTTTTTATGTCCACTTGTGTCCTGTAGGACCCCGAGTACTTGATTTCTGTTCCTTGACTATTCGCACTATCCACATACGGGAGACTCTATGAATCCCCCTTTGCCAGAGCTTGATTTGTACTTTATTTCTTGGGGCCACAAAGTAGTTTGGGGCTTTATTACTATCCTGTACTTATGCCATGCTTTACCGCTTTATTTACGATTGTGTGTGGAGCACCTGTACTATTGAGGGATCGCGGCACGATTTCGCGGTATTGACAAGCCTAGTCACACTTTTGGGTTCCCAGTCATTTACAGCCGTTCTCGCAAACCCTGGGTCCGTCTCGGAGTCGGCCAACTTCATTGCAGGTATCTTATTGGGGTGGCCCCCTGAAATATTTTATGAATCCTGTGATTGCTTTATCGTGAAAGCCTCGTTGGGTTTTGATTTGGTTTTTCCGAGGTCGATCGTGTGTGTGTTGCTATTTGTGCACCCCTGCAGGGTAAATCTTTCTGAAAGCCGTGTCCGCGATTATGGACGACTTGGAGCACTGTTTCTCGGTCATAGACACGCATAACTAAAGTACCGCTTTTAATTTGACTAAATATCTGACTAGTAATTAGTGCAATACTCATGGAATGGTTAATAAAACTGCCAACAGATGGGTTGTTCGTCCGCTTTCGCTGGTGTTTAGAAGGAGGATGGATCTGTTACTTTATACTCTTATAACTGTTGTTTCTAATTAACGGACATCCGTCTATCATTGGTTAGGTGGATGGTTAGCGAGTATCTATAGACTTGTTGGTTATTATCTTTTGCTGCAATTGCGTCACCCCAGGTATATGTCCCCTTTAGAGGCATACAGACTTGCCGAAAATTCTAGGGTCTCACACGATAAATTGTTTGATTCAGATGAACAGGTGTATTCGCAAGATGGATACTGGGTGGAGTAGACAGATGATGTTGGCAACGATCACTCGGTGTAGAGATTCCGGGGATGGGGATCCGTGAGATCTGTGGGTGGGATGTGCTTATTTATGTGGTATCTTATGCCGATTTGCTTCTTATCCGTACTCGGATCTTGTTTCCCGCTTCCGCTTGATACTCTGTTGATTGATGTATGAGGAGCTATCCTACACTATTATCTCTATCTAGGATATTTGGATCTTGCCGTATGGCGTTGCAATATTTCTTTTTCTTTTAGATGGTATGGCTATGAGAACTGTCGTAAGGTAGCTTGCATACATACTCACTTGTGTATGCATTTGATCTCTTCGCCTGTTGCCTACGCCGCTCGCTCTTGTCCCGATGTTCTTGGAAGTGGTTAGGGCGGCCGACGGGCCTACACGTGGGTGGCCCTGGGCCTCCGCTATAAAACCCTTAACCACTTTTGGTTCATCCAGGCTTGAACTTAGAGCGTAGGGTCCGAGGTTGTTACAATTGGTATCAGAGCCATCCCGCCCTTCAGGGTCTCAGCCAAAATGGTCGTTGTCGGTCTAGCAAATATTTTGGTAGCTATGTATACTAGGGAAAGACAAAACGTGAGAGTAGGACTGCTTCCATTTTTCTTCTTACCCACCCACCCACCCTTTTCTGTTAAGGAAGTGTAACGTTTTCAATCCTCTTCTAAAAATTCAAACTAGGATTCACGTGTTCTGGGTTCCGTAGTACCATAGAAAGTGTGTGTAATTCCTTGTCTACCTGTTGCATCCAACCTTGTTGTCACAATCTGCCTTTGGTTATCAACTGTTGGTACATTCCATACTGACAGGCTTTTGTAAACCGTCGCGATCTATCCGACTCTTTGTTAACCGGTGCCATCTTGTTAAGGGTGTTCTTCCTTCCAGCATGCTTTCACAAAATGTGGAGTTGCTAATCCCTATCTGATAAGTGGTTTTGCGCACTTATTGGTATTTTAATGCCGAAAAATGCGGAAATTTTTTCTTTGATACATCTGTGTTTCCACACTCCTCTTTAGTCATGTGTGAAACATTATCTATCTTCCTTTTATCGGCATGTCCATGCTAACTCATTCTCTTGTCACCGACGCTTAATCCTGGAGTTTTACTTCATCATCAATTCTTCTGGGCTAAATACATAACATGTGTCGATCCGATGCTTGTGATCGTAATTTGGTTCTCGGCAAAGCTATATGACACTTATCATGAGTGGAGTATGGTCAATGCTATCGACACAATCCTCCAAATGGTGAAGGTTATCTCCTGTGATTTGAGTTACACCATGATCATATCTATGCATATTAAGTATCTTTGGCAATCCGGAGTTTTCTCAAGGCACTACGGTGGTCTATCATCTGTTTATCATGCTTCACATCTTTTTGGAACTCCATATCTGCAAAATTCTCTTTGATACGAGGGAATTGCATCTTTCGCCTCTGATAGCTTTTCTTAAGGTATGAGCTATCATCGTTTCTTTATCCAAGATCTCTTGATCTTTGTAATCGGTGATCCGATCGACAATGTGAACCAGGTGGCATTTCTTGTTCTCTTCTGAAGGACCAGATAATCTATTCTGCCAGTGCATCTTTCCAACATGAATCCTTGCTCGCAACGTCGATCTTTCAAAGGGCGTTGAGCTCAGAAAGTGTTTTGAGCATTGTTCGTTCTCCCGCCTCTTGATCTTGATATTCTTGGAAGATTTTGTTCATCTGTGGTGGTATATCTTGATGATATGCTGGCCTATTCTATATCAATGGAAGAACATGGAAGATCATCTGTGTCTCTTTCTCTCAAGCTGCGAGAACACCGCTTGTGTGCAAAGTTCTCAAAGTGTGAATTCTGACTTCTTGAAGTCACCTATCTCGACCACGTCCTTCTGCTAAATACATCGCTTCAATTCTAGAATCAGCAAGTCCATTGTTAATTCCATCCTCCACCTTCAATCAAACCCGGAGTCTGTCCTTGTTGGCGAGTTATCATCGTCGTTCTGCTGAAGAGTTCCTCAAGACTGCTAAATCTCTCTCAATCATTTCAAGAAGAACATGGAGTTCTTTTCACCTCTGTCTCGTCAAGTAATCTTTTGAAATCCTCTCGTTCCATCTTCTATCCTCAATCCACCGGATGCCATGAAGAATTTCTAGATCTTTTGTAATCCTTCTGTTCAAGTTGTTGCTATCTTTTCCTTATCTATCGAATCTTGCAGCTGTTCTCCATAATCTTTCTTCATATCCTTTCCGGTGTTTTCGGATCTTCCAACACGACGACAACATCATCATCTTTATCTACTCTAGATCCAACGAATCATTTGCATCATATCTTTGTTTTCCTACAGAGTTCCATGAGTGTTATCAAGTTCTTCAGTCTGTTCGGCAGTTGGGTTGCATGGTTTTCCATTCATGTGCGGAGTAATGCTTTGGGTGCGGGATGGAGTAGCTACCATACCACTACTCTTTTCATTCGCTCTTGTACATTGAATTGGTGAACTAATGCGATTTAACTCATTCCACGGATGTAGAAGTGGCCTTTATTCTTGATACTTATATTCCGTCCTTGTTTTTCCGGAGTGCTCTCGAAGAAGAAGATAAGCAATAATCTCTTGTTGGTGATCTCGTCTTTTCTACACGGAGCAAATCATCAATTATCTGGTGGAAGCAAATGATGTTATCGTCTTAGTTACTCTTCATTCTACCGGAGCACCACATCGTCAATCAAGAAGGGTGGAAGATATATCTGACTTCCGTTTGTCAATCCTTTTCTCTTGGTACAGCCAATTATGGTTGATGCCATCAGCCGCAAATCTATTGTGTTAGCCTCAAGGTTAAAGAAAGCAACAAGTATCTCTACAATAAACTCCAGATCCTCTATATTCTTTTCTTCTCGGGATTCCACCATAATCTAGCATCACCTCCTTGTCTAGAAGATATATCCGCGCATCTCAATTGCGTGATACTTGGTTCTTACCGGTGCAAGAAGAATCTAATCCGACAACGTCTAACTTAAATCTTTTCCGTGATGTCGAGGAACTCTATTGTTTGAAGGCAATATTGTTCTAGACTTCAATTCTCAAATCCGAGGGAAGAAACAATGCTATTTTCATAGTGGTTGATAACTTCTCCAAAGTAGCTCTTTTTCTTCCGGCAAGACAAGATTTATCTGCTCTTGTATCTGTAAATCTTTAATCTTAATGGTGTGTCGTTTCGTTCTCCCTGATACATCATCCTTTCTTTTTCTTTCACAAGTGGTTCTATTCTTTTATCATGTTTCTCGAGAAAACCGGAGCTATGTTCATCATTCTTGTCTCACGACAATCCTTCAACTCTTCTAACCCGTTGTTTCTCAAGCAAAACGCAAGACTCGCAACAAGTCTAGCAAGTTTTCAAGGTGTAGTGGTCACACCATTCCGTGCTCATCCTTTTGGGAACATGAAGGTCACCTTCGTTCCTAACAACCGCCTCTTCTTGTGTTTTTCTTTCTTTTTCCTAGGAATCTCGGGGCGAGATTCTTGTTTAGTGGGGAAGAGTTGTAGCATCCCAATTGTCTAACAATTGCAATGCTACTAGCCTAGTCTATATAATGCTACTTCCTACATATAATTGTTGCATCATAATTATATCATGCTCATGTCATCATGCCACATTGCATTTGAGCAGCATATAAAACCCTTTTCATTTGGTTCTTGATAAATGCTTGATGCCCAAGTTGAGTTGGGGCATATCTTTTATTAACTCCACCACCTTTCTTTATCACCACCCCATTATTCTACCATCCAACTATATGTGAGCCTTGCAATTTATTTGGTTTTACCTCTAGCTCATGTGGGTTGGGATGGATCCACTTACAATTCCACATGCTTCCATATATGCATCATGTTGTTTTCACATTATTGATATATGGAGAGCCACATGGCCACCTTTGCATGCATGTGGTTAGTTTCACTTGCTCTAGCTTCCATATGGATCTATCAATATATGCCCATGTATGAGGATGTATTTTGGCCATAAATAATCTAGTGGGAAAATACACACTATATTGGTCATATGACTTCATCCATGTGCATACGCTAAATAATTCATATTGGTCAAGCAAACTTCTCCTTTGTATGGGTTTATTCAAATATCTTGAATGCATGTAAGAATCATAGGGACACATTGCATTATAGTTGTTTTTACAAATATTATGGTGGCCTTAATGTCATGCATGGCCCATGCAAGCTACTCTTCACCTTCTCTTTTTCTTGGGTTTTTGGGATGGCCATTTGATGGTTTGAAATCCAAACTAGTTTTTCCACCATTTAGATGCCAACCTTGGGTTGTTCCTCCTTTTGCTCTTGTTTCTTAAACCCTTGGATCAAGTATGCTTGGCTTGTCCTAAGCAAGTCAAAATTATTTGAATCTAACCCTAATCTCTCTCTCACTCCATCTTTAGCTATCCTTGGTTAAACTCTAACACCAAACCACCACCATCATGTGGCCTCTTTTCTTCTTTCTTGTATGGCAAGTAGATCAGGTCACTCCACCACCACACATCGACTCCTCTCTGTCCCCCTTTCCTCCCCTCCCTCGGTGGACAACAAAGAAGAGAGAGAGGGCAAAGAAAACCTACCTGATGCCCTTTTCCCTTTCTTGTGCATGCCACCATCCCATGTGCCTCCAGCTTTCTCTCTTATCTTCCTACCTAACCAGGCACATCAGATCGAGATCTGGAGCTCCCAGGTCGCCTTCCTTCCTTCTTCTTCCTCCCCCACTCTAGCCAAGGTCCTCCATGTCTATCCCTAACCCTAGCTTCTGACCTCTTTCCACCAACGTCCTGCTACACTCCAAGGCCGATCAGGAGCACCAGGCGCCTCCCCTGCTTCCTCTATGTCGCCTAGAACATGCAGCCGCCGCTGGAGCTTGCCGGATAAGCCGTACCCGACGACAACCAAAGCTTCCTCCTCATGGCCGGAGCGCGAGCCTCACCGCCGTATCTCCTCCACCTCTTGCGCCAGCGACCGCACCGACAAGCTCCTGACGCCGAGCAGGGGAAATATTAGGAATCCCAGGAGTACTACCCAGATCCATCTCTCGCTTCAACTGAGCTGCCAGGCAAGCACTACCACATGCTTGCATACATATAGTACCTATTGCCTCTATGTTATTCTTGCATCATTGAGTCGCGATTGCATTAAATTGAATCCCAAGTACTGCATAGCCTTTACTTTTAAACCCCACCGAGCTTGTTCCTCCATCCCATGAGCCATTACTACAGGAGTTGTTTGAGCCATGCGGGTCGTAGAACAGCATGTGTAGGGTATGTGAGAGTTTGATGGATAACGAGGTACCTAAACAACTTAACCTGAGTAGTAATGGGATAACTAATGAAAGAGGCACCGGTGGGCAATATCTGTCATTTGTTTTTATGTCCACTTGTGTCCTGTAGGACCCCGAGTACTTGATTCCTGTTCCTTGACTATTCGCACTATCCACATACGGGAGACTCTATGAATCCCCCTTTGCCAGAGCTTGATTTGTACTTTATTTCTTGGGGCCACAAAGTAGTTTGGGGCTTTATTACTATCCTGTACTTATGCCATGCTTTACTGCTTTATTTACGATTGTGTGTGGAGCACCTGTACTGTTGAGGGATCGCGGCACGATTTCGCGGTATCGACAAGCCTAGTCACACTTTTGGGTTCCCAGTCGTTTACAGCCGTTCTCGCAAACCCTGGGTCCGTCTCGGAGTCGGCCAACTTCGTTGCGGGTATCTTATTGGGGTGGCCCCCTGAAATATTTTATGAATCCTGTGATTGCTTTATCGTGAAAGCCTCGTTGGGTTTTGATTTGGTTTTTCCGAGGTCGATCGTGTGTGTGTTGCTATTTGTGCACCCCTGCAGGGTAAATCTTTCTGAAAGCCGTGTCCGCGATTATGGACGACTTGGAGCACTGTTTCTCGGTCATAGACACGCATAACTAAAGTACCGCTTTTAATTTGACTAAATATCTGACTAGTAATTAGTGCAATACTCATGGAATGGTTAATAAAACTGCCAACAGATGGGTTGTTCGTCCGCTTTCGCTGGTGTTTAGAAGGAGGATGGATCTGTTACTTTATACTCTTATAACTGTTGTTTCTAATTAACGGACATCCGTCTATCATTGGTTAGGTGGATGGTTAGCGAGTATCTATAGACTTGTTGGTTATTATCTTTTGCTGCAATTGCGTCACCCCAGGTATATGTCCCCTTTAGAGGCATACAGACTTGCCGAAAATTCCCTAGGGTCTCTACGATAAATTGTTTGATTCAGATGAACAGGTGTATTCGCAAGATGGATACTGGGTGGAGTAGACAGATGATGTTGGCAACGATCACTCGGTGTAGAGATTCCGGGGATGGGGATCCGTGAGATCTGTGGGTGGGATGTGCTTATTTATGTGGTATCTTATGCCGATTTGCTTCTTATCCGTACTCGGATCTTGTTTCCCGCTTCCGCTTGATACTCTGTTGATTGATGTATGAGGAGCTATCCTACACTATTATCTCTATCTAGGATATTTGGATCTTGCCGTATGGCGTTGCAATATTTCTTTTTCTTTTAGATGGTATGGCTATGAGAACTGTCGTAAGGTAGCTTGCATACATACTCACTTGTGTATGCATTTGATCTCTTCATTTGTTCACGCCGCTCGCTCTTGTCCCGATGTTCTTGGAAGTGGTTAGGGCAGCCGACGGGCCTACACGTGGGTGGCCCTGGGCCTCCGCTGTAAAACCCTTAACCACTTTTGGTTCATCTAGGCTTGAACTTAGAGCGTAGGGTCCGAGGTTGTTACCAATAATCTGTTGCTTGCAACTTAATACTGGAGGGGGTTCGGATGATAACCTGAAGGTGGATTATTAGTCATAGATGTAGTTGGATTATGGTCTATGTATAATGTTGTAATGCCCAATCAAATCTCATAGGAGTCAAGATGATTAGTATATGCATGGTATGCTTTCTCGAGTCTGTCAGTTGCCCCGCTGTAATTTGTTCACCCAACATGTTATTTGTCTTAAGGAGAATCACCTCTAGTGAACTATGGACCCTGGTCCATTCTTTTACCATTGATATACCATCTACTATTTACTGTTAATGTTTACTTTCGACAAGCAATTACTATCTTCGACACAATACGTTTAATCCCTTGTTTTCAGCAAAAACGGTGAGATTGACAACCTCACTGTAAGTTGGGGCAAAGTTATGTGGTTGTGTTGTGCAGGATTCCAAGTTGGTGACAACACCTTGGGGTTGTTTCCTTGCTCCTACTGGTTCGATAACCTTGGTTTCATAACTGAGGGAAACTTGCTGCTGTGCTCATCATACCTTCCTCTTGGGGTTCCCAACGAGCTCAACGTATCCTAAGCCATCAAGCCTATAAGCTCATGGAGTTTTGTATATGTGTTAGAGAAACGCCTGGGCGGCTAGCCTAAGCCATGCCTAATCATGGTGGAAACTTGCAGCATAACCATAGTGAGCATTCTGTGAAGCATCCTCAATAAAAACCTATGCAAATAGCAAATAAAAAGACCGTTGAGATGCTCATTGTCTGTTGCCTTGTCATTTTGATATGGGATAGCTCCTGTATCATGGGGCAAGGGGTACCCCGTTGGCGGTTCTCCATGATACACATGTACTTACAATGACAAGAACTTACTTGTGACTAAAGTTGAGTAGCATGAGGTCTAGGACTCGTAGGCAAGGGGCATGAGATTCTCGGCTTATAACTTGTCAAGCATATCCTCATATTTGTTCACTTTAACCTTAATCACCTAAAAGATGCTTATGATAGGGGCAATGAGAGATGAAAGCTAGTAAGTACCATAATTTTTGGAAGCTGATGTCTACGCACACTTCTATTCTTGTAGACAGTGTTGGGCCTCCAAGTGCAGAGGTTTGTAGAATAGCAGCAAGTTTACCTTAAGTGGATCACCCAAGATTTATCGAACTCAGGGAGGAAGTGGTCAAAGGTATCCCTCTCAAGCAACCCTGCAATCAAGATACAAGAAGTCTCTTGTGTCCCCAACACACCCAATACACTTGTCAGGTGTATAGGTGCACTAGTTCGGCGAAGAGATAGTGAAATACAAGTAATATGGATGATTATAAGTGGTAATTGTAATCTGAAATAAGAGTGGCAGCAAGCAAACATGTAACACGACTGATTAGAAATGGTGTTTCAATGCTTAGAAACAACGCCTTGGGATCATACTTTCACTAGTGGACACTCTGATATAAATATCTTCTCTTCATGATGCTACCCTGAACTACTCTCCGGTTGGACGATGTAGGGCTATAACAACACACCTTAAAGTTCGCATTCCCCATCTAAATAACCCCTCACTATCACCTTGAGCGCTAGATGGTTCCAACAAACACCACAATCTCATAGAGGAATCCAACTCAAATTATACTCATGATAAGTATTTATGTAACCTTAGTCAAAGTGCCACACGGTGTGCACACTGTCAATTTCACACACATGGGGATAAGAAGAGATTAATTAAAGCACTTGAGTAGAAGAATAGATCTAGATTACAAAGCTCATGATCTCAATAAGATCATGTATATAGAGAGAGATGAACACATAGCTACCGCTAGATGTAGCACCCCGATAAAATCAATACTAGAAAATCGCTGTGTTTTTGTGCATTGCATCATCATGACCGCATGCTCATGTCATCATGCCACATTGCATTTGAGCATCGTCATGTCATCATACATTGTTTGTCTAAAACTATTTTCTAAAAGCCTATATTTGTTTTCTAAATATCCCCTGCCTTTATTTCAAATTAAAACCCTGGGCCTCCGGAATATTTTGTTTCGTCTAAAAACGGATTACAAAAGCCTTGTTGAAAATAAATAAAATATTTAAAGTATTTTGGGGAGGCAGCCCGCCAGGCCCGAAAGCCCGCCCGCCACCTCCAAACCAAAAAATAAACCCTACCTACCCAGATCCAACCCTACCCTAAACACCCCAGTCTATCCTACCAACTCCCTCCCTCTCTCCCTCCCACCATCCAGCCGCCTGCCACCTCACACCCAGCGCCACGCCTCTCGCCAGCCCATCCTCCCGCCTCCTGCACGCTCCCCCACACCACCTGGTCGTCGCCTGGCCCACACATCGCCACCAACCATCGTCCCTCGCCGACCGCTCGCTCTCGCTGACCTCGCTCCCCATCATTCCTCCCCGACCACCTCGCGAACCGCGCCTACGTGGCCCCATCCCGCGTGCGCCCAGCCACCACGCGCCAATCCTGCGCCGCTTCTCCCGCACATCTCCCGCTCGCTCCCGTCCACATCCACGCACGCCTCCACCACCTTTTCCCCGCCTGTCCCTCTGTTCTATGGCCCACCACCGTCGCCCGCATCCCACGCCTCCTTCCCGTTCTCGCCCACCAACGCCCACTCCTCTCTCTCTCACCGACCCCGTTCCGGCGTCCTCCCTGCGTGCCTCGGCCGGGATCCCTCTCCCTGCCGCCGCCTCGCGAGGCCTCCTCGCCACCCTCTCCTCCCGCAGTTCCCTACCCCGCCACCGGGGCCTCACCTCGCTGCCGCCACCGCGAACCGTGCAGGCCCAGCTCCCCTTCGGCCGGCCTCTACCTCCTTCCTCGCCTTGGCCGCCTCCAACCTCGCTCGCGAGCTCCTCCCCAGGCAGAGATGCCGCCGCCCCCTCGGACCCCGCGCCTCCCCCTCGCCACCGTCAGTCTCGACCTTGACCGCCGCCCTCTGCCCGGGTTCGTCGCCTTGCCATCTGGGCGTGCGTGTCCTCGCCAGAGCCGAGCTCCTCACTGAGCCGAGCTCCTCACCAAGCCACCTCGGCCTCCACCTTCCGGACAACGCCTCGCTGATGTCCGCCCCGAGCGCCTGCATCTCGCCACTTCGTGCTCTGCGCTGCACCACCCCGAGCACGTCCTCGATTCCTGGCATCCTCCAGCTCACCTCCAACGCTCTCTGGCCCCACACGCGTGTATAGCCTCGTCCCGACCATGACCGTTCTGTCAGTAAGATGTGGTGAAGTTGACTCAGTGGTTTGAGACCCTCGTGATGGGAAAGATTGACGAGATCTTCGACAAGATTTCGGTACCCACGAGCAGCCGAGAGAACCATGCCGAGAACCCGTGGTACACGAAGACCACGCCGGTACCGGAACCAAGTACACCTTTGATAATTGAAGCCGACAACCTCCAAGATCGCCGACATGGCACGCAATGTTCTCCTTCACGGACCGCAAGACCGTTCCCCGACCCGAAGGCCGAACCCCACAGATGCGACAAGTACTCCTTCCCGGATGCGATGCCCGAGAACCCGGACGCCAAGTTCGCTGACACGGAACACCAAGTTCTTCATCCCGAACACCATGACCGTCTACACGGACCCAAAGACCACCGGTACCCGAGCCATTCAAGTTCGCCATCGACGGCAAGATCAACCCCCATGGATCGACAGGGTCTTCTTCATGGGACGTCAAGACCAAACCACGGCACGACAAGTTCTACGTCGCGAGTCCGAACCTCGCTGATCCCCGTCGAACCCTGTCGAACTCCGAACCCCCGGAACCAAGATCTTCCGAACCCAGATGTGTGACCCTAAGCCTCTATTTTTATAATATGACATATACCTGTCACATCATTAAATCATCATGCTTGCATACGTGTCATCTGGTGGGTTGGGTTAAATAGTCGATTCACCTAAATTAAATATGGAGTCTATATGCGGGCTATTCTAGTCTTACTCCGGACTCCATTTAAATTGGTGTAGCGAACCGATGCCATGTTTCACCCTGTTAATACAACATTTAAATTGCAGGGTTTCTAAATAACTCGAACCTTCTATTTAATTGTCGGGACACCGGTTCCCCTTAATATTGCCTAATTGCACCGCATCTGTGCCATGTCATGCATCATATCATAAACATGCCGTTTCTTCTGCCGTAGCATTAAATATTGCATCCGGTGTTTCTTTTAGTGCTTTGCTTCTTCGCGGATTAGGTCGATGAGTTGATGCGAGTATCAGAAAGTCCTTCGGATAATGAATCGTCGGCTATGTTTCCCAGGCGAGCATTCTCCCCCCTTCTACCTATTTTGCATTTATAGTCTTTATTTCCTCCTGTTGATCTATTGTTATCTGTGTCGCGATGCTTTAGTGTTCCGTACCAGCTATATCCCTTGCAGCCTTTATATTGCCATGGACACATCCTATTGCATGTTGTTTGATAGATAGTCAGTCTTGCGAGTCGTAGTTGCTTGCTCATGTGCTGGTTCGCGTCGTTGTCGTTCCACCGTTGATGGAAAGTTGGCACATGCTTAATGGTGGAGATGATCATGATTTTAAACACAACTATTAAATTGCTGGGATAACTAATGAAAGAGGCACCGGTGGACAATATATGCTATTTGGTTTTTCGTGTCCACTTGTGTCCCGTAGGCCCCGAGTACTTGATACCTATTCCTTGACTATTCGCACTATCCACATACGGGAGACTCTATGAATCCCCCTTAGCCAGAGCTTGATTTATTTCTTATTTCTTGGGGCCACAAACTAGTTTGGGGTTTTATTACTATCCTGTACTTATGCCATGTTTACTGCTTTATTTACGATTGTGCTTGGAGCACTTGTACTGTTTAGGATCGTGACACGTTTTCGCTGTATCGACAAGCCCAGTCACACTTTCGGGTTCCCAGTCGTTTATAGCCGTCCACACAAACCCTGGGTCCGTTCCGGAGACGGCTAACTTTGTTGCGGGTAGCTTAGTGGGGTGACCCCCTCAAATATTTTATGAATCCCTGTGATTGCTTTGTCGTGAAAGCCTCGTTGGGTTTTGATTTGGTTTTTCCGAGGTTGATCGTGTGTGTGTTGCTATTTGTGCACCCCTGCAGGGTAAATCTTTCTGAAAGTCGTGTCCGTGGTTATGGACGACTTGGAGCACAATATCTCGATCATAGACAAGCATAACTAAAGTAGTGTTATAAACTTGACTTAATATATGACTAGTAATCAGATTCAACTATCACGGAATGGATAATAAAAATGCCAACAACTGGTGAATCTGGGGTGATCTGTGTCATACTATACCTGCCTAGTAAGTATTGCAACTCCAATGGAATGTGATAAAAGTGCCAACAACTGCTGGGTTTTGGGATTCCTCAGAACAATTAGATCTGACTAGTAAATGTTCCAACTACCACGGAATGGTTAATTAAAACTGCCCACTACTTATGCTATCAGGATGACTCATGATATCTATATCTGACTAGTAAGTGTTGCAACTATAATGGAATGAATAAAACTACCAACTGTGTGAGTTCCTCGGTTTGACTTCCTCGTTTGGTTTCGAGGGGGAACACCAGGATGGGTATGAATGGTGTTAGTATCAGGTGGTTCCGAATAGGTCTTTCTTATCTCTCTATAATAGCCGACAGTTGTACTGAGTCTCTATAGGTTGTTTAGTGCTGCTATGCTGCCGCTTCAGTCCACCATACCTATGTAGGCAAGAGCCGCCGAATTCTAGCCTCGCCGTGTACTGGCCTCAGTACTGACGCTCCTCTTTTTCCTTTGCCCTTTGTCGGCACCCCTTTTGTTTTAGCAGGTTTGAGATCGACGCCGTTAGCAGGGTTACCCTTCCAGCTTGGCCTGGGCAGGGTTATGGACGCCATTGGTTATTCTTCAGGGCTCTTAGCCCCATTTGCATCTTGTTTGTACTCGGACGCTGTATCGTTTTCAAGGTGATTTGGATCTTTGTAGTGTATATTTGTATTCTTGACTCTTGGAGTCGTGCTGTATATATATCTGTTCTGTGGGTCCCATGGAGGACTGTTGTGTAATGTATTACTTCGTTTTTCCACCCGCATTTAAAGTGCTGGTGCCCTTGAATCGTTTCTATGCGGGTTTGGCGAAAAGGGCTAAAACTTGCATAGGGCCGATTCGAGGGTGTTACACTAGAGCCCTTAGCCTCGAGAGAGAACTACTCCCTCCTCATCATGGGAGTCAGCAACAACGATGGAGATGGTGGTGGAGTCGATGGAAATGGATCCGGGGGCACTTCCCTGTCCCGGCAGGGTACCGAAACAGAGACTTCTATCCCTGTCATGGAAATGGCCACGACAGTCGCTGTAGTAGGCAGCGATTGATTGAATCGGGGGCGAGAGCTGGCGGCCATCTGCGGTGCGAGATGGGGGCGGATGCACATGGATTTATCCAGGTTCGCCCCCCCGAAGGGTAATGACCTACTCCTGCTAGATTAGATTATTGGAGAGCGAGTTATAAGGGGGCGAGCTCGTCGTCTAAGCAGCGAGTCGCTTGAAGGGGTGTATGATGGAACGTAAGTCCCGAGGGTACCCTAGGGAGGTTTATATATGAGGCACCTCGCTAGGGTTTTACAAGTTACAACCGAACAAGATATGGATTCAGAGGCTTTTGACCTAATCCAACTAGGCTTCTAGTATGCACCTGGGTCTCCAGTCGCCAGTCACCGGGCCTTCATCTTAGTCGCATTCCAGTCGCCGTCACACATACCCATTCGTGAGACCTTTTGGCCCAATCGGAGCATCCTGCTGGGTATACCCCACTTGGCATATCCCCATCAGTAGTCCCCGAGGCCATCGTTGAATCAGACGTAGGTGGTCAGTTGGTAGTCGGAGTAGGCGAGTCCAATTTGGACGCCCAGTCGAATCAGCGGTGGACTCCACTAAAACCAGGGAAATTTTCCCCAGGCTCCCAGTCGCCGCTCCGATGAATGTTACAGCTGCCAAGTCGCTGCTTTGGCGAGTGGATAGGGGTAGTTGCTAGTGAGTAGAATGGAGGAGTTGGACCGTCAGTCTGGTCAAACTACCCGTTGGATACTCCAACGGTAACTTTGGCGCAATTACCGCAGGTAACGGCTACCCCGAATTTGGCGGGTAGCACTCCTCTATAAGGGGAGTGGCGAATCAGCTCTGTAGATCCTTCCCTGCATTCTTCATTCTCTCACATTCATTCTTCCTGTCTTCCTTCGATCCGATCCTTCCACACCGAGCGACTCCACATCCTTCCCAATGGCACCTCCCAAAGGTTCATGGGGGAAATCCAAGTGCACCACGGCCCAGCTCAAGTCCTTTGAGGACGCCGGAGTCCTCCGTAAGGGGAACTGGCGGGTTCCCCCTCCCTCCGAGACCGAGCCGAAACCACGAGCCGGCGAATTCAGTTGTTTCCCCAGCCACCTAGAGAGAGGTTTGGGGTTTCCCACCTTGCTCTTCTTCCGGCGCTTCTGTGCATACTATGCAATCAAGCCGTCGGATATTGTCCCGCACAGCATCGAACAGCTGGCGATCTTCGTCGCCTTCTGCAAGTGCTACCTCGGCTGTAGGCCGTACTTCCCGCTGTGGCTGGAGCTCTTCCACGACCGCATCGGGCGCGAGGCATCCATCGGCTTGATACTGGCGGCCAGCAGCGTCACGTTCCAAATGAAGCCGAAGGCCAACTTTGTCAAGCTCATTCTGCCGAAGAAAGCCACGAGCGAGTGGAAGAAGAGTTGGTTCTATGTGAAGGAATCCACTCCCTCTAGCGAGGTGGTGCTTCCCAAGTTTGTCGCCGAAAGGAGCGAGCCTCGCCGGCTGGCGCCGAAGAAGCTCCCTGAAGATAAGAAGATGGCCGTCACGGAAATGATGGACCAGATCTAGAGGTTGAAGGACCAGGGGTTGACTTTGATCAACCTCTACAACTGCTGGCTCGGGCAGCGTCTGGTTCCGCTAGCAGCTCGGCCGCATTGGATGTACGAGTATAGCGGGAAACATGATCTCTCCCAAACCAACAAAGAGTCATGGGAGACCAGGGATTACAAGGCCGCCCTGAAGAAGATCACTGCCGCGGAGTTCACCACCGTATCAGTCGGGCTCGCCCCGTATACTCCCGTGAAGAACGAAGCCCACAGTAAGTTTTCCTCCTAGTCGCCATACCTGCAACGTAACCTGTAGCCGTTTTGCTCGATTACTCATTGGTGGTCGTTCTTAGTTGTTCCAGGTACTGGAAGGTTGGCTTCCTCCGCTCGACGAAGAGGTTCCCCAAGAATTCGAAAAAGTTTCCGAGGGAGATTCCTCCGAAAGCGACGAGGGGGAGGAGGTTCCTCCCTCGGCGCCTGCGGCTCGCAAGACCCGCATGCAGAAGCAGCACGAGTTCGAGGCGAGTCGTAGTCTCGACGAACGCGAAGGGGGCGACGAAATCATGCAAGAACACACGTCTCGGCGCACAGCTACGCCGGCAAAACCCGCGCGTAGACCAAAGTCGTCGGCGAAGAAGTTAGCATCGCCGTCAAAGTCGGCGGTGGTGTTTGAGTCAGACGATGACTCTAATGACGAGGATGCCCCCGATTCATCGCCCAAGATCCTTGAGGATGCGATTCCAGTGAAGGGATTAGGGACAAGGACACTGAGGCGGTGGTAGAAGTCCCTCTGGCGGTGATCGCGCCTGAAGCTTCGAAGGACCTAAGCCAGGAGGCGGCTGAAGCCGCGACGTCGAGATCGCCGCAACCTTCAAGGGCGACCGCATCCCCGGAGCCGAAAATTCCGGCGACCGTGGCCTCATCATCAAGGAAGCCCGTAGTGTCATGGGCTTCAGATGTCTTTTAGAGGGGTCTCACGCGCAAGCTGGGCCCAGAGCTAGACAAGCCCGCCCACATCAGCACCGGGATGCGCGTTCTTCCAGTCGCTAAGTAAGTATTTATTCACAAAGATCACATCTTCCTGAATAAGACAATCATCTAACTCCACCATATTCATCACCATATGATGACATGGTCATGCCACTTCAACATTACTCCATTCTCACTCCTAGTATATAACTCCTCTTAATTAACTACCATTGATGCACCTATCAATGTAGCTACTGCTAACTCCATCTATTAACTTCCTTAACTTCACCTTGCAGCTTCTTCCAAGGCTTGCAAGTTTATAGTTCTTTCTATATATCACATGTGATAACAATCCTCTAGGATAGGTATGGTACTACTCCCACATAACAAGGTTGTTCTTGTATTACCTTGGTTAATCTATTATACTTCTAACTACTCCTACAGCTTATGTTATATACTTCATTATACTCTAGCTTGACTTTTCAGGATCAAGCTAGATGATTCAGCTTACCAGGCTTTACCTAATTTGGTATACTCACAACTCTTCTTCAACACCTAGTCATCTATTCCCAAGTGACTTGAGAATAATGACCACCATCATTTGATCAAACTAAGCTTAGGCTTCTAGTTGTCTGATCAAGATCTATACTCAACTAAGTAGTAGACTTGTACTAGTCTCTCTATAGGATTATCTTGTTAAGAAAACTTGCTTTAAGTTTATTCCTTCTTAGCTTAACAAGATTATTATTTGATACACAAATACTACTAGCTTTCTCATGGCTCCTCAATTACTAGCTTAACTTTTGGGTTTAGGTACTGCCTCTAGTTAACTCATGAGTGAGTTAACTCCTCTAATACCAAATGGTTTGATCACCACTAAGGATCTCATTCCATTGATGATGGCACACTCTACCATATCTAGTTTTTCCTTCTTATTAAGTTTATTTAAGGTATTTGAAAGGGCAATACAATAGGTCAAAGCTAAGAGTCAATATGTGCTAGGTCAAGAATTGATCACACACATTGATGATCAATGGACACTAGGACTTGGTTAAATAGGATTATCATCTATTAACATGGCACTAAGGGTATGAAATGGATGGTCTTGGTTTGACTTCCCTTTCAACTCTATTTGTAATAAGAGTTAATGTTTAAGAACTACCATGGTACCTATGATAAGATTAACTATGACAAGCAAGTGTATCAAGATTTAGTTATAGAGTTTTCTTTACCTAAGCTATATACTTAACTTGCTATTCAAGATTTGTGATATATAATACCTTGATATCATCTTTAGAATATTAAGTATTCATCCTTGAGTTGTGGTATGGAATACCATGTAATGATCTCTAGAAGATCAAGTACTCCTTATTAAGTAGAGTGTTGTGACTTAGTTTTATTACATTTGATCTACCCTTATATCAAATTATATTACCCAAAGATAAGGTTTTAGCAAAGGTCATATTGAAACATATCGCTGTCAACTTGATGATCTACTTCAGTTCCACCAAGTTAAGAGAAGCTTCAATCATTTTGACAAGTTTTATTTAAAAGCGCGAAAATTATTCGGATTTTCTATGCATGAATGCAATGCACACACCTGTGTTCAACTTATTTCTAAGCTTTAATGATGGGGTGTTACAGAACGTCTTTGATTTTAGTGTTTAAGAGACGCTCAACATGAGACTGGAACTCATAAAAGACATGCTCAACATCAGACTTATGCTTCAGGAGATAAATCCAGGTAAAGCAAGAGTAATCATCGACAAAACTAACATAATACCTGTACCCGCCTGAGGATGCAATGGCAGGACCCCAAACATCGAAATGAATTAAATCAAGAGGCATGGTAGAAAAACAATGAGAATCATTATAAGGTAGTTGTCGACTCTTAGCACGTTGACAAGCATCACAAACAAAAGTCTGAATATTGGAAGAGTACACTAAATAATTTTTCCTAACAATGGTTTGAACGACATTATTGGTGGGATGGCTAAGACGATGATGTCACTAGGACGAGCTGGTTTGACGCTAGATGACGTTTGGCGTAGTGACGAGGATGAAAAGCGACTAAACGATATTGGGTAGAGACCGTCGTGACTTCTACCGTGAATAAGAACCCCAGGGACGGAGCCAGGGGGACGAGCGGGGGCGAGACCCCCCCTGACGATATGATTTTTTCTTAATAGCGATCGGGGAGTTTCGTAATCTCTGCCTCACACGACTCTGTTCGCCCCGTCCGTGTGTAACGTAGGTAACCATAGCTCTCTGAGGCCCTTCAAACGTATCTGCTATGAGCCCACCCTATAGCCAGGCCCAGACATGACATCTACAGAGTCCAGCTGGAAGAGGGTCAGGAACTAGTATCACGCGCGGAGGGTCCAGATCGCCTTTGGACGTTTCTTTTCTCTTGACTAGGAAATATGCCCGTGCGTTGCAACGGGAGATAAATATATAATAGGCATGAAGTAAATTCTTGTTGGTACAACTATGACATGTGTATAAAAACCCGACACCAGTGTGTTGATCGGGCGTGACCAATACCTCTTATACCCGCCGCTTCAGCTATGTGTTATCATCTCCACCTCACGCCACTCCACTAAGGCCTTTGCCTCCCTCGGGGTTGGGAGTCAGATGGATGCGGACCAAGCAGTGCAATGGTGTGATTTTAGTGTTTATTGAGGCATTTGAGACTATGGTGTTGCCTCATATCAAATTCTACTCTTCCGTTTCAAAATACAATATGTTTTAACCCTATTTTTAAAACATGTGTACCTAAATCTTCTAGCATGTAGGTTTACTTATTTTACTCTGAACCTACACATTAAAAGGCATCTAGGTACATAAGTTTCAGACAAAGGCAAATACATCTTATAATTTGGAACAAAGGGAGTATTAACTTACTGATGATTGTACCGGTGTGGATATATTTCATATTACTTATTGAAGATTGTTTCGGAAGACAATACTATGTGTCACTCCATAATTAGACTGAACTTTGGAATTAGTTTTGCAGTTGTAGCCATGAAATGGATGGCCACATCAGAACATATATGAATATTATTGAGAAGTTGCCGCAATAGTTAATGTCCGACAATTCTAATCCAAGAAAATAAAAAAAAGATTGACTGGATCATTTGCATTTGGGTTCATTTTGGTAAATTTTGCACCAACGAATTCCGGATCAAACAAATGGGAGATAGCTTCAACTGAATGCGCCTTTATTATCTTTCTTACTTGAATGACAAGGAAAGTACACTTAAAAACCAAATTGTGCCAGGTTGCATCTAGCTCCAACACCATAACATCAATGATTTATATAAGGGTATATATAACAAATCAGATTGCACAAGGAAGTATATATTTTGTAATATACAGGCCAATGCAAATCACAAAAATGGATTTAAACATGATTCAAGAAAAGCCTTTCTGAATATAGCTACATGCAACCATTAATTGCGAATCACAAGAAATATATGTTCTGTTGATGCCTCCAAACAAAGTCAATTTTCTTCGCCCAGTACATCTGCAACAAAAATTCCACTCAATGGCAAGCAAAATTAAGATCCATTTCCATTAAAATTTCTTAATTAAGACCGGCAACACCTTTGGATAATTAAGACCAGCAGCCTCCTTTGTCTGCTTCATAAATTTTAAGCTCCAATGTAATCATTCTATGCTTCTATAAATATGAGAATTGGTAGCATCAAGACAAAAAGTTAAAGATCATAGAGATATTACTAACACACCTTATTTATCATGCTTGTTGGAGATGTGTTACTTTGTTGCCTGGATTTTTCTTCATCACTGGACGGATGGGCTACACTGGAGCACTATCATGATCACTTCCACTAAGAACCTCCTCGCAATAAATGTATAGCTCTTTCACTGTTGGGCTGCAGAAAATAAAGAATATAAATACATACAGCTCTCTACGTAACAGAATAACCGGAGCATTCTAGGATTTCCAATGAGAGGGATACAAAGAAAATAAAGTTATACAATTTGTATAAGAAGCATTATCACCTTATGGTATGAATAGAGTAACGATTCATGGAAGGAATATAGAAACCATGTGGTGAAATAATACAAAAACCAGAGAACAATGATTCAGAGTAAACATATGTCCTATGCAAGCTAAAGTTGTCTTCTGTAAGCTAAAGTATAGAAGAAACTGACTAAGCATGTAATGTTCGAACAAATACAAAAACCATATCCAGAGCAAAAAAAATTAGTCACAATCGAATGTGTATTCCTAAGAACTATGTGTTCAATTAGAACTATGCCTCTCAAATATGTCAACTTACTGACTGAATTCCCTTTCTCTTTGGGGATTTCCTTTAATACGTGTCTTGCTGGACCTGGAAAACGCCTTTAACCTCAGTGCTCTTGACTTAGATAAGGATCAGCTGCTGCTGGCGGTGGTGGTGCCCTTTCACGTATCAGTCAGCGGGTGCCTTGTACTTGAGATGGTAAGGAATCCTTTAGTCATTGGCAGGTGCTGGTCGCCCGTGCTCAGCCATGGCTCATTTTCGCCAGGTAAACGCGGCGAGCAATGGGAACACCAGAATCTTCCTCCACACTTTCCGATGGATACAGCAGGAGCAAGCCGGTATGATCTGAATCGTGGATACAGCCTGAGCGCTTGGAGCGTGTCGATACTGTGGATGACGAGCGCTTGGAGGAGAGGGCTTGATGGGGGAGAGAAAGATTGTGTAGGAAATTGGATCTTCACCGCGGGAGGAGGTTGAAGTTGTTGATCCCTAAGGCACGCGGTGGCCGTGGCCGCGGATCCGATGGAATCGACGAATGCGCCTCTACCTCCGCCTCCATCAGCGCCTAGCGCTGGGTCGCCCGGGAGGCCGCAATGCAGGCATGCCGAGCTCGAGTCCACGCACCTGGTGGTAGGGAAACATGGGAGGGGCGGCTTGACGAGATCGAGAATGGGCAGGCCTCCGGGAGGCAGAGGACAACAGATATGCAGGCGGCGTCGAGGGCGTGAAGGCAGGCGAGGGCCTCCATGATGTCGCCAGGCCCGTGCTCCATGTCGACGACCAAGGACGCGGGACTTGAGGGAGAGGACCGAATAGAGGAAGTCAGAGACCGCGGGGCTTGAGGGGGATGGTGCTGGCGGCGCAGGAGGTAGTAAGAAGGCGGAGATGTTCCTGGCGGCATGAGAGGTTGGACGAAGGCAGAGGCGGAGATCGCGGAGGCAGCGTAAAATCAACGGACGAGCGATGCGGGACGAAGGTTGGACGAAGGAACGAGGTATCGGTCGACGACGGAACCTGAAGTTCTTTTTAGGTAGTAGAGATGAGTAGGGTTCCTACCTGACGGCTTCCATCTAGGGCTCCAGTCTAAATCAATCGATCGTAACGCCGGCAATCCATAGCTGGCTGCATGATCACACACACGGCCGGCCGGCCGCGCCGTTCACCATGGGCGGCGAAGCAAGGTAGTTTACCAGTCTCCCTAAATTCTTATTAGACATTTGATCATCCCTCAACATCAGACTAATTTAAGCCTTAAAAAGGAATTAGGAATTTTTTGATTGCCAACTTGTGCTTGTTTGGACACGAAGAGGAAGAGAACCAGAACATTTTATAAATTAAATTAGGTGATCCTCGATTTGCTTCTACAAAAGGTGATCAATTAAGAATTTTTTTGATTGGCTACTTATTCAATAATCATCATAGCCAGAGAGCTAATTTAGAAATTGATCTTTTGTTTTATTTTGCCAAACAATATTGCTATGTTTTGATAGAAATGTTGTAGTGTCGTGATGTTCTATCTGCACAAATTTTCTTCCAATACAAAAGTAATATGCATTTAGTTGGCCCTCCAGGAAAAAAACTCGCTTACGACAATTATCACCTTCGCCCCCCTTATGGTGAAATCCTGGCTCCGTCCCTGAAGAACCCTCCTCGTGGCCTTGTCCTTAACAAGAAAAAAAAGATGATGCAATTCAACAAAAACATCATTGTCGCACACAAGACGATAAACTGAGAGAAGATGCTTTCTAATGTGCGGAACATGAAGGATATTTTTTCAAGTGGAGAGATGAATCGGATAAAAGCGAGTTAACAATATGCGAAATTGACAAACCTGCACCATTGGCCACTTGAACTTGATCCTTCCCGCCATAGCGCTCGTGAAAGTGAAGACGCTCGAGATCACTCGTCAGATGATCGGTAGAACCGGGATCCATGATCTAGTGAGGATTGTGGGAAGAGGTCGACACAGTGTTGCCAACGTGCTGACTGTAGTTTTAGCGCTTGCGACAGTCCACCGCCTCACGCCCCCAATTCTTGCAGATCTGGTACTAGGGGCGGTTGCATCGGTTGCAGCAGTTGCCTCCTCTGTTGCGGCTATTGCCGCCATTACCGTCATTACGGCGATGGTCTTGGTCACACGAGCCTTGGCCGCCCGAGCCCTGGCCATAATTGTGAAGGTCGTAGTTGCCCTGTCCGCCCTGCCCCTACGGCGCACCACTCGGGGGTCGACCGCCACTAGGGCGACCTACATCATTTGCGTGTAACACCCCGTCCATTGGGCTCCGGGGGTGTCACTCCTGGCAGCATAATAGGATATCTAGACTAGCCCCACAAACCAACACTAGTCTTTTTTGTGCACTTTGTCCTCACTCATGCGCACCGGGTACCCACTTTCCGATCGGTCACCCATCCTAGAATTTCTCTAGACCAAGCACACTTAACTTAGAGTTATTTTTGAATGAGCTTCCGGAAAAGAAGTTGCGACTTGTTGGTATGAGTATCCTATCAGTCCTATTAAGCTATGTGCCTGGATCTCACATACACCCACCCTTTAGAAGATCGATGCCCTCATTGATCAAACACACCCCAGGAACATCCCCTCTTGGCACACGCCTATGCGTCCAGTACTGGCACATGTGTCATGTCGTGTCCACTCTGGGCCACGCGCGACATTCTCGACATGTCCCGCCACTGAACCACACACCCGTGTAACCGTGAGGATCGGCTCTAATACCACTTGTAACACCCCGTCCACTAGGCACCAGGGGTGTCACTCCTGGCAGCTTAATAAGATATCTAGACTGGCCCCACAGACCAACACTAGCCTTTTCTGCGCACTTTGTCCTCACTCATGCGCACCCTGTACCCACTTCCCGGTCGGTCACTGATACATTGCAAATGTATCTATAATTTTTGATGTTCCATGCTTTGGTTTTATCCACTTTCTTGTGTTTTGATCCAACTTTGGAGTACTTTTTATATGATTTCTTGGACTAACCTATTAACAAGAGCCACAGTGCCAGTTGCCTGTTTTCTGCTGTTTTTGGTTCCAGGAAAGCCAGAAAATGAATATTCTCGGAATTGGACGGGACAAAATCCAAAGTGCCTATTTTTAGGAAGGATCAAGTGCCGAATACGAGGCGGAGAGGGGCCGGGGGCCACCACACCACTGGCCAGGCTTGGCCCACGCTAGGGGGTGGTCTGGCCGACCCCAGCACCCCCTCGGCCTCTCCTTCCGCCTATAAGTTGCCCTCGGGACGAAAACCCTAGGCACCCGATCAAAAATCCACGAAAGAGTCTGTAGCCTCCGTCATCTCCATCCCTAGATCGGGAGGGATCTGAAGCTCTTCCCGGCACCCTGCAGGAGGAATTCACCACGAGGCTTCTTCATCACCATGCAAGCCTCCGGTGTGATGCGTGAGTAGTTCATCCTTGGACTACGGATCCATGTAGTAGCTATATGGCTGGTTTCTCCTCCTTTGTGCTTTCATGTTTAGATCTTGTGAGCTCCGTTCAGGATCAAGATCATCTATTTGTAATCCATACATGTTGTGTTTGCAGGGATCCGATGGATATTGAGATGCTATTTCAGATTGATTATTGATTCTATCATGTCTTTCTTATTTGTGATCTTGCATGCTTTCCGTTGTTAGTAGCTATCTTGGCCAAGTAGATGCTAGCAACTCCAAGAGTTAGTATTTATGCTCGATAGTGGGCTCATGCCTCTGGTAATCTGGGGAAGTGACAGAAATCTCTAAGGTACTAGATGTGCTATTGCTACTAGGGAGAAAACAACGATCCTTTGTTCATAGAACAATTGTATTGTTTACCTTACACTGATTCTAAAGCAATAATCATTGCTTGCAACTTAATATTGGAGGGTTAGGATGAGAACCTGAAGGTGGATTATTAGTCATAGATGCAGTTGGATGGCGGTCTATGTATTATGTTGTATTGCCCAATCAAGTCTCAAAGGAGTCAAGATGATTAGTATATGCATGTATTGCTTTCTCGATGTTTGTCAATTGCCCCGCTGTAATTTGTTTACCCAGCATGTTATCTATCTAAGGAGAGCCACCTCTAGTGAACTATGGATCCCGGTCCTTGTCTTTTACATAAAATCTACAATCTGTTTCTGCTTTGTGTTTACTTTCTGCAAACTTTTACTTCTTTCCATTCGATACGTTTAATCCTTTGTTTTCCGCAAAACACGGTGAGATTGACAACCTCATCGCAAGTTGGGGACAAAGTTCTGTGGTTGTGTTGTGCAGGTCTCCACGTTGCTACTAGCACCGATGGTGCACCTACCAAAGCTCGACTAGTAATACCTTTGGGGTGTTTCCTTGCTCCTACTGGTTCGATTAAACCTTGGTTTCATAACTGAGGGAAACTTGCTGCTGTGCTCATCATACCTTCCTCTTGGGGTTCCCAACAAGCTCTACATCAACCACGCACCAACACTTTTCTAGGCGCCGTGCACTGAGCCATCAAGCATTTTTCTGGCGCCGTTGCCGGGGAGTCAAGGACATCTTCACAAAGGGAGTCCCTCATAACCAATCTCTTTACTTTGTTGTTTTTGTTTTGCTTAGTTTCTTTTTGCTTTGTTTGCTTGTTTTGTTCTTCAAAAAACACAGAAAAAATTAGTTCTACTTGTTTGCTTTCTTATTTGAAAATCCAAAAAATGACTACCCTTGAAAACACTAAGTTGTGTGACTTCACTAGCACCAACAACAATGATTTTATGAGCACACCTATTGCTCCACTTGTGGCTGAAAATACTTTCTTTGAGATAAAACCTGCTTTGCTCAATCTTGTTATGAGAGAACTATTTTCTGGTATTGGTAATGAAGATGCTTCTTCCCATCTAAATAACTTTGTTGAACTTTGTGAGATGCAAAAGCATAGGGATATAGATGGTGATATTATTAAACTGAAATTGTTTCCTTTCTCTTTGAGAGGAAAAGCTAAAGAATGGTTGAATTCCTTAACTAGGAATAGTATTGATTCTTGGACTAAGTGCAAAGATGCTTTTATTGGAAAATACTATCCTCCTGCTAAGATTATATCCATGAGAATTGAAATAATGAAGTTTAAACAACTTGATAATGAGCATGTTGCTCAAGCTTGGGAAAGAATGAAATCTTTGGTAAAGAATTGTCCCACTCATGGACTGATTGCTTGGATGATCATCCAAACTTTTTATGCAGGATTGAACTATTCTTCAAGGAACCTATTGGATTCAGCTGCTGGAGGTACCTTTATGACCATCACTTTGGGTGCTGCAACAAAACTATTGGATAATATGATGGTTAATTATTCTGAATGGCATACTGAGAGAGCTCCACAAGGTAAGAAGGTAAATTCTGTTGAAGAAACCTCCTCCTTGAGTAATAAGATTGATATTATTATGTTTATGCTTGTTAATGGGAAAGCCCATATTGATCCAAATGATGTTCCTTTAGCCTCTTTGGTTGCTCAAGAAGAGCAAGTTGATGTGAACTTCATAAGAAATAACAACTTTGGTAACAATTCTTATGGTAATAATGCTTATAGGAACAATTTTGGTAACAACAACTATAAGCCTTGTCCTCCCAACAATGGTAATGCTTATGGAAATTCTTACAACAATAATAAGAGTGCTCCTTCTGAACTTGAAGTTATGCTTAAAGAGTTTATTAGTAAACAAACTGCTTTCAATAAAACTATTGAGGAAAAACTCTCTAATGCTGAAAGAAATATAGCATCTTTGGCTGAAGCTCAATCTTCTTTGAATAAAATGGCTGCTAAACCTGAAACTAATGAGAATCCCTTTGCAGCTACTAATGCCATACAAGTAAGAATTGATGAAAATGTTAGACTATTAGCTGAATTACATGCTAAGTGGGAAAAAGAAGATGAAATTGCTAGAAACATTAGTGTTTCTACTATCACCACCACTAGTGTTGAGGCTAGTAATAGTTCTACTACTTTAGATGATAAAGTTGATTTTGATCTTGATGGTTGCAATATCTCTGAAGTTATTAAGTTTCTACAAAAGCTTGCTAAAAGTCCTAATGCTAGTGCTATGAACATGGCCTTTAGAAAACACATTACCGATGCTCTCATAAAGATTAAGGAAGAAAAGATGAAACATAAAGCTTCTATTCCTATAAAACAAGAGGATGGTTGGGAACCCATCATTAATATGAAAGTGAATGACTTTGATTTCAAAGCTTTGTGTGATCTTGATAATAGTGTTTCTATTATGCCTAGAAGGATTTATGATATGCTTGATTTGCCTCCTCTTGAAGATTGCTATTTGAATGTCCCACTTGATGATAATTCTAAAAAGAAACTCATGGGGAGTCTTAATGATGTTCTTATTATGGTTAATGATTCCTATGTCCCCGTTGATTTCTATGTTTTGGATGTTGAATACAATGCTTCTTATCCTATTACTTTGGGAAGACCTTTTCTTAGAACTGTTGGTGCCATCATTGATATGAAAGAAGGTACCATTAAATATCAACTCCCACTCAAGAAAGGTATAGAACACTTCCCTAAAAAGAGATAAAAGATTTCTTTTGCTTATCCTATGAAAACAAAATTTGGTCTTAATGCTTCTTCATTTGAGAACACTTGATTCTTTCTTTGCTTCTTATGCCTAACTTAAAGGCGTTAAAGAAAAGTACTTGTTGGGAGATAACCCAAGAGTTTTAGATGAGTCTTGGAAGTTATTACCTCTTTAATAACCTCTCCTTATCCTTTTTATTTGCTTTTTGTGCCAAGAGTAACCTCTAATGAGAGTGAAGTAATGATTGGGAAAGTTGCTGTCCCGAAACAGATTTCTGTGTTTCACCATAAACATTCCTGAGAGAGTTCTGTACGTAGTATTTAGCTGTAATTTTTTATGCTTCTGCCCCAGGTTGTTACCTAACTTTCATTAGTTCAACACGTTTTGATTTGAGCAACATAAGGTCTTTGAAAAAATTCGTCTTTACCTGCTGGTCTGTTTTGACAGATTTCTGCCATTTTCTGCATTTGCTTCTTGTGGGTTCCTTTTTGATTTCTTTTGGGGAATTGAGATTTTTGAGGAAAGTGCTACAGTAGCTAGTGTTCTAATGGAATTTTATTTGGTGTTAGAACTGAACCTTGAGACTTATTTATCTTAAGTGCACTAATGTTGCTAATGAGAAACGCTTCATTTTTATTGTTTCATGCACAGTTGTGTTTTTCTTGGAGCATCTTCCTTTTTGTTTTCGTTTTGGTTTTTAGTTTTCTTGGTTTGTTTAGTTTTCTGAATGAGTTGGTTGGACCCCCTCTTTCATACATTGGTTTGCAAATAGTTTGGTTTGGTTTGGAAAAGAGTAGGAAAGTTCATGCTTATGTGGTAAAAAGAGCTTGTTTTTGATTGTTGCTATGCTTTGTCATGCCATGCTTGATATTGTTTTGGCTTTATGCTTAGTATTCTTTGTTGTAGCATGACTTGTTATAAACAATTGAGATTTCTTAATGTGCCTTGGATGAATCATGCGCTGTTTTAGCATATTAAAGCATAGTATAGTGGTATTCTCCTTTGATGCTTTATTTGGGTTGACTTGGCGCATGCTCACACCATGTTATGACTTTCACAAGTCACCATAGCCTTTATGATCCTTTAGTTTTCAACTTGCAGTATCACTTTATGCTTTGATCAATGATGTTTTGTCGCTTTGCATGATTATGGCCATTATTGCTCTCTTAGTTTGTCGCTCCCAGTCTTTTGCTAGCCTCCACAACCAAGTATGAGTTCCACTCATGCATCCAACTTCCTAGACCAAGTTATTCCAAAGAGTCCACCATACCTACCTACTAGCTTATGATATTCCAAGTATATTCATGCTTTTGTCTACCTTTCACTTGTTATGAGAAAACTAGTGATTAAAGCTCTCACGAACTTGATGGCACACTTTACTTTATTGCCTCTAATAAACTTGAACCATTGGGTCCTTCTTTGTTGCGTATATGCTTGCGCTTTATAAGTTGAAGTTAGCAGAACCATGTTTCATGGGGAACGCTTTGAACATTGCACTTGTACTTTGTACCCCGTTGATATTATGTCCTTTTGCTTACGGATCCCAGCGGTGTGAAATAAAAGTGGAACTTGTAAGATCATGGAGTTTGTATGTGACGAGGGTTTAACTCGTCAATGCCCATTGTTATGGACTTGGGTTTTGGAGAAGGAGGGAGCGCTGGAGACGTCTATCAGCTAGAAAACAAGCACACATGGGACAAAGGATTTACCCAGGTTCAGGCCTCGTAGAGGTCCCTACTCCTGCTTGTCTGCTCGTGGAATTATCGAAGGAGTCGAAAGTTACAATGGTGCACAGATGCAATCTGGCGAGGGTTGTGGAAACTAGGGTTGTGTGCGTCCTCCTCGCCGCCCCCTCCTAGCCTTTATATAGATAGGCTAGGTCTCGGGTAGCAGGTCGAGTCGGTTACAAGTTAGGGTTTTCCCCTTCAAACTTTCTATCTTTAGCTTCTTCTTGTCCTTCAAGCAATCGAGAGTCCGTAGGTTACTCGAGTCCCTCCCTTCGGGCCTTGGCGACACCGTGGGCCTGTATGTATTTGGACCGTATATACCAAACTCGAGAACCTGTAGGGTATACCCATGTCAGTAGCCCCCGAGTGTCCAGTGGAATCACAGATTCGACTGGGGACTTTTGAAGTCTTTCGAGTGCCTGAATGTGTATATATTTCGACTGCTTTTAGTTGTGTCATAGGAATTGTTGATATACGTGCCTGATATAACCGAAGTATCAGTATCAGTTAACCACCTTAGGGTGAAACAACGCAATCTACTCGAACTCGAGTCCCCGGACTCGAATCCGGAAAAGTGCTGGTGTAATTCGACTCAAGCCGCGGAGGTCTTATAGGAGTCGAATTCCAGTTATATGGGTGTGAGCACTCGACACGTCCGTCAAAGCATGTTCATCGTACCTGTAGGCACGAGTATGTTTCTGGTAGTGCGCAGTTAAATGCGTTGCCATGCCTTATTCAGGTCTTACCTTCACGCGTAGGCGCGGCATCCGAATTTTATCATCGCGGAGACAATTCGAGTAACCCAGGAGACGCAGTCTCTTTGTAGGGGAAAAATTATGAGGCGGTGTCGCCATGAGTTTCGAGTGTGGATGTTATCAACACACAGTTTTTTGTAAGAATAATCATAGGGTGCGCGACCAGCGCTCCCTATGGGAGTAGCCCCCGAGTGCCTGGTTGAGTCGAAGACTCAGGCAGGGACTAAAGAACTTTTTGCGACTACTGTCGACTTTCGCTTGCTTGTTTCAGTCGATGACTCGGGCAGGTACTAAAACACCTTTGCGACTGCTGTCGTCTTTTGCCTGCTTGTTTCAGTCGATGACTCAGGCAGGTGCTAAAATACTTTTGCGACTGTTGTCGTCTTTTGCCTGCTTGTTTCCGGCGCTCCCTATAGGAGTAACACATGTCCATAATCGAACTGTGTTTCGAGTGATTGGGTTTGCTTTTGTGATTGTCTATGTTCCTGCAACAAGAAAAAGAAAAATCATAGGGTCTTGTGCCGCGCTCCTATGGGAGTAGCCCAGTGCTTGGTGGAGTCAAAGACTCGGCAAGGACTAAAATAGTCAAAGTTCTCCTTTGCATAGCCTTGGTGACGTCAGTCTTGGCAACATATGACCTTAGTTGCCCGCGTGAGCGATTTTGACGGGACGTGACGAGCTGTGGGTCCTACTTCCTGACTTTGATTTGACTGGGCGTGCGTAATCTTATTTTTAACTGTGCCTCCTCGATTTCCACGCGTAATGGTAGAAGTGGGGGGATGGTTCGCGCTTCCTATTCTCCACGTGTCCTACGCGATGCGTGCCACGCGTCCAATAGGTTTTTGTCAGCCGTTGGATTGCATCTTCCAGGGGTTAAGTAGCGATGCCGCGGCGGTAATTTCCCATCTGTGCTCTTTCTTCCTTGCTGCCATCGCCATTGCCGTTTGCTTTTTTTGCTTTCCTCTGCGCTCATCTTCCCCACGATGCTAGACCAGCTCCATTCGTTCCCAAGCTATTTCCTTCGTTCTCATCGCCGCCACGCAATGGGGAAGAAGAAGGGAGGTGCTGCCGCTGATTCCGCGGACACCTTCGCTGCAGCGAAGAAGGGTGGCTCCGCTGCTGCGGTCACCAGTGCCGCCGCCGCCGGGAAGAAGAAGGTCGCGGGCACCCGCGTGACTAATGGCGCATGGCGTCCCTCTATCATCAAGGCGTCGGATCTCCGTCTTCTTCGCCAAGACGGAGTGATTTCTGCAGCAGTCGCTGATTCGCGCGTCCCCAGCGGTGAGACCGTTCCTGTGCCTCCCGCTGGTTATCGAGTGATGTTTCTTGCATTCATCATTCGTGGTCTTTCCTTGCCTCTTCACCCCTTTCTTCGGGGTCTTCTGTGTTTCTATGGGCTCCAGCTCCATCAGCTGTCCCCAAATTCTCTCCTCCACATCACTTGTTTCATCACTCTCTGCGAGTGCTGGCTCGGAATCGAGCCGCACTTTGGTATTTTCAAACGCATCTTTAAATTGAAGCGTCAGTCCGCATCTGGCTCTTTAGTTTATGATGTAGGTGGTTGCGGAATTCATGTTGACCCATCCGCCACCTATTTTGATATCAAGCTCACCAAGTCCGTCCAGGGATGGAGGGACAAATGGTTCTATGTGCGCGACCAGAAGGCCAAGGACGAGCACTTTGGACTCGCGCCCTTCGATCCCGCGACTCCCAGCAAGAAGATGCGTTCTTGGAAGAACGTGATCATGCCTTCCGAACTCGCGGAAACGGACGTGTTATATCAGCGCGTCTGCGACCTCGAGAGTCGCATAGGCGCAGAAGAGGGAGGCTGCGCCCTTGTCAGGACTTGGCTGCGTCGTCGCGTCCAGCCTCTCCAGGCCAGGGTCCATCCCATGTTCAATGGAGTGGCGCTGATGATCCCACTCGCGTGTCTGCTGATGGCATGTCCGCGAGTGAGGTAGATAAGAGGGTGCGACTGGTCACGAAGTACACCCTCAAGGATGTGCTTCCGAACGAGCCAGTCGTTCCTCCTTTCGATGCTTCGAATCCTCCTCCTGAGGTATGGTTGTGCTACGTAGTAGCTTATTTTCTCAATTGCGTCTTCTGTTGCTTATCTGTTTTACTTTTTGTATGCAGGAGTGGGCGGTGTCGCCTTGCATGCCTCCCCTCCCTGAGGGGATTAGTCCTCATGAAGCTTTGGAAGAGGACGAGTCTGAGTCGACTGTCCCTTCCGATGTGGAAGAGGAAGCCCCCGAGTCTGAAAGTCCGGATACTGCATGGCGTTAGCGTGGCGGGATTCTGACGCGTCGACTCCTTCAACTCTAGGAGGCGCGGCTGTTGGCACGGAGTCGCTAATTCCCGCCGTTCCTGTGAGGGCTGTGGCACCGTCTTCTCGTAAGAAGATGTGATTGCCCAAGGATTCGTCGTCGGAGTCGACGGAGGCCACATTTGATCTTGACAGATTTGACTGGTAGGTTTGCTAGTGCCTTCATTCTTCTCTTGTTTTCTTCTTGTTGGCTTTGCCCTGGAGTTTGCCCTTTCTGAGTGCGGATTTTGTCTTGCAGTCAAGAGGCGTCGTCATCTTCTGGCGACGTCGAATTTTTGAAGGAAGCAGGAGTCGCGACCTCAAAAGCCAAGACAGAGGTCGAGCGCGCTCCTTCTCCTCCGGCGGCGGCCCACTCCGGGCATAATTCTTCGAGCTCTCCTCACGTAGGGGAGCATCGAGTAGTTGCTCGGATGACGATTCAACAATCTTCTTCGGAGTCGCTGGAGGACCATGTAAGTATATCTTTCTTTCTTTTATAATTTGTCAGTCAACGCCCTTATGTTGCCCTCTGCTGACTCCTTGTTTTGTGCGACAGGTCCTTGTAAAGGAAGCCGCGCAGGTGGCGGAGCAGGTGATGGCGATAGGTCGCCAGCATGCGATGCTGGAGACGCGCCACCGCGTGGTTGAGAGTGAGTGTTCTATACTTTATTCTTTTCGTCTTCTCTGTATTTTGGTATAATCGACTGACAGCCAAATTTTTGACTGCCCTGTAGCTGAGCATAATGCTTTACTGCGTGATGTCGCCATGTTGGAGAAGAAGCTGGCCGCAGCTGTGAAGGGGCGCGACGAGGCAATCGCGGCTCGTGATGAAGCCCAGAAGCACGAAGAGGATCTGCGTGCCTCCTTTGCGGCCAAGGAGAAGTTGTTCGAAGAGCAACTATTCTCAGTCGCCAAGGCCCTCTCAGGTACCTTTACTTGGTAGATATTTTATTGATGTTCTTCTCTTCCTCTGTAGTGCCGGTGGCATTAGAAGTTTGATCCGTGTGTGTATTTTGGTGTAGATGCTGGCGGCTTGAGTTTTGATCCACAAGCCCTTGGTCGCGACGCTGGCGCGGTATCTCTGGCGCGAAGATCGTGGCGCCGCTGTCAAAATACGTTGTCCAAAGCCAAGACCACCTGAGTCGCCTCGGAGGAGCGATGCAAGGCGAGCTGGTCGACAATGTGGAGGAGCTGGTGGAGTCGCTCGCTGGGGGTGTGCCTGCCACGTACAAGAACTCCCTCCGCGCAGCTGGCGCGACCATGTCGCTTGCCATGGTGCAAGCCCACGGAGTCACAGTGGATCCCTCTGCGGTGTCGAAGACGATGCCTGTTGGCGCGGATGGTCAGCAGGTAGTATTCGCTCCCTTTGCGACTGCCTGTGCCAAATATGGCCATTCCTTGATAAACACTGTTGCCAAGTATTCGGAGGAGCTCAATCGCGCGAAGAAGGCGGTGAAAACTTGACCTCGGGGGCGGAGAAAATCGATGGCATCGACATCGCCACGGACTTGATGAAGCCCCCGAGGTCATCGAAGTCGAAGAAGCCAGCTGCTCCGTAGTTAGTTCCTTGTAATAGCTGATGAACTTGCTCTTTTGATTGGAGAACATGCCTGTTGGCGAATGTGTTTGTAGATACTTTTATTGATCCTGAATGCACCTGTTACTTTTGACTTTTGAGTTGGTCGCCTTATTTTACCTCTGGCTTGATTTTTGGTAGGGTACGTCAAGTGGCCCTATGGGGAGAACCCCGGACTCGCCATCTCTTGAGGATACAATGGCACCACCCTGCTCCAGGGTAGAGGATCTTTCCTTGCTTTTGCGACTTCGTGATCGCGTTAAGCAACTGGAGCGTGAGTTGCCCGTGATCCGTGGTAGCGCGGACGTGTGGAAGTCAAAGGCTGAAAAAGCCGCCGCCCGCGAGCAATATCTGGTTGGCGAGGTGGTGACGAACCGGCTTAAGTGTTAGTTTGCTCATCCTCGTCTTTTCCTTTGTAGTTAATCGCAATGGTACGTTGTACTCATGTTGTTGATGTTGCTTCGTGTAGTTGTTAGCGCACGCCGTCCGCAGGAAGAGAGGGATAGGATTGCCATCCGCCTTCATGATCTCACCCAAGAGAAACTTCAGGAGAGTGGATACTTCTGGGTAGATCATGATCATGCAACTGCGTTAGCGACCCTGCAGGATCGTGCCTCGCAAGTGCTGCTCTTTCTGAAGAAGTCGCAGTCGTGTTTGAAGAACATCTACCGGGCGATGTTCCCGCTGGATGATACTCCATCAAGCCTGCTGGCCCTTCTGACAAAATTTCAAGATATGTCCGTGGTTCGCGAGTGCGTGAGGCAGCAACTGGTGGCTGGTGCCAAGGCTGCCCTCCCCGTGGTGCGTTTGCACAAGCCTGACGTGGATGTCGCCGCCATTACCTCTGGGCCACCGGTGCCACCAGCAGGATCTTCCTGGAACATGGTGCCGCACTATCAGGCTATGGATTGTCCAGCCGAGGAGATCGTCGACTTCTTCGAGGAACAGACTAATGTTCTTATGTTGCAAGGGTAGCCATATATGTATCCTGCATATAAGTGTACTGGTGTTGTAAAGCTCATATATATTTGTAGATAACTTATTGTTGAATGTATACAAATAGCTTTATAAACGTGGGGTGCGTTGCACTTATGCGAGTCCTTTTCGTTAGCCTGGCCATCTTTGTATCGTTCCCTTGTCAACCTGTCAGGTGTGTGGCAGCTGGGTTGAGTTTGTGTTAAGGGGTTCGATTGATGTGCCAGCTACTCAGGATGTCGCGTTATTGTTCGAAGAACATATGTGTATAGGGTGGCGTAGCCCCCGAGTATGAAAGTTGACAAAAGAAAGGAGAACACGGAGTTTTGGGGCACTTAGCTTTTATTTATTCGGAGAACAGTACGTAGTACAATGTGCGGCTAAGTAGCCTTGGCTGAATAGCCTTATTTGCGATGCAAAAGTAAAGGAAAACGACTAAGGGTAGAAGCGTCACAGTTGTGCGACGTTCCAAGGGTTGGAGTGTGCGAATCCTATCTCTAAATCTTGAAGGCGATAGGCGCCACCTGGGATTACTTCAGAATCACGTGGTCCTTCAGGGGACTCGAGCTTGAGATGCCCTCGCTTCGATCGTGGGACTAGGTCACCTTCGACGAAGGATCTTGGTGCCTTCTGCTATGGTAGTTGTGCAGGTTCTGCTGGTAGATCGTAGATCTTTCTGCGGCGATTTCTCTTGCTTCGTCAAGGAGGTCGACGGAGTCTTCGAGTGCGAGGGATGACTCCTTCTCACTATAGGAGACTACGCGTGGCGCTTTGTACCGTACTTCGGCGGGTAGTACTGCCTCTGCTCCATGTACCATAAAGAATGGTGTGTAGCCGGTGGCGCTGTTTGGAGTTGTACGCAGGCTCCAGAGTATGGATTGCAGTTCGTTTGGCCAGCAGCCCGCGGCTTGTTCGAGTGGCCGGAGGAGTCGCTTCTTGATGCCGCTGCAGACGAGCCCGTTTGCCTTTTCCACCTGACCGTTGGTCTGCGGGTGTGCGACTGAGGCATAGCTGATGTTGATCCCTAGTTTCTCGCAGAAATCTTGGAACTCCTTGGATGTAAAGTCCGTTCCGTTGTCGGTGATGATGTTGTGTGGCACGCCGAAGCGGTAGACGATGGACTCGAAGAACTTGACTGTGTTTTGCCCTGATTGCTTGGTCATTGGCATGGCCTCGATCCACTTGGTGAATTTGTCGACTGCGACCAAGAGGTAGACGTAGCCTCCTTGCGAGGACCTTGGAAGTTTGCCAACCATGTCGAGTCCCCACTGGGCGAAGGGCCAGGCCAATGGGATAGGCCAGAGTTCTGCGCCTGGTGCGTGTGGCTTGTCTGCGAATCGCTGGCAAGCATTGCACTTTTGGACTATGGCTTTGGCGTCGTGCATGGCCATGGGCCAGTAAAATCCAGCTCATAGAGCTTTGGCAATGAGGGCGCGACTGCCGGCGTGGTGCCCGCATGTCCCTTCATGGATGTCGAGGAGTACTGCTTTTCCATCTGCTAGGGAGACGCATCGCTGTAACACGCCTGTGATGCTGCGTTTATACAGTTTGCCGTTGATAACGGCGAATGCCTTGGAGCGTCGCGCGATGTGTCGTGCATCTGTCGGGTCGTCCGGTAGGCTCTTGCTGAGGAGGTACGTAATGTACGACTGCGTCCAGGATTGTTCGATCATCATGACGCTCATTGGTCCCTCGAGTCCTGTGTCGAGCTCCAAGTCATCGGGTGTTGTTGGCTCATTGGGTGGCGTAGCCCCCGAGTCCGTTGCTGCGCTTGTTTTCTTCTCTGCGGCCTTTGGCTTGATGGAGCGTTTGCATATGTGCTCGAGAAATACCCCAGGTGGTATGGGTGCGCAGGTGGAGCCTATGTTGGCGAGTGCGTCCGCCTCCTCATTGCTTTCGTGACCTATGTGTCGTAACTCGCAACCATTAAAGTCTCCTTCGAGTGTGTCGTAGAGGTCGCGGTATGCGATCATGTTGTTGTTTAGTGCGTCGCACTCGTGCATTGTTTGGTTGACGACCAGCTTGGAGTCGCCATATATGATTAGCCTCTTTGCGCCGCAGGCTTTTGCCATCCTCATCCCGTGTAACAGGGCCTCGTATTCAGCCTCGTTGTTTGAGGCTGTGAACTGCATTCGAAGGACGTATTTCAGCTTGTCCCCTTGAGGCGATGTCAGTATGACATCTGCTCCTGCTCCATCTTTTCTCTTGGACCCATCGAAGTGCATTGTCCAGAGGTAGGACATGTCTGGTTTGTCCGGGAGCTGGTTTTCCATCCAATGCACGAGGAAGTCAGGGAGGACTTGCGACTTGATTGTGCCGCGCTTTTCGTATGTGATGTCTCGTGGAGACAGTTCGATTCCTCAAAGTGCGACTCGCCCTGTGGCGTCAGGGTTATTGAGGATATGTCCCAATGGGGCGTCGTTGACTACCACGATTGGGTGTTCCTGGAAGTAATGGCGCAGTCGCCGGGCGGTCATAAAGATGCGTCGCCGACTTACGGTAGTGCGGGTACCGCTGTTTTGTTGGCGTGAGGACCTCGCCGAGGTAGTATACGGCGTACGCCGTGGACCTTGTTTTCCTCGGCCCTTCGACTACAAGCACCGTATAACCACTTGGTTGGTGGCGGAGATGTACAAAGAAGTGGTTCCCTTTCTCGTAGAGTTACCAATCTTGGCGAGGTGGATAGCGCCGAGGTCCTTGAATGCTTCTTGCGCTCGTTGGTCCACTCAAATTTGTCACTTTGCGGAGGAGCTGATAGAAGGGCGCGCCTTTTCTCCCATTCGACCGATAAATCGATTGAGGGCCGGATTCGCCCGGCTAGTTGCTCAACGCCTTATGTTCTTTGGCTTCTCCATGGCCAGTATGGCCTTTATCTTTTCGGGTTTGCCTCAATCCCTCTCGCGGAGATGAGATACCCGGCGGTTGCCCGGAAGATGTACGCGCATTTGTCCGGATTGAGCTTTATCCGGTAGCGATCGAGATTGGCGAAGGTTTCGCGCAAGTCGTCGATTAGAGAGGCTTCTTCCTTGGTCTTGATTACTATGTCGTCGACATAGACTTGGATGTTGCGACCAGGTTGCTCCTTGAGGCAAGCCTGCATGCACCGCTGGTACGTGGCTCCTACGTTTTTTAGCCCGGAGGGCATTGTGTTAGCGTAACACGCCAAGGGCGTTATAGCGGTCTTCTCCTGGTCTTCCTCCTTCATTCGAATTTGGTAGCCGAGTAGGCGTCAAGGAAGCAGAGGCGCCGCATCCAGCAAAGGAGTCGATGATTTGATCGATCCGTGGTAGCGGGAAGTGATCTTTGGGCGGTGCTTGATTAGAAGTGAAGTCCACGCACATCCGCGGGATATCCGTGTCCTTTTGGCACCAACACCGTATTGGCGAGCCAAGTGCTTTCCTTGATCTCGTGTATGAATTTGGCCTCGAGGAGTCTGTTGATCTCCATTTCGACTGCCTGTGCCCGTGGCTCGAAATACCGATTGTTTGCTTGACTAGCCTTGCGTCGGGGTTGACGTTGAGTGCGTGCTCGGCGAATTCCCGAACTCTGGCATGTCCGCAGGACACCGGTAAATTTCCAGTGCTCACAGAGAATTGACGAGCGCGAGTTCCTATCTTGGGACTCAAGTTGTTGGCGATGAGGGCCGTTTTAGCGGGATCGATGGATGGACCTGCACCTTCTTTGTGTGCAGATGAGTCGAAGGAGAGGTCGTGAGCTTGGCCTACTCGGGGGGCTGTTGCATCGTTTCCTTCAATCGCGCCAGTTCCTCCGCATGCGAAGGACCGGAGATTCTATTGAATTCTCTCGCCGGATCGCCGACGCTCGAAACTCCCGTTGATCGTGATGACGCCGTTGGGACCTGGCATTTTCATCTGCAGGTAGGCGTAGTGGGGTACTGCCATGAACCTAGCGAACGCGACGCGCCCGAGGATGTAGTGGTATTGTGAGGGCTAGTCGAGAACTTCAAAGTCGATGCGCTCGCGCCGGAAGTTCTTCGGCATGCCGAATATGACGTCAAGGTTGATTTTGCCCAGGGGGTATACGCCTTTTCCTGGGACGATGCCGTGGAACATTGTGTCCGATGCCTCCAAGCAGGTTAGAGGGATCCTCATTGCTCGTAAGGTACTCGCGAATATGAGGTTGATACCACTTCCGCCATACATGAAGACGCGACTCATGTCGAAGCCTCCAATTTGCGCCTCGAGTACGAGGGGGCAATGACCTGGGCGAGGTACTTGAGGCGGGTGGTCGCGTTTATCGAAGGTAATGCACGACTCACTGCCACTGAGGTACTCAGTGGTGGATGGTGGCGAGTGCGTGGCCAAGTTGACTTGGCGAGTGATGGCCTTCTACACCCTATTGGAGGGGCGTCCCTTTTGGATCATCATGGTACCCATGGCCCGTGGGTATGGTTCGCCTCCGTGGTGCTGGTCCGGTGCAGCTCCGTTCGGGGGTGGCCCAGGTGGTGGTGGTGCGCCATGTGCCACTGCGCCTAGAGCGGTTCCGTAGCCTCTTTCGACTGCATTGCGGTTCATCCGAATCAACCCCTCATGTAGCTTGAGGAACTCGCGGCAGTCTTTGAGGAGGTGACTGGATTTTCTCTTGCCATCATGCTTGTCGATGTAGAAGTGTACCGTGCATGGCCCAGATAGTTTGTCCTCGATGGAAGTCGCGGGTGCTTCATCGCGAGTGCGGCGTTGCCACACTTGCGTGGTTTTCCCGGAGTCGCGGCATCCGCCACTGCGGTATCCGCTGTTGCGGTTATCGTCGCGTCTATCGGCATAGCCGGCTGTGACCATGTTGACGTCATCGCGATCGTCGTAGACGCGCATACGACGTTTACTACGGCGGTCGCGTCTTCGTTCGAGTTCTGCCTCCTCATCAGAGTGAACGCGATTCTTCAACGAATCTTCTCCATGAGCCCACCGATTCGCGATCTCCATCAGGTGGTCGATGGTCCTGGGCTTTGAGCGGCCTAGCTCCTCCCTGAGTGCCATGCAGCGGACACCACCGTTGAATGCATCAATCGCGCGGTCTTCCGAGATGTTCTCCGCGGAGTTCTTGATGATGGACCATCTTTGGATGTAAGAGCGCAGCGATTCGCCAGATTTTTGCTGGCAGCATCTCAGTTCTTCGATTGAAGCGGGGCGTTTGTACGTGCCCTTAAAGTTGCGTACGAAGCTGTAGACCAGCTCATCCCAGCTGCGAATGCATCCGCGTGGGAGGTTATTGAGCCATGCCCGGGCGGCGCCTGCAGTATGGCGCAAGCATTGCATGGCGATACTTCACGCCTCCGTGCGGCGGAGGAGATGTGATCCTCCAGCCAGATCTTGGGGTCCTGCAGACCATCAAATTTCGGGTTCTCCGATGGGAGTTTGAACCCTTTAGGCATTCGCTTTTGCCTGATGGATCTGCTGAAGCATCTGGCGCCGCAGAGCTCCCCATCTTCTTCTTCCGAATCAGTCGACCGAGCACGTCGTGCCCTTGACTTGTCGATCTTGCGCTGCGTGAGCTCGTCGCGTGCATCGTAGTCGCGGTCGTGTCGTCGTGAACGGCGGCGCCGAGACAGGTCGTGATTGTCATCGCTTGACAAGGACGAGGATTAGCGTTTTGCTAAAGCTTTGCCCTTTTTTGGGTCTAGTACTGGTTCTTTGTCGAGGGCGGCCTCGATTAGCCCTAGGCCCGCGATCGTAGATCGGTGCATGGCCGTTCGGGGATCTCCAGCCGGTGGCTTGTTATTGAGAAGGTACATAGTGGCCGCCGTCACTGTGGCCTGTGGCATCCTGGGAACCACGTTGCCTCTCGTGTCGACTGTCATAGAGCTGAAGTCGAGGACTTTCACGGCATCTATGAGTTCTTGTTCGGTGAGGTGAGCCATCCGCGATTGCCTCTTTCTGGCGAGATGCTCGTTGCCTCTTGAGGAGGATCCTCCGTAGGAGGAGAGCCCAGCGCGACGAAGGCTTGACTCATCCGCCGCCTTTTTACGCGCCTCAAGTTGCGCGATTGCTTGTTTCTGGCGCTTGAATTCCTCCTTTAGGAGCCAGTGGTAGCCCATCAACAGTTCTTGCGGGGACCCGAAGGGTAGAGGTGCACCTCATAGAGCTTCGCGGCAGCGTTCCCACTCTTGCTCGTTGAGCCTGATCACGACACGTTCGCCGGTTTCTCATTGATTATGCTGGGGGGTTCGACTGCTCCTCCATTGCCGCCGTTGCCGCCGTTGGCGGTGTTGGGCGGGTCGGTGCCGTTGCTGGTGTTACCATTGTTACCGCGGTTGGCGGAGGTGTCGCCCGCGTTGATGACGGCGCACATGAAGTGATTTGGGAAGCTGTTGCTTCCACAACTTTCAGATCCGGAACCGTAGGTTCCATCTTCAGTGGCCAGATCGCTTAGATCGAAGTCGCAATTGCTGTCGCTGACCATGTTCCCAACCACCGCCGGAGCATTGAGCTCGCTGGGGGTGCCGATCGATGGAGGGAACCATGATGCTAAGGCAATCGTCGGTGCCGTAGGCTGATCGGGCGTGCGTAGCGTGCCCATCTGACCAACTTGGAAGCGGAAGCTCCCAATCGCCAGGCTGATTCCTTCGCCCACGGAGTCGAAGGCCGGGCGAGTATCCGGCGTGTGGACGGTGAAGTCGAAGGCACCGAAAAGCTGGCGAATCTCTGCTGTTGCAGAGTTGTAGATCGTGTTTGATGGGGCCGAAGAAGCCGCAACATCAGCACTCCCAATTCCCACAGACGGCGCCAATTGACGAGGAAGGTATGATGAGCACAACAACAAGTTTCCCTTAGTTATGAAACCAAGGTTTAATCGAACCAGTAGGAGCAAGCAAACACCCCAAAAGTGTTACTAGCTGAGCTTTGGCAGGGCGCACTACCGGTGCTATTAGCAACGTGGAGACCTGCACAACACAACCACAGAACTTTGTCCCCAACTTGCGATGAGGTTGTCAATCTCACCGTGTTTTGCGGAAAACAAAGGATTAAACGTATTGAATGGAAAGAAGTAATAGTTTGTAGAAAGTAAACACAAAGTAGTAAAAACAGTTTATAGATTGTATGTAAAAGACAAGGACCGGGATCCATAGTTCACTAGAGGTGGCTCTCCTTAAGATAGATAACATGCTGGGTGAACAAATTACAGCGGGGCAATTGAGAAACACCGAGAAAGCAATACATGCATATACTAATCGTCTTGACTCCTTTGAGACTTGATTGGGCATTACAACATAATACATAGACCGCCATCCAACTGCATCTATGACTAATAATCCACCATCAGGTTATCATCCGAACCCCCTCCAGTATTAAGTTGCAAGCAACAGATTATTGCTTTATGAACTGCGTGTAAAGTAAACAATATGATTGTTCTATGAACAAATTGTTGTTTTCTCCCTAGTAGCAACAACACATCTAGTACCTTAGAGATTTCTGTCACTTCCCCGGATTACCAGAGGCATGAACCCACTATCGAGCATAAATACTAACTCTTGGAGTTGCTAGCATCTACTTGGCCAAGATAGCTACTAACAACGGAAAGCATGCAAGATCACAAATAACAAAGACATGATATAATCAATAATCAATCTGAAATAGCATCTCAATATCCATCGGATCCTCGCAAACACAACATGTAGATTTACAAATAGATGATATTGATCATGAACGGAGCTCACAAGATCTAGACATGAAAGCACAAAGGAGGAGAACTAGCCATCTAGCTACTACATGGATCCGTAGTCCAAGGATGAACTACTCACACATCACACCGGAGGCTTGCATGATCATGAAGAAGGCCTCCAGGGTGAATTCCCCTCTCCGGCAGGGTGCCGGGAAAAGCTTCAGATCCCTCCTGATCTAGGGATGGATATGACGGCGGCTACAGACACTTTCGTGGATTTTTGATCGGGCCCTTAGGGTTTTCGTCCCGAGGGTAATATATAGGCGAAAGGAGAGGCCAAGGGGGTGCCGGGAGCAGCCACACCACCCCCTGGCGCGGGCCAGCCTGGCCACGTGGCCAGGTGGTGTGGTGGCTCCCTGGCCCTTCTCCTTCTCGTATTCTGGCACTTGATGTCTTACGGAAAATAGGCACTTTGGCTTTTGTCCCGTCCAATTCCGAGAATATTCATTTTCTGACTTTCCTGGAACCAAAAACAGCAGAAAACAGGCAGCTGGCACTGTGGCTCTTGTTAATAGGTTAGTCCAAAAAATCATAAGAAAAGTACTCCAAAGTTGGAACAAAACACAAAAAAGTGGATAAAACCAAGCATGGAGCATCAAAAATTATAGATACATTTGCAATGTATCAACATCCCCAAGCTTAACTCATGCTCGTCCCCGAGTAGGTAAGTGATAAAAAGAAAGAATAATTTTTGAGGTGACATGCACCATCAAAGACTTGATCAAAGTATTTGTAAAACATTCAAAGCTGGGATCATAGTACTTCAATCATAACATGAAAGACAAAGTTCTAGCAATAAGCAAAGAATCTATGATGCAACATGAAAAGGCACAAACAAAAGATTCATGAATAACAATGCTTTGCAAGACGTTTGTTTGTTTCACATAAATAAAACATAGCATAAAAGTATTCAGCTTGTCCCTCAATATAGTAGCAAATATAAATGCATAGGACACCTTCAAAGTTCATAAGAGTGACTAGATACAATAGTCTAAAACAAGCAATATCAAAGTATGCATCAATCAACTAGTCTTGGGACAATGCACATAGAACTAAGAATGGCCACTATGCTCTCAAAGTAAGTGCATAAAGGTAGAAGGTGGAGACTCAATATAATGGTGGAAGAATGGCCTTTTGTAAAAGGAAGTAGGGATTCAAGTCTCATAAAGAGCTTCCAAAAATCATGGTACTTATAGCTTTCAGCTCTCATTGCCCCTATCATAAGCATCTTGAAGTGATTAAGGTTAAAGTGAACAAACTATGGTGTACATGCTTGACGAAGTATAAGTCAGAAATCTCATGTGCCTTGTATACGAGGGCCGCTCCTCATGCTACTCAAGTTTAGTCACCGGTAAGTTCTTGTCATCGTAAGTATATGTGTATCATTGAGAACCGCCAACGGGGTACCCCTTGCCCGATGATACGGAAGAATCCCCATATCAAAATGACAAGGCAAGTAGACAACGAGCATCTCAGCATTCTTCTTATTTACCATGGGAATATGGTGCTTTTTTTTCTCTCTTTCCTCTTTTCATAGTATCTCTTTTTTTCTCTTTTTTCTCAACATAGGACTCTTTTTTTATAAGAAGAATGCTTCATAGACAGCTCATTATGGTTACGCTGCAGGTTTCCACCATGTCAGCATGGATTAGACCAGTGACCCAGGCGTTTCTCTAACACATATACATAACTCCATGGACTTACAAGCTCCCCTTTCATTTCACACCAGCGACATCCATATACAAAAGAGCATGATATCAACTAGGTACAAGTACCAAGTGCAATGTTGAAAGCGTTCCCCATGAAAGCATGGTTCTGCTAATTCTTGACAAATAAGTGCAAGCATATACAACATAGAAGACACAATGGTTCAAGTTTATTAAGGGAAAGAAAAGTAAAGTGTGCCATCAAGTTCGTGGGAGATTTAATCACTAGTTTTCTCATAACAAGTTTAATTTGGAAGGTAAACAAAAGCATGAATATACTTGGAATAGCATAGGCTAGTAGGTAGGTATGGTGGACTCTTTGGAATAACTTGGTTTAGGGAGTTGGATGCATGGGTGGAACTCATACTTTGTTGTGGAGGCTAGCAAAAGACTGGGAGCGACATAAGCATCAGAAGTTTCAGATTCAGCAGTAGTAGCAGTGTGTGTAGCATGTGTATGTGGTGGTGTAAGGAACTTACTCAAAACAGACAGTGAATCAAGAGCAACAGAGGTGTTCAGAACCGTACCTCTTCTTGTAGTGGATGGTAAAATAGGAACCTTGCCATCACGAGACTTACCCATGATGGATGAATAATAGCGAACAATAGAGAATCCAAGTGAACTTGATAAATAAAGCTATGCTCCCCGGCAACGGCGCCAGAAAATAGTCTTGATGACCCACAAGTATAGGGGGTGTATCGCAGTATTTTTGAGGGAAGTGAAACCCAATTTATTGATTTGACACAAGGGGAGCCAAAGAATATTTATACCCCTTAACAACTGAGTTGTCAATTCAGCTTCACCTGGAAACAATCTTGCTCACGGCAGTTTATCAGTAGCAACAATTTTGTAGTAGGAATAGCAAAAGTAATGATGAGTAAAGCAAAGACAATAGTAACAAAAGCGATGAAATGGGATTCGAAAGTGTAGGCATAGGGATGGATGGGCAGGCGTTGCATGGACAAGACAATTCACATAGCAATCAGAACATAGGGCAATTGCAAATAAATAAGATAAAGCATCCAAGTACTAGACAATCCTAGGCATGTGTTCCATATATAGTCATACATGCTCGCAATGAGAACTTGCACAACATCTTTTGTCACCTTGACCCCGTTTGCAGCGGGGCCTCTAGGAACTACTGGCAATTAAGGTGCTCCTTTTAATAGAGCACCCTGAAAAGCATTAACACTCCATGAACACATGTGATCCTCACATCAAAGCCATTCCCTTCCGGTTATCCCGATTTCTGTCACTTTTGGGCCATAGGTTCCTGACAACAACGTGTGTATACAACTTGCAGATAAGACCAGAAACAATACTATCATAATGAATCAATAACATGTTCAGATCTGAAATCATGGCACTCGGGCCCTAGTGACAAGCATTAAGCACAACAAGTCGCAACAAAGTCATAAAGCACTAATAAAAGATACTAGGCACCATGCCCTAACAATCTGATGCCATTACATGAATGATCTCATCCAATCCCTACCATCCCCATAGCCTACATCGGGGGATTACTCACTCATAGATGGGGGAAACATGGATGGTCGATGGAGAAGCGATGGTGATGATGATGGCGATGATCTCCTCCAATTCCCGTCCGGTGCCGAACGGAGTTTCTGGTGCTGTTTCATGGGATCTGGTGGTGGTGGCGGAGCGGAACTCCTTCTGGAAAAACGTCGACCCCCCCGAAGTTTTTAGGTTAGAAGGCTCCTTATAGGCGAAGAGAGAGGCCAAGGGGGTGCCTGGGGGGCCCACACCACCCCCGGCGCGGCCTGGCCTGGCCCGCGCCACCAGGTGGTGGTGGCCACTCCCTGGATCTTCTCTGTCTCGTATTCTGGCTCCTGGAGTCTTCGGGTGAAATAGGATTTTTGGCATATTTTCCGGGATTTTTCCTGATAGTTGATTTTCTGCACAAAAAGTAGACATCAAGGCAATTCTGCTGAAAACTGCGTCAGTCTGCATTAGTTGCATCCAAATCACACAAGTATAGAGGAGAAACAATAGCAAAAGTGTTTGGGAAAGTAGATACGTTTTGGACGTATCAACTCCCCCCAAGCTTAGCTTATTGCTTGTCCTCAAGCAATTCAGTTGAAAACCGAGTGCGATAAAAGAACTTTCACGAACACATTTGCTTCATATGATGTAAATATTCTCAGCAATGTGATCAACTACTTAGGCAGTTCATAATAAAGAGTATGCAACTGAGTCTACTTAATAGTCATTGCAAGCTATGAAGAGATTCCAACTCAAGAATAATAAGTAGCATGAGGCACAAACATAAGCAACATTACAATGCTCATAGAAAGGTATGATAGAGTGGTATCTCGCTTGCCTTTGATTATGAATATCAAGGCACCTCTGAAGTTCAAGTGATGACTAGAAGTAAAGATATCAAGGATACAAGCATCAAAGTCATAACACAAATAATCAAGTAATGGAACAAACACAAAGAATGACAACTATGCTCTCAAGAAGGTGCTCAAAGAATATGTGGAGACTCAACAAGTAAAAGAAAAGGTTTTGAATAATTTGAAAGGCTTCCAAATGCTGAAAGCATGGTACTCGTTAGCTTTGAGCTCTCATTGCCCCTATCATAAGCATCTTTAATGTGATTAAGGTGAAAGTGAGGTCCAATCTGAGTTATATGCTTGCTATAAACTGAAAATCCCAAGTCCCTTGAGTACGAGGGCCGCTCCTCATGCTACTCAACTTTAGTTACCGGTAAGTTCTTGTCATCGTAAGTATGTGCGTATCATTGAGAACCGCCAACGGGGTACTCCTTGCCCGATGATACGGAAGAATCCCCATATCAAAATGACAAGGCAAGCAGACAATGAGTATCTCAGCAATATTCTTATTTACCATGGGAAAAATGGTGCTTTTTTCTCTCTTTCCTCTTTCCATAAATCTGTCCTTTTTTTTCTCAATAGCTATCTCTCTTTTTTTATAAGAAGAATGCTTCATAGATATCATTATGGTTACGCTGCAGGTTTCCACCATGTCAGCATGGATTAGACCAGCGGCCCAGGCGTTTCTCTAACACACATACATAACTCCATGGACTTACAAGCTCCCCTTTTATTTCACATCGACGACATCCGCAAACAAAAGAGCAAGGTATCAACTGGGTATATATTTACAAGTGTTGAAAGCATTCCCCATGACAAAGAGTTACGCTAATCCCCAGCCTATAATTTGCAAGCATATAACTTTCATGGAGAGTTCACAATGGTTCAGGTTTATTAAGTGCAGGAAATAAAGTGTGCCATCAAGTTCGTGAGAGCTTTACAAACTAACTTTCTCATAACAAGCAAACATTTTATTCGGAAGAAAACAAGGCATAGTGAATATGCACGGAAGTAGCAAATGATGCTAATGGGTAGGTATGGTGGACACTTTGGAAATATTTGGTTTAAGGGAGTTGGAAACATGAGTAAAACACTAAGTGGGAGTGAAGGCTAGCAATAGTGAGGGAGCGACAAATGAGAGAGCAATAGCTGTCATTATCATGCTTGCAACAAAACAGGACTACTCATGGCATGAAAGTGATTCAAGATCCTCAAGGCAAAATAATTCATCGAGGCACAACTGATTATTACAGTCATGTGCATGCATGAGCATGTGCCAAGTCAATTCAAATGAAACATTCAGAGGAGGATACCATGGTGCCATACCAATTTATGAATAGAGCAATGCAAGCAAACATTCATAAGACATGCTACAAACTATTAGCGAGTTGGAGCTAATTATAAGAAAGCAAGAACTACTAAGCATACAAAGATAACATACACCCTACTTGAACGGACTAAGCAAGCTCACAATGATGAGTATATGTACAAAATGAAAACAAATAGAGTTCGTTACCAGCCACTTACCATGCCTCAAGTTGTCATTGATCCTCATTATTTCTCTTCACTTGTGTGGCTTGAATAATAATATGAAACCAATATCCACTGAGGACTGCCGAACCCTGTAGCAAACTCGCAAAAACCAAAGAAGAACGACAAATATTTTTGGTCTTTCTTATAAGGGAAAAACAAACCAAGGAAAAAACAAACCAAGGCAAAAAGAAAAAGCAAACCAAAGAGAAACAACAGAAATATTTTTGGTCTTTTTGTGTTTTTAGAAAGCAAAAGCAAAGAAGAACGAAAACTAAAAAGAGAGCGAAAACATGAATATACAAAGTACCGACGCAACATGACATAAAGATGAGTGCGGTGTCGGCGTACCTCCCCCCCAAGCTTAGGCTTTTGGCCTAAGTGGGTATCAATCCCAAGCTGGCCAGGATGAAGTGTCACCCTGGTACGATGAAGAGGTCCCCTCATCCTGGTGCGAACTCGAGTACGTCCCTCCATAATGCGCGGAGTAATCATAGGAGGGCACATCCTCCTGGTGCTGTGCGTGGAAACCCAGCAAGTGAAGCTGCTCGTCCACCTCCTCCTTGGAGCGCGACCACGGTCTCCTGTGAACACTAAACAAAGCAGGCTGTGGCAAAAGGATCTCCCTTTCATCCCCGTCAGTGAAAAGCATCCTATATACTAGATTGTTCAAATCAGAGGTAGCAGTGACAAAGTGATGAGTTTTCAAGGCAACAAGGTCAAGCCTCTGTGGTGCCAGCATAGCATCATAGGGATCCACGGAAAGACCTAATGCATTGACTATACGCGAGGCAATGATGCCCCCATAGATAGGCCCCCTAGCAGCTAGGCGGCGAGTAATAAGCGAGCCAAGATTGTACCGAGTATCATTATTAAGCGCAGCAGTAAGGAATGCTAAATGATAGTTGGAGATATTACTTGTGTTCTCCCTACCCAGTACACTAGTAGCAAGATAATATGCAAAGTATCTAACAACAGGGAGTTGGATATTTCTTATCTTTCCGCGTTGCGCCACGCGGTCATCATCATTGGTCACCCCTCGGTAAAGCTCCAACAAATCAGCAGGTCGCCCTTGAATTTTCTTCACGATCCCTGTCATGCGCACACCTACAATACTACAAAATCTCTCCAAAGGCATGGTGAAGGGCAGATCATTGATTTTAAAAGAAACAGTAGACTGATAGGGTGTGTTAGTAAACGTGAAGCTTTCTACAAAAGTTTTGGTGAGCATAGCGTATTGCGCACTCTCGTCTTGCATATATGAGGTTAAACTAACCCTCTCAATCAGTAGCAAGAAATCATCAAGACTACCTGCAGCTTGTAAGAAAGTAAAACAAGGAAAAGAGGATGGGTGAGCATCCCCATCATCCCTTTCACTACCAATACGAGTTGCAATGAGATCTTCATTGTATGATGGCCTAGCTTGAGAGGCTGTCCTCGAGTGCCTCGACCTCCTAGGTGCATCACTCTCAAATATCTCTCCAAAAGTATGGTTGTTCATGCTTGGTATTCTGAAATTTAAACACCTATTAAACAAGTGATTGCAAAGTAAATATAATGAAAGATTCTACTCAAAGGGACTTGCAAGAGGCCTAAACATGCATCAAAACTATATCTCTAAGCATCAAACAAGCTTACAAACCCTCATAACCAGTCACCTACAGTAGCAAAATACTCAACATATAATCCACTAAACACAAATCTACTTGGACAAGGGGAGGAGTCACATACCAGGGAACAAATGCTCCAAATTTCAGCAAGAAAGATGGGCTGAGCAAGGAGATCGAAAAAACGAGAGCAAGCACAGCAAGAACGCGATTTTGAGCAATGAACTGGAGCTTACTCGGGAGAGAGAAGAAAGTGGCACGTGAGAGAGTTAGTGGGAGGCCAGGGGTGGCCCACACCAGGCATGGCGCCACCCAAGGCTGGCCGCGCCACCATGTGGTGTGCCTTCCTGGTGGGCCCCCTGGTACCTCCCAGGTACTCCTCTGCCCCTTTTTCACGTAAAAAATTAATATGAATTTTCTGGAATTTTTTGAGACACTTTATTTTTGGGCATTTTTCAGAAATAGAAGAATGATTTTTCTGACAGACAGATTTTTTTCTTTTGGAAACATGATGCAAGGACAAAACAAGGCTAGAACTACAGAAGTTCTAACATGCAAGCAACTAACAACAAAAAGAAAACTACCTGAAAGCAAAAACTAAAATGCAAAGGATAGAAATAAACGGAGATAATCATAATGAAAACATTGTTTTGTTCAATGGAATCCTTTTGTTAACAAGGTTGATCAAGTCTTGCTACCAAAACAGTTGCATATGAGACAAAACTTTGTATTCCACTAATGATTATGTTACCTCAACCTTGATAGCAATGGTCCCAATCATAATAGTTTCAAAATTTTCTCTTGGTATGGGACAATATATTTCTCCAACCTGAATGCCTTCAACATGTTCAATTGAATTCAAACCATAAGTCCTTTCAATCTTCTTGGGGAAATAGACAGTATGTTCCTTGTCATTAACATTGAAGGTCACCTTTCCTTGATTACAATTAATAACAGCTCCTGCAGTATTAAGAAAAGGTCTCCCAAGAATAATAGACATATTATCATCTTTGGGAATTTCAAGCACAACAAAATCAGTTAATATCAAGCAATTATGAGCCACCTGAACAGGTACATCCTCACATATACCCACAAGAATAGTAGTATATCTATCAGCCATTTGGAAAGATATATCAGTTGGTATTAGTTTTTCAAGTTGAAGCCTCTTATAGAGAGATAAAGGCATAACACTAACTCCAGCTCCCAAATCACACAAAGCAGTTCTAACATAACTATTCTTAATAGAGCAAGGGATAGTTGGAATCCCTGGGTCTCCAAGTTTCTTAGGAACCTTACCATTGAAAGAATAATTAGCAAGCAAAGTAGAGATTTCTTCATTAGGGATCTTCCTTTTATTCGAGACAATATCCTTCATATACTTTGAGTAAGGAGGCAATTTAATAGCATCAGTCAAAGGAATTTGCAGGAATAAAGGTTTCATCCACTCACAAAACTTATTATAGTGTTCATCTTCCTTTGACTTGTGTTTCTTATCAGGGAAAGGCATAGGTTTTTGGACCCAAGGTTCTCTTTCACTACCATGTTTCTTAGCAATAAAATCTTCTTTGGTGTATTTAGTATTCTTAGTGTGGTTTTGTGTTCTTCTTCAACTTTTTCTTCATTAGGAACAACATTTTCTTCATTACCACTTTCAGTTTCAGCATCAGAGATAGATATACTATTAGGATCTATAGCAGGTTCAGAGGGTTCTACAACAGTTTTATGTTTCTTTTTCCTTTTCTTACGAGTAGAACCACTATTTTCAGCTTGTTGAGAATCCTGCTCAATTCTTTTGGGATCCCCCTCAGGATATAGAGGATCCTGGGTAGCAGCACCACTTCTAGTTCTAATTTCATAAGCATGTTTTTCTTTAGCAGCATTAACTACCAAGTCGTTTTGCACTTCAACGAGTTGATCTATTTGAGTTTGAACCATTTGAAAGTGTTTAACAATCATTTTAACATCATTAGAGGTTCTTTCCATAATATCTTTCAACTCAACAATAGCTCTAGTGTTTTCCATTAGATGATTTTGCACCCTTTTATTAAAGTTATCTTGCTTAACAATAAAGATATCAAATTCTTCTAAGCATTGATCGGGAGGTTTAGAGTAAGGGATATCACCTTCATCAAAGTGTTGGAGAGAGTGTACCTCAATAGTGGATGAGTAGGGAATAGACTTACATAATTTTTCTATAGGAGGTAAATTGTTGACATCTGCAGCTTTAATTCCCTTCTCCTTAAGACATTTCTTAGCTTCCTTCATCACTTCATCATTTAACTCAATAACTCCCCTCTTCTTTGATGTTGTAATAGGCACCGGAATAGATGGTTCATGTACAATTACTTTAGGTATAGCTTGTTTAGGAGGAGTCCAATCTTCATAATTCTTGCTTATTTTAGCCATTAATTCCCCAGCTTCCTTAGGAGTCCTATTCCTGAAAACACAATCAGCACAACTATCTAGGTATGTCCTAGATTCTTCTGTTAGTCCATTATAAAATATATCAAGAAGATCATTCTTAGGTAATGGACTTCCAGCCTGTGCATGAATCAAAGCACAAAACCTTGCCCAAGATTCGGGAAATACCTCTTTTTCTCCCTGTTTAAAATCAAAAAGTTCCTGCAAAATAGCATGTCTAGCACTGGGAGGAAAATATTTCTACAGGAAAGTACTAATCAAGCACTCAGGGATATCAATAGATCCAGGAGGTAAATTACTAAACCAGGTTTTAGTTTCTCCTTTCAGTGAAAAGGGAAAAATCTTAGCAACAAAGTAAGTACGCATCTTAATATCATCAGAAAACAAGCCACTCCTGGTAGAAAGTTCATTCATATGTGCTAACGCACTTTCATTCTTAGTCCCACAAAAAGGTTCTTTCTCGACAATAGCTATGTAAAATAGATCGAGAGAGGAATCATAATCTTCATCTATAATGTTTATGGGAGAAGCAGCAAACTTAGCATCAGGAGACAATTTGGGTCTAATAGTACGCCTCTCAAGGAGACTCTTAGCAGCGCTCCTATCATGGGTGTTTTTACATTCTTTAATAAACTCATCGGTCATCTCAACATAACCATCTTCAATATCATAACTCTCACTAGACTCAGGTGAGCTAATAGGTGTGGTAGTGTCTTCATTAGGAGTTTCAGTATTTCCAACTATAGTTCTAGCAATCGTAGCATCTAGGAAAGGACCTAATGAACCACTCTTATCAAGCACAGTAGAAGCAGCATCATAAGCATCAGAAGTTTCAGATTCAGCAGTAGTAGCAGTGTGTGTAGCATGTGTATGTGGTGGTGTAAGGAACTTACTCAAAACAGACGGTGAATCAAGAGCAACAGAGGTGTTCAGAACCGTACCTCTTCTTGTAGTGGATGGTAAAATAGGAACCTTGCCATCACAAGACTTACCCATGATGGATGAATAATAGCGAACAATAGAGAATCCAAGTGAACTTGATAAATAAAGCTATGCTCCCCAGCAACGGCGCTAGAAAATAGTCTTGATGATCCACAAGTATAGGGGGTGTATCACAGTATTTTCGAGGGAAGTGAAACCCAATTTATTGATTCGACACAAGGGGAGCCAAAGAATATTTATACCCCTTAACAACTGAGTTGTCAATTCAGCTGCACCTGGAAACAATCTTGCTCACAACAGTTTATCAGTAGCAACAATTTTATAGTAGGAATAGCAAAGTAACAGCAGTAGTAAAGCAAAGACAGTAGTAACAAAAGCAGTAAACAGTGGGATTCGAGTGCGGTAGGCATAGGGATACGTGCTCCATATATAGTCATACGTGCTCGCAATGAGAACTTGCACAACATCTTTTGTCCTGCCAGCCCGTTTGTAGCGGGGCCTCTAGGGATCTACTGGCAATTAAGGTGCTCCTTTTAATAGAGCACCGGAGCAAAGCATTAACACTCCGTGAACACATGTGATCCTCACATCAAAGCCATTCCCTTCCGGTTATCCCAATTTCTGTCACTTTTGGGCCATAGGTTCCGGACAACAACGTGTGTATACAACTTGCAGATAAGACCAGAAACAATACTATCATAATGAATCAATAACATGTTCAGATCTAAAATCATGGCACTCGGGCCCTAGTGACAAGCATTAAGCACAACAAGTCGCAACAAAGTCATAAAGCACTAATAAAAGATACTAGGCACCATGCCCTAACAATCTGATGCCATTACATGAACGATCTCATCCAATCCCTACCATCCTCATAGCCTATAGCGGGGGATTACTCACTCATAGATGGGGGAAACATGGATGGTCGATGGAGAAGCGATGGTGATGATGATGGCGATGATCTCCTCCAATTCCCCGTCCCGGCAGGGTGCCAGAACGGAGTTTCTGGTGCTGTTTCGTGGAATCTGGTGGTGGCGGCGGAGCGGAACTCCTTCTGGAAAAACGTCGAACCCCTCGAAGTTTTTAGGTCAGAAAGCTCCTTATAGGCGAAGAGAGAGGCCGAGGGGGTGCCTGGGGGGGCCCACACCACCCCCTGGCGCGGCCTGGCCTGGCCCGTGCCACCAGGTGGTGTGGCCACTCCCTGGATCTTCTCCGTCTCGTATTCTAGCTCCTGGAGTCTTCGGGTGAAATAGGATTTTTGACATATTTTCCGGGATTTTTCCTGATAGTTGATTTTCTGCACAAAAAGTAGACACCAAGGCAATTCTGGTGAAAACATCGTCAGTCCGCATTAGTTGCATCCAAATCACACAAGTATAGAGGAGAAATAATACCAAAAGTGTTTGGAAAAGTAGATACGTTTTGGACGTATCAGTGAGCATGCGCCAAGTGAACCCAAATAAAGCATCAAAGGAGAATACCACTATACTATGCTTTAATATGCTAAAACAACGCATGATTCATCCAAGGCACATTAAGCAATCTCAATTGTTTATAACAAGTCATGCTACAGCAAAGAATACTAAGCATAAAGCCAAACAATATCAAGCATGGCATGACAAAGCATAAGCCACAGTAAAAAACGAGCTCTTTTTACCACATAAGCATGAACTTTCCTACTCTTTTGCAAGCCAAACCAAACTATTTGCAAACCAATGTATGAAAGAGGGGGTCCAACCAATTTATTCAGAAAACTAAGCAAACTAAAAACCAAAACGAAAACAAGAAAGAAGACGCTCCAAGAACAACACAACTGTGCATGAAATAATAAAAATGAAGCGTTTGAAAGAAACCTGGGATTTTTATTGATGAAGAAGGGGATGCCTTGGGAATCCCCAAGCTTTGACGCTTGTACTTCTTGGATATTTCTTGGGGTTACACGCGTGGCATCTCCAAGCTTGAGCTTTAGTCCATCCTTCATCTCATTACTCATTCCTTCCATACACCTGAAAATTTTCCTTCATACAGAACTTCACACAATCTTTATTAGCAACATTAGTGCACTCAAGATAAATAAGTCTTATGGTTTAGTTATAAAACCAAATAAACTTCCATTAGAACACTAGCTACTGTAGCACTTCCCTCAAAAAGCTCAATTCCCCAAAAGAACTCAAAAGGGAACCAACAAGTAAATGCAGAAAATGGCAGAAATCTGTCAAAACAGACCAGCAGGTAAAGATGAATTTTTTAGAAGACCTTCTGTTGCTCAAATCAAAAAGTGTTGAACTAACGAAAGTTAGATAACAACCTGGAGCAGAAGCACAAACAATTACAGCTCAATTCGACATACAGAGCTCTCTCACGAATTTTTACGGTGAAGCACAAAAATCTGTTTCGGGACAACAACTTTCCCAATCATTACTTCACTCTCATTAGAGGTTACTCTTGGCACAAAAAGCAAATAAAAAGGATAAGGAGCGGTTATTACTAAGGTTATTACTGAGATAATAACTTCCAAGACTCATCTAAAACTTTTGGGTTATCTCCCAATAAGTACTTTTCTTTAACACCTTTAAGTTAGGCATAAAAAGCAAAGAAAGAATCAAGTGTTCTCAAATGAAGAAGCATTAAGACCAAATTTTGTTTTCATAGGAGAAGCAAAAGAAATTTTTTCTCTCTTTTTAGGGAAGTGTTCTATACGTTTTTGAGTGGGAGTTGATATTTAATGGTGCCTTCTTTCATATCAATGATGGCACCAACAGTTCTAAGAAAAGGTCTTCCCAAAGTAATAGGATAAGAAGCATTGTATTCAACATCCAAAACATAGAAATCAACGGGGACATAGGCATTGTTAGCCATACTAAGGACATCATTAAGACTCCCCATGAGTTTCTTTTTAGCATTATCATCAAGTGGGACATTCAAATAACAATCTTCAAGAGGAGGAAAATCAAGCATATCATAAATCCTTCTAGGCATAATAGAAACACTACTATCAAGATCACATAAAGCTTTAAAATCAAAGTCATTCACTTTCATATTAATGATGGGTTCCCAACCATCTTCTTGTTTTATAGGAATAGAAGCTTTATGTTTCATCTTTTCTTCTTTAATCTTTATGAGAGCATCAGTAATGTGTTTTGTAAAAGCCATGTTCATAGCACTAGCATTGGGACTTTTAGCAAGCTTTTGTAGGAACTTAATAACTTCAGAGATATTGCAACCATCAAGATCAAAATCAAATTTATCATCTAAAGTAGTAGAACTATTACTAGCCTCTACACTAGTGGTGGTAATAGTAGAAAAACTAATGTTTCTAGCAATTTCATCTTCTCTTGCCCACTTAGCATGTATTTCAGCTAATAGTCTAACATTTTCATTAATTCTTACTTGTATAACATTGGTAGCTGCAAAGGGATTCTCATTAGTTTCAGGTTTAGCAGCCATTTTATTCAAAGTAGATTGAGCTTCAGCCAAAGATGCTATATTTCTTTCAGCATTAGAGAGTTTTTCCTCAATAGTTTTATTAAAGGCAGTTTGTTTACTAATAAACTCTTTAAGCATAACTTCAAGTTCAGAGGGAGCACTCTTATTATTGTTGTAAGAATTTCCATAAGCATTACCATTGTTGGGAGGATATGGCTTATAATTGTTGTTACCAAAATTGTTCCTATAAGCATTATTACCATAAGCATTGTTGCCAAAATTGTTATTTCTTATGAAGTTCACATCAACTTGCTCTTCTTGAGCAACCAAAGAGGCTAAAGGAACATTATTTGGATCAATATGGGCTTTCCCATTAACAAGCATAAACATAATAATATCAATCTTATCACTCAAGGAGGGGGTTTCCTCAACAGAATTTACCTTCCTACCTTGTGGAGCTCTCTCAGTATGCCATTCAAAATAATTAACCATCATATTGTCCAGAAGTTTTGTTGCAGCACCCAAAGTGATGGTCATAAAGGTACCTCCAGCAACAGAATCCAATAGGTTCCTTAAAGAATAGTTCAATCCTGCATAAAAAGTTTGGATGATCATCCAAGCAGTCAGTCCATGAGTGGGACAATTCTTTACCAAAGATTTCATTCTTTCCCAAGCTTGAGCAACATGCTCATTATCAAGTTGTTTAAACTTCATTATTTCAATTCTCATGGATATAATCTTAGCAGGAGGATACTATTTTCCAATAAAAGCATCTTTGCACTTAGTCCAAGAATCAATACTATTCCTAGTTAAGGAATTCAACCATTCTTTAGCTTTTCCTCTCAAAGAGAAAGGAAACAATTTCAGCTTAATAATATCACCATCTATATCCCTATGCTTTTGCATCTCACAAAGTTCAACAAAGTTATTTAGATGGGAAGCAGCATCTTTATTACCAATACCAGAAAATTGTTCTCTCATAACAAGATTGAGTAAAGCAGGTTTTATCTCAAAAAAAGTATTTTCAGCCACAGGTGGAGCAATAGGTGTGCTCATAAAATCATTGTTGTTGGTGCTAGTGAAGTCACACAACTTAGTGTTTTCAAGAGTAGTCATTTTTTTGGGTTTTCAAATAAGAAAGAAAACTAGGAAAACTATTTTTTGTGTGTTTTTGATAAAGAAAACAAGCAAACAAAGCAAAAAGAAACTAAGCAAAACAAAAACAACAAAGTAAAGAGATTGGTTATGAGGGACTCCCCTTATGAAGATGTCCTTGACTCCCTGGCAACGGCGCCATAAAATTTCTTTTAATGGCGTGTAGTTGACATGGGAGTTTCTTCTCCTTCTTATTCGATCCCCGGCAACGGCGCCAGAATAATGCTTGATGGCTCAATGCACGGCGCTCAGAAAAATGCTTGATGGTGGTGTTGATGTAGAGCTCGTTGGGAACCCCAAGAGGAAGGTATGATGAGCACAGCAGCAAGCTTCCCTTAGTTATGAAACCAAGGTTTAATCGAACCAGTAGGAGCAAGGTAACACCCCAAAGGTGTTACTAGCTGAGCTTTGGCAGGGCGCACTACCGGTGCTAGTAGCAATGTGGAGACCTGCACAACACAACCACAGAACTTTGTCCCCAACTTGCGATGAGGTTATCAATCTCACCGTGTTTTGCGGAAAACAAAGGATTAAACGTATCGAATGGAAAGAAGTAATAGTTTGCAGAAAGTAAACACAAAGTAGTAAGCAGTTTATAGATTGTATGTAAAAGACAAGGACCGGGATCCATAGTTCACTAGAGGTGGCTCTCCTTAAGATAGATAATATGCTAGGTGAACAAATTACAGCGGGGCAATTGACAAACACCGAGAAAGCAATACATGCATATACTAATCATCTTGACTCTTTTGAAACTTGATTGGGCATTAAAACATAATACATAGACCACCATCCAACTGCATCTATGACTAATAATCCACCTTCAGGTTATCATCCGAACCCCCTCTATTATTAAGTTGCAAGCAACAGATTATTGCTTTACGAACTGCGTGTAAAGTAAACAATACGATTGTTCTATGAACAAAGGATTGTTGTTTTCTCCCTAGTAGCAACAGCACATCTAGTACCTTAGAGATTTCTGTCACTTCCCAGTTACGGAGGCATGAACCCACTATCGAGCATAAATACTAACTCTTGGAGTTGCTAGCATCTACTTGGCCAAGATAGCTACTAACAACAGAAAGCATGCAAGATCACAAATAAGAAAGACATGATAGAATCAATAATCAATCTGAAATAGCATCTTAATATCCATCGGATCCCCGCAAACACAACATGTAGATTTACAAATAGATGATCTTGATCATGAACGGAGCTCATAAGATCTAGACATGAAAGCACAAAGGAGAAGAACCAGCCATCTAGCTACTACATGGATCTGTAGTCCAAGGTTGAACTACTCACGCATCACACCGGAAGCTTGCATGATGATGAAGAAGGCCTCTAGGGTGAATTCCCCTCTCCGGTAGGGTGCCGGGAAGAGCTTCAGATCCCTCCCGATCTAGGGATGGAGATGACGGCGGCTATAGACTCTTTCGTGGATTTTTGATCGGGCCCTTAGAGTTTTCGTCCTGAGGGCAATATATAGGCGGAAGGAGAGGCCGAGGGGGTGCCGGGAGCGGCCACACCACCCCCTGGCGCGGGCTAGGCCTGGCCGCGCGGCCAGGTGGTGTGGTGGCTCCCTGGCCCTTCTCCGTCTCGCATTCTGGGACTTGATGTCTTCCGGAAAAATAGGCACTTTGGCTTTTGTCCCGTCCAATTACGAGAATATTCATTTTCTGACTTTTCTGAAACCAAAAACAGCAGAAAACAGGCAGCTGGCACTGTGGCTCTTGTTAATAGGTTAGTCCAAGAAATCATAAGAAAAGTACTCCAAAGTTGGAACAAAACACAAAAAAGTGGATAAAACCAAGCATGGAATATCAAAAATTATAGATACATTTGCAATGTATCAACATCCCCAAGGTTAACTCCTGCTCATCCTCGAGTAGGTAAGTGATAAAAAAAGAATAATTTTTGAGGTGACATGCACCATCAAAGACTTGATCAAAGTATTTGTAATGCATTCAAAGCTAGGATCATAGTACTTCAATCATAATATGAAAGACAAAGTTCTAGCAATAAGCAAAGAAATTATGATGCAACATGAAAATGCACAAACAAAAGATTCATGAATAACAATGCTTTGCAAGACGTTTGTTTGTTTCACATAAAGAAAACATAGCATAAAAGTATGAAACTTAGTATATAGAGTAGCAAATATAAATGCATATGACACCTTCAAAGTTCATAAGAGTGACTAGATACAATAGTCTAAATATGAAACTTAGTATATTGATTGCATCGCAAAAAACCTTCTCAGAAATGAGCTATAATGTTCTAGGTTTCATGGTTTTCAGGCCAAACAACCAATGTTATGGTTAGAATCGCGATATAGTTTGTGATAATATGTCCATATTATGCACACATGTGTATCATGGGATGGCGAACCATTTTGCAGGAGCAAGTTTTCCTTTTCGTCATACCAAAACCACACTTTCCATTTTCTGAGTGCCAAAAAGGGGTATTTTGTGAAGCAGCCACCAAATCAAAGTTTCAAAATGGTACCAACCCATTTTCAAAAAATAGTAGGCCACCTTGCATGGAAAATGCCCCAACCGAGGTATTTTAAACCTTTTCATCCACCCCTCGTGAAAAACACAAATTTCTGTCGACTCGTTAGGAAGTGGGTCAAATTTGAACTACAGGTACATAACCTGATGCTAATGATTTTTTACAAAAATCATTTTTAGGTTCACAATATGCTATTTTATCACAGATCCAATGCAACTTTAGCGAGGCTCAGCCCCGCCGCCCTGGCATCCCGAGCTCGCGTCCGCGTACCAAGGCGCGTTGTGTGATCTGCGAGGCAGAGGAGGTAGCTAGGTAGGGAACCGGAGGGCGGCAGCAACACAGCCACCTGGGGGGAACTACCCACCACCGCCATAGGCGACAGGCCGGGCCCGGACCGGGACCGGGACCGTGAAGTCTCCGACGCCACGCTGCAGCATGTAGGTTGTGCCGCCGCTACCCACCTGCTCCACCCGAACTACCAGCTCTAACTCTAGAGGACGACCAACCAGCGCAGCAGGCCCGACCTAGCCTAGATCCGGAACAAGCCCAGATGGGCCCTGCAGGGCCCCGATCAAGGTCGGCGGCGCCCTGCCTTGCCGCGTCGCCCCGCCGTTCGGTACCACCACCCCGCCACCATGTCACCATAGGCCGCCCGATGTCGCCTCCCGAAGCTGCAGGAGCAGCGGACGGGCCGCCGCCGTCGAGAGACTGCAGCAGCCACGAGCTCCAAGGTCGCCGCCGCCTCCATCAATGCGTGAGGCCGCCCCTGCCGTCGCCCGCCGGCCACCGCCGCGCTAGGACTTGGCCGCCCCCGCCGAGACGCACCGCTGCCTGGGAGAACTCCGTCCCGCTCGGATCTCCGCGCACCGGTAGTGGAGATCCAGCCGGCATGGCGGCCGGGGAGGGAGGAGGGAGGGAGGTGGAGGGCGCGTTAGGGTTGGCCGCCACCAGGTCGCACGGGCGTGACCGAGGAGCGGGGGGGGGGGGGGGGGGGGTTCGGTTGTCCGGTTTGGTGACAACTCGCTCCATGTATTCTGCAACAAGGTCTAGCTATACTCCTTTTACAAAGCTAAAACATCTTATATTTTAAAACGGAGGGAGTAGATCATAAATATGCACCAGACAGACGAATCTAGTCTAGCTCGGTCTCAATTGGTTTCGTTCAATCTAGTCCTCCTCGTCTGAGCTGAAGTTCACGTTAGCGAGTAAGGCCTTGGCCTGCTCTACGGGATCAAACGGAGCACGAGAGTCAGGGTATACTCCCGTGCCGCCGTCGCGGTCACAAGAGATGATGAGAGGGTCTCGCTTAGCTCCTCCCACAGCCCCCTGCCGTATTCCTCCATCTCCTCGACGTTGGCGAGGTACTCCTCGTCCACCTCGACGTAGCCCTTCTTCAGCCACTCCTTGAGGACCCAGGTCTGGAACTCCAGAAACTCGTCGTGGATCCTCCGGGTTCGGGCGACGCCTTCCTTGTACCGCCGCTTCCGTTCCTCGAGCCACTCCTCGCCCATGACCTCCGCCAGGGTGGTGCACCGGTCGTAGTAGGGGATGGAGTCGTCGTCCGGGCTCTCCCTTGACATGGACAGGATGAAACCAACGTGCTCGTCGGAAAGCCGATGCTTGCCGTTCACACCAGCAGCAGGCGGCGGGTCAGATTCAGACTCGGGGGCGTGCTGCTCTATCGGATCTTGTCCATCGTCCTCACCGGGTTCCCTGTCTCGACCGGCGACTCCATGGCGGAGAACATTCTGCTCGTCGTCCAACGCCTCCACCGGGACCTTATCCATCTTCTCCGTCTGAATCGAGGCGACGGCATTTTGATGTCGACCTATATAGAAAGAAGGAATTAATATGAGTTAAATACATCAACCGTCCCTGTACTTGTCGTGTTGTCTCGATTTAGTCATCGTACTTAGAATTTGCTGAATTTTGCCCGTGTACATGTAAATCGGCCTCGATTTAGTCCAATTCAATGTTCGCCATCGAATTTGAGGTTACACAGATGACACGTGGACTAGAATCTTGCAAGAACATCCTTCCGCATCTGAGAAAATTACAAAAAAAGACCATAATTGGGGCTATGGCATAAAAAGTAGGAGATGGACATTACACGACTTGCTCCATTGGTCTTGTTTCTCATGGAGCCGCAGACGGACGAGATGATCCTTTGCTCTGTGGGGCATATAGGGTAGAACTCTTTCGAGGGAGAAGCTTACTCCGACGACAATTGCCCGTCGGAGCAATGATAATGACGGCGCTTAGAAAAATCTGTACACGCAACAAAGGTGACCGCACACCTCCTAGCACACGGGATTTCTGTGCGGGCCGCGAAGACGCGCCCCTCTTATCTCCATCAGGCATGCTCATGTCGGTGAACAGGGGCGTGGCCTCGCACATCGCTCGCAGACCATCAGTGCACCGCCATTTGGGCTACAGGGCTGGGCACTGCCGTGCGAGTTGAAGTAGAGGGGAGAGGTAGCGCGCGAGCTATAGGGAGCTAGGAAATGTCACCGAGCTCCGACCGGAGGAGGAAGGAACGATGGTGATGGGGGAGTCGAGGGAGATTAGGGAGATGAAGGAATTAAGGAAAAAGGAAGAAAAGGAGGAATAGAAAGAAAAAAGAAAAAAATCAGTTTCTAACGTCCTCGTTTGCTTTTTGCAATTTTCTCAGCTAGAAGGTGTTCTTGCAAGATTGCAGCTCACATGTCGTCTGCGTTAGCATAAATTCGACGGTAAACATCAAATTGGACAAAATCGAGCCAAATTCACAAGTATACGACAAAATTTAGCAAATTTCAAGTACAAGGACTAAATCGAACCAGCCCGATAAGTACAGTATTTAACTCAATTAATATACATAAGAGGAACCAAACCCTAGCCGCTAGCTACGAGCCTGACACGGACCCAAGTACCCAACTCAACAAACGACGACCGGACTGGACTCTAACTATGCCTCAACCAAAAAGAAAAATTATGCAAGGGAAGGACACGGGGGCTGTGTTTCCCGCGACCATTGCATGACTGCCACGCAATCTTTGTTGCGGCAGGTGGCATAACCTAGATAGATACATGGATGGTTCAATAACATGATGCAAAATAGACGATGGGCATAAGTTAAGCTGTAACAAGCACAGTTGATAGAACATGGGTAGCTAGATATTGTTAGAACTACTTTGCATCATCTTTCAGTAGCATCTGCTCTAGGATTAACGGTTGCATCTGAGAGGGAGAGAGAGAGAGAGAGATTCACCTGCACCCTGGCTCGACAAGCACGAGCCAGAGGGGATGCCGGAGCTAGTTCCGGAGCTGGAGCCGCCGTCATTGGCCATGGGAAAAAGGGTCGACGGCGTGGGTGTGCGGTGGTGGTGGTGCTTCCCATCGGCTCACGCTAACCCTAGATCGGTAGGGGTGTAGGTGGGGTGACTAGAGCAGCGGCGTTCCTCGTCACCCGTGCTGCCGGTCCCCCACCACTTTATATAGCGGCGACAGGGGCCCACCAACCATGATGAGGTTGGACGCCCCCGATCAGGGCGTGGATAAGGAGCTCGTTCGGGCCGTTGGGCTCGAACGGGAGAGATCAAAACTAACATTATCCCCCTTGATCTCGACTTTATTTTTAATTTTGTACTTTACTTGGTTCATCACAGATCGATACATAGAGCATGTTTCATCGTCTCAGCTCAATTGCTGATAGAATCAGACAGCCACTACATACTTTTCTATTTTGAAACAAATCCCTTTATTTTAGGCCTTTGTAGTCCAGGAATCATAGGCTTTCCATTAATCCCATACCGGCTATGTGTTCCTTGAATACATTGGGTGGTAAGCCTTTCGTTAGCGGATCCGCAAGCATATCCTTTGTCCTTATATGCTCGAGTCTTATAGTTTGATCCTGGACTTTGTCCTTCACAACATAATACTTTATATCTATTGACTTTGTAGCATTACTCGACTTGTTGTTGTGAGCATAGAATACTGCGGGCTCGTTGTCACAGTACATCTTTAGTGGCCTTCTGATGCAGTCTACCACTCTCAAGTCGGGTAGAAATTTCTTTAACCATAACGCCTGTCCCATGGCCTCATAACATGCTATAAATTCTGCATACATCGTAGAAGATGCAACTATCGACTGTTTGGCGCTTCTCCATGAAATAGCACCTCCTGCGAGAGTAAAGACATATCCTGTCGTGGACTTTCGTGCCTTTATCTCCTGAAATCCGCATCTGAGTACCCTTTTATCTCCAGGGAATCAGATCTTTTATATGTTAGCATGAGGCCTTTTGTGCCTTGCACATAACGCAAAGCTTTCTTTACCATCTTCCAGTGCTCTATGCCTGGATTCTCTTGATATCTGCCGAGTACCCCGGTGATAAAAGCTAAGTCAGGGCGAGTGCACACTTGTGCATACTGTAAGCTTCCAACAGCCGAAGCATATGGTACTGACTTCATTTGATCAATCTCATACTGGTTCTTTGGACATTGGGTTTTCCCAAAACTATCGCCCTTGACTATGGGAGCAGGTGTTGCATTACTCGTATGCATATTGTATTTCTTTAGAATCTTTTCACAATATGCTTTCTGCGACAGTCCTAACACTCCATTCTTTCTATCTCGGTGAATTTCTATGCCCAAAACATAAGAAGCTTCACCAAGGTCTTTCATGTCAAAATTTGAAGACAAGAACTTCTTTGTTTCTAGTAGTAGACTGACATCACTGCTAGCAAGCAAGATGTCATCCACATACAGAATTAGGAAAATATATTTCCCACTTTTAAACTTTGCATAAATGCAGTTGTCCTCAACATTCTCTTTGAATCCAAATCTTTTAATTGTATCATTGAACTTTAAATACCACTGCCTAGAGGCTTGCTTTAACCCGTAAATGGATTTCTTTAGGCGGCATCCCATATGTTCCTTCCCCTCCATGAAAAAACCCTTGGGTTGTTTCATGTAAACATTTTCATCTAAATCTCCATTTAGAAATGCCGTCTTAACATCCATTTGATGTAACTCTAGATCAAAATGTGCAACTAGTGCCATTATGATTCTGAAGGAATCTTTACATGAGACCGGAGAAAAAGTCTCATTGTAATCTACCCCTTCTCTTTGCGTAAAGCCTTTTGCCACAAGTCTAGCTTTGTACTTTTCTACATTCCCATTGGAGTCATACTTTGTCTTGTAGACCCATTTGCATCCTACTGTTTTGGCTCCTTTAGGAATTTCCTCTAAGTCCCAAACATTGTTGGAACTCATCGATTTCATTTCATCTTCCATTGCCTCCACCCACTTGGCTGAGTGAGGGCTTCTCATGGCTTCTTCATATGAGGTAGGGTCGCCCTCCATATGAACTGTTTCTGTGTTGTAGACTTTGTAAATTTCTTTGGAAATGGCTGGTCTTCGTTCTCTTTTAGACCTTCTGAGTTCATCAGACTCTTGCTCATTTCTTGCCTCGGGTTCTGGCACATTGTCAATATGTGGCTGTTCTGGCTCCGTTTCATGCTCAATAGTGGGTTCAGGTGGCTCCTGACGGACAGGTTCCGAACCTTCTCCCATTGTTGTCGCGTGTGGAGTCACAACAGGTGCCGGCACCACAACCTCAGGGGTTGTAGATGGCACAACAGTAGAAAAATGGCTCCTGAGTCATCGGATTAGGTGTATGCACCCTCTTCTCCTCAAGGTCAATTTCCCGAGCTACCGTGCTCCCCCCATCAATTTGTCCTCCAAGAAGACTGCATGTCTCGTTTCTATAAACTTTGTGTATCTGTCAGGACAGTAGAAACGATAACCTTTTGATCTATCTGGATAGCCAATGAAGTGGCAAGACACTGTTTTGGGGTCTAACTTTGCAATGTTTGGATTGAAAACTTTTGCCTCAGCTGGGCTCCCCCAGACCCTCAAGTGGTGCAGAGAGGGGACTCTGCCTGTCCACAATTCGTACGGTGTTTTGGGCACCGACTTACTTGATACTCTGTTGAGAATGTGAATGGCGGTTTTAAGCGCCTCCATCCACAATCCAAATGGGAGGGTGGAATAGCTCATCATGCTGCGCACCATATCCATAAGGGTACGGTTGCGCCTTTCAGCTACTCCATTTTGCTGAGGCTCGCCTGGCATAGAATACTGGGCGACTATTCCATTTTCTTGTAGAAACCTTGCAAAAGGTCCTGGTACTTGACCATATGGAGTATGCCGACCGTAGTACTCCCTCCCACGGTCAGACCAGACTATCTTTATTCTTTTATCATGCTGATTTTCTACTTCAGCTTTGAAAATTTTAAACTTATCCAATGCCTCGGATCTTTCTTTGATTGGATAAATGTAACCATACCGGGAGTGATCGTCTGTGAATGTTATGAATGAATCATAACCATCCACACTTTTCACCAGAAACGGTCCACAAATATCAGTGTGGATTATTTCTAGTGTAGCTATACTTCGGTTTGCACCCTTTTTAATCTTCTTTACATACTTTCCTTTGATGCAATCTATGCATTGCTCGAGGTCTGAGAACTCGAACGGAGGAAGAATATCATTTTTAACGAGGCTTTCTATTCTTCCCCTCGAAATATGGCCTAATCTACAGTGCCACAACTTCGATGAGTCAAGAGTTCTCTTTCTTTTCTTTTGTTCTTTGTTCGACAAGGGAACTTGTTCGTTCACATCACATACAGAAAACACTTTCTCATGCAAGGATAATAAATAAAGCTTGTCATGTAGTGAAGCAACACACACAAGTATCATTCAACCAAATGGCACATTTGCCATGTCCAAAATAACACTCATACATGTCTTTGTCCAGGCACGACACACTTATTAAGTTTCTATGGATGGAAGGAACAAATAAAACATCCTTAAGCAAAATAGTAGAGCCATCAGCTAGCTGCAGAGGAATGTCGCCAACAGCCTCCACTTCTGCTTGGACTCCATTAGCCACCTCAATATGTCTTTCTCTTCTTGGCAAAGTCCTTGTCGAACGGAACCCCTATAAAGAGTTGGCAACATGAACGGTTGCACCAGAGTCAATCCACCAAGTAGATTTAGAAAACTTTTCATACAAGGATTCATTTACAAAAGATACTATGTCTTTACCTTTCTTTGCCATTATGGACTTAAGCCATAAATGGCAATCCTTCTTGAAGTGACCAGGCTTTTTGCAATGGTGACAAAGGTCCTTGTTCCCAGGGAGAGACTGTTGATGCTGATGCTGGTGCTGTAGGGGGCCCTTGCCATGTGGCTTGGAAGGGGAGCCACCATGATTGCTGTTGGTGAAGTTTCTCTTCCTGTTGTCCTTCATGTAGTTCAAGGAACCACCGTGAATGGACTTAAGCCTTTCTTCCTCTTGAGAACACATCCCTATGGTCTTTCAATGTCCCACTTTTCAGGGGACATGTTATAGTTGATGACGAAATTCTCGAACTGTTGGAGAAGAGAGACCATGACAAGGTGCACCAGTAGAGCAGGCTTGAGCTCGAGGTCCGCATCCATGGGCTTTAACTTAGCCGCCATGTTGGACATCCTCAAGATGTGCTCTCTAATGCCATGTGGCCCTCCTGTATACTTTTCTGTCACCAGCTGTTTTAGCAGCTGGGTCGCATACATCTTTGAAGAGCCAGTAAACTGGCTCTTTATCTTTGCTAGATACTCACCAACCGAGGCACAATCTTCAATTGAGCCCACTATTGCGTTCTCAATCGTGCTCTTGACAAAAGCCAAGCACTTCTTATTTGCATTGACCCACTTTTGGTTGTCTATTGAGTAGGCCAGCTCCAAAGGAGCATGGTCTCTCTTTCTCTTTTCCCATGCAGCACTTTCCTCAGCATCATCCCTCACTGGGTCCTCAGGCTTGACTGGCTGTTTAATATCAACAACCCAGTCCACTTCTACGTAGACAAAAGCCAAGTCAACCTTTTTCCTCCATTCTGAATAGTTATCCCCTCTGAGCAGTGGGATATCCTTCAGGTAGCTCATGAGGTCGAGACCTCCTGAAAACCACAAAAGATATGAGATAACTAGAAACAACTGTATGCATTAATCCAACGTTGGTATAAATTAAGCATGCAATTGTTGTGCCATTTAAAATTATATCACCGTTGGGTAAAGATAAAATTAAATGCACCTTTAATACATAATAAAAGGGATCAGATCATGTTTATTAATAACGTTGGTCAATTAATAACATGAAGCATAATCTCTTGAAAACATTTAATCACATCTTTTAAAACAAAATTTAATACACTTTATTGCATTCTAGCAATTTAAAACAACTATTTGTAGCGGAAGAATGAATTAAAAATTCATTAGCTTTACATATTCATAGAAACTTTACTATTATTTTTGTATTTTCTAGACAAAATTTCATTAGATAATTTTTTATAGAAAAAATATGCAAGAATTATCAAAAAACAGATAATTAAAACTGTAAAAATAGCTTCTGTAAAAATAAAACAGAAAAAACTGCACTGTTACGTCCTCTTGGGCCTTTCATGGCGTTACAGAATCGCCCCAGCAATGGCCCATGGCCGCCCCGCTCTGGTAGAAAACGGCCCAGCGGCCCACCATGGGGCGTTCCCAGCGCGCCGCCCTTCCTCAGCCGTCCGATGCCATCCGACGGTCGCGCGGCTCTGTCGCTGGGTCCAAACAGCCCCCGACGGAGGGAGTCGTAACCCTAGCCTCATACGCCTCCCTCTCCCCCGCGTCTCTCGCGCACCGCTGCGGCGGCGCAACGCCCCGCGCGGGCGAGGTGGCGAGGAGGCCGCGCCACCCGGCTCCCGCCCGGCGACGAGCCCCTCCCCCTCGACGGCGAGCCCCTTCCCCCTTGCCTGTGTCCCCTCTCTCGGAGTGAGGCGAGGTGGCCGCTCCGTCCGGCGCAACGCCAGCGGCGAGCCCCTCCCTCCTCCCTTCCTCCTGCCCTGTGTTGGCGAGGTGGCCGCGCCGCCCGGCTCCCGCCCAACAACGAGCCCCTTCCCCTCTCCCGTACACCACCCCCACATCCCGCTCTAGAGACACGAAACGGAGCGGAAGGCGGCGCCCCCCTGCCCCACTTGCCGGCGGCGCGTCCACCCAAGGGTGAGCGCACGGCCGTCAAGCGGCGCAGCGGTGGTGCCCTTTGCCGGCGCGCAGCGGCGGCCGGTGACCTTTTGCCCTTCTTTTTGTTTGATTCGGGGTCGGAATCCGGGGCTTTCTTTGCTATTCTTTTCGAATTTGTGGTGAAACGGGGATTTGCATGCGGGATCTGGGAGAAAATAGGGTTAGGGTTTGAGCTTTTCGGATTTTCTTTCTCTGTTGGGGTAGAAGGGGGAAAAACCAGGGGCTTTGTTTTCTTTGCCCCGTTAGGGGTTTGTTCTTCTTCCCGACCTCGGCTTGCCGATGCGTCGGGATCGAGTGGAACGGCGCGGCCGTGTGGGCGCGCACTTTGCCCTTTTAGGGTATGCCTTGGTATTCCCTTTCTTTTGCACCGAAAAAGCTAGAACTAGTGGCTCTGGTACCAATGTTAGAACTACTTTGCATCTACTAGTCTAGATCTTTCAGTAGCATCTGCTCTAGGATTAACGGTTGCATCTGAGAGGGAGAGAGAGAGAGAGAGAGAGAGATTCACCTGCACCCTGGCTCGACAAGCACGAGCCAGAGGGGATGCCGGAGCTAGTTCCGGAGCTGGAGCCGCCGTTATTGGCCATGGGAAAAAGGGTCGACGGCGTGGGTGTGCGGTGGTGGCGGTGCTTCCCGTCGGCTCATGCTAACCCTAGATCGGTAGGGGTGTAGGTGGGGTGACTAGAGCAGCGGCGTTCCTCGTCACCCGTGCTGCCGGTCCCCCACCACTTTATATAGCGCGGCGACAGGGGCCCACCAACCATGATGAGGTTGGGCGCCCCCGATCAGGACGCGGATAAGGAGCTCGTTCGGGCCGTTGGGCTCGAACGGGAGAGATCAAAACTAACAGATATGGGATATGGACTAGAGACACAATCTTCTCAATCGGATTCCGGCTAGATCCATTATATTACACATTGTCATGTGTTTAATACAGTAATTTGTAATCAAAGCCCCTCGGCTGGCTCTGGTTCATACCATTCGGCGTACATCGGGTCGCTGGGGTCAGCAAATTTGACGCCGGCGAAGCCCCCACGCTCCTTAACAAAGTCATCCCAAAGCCCCATGCCGTACTCCTGCAGCTCGGCCACCTGGTCGAGGTACTCCTCGTCCACCTCGATGTAGCCCTTCTCAAAATATTCTTCACGGAGCCAGTCCTGGAGCGGCACAAAGTCGTCGTAGATCTTCCGGTCACGAGCGGCGTCTTCCTTGAACCACTGCCGTTGTTCCTCGACCCACTCCTCCGAGCGGTTCAGGAGCTTGGCCAGGTCGTGCTTGCTCGTCGTCATGAAAGGGTTGTCGTCCTCGGTATCTAGGGGCGCCTCTCTGGGCATGGACAGGATGAAGGCGACGTATTCGTCCGAGAGCTCGTGCCGGCGGCCGTTTGCAGCAGCAGCAGGCGTGGCGGATTCCGCCGCGCACCTCTCCGTCTGGTTCTGCTTGTCGATAGCCACCGCCTCCTTGGTGGTCTCGGTCAGCGCCTCCTCTTTTGTTTCCAACGCCTCCATCTCCAGGGCCTTGTTGCGCGTCTTCTCCGTCTCGATCTTGTCGAGCGTCGCCATTGCCTTCCCTCTGCCTCAATCGGTGCCTGCTTGTGAAACTTCTCCGTGTGGATCGAGGCGGCGGCTGTGGCTCGATCTCGATCTCGATCTATATAGAAATATGCACGGTTACGTGGAGGACTCGGACCCAGGGCCAGGGGGCTAGGGGCCATATATGCATGCGCATGAATGTGTCAATCTATAGCTAATCGCGAGCGACGGGAATTTCACCCGTCTCACCTACTAGATCGTTCGATGGTATGGAAAAAAGAAAAAGAACTCTTGATCTGGATTTCAAATCGACAGCACAACAAAATAAAGAGAAAAAAACAAAAGACTGATGGATCAATCGATTACCTGCTGGTGCTGGTGCTGATGGATCCATCGATTACGGGACAAAGGGCGATCCAACAATCCTCTCCTTTCCTCTCCTCGAGATGAGATCGTCGAGCCAACATCTGCGGCGCGGCAGAGCCAACATCTGATGACCTATCCATCTACTGCACGCACAACACGAGGGATCGAGTGACAGACAGCACAACACAAGAGAACCAAAAGAAGATGGATCGATCGGTTAATTACCTCGTTCCTGCTCATGGATCGATCTAGAGAAGGGTTGCTAGCAAAGCCAGGCAGACCGCCATCGATCCAGTCTCTTTTCCTCTCCTCTCCTCTCCTCTCCTCGACGAGCAAGAGTCAAAGTCTAAGTCGGTCGCCGCACGCGCTAGCCGCACGCGGAAGCCAAGGTTTTGGTTTTTCATTCAAATTCCAAAAACTCGCGCCACTTTTTTCATTCCCGCTACTTTTTTTTCTTTGTTCCGTCGCCTCTCTCGTTTGTTTACCCGTAATCACAGCAGACCAAAGGGAAAGGGACCATAAAACTAGGAACCGCAACATCGTCGTCCCAACATTAGTATTAGTTGAGAGCTTCTCTCGCCCTCATTAGGTGAGGCTCCGTCAAACTAGGAACCGCATCATCAAAAGCATGCATGGTAAGTCGCCCTAATTCATTAGGTTTTTACCCTAAAATATCCGTCCTGTTTTGCTATACAGTAGTCAGTCAATCCCTGGGTTTCTGGCAGCTAGTTAATGATGATTATTGGCAAATCTTTACTACTTTCTATGTTTATACCTCGCCGAGCAATTTCATCCATGATAGTCGAACATTGGTTTCTTTATTCCGTCCAACCTTGTTGGGAAGAATATGTCTTTTGTTTCAATTTTATTTTTTCGCTCTAGCAACAATTTTTATGACTCATAATGACGATTAAATTTGTTGACTAAACTGGAGGTACCATCCTACAGTGAAAATTATTCTGCAGGACTGGACAAGAGGGAAACAGTACCAACCAACATTTTTGGTGTAATAAAGAAGCGACACTCATGTTGGCGTTCATGAATCTGTCTCTTCTTTCTTCCGCCGATTGTCAATGTTTAACTTTCTAAAAAGTCATAGCCAGAGTAAATATGTATGGTCTTTTAAAGTGCATTTCCTCTGGTTGGATGAAGAAGTGGATCTTTCTCTCTGGCTGGTTTAAACAATTGGGCACCATCTGACAAAGTTACCACGATGAAATTTTATAATGGCTGATAAATATATTTTTCTGTCTCTTCAGCGTGATTTGTGAAACTGAAAGCATGCATGGCAAGTCATCCTATTTCGTTGTAAGTAGGTCAATCACTGTGTTTCCGCCCACTAGTTAATGATCATTACTGGCAAATCTTTACGATAGAACTTCCTATGTTACCTCGCCAAGTAATTTCAGGCATGATAGCCGGACCTCAGTTTCTTTCCGTGTTCGGCTTAAACTACCAACCTCGTTGTCAATGTTTAACTTCTAAAAAGTCGTAGCCAGAGTGCATTTCCTCTGGTTGCATGAAGAAGTGGATCTTCTCTCTGGCTGGATAGCCATTTGCTCCACCTGGATGAACAAGAACTGATGAAGCAACGAAGGAAGTCTCCAAGCACTGGTTAACGCGCTCCGTCTGACCATCGGTCTACGGGTGATACGCTGTACTCATGCGTAATTCAGTTTTGGAGAGCTTGAATAACGTCTGCCAAAAACGACTTGTGAACACTGAATCTCTATCTGATACTAGAGCCGCTGGCATACTATGAAGCTTGAAGATGTTATCGAAATATGCTTGCGCCACCTGAGCTGCAGTATAAGGATGCGACAGGGGTATGAAGTGTGCGTACTTGGTCAATTTGTCGACCACCACTAGCACCGAGCTGAAACCGGCAGATTTTGGTAATCCGTCAACAAAATCAAGCGTCACTACTTGCCAAGCCTCATCAGGAACTGCCAGTGGTTTCAGCAACCCCGGGTATTTCACCCTCTCAGTTTTGGCTTGCTTACAGATACGGAGTAGTACATTCCTCGATGAACTGTTGCACTATCGCCTTCATCCGTGGCCACGCAAACAACTGACGCACTCGCTGCAGAGTGGCATGTGTCCCTGAGTGCCCACCAATTGCCCCCGCATGCAGTGTTTGGAGAATCTTGTTTTGCATGGTCAGATTACCACCCACCCAGATCTTACGTTTATAACACAGAATATCTCCATCCCAGACCAAATGTTTTACCTTGCTGTCAGGATTCTTCATTTTCTGCAACAAATGCTGAGTAACTTGATCGGTAGCATAGCTAGCCCGGATCTCTTGTAGCCACTCAGGTGTACCCATGGAAATTGCAAGCACTTCTCCAATAGCAATAGCAGGGTGGCGAGATAGAGCATCAGCGACCTGATTGGTGCATCCTTTCTTGTACTCAATATGGTACTGCAATCCCAATAGCTCCGTGAGCGCCTTATGCTGCCACGGTGTAGTCAGGCGTTGCTCATCCAGGTGAGACAGGGCTCGCTGATCTATGCGTATGACAAATGGGGACTGGCGCAAGTAGGGACGCCAGCGATCCACCGCCAACAATATCGCTAAGCTCTCCTTCTCATATGTTGACAGACCCCTCATTCGTGGTCCCAAAGCTCTGCTCAAAAAGGCTGAAGGGTGGTTGTCCTGCATCAAGACGGCCCCAATGCCTCGGTCACTTGTGTCCGTCTCCACAACGAAGGGGCGAGCAAAGTCTGGAAGAGCCAAAACTGGTGTTGTCAGCAATGCCTCCTTTAGAGTGTCGAAAGCTTGCTGATGATCGGATGTCCACACAAACAACTCATTCTTCTTGAGGAGATCAGTGAGGGTACGACTGATGAGACCAAAATTCTTGACGAATTTCCGATAGTAACCAGCCAAACCCAAGAATTTGCGCACATCACGGGCATTTTCTGGTACCGGCCAAGTGCGCACCGCTTCGAGGTTCTTTGGATCTGTTGCTACCCCCGTCGCTGATATGATGTGGCCCAAGTACCTCAGTTGTGGTTGTGCAAAAGCACATTTCGAGCGCTTCACCTTGAGTTGATTGTCGGCAAGAAGCTGAAACACTGCCTTGAGGTGCTCCTTATGTTCTTCCAAGGTCTTGCTGTAAACAAGGATGTCGTCAATAAACACGAGAACACAACGAAGCAAGAGAGGCGCAAAAATTGTGTTCATCGCGTTCTAAAATGTCGCAGGCGCTCCCGTCAACCCATATGGCATGACACGGAATTCATAGTGCCCCTGATGCATTTGGAATGCCGTCTTGTGCTCCTCACCCTCTGCCATTCTGATCTGGTGGTAGCCTGCCCGTAGATCCAGACTGGTAAACCACGCTGACCCCGCCAGTTCATCAAGTAATTCATCAATTACTGGAAGTGGGTATCGATTTTTCAGAGTAAGAGCATTGAGATAGCGGAAGTCAATACAGAATCGCCATGTGCCGTCCTTCTTCTGCACCAACAACACCGGAGAAGCAAACGGACTGGTACTGAAGCGAATAGTCCCCTGCTTAAGCATCTCGGCTATCTGCTTCTCAATCTCGTTTTTCTGCTCTGGGTTGTATCGGTATGGTCGCAAATTGACCGGTCTAGAGCCTGGTAACAGGGTGATTCTGTGATCAAACTCCCGCTGCGGCGGTAAACCATGAGGTTCCGAGAATAGAGACTCGAAGTCAGACAGTAATTTCTGAATTTCTGGTGGACAAGGCGCCTGCACCACTGGTTCCTTGACTTCCCGTAATTGAACAACATGGCAAATAGACTTGGCCTGATCGAGAGTCTCCAACTGACTGACATTAATTGCCTGGCACGAAGAGGTGTTAGCTGACACACCCTGAAGCACCACTGACTTGCCCCCATACTGAAACGCAAGCTGCTTCAATCCCCAATGCACCTTCATTGATCCAATACTCTCCAACCAGTCCATCCCCAATATGATGTCATAACAGCCCAAAGGAAACAGTCGCAGTGTTGTTGAGAATTCAGTTCCCTGTGCTTTCACACACATCCAGGCACCTCCAAATCACAACGTATTTGTCCTCCGTCAGCTACCTTGACTTGCATTGGCCTGCAATGACGCACCTCAGGCCAGGCTGCTGCAATTTCCTCGCTGATAAAGTTACGCGTGCTCCCAGAATCAACGAGCATCAAAACCTCTTGAGAATTGTGGCATCCCGTTAAAACCACTACTAGAAAATCGTTTTTTTTTGGTTTGTGCATCATCATGCCATATTGCATTTAAGCATCGTCATGTTATCATGCATCTTTTTGACTAAAACTATTTTCTAAATGTCTATTTTGTTTTTCTAAATATCCCCCGTCTCGATTTCAAACCAAAACCGAGGCCTCTTCCAGATATTTGTTTTGTCTAAAAAATAATTTAGAAAAGGTTGTTTAAATAAAACAAGTCAAAATATAAATAAAAACTATTTTCCTGGGGGAGGCCGCCACCGGCCAGGCCCAAAGACCCAGCTGGCAACAGCCTACTACCCCAGATAAAAATCTAAACCCTAAATATTCAGACCTAGACCTAAACCTAGCCCTAACCCGACCCGCGCACAACGGTAGCTAGCTAGCCACCTACCCCAGCCCCACCCCTCACCGCGGTACACGACACACACACATCGTGCGCGTCGCACCCGCCAGCCGCCCACCAGGTCTCACGCGTGACCGTCACCACTAGCTCAACCCGGCCCCACCCGCAGCTGCAGCGCTGCATCTCACCGCAACACGCCACGTCGCCCCGACACGGCCACCTGGCTCACCAACCATCGCTCTGCCCCGCGCACCGCGTACACAACGCGTCCGCGCACGCGGCCCCACCCCGTTCTTCCCCAATCCCCATCATGAAGCCCACCTACCCCGGCATGATCCCCTCCTCCTTGCGAGCAACCGTCGCCGCCCTCTCAAGCCCTCGCTACTGCGCCGCCCGAGCCCGTGCCCCGCCGACGCGCGTCGCCGCTGCCTGCGCTCGATGGCTCGCCACTGCCTCCTCTCATCGACCTCCCACCGACCGTGACACCAAGCTCTGCCCCGAGCCGACGACGCCCCTCCGCGGCCGCCCGTCGTGCTCCCCGCAGCCGCGGCCCCGAGCGCCTCCGCGTCGCCTCCGGCGAGCTCCGCCTACCCCACTAGCTCCAAGCACCGCCTGGCCGCGGACCCTGCCTCTCTTCCGAGCCACCGCCGGCCACCTCTACAAGCGCCGCCCTCTCTATTTCCGGCCCCGTAGAGCCCGCATCACCCCGCCCCTTCGTTCGCTCCGCCCGGCATCGGCAGGAATCGCGTGCCCCGTCTCACGGCCCTGTCCTACGAGCAGGTGCCGCCCGTGCGCCCCGTCCTCTCTTTGCAACCCCGATCACCCTGCTCGCCCCTGGCCGGCATCGCCTTCTCCAGCTCGCCCTCGACCTCCGTAGGCATGCTGCCTCCGCCTCTCCGGTTGAGCTCCGCCTCTGATTCCTCGCGGACAGCAGTGCCCGTATCCGCTACTCCTAGCACCACGCGTGGCCGCGCCCGTCGACGACCTCACCATCCCCAACCACGCTTGTGCCGCCCGCCGCCTCACGTCTGGATCCACGCCACAGGCCGAGCCCTGCAGGTTACCTCCTTCCCCTTGGTAGCAGGCATCATCAAGACCCCTGTCGCCGCCTGTTATTTGACCATGTATGTGTCCCATGTAGCACCCGAGGAGCCTCCCCTTTGTTCTGAAGACGCCACGCCTGCCTCCGCCTCGGTGTTTGTTCTGTCCAGTAGAATCCGTTCGCAGATGTTCCCGGTGAACACCGTAGGGATATGGAAGCCAAAGGTAGCCTAATCAAGTTCTACACCGATGGTTAAAGCTGAAACCATATATCTAAGCCCGAAGAACCACATCAAGAACCCGCGAGATGCGAAGAGCGTACCGGATCTGATGGCTGGGACCCCGAAGTTTAACCCGAAGACCCTCGACAAGATCTCCTGCATGGCACCCCGAAGACCGATCCCGGAGTCTGACCCCAAAGACCGATCCCTCTGGACCCGAACCTTTCGGAACCAAGACCTTCGCCCCTAATGTGATCCCCTTTTTCGAGAACCTATTTTATAATATGATATCCATATTGTTGCATATTAAATTATTAATGCTTGCATACATGTTTGGTGGTTTGGGGGTACTTTGTCCATTCACTTAATAATTAAATATGGAGTCTATATGCGGGATATCTTTGTCTTATTCCGGACTCCATTTAAATTTGCGTAGCGAACCGATGCCATGTTTCGCCTCGTTAATCCAATATTTCATTTGCGGGGTAGATAAATAACTCGAACCTATTAACTAATTGTCGGGACCCTGGTTCCGCTTAATATTGCCTAATTGCACCGCATCTGCATCATATCATAATCATGCCGGATTTTCTGCCATAGTATTAAATATTATATCCGGTGTTTCTTCTAGTGTTTGCTTTTTCGCGGATTAGGCCGATGAGTTGATGCGAGTATCGACAAGTTCTCCGGATATGATCCTTCGGCAGTGTTTCCCAGGCGAGCATCTCTCCCCCTTCTACCTATTTTGCTTTTATAGTCTTTATTTCCTCCTGTTGATCTATTGCTATCCGTGTTGCGATGCTATAGTTCTGTACCCGATATATCCCGTGCAGCCTCTATATTGCCTTGGGCACCTCCTATTACCTGTTGTTTGGTAGATAGCTGGCCTTGCGAGTCGTAGTTGCTTGCTCAGGTGCGATCTCGTGTTGTCAAGTACCACAGTTGTTGGAATGCTGGCAGATGTATTATGGTGGAGATGATCATGACTTTAAATACAACTATTAAATTGCTGGGATAACTTATGAAAGAGGCACCGGTGGGCAATACTATTTGGTTTTTCATGTCCACTTGTGTCCCGTAGGCCCCGAGTACTTGATACCTGTTCCTTGACTATTCGCACTATCCACATACGGGAGAGTCTATGAATCCCCCTTAGCCAGAGCTTGATTCATTTCTTATTTCTTGGGGCCACAAACTAGTTTGGGGATTTATTACTATCCTGTACTTATGCCATGCTTTACTGCTTTATTTAAGATTGTGCGTGGAGCACCTGTACTGATTAGGATTGCGGAGTGTTTTCACGGTATCGACAAACCCAGTCACACTTTCGGGTTCCCAGTCGTTTACAGCCATTGGCGCAAACCTTGGGTCCGTCTCGGAGCCGGCCAACTTCGTTGCGGGTAGCTTAATGGGGTGGCCCCCTAAAATATTTTATGAATCATGTGATTGCTTTGTCGTGAAAGCCTCGTTGGGTTTTGATTTGGTTTTTTCCGAAGTTGATCGTGTGTGTGTTGCCATTTGTGCATCCCTGCAGGGTAAATCTTTCTGAAAGCCGTGTCCACGGTTATGGACGACTTGGAGCACAATATCTCGATCATAGACAAGCATAACTAAAGTAGTGCTATAAACTTGACTTAATATATGACTAGTAATCAGATTCAACTATCACGGAATAGATATTAAGATGCCAACCTGGTGGATCTGGGGGTTGTTTTGTGACATGTTATATCTTCCTAGTAAGTATTGCAACTCCAATGGAATGTGATAAAAGTGCCAACAATTGCTGGGATTTTGGGATTCCTCAGGACAATTATATCTGACTAGTAAATGTTCCAACTATAACGGAATGGTGATTAAAACTGCCCACTACTTATGCTTCAGGATGACTCATACTATCTATCAGCTTAGTAAGAGCTTCAACAAAAATGGAATGAATAAAACTGCCAATCGTGTGAGTTACTCGGTTTTGACTTCCTCGTTTGGTATCGAGGGGGAAATGCCAGGATGGGTATGTTTGGTGTTAGTATCAGGTTGGATCCGAATAGGTCTTTATTATCCCTCTCTAATAGCCGCCAGTTTTACTGAGTCTCTATAGGTTGTTTAGTGCTGCTGCACTGCCGCTTCAGTCCACCATACCTATATAGGCAAAAGCCGCCGAATTCTAGCCTCGCCGTGTACTGGCCTCAGTACTGATGCTCCTCCTTTTCCTTTGCCCTTTGTCGGCACCCCTTTTGTTTTAGCAGGTTTGAGATCGACGTCGTTAGCAGGGTTACCCTTCCGACTTGGCCTGGACAGGGTTATGGACGCCATTGGTTATTCTTCAGGGCTCTTATCCCCATTTGCATCTTGTTCGTACTCGGACGCTGTAGCGATTTGAAGGTGATTTGGATCTTTGTACTGTATATCAGTATTCGTGACTCATGGAGTCGTGTTGTATATATATATATCTGTTCTGTGGGTCCCATCGAGGACTGTTGTGTAATGGTATTAATTCGTTTTCCACCCGCACGAAAGTGCCTGGTGGGCGTCCTTGATTCGTTTCTATGCGGGTTTGGCGGCAAGGTTTAAAACTTGCATAGGGCCGATTCGAGGGTGTTACAGAGTGGTATCAGAGCTCAGCAGTTGCGATACCCCACTGGTCCAGCCTGTAGGATAACCTAGCTAACGGCCGATGTAGAGTGTCAAACTATTTTGCAAAATCGGTTGGATAGATCTGATTAGGTCTATTTTTACTCCTTACCCTACTTCTGTTCTCCTCTTACCTCTGCGTGTTTTGATTCTACTCTCTTATCTTTTCTTCGAGTCCAGGATTTCCCGTGGTTGGGTTTCTGTCGTACCTTCAGGGTTTCGCTCCCTCCCTTTATAACGGCGGTTCTACAATCATCAATCTGCTTCTCGGCTGTTGTACCTTCATCCAATCTTTTGTCCTTGAACTCTTTATCCGTATGTGCCCCTTGACAGATATCTGTATCGTTGAAAAGCATATGAGAAGGATGAGCATTGGTGAAGTTGGAGTATACCTTGAGCATGTGTTATTCATGCCACTGGAACCATCGCAAAACCTGATCATTATGTCTTTTCGTACGATGTTTCTTTGTATCTTCCGGTGGTCCCCAATGCGACGACATCATCTACGCAAGATCCGATGCAGAGTCTGCATCACTCTTTTATTTCTGAACCTCGCTTGTCGAGATCTTCAGTCCGATTCCGAGAATGGTCGCACACTTTTCTACTGATTGTGCAGAGTAATAGTTTGGGTGCGTGATGGATTGGACCCCATGCCGACTACTCACTCTATTCGCTCTTGTACATTGCAGTGGATTAGAATGCATCGTCTCTCTCCTTCTATCGAAGTTAGAGGTGGCTTTATTTGTTGATACCTCTACCTTCGCCCTTTGTTCTCGGAGTGTTCTCTCGACGATCACGGACAACGACCTCTTGTTAGTGGTGTCGCGAGGACCTACATGAAGCGATAAGATTCAGATCGCCGACCTTCTTCCCGGTACCATGAGGCGGATCTCGAGGGCGAGATCCCTTGTTAGTGGTCTCGAATTGTGGCATCCCGCTAAAACCACTACTAGAAAATCGCTGTGTTTTTATTTTGTGCATCATCATGACCGCATGCTCATGTCATCATGCCACATTGCATTTGAGCATCGTCATGTCATCATGCATCTTTTTGACTAAAACTATTTTCTAAAAGCCTATTTTGTTTTTCTAAATATCCCCCGTCTCGATTTCAAAACAAAACCGGGGCCTCTTCCGGATATTTTGTTGTCTGAAAAATAATTTAGAAAAGGTTGTTTAAATAAAACAAGTCAAAATATAAATAAAAACTATTTTCACAGGAGGCACTTGGCCAAAGGCCTAGCTGGCAGCAGCCTACTACCCCAGATAAAAATCTAAACCCTAAATATCCAGACCCAGACCTAAACCTAGCCCTAACCCGACCCGCGCGCAACGCTAGCTAGCTAGCCACCTACCCCAGCCCCACCCCTCACCGCGGTACACGACACACACACATCGTGCGTGTCGCACCCGCCAGCCGCCCACCAGATCTCACGCGTGACCGTCACCACCAGCTCAACCCGGCCCCACCCGCAGCTGCAGCGCTGCATCTCACTTCAACACGCCACGTCGCCCCGACATGGCCACCTCGCTCACCAACCATCGCTCTGCCCCGCGCACCGCGTACACAACGCGTCCGCGCATGCGGGCCTCACCCCGTTCTTCCCCAATCCCCATAATGAAGCCCACCTACCCCGGCACGATCCCCTCCTCCTTGCGAGCAACCGCCGCCGCCCTCTCCACCTTGACCGAGTAGAGCCGCTGCACCTCGGCCTCAAGCCCTCGCTGCTGCGCCGCCCGAGCCCGTGCACCGCCGACGCGCGTCGCCGCTGCCTGCGCTCGATGGCTCGCCACCGCCTCCTCTCATCGACCTCCCACTGACCGTGACACCAAGCTCTGCCCCGAGCCGATGACGCCCCTCCGCGGTCGCCCGTCGTGCGCCCCGCAGCCGCGGCCCCGAGCGCCTCTGCGTCGTCTCCGGCGAGCTCCGCCTACCCCACTAGCTCCAAGCACCGCCTGGCCGTGGACCCTGCCTCTCTTCCGAGCCACCGCCGACCACCTCTGCAAGTGCCGTCCTCTCTGTGTCCGGCCCCGTAGAGCCCGCATCACCGCGCCCCTTCGTTCGCTCCGCCCGGCATCGGTAGGAACCGCGTGCCCCGTCTCATGGCCCTGTCCCTGACGGCGCCGCGCCGTCGCCCGTCCTCTCTATGCAGCCCTGGTCACCCTGCTCGCCCCTGGCCGGCATCGCCTTCTCCAGCTCGCCCTCTACCTCCGTAGGCAAGCTGCCTCCGCCTCTTCGGTTGAGCTCCGCCTCTGATTCCTCACGGACAGCAGTGCTCGTATCCGCTACTCCCAGCACCGCGTGTGGCCGCGCCCGTCGATGACCTCACCATCCCCAACCACACGTGTGCCGCCCGCCGCCTCACGTCTGGATCCACGCCACGAGCCAGGTTACCTCCTTCCCCTTGGTAGCAGGCATCATCAAGACCCCTGCCGCCGCCTGTTATTTGACCATGTCTGTGTCTGTAACACCCGAGAAGCCTCCCCTTTGTTCTGAAGACGCCACGCCTGCCTCCGCCTTGGTGTTTGTTCTGTCCAGTAGAATCCGTTTGCAGATGTTCCCGGTGAACACCGCAGGGATATGGAAGCCAAAGGCAGCCTAATCAAGTTCTACACCGACGGTTAAAGCCGAAACCATATATCTAAGCCCGAAGAACCACATCAAGAACCCGCGAGATGCGAAGAGCGTACCGGATCCGATGATTGGGACCCCGAAGTTTAACCCGAAGACCCACGACAAGATCTCCTGCACGGAACCCCGAAGACCGATCCCGGAGTCTGACCCCGAAGACCGATCCCTCTAGACCCGAACCTTTCGGAACCAAGACCTTCGCCCCTAATGTGATCCCCTTTTTCGAGACCCTATTTTATAATATGATATCCATATTGTTGCATATTAAATTATTAATGCTTGCATACATGTTTGGTGGTTTGGGGGTACTTTGTCGATTCACTTAATAATTAAATATGGAGTCTATATGCAGGATATCTTTGTCTTATCCGGACTCCATTTAAATTTGCGTAGCGAACCGATGCCCTGTTTCGCCTCGTTAATCCAATATTTAATTTGCGGGGTAGATAAATAACTCGAACCTATTAACTAATTGTCGGGACCCCGGTTCCGCTTAATATTGCCTAATTGCACCGCATCTGCATCATATCATAATCATGTCGGATCTTCTGCCGTAGTATTAAATATTATATCCGGTGTTTCTTCTAGTGTTTGCTTTTTCGCGGATTAGGCCGATGAGTTGATGCGAGTAACGACAAGTTCTCCGGATATGATCCTTCGGCAGTGTTTCCCAGGCGAGCATCTCTCCCCCTTCTACCTATTTTGCTTTTATAGTCTTTATTTCCTCCTATTGATCTATTGCTATCAGTGTTGCGATGCTATAGTTCCGTACCCGATATATCCCGTGCAGCCTCTATATTGCCTTGGACACCTCCTATTACCTGTTGTTTGGTAGATAGCTGGCCTTGCGAGTCGTAGTTGCTTGCTCAGGTGCGATCTCGTGTTGTCGAGTACCACAGTTGTTGGAATGCTGGCAGATGTATTATGGTGGAGATGATCATGACTTTAAATACAACTATTAAATTGCTGGGATAACTAATGAAAGAGGCACCGGTGGGCAATATATGCTATTTGGTTTTTCATGTCCACTTGTGTCCCGTAGGCCCCGAGTACTTGATACCTGTTCCTTGACTATTCGCACTATCCACATACGGGAGAGTCTATGAATCTCCCTTAGCCAGAGCTTGATTCATTTCTTATTTCTTGGGGCCACAAACTAGTTTGGGGATTTATTACTATCCTGTACTTATGCCATGCCTTACTGCTTTATTTTAGATTGTGCGTGGAGCACCTGTACTGTTTAGGATTGCGGAGTGTTTTCGCGGTATCGATAAGCCCAGTCACACTTTCGGGTTCCCAGTCGTTTACAGCCATTGGCGCAAACCTTGGGTCCGTCTCGGAGCCGGCCAACTTCGTTGCGGGTAGCTTAATGGGGTGGCCCCCTGAAATATTTTATGAATCCTGTGATTGCTTTGTCGTGAAAGCCTCGTTGGGTTTTGATTTGGTTTTTTCCGAGGTTGATCGTGTGTGTGTTGCCATTTGTGCATCCCTGCAGGGTAAATCTTTCTGAAAGTCGTGTCCGCGGTTATGGACGACTTGGAGCACAATATCTCGATCATAGACAAGCATAACTAAAGTAGTGCTATAAACTTGACTTAATATATGACTAGTAATCAGATTCAACTATCACGGAATGGATATTAAAATGCCAACAACTGGTGGATCTGGGGGTTGTTTTGTGACATGTTGTATCTGCCTAGTAAGTATTGCAACTCCAATGGAATGTGATAAAAGTGCCAACAATTGCTGGGTTTTGGGATTCCTCAGGACAATTATATCTGACTAGTAAATGTTCCAACTATAACGGAATGGTGATTAAAACTGCCCACTACTTATGCTTCAGGATGACTCATACTATCTATCAGCTTAGTAAGAGCTTCAACTAAAATGGAATGACTAAAATTGCCAATCGTGGGAGTTCCTCGGTTTTGACTTCCTCGTTTGGTATCGAGGGGGAAATGCCAGGATGGGTATGTTTGGTGTTAGTATCAGGTTGGATCCGAATAGGTCTTTCTTATCCCTCTCTAATAGCCGCCAGTTTTACTGAGTCTCTATAGGTTGTTTAGTGCTGCTGTGCTGCCGCTTCAGTCCACCATACCTATGTAGGCGAGGACCACCGAATTCTAGCCTCGCTGCATTGGCCTCGATCTTGATGCTCCTCTTTTCCTTTGCCCTTTGTCGGCACCCTTTTGTTTTAGCAGGTTTGAGATCGACGTTGTTAGCGGGTTACCCTTCCGACTTGGCACAAGGGGTTATGGGCGCCATTGGTTATTCTTGAGGCTCTTATCCCCATTTGCATCTTGTCCGTACTCGGACGTATGTATGATTGAAGGTGATTTGGATCTTTGTACTGTATATCGGTATTCGTGACTCATGGAGTCGTATTGTATATATATCTGTTCTGTGGGTCCCATCGAGGACTGTTGTGTAATGGTATTAATTCGTTTTCCACCCGCACGAAAGTGCCTGGTGGGCGTCCTTCAATCGTTTCTATGCGGGTTTGGCGGCAAGGGCTAAAACTTGCAAAGGGCCGATTTGAGGGTGTTACAGAGTGGTATCAGAGCTCAGTAGTTGCGATACCCCACTGGTCCAGCCTGTAGGATAACCTAGCTAACGACCGATGTAGAGTGTCAAACTATTTTGCAAAATCGGTTGGATAGATCTGATTAGGTCTATTTTTACTCCTTACCCCTCTGCTGTTCTCCTCTTACCTCTGCGTGTTTTGATTCTACTCTCTTATCTTTTCTTCGAGTCCAGGATTTCCCGTGGTTGGGTTTCTGTCGTACCTTCAGGGTTTCACTCCCTCCCTTTATAACGGCGGTTCGACAATCATCAATCTGCTTCTCTGCTGTTGTACCTTCATCCAATCTTTTGTCCTTGAACTCTTTATCCGTATGTGCGCTTGCAGCGGATATACATATCGTTGAAAAGCATATGAGAAGGATGAGCATTGGTGAAGTTGGAGTATACCTTGAGCATGTGTTGTTCATGCCACTGGAACCATCGCAAAACCTGATCATTGTGTCTTTTCGTACGATGTTTCTTTGTATCTTCCGGTGGTCCCCAATGCGACGACATCATCTACGCCAGATCCGATGCAGAGTCTACATCACTCTTTTATTTCGGAACCTTGCTTGTCGAGATCTTCAGTCCGATTCCGAGAATGGTCGCACACTTTTCTACTGATTGTGCGGAGTAATAGTTTGGGTGCGTGATGGATTGGCCCCCATGTCGACTACTCACTCTATTCGCTCTTGTACATTGCAGTGGATTAGAATGCATCGTCCCTCTCCTTCTATCGAAGTTAGAGGTGGCTTTATTTGTTGATACCTCTACCTTCGCCCTTTGTTCCCAGAGTGTTCTCTCGACGATCACGGACAACGACCTCTTGTTAGTGGTGTCGCGAGGACCTACATGAAGCGATAAGATTCAGATCGCCGACCTTCTTCCCGGTACCATGAGGCGGATCTCGAGGGCGAGATCCCTTGTTAGTGGTCTCGAATTGTGGCATCCCGCTAAAACCACTACTAGAAAATTGCTGTGTTTTTGTTTTGTGCATCATCATGACCGCATGCTCATGTCATCATGCCACATTGCATTTGAGCATCGTCATGCCATCATGCATCTTTTTGACTAAAACTATTTTCTAAAAGCCTATTTTGTTTTTCTAAATATCCCCCGTCTCGATTTCAAACCAAAACCGGGGCCTCTTCCGGATATTTTGTTTTGTCTGAAAAATAATTTAGAAAAGGTTGTTTAAATAAAACAAGTCAAAATATAAATAAAAACTATTTTCCTGGGGGAGGCCGCCACCGGCCAGGCCCAAAGGCCCAGCTGGCAGCAGCCTACTACCCCAGATAAAAATCTAAACCCTAAATATCCAGACCCAGACCTAAACCTAGCCCTAACCTGACCCGCGCGCAACGCTAGCTAGCTAGCCACCTACCCCAGCCCCACCCCTCACCGCGGTACACGACACACACATCGTGCGTGTCACACCCGCCAGCCGCCCACCAGATCTCACGCGTGACCGTCACCACCAGCTCAACCCGACCTCACCCGCAGCTGCAGCGCTGCATCTCACGGCAACACGCCACGTCGCCCCGACACGGCCACCTCGCTCACCAACCATCGCTCTGTCCCGCGCACCGCGTACACAACGCGTCCGCGCACGCGGGCCCCACCCTGTTCTTCCCCAATACCCATCATGAAGCCCACCTACCCCGGCACGATCCCCTTCTCCTTGCGAGCAACCACCACCGCCCTCTCCACCTTGACCGAGTAGTGCCGCTGCACCTAGGCCTCAAGCCCTCGCTGCTGCGCCGCCCGAGCCCGTGCACCGCCAGGCCAGCGTCATTGCTGCTCGATGGCTCGCCACCGCCTCCTCTCATCGACCTCCCACCGACCGTGACACCAAGCTCTGCCTCGAGCGGCGCCGCAACGCGTCGACCTGAAGCCCTCGGCGTCGCCTCGTGAGCTCCGCCTACCCCACTAGATCCAAGCACCGCCTGGCCGCGGACCCTGCCTCTCTTCTGAGCCACCGCCGGCCACCTCTGCAAGTGCCGCCCTCTCTGTTTCCAGCCCCGTAGAGCCTGCATCGCTGCGCCCCTTCGTTCGCTCCGCCCGGCATCAGCAGGAACCGCGTGCCCCGTCTCATGGCCCTGTCCTACGAGCAGGTGCCGCCCGTGCGCCCCGTCCTCTCTATGCAGCCCCGGTCACCCTGCTCTCCCCTGGCCGGCATCACCTTCTCCAGCTCGCCCTCGACCTCCGTAGGCATGCTGCCTCCGCCTCTCCGGTTGAGCTCCGCCTCTGATTCCTCGCGGACAGCAGTGCTCGTATCCGCTACTCCCAGCACCGCGTGTGGCCGCGCCCGTCAATGACCTCACCATCCCCAACCACACGTGTGCCGCCCGCCGCCTCACGTCTGGATCCACGCCACAGGCCGAGCCCTGCAGGTTACCTCCTTCCCCTTGGTAGCAGGCATCATCAAGACCCCTGCCGCCGCCTGTTATTTGACCATGTCTGTGTCTGTAACACCCGAGAAGCCTCCCCTTTGTTCTGAAGACGCCACGCCTGCCTCCGCCTCGGTGTTTGTTCTGTCCAGTAGAATCCGTTCGAGCTGTTCCCGGTGAACACCGCAGGGATATGGAAGCCAAAGGCAGCCTAATCAAGTTCTACACCGACGGTTAAAGCCGAAACCATATATCTAAGCCCTAAGAACCACATCAAGAACCCGCGAGATGCGAAGGCCGTACCGGATCCGATGGCTGGGACCCCGAAGTTTAACCCGAAGACCCTCGACAAGATCTCCTGCACGGAACCTTGAAGACCGATCCCGGAGTCTGACCCCGAAGACCGATCCCTCTGGACCCGAACCTTTCGGAACCAAGACCTTCGCCCCTAATGTGATCCCCTTTTTCGAGACCCTATTTTTTAATATGATATCCATATTGTTGCATATTAAATTATTAATGCTTGCATACATGTTTGGTGGTTTGGGGGTACTTTTTCGATTCACTTAATAATTAAATATGGAGTCTATATGCGGGATGTCTTTGTCTTATTCCGGACTCCATTTAAATTTGCGTAGTGAACCGATGCCCTGTTTCGCCTCGTTAATCCAACATTTAATTTGCGGGGTAGATAAATAACTCGAACCTATTAATTAATTGTCGGGACCCCGGTTCTGCTTAATATTGCCTAATTGCACCGCATCTGCATCATATCATAATCATGTCGGATCTTCTGCCGTAGTATTAAATATTGTATCCGGTGTTTCTTCTAGTGTTTGCTTCTTCGCGGATTAGGCCGATGAGTTGATGCGAGTATCCACAAGTTCTCCGGATATGATCCTTCGGCAGTGTTTCCCAGGCGAGCATATCTTCCCCTTCTACCTATTTTGCTTTTATAGTCTTTATTTCCTCCTGTTGATATATTGCTATCCGTGTTGCGATGTTATAGTTCTGTACCCGATATATCCCGTGCAGCCTCTATATTGCCTTGGACACCTCCTATTACCTGTTGTTTGGTAGATAGCTGGCCTTGCGAGTCGTAGTTGCTTGCTTAGGTGCGATCTCGTGTTGTCGAGTACCACAGTTGTTGGAATGCTGGCAGATGTATTATGGTGGAGATGATCATGACTTTAAATACAACTATTAAATTGCTGGGATAACTAATGAAAGAGGCACCGGTGGGCAATATATGCTATTTGGTTTTTCATGTCCACTTGTGTCCCGTAGGCCCCGAGTACTTGATACTTGTTCCTTGACTATTCACACTATCCATATACGGGAGAGTCTATGAATCCCCCTTAGCCAGAGCTTGATTCATTTCTTATTTCTTGGGGCCACAAACTAGTTTGGGGCTTTATTACTATCCTGTACTTATGCCATGCTTTACAGTTTTATTTAAGATTGTGCGTGGAGCACCTGTACTGTTTAGGATTACGGAGTGTTTTCGTGGTATCGACAAACCTAGTCACACTTTCGGGTTCCCAGTCGTTTACAGCCATTGGCGCAAACCTTGGGTCCGTCTCGGAGCCGGCCAACTTTGTTGCGGGTGGCTTAATGGGGTGGCCCCCTGAAATATTTTATGAATCCTGTGATTGCTTTGTCGTAAAAGCCTCGTTGGGTTTTGATTTGGTTTTTCCGAGGTTGATCGTGTGTGTGTTGCTATTTGTGCACCCCTGCAGGGTAAATCTTTCTGAAAGCCGTGTCCGCGGTTATGGACGACTTGGAGCACAGTATCTCGATCATAGACAAGCATAACTAAAGTAGTGCTATAAACTTGACTTAATATATGACTAGTAATCAGATTCAACTATCACGAAATGGATATTAAAATGCCAACAACTGGTGGATCTGGGGGTTGTTTTGTGACATGTTGTATCTGCCTAGTAAGTATTGCAACTCCAATGGAATGTGATAAAAGTGCCAACAATTGCTGGGTTTTGAGATTCCTCAGGACAATTATATCTGACTAGTAAATGTTCCAACTATAACGGAATGGTGATTAAAACTGCCCACTACTTATGCTTCAGGATGACTCATGCTATCTATCAGCTTAGTAAGAGCTTCAACTAAAATGGAATGAATAAAACTGCCAACCGTGTGAGTTCCTCGGTTTTGACTTCCTCGTTTGGTATCGAGGGGGAAATGCCAAGCTGGGTATGTTTGGTGTTAGTATCAGGTTGGATCCGAATAGGTCTTTCTTATCCCTCTCTAATAGCCGCCAGTTTTACTGAGTCTCTATAGGTTGTTTAGTGCTGCTGCGCTGCCGCTTCAGTCCACCATACCTATGTAGGCGAGCCGCCAATTCTAGCCTCGCCGTGTCTTGGCCTCGATCGACGCCCTCTTTTTTCCTTTGCCCTTTGTCGGCACCCCTTTTGTTTTAGCAGGTTTGAGATCGACGTCGTTAGCAGGGTTACCCTTCCGGCTTGGCCTGGGCAGGGTTATGGATGCCATTGGTTATTCTTCAGGGCTCTTAGCCCCATTTGCATCTTGTCCGTACTTGGACGCTGTAGCGATTTCAAGGTGATTTGGATCTTTTTACTGTATATCGGTATTCGTGACTCATGGAGTCATGTTGTATATATATCTGTTCTGTGGGTCCCATCGAGGACTGTTGTGTAATGGTATTACTTCGTTTTCCACCCGCATGAAAGTACCTGGTGCGCGTCATTGAATCGTTTCTATGCGGGTTTGGCGGCAAGGGCTAAAACTTGCATAGGGTCGATTCGAGGGTGTTACAAGAATGCACTGTCCCTTGCAGTCACACTGTCTGCGGTGGTTCCACTCCTTGTAACGCTGTGTCAGAGATGACACAGAGTTCAGACCCTTTGTCCTCCAGCAAGGAATATGTTTCCCTCTCACCGTCTAGCAACCCCAACAACTCCTCCACCACATGGAGCTGGACTGTTGGGCCACAAGTATGATCATGCCCCCATTTTTCACCGCAGGTATAACACTGTCCTCGTGCGCGATGATAGGCGCGCAATGCTTGAACCTTGTCATCCATGGATGGCGTCTGGGCGCTCGCTGCACCTCGACGGTCTTCGTTTCGAGCTCCCATCGTTAGACCTGGTGGCCGTTCGACAGGTGGGGTGGCAATGGTAACGCCGTGCGCAACTAGGCTCGCGCAAAGTTTGTTTGGCCAGCTACCGTTCGCACTGTCTCCTTCATCAGCTCCATGGCTTCCTCCTGCAAACCAGCAAGAGCAACAGCAGAATCCAAATTTTTGGGTTGTTAGATCATTACAACGACTCCTATATCAAGACGCAAGCCATCTATGAATTTGGTAACAAAATACAGCGGATCCCATGACTGATGATGTGCAATTAAACCATTCATCGCGGCAGTGAACTGGGTGGCATACTCTGCTACTGTTCGTGTCTGACGGAGACGAGAAAACTGACGAAGCAGAACCTCAAACTCGCGCCGACCAAATTTCTCACAAATCAGAGAGACAAAATTTTCCCAAGAGGAAGCCGTAAGATGCACATTGGCCCACTGTAGCCAGAGCACGGCCTCCCCCGTGAAATACACAACCGATGTATCCACCCACATTTCCTTATCAATTCTACAGACTCGAAAATACGACTCGCACTTCAATTTCCACTCCAACGGTCCATCTCCATCAAACCCTGGACAATCCATCCTTGGAATTTTTCCCCTACTCTCCCTAGGTGATGTAAGCTTATACTCAGGTGCGGGAAGATCGTACGTACCCTTGGTCGGGGTCTGGTGTGGGAAGGACCCCATCACCAAGCCCCGAGTTGTGTTGTCGATGCGGTGGCCACCGGGCCCGTGACGTTCCCCGTCACCAGATGATGTACGCCCCACCTCGCCGCGCAAATCTAGCTGCCACTCGGATGGTGAAGTCGGGAGAGGTGCCGTCGAGGAAGAGGGTAGGGCGATCTCTAAACATGAAAGCATAAAGGAGGAGAAACCATCCATCTAGCTACTACATGGATCCGTAGTCCAAGGATGAACTACTCACGCATCACACCGGAGGCTTGCATGGTGATGATGAAGGCCTCCAGGGTGAATTCCCCTCTCCGGCAGGGTGCCGGGAAGAGTTTCAGATCCCTCCCGATCTAGGGATGGAGATGACAGCGGCTACAGACTCTTTCGTGGATTTTTGATCGGGCACTTAGGGTTTTTGTCCCGAGGGCAACTTATAGACGGAAGGAGAGGTCGAGGGGGTGCTGGGGTCGGCCAGACCACCCCCTGGCATGGGCCAGGCCTGGCCGAGTGGTGTGGTCGGCCCCCAGCCCTTCTCCGTCTCGTATTCTGGCACTTGATCCCTTCCGGAAAAATAGGCACTTTGGCTTTTGTCCCGTCCAATTCCGAGAATATTCATTTTCTAACTTTTCTGGAACCAAAAACAACAGAAAACAGGCAGCTGACACTGTGGCTCTTGTTAATAGGTTAGTCTAAGAAATCAAAATAAAAGTACTTCAAAGTTGGAACAAAACACAAGAAAGTGGATAAAGCTAAGCATGGAACATCAAAAATTATAGATACATTTGCAATGTATCAGTCGTTTTCACCGTTGTCATCTAAACTTCGAAACACACTTTGCTATCCTTTATGTATATATTAGTCATGGCAGCAGAACGAGGCCGGATTCCAGGAGCTTACAGTGACGTTAGATCAACCTCGAGGGCTTTCTCATGGGCACTGGGCCCTGGGACACATCATTCTACGCTAAAAGCGAACTAGCCCCGCCATAACATTATACATCACATCAGATGTAGCCTTTATACTTCCATATCTATGTAGATCCTAGTGCATAAAATGCATCTATGCCACTTACATTGCTTCTTGCTATTTAAGTACAAACTTAATTCTGATTTAGTGATCAACTCAGGAATCACTTAAAGACACGTTCTTACAGTTAAGACTTTGTCATACCAACCAGAATTTCAGGTCACATTACGTCGAGTATACAACATGGTTTTATGGAAGAACTTATGACTGAGGCATAGGAGATGCAACGCATCTCTTTTCTTTCAACCATAGTTGCAATACTAACTCAATGCTTCATATAGTAAGAACTTCTTTCTTACCTTGTTCTATTCTGAACTCTGTCAGAATCTTGTCTTAGGACATTCTGAACATCTTTCAGAATCAAGTCCAGGAAGCATTCGACATTTAGTATTTTATTAAACTCACCAATCTATCTCGATAGATCTTATTATTTAATAACTTCAATTTCATCCTTATTTATCTAACTTAAACGTTATTAACACCAATCACATCATTCACATATGTCGTCCATATATCACAGAATGATTTCACACTCCCCTCCCGGATACCGCGACCGCACCGACGGCCACGGTCTGACCACAGGGTGGGTTCCCCAGATGAGCATACTCGCCGCCGTGGGTGGGTTCCTGGCGCACTGCGGGCGGAACTCGCTCATCGAGAGCCTCCTGTTCGGGCACCCGCCCGTCATGCTTCCCATCTCCGGGGACCAGGGCCCCAACGCGCACCAGATGGAGGCAAAGAAGGTGGGGCTGCAGGTGGCGAGGGACGAGGAGGACGGGTCCTTCGACCGGCATGGCGTCGCGAGCGCGGTGCGGGCCGTCATGCTGGAGGGAGAGGCCAGGAGGGGCTTCGTCGCCGGCGCGGCGAGGATGCAGGAGGTCGTCGCTGATGCTGAACGCCATGAGAGGTACATCGACGAGCTGGTAGAGCACCTGAGATCTTACAACGGTGCGAGTGCAACGACCACTGATGGCAGTTTCACTACTGCTGCCACCTCCGGCTGATCAGACTTTCATGATCCGTAAGGATTCGAACTGCACAATGTAATGTGGCCTATCTTCACGAATATATGTACACTTCTTGTTGCAGGCAAATTTGTTGATCTCTGCCAATCAAGTCCGGTGCACCTATATTCAGAGATTGTTCATCAGTTCAAGCTGACGGTGCCAAGGCTTAAAGATACAAGCAGAGAAAATGTGCATACTGAAACCAGGAACAAAATAGTTCAGTATCATTTTTTTACCTGTGCAATCTTTCTTGAGAAAAAGATGTTGGATGTAAACATGATAATACTACAAAAAGCTAACAACGCCCTGTTATTCCTGGAGTTCTTCTGATACTAGCACAGTTTAGACTTTTGATGAGTTTTGACCATGACACTAGCTACCAGATGGTTTGGATGACAGCACCACCTCCTCCAGCCCCCTTCATCCCGGCCAGCGGCTCCGGGACCATCTCCAGTTTCTGACGGTGGATCGCGACGCTGCCGATCATCTCGCTACGATGCTGTTGCAGGCAGAGCAAGTGCAGCACAACTTCTGAAGCATGTATGGTATGCAGAAGCAAACAACGTTGGGTTTTCACAGGGTAATACCAGGGGCACTGCCTCTTCCTCTCGTCAGCGAAGCCATGAGCAAAGCGAGGACAAACAATTGCTGGACACCTGTTCAGGAGGTTCACGTCCCTTGCGGAAGAAGCACAAGAGATTTTGAACCAACAGAAGCAGGGCGGCATAAGAGCCAGAGAAATTTTTAAGCAAGCCTACACATTGACATCACTTTTTCAGTTTTTGGAAATACTAATGAATCTGTGCAGGTCGATCGGGACATGCGTATTACAGGAAATGCTGAACTTGTGATCAGAACCTGCATTTTACTAGTAACACTTCACTTCCAAATTAGACGTTCTGTAAAACTTCAGATGATACACTGAACTTTTTAAACAAAAGGGGTCCAGCACTCCAGCCACACAGAGCTAGAAGGCATAGGCACAACGGTAAGCCAGAAAGCAAAGACTAAGAGCCCACAAAGTACAAACTGTTACTATAGTTCAAACATTCTAAATTTAGTTCAGGCACTCTGATCAAACAGTCCAAAGTACATTACTTATATTCAGACAACAAACTAGCAGGATGATCTGATATGATTATACTTTTTGCTTGTAATGCACCTACCAGAATAGTAAGAAGATACATAACATGATATAAACTCTGATCAAACAGTCAAAAGTACATTACTTATATTCAGACAACTAACTAGCAGGATGATCTGATATGGTTGTAATTTTTCCTTGTAATGTACCTACTAGAATAGTAAGAAGATACATAACATGATATAATTTTGTAAGACCAATACGCTAATGTTATTCTTGCATCCTCGATATATATGACAATGAAGCACTTCAAGTTTTAAGATGTAAAACATGAAGAGACGGTATCAATAAAACCAACCGCAGCAAAAAGATGTGTGTGTGTGGCTGAATTTTGTGGATGAGACAGAGTGGCAGAAAAGCATTTGTGATTTGACACCAAGAAGCATCAACATAGTATCCGCATGGGCACTAACGGCGTTTTCTAACCAAACTGAATTTAAACATTGTTATACGGTTGAGAAATAGCAAAGAATGGAAATGTCATGATACCAAAAAACACTCATATGTTCCTGACAATAACTCTTGTTGACATTAATTCAGCTAAGCTAGTTTGCATAAAGGAAATGTTGATAGATCTACAAAGGGAACTTGTGGGGCCTACACTGTGTCTAGATCATAGAAATTGTTCTAGACATAGTGCAATACAATGCAGAGTTGAGAAAATGGAGCGAGGGTGGGAATTCACGAAATATTTGGCTACGACACAACCATTTTCCCTAACATTTCCAAAAAAACACAAGGCTTTTCCAAATGTTAACAAGAATACAATATGTCAAAACTAAAAAAGCATTGACCACACAGCAATTCAGAATCATTGACAAGCAGAGTATCAAACTAGAATTTGAAGTATCCATATACATTAGTACAAAACAAGCAGGGAATTACAATGTCATGATACCAAATAACATCCGTAATTTGCTGATCACAACTCTGGCTACATGATGCTTCGTGCATAACCGAAAGGAAAAGCTGTGGACCAAACTTGATGCAGAACATTAAGAGATTTTTGTTTGTAATGTAGAAGCGCTTGTGCTAACAGTATCAAGGTCTGTAAGAGAATTACCAGTCGCACATCACTGTTCATATGAAATGCCAAGGAGGAATCATGTCACCCTGAAGCGTTGAGAAGAAGGTATGTGAAACAAGGCTTTGTTTCAGGAACTGTTTAGAGATTGACAGGCTATGGCAATCGTCGTGAGAACTCGCCAGCAACTTGCCCCGGGTATCAACACAAAGCAGCAATCCTCCACAAGTGACCAGCAGGCGCACACACCCCTCTTGGTACACAACCATCAGACTGCGACGCTCCTCGATCAGCGGCACCTCCGGCACAGGCAATTCGACATTGTACTTGAGAGACCATACCTGGTTCTCGTAGTCCTCCATCACCCAGATGCGAACAACCCTCATGCCATTATCCCAGCTGTACATGCCAAGAACGCCGTCCATCTCAAATAGATCGGCGCGGTGAACAAGAGGAGAACACATCTGACGGAATGACTCCGCCGTGGTGTCAAACACTAGTATATTCTTGGTTTCTGTCTGCTGAGGCATAGCCGGAGGGTGCCATGTCCAGTGCAGGTTACCATTTAGCAGGACAGGTGCAGAGGGGGAGAGCCGGTAGCGCGATGCATCCGGCAGACAGTCGACACCCCGCAGCTGGTGGCGGTCCAATTCGAAGATGTACATCGTCCTCCGCCTAAACACCGCGCAGCGCAGTAGCAGCCTGTACTCGCCTGTCGGGCGGTGCCGGTAGAGCCCCACGGCGACGTAGCCCTTGAGCTGCGGGAGGTGACCGATCTGGCGCGTGGCTGGGTTGCAGATGGAGGCGCTCATGCCGAAAGGAGTACCACGAACTCCTTCCGTCAGAAGGAGGAGGCCGTCGCAGGAAGCCTTCACGCAGACGTGGAATCCGTCGAGCCGGGCGACGGGCTGCAGCTGCTGATGGTCCAAGGCGGCGACGTTGTACCAGCGGAATCCGCCGGCGTCGGTTCTTCCTCTGCGGTTGATGAGTGGGAGGGATGGCTGGCGGCGGTGGTGCTCCAAGAGGAGATCGCGGGCGGAGGCGGCACGGCGCCACGCGTGGCTGACGGCACGGCATCGGATGAGATCTCTGTGGGGGAGGCGGACGAGGATTTCCCACACGAAGATCTCCTCCGGAAGGCTGCTTCCATGGGTACTCCCTCCTCCGGCGGACTTCGCCACGGTCGCCTTCGCCGGCAGCGACAGGGAGCTCATTTTCCGCCCAGAAACGAGGGTCAACGACTCAAGAGCAAATTGCACGTAACACCATTTATTAAGGAATTGTTGCACAAAATCACAACAACGTTTTTTTCACAAAACACCATCTTTTATCGTAATTGTTGCACAAGACACAAAGTCACAATTAAAATAAGAACAGAACTACCGGTGGGTGTTCTAAGAGCAAGGGCAATAGTACAGCCAACTATTGGCTATAAGTCATGTCCATGTCATCTAGAGTCAATCTAATAGCTAATATGTACAATAGTTAGAGATCAAAATATACTACTCCCCCTGATCCATATTATTTGTCATAGAAATAGATGTATCTAGACATGTTTTAGTGCTAGATACATCCAATCCAATGACAATTAATATGGATCAGAGGGAGTACTTTATTAATGTATGGTCCGTCGGGTCTTCCTCTCCGGTTGATGAGTGGGAGGGATGGCTGGCGGCGGTGGTGCTCCAAGAGGAGGTCGCGGGCGGAGGCGGCACGGCGCCACGCGTGGCTGACGACACGGCATCGGATGAGATCTCTGTGGGGGAGGCGGACGAGGATCTCCCAAACCAAGATCTCCTCCGGGAGCCTGCTTCCATGGGTACTCCCTCCTCCGGCGGACTTCGCCACGGTCGCCTTTGCCGGCAGTGGCAGGGAGCTCATTTCCGCCCAGAAATGAGGGTCAACGACTCAATAGCAAATTGCACATAACACCATTTATTAAGGAATTGTTTCAGGGAAATACGGTCGAGCGGCGCTAATTCGAATCCCTTGAATTGTTGTACAAAATCACAATAACTTTTTTTTTACAAAACACCATCTTTTGTCGTAATTGTTGCACAAGACACAAAGTCACAATTAAAACGGAATTGCTTCATGTACGACTGAACTTGTACGACTTTTCTACGATGAGAAGATGGGCTGCGAGGATGCCTCAGTGGTGTGCAATCAACGGGCCTGATTGTGCATCGTACATGAATCGGACATTTTCTGTCGTACGTGAAGCACTGCTCCAATTAAAATAAGAACAGAACTACCCGACGGGCGCTCTACGCATGGCAAAGCTGGCGGGCTACTCCGACAACGTCCATCCCGACAACAACCAGAATTCTTGTCGCGTATGTATGTGGTAGTGGCAAAATACTACTAATTAAATCATTTTACTGTATAAGCACTAAAGGACATGGACATGTTCGATAGAAAATTAGAACGATGGTGCACGTAGACTGAATAACAAAAGAGATCACATCATTCTCATGCAAGATTTAAATTTTTATAAGGTTTCGTAGACTAAGCCGTTTATCTGATTTAAGATCCGTTTTTTTCGTCGGTCTAGTCGCGACGAGATCTTCGAAAATAGATCCTATGTTGGTATGTTTTGACAAATTTTTTTCGGACAAAGAGTTATCCACCCGTAACACGTGAGTTATCCAGCCAATAGTATATAAGTTATCTACCCTATAAAACATGTTGTGTGAAAACTTTTTTGCATTGATGCATGAAAAGTATCGACCGTTCTGAGAACTACATAACTCGGCGGGCGTTCGGACAACCTACATGAATGATATCCCGTGTGCATGTTTTGGCTAAATAACATGACCTTTTTGCTCCAAAAATACCCACCAGTAACACGAGAGTTATCCAGACTTCAACATGTAAGTTACCCACCTAATAACATGTAAGATATCCACCACTACAAAATTTATCCATAGATAGGATATAAAAGTTAATCTAGCGGCTCGGTTTCATCGCCGTCGCCGCTCTCGCGACGTACGGGCTGCTCAACCTTAAAAGACTACTGCATTAAACATCAAGCATAATTTCATTAAACGAACTAAATCTAAGTTTCTTTTGCATACGATATAATAAATGCGTTCTTATACCTCATCCACCCACCCCTAAGTCGTAATAAACAAACGTAACGCACAACTAGTAGCCTACCGGTACGGGCTATGGAGTCTCGACACTCTAACACCAAGGCTCAATTAAACTAGCTTATAGCTCATATTTTATTAACTAAACTAAAATAGATGGCAATCCAGATTTTACGAGGCAAAAAAAGAATACAAAAGTTACCAACATGAGAAATGCGAGAACGTCTCCACTCAACTTGTTTATATATATTTTTGAAACACATGAATGAAGGGTTCATAGCATGGAAAACAAAAAAATTCTACCGCAAGAACGAACAAAACCCAGATCTAATTTAGATAAAAGCCAAGATCTAATCTATTAGACATGTGCAACGAGATAGATCTGTACTAACCCTCGTAGAACCGAAAGCGTTACGAGATTAGATCTCGGGGTTGATGTAGTCGATCACTTGCCGATCTCAAGATCGTGGACGATCCTTCGGCGCGCTCGGCCTTCAGCGTCACACACGCGTGAGTCGAAGCGACCTTCCTCTCCTGCTCCAAATGAGCGGAGGTAGTAGATCTTCTCCACGAAATCCCAGCAGCACGACGGTGTGGTGGTGGTGGTGGAGTAGAGAATTCTGCAGGGCTTCGCCTAAGCCTGAGCAGAGGGAAGGAGGAGGAGAGAGGCGGCGGCTAGGGTTTGTTATGGGAGAGTGCAAGGGGGTGGCGCCCCCTCCCTTCTATTTAAAGGAGGGAGGCGCCATGGGAGGGGGAGTCCTAGTAGGACTCCCCTCCCTCCTTGGCCGGCGGATTGGGAGGGGAGAATCCTCCCCCATGAATCCGTGTCTTGCCCCACAAAGACTCCTTGATCCTTTCTTGGTTTTCAAGCAAACTCCAAGAAATCTTCTAGAACCTTCCAGAACATTCTGAAACCTTCTAGAATCTCTATACAAACACTCCGGAACATTTTCTAACTTAGAAAATGATCTCCAATATATGAATCTTATTCTCCGGACAATTTCGGATCTCCTCGTGATGTCTCGGATCCAATCCGAGACTCCGAACAACATTCGGTCTCCAACGCACATTCCATATCTACTTAAAACAACTTCGAACCTTTAGTGTGTCACCCTACGGTTCGTGAATATGCAGACATGATGGAGATCCATTAGCGGGATCTGGAGATCCATAACAGCTCCCACATACTCAACGATGACTTTGTGATCGATAGAACCATTATCACACGAAACCAATTCCCTTTGTCACGTGATACTCTACTTATCCGAGGTTTGATCGTCGGTATCTCCATACCTAGTTCTACCTCGTTACTGATAAGTACTCTTTACTCGTTCTGTGATATGTCATCCCTTGTGACCTAGTCACATGCTTGCAAGCTAACTAGATGACATTCCACCGAGAGGGCCCAGAGCATATCTATCCGTCATATGGATGGACAAATCCCAATCTTGGTCCATGCGCTTCAACACATACTTTCAGAATATCCAATGTCACCTTTATAACCACCCAGTTATGAAGCAGCGTTTGATGTCATCAAAGTACCCATCCGGTGATGGTGATTAACATAACCTCATGGTCAAAGGATTAGGTTACTATGCATTTGAAAAGCTTGTAGCAAAACGAACTTAATGACTTGATCTTATGCTATGCTTACTATGGGTGTGTGTCCATCACATCAATCTCCTAATGATATGATCCTGTTATTAACGACATCCAATGTCCATGATCAGGAAACCATGATCATCCATTAATCAACAAGCTAGTTTAACAAGAGGCTTACTAGGGACTCTTTTATGTTTACAAAACACACAAGTATTAATGTTTCCGGTTAATACAATTATAGCATGGGATGTAAACATTTATCATAAACATAAAGATATAATAATAACCACTTTATTATTGCCTCTTGGGCATATCTCCAACAATGAAGGCCCCGAAAAGGATGGAAGCCAATACATCATTTCATCAGTGGGTGTACATATATTTCACAGAGAGCCCCATAAATTAGAAAATAATACATGTGTCCCTGGCAAATGTAGAAAAGACCTTGCAAAAGAAAGAGCAAATACAATCAAGTCCTTCTCTTTCCCCACTACCGAGCCAGAAGCCATACTTGTCGTCGACATACATCGCCGCGGGGACTTCGCCACTTGCGCCGATGCCGACCAGAACCGCAGCAACAACAAGCTTCAGAAAGGGCCTCCCAATGGAGGTTGAACAAAGGCTGGAGCTTACCAGCAGATTCAGGTCACCATTGACAAAAAGGGTGCTCGAGAAATTAGAGGCTTCACTTCTCCCTTGCCGGCGGTGCTCAACAACCCTTCTACTATCGCCAACTCCACCAAGGAGAGAAGAAGAGGAGAGCATGGCATAAGACCACCACCGGCGACGAACACAAGCCTGCGGCCACTGCGCCTTGATTGCAAGGCCGCCATCGAACTCCAAATCCCCACCACGAGTTGGAGGAGGCAGACCAAGAGAAGAATTGCAGCCACCGAAGGCCAGGACACTAACCTTATTCAACTGAGGAGATGTGGAAGAGCTCGTCGCCAGCGCTGGGTTCCTCCATGGAATCTTTGGCTTGGGAAAGAAGAACTCCGCACAGGACCAAGCCTGGTTAGAAGGCCCAATCCACTCCCAGATGCGCACCTTATTGAGAGGGATGCATGAGTCCCACCGTCTCCCAAGCACCACCGCCAGCCGCCAGCGACGAACAACGAGGAGGAGAGAACTCGAGGCTTGGAGGATCTTGGGCGCTGAGATCCACCAACCTACCCTCAGACTCCATATAGGAAATCTCCATCGAGGCAAACACAAGAACTAATCCTACATCTAGTATGTATAGTTGGAGCCAACCACCAAATCCATCCCCTCACCGGTCACCTGAGCCACCGGAGAGGAAGAAGGGGAGGGACGGCAACAAAGATAAGGAGGCAACTCTCAAGGGCTATGGAAGGGTCGGGTGTTCACGAGTTGTTTTGAAAACCTGAACCTGTTTATATGGTGTATAACTTATATGTTTCAAGATGGATAGTTTAAGTAATATGATATGGATAAGTCTCGTGTTAGGGGTGGATAACACGACTTTGTTTTCCCAAATGTTATCCACCACTAATACGAGAGTTATCTAGGCTTTAGCATTTAAGTTACCTAACAAATAACACGTAAGCTATCTACCACTATAAAAAATTACCCATGGATAAAATATAAAAGTTATTCTAGCGGCTCGGCTTCTTCTCTCCTCGTCGCTCTCGTGTCGTACATGCCACTCAACCTCGAAAGTCTATCGCGCTAAACATCAAGCATACTTTTTTAAGAAATTAAATCAAAACTTCTTTCGGCATACGATATAATAAATGGGGTCTTATGCCATACCACCCACCACCACCCTAAGTCATAGTGAAAAAACATATAGTCTAGCGGCTCAGCTTCTGCGGCGACGGGCGATGAAGCCTCGAAGGGTGTTAGTACTGAGTTTTCATCGGTCATCGATGCTAACGGTAAAGTCTCGGTACCCTAACACCTAGGCTAGCGCTTCCAATTAAACTTGTTCAAATATGTAAGAACGACTCTACACAACATGTTTATATGGTTGGTAACTTATGTGTTACAGGATTGATAACTTATATATTATGGTATGGATAACTCACGTGTAAGGGATGGGTAATTTTTTGGTCCAAAAATGTTTTCATCGAAATATATCAATATGGGATCTAGTTTTAAAGATCTCATCGCGACTAGTCCAACGGTGAAAACGAATTCTAAATCGAACAAACGGTTTAATCTATAAGTCATTTTAAATTTTCGGTCTGATTCTAACCTAGTTGACCGCGCGTTTACACGTCCCGCTAGGTTTGGCCAACGAGCGACCAGTTTGAGATTAGATTTTCCCTAAAATAATCAATTACTCCCTCCGATTTAAATTAATTGACTTAGATTTGTCTAGATTCGAATATATGTAGACATGTTTTAATACTAGATACTTCAAATCTAGATAAATCCAAGCCAATTAATTTGGATCGGAGGGAGTATTTGAGATGGACTCACTATTAGGAGGCAGGTGGAATCCAGCGTGGCTAGTCTGGTCAAAGTCCACAGGCGTCATGTTCCTAGCCCGCAGTCGATGTCGCCGAGCGTTAGTTCGCAGCCATGCCGGTGGAGCCAGTCGCCATGCCCAAGACCGGTTGCTTGCCCAAGACCGGTTGATTGTTCTGTCGTTTAGGTAGGCGGACACCGCGGAGCTCATCGCACTTCCCGAATCCTCTTGGAACATGCTGTGTTGGGCGGAGTTCCATGGCCATCGTCTCGTCCTCGCATACACAACATGGCCATGAACACCTCCCGACGCCCAACCACATCGACGACGGTCATAGGAACACGCCCTAGCTTTGACCAGCAACCACGTCTGAGCTGCCATGCTGGACTCCACCTACCTCCCGACATTGGGCCCGTCTTAACTAATTGGCTATTAGTCCATTTAACAGTGAGTTTTGTCTTCTTTGTGCAACAACTTTTCCAACAAGTGTCGTTATGTGCAATTTCCTCACGACTCAATGGTGATGGTGGTGATAGGTGATGACTGGTCTTATTTGCTCCTATTTACTTGGAAACTGTATGTCATTTGCCCTTTTTTTGCCAGAGTTTACTTTGCGAATTGATGATTTGCCCGTTTGGAGGTGTTGTTTTGACTCGGGATGTAAATGAATCTATTATAAAAATATATAAAATAAAATAAAATGTAAAAACATTATGAAAGAAATTTTGACTTGTACATCAGAACATTTTCTGTTCACACATAAATTGCGCTTGTACATCCAAGCTAGTGGTTTGACAAAAGCCAAGAAGCCAAATAGAGCTTAAATGAATTGATAAAATGATTTGCTTACATGTTTAAGTTAGAAATAGTTAGTTTTAAATTAGAAATAAACAAATAGTAGAAATATAAACATGTGTTATCGTGTTAGACTTTCTTATGTTTATGGTTAATTAACGTGATATTTAGGATTTCAGTGATTCCGAATAGAATTTGCAATATTTAATATGCAACTGGTCATGCTATTTATCATGCTCGATTTTCTTAAATTTGGTTTACCGAGTTTTGTATTACTAGAGGAGTGTGAGAAAAATGCTTGCATAATCTTTATTATATGACATGATGCCCATATAAATATGTATCAAACACTACATAGGAAGTTAGACTGATTATCTTGTTTTGTGAGTTGTTTTCCATGCCAAGTTGTTTATGAGGGAGTAGAGAAGTCAACCCATGAACCCGGTAGTTTTTTATCATAAAAATACCCTTTACTTGCATTTACACTTTCTTTTATTTTCTGCAATTATTTAATCCAAAAAAATAAACACTTCTCTATCTCGCATTAGTAGTTTAAATATATTTTTAAGTGTTTCCACTACCGCCGCACTTCTATTTACCATTGTACATTGTTTTAGTTTACTTTTATTTCATTTTATTTTGGTTTTCAATTGTAATACAAACCTTGTGTCGACAACCACATGATGAAATTGGGGTCACAAGGCAAACAATCAAGTTTTGTAGGTTGCAAGGAAAGAGCGAGAAAAGAGACTCTACTATTTATTTGATAATTCGATATTAAACTCTAAGTCACCCCTATGGATAAAACCCTTGCTACATCAGTTTGCGCTTTAAGTCCCCATGAATTGGTATCCATGTGATTTGGTGCCATCAGCAAGCCAAGGCTTGCTAATGCATGGATGACCTCTCCTAGCCTTGCCTCTTCCCTGCCTAGCCCGTTACTGTCCCATGCCTCTTCCCTGCCTAGCCCGTCGCCGGCCCCTGCCTCGTCCCCATGCTCGTCGGCCGAAAGCGACGCCCACACCCATGAGGTGTTTGTTGAATTTCCTGCAATATTTTTTTGGGTTTGCTTTATTTTGAAACTGGTATGAATTTATTTTCTGTATTGTATTGATGTGATTTCTAATTGCAGATGATTCATTTTGATGACGTGGGGAGCTACTTTTTCATTAGAGGAGGATGAAGAATATGATGAAGAAGGGGATCTTGCAATTGTCATGATGTTTGAGATGGAGCAAAACAAGTGGCCAAAACACGAAGGATACCATCTTCTAGATGGGATATACCAACATCGGGCAACATTTATGAAGCCAATTCATCATCACAAAGTGTGAAAGAATCTCGTTTTTATAGTTGCACAAGCAGGTGGTAGGAAGGATATGGAGAAAACAATTAGGATTTTGCAATCCTAATTTGCTATTGTTCATGGACCGACATAGTTCTAGGATGAGAGGACACTTTGGTGGAACATGACATCCATGGTGATATTTCACAACATGGTCATCGAGAGCTGGCCAAAATGTTTATCACCACTACTACTTTCTAGGAAGAGTGGTGAATCCTTGTAGCTGTATTGACCGCATCGAGCACTTCCTTCACATTCACCATAAATTAGACATGAGGACACTCATCACACGCTTAAAGATGATATCATAGAGAAGTGGTAGAAGTGGAGTGGTTAACAAGATCATTTAGTATGTACTTTGGTTTCTATATATCCTATTTAGGTTTCCATAAATTTTGTGTTTGAATGATGAACATTCTGATGTAATAATTATATGCTATTTGGTTTTTTTCTAGAAATTCAATTTAGTCAATTTGATTTTATTATGAGGTGATTCGGTTAGCATATGTACAAATACAACTAGATGCACAAAGAGGACAATCTAGTTTTGAGTAAGCTAAAAAAGGAAACTATTTTGTGCTTACCCATACATTCTCTCTCCATCACCCAAAATAGATTTGGCTAACCTGTTGGAGATGCTCTAAAGTTATCATACCACAGTATGGAGATTAACCAATCTCTAAGCAATCCAAAAGTGTATGAATGACATGCATGCTATGCTAGATAGCATATAAGTAGACGCACATTTTTCATGCCCAAAAGTTAGGATTTTGTGGTATCGTAGTTTGCACTATTTTGATAATGATGGTGGCACTGTTGATAACATCGAGGAGCCATTGGGTCTCCGACATTGCTGGGTTTGTGCTCCGACTTTGTGTGGTTTTGGTTTGGTAACCAATTTGTTAGTTTCGTCGGTGTGTCTTTTTTTGAATGAAAGAGCTCATGTATTAGCAGATTCGACCCAACAGCCTACAAGCTCAAAAAAGAGTAAAAGCTGAAAACCCAAGTTGTCTAAGAAGAAGAACACCATTGGAGCCTATGAGGGTGTCCATAGAGAACATGAACTTGCCAATCCTACAGTTGTGTACTTCAAAGGCCTCACATAGCCTAACCACCCGTAGAACAAGAGGCTCAACCAACAATCGAGATGGCATAGGAAACAGGGTTGAAAGTTGAGCTGTAGATATTGAGGTTGCGCCACCGAGCTCAACACAAGGAGATCTTCACCCTTGAATCTGGGGAGCGACATCAGAGATGGTCTCAACTATCTCCAGCACATACACCCGAGCAATATGAAGATCGCAAAGACAACCTGAACAGCAATTCTCAATAGATCCTTAGTGAAGCCAGTATACTGAAGCACTGCATCCAAAGAAGTAAAATTCCGATAAAATTCTGTTGGAGTAGCTGGATAAGAAAGCACCATCTCCTCGAATCTCTAGTGCACATCCAAGCCCAGTCCATCATTACCCCGACCATCACCATGACGGCCAAAGTAGAGTAGAAGCAGAGAAAAACTAAGCTCAGTTTTCAACCACACCCGGAACCACCGCCAAAAGCCAGTCGCGAAGATGTTGATCTCCCCTCTCCCTCGCCACCTCGGTCGACCAAGAGGTTGAGATCAACAACCACGCCATAGTGAAGACGGTGGAGGTGCTTATTCGGGAAGCCAACCACCAAGAAGAAACTCGCCATCCTCCTCCATGGAGGCTCGGTGCCGGAGCTCGACAGTACCCTGCCAGTGTCGCGCCCGAGCACCCTAGCGGGAAAACCATGCCAAGTTCCTTCCCATCGGTGCCCCGTGTTGGAAATATGCCCTAGAGGCAAATAATAATATGGATTATTATCATATTTCACAAAGTTTATGATTAAGTTTTATATCATGCTATAACTGTATTGAAAGGAAACATCAATACATGTGTGATATATAAACAACCAGGAGTTCCTGGTGAATCTCTAGTCACTGGTTCATTGGTCAATAGATGATCAAGGTTTCCTGGTCATGTGGCATTTATGCTAGTTGACAATGGAGTCACCTCATTGGGAGAATGAGATTATGATCAATATCCAATCTAAGAATCGTGACACGATCATGTCATGAAGTTCAATTTACGATTATTAGGAAACCTAGTGTCTTGTTTCTTAGACTGTGAGACCATATCAATCATTCTCACCCAAGAATACTTTGATAACATCAAACATCACTCGGTGAAACAGTGATCATAAAGGCGTGTTAAGGTATTTAGAGGGGCATGTAGAGGCATTATGTGTCAAGAGCAGGTTTTGTCCATCCGCGTGACAGAAAGATACTCGAGGGCCCACTCGGAGAAGTTATATCCAACAGTTGCGTAGCGTGTGACTAGGTCATGGGGATATCACTTGTCAAAATGAGTTAAGTAGCATTTTTCGGTAACGAGATTGAACATGGCATGGTGATGTCATTGATAAGATCTCGGACAATGCAAGTATCGCAGACACAAAAGGAACATGACATGACGGTCATGGTTCAATGACAAAGATTTCGTGGAACGCACAGGGGTCATCATGGGCATCCAGGTCCCGCTGATGATCATTGGTACGAGAGGGGTCTCGACCATGTCTAGAGTGTTCCCAAACTGTGGGGTATCACACTTAAGGGCTTGATGATGCTCGGAGATCATTTTGCTATTGGCAGAATCACCGAAGAATAGAAAGAGAGAAAACCAGAAGGGTTTCGGAAAGTCCGAAGGATGTTTGGAGTGGGATGGAAGGAGTTCTATAGCCACGAGGATTGAATAATATATAATTAAATGTTAAATAATGATTTAATCATTTATTTATATTTATTTAATAAAAGAAAAGGAATTAAAGTGGTCAAATTCACTATTGGGCCAAAATCTCTAGGGAAAAAAGCCCATGAGGGAAAGACCAAAAGGGAGAAAGGGAGGAGGGGCCGCATGGGCCCCATGCACCCACCGGCGGGGCCCATGATGGCCTTGGCCGGCCAGCCACCCCTCCCCCTCTCCTCTCCCTTGTTTAGTCACATATGTCTTAGCTAATTAGCTTTGCAGTGCCCTTTCCCCATTATATTGAGAGGTATCTTGAGAAAATAAATACGCCAATAATCAATAAAGGTTCCCTCTCATTTGGGGATACCTCTAGTTGATACTCTCTCTCCCGTGACCGCGGTCCCAAGTCTGGACTGCGCGAACAAGAGACTTCTTCACCGTGGAGTGTTGTCATGCCGCGGAATTCGGATCCAAAAGGTCTACTTCCGCAACTGCTTCTAGATCGGAGGAGTGGGAGTCATCGTCAGGCATCAGACGTGTGTAACTCCCTTAGAGGTGCAACGCTTGGGGCACTAGGAGTCGTCAAAGCCGCAGAACTTCAACACGACCGCGAGGTCGGCGTCGGTACGACTACATCAACCACGCTCTCCCGAGCATTGACAACTCTTTTCGATCTTTAAGGGTAAGTTTGCAAAAATCCCCTCCCATTAATGCATTACTAATAGATAGGTCCTAGCATTAGGGTTCTTTGCGTAGGAAAAATTTATTGTTTTCATGCATGAACCCCTATAGTGGTATCAGAGCTAGATCTGTGTGTAGTATTGCTAGTATGGGTAGAACACACGAGTTGTAGTATGTGGGCGTTGATCTTATAGTTATTACCCTCCCACGTGTACTTGTGCATACCCCAGTAATGCTTGATGAAGAAGCCCCCAACCGACTTTACGTGTTAATTTGCGAGACTAGTCCACGCTTGACATATGGCTTGTACTGTATAAAGTGGCTTTGAGGGTGTCTGTCTCTTTCGCATTAGTTGGTATGCTATTTGAAAAAGAGGGTCCCAAAAGGGGTGTCGTATAGACAACTATTTGATCCACATTGTGGTTGTATTTCATAGGTAAGAACGGTTCTTGCACGAAAGCCCTAACAACCACGTAAAACATGCAAAGATAAAGTAGAAGCGTCTAACTTTGTTTTGCAAGGGCATTGTGATGTGATATATTATCTGTTGCTAAGTACTCCCTCTGTTCCTTAATATAAGGTGTATAGTTTTCTTGCACGAATATTAGCGCATAGACTGGGAGGGCAAATTTTGTTGCTTTAGGACGTGAATACCGTAGGTGATTGACGTTATATAGAGGGAACATATGAAATCTGGGTATCCTCTCTCTCCTGATCAGATTAATTGCCTCCTAAATAAGAGGAACAAATCCCAAAATTCTCTATACACCTTATATTATGGAATTTTTCACAAAAAACTATACACCTTATATTAAGGAACGGATGGAGTAGTAGTAACAGTCATCATGATGGTGGAATATGACACCGGAGACGCCGGTATCCTAGTGCCCTCGACACCGAAACCCTGGCGCCAGATCCGGAAACATGGGATGGAGATCACAACACGAAGGACCATATCGCATCGCATTTACGTTCAATGTTTATTGTATGTGCATGTTGTTGTGTGCTAGTATTAGATACTCGACGGTAGCCTAATAAGATGATCCCTAAACATAAAACAAAGAAGTGTTCTCCCTTAGTGTGCACCACCAAGAAAGTTCTCTGTTATGAGGCAGGACGTGATGATCGGGTGTCAGACATATATGCGTTCGCATTCGGTGGCTGTAAGCCATGTTGCACAGCAAATACATGTAAGGTTGAGTTGGCGAGCCTAGCATATGTAGACATGGCCTCAGAAAACGGATGATCAAAAGATCGAGCACGAGTCTCATGAATGATGTGATCGATGTTTCTACATCCACCTTTGCAACTATATCGCCGGTCATGAAGATCGGGGGTGGTGTAGTGAATAGGGATCGTGTAATCAATAAAACCTTTTTGGGGATAGTAGTTTTAGTGGAGTTCTTGTTTAACTCACATAAATTATAAACTTAGTCCAAAATTCCTTTTGCAATTGTCAATGTAGAAATGGTTCTCCCCGATGCTTCTTTCCGGGTTGACGATTGGTTAGATGCTAAGAAGCTCAAACTTGATGGATCCAACTTCCCTGAATGGCTTGTGTGTCTGAATGACCTCCTTAGTGAGACCGACTTGGTAGACTACATACGCTACGAGATGGATTTGGACTAGCCATATTTCTATGAGACCCCACAACAACACAAAGACCGCTACTACCATCTTGAGATGTCCACCTTCATTTCAGTGACGATGCATTTCAGAATGGTAGACGAACTACATCCAGTTGTGGGTAATATTGGCCCACATACGATGTTAGATCAGTTGAGATCAGAGTTCGTGGGCTAGGTGCGCATGTGGAAACACGAGTTGCTTGGAGATTTTCTTTCCATAAAGATGGAGGAACTCGCTTGTCTAGAGAGTGACTTGGAGTGCATGCATGATGCGTACATGAGGCTTGTATACTACATGGATCACTGGGTGACGGACTCTTTTGTAATAGACGCATTGTTACGGTCATTGCCTCCCAGCTACCAAGTGCATGCCATGACTTACATCATGAGAGGTGATGGGGAAATACAAGATTTCCACGAGTTCATAACACATTTTAGTAATATGAAGGTTGAACTCATTGCCGGAGAGGTCATTAATGACGAAGGTATATATGATATACAATTTTATAAATGTTATAATCTTGCAAACATTTGTTGCAGTATTGAAGTGTCTGATACTTGTTTTGTTTTGTGAAAACAGGTCATTCTGCATGAGAGTTGCTTGCTAGAGAGGAGGTGACATTGCATGTTGATGGCAAGCATGATGATGATAGCCGACGACACTCTCCCTCGACATTTATCATTTAATTTATCGTCTTGGATAATTATTATAATCGATGGAGTATGAACTTTATTAGTGTGTCTTACACCTCGCGAGACAGTTATTCATATGAGTTTATAACAAAACCGTTGTTCTACTTTTATGAATGATTTCTATTCCTGTTCATATGGTTTTTTGATTATATGTGAATTATTCATGTTGTAAAACTAATTGATAATGCATGAGCATTTGTAAAATATTAAAATGCCTTGGAAATACCCAACTTAATGATATATTCATTTTGAATGAAACCATCATTTTGAAATTCAAAGTTATGTTGATAATATGTGAAAGTCATTTGATCTCTTGTCAAATATAAACCATGCCCAAGTTCGGTAAGATAACTAAAATGCCATGTATTGTAAGAATACAAAGTGTTTGATGAATTGTTGAAAGAAAATACATATTCGATGTACCGTATTTCAACGAAGTTGTGATCGTCATTTTGTGATTGTTGATTTTAGTAAAATAATTTACCAAATGAAACATAAGCACAAAACTATTTGATATGATCAAATAATTTCAGCATCAAAGGGTATTGAAGATAAAAGAGAATCTAATTACTATGATTTGATCAATAGTAATGAAATACGATGTTATATTATTGGCATAAAGACTTGTGAAATGCAATGCATTTTAATAAGTTGAAGTGCAAAGCATCATGGTGTGATATTTGATATTGAGTGGGTGAATAGGTGGCACCATATAAAGCGTTAGTGTAAAGACCATTAGTTGGAAATAACAAACACTAGTTTATATTATAAAGTGAACCATCTAAGATTCGTGAGATTGGCACCATATTTTGTATAGATTGTCATGGATATTTGGAGTTATTCGATATCACCAAAGCAATAGCGAATGAGTACTTGTAGAGTATTTATTGGAAACTTTGAATAGAAAATTCATGGCTAAAACCAAAAGATAGGAAAAACTAGTATTGCTGAAATTTTGGTGCGTTCTCGAGGAATTTTGTGTTCTCGACAATGAAGCTAATGGAATATAGTGAAAGCACTATGAGGGTTCATAATCCTACATCAGAGTGTTGATAAGCGCAACTGAATGAGTTCCAGAATGTGTCTCTTATAAAGAAAAGGATCAAAGATAATGATCATTGTGTTTTTCCCACTAGTGCTTTTACAACATGAAGTAGGATTCTCAAATGTACCCTACATCTTGTATGGATACATTTATGAATCACTTGTCATGTTATCAGAACGTGACATACCTATGAACTACAAAGTAAAGTGATGGTAAACTAAAGTTATGAAGAATCCTAGTAGTGGATTTCACTTAAGATTAGAAAGTAAAGCATTGCTAGATCTTGTCAAGTAAATGGTTTACTTGATTTTTCCAAAGGACCGCAAGGTCATGACGGAAAAGGTGAAAGATGACAAAGAACGATTCGCGCGAATAATGTCTTGGACGAATTCAAAAGAATTTGATTCAGAAGTGTTGAAGTCTAGTGGATTTGATACTGGTAAAGTACTAGTGTCTCGTAAAAGAAACTCCCAGTTTGATAATTGATCAAGGTATTTTGAAGTTATTCAAAATATTGAGAATATATGCAATTTGCATGAAATTGAGTGGGATCTATAAAGTCTTCCGAAAATAATATGTGAATGACATATTTTTGAGTGGGAGCAATGTAAGTTTCAGACTCGAATATGTAGGGAACATATTTTGAGTGGGAGCTTAATTCTTATGTGTATACGACACATTAAGAATAAAAGTGCAAGTACTGATAAATAATGATTTATAAAGGTTTAAAAGTTGAAGGAAAGCATAATACAAAATTATGTTGGAATGTATTCCTAAAAGAGATTTTGAAGTAATTTCAGAATAGGAATTGATGAAGGAATGGTCCTAAATCATTCGAATTAGGAATGACATTGAGTACAACATCGATGGTTAAAAGAAAGAAAGGGATGATCATCATCCACTATGTTTTGACATAGGTTCTGTCTTAGAAACCATGATGATACTCAACATAATATGTGATCCAAGAAGAAAAGTTCGGAAGTGATTAAGTATAAATTACTGAACATTGAGCTGATTTTGTCCATAGTGTCTAATGAGAACTTTAGACATGTTTTTCCAGATCCATGAAGGATGACATACCTCAAAGCATAAAGAGTTGTGATATAAGGGCATATGTTAACCTTAAAAGATTGGAAATATCTTTATTGAACGTACCGATTAAGTCAAATAGGAAGCATGGTGGTAAAGGTCGAAAAATGCACATGGTGCACTAGTGTTTCAATAACTGTATTTAAAATAAAAGTATAAGGATACTACCAAAAGTGATGTATAATGTTGTGGTGACACAAGTTTGTCTTTTCACAGAGTATGTGTCCCAGGGCACAATGCCCATGATAAAGTTTGCATTCACTCTAACGTCACTATTGGCTCTTGGAAACCGACCTCACTCTATTGCCACAACTACTATACATACACAAGATGTTATCATAAGATGATAAAGTATTAATGTCAATTAAAGGTGACATTAGTAAGTTGCAAAGTATATGAGGGGATGTAAAGTCTAGACCCTAGACTCAACCTCTTCCATGAGCAAGCATGATCAGAAGTACCAGGTTATATGGTGCCAATGATTGGTGAACGAATGCAGCTAGTTTATTTGTACACTAGTGCAAGTGGGAGACTGTTGAAATATGCCCTAGAGACAAATAATAATATGGATTATTATCATATTTCACAAAGTTTATGATTATGTTTTATATCATGCTATAACTGTATTGAAAGGAAACGTCAATACACGTGTGATATATAAACAACCCGGAGTTAGCAATGAATCTCTAGTCACTGGTTCATTGGTCAACAGATGATCAAGGTTTCCTGATCATGTGGTATTTATGCCAATTGACAATGGAGTCACCTCATCGGGAGAATGAGATGATGAGAAATACCCAAGCTAAGCATTGTGACACGATCATGTCACAAAGTTCAAGTTACGATGATTCGGAAACCTAGTGTCTTGTTTCTTAGACCATGAGACCATATCAATCATTATCACCTAAGAATAATTTAATAGCATCAAACATCACTCTGCAACACTGTGAACATAAAGGTGAGTTCAGGTATTCATAGGGGCATGTAGAGGCATTATGTGTCAAGAGCGGTGAAATATCATGGATGCCGCCTAGAGGGGGGGTGAATAGGCGGTTAAAAACTTTTATGAGATGGGCTTAATAAAGGCAGAATAAAACTAGCGTTTTCTTTTGTCAAGCACAAAGCCTATATATACTATGGTTCACCTATGTGCACCAACAACTTATGCTAAGCAAGACAAGCAACAAAGTTATAGCAAGATAGAATACTTCAAGCACGAAGGCTATCACAAAGTAAAGTGTATAAGTAAAGAGCTCGGGTATAGAGATAACTGAGGCACGCGGAGACGACGATGTTTTACCGAGTTCCTCCCTACAAGGGAGTACGTCTCGTTGGAGGGCTAGGAGGTACTAAGACCACCAGTGTCACAAGAGGCCTCACCCTATTCTCCCGAGCACCTGCCACACAACAAGCACCCGATCCACTATGGGACACTTGAGGGCAGTCGCCAAACCCGTACAATATTGGGGTAATCTCCACAACTTAATTGGAGGCTCCCAATAATCACCACCAAGGACACTAACTTGGGGGGGGGGGCTCCACAACTTAATTGGAGGCCCCAAGAACTCACCACAAAGGTCAGTTAAACGTCTAGGGTTCCAAGAACCCAAGAGTAACAAGCTTCTTGATTTCACCAACCAAATCCTCCGAGGAGAACTCAAATCGATGCACCTAATGCAATGGAAAGTACTTCACTCCTAAATTCCACCAAATCTACAAAAGTTATTAGGGTAATAAGAGAGGAATAAGACAAGAGGAAATCCACAAAAGACTCCAAGATCTAGATCCAATGGGTTCCCCTCACTTAGAGGAGAGATTGATTGGTGGAAATGTAGATCTAGATATCCTCTCTCTTTTCCCTCAAGAAGATGGAAGAATCATTGGAGGGATTGAGATATAGCAAGCTTAGAAAGGTCAACAATGGAGGAGAAAACTTGCAAGAAGAGTTGGGGAACCTTTGGGGAAGAAGGCCCCTTAAATAGGTCCCCCCCAATCCAACCGTTGCAGTCCAAAAACATGATTTACGGTACTACCAAAATTCCTGGGGTTCCCGGTTCTCCAAACACATTCTAGTCAGATATGACCGGTACTACCGGATTTTTTCCCGGCACTACCGGATTTTCAAAATGCTCGGACACCCGGTACAAAAACGACAATAACTTTTGCATCCAGACTCCGATTTTGATGATCTTGGGCTCGTTTCGAAGAGCACAAGAATCTCTACAAGATCATGCAGATAAACATCGTTGTACAACCACGGAGAGAAAACCACAATACGAAAGGTTTGACCTCTGAAAAAGAGATGAACCTATAAAATCTCCAAAACGCAAAACACAATAACTTGACCTTGGAAACTCTGATTAAGTTGAAACCAATTTTATTGGAAAGATACAAACAAGTAGCATACAACAAAAATTGCACTATTGGATACCACCAAGGGAGAAGATATCAAGCACATATATATGTGAGATATCTTCCAATGTGTCGAGCCAGAAAACCCACAATATCAAAAGCACAATAAGAGAAACAAGGGAAAACCTTTTTGATGAACTAGAGCTTGTTATGAAGATTACCACAAGATCTATAAGCTCACATGGATATGGTCCAAATAACAACCAAGAAATATGATGCTAAGAATGCAAAGGTTTGAGCTCTCTCCGAAAGATACAACCGGGTTACTCACTCGAGAGCCCCTCTTGATAGTACGGCTATCTATCCTAAACCTGGTCTCCCTACATGATACCGGTAGAAGGGAAAACCTATCAATATAATACCTTTTCCTTGAGCATTCCACTTGAGCTTGATGTAGATGATATTTCCCTCCTCAAGATGGAACATCTTTCTTGATTGCTCTTCCTCGTGCTTGCATGATGAAGACTTGCAACTTGCTCCCCCATACACCATGGGAAAACCTCTTCTTTGAACTTGTCTTCATTGATCCATGATCACCGAGGATGGCAAGATTGAACCATGAGATCTTCTAGATATGGCGCACCTTTATCTTGCACATCATTTCTTCTTACTTCATTTGGGTGATGTCTTGAAGATACACATGATAAGCTCCATCGTCTTCTTCAAAACACCCTTGATCTTCTATTCTTTATTCTTCTTCTTATTTTCTTCAACCTTGAAGCCAACACATGGTCCAAGTGATGCCAATGGACAAATCCTACAAGTGCAACTTAATGCAACCATTAGTCCAAAGATATTGTCATTAATTACCAAAACCACACATGGGGGCCCACATGCTCTTTCAATCTTCCCCATTTTGGTAATTGATGACAATCCCTTTGAAAGGGTTTATATAAGGAATTTTAATGAGTAAAATGTTAGCACAAATATAAAGTACTAGACAAGTACGTGATATTGGTACCACCATAATATATAGATCAGACTCCCCCACAATCTATGCAAGTGTGATGAACTTGAATTACTGTTGGTGGAGTTTCCTCTATAGATCCCACATGCTAAGCAATAACAAAGATGCAAGAGAATGAAAGGCAAATTCTTAAGAACAAACTCAAGGCATAAACCAACTTCCCTTAAACCCTCTAAAACTTCTCCCCCATTGGCATCGATTGTCAAAATGGGTGAAAAGTTCTAGAAGGCCAAAATAGTGAAAAATCCTCCAAAGGTGTACATTTGCACATATCCAATGATGAATACTTGAGAGGAACTGGAAATTTATTGAGGACCCAAAGATCGCAAAAGAAATAAAATTGAAGAAGAATCAACAAATGACACAAACAATCCAAAAGATCCAAGAAAACCCAATTAAATACAATAAGATATTATGATAAGATCAAAATGAGTGTTTGAATGAAAATAGAGAAGTTCTCCAAGATTTATGCACACAATAGACTAGTTGAATTTGAATTCAACATGCACAAATATGGAATCCTCACTCCCCCATAAACATTTAAGACACAAAAGGTGAGCAAGAAGGCAAATGAGCATTCTTAAACGAATTAGAGGAGCTCCCCAAGGATTATGCACCAATTATAATAATTACATTTTGAAACAAAGTGCACAATCATGGAATCCTCACTCCTCCAACTCATTTAACAATGCAAGGCATGTGAGATCAAATGTGAGTGCCCGAATATGCAAACACATGAGACAAGCACTCATGGGTAAATAAATTTGGAAGCCATTGAAGCATCATAAGGAAATAAAAGGTGGTCCCAAAGGAATACAATCTCAATTAAAATTATCTTCTATTATGTGTATAAGTTTCTAAGTGGAAAACATCACAAAGACATATGCCCACAAGGAAACAAGCACACACAAATAAGATATACAAGAAAGAAGATAAAAGCAAAAGGAAGTCATAAGATATACCAATAAGATTTTTGCTTGAAAACATGCCCAAAGGCACAATTTAATCGTATTGCACATTAATGAGCTTCAAACACCAACACACCACATACATTACAACCATCACCAAGGGAAAAGGAGATAGCTGGAATATATGGAGAAAGGCAACAAGTATCACAAAAGAAAAACAATAACTTGCAAATTCTCACTATTGCACATGAGAGAAATTGAGGAAAAGATAAGCAATGAAATTGCTAGATTGACATATTAGGGATTGGTGAATCATATGTATGATTGTGTATAGTACCCCTAACATGAACTCATCTCAACATACTCACATTTGCAATAAGGAGTTCACTTTAAAACCATTGCAATAAACACAACAATTGCAAATACAGAAATTCATGCTAAGATGCAACCTACAAAAGGTTGGAAGCAAGATATATATGCATGAGAAAGATACTTGTTACCGAGATATAATTGGTAGGATGTAGTGGATATGAATTCGTTGATCATCCTATCTTGCCTCAAATTGATATTTAAGCACCCTTCTTCATCATTGAAGAGACAAGCATCCAATATATCTCCAATGTACCTAATATAATATTAAGTACGCAATGGTCCCCAAACAAATGGGGTCCAAAGTAGTTAGTGCAACTACAATACATAGGAGAGACTCCACACAAATTATCCAATATGATTTGGTGGAGTTTCCCCAATATATTGGATCAAAGAAGCAAGCAAGCCATAATATAAACATGTAACAAATATGAATGCGCACGACTTTCAAGAACCAAAAAGGAGATAGAATTTGAACAAAACACCAAGTAAACCAAGATGTCACACACAAGAGTGTGACACGACAAAAGGTGTCCAAATTGTATCAAAGAACCAAATCAACACATGAAAGATCACAAGTTCAACAAATGAACTAGGCAAAAGCCAAAGAGCAAAAGACAGAAAAGAACACAAATGCTCAAGAATTTATCTCTTTCTAAAAGGTCAAAACAAGAAATAAGTAATTAGACAAACCAACTCACAAAAAGAGCAAGGATCCAACAAGTACACCAAACTCTCCACACTTTTCATAATGGCACAAAGTACAAAAACAAAAATATCGAACTTCCAAGCACATAAAGCATGATATGGATCAATGTGAGAAGCATAAAAGTATTGTTCTAAATAATATAGGAGATCTCCCCATGAATAGTGCATTATGTAGGAATTTGCTTTTGAATGCAAAATGCACACCAATGGGATCATCACTAATATCTATATTAAATAAAACACAAGAGAATGTCAATAAAATCAAATGATCCAAATGAAGCAAGGAGTACATGGGAGTCAACACATACAAACAAAAACCAATGTAAATATGATCAATAAATTCTACCATATATGGAGTACCAATTGTACAATGACAAGAAGTATAGGGATAATTTCCCGAGGTATATTGCAAGGATATCCAAGATCATATTCACAACATAAGCATATGGAAACATATAAGAATTAAGCTAGATGCTTAGATAGAGAATCTTGATAGCTCCAAATAGCTACACAATCATTAATGATTAGAACAACTTGAAGCAAATGGTTTCCATGGAGGATGTGGAGGTCCAAATAAGAGGAACACATACCAATAAAAACCCTCACAAACAAGATCCAAAGATGAGAAACAAAGGCATACAAAATTTGAACTTGTTTGTGAAATGTGTCAATTAGGAGCTAGATAATTATCAATATCAATTCAAAGTGACACAACCTCGAATTTTCACATTTTCTAGGCTTGCAATATGCAGTAAGCATATGACTCCCCCATAATGTGATAAAACATAAATCTCAACAAGAGGCAAAAGATCCAACTAGAGATAATTAATGGACATTATAGAACTTGAATTTATCATGAGAATGACATACCATATAGGGACTACATAATATTTTAAAATCAATACTATGTGGTATTCCTCGTGTACCCACATTTTTAGGATTGTGGAATGCCCAAGCATAACACTCCCCCAAAATGGGATAGTCCATTAATCTCTCACAAGAGCCAAATAAGATACCAAAAATATTCAAGAGAGGCTCCAACACAATAAACACACGTACATGGTGTGCCACCCAAACATACACAAATATACTTAATAACTCAAGATAAGTAAGTGGTAGGCACAATATATACAAAAGCATGCAAGGCACAAAACCAACACATGCACAAGGGGGCGAGCAACTTTCAGTGTAATGAGTTAAGCACATGTTACCGCAAGGAGAAACATTGGAAATATTATGGAGGCAATATAATCCACATGACTTGTCTTGACAAGAAGAATAGATGAAGATCCCTCAATTCTTCATAATGTAGCCACGGCTCCATTGTCCTCCAAAACACCTATTCATCAAGTTTTGGCTTGTTGGTACCCAACCAAGTTGGGTCCTAAGAAGTTAGTCACAATAGGCTTGGCAACCCAAATAGTTCTTTTCTTGACACCACTTTGAGTACCAGCATATTTGGCAAACACATTGCCCACCTCATCCCTACGAAGTGAATAAGCATCATCAATCATGATAGGGTTGGATTAGGAGTTACCAATGGTGCATGAGGAAGATATGTGCCCCTTCTCGTGGAAAATGTAGCAAGTTCTTATCTTGCTATCTTTATTTTTAGGTGAAGCAACAACTTGAGGAGGAGATTGAGGATTCTTGGGAGGAGGCCCATTTCTAACTAGAGGTAGTGCTTGAGGCCGCTTTCCTTGTTGCTTGTCTCTAAGGGCATTATTCTTCAATGGGCAAGATCTAACATGAAGCCCTTCTTCCTTGCACTTGAAGCAAACAATGTTGGCCAGAGTCTTGACTTTATCTTGGCCATTCTTCTTGTTGCCCTTGTGCTTCAACTTGATAGTGGACCGATAAGGCATGATTGAAGAAATAATTACATTGCTCACAACAAGTAAAAGCACTTTAGTAGCTTGAGCATCTATATAATAGTTCATATTCTCCTCTAAAGATTCATTTTGGGGATCCATAGGAGGAGAAAAACCCATATATAGAATCCCCTTAATAGATGGGTGAATGCCCTAGAAAAAACAAGCATGCGATATTTCCAAACATCATAGTTTGCGCCATCAAATATATAAAAGGAATCGTGCACTAATCCACTAGTCGACATCTTTACTCTCAAGGTAGTGATGCCTAAAAGCGAGAGGCATTGCTCTGATACCAATTGAAAGATCATGGATGCCACCTAGAGGGGTGAATAGGCAGTTAAAAACTTTTACGAGATGGGCCTAACAAAGGCGAAATAAAACTAGCGTTTTCTTTTGTCAAGCACAAAGCCTATATATATTATGGTTCACCTATGTGCACCAACAACTTATGCTAAGCAAGACAAGCAACAAAGTGATAGCAAGATAGAATACTTCAAGCACAAAGGCTATCACAAAGTAAAGTGCATAAGTAAAGAGCTCGGGTATAGAGATAACCGAGACACGCAGAGACGACGATGTTTTACCAAGTTCCTCCCTACAAGGGAGTACGTCTCGTTGGAGGGGTGGGCGGTACTAAGACCACCAACATCACAAGAGGCCTCACCCTATTCTCCCGAGCATCCTTCACACGGCAAGCACCCGATCCACTATGGGACACTTGAGGGCGGTCACCAAACCCGTACAAGATTGGGGCAATCTCCACAACTTAATTGGAGGCTCCCAATAATAACCACCAAGGCCACTAACTTGGGGGGAGCTCCACAACTTAATTGGAGCCCCCATGACTTGCCACAAAGGTCACTTAACCGCCTAGCATTCCAAGAATCCAACAGTAACAAGCTTCTTGATTTAACCAACCAAATCCTCTATCATGGTGTGGAACACGATAGTGCCATTGGTGATGGCATGAGAGGGGACGATCAGGATGCTATCGGTGGCTACTCACAATGGGTTGGGCATAGATACTACAAACACAACGATGTACCCAGGTTCAAAGCCCTCTTGTCGAGGTAACACTCCTACTCCTGCAAGGATCTACTATCTCAGGGGCGAATGCCAATACAAGTGCTCGTTGAGCTGTTTCCCTAGCTCTTATGGAGAGCTAGAGGAAGAAATTGTGGAATCTAGAGAACTTAGAGCTTGTAACTTACCTAGAACCCGCACACTACCACTAGTAGAGAAAGGCTTATGGATAGATTTATTATCAGTGGAGCACTTCTTTGAATATTCTCCACTGATAATTATCAGTGGCGCATTTAAACATATGCTCCACTCATATTTTGTTTAACCAATGGTGCACATCTAAAAAATGCGACACTGATAATGTGGGCCCTGCACCCCGAAGGGCTGTGGACCAAATATCAATGACCCATATTATAGATGTGCCACTGGTTGTCCCACTATCAATGGCGCATATTTGATATGCGCCATTGATACTTAATTATCAGTGGCACAACACTGGTGGCGCATTCCATATGTGCCATTGATGTCTACGCACATCTATTCTTGTAGACAGTTGTTGGGTGATACATTGCAAATGTATCTATAATTTTTAATGTTCCATGCTTGGTTTTATCCACTTTCTTGTGTTTTGTTCCAACTTTGGAGTACTTTTCATATGATTTCTTGGACTAACCTATTAACAAGAGCCACAGTGCCAGCTGCCTGTTTTCTGCTGTTTTTGGTTCCAGGAAAGTCAGAAAATGAATATTCTCAGAATTGGACGGGAAAAAAGCCAAAGTGCTATTTTTCCGGAAGGGATCAAGTGCCAGAATACAAGACGGAGAGGGGACAGGGGCCGGACACACCACCTGGCCGCGCGGCCAGGCTTGGCCCGCGCCAGGGGGTGGTCTGGCCGACCCCAGCACCCCCTCGGCCTCTCCTTCCGCCTATAAGTTTTCCTCGAGACAAAAACCCTAGGTACCCGATCAAAAATCCACGAAAGAGTCTGTAGCCGCTGTCATCTCCATCCCTAGATCGGGAGGGATCTGAAGCTCTTCCCGGCACCCTGCCGAAGAGGGGAATTCACCCTGGAGGCCTTCTTCATCACCATGCAAGCCTCCGGTGTGATGCGTGAGTAGTTCATCCTTGGACTACGGATCCATGTAGTAGCTAGATGGCTGGTTTCTCCTCCTTTGTGCTTTCATGTTTAGATCTTGTGAGCTCCGTTCATGATCAAGATCATCTATTTGTAATTCATACATGTTGTGTTTGAGGGGATCCAATGGATATTGAGATGCTATTTCAGATTGATTATTGATTCTATCATGTCTTTGTTATTTGAGATCTTGCATGCTTTCCGTTGTTAGTAGCTATCTTGGCCAAGTAGATGCTAGCAACTCCAAGAGTTAGTATTTATGCTCGATAGTGGGTTCATGCCTCTGGTAATCTGGGGAAGTGACAGAAATCTCTAAGGTACTAGATGTGTTGTTGCTACTAGGGAGAAAACAACAATCCTTTGTTCATAGAATAATCGTATTGTTTACCTTACACGCAGTTCGTAAAGCAATAATCTATTGCTTGCAACTTAATACTGGAGGGGGTTCGGATGATAACCTGAAGGTGGATTATTAGTCATAGATGCAGTTGGATGGCGGTCTATGTATTATGTTGTATTGCCCAATCAAGTCTCAAAGGAGTCAAGATGATTAGTATATGCATGTATTGCTTTCTTGGTGTTTGTCAATTGCCCCGCTGTAATTTGTTCACCCAGCTTGTTATCTATCTAAGGAGAGCCACCTCTAGTGAACTATGGATCCCGGTCCTTTGTCTTTACATACAATCTATAAACTATTTCTGCTTTGTGTTTACTTTCTGCAAACTTTTACTTCTTTCCATTTGATACGTTTAATCCTTTGTTTTCCGCAAAACACGGTGAGATTGACAACCTCATCGCAAGTTGGGGACAAAGTTCTGTGGTTGTGTTGTGCAGGTCTCCACGTTGCTACTAGCACCGGTGATACTCGCCAAAGCTCAGCTAGTAACACCTTTGGGGTGTTTCCTTGCTCCTCTGGTTCGATTAAACCTTGGTTTCATAACTGAGGAAAACTTCTTGCTGTGCTCATCATACCTTCCTCTTGGGGTTCCCAACAGGCTCTACGTTGAAAGTCGAGTGCATCAAGATCTTTTCTTTGTTGCCGGGAGTCAAGGACATCTTCACAAGGGGAGTCCCTCATAACCAATCTCTTTACTTTGTTGTTTTTGTTTTGCTTAGTTTTCTTTTTGCTTTGTTTGCTTGTTTTTTTCTTCAAAAACACAAAAAAATTAGTCCTACTTGTTTGCTTTCTTATTTGAAAACCCAAAAAAATGACTACTCTTGAAAACACTAAGTTGTGTGACTTCACTAGCACCAACAACAATGATTTTATGAGCACTCCTATTGCTCCACCTATGGCTGAAAATACTTTCTTTGAGATAAAACCTGCTTTGCTCAATCTTGTTATGAGAGAACAATTTTCTGGTATTGGTAATGAAGATGCTGCTTCCCATCTAAATAACTTTGTTGAACTTTGTGAGATGCAAAAGCATAGGGATATAGATGGTGATATTATTAAACTGAAATTGTTTCCTTTCTCTTTGAGAGGAAAAGCTAAAGAATGGTTGAATTCCTTAACTAGGAATAGTATTGATTCTTGGACTAAGTGCAAAGATGCCTTTATTGGAAAATACAATCCTCCTGCTAAGATTATATCCATGAGAAGTGAAATAATGAAGTTTAAACAACTTGATAATGAGCATGTTGCTCAATCTTGGGAAAGAATGAAATCTTTGGTAAAGAATTGTCCCACTCATGGACTAACTGCTTGGATGATCATCCAAACTTTTTATGCAGGATTGAACTATTCTTCAAGGAACCTATTGGATTCAGCTGCTGGAGGTACCTTTATGACCATCACTTTGGGTGTTGCAACAAAACTTTTGGACAATATGATGGTTAATTATTCTGAATGGCATACTGAGAGAGCTCCACAAGGTAAGAAGGTAAATTCTGCTGAGGAAACCTCCTCCTTGAGTGATAAGATTGATATGATTATGTCTATGCTTGTTAATGGGAAAACCCATATTGATCCAAATAATGTTCCTTTAGCCTCTTTGGTTGCTCAAGAAGAGCGAGTTGATGTGAACTTCATAAGAAATAATAATTTTGGCAACAATGCTTAAGGTAATAATGCTTATAGGAACAATTTTGGTAACAACAATTATAAGCCTTATCCTCCCAACAATGGTAATGCTTATGGAAATTCTTACAACAATAATAAGAGTGCTCCCTCTGAACTTGAAGTTATGCTTAAAGAGTTTATTAGTAAACAAACTGCTTTCAATAAAACTATTGAGGAAAAACTCTCTAATGCTGAAAGAAATATAACATCTTTGGCTGAAGCTCAATCTTCTTTGAATAAAATGGCTGCTAAACCTGAAACTAATGATAATCCCTTTGCAGCTACTAATGCTATACAAGTAAGAATTTATGAAAATGTTAGACTATTAGCTGAATTACATGCTAAGTGGGAAAGAGAAGATGAAATTGCTAGAAACATTAGTGTTTCTACTATCACTACCACTAGTGTTGAGGCTACTAATAGTTCTACTACTTTAGATGATAAAGTTTATTTGGATCTTGATGGTTGCAATATCTCTGAAGTTATTAAGTTCCTACAAAAGCTTGCTAAAAGTCCTAATGCTAGTGCTATGAACATGGCTTTTACAAAACACATTACCGATGCTCTCATAAAGATTAAAGAAGAAAAGATGAAACATAATGCTTCTATTCCTATAAAGCAAGAAGATGGTTGGGAACCCATCATTAATATGAAAGTGAATCACTTTGATTTCAAAGCTTTGTGTGATCTTGATAGTAGTGTTTATATTATGCCTAGAAGGATTTATGATATGCTTGATTTGCCTCCTCTTGAAGATTGTTATTTGAATGTCCCACTTGATGCTAATGCTAAAAAGAAACTCATGGGGAGTCTTAATGATGTTCTTATTATGGTTAATGATTCCTATGTCCCCGTTGATTTCTATGTTTTGGATGTTGAATACAATGCTTCTTGTCCTATTACTTTGGGAACACCTTTTCTTAGAACTGTTGGTGCCATCATTGATATGAAAGAAGGCACCATTAAATATCAACTCCCACTCAAGAAAGGTATAGAACACTTCCCTAAAAAGAGAGAAAATATTTCTTTTACTTCTCCTATGAAAACAAAATTTGGTCTTAATGCTTCTTCATTTGAGAACACTTGATTCTTTCTTTGCTTCTTATGCCTAACTTAAAGGCGTTAAAGAAAAGTACTTGTTGGGAGATAAACCAAGAGTTTTAGATGAGTCTTGGAAGTTATTACCTCTGTAATAACCTCTCCTTATCCTTTTTATTTGCTTTTTGTGCCAAGAGTAACCTCTAATGAGAGCGAAGTAATGATTGGGAAAGTTGCTGTCCCGAAACAGATTTCTGTGCTTCACCGTAAAAATTTCCGAGAGAGCTCTGTACGTCGGATTGAGCTGTAATTTTTTGTGCTTCTGCCCCAGGTTGTTATCTAACCTTATTTAGTTCAACACTTTTTGATTTGATCAACATAAGGTCTTAGAAAAAATTCGTATTTACCTGCTGGTCTGTTTTGACAGATTTCTGCCATTTTCTGCATTTGCTTCTTGTTAGTTCCTTCTTGAGTTCCTTTGGGGAATTGAGCTTTTTGAGGGAAGTGCTAGAGTATCTAGTGTTCTAATGGAAATTTATTTGGTGTTATAACTGAATGTTGAGACTTATTTATCTTAAGTGCACTAATGTTGCTAATGAGATTGTGTGAAGTTTTGTATGAAGGAAAATTTTCAAGTGTATGGAAGGAATGAGTAATGAGATGAAGGATGGACTAAAGCTCAAGCTTGGGGATGCCACGCGTGTCACCCCAAGAAATATCCAAGAAGTGCAAGCGTCAAAGCTTGGGGATGCCCAAGGCATCCCCTTCTTCATCAATAAAAATTCCAGGTTTCTTCCAAACACTTCATTTTTATTGTTTCATGCACAGTTGTGTTTTTCTTGTAGCGTCTTCCTTTTCATTTTTGTTTTGGTTTTTAGTTTGCTTGGTTTGCTTAGTTTTCTGAATAATTTGGTTGGACCCCCTCTTTCATACATTGGTTTGCAAATAGTTTGGTTTGGTTTGGAAAATAGTAGGAAAGTTCATACCTTTGTGGTAAAAAGAGCTCGTTTTTGACTGTGGCTATGCTTTGTCATGCCATGCTTGATATTGTTTTGGCTTTATGCTTAGTATTCTTTGGCTTTATGCTTAGTATTCTTTGCTGTAGCATGACTTGTTATAAACAATTGAGATTGCTTAATGTGCCTTGGATGAATCATGCGTTGTTTTAGCATATTAAAGCATACTATAGTGGTATTCTCCTTTGATGCTTTATTTGGGTTGACTTGGCACATGCTCACACCATGTTATGACTTTCACAAGTCGCCATAGCCTTTATGATCCTTTAGTTTTCAACTTGTAGTATCACTTTATGCTTTGATCAATGATGTTTTGTTGCTCTGCATGATTATGGCCATTATTGCTCTCTTAGTTTGTTGCTCCCAATCTTTTGCTAGCCTCCAGCACAAAGTATGAGTTCCACTCATGCATCCAACTCCCTAAACCAAGTTATTCCAAAGATTCCACCATACCTACCTACTAGCTTATGCTATTCCAAGTATATTCATGCTTTTGTCTACCTTTCACTTGTTATGAGAAAACTAGTGATTAAAGCTCTCACGAACTTGATGGCACACTTTACTTTATTGCCTCTAATAAACTTGAACCATTGGGTCCTTCTTTGTTACGTATATGCTTGCGCTTTATAAGTTGAAGTTAGCAGAACCATGTTTCATGGGGAACGCTTTCAACATTGCACTTGTACTTTGTACCCCGTTGATATCATGTTCTTTTGCTTACGGATCCCGGCGGTGTGAAATAAAAGTGGAACTTGTAAGATCATGGAGTTTGTATGTGTGTTAGAAAGCACTGGGCCGCTAGCCTAAGCCATGCCTAATCATGGTGGAAACTTGCAGCATCACCATAATGAGCACTCTATGAAGCATCCTCAATAAAAACCTATGCAAATAGCAAATAAAAAGATCGCTGAGATGCTCATTGTCTGCTTGCCTTGTCATTTTGCTTATGGGAAAGCTCCCGTATCATGTGCAAGGGGTACCCCGTTGGCGGTTCTTAATGATACACATATACTTACAATGACAAGGGCCTTTCTTCCACCATTATATTGAGTCTCCACCTTCTATCTTTATGCACCTACTTTGAGAGCATAGTGGCCATTCTTAGTTCTATGTGCATTGTCCCAAGACTAGTTGATTGATGCATCACTTGTTATTGCTTGTTTGAAACTATTGTATCTAGTCACACTTATGAACTTTGAAGGTGTCCTATGCATTTATATTTGCTACTCTATTGAGGGACAAGCTGAATACTATTATGCTATGTTTTCTTTATGTCAAACAAACGTCTTGCAAAGCATTGTTATTCATGAATCTTTTGTTTGTGCCTTTTCATGTTGCAGCATAGTCTCTTTGCTTATTGCTAGAACTTTGTCTTTCATGTTATGATTGAAGTACTTTGATCCCAGCTTTGATGTTTTGCAAATACTTTGATCAAGTCTTTGATGGTGCATGTCACCTCAAAAATTATTTCTTTTTATCACTTACCTACTCGAGGACGAGCAGGAGTTAAGCTTGGGGATGTTGATACATTGCAAATGTATCTATAATTTTTGACATTTCATGCTTGGTTGTATCCACTTTCTTGTGTTTTGTTCCAACTTTGGAGTACTTTTCATATGATTTCTTGGACTAACCTATTAACAAGAGCCACAATGTCAGCTGCCTGTTTTCTGCTGTTTTTGGTTCCAGGAAAGTCAAAAAATGAATATTCTCGGAATTGGACGGGACAAAAGCCAAAGTGCCTATTTTTCCGGAAGGGATCAAGTGCCAGAATACGAGACGGAGAGGGGCCAGGGGTCGGCCACACCACCTGGACGCACGTCCAGGCTTGGCCCACGCCAGGGGGTGGTCTGGCCGACCCCAGCACCCCCTCGGCCTCTCCTTCCGCCTATAAGTTGCCCTCAGGACGAAAACCCTAGGTACCAGATCAAAAATCCACGAAAGAGTCTGTAGCCGCTGTCATCTCCATCCCTAGATCGGGAGGGATCTGAAGCTCTTCCCGACACCCTGCCGGAGAGGGGAATTCACCCTGGAGGCCTTCTTCATCACCATGCAAGCCTCCGATGTGATGCGTGAGTAGTTCATCCTTGGACTACGGATCCATGTAGTAGCTAGATGGCTGGTTTCTCCTCCTTTGTGCTTTCATGTTTAGATCTTGTGAGCTCCGTTCATGATCAAGATCATCTATTTGTAATTCATACATGTTGTGTTTGCAGGGATCCGATGGATATTGAGATGCTATTTCAGATTAATTATTGATTCTATCATGTCTTTGTTATTTGAGATCTTGCATGCTTTCCGTTGTTAGTAGTTATCTTGGCCAAGTAGATGCTAGCAACTCCAAGAGTTAGTATTTATGCTTGATAGTGGGTTCATGCCTTTGGTAATCTGGGGAAGTGACAGAAATCTCTAAGGTACTAGATGTGTTGTTGCTACTAGGGAGAAAACAACAATCCTTTGTTCATAGAATAATCGTATTGTTTACCTTACACGTAGTTCGTAAAGCAATAATCTGTTGCTTGCAACTTAATACTGGAGGGGGTTCGGATGATAACCTGAAGGTGGATTATTAGTCATAGATGCAGTTGGATGGCGGTCTATTATTATGTTGTATTGCCCAATCAAGTCTCAAAGGAGTCAAGATGATTAGTATATGCATGTATTGCTTTCTCGGTGTTTGTCAATTGCCCCGCTGTAATTTTTTCACCCAACTTGTTATCTATCTAAGGAGAGCCACCTCTAGTGAACTATGGATCCCGATCCTTTGTCTTTACATACAATCTATAAACTATTTCTGCTTTGTGTTTACTTTCTGCAAACTTTTACTTCTTTCCATTCGATACGTTTAATCCTTTGTTTTCCACAAAACACGATGAGATTGACAACCTCATCGCAAGTTGGGGACAAAGTTCTGTGGTTGTGTTGTGCAGGTCTCCATGTTGCTACTAGCACCAGTAGTGCACCCTGCCAAAGCTCAGCTAGTAACACCTTTGGGGTGTTTCCTTGCTCCTACTGGTTCGATTAAACCTTGGTTTCATAACTGAGGGAAAACTTACTGCTGTGCTCATCATACCTTCCTCTTGGGGTTCCCAACGAGCTCTACGTTGAAAGTCGAGTGCATCATTGGGCCTCCAAGTGCAGAGGTTTGTAGAACAATAGCAAGTTTTCCCTTAAGTGGATTACCCAAGGTTTATCGAACTCAGGGAGGAAGTGGTCAAAGGTATTCCCTCTCAAGCAATCCTACAATCAAGATACAAGAAGTCTCTTGTGTCCCCAACACACCCAATACACTTGTCAGGTGTATAGGTGCACTAGTTCAGCGAAGAGGTAGTGAAATACAAGTGGTATAGATATAAGACAATGGTGCCATAAAATAGCTTGATGGCGTGGAAGAGACTAAAGGCAAACCGAAATAAAGATAGCAACAAGCAAACATGTAACAGTTCTAGTTGCAAACGGTGTTTCAATGCTTAGAAACAAGTCCTAGGGATCATACTTACACTAGTGAACACTCTCATATAGATATATTCTTCTTTATGATACTACGTTGAACTACTCTCTGGTTGGACACTCTAATCCATGGTAGGGCTATAACAACACACCTCAAAGTTCATCTTTCCGCATCTAGATAACCCCACACTATCACCTTGAGCACTAGATGGTTCGAACAAACACCACAATTTCATAAAGACATCCAACTCCAAATATAACTCATAACAAGTATTTGTAATCTCTAGCCTAAGTGCCACCATGGTGTGCACACTGTCAACTTCACACATATGGGGAGAGCAGAGATCTATTAAAGCACTTGAGTAGCAAGGTAGATCTATAGATTACAAGCTCATGATCACAATACGATCATGCATAGAGAGATATGAACACATAGCTGTCGGTAGAATCCTTAGCCTCGAGAGAGAACTACTCCTTCCTCATCATGGGAATCAGCAACGGTGATGGATATGGTGGTGGAGATCGATGGAGATGGCTCCGGGGGCACTTCCCTCTCCCGGCAGGGTGCCGGAACAGAGACTTTCTGTCCCCCGAATCTCCCCTTCGGTGGCGGCGACACTGCAGAACTTTTCGTGGCTGGAGGCTGGATGATTTAGGGTTTTTGCATCGGGAGGCATCTTATAGGCGAAGAGGCAAGGTCGGTGGGCGGCCAGGGGGCCCACACCACCTGGTGGCGTGGCCAGGGCTAGCTCGTGCCACCACATGGTGTGGCCGCCCTATGGCCCCTCTCCGTCTCGTCTTCTGGCTCCGTGAGTCTTCCGGTAAAATATCGACTTTGGCTTTTGTCCGGTCCAATTCCGAGAATATTGATTTTCTGACTTTCCTGGAACCAAAAACAGCAAAAAATAGGCATCTGGCACTATGGCTCTTGTTAATAGGTTAGTCCAAGAAAGTGTATAGAAAGTACTCCAAAGTGTGGAGAAAACATAAGAAAGTAGATAAAACCAAGCATGGAACATCAAAAATTATAGATACGTTAGCAACGTATCAACATCCCCAAGCTTAACTCCTGCTCGTCCTTGAGTAGGTAAGTGATAAAAAGAAAGAATAATTTTTGAGGTGACATGCACCATCATAAACTTGATCTAAGTATTTGTAAAACATTGATAGCTGGGATCATAGTACTGCAATCATAACATGAAAGAGAAAGTTCTAGCAATAAGACAAACAAACTATGTTGCAACATGAAAAGGCACAAACAAAAGATTCATGAATAACAATGCTTTGCAAGACGTTTGTTTGTTTCACATAAATAAAACATAGCATATTAGTATTCAGCTTATCCTTCATAGAGTAGCAAACATAAATGCATAGGACACCTTCAAAGTTCATAAGAGTGACTAGATACAAATAGTTTAAAACAAGCAATATCAAGGTATGCATCAATCAACAAGTTTTGGGACAATGCACATAGAACTAAGAATGGCCACTATGCTCTCAAAGTAGGTGCATAAAGATAGAAGGTGGAGACTCAATATATAAGTGGAAGAAAGGCCTTCATAGAAGGAAGTAGGGATTCAATTCTCATAAAGAGCTTCCAAAAATTATGGTACTTAATAGCTTTCAGCTCTCATTGCCCCTATCATAAGCATCTTGAAGTGATTAATTTTAAAGTAAACAAACTATGGTGTATATGCTTGATGAAGTATAAGTTGGAAATCTCATGTCCCTTGAATACGAGGGTCACTCCTCATGCTACTCAAGTTTAGTCACCAGTAAGTTCTTGTCATAGTAAGTACATGTGTATCATAGAGAACTGCCAACGGGGTACCCCTTGCCCGATGATACGGAAGAATCCCCATATCAAAATGACAAGGCAAGTAGACAACGAGCATCTCAGCAATCTTCTTATTTACCATGGGAAAATGGTGCTTTTTTCTCTCTTTCCTCTTTTCTCATATCTCTTTTTTTCTCTTTTTTCTCAATATCTGACTCTTTTTTATAAGAATGCTTCATAGACAGCTCATTATGGTTACGCTGCAGGTTTCCACCATGACAGCATGGATTAGACCGGCAGCCCAGGCGTTTCTCTAACACACATACACAACTCCATGGACTTACAAGCTCCCCTTTCATTTCACACTGACGACATCCATAGACAAAAGAGCATGATATCAACTAGGTACAAAGTACAAGTGCAATGTTGAAAGCGTTCCCCATGACAGCATGGTTCTGCTAATCCCCAACAAATAAGTGCAAGCATATACAACATAGACGACACAATGGTTCAAGTTTATTAAGGGCAAGAAAAGTAAAGTGTGCCATCAAGTTCGTGAGAGCTTTAATCACTAGTTTTCTCATAACGAGTTTAATTCGGAAGGTAGATAAAAACATGAATATAATTGGAATAGCATATGCTAATAGGTAGGTATGGTGGACTCTTTGGAATAACTTGGTTTTAGGAGTTGGATGCATGAGTGGAACTCATACTTGGTTACGGAAGCTAGCAAAAGACTGGGAGCGACCAACTAAGAGAGCAATAATGGCCATAATCATGCAGAGTGACAAAACATCATTAATCAAAGCATAAAGTGATACTACAAGTTGAAAACTAAAGGATCATAAAGTCTATGGTGACTTGAGATAGTCATAACATGGTGTGAGCATGTGCCAAGTCAACCCAAATAAAGCATCAAAGGAGAATACCACAATACTATGCTTTAATATGCTAAAACAACGCATGATTCTTCAAAGGCACATTAAGCAATCTCAATTGTCTATAACAAGTCATGCTACAGCAAAGAATAGTAAGCATAAAGCCAAAAGAATATCGAGCATGGCATGACAAGGCATAAGCCAGAGTAAAAAACAAGCTCTCTTTACCACTTAAGCATGAACTTTCCTACTCTTTTCCAATCCAAACCAAACTATTTGAAAACCAATGTATGAAAGAGGGGGGGTCCAACCAATTTATTCAGCAAACTAAGCAAACCAAGGAAACAAAAAACCAAAACGAAAACGAAAAAGAAGACGCTCCAAGAACAGCACAACTGTGCATGTAACAATAAAAATGAAGTGTTTGGAAGAAACCTGGGATTTTTAGTGATGAAGAGGGGGATGCCTTGGGCATCCCCAAGCTTTGACACTTGTACTTCTTGGATATTTCTTGGGGTGACACGCGTGGCATCCCCAATCTTGAGCTTTAGTCCATCCTTCATCTCATTACTCATTCCTTCCATACACCTGAAATTTTTCCTTCATACAAAACTTCACACAATCTTTATTAGCAACATTAGTGCACTCAAGATAATAAGTCTTTGGGTTCAGTTTCAACACCAATAAAACTTCCATTAAAACATAATCTACTGTAGCACTTCCCTCAAAAATTTCAATTCCCCAAAGAGAACTCAAAAAGGAACCAACAAGAAGCAAATGCAGAAAATGGCAGAAATCTGTCAAAACAGACTAGCAGGTAAAGATGATTTTTTTCGAAGACCTTCTGTTGCTCAAATCAAAAAGTGTTGAACTAACGAAAGTTAGATAACAACCTGGGGCAGAAGCACAAAAATTCACGCCTCAAAAGGATGTACAGAGATTTTACGCGGATGTTTACGGTGAAGCACAGAAATCTGTTTCGGGACAACAACTTTCCCAATCATTACTTCTCTCTCATTAGAGGTTACTATTGGCACAAAAAGCAAATAAAAAGGATAAGGAATGGTTATTACTGAGGTAATAACTTCCAAAACTCATCTAAAACTTTTGGGTTATCTCCCATAAGTACTTTTCTTTAACGCCTTTAAGTTAGGCATGATAGTTTAAGAAGATGCTCACATAAGAAATATGAATTGAAGTAAAAGAGAGCATCAAGAAGCAAATTCAAAGCACATTTAAGTCTAACCCACTTCCTATGCATAGGAATCTTGTAAAGAAACAAGTCATGAAAGCACAAAACAATAAGCATAGTAAAGCAAAACAAGTGCAACTTCAAGATTTTCAACATAAAGAGGGGAAACTTAATATTGTTGAGATACATAAAACCATGTTTCCCTCTCTCATAATAACTTTCAGTAGCATCATGAATAAAATTAACAATATAACTATCACATAAAACATTCTTATCATGAGCCACATGCATATAATAATTATTACTCTCCATGTAAGCATAGTCATTCTTATTAATTGTAGTGGGAGCAAATTCAACAAAATAGCTATCATTATTATTCTCATCACCATAATCATCAAATTAGGTGGCATATTGTAATTATAATTAATTTTCTCCTCAATAGTAGGTGGACTGAAAATATCATATTCATCATTGTAATCATCATATATTGGAGGTTTGGTATCATCATAAGCAATAGAATAGCTATCTTCCAAAGCTGGGGAACTAAAAAGATCATTTTCATAAAAACCAGCTTCCCCAAGCTTAGAATTTTCCGTAGCATTAGCAATAAAGGTGTCCAAAGAATTCATACTAACAACATTGCTATTAGCATGCAAATAAAGTTCCATAGGTTTTTTAATTTTCTCTTCAAACACTTTATGTCCTAACTCAAGATAAATACTATAAAGCTCTCTAATTTTGTTGTTGTTTTCCATTAAGCCTAACTAGTGAAAACAAGAAACAAAAAGACAAAATTACAGAATCTAAAGGAAATAACTTCGAGCACTCACATCGGAGGATGTGAGTACCTTTTACCTTACCTCCCCAGCAACGGCGCCAGAAAATAGCTTGATGTCTACGCGCTCTATTCTTATAGACAGTTGTTGGGCCTCCAAGTGCAGAGGTTTGTAGAACAGCAGCAAGTTTTCCCTTAAGTGGATTACCCAAGGTTTATCGAACTCTAGGAGGAAGTGGTCAAAGGTATTCCCTCTCAAGCAATCCTGCAATCAAGATACAAGAAGTCTCTTGTGTCCCCAACACACCCAATACACTTGTCAGGTGCATAGGTGCACTAGTTCGGCGAAGAGATAGTGAAATACAAGTGGTATAGATATAAGACAACGGTGCCAGAAAATAGCTTGATGGCGTGGAAGAGACTAAAGGCAAACTGAAATAAAGATAGCAACAAGCAAACATGTAACAGATCTAGTTGCAAACGGTGTTTCAATGCTTAGAAACAAGGCCTAGGGGTCATACTTTCACTAGTGATCACTCTCATATAGATATATTCTTCTTTATGATAATACGCTGAACTACTCTCCGGTTGGACACTCTAATCCATGGTAGGGCTATAACAGCACACCTCAAAGTTCATCTTTCCGCATCTAGATAACCCCACACTATCACCTTGAGCACTAGATGGTTCGAACAAACACCACAATTTCATAAAGACATCCAACTCCAAATATAACTCATAACAAGTATTTGTAATCTCTAGCCTAAGTGCCACCATGGTGTGCACACTGTCAACTTCACACACATGGGGAGAGAAGAGATCTATTAAAGCACTTGAGTAGTAAGGTAGATCTATAGATTACAAGCTCATGATCACAATATGATCATGCATAGAGAGAGAGATGAACACATAGCTACCGGTAGAATCCTTAGCCTCGAGAGAGAACTACTCCTTCCTCATCATGGGAATCAGCAACGGTGATGGAGATGGTGGTGGAGATCGATGGAGATGGCTCCGAGGGCACTTACCTCTCCCGGCAGGGTGCCGGAACAGAGACTTTCTGTCCCCCGAATCTCCCCTTCAGTGGCGGCGGTGTTGCGGAACTTTTCGTGCCTGGAGGCTGGATGATTTAGGGTTTTTGCATCAGGAGGCATCTTATAGGCGAAGAGGCAAGGTCGGTGGGCGGCCAGGGGGGCCACACCACCTGGTGGCGCGGCCAGGGCTAGCCCGCGCCACCACATGGTGTGGCCGCCTCCGCCTCTTACGGCTCCGTGAGTCTTCCGGTAAAATATCGACTTTGGCTTTTGTCCGGTCCAATTCCGAGAATATTGATTTTCTGACTTTCCTGGAACCAAAACAGCAGAAAACAGGAAGCTGGCACTATGGCTCTTGTTAATAGGTTAGTCCAAGAAAGTGTATAGAAAGTACTCCAAAGTGTGGGTCAAAACATAAGAAAGTAGATAAAACCAAGCATGGAACATCAAAAATTATAGATACGTTAGCAACGTATCAGCCATTGATAGCAAAAAATATGCTCCACTGATAAGCAACTCTCCACTAGTGTACCCCCCTTATATACTGATTGGGGGAGGTGGTTACAATGTGGGCTCTAGGGTTTACTGTTTGGGCTTTGGGTTTACAAAGCGGGTCGGTTGAACGGGCCCAGCCGGTGGGCCAGGACCTGGTTAAGCCTCCAGTACAGGGGGAGGGGGACACCGCTACAGTGTCCCAGCGCCGTTGCTTTGGGCGTCACCCGACGCTTTACTCACCATCTTGGCCCTTTACTAGTCAGCCGGTGGTTTACTCGCCAGCTGGTGCTTTAGCGGTCAGCCAGCAATGCTCTCCTCAGCTTCTAGCCTTGGCGCTTTGGCGCCATTGTCTTGTAGCGCTGGCAGGGCGGCGCGCCATCCTGTCTGGTCAGGGGTGTTCTCAGCAAGAAGCGTCACCCCTTCGTATGTTTGGCCAACGTATCTGTGGCGGCCGGGTAGAGGTGGCCACCCAACCAGCTCTTCTGGTCATCCGGCTAGACGGGTCATTCGGGGAATCTTGAGGGCAAGCCAGATGGAGCGGTCCACCCGGTTGTGGTTCTTCATCTTGCAGTCATCCAGCCAGGCATCCCTGGAGCCGGCTAGTTGATCCTAGCTTGGCCTACCCGGGGGTCATCCCCTCGACATCCTCCGAGGAGAACTCAAACCAATGCACCTAATGCAATGGCAAGTCCTTCACTCCCAAATTCCTCCAAAGCTACAAAAGCTATTAGGGGCATAAGAGAGGAAGAACACAAGAGGAAATCCACAAAAGACTCCAAGATCTAGATCTAATGGGTTCCCCTCACTTAGAGGAGAGATTGATTGGTGGAAATGTAGATCAAGATCTCCTCTCTCTTTTCCCTCAAGAAGATGCAAGAATCATTGGAGGGATTGAGATATATCAAGCTTAGAAAGGTCAACAATGGAGGAGAAAACTTGCAAGCAGAGTTGGGCAACCTTAGGGGAAGAAGGCCCCTTAAATAGGTCCCCCCAAAATCCAACCATTGCAACCCAAAAACGCGATTCCTGGTACTACCGGACTTTTTACTACTAGACATTCCCTAGGGTTCCCGGGTCACCCAAATGCACTTTTGCCAGGAAATCTCGGTACTACCAGACTTTTTCCCGGTACTACCGAAATTCCTGGGGTTCCCGAGTCCCAAATGCATTCTAGTCAGATACGACCAGTACTACCAGATTTTTTCCCGGGACTACCGGATTTTCTAAACGCTTAGACACCTAGTACAAAAACGGAAATAACTTTTGCATCCAGACACCAATTTCGATTACCTTGGGCTCATTTCGAAGAGTACAAACAACTCCACAAGATCATGCAGAGAAACATCATTGTCCAACCACGAAGATAAACCCACAACATGAAAGGTTTGACTTCTTGATGACCCACAAGTATAGAGGGTGTATCGCAGTATTTTTGATAAGTAAGAGTGTCGAACCCAACGAGGAGCAGAAGGTGCTGGCTAGTGGTATGGATCAGGAATTCTCTACAAATACTTAGCAAACGGATTTTTAGGGGTTTTTGATAAAACAAGTAAACAAAGTACGAGTAAATAAAAGATAGTAGGAATAATTGTAGCAAGTGGCCCAATCCTTTATGTAGAAAAGGACAAGTCGGTTGTATTACTTAAGATGACTAAACGTTCTCGAGGACACATGGGAAGAACTGTCAAGTGCTTTCGCTTCATATAGTTGATTAATCTTCTTTAGCTTGCTAAGTGTTGTGTGGGTGAACCTATGCTAATGTACCGACCTTCCTAGGACTAATACATACTTGTGATTATACCCCTTGCAAACATCCGTAAGTACAAGAAAGTAATTAAGGTAGAAACCTAACCACAGCTTTAAACTCTAAGACCCTTACGTCCCTTGTGCAATGGTTTCCTAACGGGGGTTCAGGTTTACATCACTCGGCAACCCCTACGATTAGTAGCCAAATACACAATGCATTCCCCTAGGCCCATATAGGTGAAGTGTCATGTAGTCAACGTTCACATGACACCACTAGAAGAAGTACACCACAACTTAAATATCAAACTATTGAATCTTTCTCAACACAATTCCACTACTAACAACATGACTTCTCCCATGTCCTCAAGAACAAAACGAACTACTCACAAGACATCATATGGATCATGATCAGAGATGGAATAATGATGTATAACAATCTGAACATAAACAATAATTCAATGGTTCACTCAATAGCATCAACTACAAGAGTAATCAACATCGGGAAAGTTTCCCCTATGAACTATGCAAGATTCAACACAATTGTTACAGCAATATGGAGATGGTGATGAGGGTGCTGATGATGATGATCCTGATTAAGTCTAGCTTGATGGTGGTGTTGATGGCGACGATCTCCCCTCTCCGGGAAGGAATTCCCCCGGTAGAAATCTATCTGCCGGAGAGATCTTTCTCTCTCGGTGTTTTCCGCCCCGTAGAGGTGGCGAAATCTTTCTGTGGTTGCTCCCCGAGTCTTAGGGTTTCAGGAGGTTAATATACGCCAGAGGGGAGTGCCAGGGGTGGACCAGGGCGGCCACACCACCTGGTGGCGCGGCCTAGGCTGGCCCGCGCCAGGGGGTGGTGTGGGCCCCCTATGGCCCATCTCCAGCCCCCCCTTCTGGCTTCCTTCGTCTTCTGGAAAAATAGGATTTTCCATATATTTTCCCGGATTTTCTGATCTTCGTGAATTTTACCTCCAAACAGCACCTTTTCCATCAGAATCCTGACTGCAGCGGTCCATACTCCAAAAGTCATCAACCATGCAAAAACAGATGAAATAACATAAGTATCACCTCTCAGTACGAAATATATCAATGAATAACAGTGAATTATGACATAGAATAGTGATGCAAAATGGACGTATCAACTCCCCCCATGCTTAGACTTCGCTTGTCCCTGCTTAAACCGAGCTCAATAAACATGGCCTCAGGTTTATGGAGTGAAGAGTCGATAAAAGAATACGGACAAGAAGCATCACATTCATCAAATACATAGATCATAATAGAAGACAACTCACTATTATATAACTTAACTTGCAATGAGTAAAGGAAACACAATAAAGATACATAAAGTGAATCATAATTGGTAATGGCAAACTTAGCTCTTGGTCGAAGAATAGTTGATAATTTGCTGGGGTTCACAAATATCTGGTTTCCAATGATAGCTTTCAAAGTAGTAAACATCAAGATAAGACCAATGTGCAAAACAAGGAACATAAGAAACATGATTTGAATAAATCATCATATGAATGAATGAAACACAACAACTCAAAATACTTGCTGAGATGGAAGGGAGTAGGTTTACTGACTCAACTACAAAGTAAAAGAAAGTCCCTTTGTAGAGGGAAGCAGGGATTGCAAGTCTCATAAAGAGCTCCCAAAAATTATGATACTTACTAGCTTTCAGCTATCATTGCCCCTATCATAGGCATCTTTTGGTGGTTAAGGTAAAAGTGACACAACTAAGAGGATATGCTTGACAAGTTATAAATTGAAGTCCCATGCCCCTTACTTATGTGTACCGAACCTCATGCTACTCAACTTCAGTCACGAATAAGCTCTTGTCATTGTAAATACACGTGTATCATTGAGAACCGCCAACGGGGTACCCCTTGCACATGACACATGAGCTATCCCATAATCAAAATGACAAGGCAAGCAGACAGTGAGCATCTCAGCGATCTTTTTATTTGCTATTTGCATAGGTTTTTATTGAGGATGCTTCATAGAATGCTCACTATAATTATGCTGCAAGTTTCCACCATGATTAGGCATGGCTTAGGCTAGCGGCCCAGGCGTTTCTCTAACACACATATAAACTCCATGATCTTACAAGTTCCACTTGTATTTCACACTGCCGGGATCCATAAGCAAAAGAACATGAAATCAACTAGGTACAAAGTACCAATGCAATGTTGAAAACGTTCCCCATGATACATGGTTCTGCTAACTTCAACTCATAAAGCGCAAGCATATACGCAACAAAGAAGGACCCAATGGTTCAAGTTTATTAAATGCAAGAAAGTAAAGTGTGCCATCAAGTTCGTGAGAGCTTTAATCACTAATTTTCACATAACAAGTTTAATTTGGGAGGTAGATAAAACAAGAATTTACTTGGAATAACAATAATGCTAATAGGTAGGTATGGTGGACACAAATGGCAAAGGTTTTGGTTTAAAGGAGGTGGATGCACGAGAAGAATTCCCTCTCAGTACAGGTTTTTGGCTAGCAAGGCTGGGTAGCAAGTATAAGAGTTGAAGGAAACAAACAAACATACAAGTGATAAAACAAACATGCAATCTTCCTTGGAGGCACAAAAGATCTTAACTAGAGAATACTAGACTTATGAGCAAATCAAGAAAGAAAGATGATGAAATTATTTTTCTTTAGAGTACTCTTATTTTTTCCATACAACTCTCAAAAATAGTGTTGCTACTGACCGAGCCAGATTTGCCAAAACCAACTAAATTAACTTAATGATCCCAAAGTGATACCAATACTAACAACAAGATCAATCATATAACCACGAATTGAAAACTAATATAAGATATGAAAAAGAGTGAATGATAGAACTCCTCATTAATATTCCATAACGACAACTCACACCAAGGGATACATATCTAACGAGAGAGAGGACACTTCCATAATGCAAACCATCATACACAATTACTTCTCTATTCATGATATGACTCTACTAATAAGGTAAAAATATAGAATATAGTGATGTGATACCGCGACACTCCCCCAAGCTTGGAATAAACCAAGGGGATGCCAAACCTGATGACGAATTACTCCTTCGGTGGTGGTGGTATCCTCTCGATGAGCTCTCTGATAAGTTTCCCCAAGTCCTCAATCTCGAAGGTGAGATTACGAATCATCTGTGAGTTTTTCTCAATGCGGCTCATGATCATGTCGGGTTGAGAATTTCAGATCTTGCTATTCTTTCCCCACTCTTCCTCCTTGAAGTCTTCTTTTCCTGCATGGCTAGAACGAGGCAAATCCCAATTGGAGGGTAATTTCCCTTTGGGCATATTCTGGTATTGATGCTCATGGATAAGGGTATGGAAAGGATTCTTGGTGCGTGGAGGAAGTGACCGTGGAGCCAAGCAGTGACAAGGAGCTTTCCCCCCAGTTTGCATCCGTGCAGTCCTTCTAACCCTGGCAGGTTTTGCCACCACTCCAATGCTCGAAATGCGAGTGCCAGTGTGCGGATGTTGGCCTTGCTCCTCTTCACCTTCACTCTTGATCTCCTTCTCCTTCCCGGGGTCTTGGATGTCTTCCTCCATAGGCTCCTTCCCTTTATCCTTGGCGGACACCATTGTGCTTCTAAACTTTCAAAGAATATGTCCTGGTAGAAACAGATCAAAACAAAAACACGACGAGAGCACGATATACGAACCTCGGGGGCTCCGGGGGGTTATATATTACGAAGTTTCATATCAAAAGGAAGGTACTAGGAGAAAACGAGTCGGAGGCGGAGTCCGGGGTGGACTCACCACCTAGTAGCGCGGCCAGGGGTGGGCCCGCGCCACAGGGTGGTGTGAGCCACCCTGGCTCCGTTTCCGTCCCTTTTTCGCTTTGTAGCTTTCCTTATTGACTAAAAACTGCAAAAATATAGTTAGATAGTGTTTTCGTGGAACTTTCCTTACCAGAACTGTTACCTATTTGAAGCGAACTCTGTAGTTCTCTGAATTTGGTATCTAGTAGATTCTTCCGGAGTCAGCACTTGAATAATCAACAGTATCTTCATCTTCATACACTTATTACTTGAGTCATAAAACCTTTCTCTTCCTTATTACACCATTATCTCCACTTCCATAAAATTTCTTTCACACAAAACTCACACAATTCTCATTAACAACATTAGTATAAGTGAAGTGATAAAACCTTTTGAGTCTAACTTCAATTAAAAACCATCAAAACAAAAGCTAGTGTAGCAACTCCTTCCGAAAACCCAAAAATAATTCAAAAAAGGAATATCGAATAAAGAAGCAAATGCAAGAGTGGCAAAATCTGTCAAAACAGACCAACAGGTAAAGATCAATTTTTTAGAAAATCTTATGTTGCTCAAATCAAAAAGTGCAAAACTAACGAAAGTTAAATAACAACCTAGGGCAGAAGCACAAACAATTACAGCTCAAACCGACATACAGAGATCTTTCACGAATTTTTACGATGCAGCACAAAAATCTGTTTCGGGACAACAACTTCCCCAAATATTACTTCTCTCTCATTAGAGGTTGATCTTGACACAAAAACCAAACAAAACGGATAAGGAGCGGTTATTACCGAAGTAATAACTTCCAAGGCTCAAAGAAACAAAAACAAACTGAAAGCAAAAACAAATTGGGTTGTCTCCCAAAAAGCTCTTTCTTTATAGCCATTAAGATGGGCATGGTAATTTTGAAGACGCTCTCATAGGAATATGAATTGAAGCGAAAGAGAGCATTAAGAAGCAAACATACACATTTAAGTCTAACCCACTTCCTAGGCAAGGGAATTTTGTAAACAAACAAGTTGTTGAAACCAGAGGCTACAAGCATAGGAAGGCAAAAGAAGTGCAACATAAAAACTTTCAGCATAAAACGAGGAAACTTGATACTATTGAGATGCATAAGAACACTTTTCCCTCTCTCATAGAACTTTCAGTATCATGCATAAACTTAACAATATAGCTATCACAAGGACCATCATAGCAATGATCACTTATTCTAACAGAAAACACAGGAATACTAGCTCTCATAACACTACTATGTGAAACAATATTAGAGGTATCCTTACAAAGGATAGTGTGTCCCTCTTTTTCATATTTAGTAACAAAGTCTTTCGCATTTGCTATTATAGGTTCATCAACCATTTGTTTATCAGGTTCAACAACTTTATTTGCACTTTCATTAACCATACTAGCTATCATAGAATGTTCCTTTATCTTAACTGGGAAAGGCATTTTCTCAATATAAGGTTCAGGTAAGACATGATTAGCAGTATAAACTTTAGTATTTCTTGCAGGAACACTCTTAGCAATATCTTTATAAGGTTCATGATACTTATTCCACTTCTTTTTAGGCACTTCAATGTAGGAAGCAAAAGCCTTAAAATAAGAGGCAATATCTTGAGAGTCTAGACCATAAGCATTTTTAATATTTTGAAAGTCATCAGTTCCCATAAAAGATTCAATGCATTCATAATCGTAATTTATACCTGACTTTCTACCTTTGTCATTCTCCCAAGCTTCAACATTGTCTTGAATACGGTCCAAAAGATCCCATTTAGCTTCTTCTTCCATGCGAGTGAATGATCCAGCACAGGAAGCATCCAATAAATCCTTGTCATGTAGAGGGAGCCTTGCATAAAAATTATTGATAATAATATTGTTGGGGAGCTCATGAATGGGACATTTGAGCATTAGTAACTTCAATCTCACCCAAGCTTGAGCTGTACTCTCTCCATCAAGAGGCCAAAAGTTGTATATTTGATTCCGATCTTTATGAATCTCACTAGGAGGATAAAACTTTGAATAAAATAGAGGCACCATTTCCTCCCATTCTAGAGCTTGACCATTCTTCAACAGCTTAAACCATTCCTCAACTCTTCCTTTCAGTGATAATGAGAATAACTTCTTCTTAACTTGATCTGTAGTAATACCTGCACACTTGAACAACCCACATAATTCGTGTATAAAGAGCAAATGATCACCGGGATGGACAGTTCCATCCCCAACATAGTAGTTATCCATATCACGATCAATAATTCTTGTAGGTATTTTAAAAGCATCATTCTCAGCAGGCGGTCGCTTGTCTACTACCTTAGCAGTGGTAGTAGCATTACCAAATAAGAAACTCAGCGAATTATCCATAACGAAAATAAAGCAACTAGCAGAAGTAAACAATACTCACAGTAGAAGTTTCCTTTACTACCGCCCACTCTCCAATAGCGCTTCACTCCCCGGCAACGGCGCTAGAAAATAGTCTTGATGACCCACAAGTATAGGGGGTGTATCGTAGTATTTTCGATAAGTAAGAGTGTCAAACCCAACGAGGAGCAGAAGGTGCTGGCTAGTGGTATGGATCAGGAATTCTCTGCAAATACTTAGCAAACGGATTTTTAGGGTTTTTTGATAAAGCATGTAAACAAAGTAGGAGTAAATAAAAGACAGTAGGAATAATTGCAGCAAGTGGCCCAATCCTTTATGCAGCAAAGGACAAGCCGGTTGTATTACTTAAGATGACCAAACGTTCTCGAGGACACATGGGAAGAACTGTCAAGTGCTTTCGCTTCATATAGTTGATTAATCTTCTTTAGCTTGCTAAGTGTTATGTGGGTGAACCTGTGCTAATGTACCGACCTTCCTAGGACTAATACATACTTGTGAGTATACCCCTTGCAAACATCCGTAAGTACAAGAAAGTAATTAAGGTAGAAACCTAACCACAACTTTAAACTCTAAGACCCTTACGTCCCTTGCGCAATGGTTTCCTAACGGGGGTTCAGGTTTCTGTCACTCCGGCAACCCCTACGATTAGTAGAAAAATACACAATGCATTCCCCTAGGCCCATATAGGTGAAGTGTCATGTAGTCGACGTTCACATGACACCACTAGAAGAAGTACACCACAACTTAAATATCAAACTATTGAATCTTTCTCAACACAATTCCACTACTAACAACATGACTTCTCCCATGTCCTCAAGAACAAAACGAACTACTCACAAGACATCATATGGATCATGATCAGAGATGGAATAATGATGTATAACAATCTGAACATAAACAATAATTCAATGGTTCACTCAATAGCATCAACTACAAGAGTAATCAACACCGGGAAAGTTTCCCCTATGAACTATGCAAGATTCAACACAATTGTTACAGCAATATGGAGATGGTGATGAGGGTGCTGATGATGATGGTGGTGATGATGATGATGATCCCGATGAAGTCCAGCTTGATGGTGGTGTTGATGGCGATGATCTCCCCTCTCCGGGAAGGAATTCCTCAGAAATCATCTGCGGAGAGATCTTTCTCTCTCGGTGTTTTCCGCCCTGTAGAGGCGGCGGAATCTTTTTGTGGTCGCTCCCCGAGTCTTAGGGTTTCGGGAGGATAATATACGCCAGAGGGGAGTGCCAGGGATGGACCAGGGCGGCCACACCACCTGGTGGCGTGGCCTAGGCTGGCCCGCGCCAGGGGTGGTGTGGACCCCCTATGGCCCATCTCCAGCCCACTTCTGGCATCCTTCGTCTTCTGGAAAAATAGGATTTTCCGTATATTTTCCTGGATTTTCTGATCTTTGCGAATTTTGCCTCCAAATAGCACCTTTTCCATCAGAATCCTGACTGCAACGGTCCATGCTCCAAAAGTCATCAACCATGCAAAAACAGATGAAATAACATAAGTATCACCTCTCAATACGAAATATATCAATGAATAACAATGAATTATGACATAGAATAGTGATGCAAAATGGACGTATCACTTCTCAAGAAGAGATGAACCGGTAAAACCTCGAAAACGCGAAAAACAATAACTTGACCTTGAAAACTTTGATTAAGTTGAAACCAATTTTGTTGGAAATATACAAACAAGTAGCATACAACAAAAATGGCACTACTGGATACCACCAGGAGAGAAGATATCAAGCATATATATTTGTGAGATATCTCCCAAGGTGTGGAGCTAGAAAACCTGCAAGATCAAAAGCACAATAAGAGAAATAAGCGAAAACCTTTCTAATGAACTAGAGTTTGTTATGAAGATTACCACAAGATCTAGAAACTCGCATAGATATGGTGCAAATAACAACCAAAAAAGATGATGCTAAGAATGCAAAGGTTTGAGCTCTCTCCAAAAGATACAATTGAGTTACTCACTCGAGAGCCCCTCTTGATAGTCTGGCTATCTATCCTAAACCTAGTCTCTCAACATGATACTAGTAAAAAGAAAAACTTATCAATATAATACCTTTGCCTTGAGCATTCCACTTGAGCTTGATGTCAATGATCTTGTCCTCCTCAAGATGGTCTTTCTTCATTGCTCTTCCTCGTGCTTGCTTGCATGATGAAGACTTGCAACTTGCTCCCTGATGGCAACAAACGCAGCCACTTTTTGTTGGGACTCCAAGTGCAGAGTGTTGTAGCAAGCTTCTTTTCCCCACAAGGGTGACTCGAGGGTTTATGTCAAACTCTCGGGGAATTGTGTGGATATTTGTCTTCTCCTCTTCAAGTAACCTGGAAAGGTAAAATAATTTGTATTTTGTCCCCAACTCCACCAAGTGGTTGTTGTGGCATCCCGCAAAAACCACTACTAGAAAATCGCGGTGTTTTTGTGCATTGCATCATCATGACCGCATGCTCATGTCATCATGCCACATTGCATTTAAGCATCGTCATCATCGTGCATAAGTTTGTCTAAAAACTATTTTATGAAAGCCTATCTTTGTCTTCCAAATATATCTCCGTCTTAATTTCAAATTAAAACTCCGGTCTTTTTCTAGGTCTTTTATTTGTCTAAAAACTATTTGCAAAAGTCTATTTTAAAATTAAATAAAATTTTATATTATTTTTAGGGGGCATCCGAACCAGGCCCGAACCGGCCTAGCCGGCCACCCCCAAAAACACCAAAACCCCCCTACCCTAACCCTAATCCCCACAACCACCTAACCCACACACCCACAACTCCCTTCCCCGTCGCCAAAGCAGCCGCGCGCGCAGCTCCCTCCCGCTCCGATCCCCGCCTGCCGGCCCCACACGCACTAGCACACACACATCGCCAGCTCCCGACCAACCCACCCTGCACGCACACCCACCCTGCCTGTGACCCCACCACGATCGAACCCAGCCCCGCTCCTCCACATGTTGCATGTCACAATCCCCTCCCTCAACACGAACTCCTCACCCGACGCGCCACCCTCTCGCTCACCCGACGCGCCCCACCAACCGCCACGTCGTGCTACCCGGCCCCACAACCCGCGGCATCTTCCCCTTCCCCCCTCGCGTCTCTGCTCCATGTGCATCGTGCCGCTCGCCCCGACTACAGTCGCTCCTCTGGCTCGCCCAGCGGCGCCTCCGCCCTTCCCCATGTCTGCGTCGGCGCCCTCCTCCCCGCGCCTTCCCTTCTGCGGCCCTCCTCGCCGGTCCTCTGCGGCGTCTCTCTATCCCGCCGCCGACCTTCCCAGGAGCCGCGCCTTCCTGCCTGGCCGCTTCCCGACATCGTCCGGCCGTGCCGCCGCCATATGGGGAGCCTCGAGCCCCTACGACCGGCTTCCCCTTCCCGGCCGCGGACCTCCGCTAGCCCAAGCCGCCTCCGCTGGTTCGCCTCGCGCCCTCTCCGTCCTCGCCCATGGTCGCCGCCGTGAGCATCGTTGTCTACCCGTACATCGCCTCGTCCTCACCCTGACAGAGGTCCTCCCCACCGATGCAAGCTCGCTAGCCCTCCTCACGCGGGCCCGCCTCGTGGAACCCAGCTCCCTCGCCTCCATCCGCTCCGTGCCCGCCTTCGGCCGACCACGCCTCTGCCCGAGCCACATTGCCGGCGCATGCCCCACCTCCGCCATGTTCCACGCCGCCGCCATCCCCGCCTCCCGTCGCTTCTCGGCCACCTACCTCTCCATCCCCGGCCTCCCTTCTCCCGCGGGCCCGCCACCAGCAGGGTTCCCCTCCCCCATCGTGTCGCTGCTCCGCCACCGAGCCAGCTTTTTCCCTTTTGGCCGCGCCCCTGCTAAGCGTTCGGGTTAATGCTTGGATGGGACACGGTCTCCTCGCGTGGTGTTTTTCTTTCGTTTGGTGTTTGCTTTCTACCATGCACTTGTGTTGAGACCCCGGTGAAGACTGCTGCAAGCCTCTCGAAGCCGACAAGTTCGTCACCAAGTCCCGCCTCGACATGATCTTCTGCATGGACGTCGAGACCCCGTTCCCAAAGGCGAAGCCAGAACCCACCAAGACCTCCGTCACGAATTCCAAGGTCTTCTACACGGATGCGACAAGTTCTCCTACACGGATCCGAAGACCATCGGTACCTGATCCATTCGAGTTCGCCATCAACGGCAAGATCGACCACGTGGAACCCAAGTTCCCCGTCCTGACACGACAAGTTCTCCATCTTGTATCCGAACCTTCCTGATCCCCGTCGAACCCTGTCGAACCCCGAACCCCCGGAACCAAGATCTTCCGAACCCAGATGTGTGCCCCTAAGCCCCTATTTTTATAATATGACTTTATGAACTGTCGCATATTAAATTGTTCATGCATGCATACTTGTCTATGGTTTGGGGGCATTATGCCGATTCACCTCATAATTAAATATGGAGTCCATCTGCGGGATATCTTTGTCTTATTCCAGATTCCATTTAAATTGCGTAGCAAACCGATGCCATGATTTGCCTTGTTAATACAACATTTAAATTGCGGGGGTTCTAAATAACTAGAACCTATTAATTACATTGTCGGGACCCCGGTTTCGCTTAATACTGCCTAATTGCACCGCATCTGCATCATATCATAAGCATGCTGGATCTTCTGTCGTAGTATTAAATATTGCATCCGGTGTTTCTTCTAGTGTTTGCTTCTTCGCGGATTAGGCCGATGAGTTGATGCGAGTATCGACAAGTTCTCCGGATATGATCTGTCGGCAGTGTTTTCCCCGGCGAGCATCTCTCCCCCTTCTACCTATTTTGCATTTATACTCTTTATTTCCTCCTGTTGATCTATTGCTATCCGTGTCGCGATGCTTTAGTTTCTGTGCACCAGTTATATCCCGTGCAGCCTCTATATTGCTATGGACACCTCGTAATACCTGTTGCTTGGTAGATAACTGGCCTTGCGAGTCGTAGTTGCTTGCTCAGGTGCAATCTCGTGTTGTCGAGTACCACAGTTGTTGGAATGCTGGCGAATGTTTATGGTGGAGATGATCATGACTTTAAATACAACTATTAAAATGCTAGATATAACTAATGCAGAGGCATCGGTGGGCAATAGATGTTATTTGGTTCTTCCACGTTCACTTGTGTCCCGTAGGACCCCGAGTACTTGATACCTGTTCCTTGACTATTCGCACTATCCACATACGGGAGAGTCTATGAATCCCCCTTAGCCAGAACTTGATTCATTTCTTATTTCTTGGGGCCACAAACTAGTTTGGGATTTTATTACTATCCTGTACTTATGCCATGTTACTGCTTTAATGACGATTGTGCGTGGAGCACCTGTACTGTTTTGGATCGTGGAATGTTTTCGCGGTATCGACAAGCCCAGTCACACTTTTGGGTTCCCAGTCATTTACAGCCATTGACACAAACCCTGGGTCCATCTCGGAGCCGGCCAACTTCGTCACGGGTAGCTTAGTGGGGTGGCCCCTTAAAATATTTTATGAATCCTGTGATTGCTTTGTCGTGAAAGCCTCGTTGGGTTTTGAGTTGGTTTTTCCGAGGTCGATCGTGTGTGTGTTGCTATTTGTGCACCCCTGCAGGGTAAATCTTTCTGAAAGTCGTGTCCGCGGTTATGGACGACTTGGAGCACAGTATCTCGATCATAGACAAGCATAACTAAAGTAGTGTTATAAATTTGACTTAATATGTGACTAGTAATCAGCTTCACTACAATGGAATGGATAATAAAAATGCCAACAATTGGTGGATCTGTGGTGATCTGTGTCATACTATACCTGCCTAGTAAGTATTGCAACTCCAATGGAATGTGATAAAAGTGCCAACAACTATTGGGTTTTGGGATTCCTCAGGACAATTATATCTGACTAGTAAATGTTCCAACTAACACGGATTGGTTAATTAAAACTGCCCACTACTTATGCTTCAGGATGACTCATGCTATCTATATCTGATTAGTAAGTGCTGCAACTATAACGGAATGAGTAAAATTGCCAACTGTGTGAGTTCCTTGGTCCGACTTACTCGTTTGGTCTTGAGGGGGAAATACCAGGATGGGTATGATTGGTGTTAGTATCAGGTTGGATCCGAATAGGTCTTTCTTATCCCTCTCTAATAGCGGTCAGTTTTACTGAGTCTCTATAGGTTGTTTAGTGTCACACCGCTTCGATCTACCATACCTATGTAGGCGAGAGGCCAATTCTAGCCTCGCCTGCATCGCCTCGATCGACGCCTCCTCTTTTTCCTTTGCCCTTTGTCGGCACCCTTTTGTTTTAGCAGGTTTGAGATCGACGTTGTTAGCGGTTACCTTCCTATTGGCCAAGCGTGGTTATGGACGCCATTGGTTATTCTTCAGGGCACTTAGCCCCATTTGCATCTTGTCCGTAGTCATACGCTCTATCGTTTTCAAGGTGATTTGGATCTTTTTATAGTATATATGTATTCTTGACTCATGGAGTCGTTGTTGTATATATCTGTTCTATGGGTCTCATCAAGGACTGTTGTGTAATGGTATTACTTTGTTTCCACCCGCACGAAAGTGCCTAGTGGGCGTCCATGAATCGTTTCTATGCGGGTTTGGCGAAAAGGGCTAAAACTTGCATAGGGCCGATTCGAGGGTGTTACAGTTGTCAAGCACAAGGTTTCGTATTAGTATTATAAAATAAAATATAAACAAAGTAAATAAAATAAAGGAATACAAAATAGATGACATGGAAGATAGTCAAGTTGTTTTTGGGGTTTTATGGGTGTTTACAAGTAGAGAAAGTATTTTTGTATTTTCGATATAATAAATTGCAGAAATTATAAATGATAGTAGATGCAAAGGAAAGCCGTTTCTTATGATAAAAATCGGACTGGGGTTCATGGGTTCACTTGTCTACTCTCTTTTTTAGGTTGTAGTGATCATAAAACAATTCATCAATGATAAAGATTCATGGAAATTCTATAAGTTCTTGATAAAAGGAATTAATATGGGCATCACATTCTAATATTGATATGGAATACATCTCTCTCTTATACTCATCGAGAAAGGGAAATCTCCATGCAATCTTGATTTAAGAACAAATCAGAGTATAGCTTTAAGCAATATTATATGATGTTTGAAAACTAATATGCTACCTTGATCTAACAGGGTCATCACACTATCGCGTGATAACTATAGCACATGGTTTCACTTTATCCCTAGTGAGGCAGCAAAAGAAAGGTAAAAACCAAAGTAGATCTTGAATATTATGTGTTACAATTCAATCTCCACCCCCATGCTACTCCATCTAACACACACTTATCCCCATACAAGTTCTTGCATACAAGTTGGATCAAAACAAGCAATAAAGAATGGGGTACATGATAAGCATCTATTAGAACATCTTACACACAATAGATTCTAATCTGAAATATCAAATCATAGAACAAATATCCACCACATAGGAATTAAAAATATGACCATAATCATGTTGGGTAGCTCATATGGTACTATATATATGAAGAACAAGAGAGAAATAGATCAAGCTACTGCCACAAACCCATATCCTAGAGGTGGACTGCTCCCTCTTCATCATGGTGGTGAAGTTGGAGATGTTGGAGAGGTTGGAGATCTCCCCGGAGATGGCCCCGGTGGAGTTTCCCCCTCCAATCTTCACTAGACCTGACTCTGTTTGGTGGTGTTTTCATCTCTGGTGGCTTCTGGTGTCTCCTCCTCCGAGGACACCCCAGGGGCTCCTTAGATAGGGATTTTTTAGGTCAAGAGAACTCCATGGGCGAAAGAATCAAGGCGATCGGATGGTCGAGGAGCAAACGAGCATGGGTGGCATGCCCACCAGGCCTAGGCGTGCCACCTGGGATCGTTTGGCCCTCCTGGCCCTCCTAGTGATATTCTAGTGCTCTAGATGCTTCTCGTGGATAAATATTGGCATTCCCAAAAGTACATGTCCATTTGACTTCGTATAGGTCCTAAAACATCAAATACATTGAAAACAGGGTTTTTTCTGCCCTGCAGGGTTATAACCAAAATAAAGGGGATTATTGATAAATCCCCAAAAATCAATATAAAACATGAATGTAACATTATATATGATGCAAATATGTGGGAAAACATGTTAACAAACTACAAAGTTCATTTACGCATTTTACATGCATCACTCCCTCATACACCATGGGGAAACCTCTTCTTTGAACTTATCTTCATCGATCCATGATCACCGAGGATGGCAAGCTTCAACCATGAGATCTTCTAGACATGGCGCACCTTTAGCTTGCACATCATTTCTTCTTACTTCATTTGGGTGATGTCTTGAAGATACGCATGATAAGCTCCATCGTCTTCTTCAAGACACCCTTGATCTTCTATTCTTTATTCTTCTTCTTATTTTCTTCAACCTTGAAGCCAACACATGGTCCAAGCGATGCCAATGGACAAATCATACAAGTGAAACTTAATGCAACCATTAGTCCAAAGATATTGTCATTAATTACCAAAACCACATATGGGGCCCCACATGCTCTTTCAAGCGGGATTTTCCCATCTGCGTGATGGAAAGATACTCAAGGGCCTACTCGGAGAAGTAATATCCAATAGTTGAGCAGCGTGTGACTAGGTCATGGGGATATCACTTGTCAGAACGAGTTAAGTAGCATTTGTCGGTAACAAGATTGAACACGACATGGTGATGTCATTGAACAGATCTCGGACAATGCAAGTATCACAGAGACAAAAGGAACATGACATGACGTTCATGGTTCAACGATGCAAATTCCTGGAATGCATAGGGGGTGATCATAGGCATCTAGGTCCCGCTGATGATCATTGGTACGAGAGGGGTCTTGACCATGTCTAGAGTGTTCCTGAACCGTGGGGTATCATGCTTAAGGGCTTGATGATGATCAGAGATCATTTTCGTATCGGCAGGATCACCGAATAATAGAAAGAGAGAAAACCACAAGGGTTTCGAAAAGTCCGGAGGATGTCCAAAGTGGGATGGAAGGAGTACCATAGCCACCGGGATTGAATAATATGTAAGTAAATGTTAAATAATGATTTAATTATTTATTTATATTTATTTAAGAAATGAAAAGGAATTAAAATGGTCAAATTCACTATTGGGCCAAAATCCCTAGGGAAAAGGCCCATGAGGGAAAATACCAAAAGGGAGAAAGGGAGGAGGGGATGCATGGGCCCCATGCACCCTCCGGCGAGGCCCATGAGGGCCTTGGTCGGCCGGACACCCCTCCCACTCTCCTCTCCCTTGTTTAGTCCCACATGGCTTAGCTAATTAGCTATGCGGTGCCTTTTCCCCTATGTATTGAGGTATCTTGAGAAAAAAATACACCAATAATCAATAAAGGTTCTCTCTTTTGGGGAGACCTCCAGTTGATACTCTCTCTATCTCCCGTGACCGTGATCCCAAGTCTGCACCGAGTGATCAGGAGTCTTCTTCACCGCGGAGCACCATCATGCTCCAGGATTCGGATCTAGAAGGTCTACTTTCGCAACTACTGCTGGATCGGAGGAGCGGGAGTCATCGTTAGGCATCGGACGTGTGTAACTCCCTCATAGGTGCAACACTTGGGGCACTAGAAGTCACCGGAGCCGCATGACTTCAACACAACCCCGAGGTCGGTGTCGGTACGACTACATCAAACACGCTCTACCGAGCATTGACAATGCTTTTCGGTCTTCAAGGGTAAGTTTGCAAAAAGCCCCTCCTGTTAGTGCATTACTAATATATAGGTCTTGGCATTAGGGTTCTTGGTGTAGGAAAAATTTATTGTTTTCATGCGTGAACCCCTACACCCCGTACACCTCCCAACCCCTGCCCCTCGCCGTCGTGGCCGGCTCATAAAGAGGGAAGTAGGAGAGAGAGAACGCCAAGAAGGAAGGAGGCCATGACCTGATTAGGGGAGAAAACACCAGCGTACTATGCAACCGCCGCCTCCGACCGCCGGAGTTTGCCGCCGCTGCAGAACCACCACCGAGAGCACTAAGATCGGTCGAACTCTGGTGCCCCCTCCCAAAACATAGCATGTCACCAGACAACCTACTGCTAAACCTAGGATCTACACCGGCGCCACCCCTCTGCCATCTTTGGCCGGCAAAGCCGCTGGAGATAGCTCGAGATTGTCCCGGTCACCGCCGGTCAATGCTCAGGCACGGGTGAGGGGGAAGGGGAGGAGGAGAGGATAATGGACTATGAATATGTTTATCTAAGTGGAAATTATCGGTGTGTCTTGCATGCAGGTTGATCTCACCCGCGAGCATATGCAAGTTGGTCCATCAGCTCCCACCGCCGTTTATAGCTTGACGATCAACACATATCAATGTGTGTCAATTGTTGTGTCAAGGATTATGTATAGACTTAAAGTGAAGTGAATGCCAATCTTTATCTTTTGATGTCATCTTCTAGCTTAGGAAACCAGTAGTCTTGGCCTCTCACTTTATTCTATTTAAGGGGTTTGATCTAGTACTACCCCTCCCTCTAAACTCGTATAAATATGTCCACGTATATATTAGACCCATATCGAAATAGAGTATTACCCCTGTAGAGGCATATGTATCGGGATCTATAGTTATACACAATTCTAACACACATGATCTAGTGTGCCCCCGATGTCGGCCATCATCGTGACCGCCGCCGCCGACAATCATTACGACCATCGTCGGACTAGTCGCTAGACAAGTTGCTGAATAGTCCGACCGCCGCCGCCAAGCTCTCCCACGCGCACTGCCTCTTCGTGCCGCCGCTGCCGCTGCGCTAGCCCTGCCGACACATGCCTATGAGGCCAAGCCGAGGCGTGCGCCGCCCAGGCCGAGTCACCGGCGCGCTGGACCCAACTGCCACTATTACCACCACGCGCATCCGACGGCCTATGCGAACGAACCGTCCATGTCTGAATTTGTCCAGTCGGGCAGAGTCGAAGGCCCAATGTGCATCCGCATACGGACCAGCAGTTTCGGACCGATCCATTTTGGCGTATTTCTAGACCAAAATTGGGCCTGGTTTGCGGGGGAAGGACAACCCCCTCGTTTGACCGTGTCCTCCCGGATCCACACATCATACACACCTATGGTACTAAACATTTTTTCATTGCAATGAAAGTACACTGAGATATATTTAGGATTTAATTTAATTTAAGCTAACTAAAACCTAAACTAAACGCCATGGCCGTCCTTGCCCTGTCGCTCGTGGCCCGCCGGGCCGCCATGGCCTCCCTCGCCTGGCAGCGACACTTGGAGGCAGCATTCCTCCTCCACAGCCGCTCAAGACTCATCTGCTCCCTTCTTCCCACGGTCATTGCCATGGTATGGTTGCGCGCCGCCGTGGCCTCCCTTTCGGCTGTGGTCACCAACAACTGCCAAAAGGCCACCGCATCGACATGCCTATCCGTGAAAGCAGTGATGGCAGCCTCTGCCGCCACCACCCGCGTGTCCTCCTACTCACTCATGACCTTTGTTGCAGCATCATCGGCGGTCTTGGTTGTCTCCTCAGTGGCCTGCATTGCCTACACCTCACGCTCGTCGTGCTCGTCCACCATCGTCGTCGCCTCCCTGGCCACCACTAGCAGGCGCATTTACTCGTCACCCATATTTTATCGACCGTCAGCCTCCCTCGCCACTGATGCCCTAGCCAGCTCAAGCATGTGCATCTTGATGGTGTACTTAGTGGCATAGATGATGCTCTGCCGGCAGGGCGTCCATCGCTGCTTTCCACCAATGGCACCATATCCTCCTCATCATCCTCGTTGGCCTCCCACACTTCCAACTCATTGTCCTCCTCCTCCCCCATAAACAAACCTTGGTCACCGGCACTCGGCAGGGAGGGCGGATAGGAAGCGAGGTCGTACTTGTTGAGGTCTCCCTAGGTGGCCGGGAGGTGTATTGGAGGCATGGATATGGTGGGGTGGCCCTCCCCTTCATGGTGGACTGTCCTTTTTATATGTCAGCGCGGTTAGGGAGAACCGTAAGGCAGGAAGGGAGCGTCCTGGTGGGAGATGTCACAGCTGGGTGGGAAAGACCGTGGCCAGGGCGGGAAATACCATGGCAAGGGGCAGGAACCGAATCTCAAAGTAGCATGGATTAGATATGCGTTAGCCGCCATTAACGCGTTGATTGCGAGCTCAAGGACTAGTAATGTATGCCCCATGCATAGCGGGCCCCAGTATAGCCCACCACAAATAGGCAAGTCGAGGCTAGATTGTCCTCCCCGACCCACATATGGACTGAATCGATCAAAAGGCATATCCGTTTTGCGGGGGTAGTTGGAGATGCCGGGCCACCGTCGCTGCAGTCCACCCTTCCCGCACGTCATCGCCGCCACCCTTGCCATGCGTCGCCACAACTGTCGTCGGATTGAGGACAAGTATGCCATGAGGGGGTCCTCGAGGCATGCGGAAGAGAGGGGTGTGAGACGTACGGTGTTCCGGGACAGTGAGCACACAAGTTTACCCAGGTTCGAATCCGCCAACTTTGGACGGATCCTACTCCTGCTAGCAATCCAAGTAATACGGCAGAGCCGGAATATGGGTAACAAGGGTTTCGCCTGTGCGAGTTGAGATTGTAGACTATTGAGGTGTGCCCTAAAGGCTCTCCCTAGGACGGCTTATATAGATATCTGGCCTAGGGTTTACAGGAGAGATTTATCCGGCTACGACTAAGAGTCGGTTACAGAGTACATCTTGAGCTACAAGTAACATTATGGGCCTAAGTCAGTAAGTCTTCTGGGCCTTCCCGTAGCCGGATTGGACTCCGTCTTTCTCCCTGACTGGGCCGCCCGTGAAGGAAAGCTCTAACCCGAAGTGGGCCACCCTGGTCAGTGAGGAACTGCGAGGATACCCAGAAAGTATATCCCCAACAGCAGCCCCCGGAGGCCTCCAAGATCCAAAGTCGGATTTATCATCGTCTAGCTTGATCTTCGGCTTGCAGAATCTTGAAGGGTTCCTGCAGCTTCACAACAAAAAATACGATTTGGGTCTTAAAAATAAGTCGGACCTATCAACAGGTTACTTGGATTTTCCAGCTTAATTTGAAACTAAGCTGGAACTTGGTTTCTAACGCCACCTGACACAAGTCATGGTCAAGTCACGTCATCCGGGCATTCCACGACGTCACAGGAGTCTGCGGTTCGTGGAACCGAGGCGCCGTTTCAATGCGTGCATGGAGATCGAGGCGACATAATCATCGCGTGGGTCCTTCCCAGTTCCTTCCACGACGCGTGGCGGTTACACTGTAGCATTTGCACGAATCTTGGCGCAGTTAGGTGGATATAAGGGGTTAGGATTTTCTCCTTCTCCTTCCACCAGTCCTTTGCCTTTTCCTCTCCTCCCAATCTCCCTGCGCGTACAGAGCTCCCCGTTCCTCCCCCACAGAACTCCCAGCGCTGCTCCTTTTAGGTCAACTGCTCGCCAGAGAAATGGCTTCATCTTCTTCCTCCGGCTTGGCGGCAGCGGCGGCAGCAACGATGGCGGAAGCGGTGGCGGAGAAAGAGAGCTTTCGCGGGCTCTGGATTCCCTACGCGCTCAACGAGGAGGGCCTGAAGAACATGGAGAAGGAGGGGCTTCTTGCCGTCGGCGACTGGCGGAGCTGCTTCGAGGAAACCGTCCCCAACCCGCACAACGACGAGCGGGTCCACTTCGGCACCCACCTCGAGAGAGGTTTGTCGTTTCCTCCCTCGGAGTTCTTCTCCGAGGTGATTGATCATTAGGGAGTTAAACTCCATCATCTTCCTCCCAACTCTCTCTTAGAGATGAGCACGTACGCTTCATTGTGTGAGGGCTTTCTCGGCATTAGGCCGAGTTTGACTCTTTTCCGGTATTATTTTCATGTCCAGAGAAACTCCATTACTGTCGGTGTTCCTTACATCACCGGCACTATTAGTTTTTCGCTTAGACGCGAGCGTGCGTATCCCAAAATTCTAGCTAGTGACTCGGTCAAACAATGGCCAGCCACGTTTTTCTATCATAGGGATATTCCGGCTCCTGGCAAAGCCACTACTTTACTGGGTTTTGTTGACGGAGCTGCCACAGCCCAACCTTCTTGGGACGAGGCTGCTCTGGCTCTCACCGACGATCTGATCCTCGCTAAGAGGCGGATCGAATACTTGATCAAACACAAGGGACTGAAGGGATCCGACTTGGTCCAATGCTGGGTCTCACGCCGGATCCGGCCCCTTCAGTACCATGGGGATCGACTAATGCACTCCATCATGTCATCCAAGAAAGACTCCCTCTGCATTAGCCCCAAATCCTACACCACTCAAGTCTACATAAGCCAGATCAAGTGGCTAATCTGGGAGCGGATCGAGAGGAGAATCCCGGAGGTTTCTCTGGATATGCATACGGCAGAAAACCCCATAGTGCTGGTAAGCTTCCATCAGTACACTTTCTATGTGTTTCAATCTTCAAAAAGTTATACTGCAATACTGATATGTTTTCTTATTTTCAGCTTGCCGACCTCCCCGAGTCGGAACTTGCTCCGCTCGAAGGATATCCTCCTGAGTTTTCTCAGGAGACAGAGGTGGTCCCATTGCCGGACCTTGCGCTCAAGAAGCGCAAAGCTCCGACTGTGGCTGTTGGCACAAAGGAGGTGCCTGTTGTGAAGAGGTAACTTTCAGTCACAACTTCCGCCTTTGTGCTTTACTCAAATTTCTTTCCGAGATGTAACGTTTCCGACTTTACTACATTCTCAGAGCAAAACCGCTCATCAAGGGCAAGGGGAAGGGAACTTCTTCGAAGCCCCTGCGACAGACGAAGCTCACCATAGCTTCCCCTGCCGTGGCTCCTCCGACTCCTGCCCCTCAACCTTCTGCAATGCCAGCGACCATTCCTTCCCCGGTTGTTGCAGAAGATCCGACTCCTTCAACAGAGCCTACGATCCTTGAATCGCACACTGACGTCACCATGGGTGAGTCAGATCTAGACAAGGGTGAACCCTCTTTGGGTAATGATCCCTCGGCAGAAACCTTCGTCGAAAACCTTATCAGCAATCTGGGACTTGCCAAGTTTGGCCTATCTCGGAAATCTGCTGAAGAAATCCAGCGGCTCGCCAAGCAATGCTTGGAGAAAAGTACTTTATCCGCCGAAGAAGAAGCGCAAGAAGCAGAGGACGTCAAGTTCTCCGACCTTCTCGCCCAGGTGCGCCTTCGCGACGAGAGGATTAGGACTGGTGAGCTTCCAACAGCCCCAGTAATTCCTCTGACTCTCGCCGAGAAGGTTGCCGTTGAAGTGAACGCGAGTTTGGATAAACTCACTCGCGAACAATATGTAAGTCGAAATTCCAACTTCTGTTTTTCCTTATTTCATATCATATCCTCTAGCCCCCAAGCATGAAGTAGGATATACAATCCGGGTGTATGCTTCATTAGGATGCCAAAGAACGAACTAGTGTAGCCCCCAAGGCTCGTGCTGATATTAGCAAAAATATTAGCCCGAGTCTTAAGTAGCTTTTTGACTTTGGGTATTCTGACTTACAGAAAGTATGTTCCTATAACCAGGATTTATTGAAGAATGTCTGTTATAAGCGGAGAGAGATCAAAGCTCTCCGGCTTAAAAATGCTGAACTTAAAGTTGCCAAGGATGAGGCTGAAGGTAAACATTTCGAGACTCAAACCTTGTCTTTGTTATTTTCAATGTCGAATTTTTCTGAACTGTTGTTCTTTTTGACTTACAGCGCTGGTGAAACAATCCTGCGCCATGATTGAAGAGGCCGAGAACCTTCAGACCATGGTGGTGGAGAACAAGGAGCTTCGCCAAGAGCTGGACCAGCTCAAGGAAAATCATGAAAAGAGCATAGCTCAAGTCCTTGAATCCTCCTCCATGGCTACTGAAGAGCGTGATCGCAAGATCGCCGCTCAAGATAAAATAATCTTGGACTTCAAGAATGAGCTTAGCAAAGAGAAGGACCTTTCCCAGACGCTCCGGGCTGAACTCCAGAGTCTCCGGGAGGAGAAGACCAAAATTGACAACGTCATTTTCGGTACGTTACATCTGTCCGACTTATCTTTTTCTTCGACTTCTAGCAATGTTTTGTGTATAGGTCCTCTAAACTTGATAGACTCTTCTTCCATCGAGCCCCACACCCACCGGCTTACTCAAGTCAGTGACCTGCTTCATGACTTCCGCCAATCCCTTGAGGACATCGGCGAAGCCCTCAAGATTCCGGACATGCATAACATGTCGGATTTTCAGGTGCGGGACAAGGCAAAGGAGATGTCGCAGCTTGTTCAGGATTGGAACATGTCCTACGCAGTGATCTGCGGCCTTGAACGCTCTCACCATGGTCATGAGCCACCATGGAAACATGGAAATATGGCAAGTGACCAGAGGGTACTGCAAAGTAGATGAAGACGGCCAGGAGCAGGACCTTCAAGCCATCATGCACTCATGCGCCAGATATGGGTGTCACGTGGCTGATCTGACCAGCTACGAGACCCCTTTCTTCACCCGCGTGGATACTCCACCTCCTCCTCCAGAAGAATCCGCAGAAGTTTCCGACGATGAACGCACCACCTCGGATGCGGACATCTCGGAATGATACCAAGGCGGCGTAACCAGCGAGCCGGCAGCTCCTTCATCTCCTCCTGCATCATAGATCAGAAATTTTTGTATTATTCCGGAAAACCATGATGCATCTGTAAATATGTAGTACTTTAATTTTGCTAGTGCTAAGCTTTTGATCTATTCAGCACTTTTGGCTTTAAACTTTTTGCGTGCCTGAAATGTTTACATAAGCACTTGTATTTTTTCGTCTCTTCTTATCGTTTATCTGGCTTTCCGCCTTGTCCCTTTCGTGAGCCAGCTAAACCTTCTACCAGAAACTTTGCCGAGCAACGGAGCTCAATTGCTAAACCAGTTTAAACTCGGAAACAAAGCCGGTTTCAGTACCAACAATTCACTACTCGAAAAATGCCCGCATCCAGCAATCAGACAAATAACCAAAGTAAAGACTAGAAATTTTAAAGTTATACCCGAAGGTAGCATTTTAGAATCGGAAATCTAGACCAGAACGAACATGAGCATAAAGTACTTTCAAGCATTCTGGGATTTTCGACTATGACATGATCATTCAGAAATAAGATGGTAAAAATTTCTCAAAGAAACTTGAGGCAACCAAAACTTTTTATTTCTCATAGAATCATGTACATATATATGTTTATAAAGAAGGATAAACTAAGAATAAAAGGGACATAGCTGAGCAATATTCCATGGTCTGTCTAACTCATCCGGATTTGTACTGCCTCCAGCTCTCTTTCTCTTCTTAGTAGCAGGTCTTTCTTTGACTGGCCTCATGTCAGTTAAGTAATACGATCCATTGTACAATACTCGACTAACTAAAAAGGGCCCTTCCCATTTTATCTTGATATCTAAATGAGGGATCATCTTATAATGCTACCAAAAGTGCCAAACTAGCAATATAAGATGCTAACATCTAATGTGTGAAGTGAGGTGATATGGTCCATGCATTTGATCTCTATCATTTGCATCGTGGTATGATCTCTATCATTCCTTTGTGTGTAAGGCCAAGGTCTATGGAACTTACACGTTAAGTGAGTTGTAAGAGTATCTATCATACATCTACTTACAACAATACCATATCAAGACACTAGCCCAGCAACGATCTAAACTAGACGCCTCTAATTTATCAATTGCAAGTTTTACGTGGCTTAGGGCTTTCGGAGATAGAACCGGTCTTACCTATGAACATGAACCACAACGAGGATAACCAAGTTATTAGCAACTCGTTGTAAATCAGATATTGACTATAGTAGGAGAGATGACACCCGCTAGCCACTTATGCAAAACTAGTTGCATGTCACTGGAACCGGTCTCATGTGCGATGACATGTAAGGTTGGTCCGCCGCTTCATCCCACTATGCCACCAATATCCAAAGTACATAGAAGATGCAATAACATGATCATCATCGCCCACATATAAACATATGTGTACTACCGTGCAAAGCACCTACGCATAGATCAGGCTCGATACCACCGTTGGGTCCACAAAGATAGAAAACAAAAATTTTCCTCGATGAGAACTATACGCCAAGATCTATCTACTAGATACGAGCAACGGGTGGACATACATCCATGGAGAACTTACCCTCGAAGACAACGAGTTTTGTTAGCAGTAGGAACTCGTGGTTGATGTAGTCGTCACGCTTGCCGATCTCAAGATCGTGGAAGTCCGGCCGCAAATCAAGCGCATCCGTCCTGCACACTGCGTTCAAGCCACCGGACAACCTCCACCTCCTCGCTCCAGCGAATCAAGAAGCAAGCAACTCCTTCGACGCAAGGCCACGGGAACATGTATCTCGCTAATCCGAGACCATGGGGAATATCTAGAGAGAGAGATCCTTCACGAGGAGGTGTGGTTTGTGAGAGGAGAGGGGCTTTTATAGGAGGGAGGAGACCCTCCCTCCCATAGCCGACGCTTGAGGGGGACTCCTCCTCCTTCATTCATGTGGTGAACCTCCACTCACATAAACATGGCCTCCACCCAAAATCCCACTCACATGTATTTAATTTCACCAAATTAAATGCAACTCTCAATTAATAAAACTCTTTTATTTATTTTATTCAGAATTTTGTTAATTACTTTAATTAACAAACATTCATAAAACCCCTTGCAACATTTCAATATCACATGCAGAACCACTTCGCAATTTCACCCGAACAATTCTGTTTCTATCGAAACATTTCTGCGCTTTGCAAACCTTTTATGCTGGAACATATGCTCCTAAATGGTGTCCGCAACCCTTAAGTGTGTCACCCCTCGTTTGTGAATAATGCAGACATGATTGAGACTCCTCTTAGATCAATAATCGAAGCGGGACCTAGAGATCCATCTTGACTCTCGCATATTCAACAATGACTTACGTGATCGTGAGAACCTTTAACGTCGACAATTTAATCCCTTTGTCTCATGATATAATACATGTCCGAGATTCGATCATCGGTATCCAAATACCTAGTTTGATCTCGTTACGACATGCACTCTTTTCTTGTTCCCGTGATATAACATTCTAGTGATCACATCACTTGCTTGCAAGCTATCTTAATGTGATATCACCGAGAGGGCCCAGAGTATATCTATCCGTCATCGGGATTGACAAATTCCACTCTTGATCCATGAGCCTCAACATAACACCTTCATAGCACTGAACCCACCTTTATGGTCACCCTGTTACGGTGTGACGTTTGATGTTATCAAGATACTCTTCGGTGTTAGCAATTAACATGATCTCATGGTCTAAGGACTAATACTACTTTGTATGATGTTATAGCAATATAAACATAATGACTTGATCGTAATGCTATACTTCGGATGAATGTTCATCACATCATTTCACAAATGTTGTGACCTTGTTATTAACAACATCCAATGTCCATGATCAGGAAACCTTGATCATCTTGTTAATCAGCAAGCTAGTCTATAAGAGAGGCATAACTAGGAACCCTTTTTGTTTATTAAACACACATGCATTGATGTTTCCTATCAATACAATTATAGCATGCAAAATAAACATCTATCATATACAAGGAATACATAATAACAACTTTATTATTGCCTCTCAGGGCATATTTCCTTCAAAAACATCATAAGCCAACTTTTGATAGTGCGGATACCGCTGTTTTGATTCTGTCAGGACCTGGCTGACAAAGTAAGTCAGACGCTGCACCAGGTGTTCCTGATTTTCCTTTGGTCTCTCCACCACCATAACGATACTAACGACCTTATTTGTCACAGCAAGATAGAGCAACATCGGTTCCTTAGGCTCCGGCGCTGCAAGGATAGGAGCAGATGAGAGTACTTTCTTCAGATCTTGTAATGTAGCTTCAGCTTCGTCAGTCCAAACAAAATCTTTGGTCTTTTTCAGGAGTTTGTATAATGGTGCGGCTCTTTCACCAAGACGGCTTACAAATCGGTGACCATGGCAGATGCAACAGTTAACCTTTATGTCCTTCAAAGTAATTGGCACTGAAATATTGAGTATAGCCTTGATTTTGTCTCGGTTCACCTCTATGCCTCTTTGGGACACAATGAAACCTAACAATTTTCCGGCTGGTATTCCAAAGAAGCATTTCTTCGGGTTAAGCATGATGTTGCATTTTCGTAGATTGGCAAATGTTTCCTCCAAGTCGGAAATCAGCGTTTCCTTCTTTTTGGACATTACCGCGATGTCATCCACATATGCATGTATATTGCGTCCGAGTTGGTCATGGAGGCAACGCTGCATCATCCACTGGTACGTAGCTCCTGTGTTCTTCAGCCGAAAGGGCATCGTAACAAAACAGAAAGTTCTAAAGGGGGTTATGAATGAAGTTTTGACTTTCTCAGATTCCTTCATCTGATTTGGTGATAGCCGGAATATGCGTCGAGAAAACAGAGGAGTCCTGAGCTTGCCGTAGAATCGATAACTTGATCAATTCTAGGCAGAGCGAACGGATCTTTTGGACAAGCCTTGTTCAAGGAAGTATAATCAACACACATCCTTAAATCAGTGGTGTCCTTTTTAGGGACCATTACAGGATTGGCCGACCACTCAGTGTGGATGACTTCTTCTATGAATCCAGCTAACTCGAGCCGTGCTAGTTCCTTAGATATTGCCTTACACTTTTCGTCGCCAAACCACCGTAGGGACTGTTTGACGGGTTTAGCGTTCGGGTTTACATTTAGAGAGTGCTTGGCAAGTTCCCTAGGTACTCCGGTCATGTCAGATGGATGCCATGCGAAGATATCTTGATTTGCTTGGAGGAACTTGACGAGCACGCTTTCCTATGTGCTACCTAGGCCTATGCCTATCCGGGTCACCTTGGAGGGGTCATCATCCTTCAACGGTGCTTTCTTCGTCTCTTCTGATGCCTTGAACTCCGGATTTGGCTTTGTCACCTCCTTCTTCGTTGCGGGCATCTCGGACGGATCTATGCTCTTCTTGATCTCCTAGTACTCCTGGGCATGTAGCACGGCTTTGGCAAAGGCGGCATTTCCATCCTCGCACTCTCGCGCTTTCTTTGGGTCTCCCTTGATGGTGATTACGCTGTTGGGACCTGGAATTTTCATCATATTGTAAATGTAACACGGACGAGCCATAAAAGCCCAGTAAGCCGGACGTCCGAATATAGCGTGGTATCGCTCTTGAACGGGACCACTTCGAAGGAAAGTGCCTCCGTCTGATAGTTCTTTGGAGTTCCAAAGGTAACATCCAAAGTAATCTCTCCTAGGGAATTAGCTTGTCTTCCTGGGATAACTCCGTGAAAGATCACAGAGCTATGGTTCAGCTGGGTTTCCGAGATCTTCATCCGGCGTAGCGTTTCGACATAGAGAATATTGATGCTGCTACCACCGTCCATGAGGGTCTTGGAGAAACCATAACCGTCAATAAGTGGGTTGACGATTAAGGTGTATTTTCCTCGCCTGTGTAACTTAGGCGGATGATCAGCGTGGTCAAATGTGATTGCCACTTCCGACCAGTCCAGATATTGGGGGACAGCCGGAACTGTTGCATTGACCTCATGGAGAACCGCTTTCTTGACCTTTGCTGGTTGAGATCCGAGGAAAGTGACATAAGTGTCTTTCTTGGTGGGAAAAGTCTTCTTCCCTTCCGACTTGGGATTTGAAGCATCAGCTTCCTCCATGTCGGAATCTTCCTTGGTCTCCTTGTCCTTTTCGGGATTTTTCTTTCCCTTCTTCCGCTTAGCTTTGTAGCCCGTGGTGTCATCTCTTTTGATGTCGTCATTGAAACGACATTCAGCGTTGGTGTGGGATGAGCCCCCATTGGCGTCTAGGTGATGCACACATGGGTTATTGGCAATGTCGGCCCAAGAGTAGGTTTTGCCTGGTTGCTGTTCTCCTCTACCTTGGACCCTTGAAGTCCCACAGCCACGCCCGCGGCCTCCGCCGCGTCCTCCTCGTCCTCCAGAACCGGAAACAGTAGTAACCACCGCTGTTTTCGTGCTGGGTTTTTCTTTCGAGGTATTTTTGCGCTTCTAAGCTTGTTGCTTTGGTTGTCTTGCCGACTGAGGCATAGCTAGGACGTTGAGTAATCCCTCTACATCATCGCCAGCATCAGCATACTTGCTCGCTGTTTCTATCATCTCTCCCAAATCAGTGACCTTATCACACTTCAAGAGGTGACGTAGTAGACCAATTGGGAGTCCTGCGATGAAAGCTTCAATCGCGGTTTGATCATTTACTCCTTCACAAGAATTCTTGGTGTCTATCCATCGTCCGAGGTAATCTCGGCAAGTTTCTCCGGCTTTCTAGGTGCAACACTGTAGGTCTCCAACCGTACAGGGCCTCCGATATGTGCCTTCGAAATTCTGAAAGAAGGCACTTTGCATGTCATACCAGTTATGGATGGTGTTCTCCGGAAGTTCATTGAGCCATGATCGCCCCGTCTTCCGCAACATAAGTGGGAGATATCGGGTTGCGACCAAGCTGTTTCTGCCTTTGGTGATGCAGCAAGCTTGGAAAAAATCCTGAAGCCAGGTATGTGGCCGAGCAATGCCGTCGTAGGCTTGGATATGCCTTGAGATAGCAAATCCTTCCGGGAATTTTGTAGCTCTGATGCGTGGTCCGAAACACTTTGGGCCCATGTAAATGTCATCGTTTTCGTAGCGCCGCGCCTCTATGTTGGAATTGATCATGTGCCTTGCGTCGTTCGGGGATAGAGATCGTCCCGAATGCCGGCTGTGGCTGCGGTGCCTTGGAGCCGGACTTCTGCTTCTACCACCACCTCCTCCGCCTCGTCGTCCTCCTTGCCCTCCTTGGGAGTCGTTGTGATGACTGCTTGGTGGAGAGGGTGGGGCAGCTGAATTGTTTCCGGCTGATCACCGGCCTCCGTCCGGAGCGTCATTATTCCGGTTCCGGGGAGGATCTTGACTATGACGAGCCCCCTGCCGGCTTGTCCCAGCATGGTTTCTGTCGTTCCTTCGTCCGTCGTTCCCACCACAGTGAGGCTCAACCGGACGGCTTGCATGTCTAGGAGGTGGCATTCTTTGGTGATCCTCCTCCCGACGTTTCTCTTTATCTTCTCCCCTTCGGTCGTTTGACTCTCGTCGGGGAGGGTTCCTCGGATACAGTGCAGCGATGGCCTCTTGCTCGGCCGCTGGGGCGACGTTGCTCCAGTCACGTGCGGTTCTGTGATGCTGTCCTGACGATCCGGTTCTGGAGTGGTTATCTTTCGGTCGGTCGGAACGGTGACGCTGTTCCGGAACATGCTGGGGCCTTATATCATCCCAGGCTGAGTCCGTGTGACATTGGTCGGATTTCGAGACCAGTTTTCCACTTCCAGATTTTGCAGCCATCTGTTGCTCAAGACCCTTGGTGAGTAGCTTGATGCCCAATCGAACCTGTTCTGGGCCTGGGTTATTGGACATGATATCACGTGCTGCGACAGTGTTCTGTACCGGTGTTGGGTACACCAGGTCTCCTTTGCTGTCGAGACGAGGTATCCCTGGATCTCCTTCAAAGAGGACCTTGTTCACCAGGAAACACCGCGTCACCGTGTAATTCGAAACTTACCGTCCGAAAGCTTCGTCACCGTATAGCGTTTAGTTTTTGCAACTGGCAAAGACATGTAGTCCTTAGTTGCCATGCGTTTCTTCTCCCCCTCGATGTTTTTGGCTTCATCTAGGAGTTGTTGACGACGCGCTTCTAGGGCTTGGGCCCTTTCGTCCAGCTTTTCAACAGTAAGTTCTGCAGCTGTAGGGATAGGTGTGGTTAGTGCAGCATCGATGAGTTTACGCGCACCTTCGGTGATCACGTGTCCATCCACCGATTCTTATTTTTTCGGCTCCTCTGGGATAAGTGCTCCATCCGAGTCTTCTTCGTATTCCTTAGTAATCACCTCCTCTGTCAGAGGGTCTTTTGCCGGGGTCTTGTTCTTCTTGTTCCTCTTCTTTGCCTTCTTGCCAGCGCCGGTAGCAAAGACGGCTTTGGGTCCGTTTCCCGGAGTCAAGCTCTGATCGTTACTTTCGGACATCTGGACCTCGGGATTATCTCCGACGTCCATGTCATCCTGCGCTTTGGGAGAGTGTTCCCCGGATCCTTCATCCATGGCTGCTCCTTCCTCTGCAGCTTTGGAGTTATACTCCTCTTCATATTCCGCGGAGAACTTTCGGAAATCCGCTAACGTCATCGATTCATCCGAGGATGCGGGTACGTCGGCGTTTGTTCCAATTGCCTCCAGCATAGAGTCGGTGTTTTCTCCAGCATCGGCAGAGCCGGATCCGGATCCCACGTATCCGATAAAGTGCGACGCGTGCTTCCTGAGGTACCTGTGGCTTTCGCGATCAGCCATGTCGAAACTTTTGATGGTCTCGAGGATTGCATATGCGCTTTCGCCTTGCAGTATCATACGTCTTAGTGTGTACCTCAGGAAAGGCCTGTCTGTCCTGGCGTCGTCAGAGCCGGATTCAGTGTCGTTGATATGCTCCTCCTGAATTTCGACTTCCACGGGTGGGTCGATCTGGAATCCGGCTTCTCCAGGGAGACCCACTCCAGACTCGATTTGGACCGCTAGGTCTTCTTCAGGCTCAGATTTCTCCACTATCTCCGCAACTGGTGTGGGCTGGGTGGGATTAGGGTTTTCTGAGATCCGGAACTCTGCCGCCTCCGCGGACAAAGGGGACCCAGAAGATTCTTCTGCCTCTATCATCACCGTTGGGGTGGGTTGGCCAGGTTCAGCGAAACCGATGTAAACATCAATCTCGCCAAAAGACATGATTGTGTAGGCAGTCACAACCTCCTTAGCCAGAATCCAGGTCTCGTCGAGAACGATGAGAGGGACTTCGCTGGCGTAGAGGATGCGACCGACGGCGATAGTCTCGCCGATTCCGATTCTTGCAGATTCCGCTCGGAACGCAGATCCGAAGCTCACTTGCCCCACAGTGGGCGCCAACTGTCATCGGATTGAGGACAAGTACGCCATGAGGGGGTCACGTACGGTGTTCCGGGATGGTGAGCACACAAGTTTACCCAGGTTCGAATCCGCCGGCTTTGGACGGATCCTACTCCTGCTAGCAATCCAGTAATACGGCAGAGCCGGAATATGGGTTACAAGGGTTTCGCCTATGCGAGTTGAGATTGTAGACTATTGAGGTGTGCCCTAAAAGCTCTCCATAGGACGGCTTATATAGATATCTGGCCTAGGGTTTATAGGAGAGATCTATCCGGCTACAACTAAGAGTCGGTTACATAGTACATCTTGAGCTACAAGTAACATTATGGGCCTAAGTCGGTAAGTCTTCTGGGCCTTCCCGTAGCCGGATTGGACTCCATCTTTCTCCCTGACTAGGCCACCCGTGAAGCAAAGCTCTAACCTGAAGTGGGCCACCCTGGTCAGTGAGGAACTGTGAGGATACCCGGAAAGTATATCCCCAATAGCAACCATCATCAATAAGGAGTTACTGCCTTCCCCATCGTCTCCGGCACCTCACCGGAGTCGCTACCTTCCTACATGGCGGTATGCTATGGCCGACTTTTGCTACCATCGGTGCACGGTGTTGCTACCAACGGCGGTATGCTTTGCTACCTAGGGTGCATGACTATTGCTACCAACTGCGGGAAGCTTTTTGCTATCACGCGTGTACGCAGTTTGCTACAGGTGGTAGTTGGTTTTGCTACCTTGGGTCTAGGATATTGCTACCGATGTGTTTTGTATAAATTTTGCCTATGAACTCCGACGATGTTCGGTGAAATTTGTTGTTTTTGCTACACTAATATAATTTTTTGCTACATTTGTTCTCCTGTTTTGCTACATTAGTCCAATGTTTTTGCTACGAGGTGTCCGATGAGGTCTCCCAACGGAAGTCTCCGGCGAGGTCTTCTTTTTGCTACATTATCATATTCTTTTGCTCCCACCATTTTGTGGTTTTGCTACAAGAGTGTAAAGTTTTTGCTACAAGTTCTCCGGCGAGGTCTCCCGGCAAAAGTCTCCGGCGAAGTCGGATTTGCTACATTAGCACAAAAATTTTGCTACATAGTCTCTGACGAAACTCCGTCGACACCCTGGCGAGATCTGGCTTTTTCATTTTTGTCTCGTGAATTAACCGTTTTTTGCTACATGCAGTAAAAACAGGCTAGTTTGTAGCAAAAGCGGACTAGTTGTAGCAAAAGCGGGATTAATAGGCGTTTTTGGGACACCTGTCGCCTGTGGGACCCATGGATATCTGAGAATTATCCCCAGGGGACGCGTAGCATGCCCCTTAACATAAAGCTTCCAGTCACTTTGGGCTCCTCCCGTTCAAAAAAAAGAAAAAGATAACTAAAAGGACGGTTTTTTGCGCCATCGGGGTCTGCCTGAACCAAATGACGCGCCCTAAGGGACAGGTGAAGGGACATGTCCTGGGTGAACATGTTCTAGTAATATCCTCAATAAACTCCAAACTCCTCGCCTGCTGCAAACTACCACACTCCCTTTCCCTTTCCCTTCCCCGAGGGAAGAAGACGATGAAAGCTGGAATAGGCAACAGGAAGATGAGCTCCCAGCAGCGGGCGAGGGACAAGTCAGCGAGAGCAGGGAACCTCCCGGAGCAGATCTTCCTCTGGGAGATTCTCATCCGCCTCCCTCCCAAAGATCTCAACCGCTGCCAGGAGTAGATCTTCCTCTAGGAGCTTGCGGGGTGTGTTCTTGACGCGGGGCACAACCTTGCCAGGAGGCTGACCGGAGGCAACGACGGAGGAGGCCATGGGTCTCTCCGATGGGACATGATGTTGGGGAATGGTAGATTGGGGTGGTGATAGCAAGCGTGACAAAGAGTAGGGAGGGAGTTATTCGCTTCTCCCACGTTTCCCCACACGTACAACAGTTGGGTAGCAACAGCCCAAATTTTGCCCAGCCGAGACTAACTCCACGGAAACGACCGATTCGGCCATTGTCCCTAGGTCTGGCTCTAGGCTGCTTCGAGAGACCTATGCTGGACATCACCCGGGAGAGTCCAGATAACTAAAAGGACCCGTCTCCCCTGACCTTATCCCTTTCTCTCCCCCAAGCTACAGTTCTCGTGTCCTCCTCAGCACCGCGTCACGAAACCGGCTGGAGTTAAGGAGGGGGCGACGACTGCCATTCTGTAGGTTGTAGGTTTGTTTTGGGACTCTATTCCCGTGTTTGGTGGCCAGATGCTACCTGGGAGGCTGCCCCTTTCCTCAGTCAGGATGTGGCGGCGGCGCGCCCCCTTGCCCCCTCGTCTTGCTGATGAGGGTGGTGTTGGGGGAGGGACTCGCCTCTCCCTCAATAAAGGCCTGCTGGAGCTTGGTTCTGCTGGTGATTTAGAGCTTCCCTTTGGTCTGACCATGGTGGCATGGGCTAGGGGAACTTCGTCTGATGGCGGCTCCGTGCTTCAGCTATTATGTGCCTCTTTTTCCCTATGATGGTGATCTACTAGCTCTCCCTCTTCCGGCCGGCTGTGGCGGCGAGGGGAGGAGGGGTTCTAGCGGTGCTGTGATTACAGGTGGAAGAGGTGATGGATTTTGTCTCCTGGCGCATCTGAGTTAATTGGATAAAACTACCACAATTGGGGTTGTCGGAGAGAAGTCGACCACTTCGATAATTTTTGCGAGTTAGTACCACGATAAGTCAAAGCATTATATTGCAACTAAATTTCATCTATGACACTTTTACACTTCGGCTGAAGGCCTAGTATGTAAGTCTTGAGTTAGCCAACATGCCTAGGAGGAGCTGAGGTGGAAGTGGGGCCCACCTGTCAGACATATCTTATGTTATTTTTTATTTTTCTCTCCTATTTTACTATTTACTGCCAGTGGGTCCCACTCGTCAGCCTCCCTATTTTTCCCCACTCACCTTCTTCTTCCTCCATCACCGGGAACCAGAGGCGTGAGGCGTGAGCTAGGACGGCAGGCGGCCTGGCCAGGAGGCGGCAGAGCGGCAAGCACGGCGGCCCCCGACACCACCTATCCCGCAATCCCAATTCCATCGCGCCTCCCTCTGAGCGTCACCGCTGACCTCGACCATGGTCGCCTCGCCTCCCGCCTGCAAGCTCCCCACCGCCTTTATATCGCGTGGCCGCCGCCGGCCCACAACGCCGATGTGCTTGCTGCTCTGCGCCCTCACCGACACCCTCGATGGCGCTGCACCATCACCGCCATCAGTGTCCTCGCGGCCACCACGCCACCACAGACGCGATTCTGCAGAAGAACTGCCACCACGTGAGCCGACCTGCAGGCTTCGCTGCCCCGCGCCTTGTCGCCCAAAGGTTCTCGCCACCCAAAGACCTCGATGCCACTGCTATCACTACCACCGTGTCGTCAGCGCCTGCGTTCGGCCACCGCCCTTGCTCACTGCCAGATGGAGGAAGGCCGATTGGAGGAAGAAGAAGGTGGGTGGGGAAAATAGAGAGGCTGACGGGTGGGACCCATTGGTGGTAAATAGTAAAATAGGAGAGAGAAATAAAAAATAACATAAGATATGTTCCACAAAGGGCCCCACTTCCACCTCGCCCGCTAGACACGTCGCCAACTCAGCTATACCGGGCCCGAGTCGAAGCGTGTTAAAGTGTCATAGAAAATTTATAATAGCTGCAACGCTATGACTCGTAACCCAGATCGACTTGCAAAAATTACCGAAAGTGGTACTGACTCGTCCCGACAACTCCAATTATGGTAGTTTTATCCAATTAACTCGACGCATCTGTGCGGCGGCAGGAGGCCATGGTGAGTGATTCCCGGCGATCTTCAGAGGAGGAAGGCGCCGGCGCAGCTACTCCAAGCGAATCCTCGTCATAAGCGCGTGATCGTCGTCTGGGCCAGTTTGGATGCCCGTGGCTTTTCCCTTTTCCTCTTGGCCGGCCGTGACGTGGCGAGGGTTGAAGGAGCGAGCAAAGGCGTGGCTCTGGCGCCTGGGAGTTTCGTCTTCCTTCCCATGATTTCCCCTTGCTTCTCCGACCATCTCCGCCCGCCTTCACCCACCCGTGGCAGGAGTGTCGTGCTGGAGTGCGGGTTGCTTCTCATCGACGAAGTTAGCGAGGCTTCTTCCGTCAGGGATTTCCGGATCTTGGAAGCGACATCGGTGAGCTTCATCTTGACGGATGCATGCCGTCCGTTACTGCCGGTGAGCTCCGACATTATTTTAACCTCTATCGGAGGCCCTTTCTCAAGTCAGCGGCCGCGTCCAACGTTGGCACTGAAGCAAGTGGTTCGGTCCCTGCGACGGTGCTCGGCAGCGGTGTAGCTGACCTTCGGCTCGACAGTGGAGAGAGGAAGGGTCCTGATTGCAACTCTTATTTTTCAGCGGGCTTTTCCACTTTAAATGGGAACCTATGTGTTTATTTATTCTTCTTCTGGGGTCTTTGTGATATTATACATCTCCACTGTTTGCGATTAATATAAAGTTTTCAGGTCCTTCGGGGCTCCTCCCGTTAAAAAACAAACTAAAAGGACGGTTTTCTGCGCCATCGGGGTCTGCCTGAACCAAACGACGGACGAGTGAAGATGTTCTACTGTAGTAATAAACCTCAACAAACTCCAGACTCCTCGCCCGCTGCAAACTACCACACTCCCTTTCCCTTCCCCGAGGGAAGAAGACGATGAAAGCCGGAATAGGCGACAGGAAGATGAGCTCCCAGCAGCGGGCGAGGGACAAGTCAGCGAGAGCAGGGAACCTCCCGGAGCAGATCTTCCTCTGGGAGATTCTCATCCGCCTCCCTCCCAAAGATCTCAACCGCTGCCGCGCCGTCAGCCGCGCGTGGCGCCGTGCCGTCTCCGCTCGAGATTTCCTGCTGGCGCACCACCGCCGCCAGCCATCCCTGCCCCTCATCAACCGCAGAAGCATCATAGGAGAACCCCTCTGGTCCAACATCGCCGCCCTGGACCATCGGGCCGCCCAGGCCACCCAGCAGATCCAGCCCGTCGCCCGGCTCGACGGATCCAACGTCTCCGTCAAGGCCTCCTGCGACGGCCTCCTCATCCTGGCGGAAGGAGGACTTCGTCCCACTCCTCTCGAGGCGCGCTGCTCCGTCTGCAACCCAGCCACACGCCAGATCCGCCATCTCTCGTCGCAGCTCAAGGGCCACGCCGTCCTGGGCCTGTACCGGCACCAACCCACATCCGAGTACCGCCTGCTTCTGCGCAGGCTCTGCAGCCCGATATCGATGCAGGTCTTCGAGCTGGACCACCACCACATGCCGCCGAGGCGCGTCGAGTGCACGCGGGAGGTGCTGTGCTACCCGTTAACCTCCTCCGCGCCTCTCCTGCTCCGTGGTAACCTGCACTGGACATGGCACACCCTGCCTCTGCCATTCGGGCAGACAGAAACCAACAAGACCAAGACCATACTAGTGTTCGACACCACGGCCGAGTCGTTCCGTCAAATGCCTTCTCCTCCTGATGTTCACGCCGCGGATCTGTTCGACATGGACGGCGTCCTTGGCATGTACAGCTGGGACAATGGCGACAGATCAACTGTTCGTATCTGGGTGATGCAGGACTACGAGAGCCAAGTCTGGTCTCCCAAGTGCAGTGTCGAATGTTGGAAGGAATCGCTTGTGCCAGAGATCCCGCTTACCCAGGAGCGGCGGAACCTGGTGATGGCCATGTACGAGGAGGGGGATGTGCGCCTGCTGCTCGCTTCCGAAGGATCGCTGCTTTGTGTTGATAGCCAGGGCAAGTTGCTGCGGAGTTCCCGCGATGATGGCCATAGCCTCTCCATCTCTAAACATTTCCTAAAACAGAGCCTTGTTTCATATGGCTTCTTCCCAGAGCTTCGGGTTGGCATTAATGCTTGGCCTTTCATCTGATGGATGACTGACTACAGAGTGATTGATTCACGAGGTTGGTAATTCTCATACTGCAGACCTCGATGCTGTTTGTTAGTCAATGCTGCAGGTTCTTCTGCATTATCTTGTACTATTATAAAGAACAATCCCTATGTTCTGCACCAAGTTTCCTTTTGGTGTATGTATGCATCGTGTACCAACAGTTATGGCCAGCAAAACTATGGATGCTATTTGGTATCATGATATTGTAATTCCCTGCTTGTTCTCTACTAACTTATTCAGATTAGATTAGTTTGCTACCCTGCTTGTAAATGCTTCTGAATTTCTGTTTAATCAATGCTTTTGCTGTCAGTATGTTCTCATTTACAAAACTTGAGAGTTGCTAGAATCAGCCATTATACTCTCAGACTGTACAATTAATGCCATCTCTTTTTTATTTTGGACATAGTGTACTCCTGTAACATTTCGAAATGCCTCGATTTTCTCTGGAAATGCTAGGTGAACTGGCTGCATGGCAGCCAAGTATTTAGTGGATGTCCGTCCTTGTTCCATTATTTTTACTATGAACCCGGTCAATTTGTTTGGTATAGGAAACAGTATCAGCATTGCATATTAGGAGACAGGGTCATGTTGTCTATCTTCTTCCAAGCAGTTATAACTTCATGGTCTCAGCTTGGTGACTATGGTTGACATGTCAAGAAATTTTATGGACAGAAAACTCTGTAGAAGACAATTTTGTAGAGCCGTTCGACATGTTAAATAGTGGTTTAACTCTGCATCGTATTGCATTATATATATAGAACAGTCTCTGTGATCTGGACACAGTTTAGGCCCCACAAATTTCTTTGTAGATTTATCTATCATCTCCTTCATGCAAACTACTTTAGCTGAATTAATGTCAACAAGAGTTATGGTCGTGAACATCTGAGTGTTATTTGGTATCATCTGAGTATAAAATTTATATATATTGAGAATGCAAGAATTATTTTATGTTATGTATCTTCTTGCTATTCTGGTGGGTACATTACAATGAATAATTATAATCAAAATCGCATATCGAGTCATCCTGCTAGTTAGTGGTCTGAATGTAAAATAGTGTAGTTGACTGCTTGATCAGAGTGCCTCAACTAAACACAGAATGTTTGAACTATAGTCATTGGCCTTCTGACTTTCCCTTGTGCTTATGCCTGCTAGCGCTGTACGGCTGGAGTGCTGAACCCCTTTTGCCTAAAAAAGGTTCAGTGTATTGTCAGCTAGTTTCAGTTTTCAAAGTGTATCAAACAAAGGTGGTTTGTATTTCTACAGAACTTCTAATTTGGAGGTCAGCAGAATCGCTAGTAAAATGCAGGTTCAAAACCCCCTGTTCTTCTTTCAGAAGGGAAGAGAAACTGTGAACAGGCTTCCAGCAATTGGTTGTCCTTGCCTTGCTCATGGCTTCGCTGACGAGAAGAAGAGGCGGTGCACCCGGTATTACCTTGTGAAGCACGATCTTTTTCCAAGTCTGTACCTGGTGCGGGTTTGCTGCTGCATGCATGCTTTCGAAGTTGTGCTCCACTTGCTCTGCTTGCACCTGTTGTTCTTGACACGCACCAGTATCGAAGCGAAATGATCCGTGGCATCGTCATCCACCGTCAGAAACTGGAGATGCTCCTGGAGGCGCTGGCCAGGATGAAGGAGGTGGAGGAGGTGGTGTTGTACCACATGCCGAAGATGGTGGTGGGCAGTATCAAGGAAGACTTCTTCCAGTAAGTCCAAATTTCAACTATGCTGTCAGAAGACTTGCAGGAATAACAGGGCGTTTGTTAGCTTCTGGCATTGTCATGTATGCATCTGAATGTGCAAACGTATGACCTCAAACATTTTGGGTTTCAAGAGAACATAGTCTATTGTTTCGGTTAGCCGGCTCAAAAATCGTGCACCTCAAGAATGATCTATGAGTTTATAGTAAACCATTATGTTCCTGATTTAGGTGATGAACAAAATCACAAAATCGTCCAAGTTAAAGTGATGAACAATCTCATTTAGCTGGACCAGATTTTTTTTTTGAAGTAAGATCACTTATATTGAGCAACATGCCGCCTCATTAAAAACTCTCTAGCCCCCGTAGGTACCCTTGTAGGGAAAGGAGTGCGTAAGAAACCTATTGCTCCAAGAATTACATAGTGTTCTTACAATCAAGAGTGATCTAGTCCTGAACATAGTCAGGTACTGAACCACGAGAATTATCCGACAGACCGGATTTCCCTAGCTGGGCTAAAACATGAGCTACTCCATTACACACACGGTCTATCTTCAAAATAGAGATCTTGTTAAAACTCTCAGTAGCTCCCGTGCTTCCAGGATGGCAGCCCAACTGGATGAACCTTCATCTGACTTTGAGGTAATTGCAACCACCGCTCGTTGGTAATCTGCATCTGACTTTGAGGTAATTGCAACCACCGCTCGTTGGTAATCTGACTTTGAGGTAATTGCGACCACCGCTCGCTGGCAATCTGACTCAAGGAATGCAGGCCAACGACGCAACGATATCAAGCAACGATATCAAACGACGGAGGCCTTCAACGCATGCGATAATTTCAGCTTCTTCCGCACACGAACAGAACTTGATAAATTTCCACTCTGCAAGAATAGGCTTGCCCCGATGATCTTTGACCAATGATTCCGATGCCCGCATTCTTCGAGATGGGATCCCAGCCGGCATCCACGTTAGCCTTAACAGAGCCAACACTTGGAGATGACCAAGTTGCCTCAGGGGAGCTCGAAGGTCTAGTATGCAACCCTGAAAAAGAATGAAGATAACTCACAAGGTAAGGAACAGACGCCGACACCAACGCCTTCCCATCTCCGTGCACGACGTTATTGCGATGATGCCAGGCTCGCCAAAGTAGAAAAACAATCTTTGATCTTTGGTCTTTAGGTGAATTTCTAAGAAGGGAAAACACCCATTTGGGCCCTCTTTTATTGAACTCCTCATTCGTCGACATTGCCCAGTGAGCGTGAAGCTCCTCCCGCAATGCCTGAGCCAAAGTACACGAAATAAGGGCATGGTGCGCATCCTCATCTTGGCGGCCACAAATAGTATAGGTAGGGTTTACTGTGCGGATTTTGTGATTCAGGTTCTGGCGAACTCCAAGCGAATCCGAAGCCACCCTCCATGCAAACACTCTTAGCTTAGGGGGAACATTCAGCTTCCATATGAGATCCCAGATTTTCCGATCGCCTGATCCTTCCAAACTAGACTGGCCGGGGCTAAGTATCTGTAACTTTGGTCGCAAACCAATACGGTAAGTAGACCGAACGCTGAAGGAGCCATTACTTTCGCCGCTCCACGCAATAAAATCCTCAGAGGCGAGAGTAGGAATTTTGATATTGAGGATCACACTGGCATCATGTGGATAAAAAGACTCACGAACAACCGCCTCATTCCAGGATCTTGAATCATTATTTATAAGTTCAGAAACCCACTTCCTATGTGGAGGGCTTCTTTTTCCTTCAACATGCATGGCGCCTGCCCTAGGGAGCCAATTATCACGAAAACTTCTCACCTGCCCTAGGGAGCCAATTATCACGAAAACTTCTCACGCTGGAACCATTACCAATCCACCAGATTATACCTTCCTTCAATAGATCAAGCCCATGGACAGTCCCCTGCCAAGTTTGAGACTGACTTTGAATGAAGGCCGTATCCAACAAGTTTCCAGAGGGGTAGTATTTTGATTTCAGAAGGCGGGCGCACGGGCTGTTCGAAAATTTGACAAGTCGCTAGGCCTGTCGTGCTAGCAGGGCTTGGTTGAAAACTAGAAGGTCCCGAAACCCAATGCCACCACACGATTTTGGTCGGGCCAACTTGTCCCAAGCCAACCAATGCATTTTCAGTTTGTTCGTCTCATCCCCACCAGAAGTTTCGAATAATTTGCTCCAGTTCATCAATCAGCCCCAATGGGAATTTGAAGATGCCCATAGCATAGGTCGAAATCGACCGAAGCACAGCTTTAATAAGAGTATCTTTCGCAACAGAGGACATATATTTCTCCGACCAGTCACTCGCATGCTTTGAAAACTTGCCTTTCGTAGATTTGAATTTTCCTTTTGTCATCCTCCCATCCGGAACTGGAAGTCCCAAGTATTTCTCCTCAAAACAACGTGTATCATACTGCAGTATTTCTTTTATCTCGGCTTGTACCTCAGACGTACACCTGTCCCCATACAAGATGGAGCATTTGCCCAGACTTACGAGCTGCCAGTCCCTTGTTCATAATGATCCAGAATTAATTTTACAACCTTTGCTTGCTTAGCTAACCCTTAAAAAAATAACAAGTTATCATCCGCGAATAAAAGGTGGGATATATCCGGAGCTTCTCGACAGATATGCAGCTCCCGAAGAGCATTGTTCTCAATTTCCTTACGAATAAGACATGAAAGACCATCAGCAACAAAAAGGAACATATATGGAGAAAGAGGATCACCTTGGCGGATGCCGCGCGATGGGTTGAAGGAGTCCAACATATGACCGTTAAGCGAATTGAATACCGAACAGTGATGACACACGCTATCACCCACTAAATCCATTGCCTATGAAACCCCAATTTCACTAAAACTCCTTCCAGGAACCTCCAATCCACACGATCATACGCTTTGGCCATATCCAATTGTAAGCGCAAAAATTCCTACGGGATGTCGAACCAGTCTGAATAGTATGAATGCACTCAAAAGCCATGAGTGCATTATCTGTGATGAGACGCCCAGGGATGACCGACTCTGAGTTGGAGAGATGATGTGCTGAAGGATAGGTCTGAGTCTATTAACCAAACATTTAGAGACAACCTTGAAAATCACATTACATAAGCTTATCGGCCGGAAATCTTTTAGTGCCTGATACATTGCAAATATATCTATAATTTTTGATGTTCCATGCTTGGTTTTATCTACTTTCTTGTGTTTTATTCCAACTTTGGAGTACTTTTCATATGATTTCTTGGACTAATCTATTAACAAGATGCCACAGTGTCAGTTGCCTATTTTTTGCTGTTTTTGGTTCCAGGAAGTCAGAAAATGAATATTCTCGGAATTGGACGGGACAAAAGCCAAAGTTACTATTTTCCCGGAAGACTCACGGAGCCAGAAGGAGAGTCGGAGAGGGGCCATAGGGTGGCCACACCACCCCTAGGCGCGGGTCCACCTAGGTAGCGCCAGGGCATGGTGTGGGCCCCCTAGCTGCCAACCGACCTTGCCCTCTGGCTTATAAGAAGCCTCCCGAGGCATAAACCCTAGATCGTCAAGCCCCCAGCCACGAAAAGTTCCACAGTGCCACCGCCACCGAAGGGGAGATTCGGGGGACAGAAAGTCTCTGTTCTGGCACCCTGCCGAGACGGGGAAGTGCCCTCGGAGCCATCTCCATCGATCTCCACCACCATCTCCATCACCGTTGTTGATTCCCATAATGAGGAGGGATTAGTTCTCTCTCGAGGCTAAGGGTTCTACCGGTAGCTATGTGTTCATATCTCTCTATATGCATGATCATATTGTGATCATGAGCTTTGTAATCAAGTAGATCTACCTTGTTACTCAAATGCTTTAATAGATCTCTGCTCTCTCCATGTGTGTGAAAGTGACAGCGTGCTCACCATGGTGGCACTTAGGCTAGAGATTACAAATACTTGTTATGAGTTATATTTGGAGTTGGATGTCTTTATGAAATTGTGGTGTTTGTTGGACTCATCTAGTACTCAAGGTGATAGTGTGGGGTTTTCTAGATGGGAAAGACTTACTTTGAAGTGTGTTGTTATAGCCCTACCATCGATTAGAGTGTCCAACCGGAGAGTAGTTAAGAGTAGTATCATAAAGAGAAGATATTTATATGAGAGTGTTCACTAGTGAAAGTATGATCCCTAGGCCTTGTTTCTTAGCATTGATACACCGTTTGCAATTAGATCTATTACATGTTTGCTTGCTTCCATCTTTATTTCAGTTTGGCTTTAGTCTTTTCCACACCATCAAGCTATTTTCTATCACTGTTACCACTTATAATTATCTATACCACTTGTATTTTACTATCTCTTCGCCGAACTAGTGCACCTATACACCTAACAAGTGTATTGGGTGTGTTGGGGACACAAGAGACTTCTTGTATCTTGATTGCAGGGTTGCTTGAGAGGGGATACCTTTGACCACTTCCTCCCTGAGTTCGATAAACCTTGGGTGATCCACTTAAGGGAAAACTTGCTGCTGTTCTACAAACCTCTGCACTTGGAGGCCCAACAACTGTCTACAAGAATAGAAGTGCGTATACATCAAGCTATTTTCTGGCGCCATTGCCGGGGAGGTAAGGTAAAAGGTACTCGCATCCTCCAGTGTGAGTACACGAAGTTATTTCCTTTAGATTCTGCAATTTTGTCTTTTTGTTTCTTGTTTTCACTAGTTAGACTTAATGGAAAACAACAACAAAATTAGAGAGCTTTATAGTATCTATCTTGAGTTAGGACATGAAGTGTTTGAAGAGAAAATTAAAAAACCTATGGAACTTTATTTGCATGCTAATATCAATGTTATTAGTATGAATTCTTTGAACACCATTATTGTTAATGCTATGGAAACGTCTAAGCTTAGGGAAGTTGGTTTTTATGAAAATGATATTTTTAGTTCCCCAACTTTAAAGAAGAAAATTTGCTCTAATGATACTTTATCTCCCATATGTGGTAATTCTGATGATACTTGTGATATTTTAAATCCACATACTGAAAGCATCCCTTTTAAAATACCTATAAAAATTGTTGAACGTGTTATGAATAACTGCTATTTTGGAGATGGAACTGTCCATCCTGGTGATCATTTACTCTTTATACATGAATTATGCGAGTTGTTCAAGTGTGCAGGTATTTCATTGAACCAAGTTAAGAGGAAGTTATTCCCTATTTCACTTAAGGGCAAAGCAAGGGAGTGGTATGAGCTACTAGATGATCCTCATCATTTGGAGTGGAAGGAACTTGAATCTCTCTTTTACTCTAAATTTTATCCTCCTCATGAAATTCATAAAGATAGGAGTTATATTTATAATTTTCATCCTCAAGATGGAGAAAGTATTGCCCAAGCATGGGGGAGATTGAAGTCAGTAATGCTCAAATGTCCCATTCATGAGCTCCCAGTAATCTTGTTATTAATAATTTTTATGCAAGGCTTTCAGGACATTACAAGGACTATCTAGATACTTGTTTAGAGGGATCCTTCACAAGTAAGGAGGTCAAAGCTAAGTGGGATCTTCTTGAAACAATTCAAAGGAATACCGAATATTGGATAACAACAAAGGTAAAGAACCAGGTATAAACTATGAGTATGATTGCAATAAGTCTTTCGCTGAAACTGCTGATTTTCCAGAGCTTAGTGCTAAATATGGTCTTGATCCTCAAATTCTTATTGATTGTTTTAGAACCTTTGCTTCTCATATTAATGCTCCTAAAGAAAAATGGGACATGTATCATGAGCCTTTTAAAGACACTTGCATGGAAAATGAAATTGTTGTTAATGATAGCAATAAACATGCTCAAACCTCCGAAAGTACTATTTCTTATAAGCATGTTAATTTTTGTGGAATACATAAACCTTGTGAGAATGATCAAATTGAAGAAGAATATTGTATCACCCACAGGAATGAAAAAACTAGAATGTGGTATAGGGCTTTAAATGATCTTGGTAAAAAAGTTTGTGCCCTTTATCCTTTTATTTGTGAACTTTGCTTTGAAGTGGGTCATTTCAATTTTCAATGCTCAGGCCATAATAATAGCTCTTCTAATCCAATGAGTACTGCAAGTTTGTATTGTGATGACATGATCACTCCTAATCAGCATGATGAACTTACATTATTTTTGGGATGTGAAGAGTTATCAAGAAAAACCTCTTTGGTAGATATGGGTGCTTTTGATATGAATAGTGTCCTGCATGGTTGTCATCTTTATTGTGTTGATAATTGTCACACAAATACTTACATACAAAATATTATAGAAGATGAGATTTTACCAAAATATGACAGGACTAATATGTGTTTTGATCTTATTAATGAAAAGAAGGAATCCTCCAAAGTTTCTTCTATTGTCTCTAACAATGAACTAGGGTATATGGAGAAGCTTCCTTTCAAGACTCTCCCTCCTAAAGAGAAGAAGAAAAATAAGAAAAGGAGGAGTAAAAGGAGAGAGGAAACGGTATTTTCCCCTAAGCATGTAGCTCCTATTATAGTTTTTGATGAGTCTGAACTCGATGATGTTCCTATGCCTGTTACCTATAGTAGTGATCATGATTGGGAAAAGCACACTGCCTTTGATATTGAAAATCTCTTCGGTACCAATTCTGAAAATGATGATATTAATAATTGCTATACTATTAGTGCTATCCATGATCCTTTCAATGATGATATGTTTACAAATGAACACACTTGGGAAGATAACTATTCTATTGCTTACGAGGATGCTATACCTCCAATATATGATGATTGCAATGATGAATATGATATTTTCAGTCCACCTACTATTGAGGAGGAAATTAATTATGATTACAACATGCCTCCTATATTTGATGATTATGGTGATGAAAATAATAATGATAGCTATTTTGTTGAATTTGCTCCCACCATAATTAATAAGAATGACTATGTTTATGTGGGGAGTATTAATTCTTTTATGCATGTGGATCATGATAAGAATGTTTTATGTGATAGTTATATTGTTAATTTTATTCATGATGCTACTGAAAGTTATTATGAGAGAGGGAAACATGGTTGTATGCATCTCAATAATATTAAGTTTCCCCTCTTTATGTTGAAAGTCTTGAAGTTGCACTTGTTTTGCTTTCCTATGCTTGTTGCTTTGTGCTTTCATGACTTGTTTCTTTATAAGATTCCTATGCATAGGAAGTGGGTTAGACTTAAATGTGTTTTGAATTTGCTTCTTGATGCTCTCTTTTACTTCAATTCATATGTCTTATATGAGCATCCTCTCAAACTATCATGCCTAACTTAAAGGCGTTAAAGAAAAGTACTTATTGGGAGATAACCCAAAAGTTTTAGATGAGTCTTGGAAGTTATTACTTCAGTAATAACCGCTCCTTATCCTTTTATTTTCTTTTTGTGCCAAGAGTAGCCTCTAATGAGAGAGAAGTAATGATTGGAAAAGTTGCTGTCCCGAAACAGATTTCTGTGCTTCACCGTAAAAATTCGTGTAAAATCTCTGAACGTCTTTTTGAGACGTGAATTTTTGTGCTTCTGCCCCAGGTTGTTATCTAACTTTCGTTAGTTCAACAATTTTTTATTTGAGCAACAGAAGGTCTTCGAAAAAATTTGTCTTTACCTGCTGGTCTGTTTTGACAGATTTCTGCCATTTTCTGCATTTGCTTCTTGTTGGTTCCTTCTTGAGTTCTTTTGGTGAATTGAGCTTTTTGAGGGAAGTGCTTCAGTAGCTAGTGTTCTAATGAAAGTTTATTTGGTGTTAGAACTTAACCTTAAGACTTATTATCTTGAGTGCACTAATGTTGCTAATAAAGATTGTGTGAAGTTTTGTATGAAGGAAAAATTTCAGGTGTATGGAAGGAATGAGTAATGAGATGAAGGATGTACTAAAGCTCAATCTTGGGGATGCCACGCGTGTCACCCCAAGAAATATCGAAGAAGTACAAGCGTCAAAGCTTGGGGATGCCCAAGGCATCCCCTTCTTCATCAATAAAAATCTTAGGTTTCTTCCAAACACTTCTTTTTTATTGTTTCATGCACAGTTGTGTTGTTCTTGGAGCGTCTTCTTTTTCGTTTTCGTTTTGGTTTTTCGTTTGCTTGGTTTGCTTAGTTTGCTGAATAAATTGGTTGGACCCCCTCTTTCATGCATTGGTTTTCAAATAGTTTGGTTTGGTTTGGAAAAGAGTAGGAAAGTTCATGCTTATGTGGTAAAAAGAGCTTGTTTTTGACTGTGGCCTATGCTTTGTCATGCCATTCTTGATATTGTTTTGGCTTTATGCTTAGTATTCCTTGCTATAGCATGACTTGTTGTAAACAATTGAGATTGCTTAATGTGCCTTGGATGAATCATGCGTTGTTTTAGCATATTAAAGCATAGTATAGTGGTATTCTCCTTTGATGCTTTATTTGGGTTGACTTGGAGCATGCTCACACCATGTTATGACTATCCAAAGTCACCATAGCCTTTATGATCCTTTAGTTTTCAACTTGTAGTATCACTTTATGCTTTGATCAATGATGTTTTGTCGCTCTGCATGATTATGACCATTATTGCTTTCTTAGTTTGTCGCTCCCAGTCTTTTGCTAGCCTCCACAACAAAGTATGAGTTCCACTCATGCATCCAACTCCCTAAACCAAGTTATTCCAAAGAGTCCACTATACCTACCTACTAGCTTATGCTATTCCAAGTATATTCATGCTTTTGTTTACCTTCCACTTCTTATGAGAAAACTAGTGATTAAAGCTCTCACAAACTTGATGGCACACTTTATTTTACTTGCCCTTAATAAACTTGAAACATTGTGTCTTCTATGTTGTATATGCTTGCACTTATTTGTTGGGAATTAGCAGAACCATGTTTTCATGAGGAACGCTTTCAACATTGCACTTGGTACTTGTACCTAGTTGATATCATGCTCTTTTGTATATGGCTGTCGTCAGTGTGAAATGAAAGGGGAGCTTGTAAGTCCATGGAGTTATATATATATGTGTTAGAGAAACGCCTGGGCCGCTGGTCTAATCCATGCTGACATGGTGGAAACCTGCAGCGTAACCATAATGAGCTGTCTATGAAGCATTCTTCTTATAAAAAAAGAGTCCTATATTGAGAAAAAAAAGAGAAAAGAAAAAAAAGAGATACTATGAAAAGAGGAAAGAGAAAAAAACACCATATTCCCATGGTAAATAAGAAGAATGCTGAGATGCTCGTTGTCTGCTTGCCTTGCCATTTTGATATGGGGATTCTTCCGTATCATCGGGCAAGGGGTACCCCGTTGGCGGTTCTCTATGATACACATGTACTTACGATGACAAGAACTTACCGGTGACTAAACTTGAGTAGCATGAGGAGCGGCCCTCGTATTCAAGGTACATGAGATTTCTGACTTATACTTCGTCAAGCATGTACACCATAGTTTGTTCACTTTAACCTTAATCACTTCAAGATGCTTATGATAGGGGCAATGAGAGATGAAAGCTATAAGTACCATAATTTTTGGAAGCTCTTTATGAGACTTGAATCCCTACTTCCTTTTACAAAAGGCCTTTCTTCCACCATTATATTGAGTCTCCACCTTCTATCTTTATGCACTACTTTGAGAGCATAGTGGTCATTCTTAGTTCTATGTGCATTGTCCCAAGACTAGTTGATTGATGCATAACTTGATATTGCTCGTTTTAAACTATTTGTATCTAGTCACTCTTATAAACTTTGAAGGTGTCCTATGTGTTTATATTTGCTACTCTATGAGGGACAAGCTGAATGCCATTATGCTATGTTTTCTTTATGTGAAACAAACAAACGTCTTGCAAAGCATTGTTATTCATGAATCTTTTGTTTGTGCCTTTTCATGTTGCATCATAGTTTCTTTGCTTATTGCTAGAACTTTGTCTTTCATGCTATGATTGAAGTACTATGATCCCAGCTTTGAATATTTTACAAATACTTTGATCAAGTCTTTGATGGTGCATGTCACCTCAAAAATTATTCTTTCTTTTTATCACTTACCTACTCGAGGACGAGCAGGAGTTAAGCTTGGGGATGTTGATATATTGCAAATGTATCTATAATTTTTGATGTTCCATGCTTGGTTTTATCTACTTTCTTGTGTTTTGTTCCAACTTTGGAGTACTTTTCATATGATTTCTTGGACTAACCTATTAACAAGATGCCACAGTGCCAGTTGCATGTTTTCTACTGTTTTTGGTTCCAAGAAGTCAGAAAATGAATATTTTCAGAATTGGACGGGACAAAAGCCAAAGTTACTATTTTCCCGGAAGACTGACGGAGCCAGAAGGAGAGTCGGAGAGGGGCCATAGGGTGGCCACACCACCCCTAGGCGCGGGTCCACCTAGGCCGCGCCAGGGCATGGTGTGGGCCCCCTGGCCGCCCACCGACCTTGCCCTCTGGCCTATAAGAAGCCTCCCAAGGCATAAACCCTAGATCGTCAAGCCTCCAGCCACGAAAAGTTCCGCAGCGCCGCCGCCACCGAAGGGGAGATTCGGGGGACAAAAAGTCTCTGTTCCGGCACCCTACCGGGACGGGGAAGTGCCCTCGGAGCCATCTCCATCGATCTCCACCACCATCTCCATCACCATTGCTGATTCCCATAATGAGGAGGGATTAGTTATCTCTCGAGGCTAAGGGTTCTACCGGTAGCTATGTGTTCATATCTCTCTCTATGCATGATCACATTGTGATCATGAGCTTTGTAATCAAGTAGATCTACCTTGCTACTAAAGTGCTTTAATAGATCTCTGCTCTCTCCATGTGTGTGAAAGTGACAGCATGCTCACCATGGTGGCACTTAGGCTAGAGATTACAAATACTTGTTATGAGTTATATTTGGAGTTGGATGTCTTTATGAAATTGTGGTGTTTGTTGGACTCATCTAGTACTCAAGGTGATAGTGTGGGGTTTTCTAGATGGGAAAGACTTACTTTGAGGTGTGCTGTTATAGCCCTACCATCGATTAGAGTGTCCAACCAGAGAGTAGTTAAGAGTAGTATCATAAAGAGAAGATATTTATATGAGAGTGTTCACTAGTGAAAGTATGATCCCTAGGCCTTGTTTCTTAGCATTGATACACCGTTTGCAATTAGATCTGTTACATGTTTGCTTGCTTCCATCTTTATTTCAGTTTACTTTTAGTCTTTTCCACGCTATCAAGCTATTTTCTATCACCGTTACCACTTATAATTATCTATACCAGTTGTATTTTACTATCTCTTTGCTGAACTAGTGCACCTATACACCTGACAAGTGTATTGGGTGTGTTGGGGACACAAGAGACTTCTTGTATCTTGATTGCAGGGTTGCTTGAGAGGGGATACCTTTGACCACTTCCTCCCTGAGTTCGATAAACCTTGGGTGATCCACTTAAGGGAAAACTTGCTGCTGTTCTACAAACCTCTGCACTTGGAGGCCCAACAACTGTCTATAAGAATAGAAGTGCGTAGACATCAGTGCCTCAGGACCATTCTTTTTAGGAATCAAAACAATAGCTGTATCATTGACCTCCACGGGCGTAACACCATTCGTAAAAAAGAGTTGTACCACTTGCACCACCTCTTCCTTCAACAGGTCCCAATTCCTTTGTATGAAGCGGGCTGGAAAACCATCGGGTCCAGGGGCCTTTAAAGGGCTGATTTGGAAGAGGACATCACTAATTTCTTTTTCTGTAAAGGGTGCACACAACTTGTCGTTCATATCACCATCCACATGCCGTACCATGGCTTCAATGACATGTACAGGATTGATGTTTTCCTCATGAGTATAAAGATGTTGAAAAAAGTCCCTTGCCATGCTTTCCATCTCCACATTATCAGTTGTAAACGTGCCATCATCTCTTTTCAATTTGCTCACTTTGTTTTTACGTCTCCTCCAAGAAGCGTGCCGATGAAAAAATTTAGTGTTGTGATCCCCCTCTCAAAGCCAAGCAATTCTAGATCGCTGCATCCACATGATTTCTTCTCGGTAGAGGAGTTCCTCCATCTCGTGCTCAATGCCGATACGGGCAGCCACGCTCGCGCCATCAGTTAACAGCCTGAGCTCATCTAAACGAGCACGTTTCTTTTCTACCTCTTTCGATACTGATTTGAAGTGGGTCCTCCTCCATTGCTACAGATTGTCCATCACCGATTTCAGAGAAGCTGCAACATCACCAAGATGCGTCTGCAAGTGACGGTTCACGTTCCTAGACAACCTCATATCTTCGAATTGGTTAATTTGATCTGCAGTTGCTAGCTTCCTCCAAGAATAGAAGGATGGGGCAATGATCTGACCGTGTTGATGCAATGTGCCGCAACTTGTGCTCTGGGAACAAAGCAGACCAAGACGGCGAGGCAACTGCTCTATCCAATCTCACTCTGACATTCCTGTCACCCTTCTGTTTGTTATCAAAGGTCCATGGAGCGCTGACAAACCTAAGATCATGTAAGTCGCAATGCGAGAGGACCTCGCGGAAGTCCATCATGAGGCGTTCAGACCGTGCAGTTGGGGGAAAATGTTCCTCCTGCCACATCGCTTTGTTGAAATCACCAAGCGTTAGCCAAGGTTTATCAAAACGATCTTTGATTTGCCATAGTTTAGTCCACATGTGATGACGGTCACATGCCTTCGGCTCCCCATACACGAAGGTGCCTCTCCACATATGATCAAACGGACCACCACTAATATGACCATCAATATGGCGCTTACTAAATGACAGGAGATCCACAATTACGTCCTCCTTCCAATACAGAGCAAGGCCACCGCCTTTACCTTCTCCATTCACCTGATAGCAATGCTTCATACCAATACGATGCCGTAAATTTTCCACTCTTTCCTTGCTTTGTCTACTTTCACAAATGAAAACTAGACAAGGCTTATACATCTGTACTAAACATACCAGCTCTTGAACAGTCTGCAGTTTCCCCAGCCCGCGACTGTTCCAGCCTAATGTCGTCATTGGGCCCGGCGGTCCTCCATATCGGAGGCCACCGATGGTGCCAAGTTCTTTGTAGGACTACCTGTTTTCCCCCGCTTCGAGCGATCGCGAGGGTCTACATAACCAGGAGGCGGAGGAGGTATTTTTGTTCAGTACTCACCGCAGCTAATTGTTCCTTGGTTCCATCGTTTTCAGGGTTGATATCACCGAATTCGATGTGTTTCTTCGCATTCGACTTCCCTTGTCCATCATCACATTCCTCCATAATAACCTCCTTTAATGGGCTGGTCACTGAATCAGTAGTATCATCATCATCAAGTGCAGCCTCCTGAGAGGATCTCTTCTTTGGTTTCTGGCTTAGACGACCACGGCTTGTCCAGCCACCATGCAACGGAGCCCGCAGGATAGGGCACCGGGGTTTTGCACCAGCCAATGTCTCACGCTGGGACGCTAGCATCCAGTCACCGTACTGAAGATCCTTTGCATCCCAATCACCATCACCGCACTCCTCGTAGTCATGACCTACTAGGCCGCACCGCTTATAGAAGAAGGGTATTTTCTCGAATTTTATAGCTAATCTCTTTCTCCCTTCCCCTTGAACCGACAGAGACACGAAGCGCATACGAGGTTTTTTGATATCAATCATCACCCTGATCCTCACATAGTTCCCTTCAAAATAAAGCTTTGGATTCATCTGTACCTCTTTGGTTTTTCCCACACGACGAGCTAAATCATCAACAACTTCAATCTTCATGTACAACTCTAGGATGCCATGAATTTGAGCCCAAACATACATGCCACCAAAGATGACCTTCTCAGGATCTCCGTGTCCGTCATAATCCTCAATCAGCAGAGCCCAACCTCGGAAAGTCCATGGACCTTGATGTACTACCTTCTTCCAATCACCCATGCAGTGCATCTGGAAGATAAACAAGTTTTCCCCAGCCTCACAGCAAGACGGATCTCGAGACAAATTCTAGATAGCTTTCATCTTAGCGAACAAGGCTTCAGAGCTAAACGATCGAGAGGTGTGAACCTTCCCAATCGCCATCCATCTTGCCACCTTCTGATACTCCTTTACTCCATCTGCACCGATCACAACATCATCAAGTTCGTCATCGAGCAGCTCCAGATGCGCGAGCATGTCGTCGATCTCCGGTTCCATCCATGTAGCCGCACTAGATGAGCCAGCATCAACCGACTCCGCCATGATTGAAGAAAGATCAGACGGCAACCTGGGAAGGGTGCGCAGGTTCCAGAAGGCCGGGAGCAACCTGGAAGGACAGAAGTCTCGCGGGGCGATCTGGAAACGGAGCGATCTGGAGAAACCCAAAAGAAATCTCACGGGGGCCATGGAGTCGCCGCCGGAGCACAGGAAACCCTAGCGAGAGGGTACGTATAGCTGGACCAGATTTGATTGGCAGTGATGAGTCAAAATCACATATCGGGCCATCCTGCTAGCTACTAGTATCCTGAATGTGAAATTGACTGTTTGATCAGCCTGAAAATGTTTTATGATCATGAACAGAAGGCTCGCTACGGCTTAGGGGGTTAGTTGCCAGCCAGGTCGCTATAGAGCGCCGTCTGACTCGCACGCCTCAACTTTTCCTAGCGAGAGTCCAGAGCGCCGGCAACTGCTTCCCCGCCGTCTCCTCCTGAATCCACATCACCGGGTAGATTGAATCTTATTGCGCCAGTGGTGGAAGGAATGGGAGGACACGGGCAGATGGATCCTCCTACTGAGATTCAGTTTCTGGAAGGGTAAGATTCAGTTTCTTTCCTCAACCTGTGTCATCATCCATGGATTGCAATTCACCGTCGATCCTAATTTCAGGGTCTCCCTGGATCACGACGCATCAGCTACGGACGCGGTATCCATGGTGCTCCACAACGACGACCTCGTCCTCGAGATCATGCTCCGCCTCGGCCTCCCCACCAGCCTCGTCCGCGCCATGCTCGTCTGCAAGCGATGGTTCTTCGTCGCCGCCGACCCCTTCCTCCTCGGCTGGTTCCGCTGTCTCCACCCGCCCCGCCTCCTCGGCTTCTACGTCGCCACCAGGTCCACCACCAGCCACGCCCTGCTCCGCCCGCGCTTCGTGCCCATGCCACCTCCTGAGCCTGATCAGCAGACGCCGCAGGAGCAGGAGCTCGCCACCGCCGTCCGCATGGCCGAGACCTACAGCCTGGACGCCTACGACGGGGACTTCACGTGCATCAGCGACCTCCAGAACGACACCATGCTCGTCACCGGCCTCCGCGACAAGAGTTTCGTGGTCGACGTGCACTGGCCGATGAGCCCTCACCGAGGCGCCCTCGCCATCCCGGTGATCCCGTACGACCAGTTCGACGGCACGGTGATCACCGCCGCCCACTTCATCCTCAAAGACCATGGCGGCCGCTGCAACAGCGACCTCGTCTACGTCTGGCTCTCCATGGGCTTCCTCATCCAAGGAAACGGGGAATACTCCATGAAGTACAAGGCGCACGTGTACGTGCTGCGGGAAGACGACCATCAGTGGCGCTTCCATGCGTCCGCCGCGGCGGTGCTCCCGTCTCCCAGCAAGTCGTACTCGAGGCCTCTGCTGGTCGGCACCAACATCTATCTGGAGCACTCTACCAGCATCGCCGCGCTGGATCTCAAAACCTCCACCTTCTCCGCCATCCCGCTCCCGGAAGGAATGGAGCGGTACGATTACAAAGAGATGACGCTGGCGGCATTCTACGATTCAGGGATTGTTCTCATACATCTTGACAAGGACCTCCAGCTTTTTATCTGGCTCCACGTCGTCGGCGGGCTCAGCAGCTGGCTGCCTATTGTCGACATTAGCTTGCCCGAGATGTTTGAGACTTTGGGGATGACAGGTTGGACGGATGATGGCAAGCCTGCTACTCTTTTCCAAACACCCCAGATGGGGGATTTTGTCGAGTTTGTCTTCCTCAAGCTGGGACAGTGTGCATTCTGCCTCGATACTAGGCGCATGGTGCTGCGTAAAGTGTATGAGCTCACACAAGAGGATCAAACTCTAGAGCAGCTCCATCCTTTGATGACCACATGGCCTCCCAAATTCCCTGCCCTCAAGGCCGGGTGATCATATTGCAAGGTTTGCCTTTAGCCTTCTTATTAATTTCAGTGACCAGAATTTTATATGCGAATTCTATCAGTACTTTGTTGCTCATTTGCTTTATATATGCTTATTATCTGTGGCTGAAACTTGTGGGTTTGATCAACGCATTATCATAAAATCTTTTATATAATAGGCTGCACTGATCATCCTAAATTCATTACTTTTGTTACTGTTTCATCTCATCTACTCCCTCCGTTCGGAAATATAAGACGTTTTAGCTTTGTGAATCAAATGTATCTAGACATCTTTTAGTGTATAGGTTCGTAGAGGTTTGGAGTGAACCTTACACTAAAAATTGACTAAATACACTCATAGCACAAAGCTAAAATGTCTTATATTTTGAAACGGAGGGAGTAACATTGATTGAAATGTGTATATGATTATTTGTTCCATAGGCTATCTTATAAGAATTCTATTCAAGCAACATATTGATGGATAACCTGTAAGCGTAAATTATTCTGTTTCCTGACATAATATCGTTTAATGTGTATGCTCGAACTTGTGTAACATTTTGGCTTTCGATGACCAAATAATATTTAATAACTGTTGTACCTTCTCTTTTGTCTTTGACTATCTTCAGATGCCTACCGTTTGCTGATTCCTTTCGTTTTTGTTTCTCCAAATAGAAATGTGAGCTGAAGAACAAGGATGTCATCAAAGAGTTATATGGTATCTGTGTTAGTGGCAATGGTGCTCGCCTTCATGAGGGAGCATTGAGTCTAGAAGTCGTGTATTGCAGTTAAATGTTGCATTACTGCCTAGACCTGGTTTCGACCCCTATCTTACTTTGTACTAGTTTAAAACATATAAATGGAAAAGAGACTCTAGTTTAAATAGTTGCCTTACAGATTGAAAGGGATTATTTTGTTAAATAAGTCTTAATAGTCTGTAATATTTTTTTTAGCGTCAGCAATGGAACTCTTTTAGCAAATAATCGCTATTGTGATTTTCAGCTTTACTGTAAAAAACTTTTAGTATTTATGCCATTATGAGCTTCCAACAGATTCTGATATATTTATCTTAATGACACTTGTACTTTTTTTTTGCGGGGAAAATGATACTTTTACTTGAGAACAGCATGAAAATCCCTATTCCAGCTTTGGTTCTTGTACCGCAAGCACAAAAGAAGAGGAAGAAGGATTTTTCCAAGCTGCATCAGGGCCTAGTAATCCTGTTCCTGTCAAAGGCAACAAGGGAGTTTGGGTTTGAATCTGCAGCCCGGACTAGAGCTGAGCCGAGCCAGCATGCATGATCCTGAAGCTCCGCTTCCCCTGTATTAAGAAGATACTTTCGCCTCCTTTTTGCGAACTAAGGGTTAATTATTACTAGTATTCCCTCCGTCTTAAAATAGATGTCGCAGATTTATTAAAATTTAGATGAATCTAGACTATTTAGTATATAGATTCATATTAATTTTGACAAACCTCAGACATCTATTTTGAGACGGAGGGAATACTATAAAAGACGATGGTAATGTTTTGGTTTGTGGCTGCTGATGAACTTTGCACCGTTCTAAGCACATGTATAGGTTCCGAGCCACGAGTCCTACAATCACATGTATAGGTTCCGAACTTCCTTTTCTTAGGGAAAGCATACAACTTTATTACAAAACATTCTGAGGTAAATCACCCATTACAGCATCAGTAGCACACATAGGTACATCATACTCCCACGTTACACAGGAATTTACATCACATTTAGCCCCCTCCTGAGCAAGAATATGGGCAACCTTGTTCACATTTCGTCGGGCAAACCTAAAAGAGCATGAAGAGAACCAAGTACGGCTCTGGATCTTTAGGTCTTCAATTACCGCCGCACTGCTAGAGTAATCCAGCTTCCTGTTGTTCAGTGCCGTGGCTAGCAGCAATGCTTCAGTTTCAAAAATTGCCCTGATTACTCCAAGTTCTGCTGCGAGTCTGACATCAATCTCCATGCCTCGCAGCTCCGCGTTAAACGCATCCTGTACCATGTCAGAACAGCCCACTCTAGCGGCAACCACTTCTCCAGTCAAGTTTCGTGCGACAACTCCCCATCCTGCATTTGGTTGTCCTTCCACATACGCACTTGGTTGCGTTCCCGCCAGAGCCACCACAAGGTGGTGATCTGCACCAGTTGTGGTTCCGAGAGCGTCCAGCTCATATCCATGGCTGCCTCAATACTACTACACTGCTCCAGCTTCATCCGAAGATTTTCAAACCCGCGCCACACCATCTTGACCTCTTTGCATTTAACGAACAAGTGACGTCCGTTTCATACTCTATTGTAGAAAAGACACTTTGTATTCTCGATCTTCATTCCACGTCTCACAAGGTTGTTCCTTGTAGCGAAAGAATCATGTGCACACTGCCACCAGAAACAGTGGCGGATCAAGGATTTTGAACCAGGGTAGTCTACCTTCGAAAAACAATGAACACAAATACGACACTGCCAACATACTATCGTATATTTTAGCATTAACACTATGGTCTAACAAATAGATAATAATTAGCAATGAAGTCTGAATTTTGCACAAAAGAGATCTACAGAACTTCAAAATCTCGGACAAGACTATTTTCTATTGGGCTTACGCCTTGACATGGCCATAAAAAGTATCAATTATATCATCTTAATTATATCTTGCTTAATGTATGTGACTAGACAACCATCCGAAAGACTATCGCCGATCTTATTTCTTAACTTGCTCTTGATTAAACTCTCATTGCAGAAGATGTTCTATCTATTTTAGTAATTGGCTAGAATTCAATTAGACATCGAGCCTAAATAACCAATCAACTTGCAAACAAATTGTAAAGTTTGTATACTTTGGGGTTGAATTTACCTAGCTCAGCTTGGAGAATGAGTAAAATGAAGCTTTTGGAGGGAAAATTGAGTTGTTTTGGCCTGCTCCGCGTCGCTGGCGAAGTGCAGGAACAAACACAAGAATCCCGTGATTGCGTCGTGGCCCATGGGGCGCCTCCGGCCTCACTGGCTCCCTGCTCTGCCTCTAGGTTACGGGAAGGTGGGGCCGTGGGGAATGGGGAGGGCTAGGAGCGCTGGTGAGGGAGGAAGAGTGGCGAACGGAGTGGGAGCTAGAGAGCGGTGACCGCTTGGATTGGGAGAGCCGGAGGCAGTGAGTCACCAGCATCAGGCGAGGCAACGACACGAGTGACAAGTTCATCTCTCGGGAGGAACAACTGAACAGGAAGCGAACGTCCGTGCTTGCATTATTGAACACAGTAGATGGGCTTTTTTCAATTTTTTTATACTACTTCCTCCGGTTCATATAATTGTTCTCAACTTTGTCTAGATACGAATGCATCTAGTCTAAATATTTAATTAGATACATTCAAATTTAGATAAAGTTGAGAACAATAATATGGACCGGAGAAAGTATCTTATATGGACTAAATTGAAATCCCAGGGTGGTCATGCACCACCCTGGCCATCCTCTGGATCCGCCTATGACCAGAAATGCTTAATTTTGTTCAGGCAGGCCAAGTTCGAAATACTCCACCATTTGTTCTTTCCTTTGCCTCCCAGGATAGCTGGCTGGTTTTTACCGCTCCCATAATCAGACCCAGTAGCATGTCTTTCTCCTTCTACATACAGTTTGTAATCATTCCTTACTGAGTGAAGGCCTCTAGGATTGAAGTGCTAGGCTAGAAAATCCTCGGCGCCTTCTCTCAACCTTCTCTCAACGACATGCTCAAGATAAGCTTCACCTCTGCTGCCGAGAAAGTATCAGTAACAAGCTGCCGATTCCACTGACTGGTGATCGGGCTAATGAGCTCTGAAACTTTGGTTAAAATATTTTTGCCTCGCGATGTTTGCACCTTCCTGCACCAGGCTCTCAGCAGCCACGGATCATGCCAAATATCAACTTGCTCGCCATCTCCAATGTGCCACACCACGCTTCACCAAATCCACTCCATGGAGGATACTTCTCAAGGTATATGACATGTTGTCAGTTGGCTGCGCCTCAAGGATATGACAATCAGGGAAGTATTTAGCTTTTAAAAACCTTGCACAGAAACTATCCGGGTTCTGAAGTATTCGCCATACTTGTCGACATAACATGGTATTGTTAAAAGCATGTATATCCTGAAATCCTAGCCCTCCCTGTCCCTTCAGCATAGTCATTCTCTTCCAGCTGATCCAATGGATCTTGTTTTTTTATCCTATTGGCTCCACCAATATTTGGAAATCATGGCGCTCAGCTCATCACAGAAGCCTTTAGTGAGATAAAAGCAAGCCATTAGGAAGGTAGGAATGTCCTGCGCGATAGCTTTAATTAATACTTCTTTCCTTGCACGAGACAGAAGCTTCTGCAGCCACCCTTGTATGGTCTTCCAAATCTTGTCCTTGATATAAGCAAAGGATTTCTTTTTAGACCGGCCAATATAAACCAGCATTCCAAGGTATTTCTCGTTCCAATTCTCACTCAGAATTCCCACCTCATGCATCACCCTCTTCTTAACAGCTTGATTTGTATTTGCACTAAACAGTAGTGACGACTTCTCTGTATTTATGCACTGCCCCGAATAGTTTTCATACAGCAACCGTATCTCCTTGAAAGCCCTTGCTTCCTCTCGGCTTGCTTTCATAAGCATAACGGAATCATCCGCAAAGAGTAGGTGGGTCAACGCTGGGGCTCTTGGACAGATGCTCAACCCACCCAGCCTTCCCCTCCTTTCTCCTTCCCGCAAAAGCACAGTTAGTCCTTCAGCGCAAATGAAAAATAAATATGGAGACAACGGATCCCTTTGCCGGAGACCCCTAGTTGGTGAAAAAACTTCCGTGGCCTGCCCATTGACCTTAATTCGATATGTTACCATTGTCACGTAGTGCATCACCACATCAACCCAACTATGCTTAAACCCCATCTTCAACATCATTTGATGTAAGAATTCCCACTCCATGCAATCATAGGCTTTGCTCATGTCAGCCTTAACAGCCACAAAACTCTCCCCTCCCTTCCTCTTATTCTTCAGAAAATGTGTAGCTTCATAAGCCATCAGGATGTTGTCCGTAATCATGCGCCCGAGTACAAAGGCACTTTGGTTATCGGAAATTACACTCGGAGGAATGATCTTGAGTCTGTTTGCTAGCACCTTTGACACCAACTTGTAGAGAACATTACATAAGCTAATTGGCCTCAAATCTTTTATCCTCAAGGGGTCCTTAACTTTCGGTATGAGGACCACGAAAGTTGTATTCCATCCTCCTGGCATCTCTCCTCCTCGAAGCACCTTTAGGACCTCCTCCACAATAGTCTCTCCCATAATATGCAAGTATTTCTTATAGAATAGTGATGGCATTCCATCCGGACCCGGAGCCTTTAGGTCTCCAATGTGATCGAGTGCAGCTTTTACCTCCATAGTCGTTAACTCAGCCGTAAGGCACTCGTTCATCTCTCGTGTCACACACGGCTGCACTACCGCCAACAGTTCAGCGATATGATCACCACCTTGTGAAGAAAATAGCTCCTAGAAATAAGATAAAATGTAATCTATTAGTCCGCCTCCCTCCTCCATCTATACTCCATCCTCCCTTCTGAGCTTCTTAATGCGATTATTTTCTTCCGAGCTGATGCAAAGGAGTGTAAGTAGCGTGTGTTTCGGTCTCCATCCTTCAGCCACCATGCATGTGCTCGCTGCCTCCACTTTATACTTTTCATCTCCTCCAAGTGTTCAAGATGACACTTCAGCCGAGTTTCCTCCTCAACCTTCTCCTGTGAGATCGAAGCCCTCATACAAGTCTCCAAATCACCCCTACCTTTTTTAATCCTCTTCTCCAGGTCCCCCACTACATCCCTACTCCATGAGGTTAAGTCACCGGCCACTGTTTTGAATTACTTGCGCCATGTTGGACTGTCCCTGCTCCCATCCCTTCATCCATGCCTCCTCAATAATCTCATCACAACCTTCCTCCTACACCCACCTCGCCTCAAATCTGAAACCAGATTACACTCGAGTCCCCACTCTCTCCACTTCCATCTCCACAAAGACTGGTCGATGATTCGAGTGCCTCAGATTTCCATTCACAACTCGAAAGTTTGGGAATTTCGAGCACCATTCAGCATTCCCCACTGCCCGCTCCAGCCTTTCACAGATATATATCCGTCAACACTACGACAATGATTTTGCCACGTGAATTTGTCTCCTTCAAAACCCAAATCAGATAGTCCACAACTCTCCAATGCATCTCGGAATTGATCCATGCACGAATGTGGTCTTTCCACCCCTATCTTCTCATCATTTGTTAAATTTTCATTAAAGTCACCCAAACACATCCACGGCCTACCATTCTGATGTTGTTGCCCCAAGGTACGCATCACCTTCCAAGTCTCCTTCTTCCTCTCTGCCTCCGACTCCCCATACACTCCCGTCAACCTCCATGCATCCCCATTATCATCTATGACATCAAAATCAATGTGTCTTCTTCCTGATGAGCGTAGGGAGAGGTTTAGTTCTCTTTTCCAAAGCACTGCCATTCCCCTACTCCTCCCCTCTGGCTTAACCACCCACATGCTAGCATCCACCTGAACTTCTCCATCTCACTCCCATTCAACTTTGTTTCGAATAAGAACAGAACATCGGGATCCTCCACCCTCTTGAGCTGCAAGAGGCTACGAACTGCCGGGCACTCCCGAGCCCCCGACAGTTCTGAGCACATATTTTCATTGTGCTCGGCGGGGCTGCTCTTGCAGCCCGACCGATATGTGTTGAACTTGTCCATCTCCATCCTTAGTAGTATCACCCTTGCCCTTCTTTGCCTCCCTGTCCTCCTCCCCATCCTCTCCACTCCTCTTCCTACCTGCCATCCCTCCCACCATAGTCGCCTAGGGAGGTTCCGAACTTCCTAATAAACACTATACTCTCTCTGTGTCTGAAGGCGAGGTCGATCAGAGGGAGATGATGATAGAGAAATTTCAGTAGCGGGCTTGTGGTCCCTCTTCAACAGCCGTGGAGTGAGGTGGAACAAGTGTGAAGGTTGAAGTGCAGGGATGCTGGCAGTGGCCTCCGTCCGGCGACCGAACATGTAGCTCAAGAACTCACAGATGATTAGAGGGAAGCTTTTGTTGCACCCAACTGCTGCTAAACCGAACACTGTTTTGAGTTTAGACACGCGAGCACTGTATTTTTTTCTTGTCTGGTATGCTTCGGGGCTGCAATTGCAACTCTAATCCTTTGGACCGCCTTCCAAGTACGTGAAGCTGAACTTTGGATAGGTTGCCATGGGGAGACGAAGAAGTTAGAGAGTGCAATGGCAGGTTATCATGGACAAGAGCCGGCGGCTGGCGAGGTGTGGTCAGGACATCGTCCAAGACGACCTTGTGGTTCCTACTTTTCTAGACGATCTAGAGGACGAGCAGAAAAGCAACCGAGGCGAGATGAGCACAAGTTTATAGGATTCCGAGGATCTCAAGTTTCGGCCACCAGGGAGGTCAGAGTCGATTTGGAGGAGAGGGGATAAAATAAGAAGGTGAAGTGGAAGAGGCAAAGATAAACGGGCCGTGAATCCTACTCACAGGCCAGGACCCAGTTTTTAAATTGGCTGGGCCTCAAGTTGGTGAATGGACCATGCACGGCCCAGCTCGCGGAAGACCAGTCATAACTCATAACCGATCACCACCATCACCGGTATTCCTCAAGAAAAAAAAGGAAAAACATCATCACCGGTTGAGTCGTTGACCCTCGTTCCTCGAGAAAACGAGCTACCTGCCGGCGACGGCGACCATGGCGAAGTCTGCGACCGCGAGAACAGGGAGTACCCATGGAAGCAGGCTCCCGGAGGAGATCTTCGTGTGGGAGATCCTCGTGCGCCTCCCCCACAGAGATCTCATCCGATGCCGTGCCGTCAGCCACGCGTGGCGCCGTGCCGCCTCCGCCCGCGACCTCCTCTTGGAGCACCACCGCCGCCAGCCATCCCTCCCACTCATCAACCGCAGAGGAACACCCGGCGCGGACGGACGCCGCTGGTTCAACGTCGCCGCCTTGGACCAGGACCATGAGCAGCTGCAGCCCGTCGCCCGGCTCGACGAATCCCACGTCTGCGTGAAGGCTTCCTGCGACGGCCTCCTCCTTCTGACGGAAGGAGTTCGTGGTACCCCTTTCGGCATGCGCGCCTCCATCTGCAACCCATCCACTCGCCAGATCGGTCACCTCCCGCAGCTCAAGGGCTACGTCGCCGTGGGGCTCTACCGGCACCGCCCGACAGGCGAGTACCGGCTGCTACTGCGCTGCGGGGTGTTCAAGCGGAGGACGATGTTCGTCGTCGAACTGGACCGCCACCAGCTGCCATTGAGGCGCGTCGAGTGTGTGCCGGACGCATCGCGCTACCGGCTCTCCCCCTCTGCACCTGTCCTGCTCAACGGTCACCTGCACTGGACATGGCACCCTCCGGTTCTGCCCCAGCAGACAGAAACCAAGAACATACTCCTGTTTGACACCACGGCGGAGTCATTCCATCAGATGTGTTCTCCTGCTGTTCACAGCGCGGATCTATTTGAGATGGACGGCGTTCTCGGCATGTACAGCTGGGAGAATGGCATGAGAGTTGTTCGCATCTGGGCGATGGAGGACTACGAGAACCAGGTATGGTCTCTCAAGCACAGTGTCGAATTGCTTGTGCCGGAGGTGCCGCTGATCCAGGAGCGTCGCAGTCTGATGGTTGTGTACCAAGAGGGGGCTGTGCGCCTGCTGGTCGCTTGTGGAGGATTGCTGCTTTCTGTTGATACCCAGGGCAAGTTGCTGGCGAGTTATCACAACGATGGTCATAGCCTCTCAATCTCTAAACAGTTCCTGAAACAAAGCCTTGTTTCACATACCTTCTTCTCAACGCTTCAGGATGACACGACTCCTCCTTGGCATTTCATCTGAAACAGTGATGTCTGATTGGTAATTCTCTTACAAACGCTTCTGCATTATGAACAACAATCTTTTATGTTTTAATTAGGCCACAACTTTTCCTTTTGGTGTATGCATCAAGCATCAGGTAGCAAGAGTTGTGATCAGCAAATTATGGATGCTATTTGGTATCATGACATTGTAATTCCCTGCTTGTTCTCTACTAGTGTCTATGGATATACAAATTCCAGTTTGCTACTCTGCTTGTCAATGATTCCGAATTGTTGTGTGGTCAATGCTTTGCTGCCAGTATGTTCTCATTTACAAAATTAACAGTTGATAGCATCAGCCATTATATTGTCAGACTGTACAATTAATGCCATCTCTTTTTTACTTTTCACATATGTTTTTTTGGAAATGTTAGGGAAAATGGTTGCGTCGTAGCCAAATATTCAAGGAGGGGTCGCGCGACTCGCGTCCCCCGGCTCCTCGCGCTGACGCGTGTCCTGGCTCGCTCGGAGACGACGGACGTGAGGTCCACCAACAACCTTATCTTCACATTCGATGGAGTCTCTCCCCCTTCGTTCTATCAAGGAAAAATCCACGACACCGCGACAAAAATCCATGGTGCCGCCCCTGCTCTACCCCCGCGCGCCGTCCCTGCTCCTCCCCCGCGCGCCGCCCTGCTCCTCCCCTACCACGCGCCCATCAAGCTGCCCGAAATCGCATGCTGCCTATTCGAACGACCATCAATCTGCTGTGCACGTGCTGCAAGGCGGCGGCGACGGCTACACACGGAGATGGTGGCTGCTATAGGCAGTGGAATCCTCTGCCACAGGCGGTGGCGTCGGCGGCTGCTACACGAGGGCATCGTCGACCTCGCCCATGCTACCCTATGCTCGTGGTCGCCAGTGACCTCCACGGCGCCGCCTTGTGCGTTGGGGGCGCCTGCCGACCTCGAGCACGCGGCCTATGGGATTGCCTTCTCGCTGATCCCGCCCATGTGAGCACGCATCAGCGCGTGTAGCCGGGGGAGGGATCGCCGGCGCCTGATCTTGTGCTCGCCGGTGCTTGATCTCGTCCCCACGCAAGTGCCAGGGACAACAATTTCCTGTGATTTTTTGCATAAAGGATTTTGCTACAATGGTTGTGCAGATTTGTGACATAGATGAAATTGTTTTGCTAATTATAATTTTGGGGACTTGCATAATATGAACTAATTTTTGCTACAACGAAGAAAGTTTTGGCTACAATTGTTCTTTTATTTTGCTACAATATTATATACTTTTTGCTACGACGACTCAGGGCAAGAGTCTCTAGTGATGCTTCCGGCGAAATTGATTTTTTCTACAATAGTAAAATTTAGTTATGCTACACATGGCGACGGAGCATGCTACGAGCATTTTTGCTACCTTAGCGTATTATTTTTGCTATATATTCATATAATTTTTGCTACTTTCGCACAATATTTTTGCTACAAGATTACCGACGATAGTCTTTGGAGAAGTCGTCTTGCTAGGTAGCACCTTTTTTGCTGCAATGTCTCCGGTGATGTCTCCGACGAAGTCTGATTTTTGCTACAATTTACTAATTTTTTTGCTACATTTGCTAATATGTTTTGCTACATTATCATACTTTCTTTGCTACAACCGTCTTGTAGTTTTGCTACAACAATGTCAACTTTTTGCTATAAGGTCTTCGGCAAGAGTCACCGGCGAGTTTTTTCCGACGATGTTTTCGGCGAAGTCGTTTTGCTACATTAGTACATTTTGCTGCATGGCCTCCGGCGAGGTCTCCGGCGAAGTCTCCGGCGAGACGTTCTATTTCTGGAACGAACCGTTTTTTTTGCTTCGGAAGCAAAAGCGGGGACATATGCAGCAAAAAGATGTGCTTTGCAGCAAAAGCGGGATTTGGACCGATTTAGTGGACACGTGTCGTGCAGGGGAGGAGGACGATGGGAGCCCTCCCATCGTCCGGGGGACGCGTAGCAGTTGAATTCCCTCCGTTGCTCCATTTTTTAAACTCTGCAGTGTATTGCATTATGCCCTAGAACAATTTCTATGATCTAGACACAGTTTAGGCCCCACAAGTTCCCTTTGTAGATTTATCTATCATTTCTTTTATGCAAACTAGCTTAGCTGAATTCATGTCAACAAGAGTTATTGTCAGGAACATATGAGTGTTTTTTGGTATCATGTCACCAAATAGGAGTATTTTTAAAATTCAAAGCTTTGATATAAAAATAGTGTAAAGTCATATATATCGAGAATGCAAGAATAACATTATTGTATTGGTCTTACAAAAAAAAATCATGTAGTAGTGATGATTAGTGTTGTCGGTCTCATGTGGAATATATGGGAAAACAAAAGGAATAATGCTTGTTTACAAAGAATTGTGTCTAATGACCCTACTAATGTCATCTTTTCCCTTTGTCGGATGCTGAATGATTGGTCCAACATTCAGAAAGGAAAGGTTCCAAGAATGCTTAGTCTGGTGGCGGGGATGCTATGGAAGATTGCAAACGAAGTTTTCGGAAGAAGACATGGATGTGCACCTGCTGTTAGGAGGCTGTGTGACGGGTGATGAATTTCTAATATTCTGAGGCATGGACGACAGCGGAAGTTGCAGCTGGGAATAAAAAGAAACCGGGATGATGTTGCAGCTGAGACTTTTGGTGTTTTGCCTAGCTGTAATCGTGTGGTGTTTTGAGTTATGCTTTTGCTGTAGTTACTTTCTAAGTAGAATGTACTTTTTGGCTTTCTGTTGTGCCCCTGCCTGCTAGCTCTATATGGCTGTAGTGCTGGAACCCTTTTGTTTAAAAAGTTCAGTGTATCGTCTGAATTTTTACACGAGGTCTAATTTGGAAGCGAACAGTGTTACTAGTAAAAATGCAGGTTCTGAGCAATATACACAAGTTCTGATCACAAGTTGATCATTTCCTGTAAAACGCATGTTCCGATCGACCTGCACAAATTTACTGGTATTTCCATAAAATCAAAACCTGAAGAAGTGATGTCAGTGTGTAGGTTCTCTGTCTCTTATGCCGCCCTGCTTCTTCTGTTGGTTCAAAATCTCTTGTGCTTCTTCCAGCAACTGTTTGTCCTCGCCTTGCTCATGGTCATGGCTTTGCTGACGAGAAGAAGTGGCAGTGCGCACCTTCTTGTGCCGGGAGAACCGAATGTTGTTTTCTTCTGCATACCATACATGCTTTAGAAGTTGTGCTGCACTTGCTCTGTCTGCACCAGCATCGTAGCGAGATGATCGACAGCGTTGTCAGAAACTGAAGGTGCTCCCGGAGCCTCTGGCCGGGATGAAGGGGCTGGAGGTGGTGGTAGCTAGTGTCATGGTCAATACTCCAAACTGTACTAGTATCAGAACACTTCCAGGAATAACAGGGCCTTGTCAGCTTCTTGTATTATCATGTGTTCATCTCAACATTTTTTTACCCAAGAAAAATTGCACAGGTACTCAACTATTTTGTTCCTGGTTTCAGTATGCACATTTTCTCTGCTTGTAACTCTCAGCCTTGGCACCGTCAACTTGAACTGATTGCCAGAGGTCAATCAGTTTGCTTGCAAAAACAAGTGTACATTTATTCGTGAAGATAGGTCACAGTACATTTGTGCACTTCGAATACTTCCGCATCATCTCTCTTTCCTTTAATTCATGACGAAGCATACATGAAACTCTGATCAGCTGGACGTGGCAGCAGTAGTGAAACTGCCATCAGTGGTCGTTGCACTTGCACCGTTGTAAGATCTCAGGTGCTCCACGAGCTCGTCGATGTACCTCTCATGGCGTTCGGCATCGGCGACGACCTCCTGCATCCTCGCCGCGCCCGCGACGAAGCCCCTCCTGGCGTCTCCCTCGAGCATGACGGCCCGCACCGCGCTCTCAACGCCATGGCGGTCGAACGACCCGTCCTCATCGTCCCTCGCCACCTGCAGCCCCACCTTCTTCGCCTCCATCTGGCGCGCGTTGGGGCCCTGGTCCCCGAAGATGGGAAGCATGACGAGCGGGTGCCCGAACAGGAGACTCTCGATGAGCGAGTTCCGCCCGCAGTGCGTCAGAAACCCACCCACGGCGGTGTGCGCCAGTATGCTCATCTGGGGAACCCACCCCGTGGTCACCAGACCGTGGCCGTCGGTGCGGTCGCGGAATCCGGGAGGGAGCATGTCGACGTCGTCGTCCGCGGCGGCGGCATGGGCGCCACTGGGTTTTCTGAGGGCCCAGAGGAAGCGTGTCCCGGCGAGCTCGAGCCCGAGAGCCAGCTCGTGCACCTGGTCCGCGCTCAGCGGCACCTCGCTCCCCAGCGCCACGTACAGCACCGAGCCGGGCGGCTGCGCGTCCAGCCACCGCACCGTGGCGTGCTCCCTGTTCGTGCCGGCGGCGCGGCGTGCTCCGTCGGGTGGCGGCGGCAGGAGGCCGAGGGGCACGACCGGCTTGCCGAGTAGCGGCGCCACCAGCGGGAACGACTCGGGCTCCCACTGGACGCAGCTCCGGATGGCCGTGACCGCGCACCCCTGCAACGTCAGGATGCAGCGCTGCTGGGTGGACATGCCCGACGACGCGCCGTCGTTGGCGAACACCAGCGCCATCCCTTCCCGCTCGTACCGCGGCACGGCGCGCGCGGCCGCGGCCGCCTGCAGCTCGAAAGAATAGGCGGCGCTCTCCGGCGACGGCGGCGGGCGGGGCACGGCGGCGACCATGGCGGCGGTCGGGAGGAGCACCGCGAGCGGCACGTCGTGATCGGCCGCGGCAGCGGCGGCCCAGTGGTGGAAGGAGTCGGCGACGACCCAGTGGGGCCGCGTGGCCTCGTCAGCGCACGCGGCTGCCAGGAACTCCGCGAAGGGCGCGGCGAGGCCGTCGAAGGCCTTCCAGTGGAGCTCCCGCTTGTCGTCAGGGACGTCGTTGGTGGACTCGGCGCCGTCCGGTAGGCCGTCGACGCGCGGGAGCGGGAGCGCGACGAGGTCCACGTGGGAGCGCAACGGGAGCGGAAGGCGTGCGAGGTTGCGCGGCGTGGAGACGTAGGACACGCGGTGGCCCCGCGACGCCAGCCGCTCCGCGAGCTCCAGGTACGGTAGCAGGTGGCCGAACGCGAGCCACGGGACGATCACGATGCGCAGCGGCGCCGGTGGCGAGGACGAGGAACCGGCGGCGTCCATGGCGAGCTGATCACAGCGCGGCGTCCACGGCGGCGGCCTGCGTGTGCGTTGGGATGCAGAGAGAAGCGTGGACTTTAAAAAATACCAAGAGATGCTGTTACCAGATGCCCGCGCGGCGTGCGCTTTTTTCCCTTTGTCATTAGCGTGAATTTTGAAATTGCGGTTTTGCTATTTCTCGGTCGACCAAATATCGGTCACCTAAAAAAAGGTTGCAACCGTCTGTTCAAAAAAGTCTGTTGAAATCAGGTTGTACTTTCAAAGCGAAAATTGCAATCTGACTTTTCATTGGAAAAACCAGAGTTGCACATTTTTTTTAAATACGGTTACACTTTTTTTTTAAGTGATCGAGACTTAAGAAAATCTCATTCAATTAAAACATAAACAAACCCTTTGAATTGAGGAAGCGAGTTGTTGGGGTCGCTACGGCAGGCGGCTGCTTTGTTTATTATCATCTCACCATTGGATGGAATCCCTGATTTGCAGCATTTGGCTCTTTTTCTTCTGATGATTTACATTTGGGGTTGCAACGTTGTGCGAGATGCACAACCAAACAGCACATTTTGTTGTTTACCACGCTCAAAACATTCTTTTTTTTCGGATAAGGCTGCGTCGTGATCTCTCTTTTCTTTGGTCAAGTTTCATGTCTGATACCTCCGTGGTGGAGTGAAGTGACACAAGTACCCCCTCAGTCCTAAAACAGGTGATTTGGTTTTGTCTAGATTCGTATGTATCGATATACTAAAACGTGTCAGATACATCCAAATCTAGATAAACCTACGTCACTTATTTTGGGACGGAGGGAGTAGAAAGAATCCCCATGTTAGTATATTTGTCGTACTATTTGACAGCGATGCCTAAATATTACTCGAGAGGGTGCCAATCGTTCAGCTTTGTTCTCCTTCATAGCCCATGCCCAACATGAGAGAAACTAAAGCTCTAAGTTCACATGAAACTCTCTCTCTCTCTCCCCTCGTCCCCTCATCCCCTTACCCTGCTACAGTACCGCAAGCCGCCACCACGCGCTCTGGGCCAATCCGAAGCCGACCTTGCCGGCATCGCCGGTAGAGGGAGGCGGAGGAGCGGCGCCGGAGCCCCCTTGTATATATTAGGAGTAGTGTTTGGCTTGATGCCGGACCTTGGCTTCATGCCGCGAGGCCCTCGATGTGCTCTTCGGGCCAGAGCCGCCGATGGCGGGCTCTCCTCCCCCTTGTCGTCCGGTCGACGGGGCGGCGGTGGAGGAAGGTCAGCCGCGCCTCCTAATAAGGTCCTTCCTGGGCGGTGCTTTGTTGTACGAAGGCCCCCCTTCTTCGGCCGGCCATGGTGGCGGGGGAAGATCTGGGGGCTCCGTCCGTCAGTCAGCTCGTCGCCCTTCTTTGGGTGATGTTGTTGAGTAGCGATGGCAAGCTCTAGTCATTTCTCTGGCCGGCCGTGGTGGCAGGAGAGGCGGACGGAGCTTGGCGGGCGGCTGCAAGACGACGCACCTCCGAGTTACTCCGCGGCGCGTGCGAGCGGTGTCGGGAAGTCGCCTGGCCCCTTCCTTCTTCATGCTCTAGTGGTTGGAGCTTGCAGTGGGGGTAGGGCTTCGACGGCTCGGGAATAAAGCTTGTGGTTCTCTGTGCTGCGTCGACGGCGACTCGTTCTTCGCCCTTCTCCCGGCCTGCCGTGGTGGCGAGGGATAGAAGGGGGAAGCTGGAAGCTAAAGACGATGCTCAGGTTCGTTGAAGCTGCAACCGCAGGTTCCTCTTTGCAGTGGTCCATTGGTGGCCAGGCTGCCGGGCCGCTGCCCATTCTGGTCGAAAGGCGACCCTGGGTTTCAACCTCCATGGGAGGCCCTTTCTCGAAGCGCCGCGCCAGAGCTCGATGTCTTGCCCTTGACAAGTGGTTTGTCTCCGAAGAGAGCAAGACGGTCGGTGGCGATGCTTCTTTCTCCGGTTGGGCAGCGTCACGAGCAAGAAACTTCCACGATCTCATCGATTCCGTCGGTTGGAGGTCGCCGGAGAATGGTGGCAGAGGCACCCAAGGACTTGATTGCGTTTTATCTTTTATTCCTAGGGTGATTTTTGTTTTTAGGAGGTCCTTATCCTTTATTTCTAGGGTTCCTAGTGTGCCTAATGCAAAGGATTTCCTTTGTTTCTAAGAATTTTAGTATATTATTTCTTATTTACCATTATTAAAATGGGATTTCTATTTTCGTGCCCCTGGTTCGTTATTTGTACTCAGTTTTTCCCAGCCGCTTAGTTTTTCCTCACTTTTGCCTCCCTCCATTCTGAAACCCTCACATGCGCTCGGACGGGGGATGCCGTTAGGTCAAAGGCTTGACCGTTACATGCTGACCGGTGGGACCGCGTTGGGGCGAGTCGTGCGTTGAGCGTTACGTTACGTCGCATCGACTGTTACATGCTGACAGGTGGGGCCAGGATACACAGCGGACCAGCCATCCATCTCTCGCTGATTATGGGGGACGTGGTGTGGGACCATGTGGGACGCGTTTGGTGGTTACGTGCACCCTGTCGTCTATATTGAAAGTTTTTTTGTTATTTTTATGATTGGCCTTTTGAAGAGCGCGTTTTCCCCCTCTCTCTCGCTAACAGTTGTGTTTTTTTTGCCAAAAAGGTAGCGAATCTAGAGCAGCTTCTCTCTTCATTCATTATTCCTTTTGCCCTTGTTTTTCCCCAATCTGGTAGGAAATCTAGAGCAACAAAACTAACCAGCACCATAAATAAATTCAGTAAACAGAGCAAATATAGATAAAGCGGCTAATATAGGTTATATAGTACGGTACTTAACGAGGTTCGATAATTAGGCTGCTCAGCAGCAACAGCTGACAAGTTTAACACAGACAAGACAAAAGAAGTTGTTTTACAGCAGCAGCAGCAGCATATTAGTGGCCCCTCATGGCCTCAGCCAGGAGGGCCTCCGCCTCCTCCCTCTGGCGCCTCCTCCACTTCTTGTTGTCCAGTCCCTTGATCTTGGGTGCCTTGGGCTTGATCGGGGCCATGCGACCCTCTTCGATAGCCACCTTCTGGAGGTTGCGGAGGTGAAGACCGAGCGCCTGGTGCTTGGCTATGAAGCCGTGGACGTTCACGGACTCGCCGCAAGTCCTCACGTCCTCGGCATGCTTCACGAGGGAGTTGAAGTCCGTGGCGTGGAGCCTCCTGGTGGGGCAGAAGGGGCACCTGTACATGTCACCGACGAAGAAGTTGTTGTAATGGCCGGACTTCAGTCTCGTCAACACATGACGAGTCTTGGTGTCCTTGGACTCTTCGTCGCTGCGAACATCGCTGCTATCCTCTTGTTGGAAAAAAACAGTAAAGTGCAATAAGGACATGATTGAGATACTTTGATTATCGAAATTGATTATTTGCATAAATTAACCGATTGAGATCTCTTGATTATCTCCCAAATCTCAAACCAAATCGAATATTTATCCCAACTATGAACAGGGGGATTCATCGAAATACGAGATCTAACACAAGAGGATTAGCTATTGTAAAAATACGAACAACCGAGCCCTAATAACATACGATCTAGCATCCAACGATGGGAACAGGGGAAGAACAAGGGAAGGGGAGAAAACCCTGGTTACCTCCGACCGTGGGTCGGCGATGCTGGTGTCGTAGGGGTTCTCCGGCCTTATGTAGACAACCTCCTCGTAGGGGTCCCAGCCCAGCGGGGTCTGCCCGAGACCGGCGGGGGCCTCCTCGCCAGTGGCTACGGGGGATGTGGGACGGGGACGGGGGCTTGTACGAGGAAGGGGGCCTCCTCGCCGGCGGCCTTGGAGGCGCCGATGGCCACCGCGCCATTCTTCTCTATCATCGGCGTGGTTGGGTTTTTCTTGGGGATTTGCAGAAGGTGATGGGACAGTGAAGACGGTTGAGTGAGCGAGTGAGTGATGAGTGAGAGTGGGGAGGCCTCTATTAAAGGAGAAGGGAAGTGATGTTTCGTTGCACTACCGTGCACCACGTACGCTACTGCACCGTGCACGACCACACGTGTCCGCTACCGCCCCGTGCACCGCACACGTGTACCGTGAGTCACGTTTTTCCCTCGTGTCTAACCCTGGCGATACAGTTGTACTTAGTTTTACCCTCGAGTGTAACACTAGCAGTTTGGTTGTACTCAGTTTTGCCCTCCAGTACTAACACTGTCGTATGCAATATACTCAGTTTTATCCTCCGGTGGCTGATCAACAGAGAGTCAGCGAATAGGTTTTAGATATCTAATTGAGTCATTTTATGCACAACAAATTTAAAAAGAGCAAAACACAGTGGCATCTACCCAGGGAGTCTTATTATGTGACATGTCACTATAAGAAATGTATATAAACCAAGTTTTAACCTAAATTAGCACTTCTCAAATCACTTACTATCTATGAAGGTTCATGGCTTTCTACTCAAGTCTCTTCCCAAAACATCCCTCCCCAAAAAATAGTTTATCTGAATGAGGCAATAATTGTCAAACTGGTGTATATTTGAATTGCAAATAGTTTGATGTATGCCAAGATGTATTTTATTGTATAAAAGACGCATTTTCTTTTTTTTAATCCTTTTCTATTTTCTATTTGAATCCCTTTGTCAGTATTGCCCTTGCATTTTAAGTTCTACTTAGTTTTGCCCTTCGTTTTTAAGTGTTACTCAGTTTTCCTCTCTCTTTGTATCCATCTCTCGCACCTGTGCTCATCTTCGCTGCTACGCTCTGATTGGTCGAGACAGTTGTCACACGGATCGTGTCCACCAACCGTTGATCCTCTGTGATCTAGCGGACAGGATAACCCCTATATCTGTCGGGGGCACCCCTCTATCCATGCAAAATAACGAGTATGTCACCGGTTCTTTAACTCCATAAACAAATGAACTTGAATATAATTTGAAGGAAACGTGTTCAAAGGTGTATAATTTGTGCATTACATTCCACTCTATGAAAATGATAATCTCTCAAGATTTCTTAGCACAATATTATCACATATTAAGTGCGATTTCAAAGAGTTCAAATGTGTATAATTACGCAAGTTTATGCATTACATTCCACTCTATGGAAATGATAAATGATCAGGATTTTATTACCACAACATTATCATGACCTAAGTGAGTGCGATTTTAAAGAGTTTAAAGGTGTATAATTTTTGTATATGCAAGTTTATGCATTATATTTCACTCCATGGAAATGATAATCTATCAAGATTTTCTTAGCACAACATTATCACGTATTAAGTGCGATTTCAAAGAGTTCAAAGGTTTATAAACTCCATATATGCAAGTTTATGCATTACATTCCACTCTACGAAAATGGGGGAGAAAATAATAATCTCTCAAAATTTTGTTAGCACATCATTATCATGTATTAAGTGCGATTTAAAAGTGTTCAAAGGTTTATAATTTTCGCATATGCAAGTTTGTGCATTATATTCCACTCTATGAAAATGATAATCTCTCAAGATTTTCTTAGCACGCCATTATCATGTATTAAGTGCGATTTCAAAGAGTTTAAAGGTGTATAGTTTTTGTATACGCAATTTTATGCATTATATTTCACTCCATAGAAATGATAAATGATCAGAATTTTATTAGCACAACATTATCATGTCCTAAGTGCGATTTAAAAGAGTTCAAAGGTGTATAATTTTCGTATATGCATTATATTTCACTATGTGAAAATAAAGCAACGACACAGGCGCGAGGCTAGCTCAGGGTCCCATCTTGCAACGCTAACCTAGGTAAGCTGTGGGTCCGGAGCTCACGTGAATAAGCTGTGGATCCGGCGCTCACGTGGATAAGTTGTGGGTCCGATGCTGATCTGGATAAGTTGAGAGAGGTGGCCACTACGGGAATCGACTGAATGCGGCTCCACTTGTCAGCATGTAACGGCAAGGGTACACTACGGGACCTGAGAGAATGCGGCCCTACTCATCAGCACATAACAGCGAGGGTCCACTATGGGACCCGACTGAACGCGGCCCCACTTGTCAGCACGTAACGGCAAGGCTGAAAGACGGCGAGTTTCAGGCCATGTGAGAATTTCCGACAAGGAGATGGGCAAAAGTGAGGAAAAACTAAGCGGCTGGAAAAAACTGAGTACAACTAACGAACCGAGGGTACAAAAATAGAAATCCCTATTAAAATATGAATTTTCAAAGTTTGATTACTTATAAAATCTATATTAAATAACAATTATTAAAATGGTTAACATAATAATGTTTAGTAATAAAGTTAAATTATAGATTTTATTTTTCTATAATTTTTCATATATTAAACATATTTTCTGAATTATAAAACAAAAGATATCCAATTTGTAAGATTTAATCATTTTCTAATTAAATTTTAAATAGGGAAATACTTTTTATACCTATTCAGAACCTACCCTAGGTCATAGACCAGTGGGCCAATGGACACATCAGTTACCACATGTGCAACGGACCAGGTTAAAATCGATGACTGGGCTAGGGTGACATTAGCATGACGTCATGCTGATGTCATCTGAAGATGATCATCTCAGATCGACGATCGATTTGACGATTTGGTCCGCACGCGCGGCTGTGGTTGGGCTCGTTGGAAAGAGGACGATGCGAGGAACCTAGTAGTGGTGGCGTCGCCCACTTTTGTTCACCGGAGCTACTCCGGCAACCAACAACTGCGGTGGCCGACGGTGGTGTACGGCGGGACGACGATACACAACAAGAGGAAGGGATTGGAGGGTACTGGAATATCCAGGAGCTCACTCTGGTGACGATGGAGAGGTCGAGGAGGCGTGGGGTGGTCAAACGACGACGAATCGACAGTGATGGCCACGACGGCCAACGGAAGGTAAAGCTCGATTCTGCATGACTCACGGCGCGCCAACTCTCGTGCTTGGTCCAAGTCGAACAAGGACACGACGGCGCTTCCAGCGGTGGCTTAAGCGAGGCATGGGGCGATCAGGAATGGCCGGAACGACGACCATCGACGAGCTAGGGTTTCTATACCCGCGTGGGAGTAAGAGAGAGGTCGGGAAAGAGAGGAAATGGATGAGGATGGAATAGGGTGCTGCGGTGTCCTCTATCCTATCCTCCCAGACGACGGCGGGACGGATCTCCACGCCGGCGAGCGGTTTCAGCATGCGTAAACGCCGGTGGCGCGAGGTGCAACGGTGATTAGGTCGACAAAATGGTAAGTGGGTCGGGCTCCTGTTGGGCCATTGCAGAGTGAGCGAGGAGTCTGCGGAGCTGCACGCGAGCGACGGTTATCACGAAGAGAAAATGGGTCGTGGGCCAGAAACTGGTTTCTCCTATTTTTTCTGGTTCTTTATCTTTTTCTATTTCTATTTTCTGTTTTCATCTCTAATATTGAATTTACACATTTTTTTGGAAATTTCTTTATAGAATTTCTTTGCTAAATAGTTGGAGACATAATGAAGTGTATGTAGGGCCCTTTCATGAGCCCTTAATATAATAATAAATACTTGATTTTTTTAACATTTTATAGAGACCTTTATTATAAACTTCCTTTACATAATTTATTATAGGATATAATACTATTGATTCATGAAACTTGGTCCTCCTTAACTTATAGCTTTAGGGAAACTTTCTAATGGTGATCCTACATTATTATTTGCTACATAAAATCCTAAGGACTTACTATGGTTAATAATATTCATATAATATATCCAGACTTAATATCATATAACAATCATTATATAATATGGCTTAATTATTAAGGTTCTTAAAATTGTAATTTCTTTTATTCAAAATCCACTAATATGTGAATCCTAACCATCCTACTTTTTTTAAATAGGCATAGATAATTTCTTGAACTAGTTATTCACTACATTCTTAAGTGTGGTTAATGTATGGATATAATATTAGGGTATAATGGTTAGTAGCAATTTCCACTTATGTGGCACATATGATTTAGATGTTTGGGAGTGGCAAAGATATGCTTAAGTGATTTGCTATAGAAGAGTATTCTTACAAGCCATTGTGGGAATAGGATGATTGTTCAAACACATGAGATAGGTATAGGCTTGGTTATAGAATTAAGGTTGAGTGCTTACCAAGCATTCCTATCTTCCATACTACATAAGTATTGGTTTTATCTATAGCCCTTTCTGGAATGATACTAAGTAGGAGATAATCTATGTGATATACTCAAGCAACCAAGGATTACCTCTTATTCTAAATAGTTTCTTCCTTAGTTAGTGTGGTTGACTCTTAGTGACAAGTTACCATATAATGGTTGATAATGAACATTACTTATATGACAACTGTAGTTTATTTACCATGTGACAATTGTCTAGGGTTTAGAATGGTGATATAGATAATGATTTTGACATGGATTGATATAGTCTTGGTTATTAGCTTCTTAGAAATTCCTACCTTCCCTACTTCATAATTTATTGATTTCTACTTAAGGAATTCCTTTCCTAGATATACTATTACTTCACATCTATCATCATGTATTGACATGATGAGCTTTACTACTTATACTCTTACCAATAATTTCTCCTTCTAAATCCATCTGCAAATCCAATGATCTTGACACTAAAGCTCTATATGATCTCCTCATAGAGATAACTTTCATCTCTTGAATACTTCTTATGAATCCAAGTCCACTGGAATGATTACTCTCTTACTTCATAATTTACTTTGTAATCTCACTTATAAATCTCAGAAGCTTGTCACTGAAGCTTTTCATAATCTTCTCATATCTACACTTGGTTATATCATACTACTCTACTAATGATAACCTATAATCCATTAAGTAGTTACTTCTAACTTTATTCATACTCTTCCATTATCATCCATTACTAATATTACTCTAATAGGTGTCTATATCAATTACTACTTCACGTCAAGTGTTTACTATTATTTTAATAGAAATAATAGTACTTTTATATCTCAATATTGTTCTAGTATGGGCTTGGTCATACTATCTTATCTTTAGTTACCTCAGTAACTCATACTCGAACTTCACATTATATTATTATGACTTGCCATGACTATCCTAAGATGATATATCTATATTAGGTTCAATCATGTTCTATCCACAACTGTCACGTATGCATCGTGTAATCAATCACTCTCAGTGACTTAAACATGATCATGATAATCCTGTGATCATTTATGGTTTAGGTTTCCAGTTGGCTAATCAAGGCTTCACCAATACAACACTACAATTGTATTATAATTATATTCTTAGTATTTTAATTTGACTAAGAGATATTATTCATTGTCTATGCCTACTTGATCCAACCAGATTAATCCTTGGTAACTATCTCCAAAATTCATCCTTATGATCCTCTTTGTTACCACATATATCCTTATTTCAGATAACTCTTATATTCCCTTTAGGAGTGACTTAACTCCACTAATCACCATAATGATTTGATTATCTTCAAACACTCATATCCTATAGATGATATCTAAAACTGGCATAACTACTTAGCTCTTATTTATTCTTTCTCTAAAGACTTTAAAGTGAATGTTATGACAAGGACAGAGTTGATAGATCAAGAATTGATAAGTTAAGAATTGATAAATCAATAGTTGATTTCTCAACATTGAGGTTCAGCAAATATTAGAATAAGGTTCAAAAGAGATGATAAGAATTGATATGGAAAGAAAGATATGTGGTGAATGGTCTTGACTTGATTTCCTTCCTACTTAATACAACTAAAGAGTTAAGATTAAGTATTACCATGATCCTCATGGTATAAATGGACAAGGATAAAATAGAGCAAGATTTAGTTATTGAATTCTTCTTACTTGAGTTATATTCTTAACTTGGTATCCATGAGTTGTTGTAATGAATACTATGATATGATCTCTTGAAGATCTGGTATTATTTATGAAGTAGTGTGTTGTGGTTTAGTTTTATTACATTTGTTCTACCCTTAGATCAAATCATCTTTACCCATAAAAAGGTTTTAGCAAAGGTCATATTGAAACTTATCATAGTCAACTTGATGATCTACTTCAGTTCCATCAAGTTGAGATAAGCTTCAATCACTTTGACAAGTTTTGTTCAAAAGCACGAAAATTATTTGGATTTTCTATGCATGAATGAAATGCACACATCTGAGTTCAGCTTATTTCTAAGCTCTAATGCTGGCATGTTTCAGTGAGTAACAGCGTTACCCAGCAAGTTCATTAAATACACGGTGACGGTGGGAAGTTTGATGCTCTAACTACCACCTCAGACTATAAGTCTTTGGCACTATGCAGTTTTCGTAAACATTTCTTCAAAGATTGATTTTATTATCAAAAACTATGCCCATCATCCTTCACAGGTTGACTAGAACTTCATGTAGTTCCTTTCCTGTCACGTTCATAGCTCCTTCCCGGAACAGGGAGTAACATGTCATACTTTTTACACTCTACAGAGGTGCATTGCTTTACCCATAAGAGACCAAATCCTTGTTGCACAACCGGGCGTACTTTCCCGTCCAAAATTCCTTGATGTGGGGCCCAGAAGTTGATCTAAAAGTTTGGGATATACCCTGATGCTTGGACTTGTTGTGGTAGCTTGTCCTTCTTATTCCTGTGATTTATCTTCTCCTAGAACTGCTGTATTGGCTTGATCTTGTGATCCAAGCTTCAGCTTGACCTTGCTATCCACCCAAACTACCTCCTCCTTCAAGTAACCATCTTATTGTTGATCTCTTGGAGGTTTCTATGGTGAAAAGTGGGTTGATCTTGTGGTGTGTTTACAAGAACCTGTGGTGTTCTTATGTATGCTGATGACAAACTCAGTTTGAGTTTGTGAAGTGAGTAGCAAAACTTTCTTTGCAATTTGTTGGCTGTCATTTAAACTTCTCCTCACTCTCTCTTCTGCTGATAACTCAATGCATGCATTTAGGTGTGTGAGCTGCTTCACTGTTGTCTTTGGCTTCGGATGAGATCAAGTGAATTTGGTTTAACTGCCCCATCTTTTTACCATTTCCTGCCCTAGAGAAACTTGCCCCTTTTTCCTATGTTGTTGTCCTGAGGCTTTGAACTTTTGGAAAAGAACAGATACTTCACTTGATATTAGTCCCTTTTTATTTAAACTTGCTCAATGATGTATTGAAAACAATGCACTTCATTGTTAAAGACTAAGAGCAAAACTAACACTAACCCCCTCTTTGTTTATTTCATTTCCTGTCTTTGTTTGTAGGTACAAACCAAGTGATGAAGAATAAGAAGATTGGAATAGGATTTAGTTTAGGACTATTCTTAAATTTTCATTTGTAATCTTTTCTTTTTCCTTTTGTGAGAACAATGTAATATCTATATATTATTTAATAAAGCTTTTGTTCCTTTTATTACTATTGTTTATCTATTATAATTTCTTATTTATTGAGTAATTCTTGTATTTATTTATTGCTTATTGAATAAAGGAAAGAATTAAGAAATAACTATTTGAGTTATACTTTTTGTATTGTTTAAATTATCTTAATTGTTTTATAACTATTAAATATTCCAACAATATTAACTAATTCTTTCTGGAAAACAAATAAACACTAATTACTTCTATCTTTCAAAAAAAATCAAATGATTCAAATTTTAAATATGAATCCAAATTATTCACCCAAATTCATTATAATTCCAAAGGATCATGTCAGAATTTATAGCAAACACTTCTAAGAGCTAAATCCTAACTAAAAGTAGTGAAACTCTAATCTCCTCAGGGTTTTGTTTGGCGAAATATTTACGCCAATTTTAGAGATGAATGCATGCAAATGTACAAATTTCTATTTCTACCCTTTGCTGGTTCCTAAACGCTCGGATGTTAAAGTCTTCCCCCCTTAAATTAAAATTCGTCCCAAAGTTTCATTGATGTGTACCTGAATAGTTCTGGATAGGCTTCTCGTAGGTCATCGTCTTTCTCCCAGGTTGCTTCCCGTTCAGGATGATATGACCACTGTACTTTGCAGTACTTAATAGCTCTGTACCTTAACCTTTTCTAGTTCTCTTCTAAAATCTTGCAGGGTTTCTCAACATAAGTCAAATCTGCTTGCAATTCAATCTCTTGATGTGTGATTGCATCATCAAGGACTTTAAGACACTTCTGGAATTGTGATACATGGAAAACATTATGAACTTGAACCAGCCTTGTTGGTAACTCTAAAGCATATGCGGTATTTCTATTCTGGCTCAGTATCTTGAATGGTATGATATATCTTGGACTTAATTTCCCTTTTACTCCGAATCTTTTAACTCCTTTCATTGGGCTAACCTTGAGATATACTATAACTCCCACTTCTGGATGCCATGCTCTTCAACTCTGATCTGCATAACTCTTTTGATGACTTTGAGCTATCTTCAGTCGATCTCTGATGATATCGATAACGTCTTGCTTTTCCTTGATATAATCAGGTGCAAACTCTTTGCTACTACCGGGTTCATACCAACATATTGGCTATCTACATTTTTGACCATAAAGTACCTCATATGGTGCTGCCTTCAGACTACTCTAATAGCTATTATTGTAAGAAAATTCTGCCAAAGGTGAATGATCTTCCCACGAACCTCCAAAATCTAAGGCACATGCTCTTAGCATATCTTTTAAGATTTGGTTAGTTCTTTCTGTCTGACCTCCGGTCTCTGGATGATAAGCCATGCTGAAATCTAGTTTTTACCTGAGTGCTTCATGTAGTTGCTTCCAAAATGCTGAAGTAAACACAGACCCTCTATCCGATACAATCTTTTTGGGTACTCCATGCTTACTAACGATCTCCTTGACATATACCTCTACCAGCTTCTCAGCATTATTCTTTTGATTCACTAGAATGAAATGTGCACTTTTGGTAAGTCTATCAACTATTACCCGTATCATATCCTTTCACTTTAGAGTCATCGGTAATCCTGTAATGAAATCCATACCAATTTCCTCCCATTTCCACTCTGGAATTTCTAGTGGTTATAGTGATCCTGCTGGACTCTGATGTTCTGCCTTCACTCTCTGGAAGGTATGGCATTCAAACACATTCTTTGCAATGTCTCTTTTCATGTTGTTCCACCAAAATAGCTCCTTAAGATCCATGTACATCTTTGCACTTCCTAGATGAATTGAATAGGGTGTCTCATGTGCTTCTTGGAGTAGTATATCCCTAATCTCTGGTACATCTGGTACGCAAAGACGATTTTGAAACCATAAAGATTCACAATATCCAAGGTGAAAAGCTGATGTTTGACCTTCGGAAATTCTTTTGATTTCTTCAAAAATGAATGGATCATCAAGTTGATGTCGATAGATCTCATAACGAAGATCACTACTTCGCTCTTCAGCAACCCTCATGGTAGCTAAACCTATACGAACTTCTGCTCTTAAGAACTGTATTTCCAACCTTTCCAAATCCATTTGCAACTCCTTTGGTAGTTATCAATTTGTCGGTTGAACATTTATGCTCTTTCGGCTTAAAGCATCTGCTACTACATTGGCCTTTCCTAGAGTATAGTTAATTGTAAGGTCATAATCCTTAATGAACTCCAACCATCTTTTCTGCCTCATGTTCAGTTCCTTCTGAGTGAAGAAATATTTGAGGCTTTTATGATCAGTGTATAGTTCACACCTTGCTCCATAAATAAAATGTCTCCAACCTTTCGAAGGAAAGACTACTACTGCTAATTCCAAATCATGGGTGGGATAATTGACTTCATGAGGTTTGAGTTATCTAGACCCGTAAGCAATTACCTTGCGATCTTGCATTAGAACACAACCTAAGCCATCCTTAGATGCATCACAATATACCATGTAATCTTTTCCGGTTTCCGGTACTACTAAGACTGGTGATGTAGTCAATTTAGTCTTCAATTCTTGGAAACTGGCTTCACACTTTTCATCCCACACAAATGGAGTATTTTTTTCCTTAGAAGTTTGGTCATTGGCCTGCTATCTTAGAGAAACCTTCAATGAATCTACGATAGTAACCTGCCATTCCTAAGAAACCTCTAATTTGTTTCACATTGGTCAGTGCATTCCAGTCCAACACTGATTTAACCTTGGATGGATTGACTATAATTCCATCCTTACTAATGACATGACCAAGGAATTCAACCTTGTCCAACCAAAATTCACACTTACTGAACTTAGCAAACAATTTGAGTTCCCTCAAAATTTGTAACGCTATCCTCAAGTGATCAGCATGCTACTCCTTATCCTTTGAGTATATCAAAATATAATTAATAAACACCATGACAAACTTTTCCAGATATGTCATGAAAACCTTGTTCATCAGATTCATGAAAATTGCTGGTGCATTAGTCAACCCAAAAGGTACGACCAAATACCCATGATGTCCATATCTTGACACAAATGCTGTTTTTGGAACATCCTCAGGCTTAATCTTGATTTGGTGATAGCCTGATCTCAGATCAATCTTGGAAAACACTGCGGCTCCCTTGACTTGATCAAATAAATCATGAATTCTTGCAAAAGGATACTTGTTCTTGATGGTGACATTGTTCAAATTTATGTAATCTCCACACATCCTCCGTCCTCCATCTCTTTTATCAACAAAAATCACTGGAGTTCCCCATGGGGATACACTTTCTTGAATGAATCCTTTTGCTTTCTAACTCATCAATTTGCTCTTTAAGCTCTTTTGGACCCATATTATATGGTGCGTGAGCAATAGGTGTTGTACCAGGTATCATGTCAATAGTGAACTCTATCTCCTGATCAGGTGGCATTCTTGGTAATTCTGCTGGAAAAACATCTTGAAACTCCTTTACTATAGGAATATCCTCCAACTTGACCTCTTTCATTGAGTTTAGTTGAAGATATACCATGATATGAGTGTGTTTGTCCACCTGATAAACTATCCTTCCTCCACTTGGAGACTTGATTGAAACAGTTTTATCCTCACAGTTGATTTGTGCTCCATGTTTAGTCATCCAATCCATTCCCAAAACTGCTGTTATGCCTTTCAGTGGAATCACGTATAGATCCACATAATAGGTATAACCACAAATTGAGATAACTTGGTTTAGTTTAATGTGGCGTACAACTACGGTACCCCCGACTGTTAATACGGTCATTGGTTTTTCTAACGGTGCCCTTCTAATCCCAAATTGATCACATAATTGCTTAGATATGAATGAAGTAGTTGCACCAGTATCAAATAAAAAAAATCCAGGGTTGGTGAGAATGTTGAGCGTACCTACCACTACGTGCTCCGAGTTATCCACCTCCTCTAGGGTTACGCAATTCAATTTTTCGGTAGGTCCTCTCCTCTTGCCATTGTTGTCCTTGACATAATTTCCACCTCTGTTAGGATGTCCGCCTCCGCCTTTTGCTTGACCATCGCCTGATGTAGTCCAACCACCTGGTAGTTTATTGGGACAATCAGGCTTCATGTGCCCCTTCTGACCACAACCATATCATATGATTACTGGCTTCTGACATTCACTTTTAAAATGCCCGGGTAACCCATGATTGTGATAGATGACGTTCCTTTGAGACGATGATGCCCCACGATTGGGATTATTGGAGGGTCTAACGGGGTTTAAATTTCAGGTTTGGTTTAGGCTTACTTGCTTGAACTCTTTTAGTTTCTTGCTCCGCCCTCTTCCTTCTATCCTCTTGAACATTCTTGTAATCATCCTCAAAAGTGATAGACGCATCTAGCAACTATTGGAAAGTTTGCTTTTTGGCAAGCCTCAACTACACCTTCACAAACAGATTCAGTCCACACATGAATCGCTTCTTTCTATTTTCCTCAGTGCTTACCTCATCAGCAACGTAATGAGATAAATCACTAAACTCCCGTATGTACTTCATGACACTAGTGTAACCTTGCTGCAGTTCCTCAAATTCCCTGCGCTTCAGTTCAATAACACTTTCTGGAACATGATATTCACGGAATCTCTGCTTGAACTTATCCTATGTATACTACCTACCTGGAGGTTGCATTGCTAGCTGATTCTCCCACGAAGATGTTGCAGGTCCAATTAAAAGATATGTTGCAAAGCTTAACTTCTCCTCATCATTGCACCCTATAGTCTTGAGCTTCCTTTCCGTATCATCCAACCAATCATCAACATCCATTGGTTCTGGAGCTGATGCAAAAGGTAATGGCCTAGCATTTTGGAAATCAGAAAGACTCACACCTCGACCTTTAGGTTCCTGAGACGTCGTAAACGTATCTATAATTTTTGATGCTCCATGCTTGTTTTGTTTCAACTTTCTTATGTTTTGTTCACACTTTGAGGTATTTTTATACATTTTCTGCAACTAACCTATTAACAAGATGCCATAGTGCTAGTTGCCTGTTTTCTGCTGTTTTTGGTTTCAGAAAAGCTCGTAAAGAAATATTCTCGGAATTGGACGGTATAAAAGCCAAAGTTCCTATTTTACCAGAAGACTCATGGAGCCAGAAGACGAGACAGAGAGGGGCCACGAGGGGCCCATACCACCTGGTGGCGCGGGCTAGGCCAGGCCGCGCCAGGGGGTGGTGTGGCCGCCTCGGGCGCCCACCGACCTTGCCTCTTCGCCTATATATTCCCCCCGGGATGAAAACCCTAAAGACAAGATCAGAAATCCACGAAAAGTTCCGCAGCACCGCCGCTACCGAAGAGGAGATTCGGGGTACATAAGTCTCTGTTCTGGCACCCTGCCAGGATGGGGAAGTGCCCCCGGAGCCATCTCCATCGCCGTTACTGACTCCCATGATAAGGAGGGAGTAGATCTCTCTCGAGGCTAAGGGCTCTACAAGTAGCTATGTGTTCATCTCTCTCTCTATGCGTGATATTATTGAGATCATGATCTTTGTAATATAGATCTATTCTGCTACTCAAGTGCTTTAATTAATCTCTGCTATCCCCACATGTGTGAAGTTGACAGTGTGCACACTGTGTGGCACTTAGGCTAAGGTTATAAAAACACTTATCATGAGTATAATTTGAGTTGGATGTCTCTATGAGATTATGGTGTTTGTTGGAACCATCTAGCGCTCAAGGTGACAGTGAGGGGTTATCTAGATGGGGAATGCAAACTTTAAGGTGTGTTGTTATAGCCCTACATCGTCCAACCAGAGATTAGTTCAGGGTAGCATCATGAAGAGAAGATATTTATATGAGAGTGCCCACTAGTGAAAGTATGATCCCTAGGCCTTGTCTTTAAGCATTAAAACACCATTTACAATCAGTCCGGTTACATGTTTGCTTGCTGCCACTCTTATTTCAGATTGCAATTACCACTTATAATCATCCATATTACTTGTATTTCACTATCTCTTCATCGAACTAGTGCACCTATACACCTGACAAGTGTATTGGGTGTGTTGGGGACACAAGAGACTTCTTGTATCTTGATTGCAGGGTTGCTTGAGAGGGATACCTTTGACCACTTCCTCCCTGAGTTCGATAAACCTTGGGTGATCCACTTAAGGGAAACTTGTTGTTATTCTACAAACCTCTGCACTTGGAGGCCCAACACTGTCTACAAGAATAGAAGCGTGTGTAGACATCAAGCTATTTTCTGGCGTCGTTGTCAGGGAGGTAAGGTAAATGGTACTCACATCCTCTGGCTACTAAGCTATCTTCTAGTACTATTGTTGGTATGTGAGTGCTCGAAGTTATTTTCTTTAGATTATGCAATTATATCTTTTTGTTTCTTGTTTTTATTTTCACTAGTTAGGCTTAATGGAAAACAACAACAAAAATTAGAGAGCTTTTTAGTATTTTCCTAAGGTAGAACATGAATGGTCTGAAAAGAAAATTAAAAAAAACCATGGAACTTTATTTGCATGCTAATAGCAATGTTATTAGTATGAATTTTTTGAACACCTTTGTTACTAATGCTATGGAAATGTCTAAGCTTGGGGAAGTTAGTTTTTATGAAAATGATCTTTTTAGTTCCACAGCTTTAAAGGAGAAAATTTGCTCTGATGAACCTTTATCTCCCATATGTGGTAATTCTAATGATACTTGTGATATTTTAAATCCACACACTGAAAGCGTCCCTTTTAAAATACCTATGGAAATTGTTGAACGTGTTACGAATAACTACTATTTTGGAGATGGAACTGTCCATCCTGGTGATTATTTACTCTTTATACATGAATTATGCGAGTTGTTCAAGTGTGCAGGTATTTCAATGAACCAAGTTAAGAGAAATCTATTCTCTTTATCACTTAAGGGCAAAGCAAGGGAGTGGTATAAGCTACTAGACGATCCTCATCATTTCAAGTGGAAGGAACTTGAATCTCGCTTTTACTCTAAATTTTATCCTCCTCGTGAAATTCATAAAGATAGGGATTACATTTATAATTTTCATGCTCATGACGGAGAAAGTATTTCCCAAGCATGGGGGAGATTGAAGTCACTAATGCTCAAATGTCCCATTCATGAGCTCCCTAGTAATATTATTATTAATAATTTTTATGCAAGGCTTTCAGGACATTACAAGGACTATCTAGATACTTGTTTAGAGGGATCCTTCACAAGTAAGGAGGTCAAAGCTAAGTGGGATCTTCTTGAAACAATTCAAAGCAATACCGAAGATTGGGATAACGACAAAGGTAAAGAACCAGGTATAAACTATGAGTATGATTGCATTAAGTGTTTCGCTGAAACTGCTGATTTTCAAGAGCTTAGTGCTAAATATGATCTTGATCCCAAATTCTTGTTGATTGTTGTAGAGCCTTTGCTTCTCATATTAATGCTCCTAAAGAAAAATGGGACATGTATCATGAGCCTTTTAAAGACACTTGCATGAAAAATGAAATTGTTATTAATGATAGCAATAAACATGCTCAAACCTCTGAAAGTACTATTTCTTATAAGCATGTTAATTTTTGTGGAATACATATACCTTGTGAAAAGAATCAAATTGAAGAAGAATATTGTATCACCCACAGGAATGAAAAAACTAGAACGTGGTATAGGGCTCTAAATGATCTTGGTAAAAAAAGTGTGCCCTCTATCCTTTTATTTGTGAACTTTGCTTTGAAGTGGGTCATTTAAATTTTCAATGCTCAGGCCATAATAATAGCCCTTCTAATCCAATGAGTACTGCAAGTTTGTACTATGATGACATGATCACTCCTAATCAGCATGATGAACTTACATTATTTTTGGGGTGTGAAGAGTTATCAAGAAAAACTTCTTTGGTAGATATGAGTGCTTTTGATATAAATAGTGTCCTGCATGGTTGTCATCTTTATTGTGTTGATAATTTCCACACAAATACTTCCATACAAAATATTATAAAAGATGAGATTTTACCAAAATATGACAGGACTAATATGTGTTTTGTTCTTATTAATGAAAAGGAGGAATCCTCCAAAGTTTCTTCTATTGTCTCTAACAATAAACCATGGTATATGGAGAAGTGATGGCTCAATGCACGGCGCCCAGAAAAATGCTTGATGGCGGTGTGGATGTAGAGCTCGTTGGGAACCCCAAGAGGAAGGTATGATGAGCACATCATCAAGTTTCCCTCAGTTATGAAACCAAGGTTTAATCGAACCAGTAGGAGCAAGGAAACACCTCAAAGGTGTCACTAGCTGAGCTTTGGCAGGGCGCACTGATGGCTCAATGCACGGCGCCTAGAAAAGTGTTGATGACTCGTGGTTGATGTAGAGCTCGTTGGGAACCCCAAGAGGAAGGTATGATGAGCACAGCAGCAAGTTTCCCTCAGTTATGAAACCAAGGTTTAATCGAACCAGTAGGAGCAAGGCGCACTGCCGGTGCTAGTAGCAACGTGGAGACCTGCACAACACAACCATAGAACTTTGTCCCCAACTTGCGATGAGGTTGTCAATCTCACCGTGTTTTGCGGAAAACAAAGGATTAAACGTATCGAATGGAAAGAAGTAAAAGTTTGTAGAAAGTAAACACAAAGCAGTAAAAGATTGTAGATTGTATGTAAAGTAAAGGACCGGGATCCATAGTTCACTAGAGGTGGCTCTCCTTAGATAGATAACATGCTGGGTAAACAAATTACAGCGGGGCTATTGACAAACACCGAGAAAGCAATACATGCATATACTAATCATCTTGACTCCTTTGAGACTTGATTGGGCAATACAACATAACACATAGACCGCCATCCAACTGCATCTATGACTAATAATCCACCTTCAGGTTATCATCCAACCCCTCCAAAGATTAAGTTGCAAGCAACAGATTATTGCTTTACGAACTGCGTGTAAGGTAAACAATACGATTGTTCTATGAACAAAGGATTGTTGTTTTCTCCCTAATAGCAACATCACATCTAGTACCTTAGAGATATCTGTCACTTCCCCAGATTACCAGAGGCATGAACCCACTATCGAGCATAAATACTAACTCTTGGAGTTGCTAGCATCTACTTGGCCAAGATAGCTACTAACAACGGAAAGCATGCAAGATCTCAAATAACAAAGACATGATAGAATCAATAATCAATCTGAAATAGCATCTCAATATCCATCGGATCCCTGCAAACAGAACATGTATGGATTACAAATAGATGATCTTGATCATGAACGGAGCTCACAAGATCTAAACATGAAAGCACAAAGGAGGAGAAACCAGCCATCTATCTACTACATGGATCCATAGTCCAAGGATGAACTACTCACGCATCACACCGGAGGCTTGCATGGTGATGAAGAAGGCCTGTGGTGAATTCCCTCTCTCAAGGGTGCCGGGAAGAGCTTCAGATCCCTCCCAATCTAGGGATGGAGATGACAGCGGCTACAGACTCTTTCGTGGATTTTTGATCGGGTACTTAGGGTTTTCGTCCCGAGGGCAATATATAGGCGGAAGGAGAGGCCGAGGGGGTGCCGGGAGTCACCACACCACCCCTTGGCACGGGCCAGGCCTGGCCGCGTGGCCAGGCGGTGTGGCCAGCCCCTGGCCCCTCTCCATCTCGTATTCTGGCACTTGATCCCTTCCGGAAAAATAGGCACTTTGGCTTTTGTCCCGTCCAATTCCGAGAATATTCATTTTCTGACTTTCCTAGAACCAAAAACAGCAGAAAATAGGTAGCTGACACTGTGGCTCTTGTTAATAGGTTAGTCCAAGAAATCATATGAAAAGTACTCCAAAGTTGGAACAAAACACAAGAAAGTGGATAAAACTAAGCATGGAACATCAAAAATTATAGATACATTTACAATGTATCAAGAAGCTTCCTTTCAAGCCTCTCCCTCCTAAAGAGGAGAAGAAAAAGAAGAAGAGGAGTAAAAGGAGGGAGGAAATGGTATTTCCCCTAAGCATGTTGCTCCTATTATAGTTTTTGATGAGTCTGAACTCGATGATGTTCCTATGGCTGTTACCTATAGTGGTGATCATGATTGGGAAAAGCACACTTCTTTTGATATTGAAAATCTCTTTGGTGCCAATTCCAAAAATGATGATATTAATAATTGTTGTACTATTAGTGCTATCCATGTTCCTTCTAATGATGATATGTTTACAAATGAACACACTTTGGAAGATAACTATTCTATTTCTTATGATAATACTATACATCAAATGTATGATGATTACAATGAGGCATATGATATTTTCCTTCCACCTACTATTGAGGAGAAAATTAATTATGATTACAATATGCCTCCTATATTTGATGATTATGGTGATGAGAATAATAATGATAGCTATTTTGTTGAATTTGCTCCCACTACGATTAATAAGAATGACTATGTTTATGTGGGGAATATTAATTCTTTTATGCATATGGCTCATGATAAGAATGTTTTATGTGATAGTTATATTGTTAATTTTATTCATGATGCTACTGAAAGTTATTATGAGAGAGGGAAACATGGTTTTATGTATCTCAACAATATTAAGTTTCCCCTCTTTATGTTGAAAATTTTGAAGTTGCACTTGTTTTGCTTTCCTATGCTTGTTGCTTTGTGCTTTCATGACTTGTTTCTTTACAAGATTATTTTTCATAGGAAGTGGGTTAGACTTAAATTTGTTCATATTTGCTTCTTGATGCTCTCTTTTACTTCAATTCATATTTCTTATGTGAGCATCATCGAAATTATCATGCCTAGCTCAAAGGCGTTAAAGGAAAGCACTTATTGGGAGATAACCCAAATTTTTAGTCAATAAAATTTTCTTTTGTTGAGTCTTGGAAGTTATTGCCTCAGTAATAACCTCTCCTTATAGTTTTTGTGTGGTTTTTGTGCCAAAAATAACCTCTAATAAGAGAGAAATAATTCTTGGGAAAGTTGCCGTCCTGAAACAGATTTTTGTGCTTCACTGTATAAAATCATGAAAATCTCTATATGTTGGATTGAGCTGTAATTTTTTGTGCTTCTGCCCCATGTTGTTATCTAACTTTCGTTAGTTTAACACTTTTCGATTTGAGAAACAGAAGGTCTTCGGAAAAATCGGTTTTTACCTGCTGGTCTGTTTTGACAGATTTCTGCCATTATTTGCATTTGTCTCTTAATCTCTTTCTATTTGAGTTCTCCTTGATCATTTTAAATTTTAAAAAGAATTTCTACAGTAGCTTGTGTTTTAATGGAAGTTTTACTTGAGTTGAAACAGAACCCAGAGGATTATTATTTTGAATACACTAATGTTGCTAATGAAGATTGTGTGAAGTTTTGTATGAAGGAAATTTTAAGTGTAGGGAAGAACAATGTGATAAGATGAAGTATGGACAAAAGCTCAAGCTTGGGGATGCCACCCGTGTCGCCCCAATAAATATTCAAGAAGTACAAGCATCAAAGCTTGGGGATGCCCAAGGCATCCCCTTCTTCATCAATAAAAATCTCAGGTTTCTTCCAAACACTTCATTTTTATTGTATCATGTACAATTGTGTTGTTCTTGGAGCGTCTTTATTTTTGTTTTTAGTTTTCTTTTGTTTGGTTTGGTTAAATAAGTTGGTTGAATCCAAACACACTTCTTTTGGAGAGAGACACACCCCATTATTCATTGCCTAGAACACTCTAGTTTTCACCCTTATTGTTCTGCGAGTGTTCTCCTTTGCTAGCATTGTGTTTAGATTTAGTTTTTGATTGGTGTTGGAAAAGAGTAGGAAAGTTCATGCTTGTAAGTGGTACAAAAAGGAGCTTGTTTTGACTGTGACCTAGGCTTTGTCATGTCATGTTTGATATTGCTTTGACTTTATGCTTAGTGATTATTGTTGTAGCATGACTTGTTACAAACAATTGAGATTTCTTAATGTACCTTGAAAGAATCATGCGTTGTTTTAGCATATAAAAGCATAATATTGTGGTTTTCTCCTTTGATGCTTTATTTGGGTTGACTTGGCGCATGCTCACACCATGTTAAGACTATACCAAGTCACCATAGCCTCTATGATCATTTAGTTTTCGACTTGTAATATCACTTTATGCTTTAATTAATAATGTTTTGTCGCTTTGCATGATTATGGCCATTATTGCTCTCATAGTTGGTCGCTCCCAGTCTTTTGCTAGCCTCCACATGTACCAAGTATGAGTTCCACTCATGCATCCAACTCCAAATAAAACCAAGTTATTCCAAAGAGTCCACCATACCTACCTATTAGCATTATTGCTATTCCAAGTATATTCATGTTTTTATCTACCTTCTGAGTTAAACTTGTTATGTGAAAAATAGTGATTAAAGCTCTCACGAACTTGATGGCACACTTTACTTTCTTGCACTTAATAAACCTGAACCATTGTGCCCATCTATGTTGCGTATATTCTTGCGCTTTGTAAGTTGTTAATTAGTAGAACCATGTTATCATGGGGAACGCTTTTAACATTGCATTTTATTTAGTTAATATCATGTTCTTTTGCTTATGGATCCCGGTGGTGTGAAATGAAAGGGGAGTTTGTAAGGCTCATGGAGTTCGTATATGTGTTAGAGAAACGCCTAGGCGGCTAGTCTAAGCCATGCCTAATCATTGTGGAAACTTGCAGCATAACCATAGTGAGCAATCTGTGAAGCATCCTAAAAAAAGAAAAAAAAGAAAAAGGGAAAACCCTATGCAAATAGCATACAAAAAGATCGCTGAGATGCTCATTGTCTGCTTGCCTTGTCATTTTGATATGGGAAAGCTTCCGTATCATCCGGCAAGGGGTACCCCGTTGGCGGTTCTCTATGATACACATGTACTTACAATGACAAGAACTTACTCGTGACTAAAGTTGAGTAGCATGAGGTTTGGTACTCGTAAGCAAGGGGCATGAGATTTTTAGCTTATAACTTGTCAGGCATATCCTCATATTTATTCACTTTAACCTTAATCACCTAAATATGCTTATGATAGGGGCAATGAGAGCTGAAAGCTAATAAGTACCATAATTTTTGGAAGCTCTTTATGAAACTTGAATCCCTGCTTCCTTCTATGAAGGGCCTTTCTTTTACTTTTATGTTAAGTCTCCATCTTCTATCTTTATGCACCTATTGAGAGAGCATAGTGGTCATTCTTAGTTTAATGTGCATTGTCCCAAAACTTGTTGATTGATTCATGACTTTGATATTGATTGTTCTTAAACTATTTGTATCTAGTCACCCTTATGAACTTTGAAGGTGTCCTATGCATTTATGTTTTGCTACGCCATGAGGGACAAGCTGAATACCATTCTCATTATGCTTTCTATATGTGAAACAAACAAACGTCTTTCAAAGCATTGTTATTCATGAATCTTTTGTTTGTACCTTTTCATGTTACAACATAGTTGCTATGTCTTATTGTTAGAACTATATCTTTCATGTCTATGTTAGAGTACTATGATCCCAGCTATCAATGTTTTACAAATACCTTGATCAAGATTATGATAGTGCATGTCACCTCAAAAATTATTCTTTTTTATCACTTACCTACTCGAGGATAAGCAGGAGTTAAACTTGAGGATGTTGATACGTCGTAAATGTATCTATAATTTTTTATGCTCCATGCTTGTTTTTTTTCAACTTTCTTATGTTTTGTTCACACTTTGAGGTATTTTTATACATTTTCTGGAACTAACCTATTAACAAGATGCCGTAGTGCGAGTTGCCTGTTTTCTGCTGATTTTGGTTTCAGAAAAGCTCGTAAAGAAATATTCTCGGAATTGGATGGGACAAAAGCCAAAGTTCCTATTTTACCAGAAGACTCACGGAGCCAGATGACGAGATGGGGAGGGGCCACGGGGGTCCCACGCCACTTGGTGGCGCGGGCCAGGCCAGGCTGCGCCAGGGGGTGGTGTGGCCGCCTCGGGCACCCACTGACCTTGCCTCTTCGCCTATATATTCCCCCGGGACGAAAACCCTAGAGACAAGATCAGAAATCCACGAAAAGTTCCATAGTGCCGCTGCCACCGAAGAGGAGATTCGGGGGACAGAAGTCTCTGTTCCGACACCCTGCCGGGACGGGGAAGTACCCCCAGAGCCATCTCCATCGACTCCACTGCCATCTCCATCGCCGTTGCTGACTCCCATGATGATGAGGGAGTATATCTCTCTCGAGGCTAAGGGCTTTACAAGTAGCTATGTGTTCATCTTTCTCTTTATGCGTGATCTTATTGATATCATGAGCTTTGTAATATAGATCTATTCTGCTACTCAAGTGCTTTAATTAATCTTTGCTATCCCCACGTGTGTGAAGTTGATAGTGTGCACACTGTGTGGCACTTAGGCTAAGGTTATATAAATACTTATCATGAGTATAATTTGAGTTGGATGTCTCTATGAGATTGTGGTGTTTGTTGGAACCATCTAGCGTTCAAGGTGATAGTGAGGGGTTATGTAGATGGGGAATGTGAACTTTAAGGTGTGTTGTTATAGCCCTACATCGTCCAACCGGAGAGTAGTTCAGGGTAGCATCATGAAGAGAAGATATTTATATGAGAGTGTCCACTAGTGAAAGTATGATCCCTAGGCCTTGTTTTTAAGCATTAAAACACCATTTACAATTAGTCCTGTTACATGTTTGCTTGCTGCCACTCTTATTTCAGATTGCAATTACCACTTATAATCATCCATATTACTTGTATTTCACTATCTCTTCACCGAACTAGTGCACCTATACACCTGACAAGTGTATTGGGTGTGTTGGGGACACAAGAGACTTCTTGTATCTTGATTGCAGGGTTGCTTGAGAGGGATACCTTTGACCATTTCCTCCCTGAGTTCGATAAACCTTGGGTGATCCACTTAAGGGAAACTTGCTGCTGTTCTACAAACCTCTGCATTTGGAGGCCCAACACTGTCTACAAGAATAGAAGCGTGCATAAACATCAGTTCCCTCTGATGTCCAACTCGGTCCATTAACCCCTCCATAAAATTGTTCTGGGATTCTTGCATCATCTGCATATACTGCATGAAATTATGCTCCATCAATGGCCTCATTGGCGGTGGTGATAATTCTGTCTGATTTCTGGCGTCTTCATCCGCCTTTTCCTTTGTCTGGCGTTCCACGCGCTGCTGGTCAGACTCGGTTCCTACTCCCGTATCCATGACCCCTAGTCCTTGTAACACAAAGTGAGATCTCATAATTACATCATGCCATGCTTTTTGAGCTCAAATTTATGCCCAGAACTAGTCACACAATGAAAATCAAGATCCAAATAAGAACCAAATATGCAACACACATAATATACATTACATTAACATGGGTGGTATAATACATTACAAACAATATTATACAAATGCTACATATCCCTATGAGTGCTACCTCACTTATTTAATTACATCAAGCTCTCAAACTCTACAATACGCATTACCAAACTTATGATACTCCACCTCAAGTGGTCTCCCTCCTCATAAGCCTTGACGCTCATCGTACTTGCCGGGAGTCCAACTGTGTTGGCGTGTGGTGCGTTGCACAGTATGTGAAGCTACTAGACTGGAATGTACTCGGTATCTAGGCTCGAGCTATCACTCAGCCGGAGTGCTTCAACCATCCAACTCATCTGAAGTGTCTTCAGAAACATACCCCTCACTAACTTATCCAAGCGTCTCCTGCATCCTAGCCCTAGAGTAATCAACAGAATGTACCGCTTCCTGTGATCCCCAAGTACTTTGTTGGGTATGATAGTCCTCAGTGATAATTGGATAGTGCACATTATCTGGAGTAGGGTAATGTTCCGGTGACTCAAACACCCTTTCTCCATGATCTTCCTCCTCGTCCTCTCCATCTACAAATACTGCATCACTATCGTTAGCAGTATTACCTCTCTCACCCATCAACTGGATTGTCCGACCTCCCCGTTAGGACCATCCACTAACATTTGAGTCCAACTGGATCCCATTCTCCATCCATCAGAATTCTCAATTGGAAGTTTTGAGGAAGTCGCATCCCTAGATCTTGATGGTAATGGATGACTAGTTTCTTCATTAGGATATTGGTAGGCTCTAGTATATGTGAATAAGGATATGGGGTAAATGACTTGGGATCTATCGGAATATCCTTAGATATTGAACTAACCTCGCCTCCTGCTTCTTTCTCCAACTGAGCTACCAAAATATCCCTTTTCTGAGGATTAGTGAGATCATCAAGCATACTATCATTGTCTTCCATTATGAGACGATGAGCATTGTAAAAATACTCCATCAACAACCGATATTGATCCATGTACTTAGAAGCTAACCTTGGATGCTCCGTGACTAGCTGAAGATGATCCACAACTGAGTTTGAGTCCATGGAATTATGCGGAATCATAGTATATGTGCTCCTTGCAAGCAATTCAGCCTTATGCTCCCAAATAGTGGCTAGTGCATCTACTAGTGCAATATTACACGCCACTGACTGACTATGACCTTCTCCATGTGGCATAGCTAGACTTGGCCTAAGATTCTCAGGTAGACAGATATTGACTCGGTACTTCGCTATCATCTGACCATCATAGTATGCGAAAGTATTCACCGGAATATTGGCTTTACATCCAAATACTCCTAGAAGTTCTCGAAGTTGTACCGTCAACTCTCCCTGATAATCCTCAAGACTATCCTCCATCTTAGTACAAGTCTGCTTAGGAAACTTTGGCACCATTCTAGCTGTATACAAAATATTTATAATTAGTAACGGTGCATCATAATAAAGCATTATCACACTAAAATATATAACGAAGTATTCCCAATTGAATATTCATCATATAATCTAGAGAACTCTTTACCGTTGCTCCTAGGCTCCTACAGGTATTACCCTTTACTAGGTTTCCAACCTAAGGTCAAAGCAATTGCTCTGATACTAGCTGCGGTGACCCAGCATACCACTACATGTTGTAGTATACTATAGTCATTGACATAACACTCACAGAACACCATTCCACAAATATACATCCCTTAGAGTGGTACAACAGAAACATTGTGGGTCCAAATTACAAACATTCACATATTATTATTACATACCAAAAGATCAAGATATTTGAAAGGTTGAAACTTACAAACCATACAACTTATTTAATAAGTTCAACGGAAGAACGAAAGACACAATGATAAAGTAAGACATGATCTCAACAGCTTATTGTATAGGGTTCATGCTGCTCGGCTCAACCTAGATAACTAAGTTCCGGCCTAACAACTGCTCTGACTCGTTGTCTTCAGGTCCATAGTGTATCCCATAGTCCACCCCTTCGACTCCACCGGATAGGTCCGGCTCTTCATAGTAGACGTTGTTCTGGACTTCTATAGCATACACCTGGTTATCCTTTTGTTCCTCAAAGTCTAAACAAAGGATCAAAGGAAAGGGTGAGTAACAACGTTACCCAGAAAGTTCATTATATGCACGGTGGGAAGTTTGATGCTCTAACTACCACCTCAGACTATAAGTCTTTGGTAGTATGCAGGTTTCATAAACATTTCTTCAAAGATTGATTTTATTATAAAAAACTATGCCCATCAGCCTTCATAGGTTGACTAGAACTTCATGGAGTTCCTTTCCTGCCGCGTTCATAACTCCTTCCTGGAACAGGGAGTAACATGTCACACTTTTTTACACTCTACAGAGGTGTGTTGCTTTACCCATAAGAGACCAAATCCTTGTTGCACAACCGGGCGTACTTTCCCGTCCACAATTCCTTAATGTGGGGCCCAAAAGTCAATCCAAGCCAATCACTTCCCTTCTTCGTGACCCCGCATGAAGACACGACCCCCAAGCAGGAATAACTCCGTTAACCCCATATAGGCAGATATAACCCTAGCAACCCTTCGAAGACTCTAGTGAGCAGGTTATGTCCTTGGCAACCCCCACCAAAGTGGTAGATATACCTCCGACAACCTCTCATGGATAATCTAGACACCTAATATCGCGGGGAACTATGGGTTCCCAAACCCGTGCGGGATTCTCCACGAGAAATCTACAGCCTCACGATAAGGTCATCTGTCCATGCGAAAGGAAGAAGATCCAGCTGACTTCTTAATCCCATTCCAAATCTTATGGTTAATATGTAATATACGGTGCTAGAATCACTGATGTCATGGGTGATTAAGTCCTATTTTTTCTGCAATTGGAATCCTAGATTCCATTGCCATTCATAGTATTTATCATCACTTAGGATGATAATATCATTTCATTTGTTTGGGAACATACTGATTTTTTGTCTCTTTTAGAATATAGGTGATAACACACAATTTTCAAATACTTTCGTAAAGACTCTTCAAAGGACACGAGCAAGTGATGAACTTGCCTTGTGACTGCAAGGTAGTGAAGTCGGATGCTTCCACTTGACCTTGAGATTTTGTTTCTACAAAACACGATTATTGCCTAGCAAGGACAATATTTAAAGAAGCAATATGCTATGCATAGTAATGTTAGGCAATGATTTATTACTTTTATTCTTTGCGTGTTTTACCCACCTTATAAAGGTTTTATATTTCTTTTAATTAATATAAGGAATGTAATAATCAAACACACTTAAATTCACATAATTCTTATATCTATTATTTTTGTGATAACTAGTAATATTTTAAGAGTTTAAAAATGATTTTATTTAATTTTTAGCTCTTTCTATTATTTTCTTAAAATTCTAATAAGGAATAAATATTTTATTTTTAACAAACTTGACTTACTTTCCAAAATACAAATTAATATTTTTCTACAATAGTATATCCATTTAGGATCCTAAAAGTGAACTTTATTCAATTTTAAGTATTTTATTTATTTTTATAAAAAATCCAAAATGAATATATACAATTTCAATAATATACCTAAATTCAATTACTTAAAATTACTATTTATTATTTTTATTGGGTAGAGGATGTTTTTGTGATTCATAAATATATTATTTGTATTTTTAGGATTCTTATTTATTTTTATAGAGCCTAGTTAATTCCAGGGGTACATTTGCAATTTGATATTTTAAATAAGTCCTCTTTTAAAACATGGGCGTGGCCCACTAGGCTGGCCTAACCTGGCCCACTTGGGCTGGTCAAACCCCACTAGGGTCGTCTGGGTTGGCCTCACCCGGCCCAGTACCCCCACTCTCTTCTCCTCTCTCTCGTGACACTCTCTCCCCTCTAGTTCGGCTCGATGCCACCACCACCGCGCGCTCGATTTCAGCCGCTCTAGGCTGCCGCGACCGTCGCAGCGGTGCTAGACAACATGGACGATGACGCAGCTCCTTGTTGTCTAGCTCGATCTAACTTTGGCGCTCTGTGCTGGCCGCGCCGACCCCATCCTGGTGGCTAGGGTTTGACTCCACCGTGTTCTCGATGCTTAGGCGCTTCCCCGATGATGTTGTGGTGCTCGTGGTGTTATCCTCCTCCTTCGGTCACCTCTATCATGGTAGGTGCGGGTCATAGTGCCCCTTTGGGGTGCTCCCCGGGTCGCCGTGCACCTCACCGCCGCTGGCCTCCTCCTCTACTTCCTCTTCTATATAATCGCAAGGACCTCAGGTAAGTTGGTTCTCCTACCACACTATCTCTATGCTACTCTCTAGTCCATGCCATGAGATTGCTTGCAGTGGATTCCTCATTTAGGGTTCATCCCTAAATTCTAGGGTTCGTCCCCTGTAGTGGTATTTAGCCGAGCTCATTGGGTTAAATTCATGTGCTATCCCTTTATTGATGCCCTACTAATGATGGATTGCTACACTCTGCTGATCAAGTTTCTGCTACTATGTTCTCTATCAGAGAAACTCTATAAATGCCTAGTTATTATTGTGTGGATACCCATATTGTTATTGTTGGTAGATTCACTGCTATGGACCTGAGTTGGTATGCTTCTCTGCTGAACTGATGTTGCTTGGTTAATTATCCTGGTACTTGTCTGTGAAGTACCTTGTGATCAATGGCTTTCCTCTGGAATCCCTCCTGATGCTGTGTAGAGCTATGGTTAATAGTGCTCAGTCTATTCTCTGTGGTAATTATTGAGATGATCTATAGAAGAATGATTCCTATTTGTTTATAAGAAAATGATTTAACTTATTGTTTTCTGAGGTCTTGCATATTGTGGCCTAGTGATCAGTAGTGTTGATCTTTACCGTTCTATTTAAATGAAGTGAATAAATGATTCCTGAAATCTTTTAGGAAGATGATTATTTGTGCTTGAGATGTTGTGCTTGAGCTTGTACTCAAGCTAGTATGAACTGGTAAGGTACAGAGGTGCTACCCTCTGGGGATGTGCCGTGTAACCTAATAGCTATGATTTCTTGCTATCTAGTTAAGACTAGATCCTTGGGTCAGTGATGCTAGTCTGAGACCCTTCTGTGCAAGAACATATGTTCTAAACTTGTTGTCTATTATCTGTTGTGACCAACATGTCCAACTTAACATGCACTTGCATGAGAATAGATGTGGTAAAATGGATAATGAATGGATCTAAAAGTTTGGGATATACCCTGATGCTTGGACGTGCTGTGGTAGCTTGTCATTCTTATTCCTGTGATTGATCTTCGCCTAGAACTACTGTATTGGCTTGATCTTGTGGCTCCAAGCTTCAGCTTGACCTTGCTATCCACCAAAACTACCTCCTTCTTCAAGTAACCATCTTATTTTTGATCTCCTGGAGGTTTCTATGGTGAAAAGTGGGTTGATCTTGTGGTATGTTTACAAGAACCTATGGTGTTCTTGTGTGTGATGATGACAAACTAAGGTTGAGTTTGTGAAGTGAGTAGCAAAGATTTCTTTGCTATGTGCTGGCTATGATTTAAACTTCTCCTCACTCTCTCTGTTGCTGACAGCTCAATGCATGCATTTAGGTGTGTGAGTTGCTTCACTGTTGTCTTTGGCTTTGGATGAGATCAAGTGAATTTGTTTTAAATGCCCCATCTTTTTACCATTTCCTGCCCTGGTGAAACTTGCCCCATTTTCCTATGTTGTTGTCCTGAGGCTTTGAACTTTTGGAAAAGAACAGATACTTCACTTGATGGAATTAGTCCCTTTTTATTTAAACTTGCTCAATGATGTATTGAAAATAGTGCACTTCATTGTTAAAGACTAAGAGCAAAACTAACACTAACCCCCTCTCTGTTTATTTCATTTCCTGTCTTTGTTTGTAGGTACAAACCAAGTAATGAAGAATAAGAAGATTAGAATAGGATTTAGTTTAGGACTATTCTTAAATTTTCATTTGTAATCTTTTCTTTTTCCTTTTGTGAGAACAATGTAATATCTATATATTATTTAATAAAGCTTTCGTTCCTTTTATTACTATTGTTTATCTATTATAATTTCTTATTTCTTGAGCAATTCTTGTATTTATTTATTGCTTATTGAATAAAGGAAAGAATTAAGAAATAACTATTTGAGTTATACTTTTTGTATTGTTTCAATTATATATTGTTTTATAACTATTAAATATTCAAACAATATTAACTAATTCTTTCTGGAAAACAAATAAACACTAATTACTTCTATCTTTCAAATCTTTTTCAAATGATTCAAATTTTAAATATGAATTCAAATTATTCACCCAAATTCATTATAATTCCAAAGGATCATGTCAGAATTTATAGCAAACACTCCTAAGAGCTAAATCCTAACTCAAAGGATGAAAGAAACTCTGATCTCCCCAGGGTTTTGTTTGGCGAAAAATTTACCCCAATTTTACAAATGAATGCATGTAAATGCACAAATTTCTATTTCTACCCTTTGTTGGTTCCTAAACGTTCGGATGTTACAACTGCGCCCGCAGCACGGCACCTTTGGCACCTCAAGCATTTATATAGATCTTGACGTGCCGTATATTTTGGAGAGCCGTGTATTTTGAAGTGCCCTGTATTTAGTAGCTTCTTGTATTTCGTAGCACGATTCCGGAGGATGCGCCCGCAACACGGTGCATTCGATGCCTCGAGCATTCATATAGATCTTGAAGCGCTGTGTATTTTGGAGCGCCATGTATTTTGGAGCGCTTTGTATTTCGAAGCGCCTTTTATTCGAACACAGTACAAAAAGGCAAAGCACGAGCAATGTACTACGAGGATAACTTGCCTTGCACTGCCAGTGCAGTGCAATGCAATACAAAATGAAGTGCACAGACAGTGCACTATTAGTGGACCACCCCGTGTACTACGACCGAAGGCAGTGCATGGGTAGTGCACTGGTAGAACAACATGTCATGCACTGCAACGAAAGGTAGTGCAACCCAACCAAGAACAATCTTATGTCTTTTTTCTTGTCTTTACATCAAGGAAAGTAATGGAGAGCAAGCAAAAGAAATATATCAACTTTAGACTAAATCTAGAAAGCATATTTGATGTCCGTCCATGTATAGTAGGAGTGTGTGCTTCTTATTGTCTTTTGAGCGGTAGTTGTATACATTTTTCACTCTGTGTAACTCATTCTCTTTCTCACTACTAAGTGATCAGTCTAATTCGTTCTCTATCTCCCTACCAAGTGAGGCAACTGGAGTGAAGTCGTAAAAAGGTAGCCATACTAGAAGGTGTGGCTGGATCACCTCCTTTTCAGGGAGAGGTAATGCTTATGCTTATTAACTATTTTGGTTTGATACTTCTTCACGCCCAAAAAGAAGGTAACTACGATCTGAGCTAAACTTAGATATGGAAGTCTTCTTTCGTTTAGGGTGAAGTAAGACCAAGCTCATGAGCTTATTATCCTAGGTCATAACAAATTAGTTGATAGTGATAGGATTCCATTTTTGACGTCCCCATGTCCCCCATGTGGTGTGTGATACGTTGCTAACGTATCCATAATTTTTGATGTTCCATGCTTGGTTTTATCTACTTTCTTATGTTTTGTCCACACTTTGGAGTACTTTATATACAATTTCTTGGACTAACCTATTAACAAGAGCCACAGTGCCAACTGCCTATTTTCTGCTGTTTTTGGTTCCAGGAAAGTCAGAAAATGAATATTCTCGGAATTGGACGGGACAAAAGCCAAAGTCAGTTTTTCACCGAGGGGGACACGAGCTGTATCACGAGACGGAGAGGGGCCAGGGGGCCACCACACCACCTGGCCACGCGGCCAAGCCTGGCCCGTGCCAGGGGGTGGTCTGGCCGCCTCGGGCACCCCCTCGGCCTCCCCTTTCACCTATAAGATGCCTCCGATACAGAAACCCTAAGTACCCGATCAAAATTCCACGAAAGAGTCTGTAGCCGCCATCATCTCCATCCCTAGATCGGGAGGGATCTAAAGCTCTTCCCGGCACCCTGCCAGAGGGGAGAATTCACCCTGGAGGCCTTCTTCATCACCATGCAAGCCTCCGGTGTGATGCGTGAGTAGTTCATCCTTGGACTACGGGTCCATGTAGTAGCTAGATGGCTGGTTCTTCTCCTTTGTGCTATCATGTTTAGATCTTGTGAGCTCCGTTCATGATCAAGATCATCTATTTTTAATCCTACATGTTGTGTTTGCGGGGATCCGATGGATATTGAGATGCTATTTCGGATTGATTATTGATTCTATCATGTCTTTGTTATTTGTGATCTTGCATGCTTTCCATTGTTAGTAGCTATCTTGGCCAAGTAGATGCTGACAACTCCAAGAGTTAGTATTTATGCTCGATAGTGGGTTCATGCCTCTAATAATCTGGGGAAGTGACAGAAATCTCTAAGGTACTAGATGTGTTGTTGCTACTAGGGAGAAAACAGCAATCCTTTGTTCATAGATCAATCATATTGTTTACTTTACACTCAATGCGTAATGCAATTATCTATTGGTTGCAACTTAATACTGGAGGGGGGTCGGATGATAACCTGAAGGTGGATTATTAGTCATAGATGCAGTTGGATTACGGTCTATGTATAATGTTGTAATGCCCAATCGAATCTCAAAGGAGTCAAGATGATTAGTATATGCATGTATTGCTTTCTCGATGTTTGTCAATTGCCCCACTGTAATTTGTTCACCCAACATGTCATCTATCTTAAGGAGAGCCACCACTAGTGAACTATGGACCCCGGTCCTTTCTTTTACCATCAATCTACAACTATTTACTGCTTTCTATTTACTTTCTGCAAACTATTACTTTCTTCCACACAATACGTTTAATCCTTTGTTTTCAGCAAAATCGGTGAGATTGACAACCTCACTGTAAGTTGGGGGAAAAGTTCAGTGGTTGTGTTGTGTAGGTTTTCACGTTGTCAGCCGGGCGCCTAAAAGGCCCCGCAAAGTCCAAATTTAGCAACAACTTGGAGGTGTTTCCTTGCTCCTACTGGATTGATAACCTTGGTTTCATAACTGAAGGAAAACTTGTTGCTGTGCTCATCATACCTTTCTCTTGGGGTTCCCCAACGAGCTCGTTAATACACGAGTCAGCAGTGTGGCAGCATGGAAATGTCAAAAGGCGCTCCCTAGACCACTACCATTTAGTTAGGTAGGTACACTACAAGAATATGGACGATCCGTGACGTTTTTTTATGATGTGACCTAAAAACTTCACGGATTCCTAACGTTCTAGAACGTTTCGTCACAACGAGCTCCAAGCCCCTGTTGCATTATCCTGTCTGTTGCATTACTTTGACTGCTTCATGACATGTTTGATGAGCAGAGTATAAATTGTTCATAGTTGTCTGTTTTACATGATGATTACTATTGAACAATCAACATCATATGTCATGACTTGTTTAATTGCCTATTTTAATTTCATGAAAGATGCTTATCCTTCTGATGTTTAATTGTCCTACCTTACTTATTAGTGCAACCAGCCAACCAATTGACAAGTGCGATTCAGAGTATTCGGCTTATGATCAGTTTACATACAGGTAAAGTTTGCATTATCTTGGTTGTTCCATTAGTTTGGATGCTTCATCCTATGTATTTTGATCAGAGTATAAATTGCTCATAGTGGACTCTATTACATGATGATTACTATAAAACAATCAACATCATAAGTTATATTTTGTTTATTTGCAGGATAGTTGCTTATCCTGCTTATGCTTTATTGTGATTATCCTCTTTAACTGCATGTATACTATTTCGCCTTATGATCTGTTTGCGTATGATAAAGGTTGCATTATCTTGCCTTTGTGCATTAGTTTGGCTGCTTCATCATATGCCTTATGATCATAGTAGAAATTTATCATAGTGAGTTGTCACATGATGAGTTCTATAGAACAATCAGTACAGTAGGTTATGTTTCCTGTTTAATTGCACTATTGATGCTTATCCTTCTTATGTTTTATTGTCCCACTCTGCTTATTATTGCAACCAATTGGTGAATTGTCCAGCTTGTTCATCGTTTTGTCTCTTGCTTTGCTTTGGCTGCTTCATTGTTAGTCTTGTGATATGAGATTCAGAGTAGAAGTTCCTCATAGTGGACTGTTGGACATTATGATTAGTATATAATAATCAATACCATAGGACATAGGTTATATTTTTGTATCTTACTAAAGAGTTGTTTATTAAAGATAAAACCACAATTGCATCCCATGGAAGAAAGACAACTAGAAAACATCACGAGAAACAATGCACGGATGCAAAAAAAAGGGTCTTAGGCCCCTTGTTTATGCATCTCCCACTAAATTCTCCCCTAAAAAGAGCAAGGATGAAGGCTCTAGATTTGACTATTATCCTGAAGAGGAGGGGGAGGATGAGCTGGAGGTAGTCCCCTTACTTGCCTACTTAGCTTTTGTGTAATTATTTGGTTACTTAATTTTCCATATATGTTGTGTTTTTTTATTATCCCGAATTGACTACGTTTGAATTGTGTAGACTGAGAAGAGGAAATATAAGAAGAAACCTGTCGTCGTGACAAGGATGGTTGTTGGTGGTGGATCAGCTGCTCGGAAGCGCGTCTTCGCTAGCATGGCTGCCTCGATAGAAAGTACGAGACATACCAGTTCTAAGGGGAATCCGCCATAAGTACTTCCACCTCCAAATTCTCCACGGCGCCCACCAAGACCGCCAAGTGCTGCGACCTCTTCGCAAGAAACTCAGAGTCCCGCGGATCCTGATGCTCAAGGAGAGAAGGTAGCAGCCCAAATCGAGATGGCAGCACTCCATGGCAGGAAGATAGCAGTCCAAGACGAGCAGATAGATGCCCCAGGCAAGCAACCAACTCCCCAAGGAAAGCACATTATATTGTTTGAATGGAACTTAATATATGGTAGAATACTAACTCCACATTATATGTTTGTAGATGATTTTGGCCATCATCCTTCTGAAGACACTATCAAACATGATGATCCTCACATTGTCTTGAGGGAAAAAACATGGGGAAGTGATGGCTCAATGCACGGCGCCCAGAAAAGTGTTGATGGCTCGTGGTTGATGTAGAGCTCGTTGGGAACCCCAAGAGGAAGGTATGATGAGCACAGCAGCAAGTTTCCCTCAGTTATGAAACCAAGGTTTAATCGAACCAAGAGGGAGCAAGGAAACACCCCAAAGGTGTTACTAGCGAAGCTTTAAGGCGACTACCGTGCTAGTAGCAACGTGGAGACCTGCACAACACAACCACAGAACTTTGTCCCCAACTTGCGATGAGGTTGCCAATCTCACCGTGTTTTGCGGAAAACAATGGATTAAACGTATCGAATGGAAAGAAGTAAAAGTTTGCAGAAAGTAAACACAAAGCAGTAAAAGATTGTAGATTGTATGTGAAAGACAAGGACTGGGATCCATAGTTCACTAGAGGTGGCTCTCCTTAGATAGATAACATGCTGGGTGAACAAATTACAGCGGGGCAATTGACAAACACCGAGAAAGCAATACATGCATATACTAATCATCTTGACTCCTTTGAGAGTTGATTGGGCAATACAACATAACACATAGACCGCCATCCAACTGCATCTATGAATAATCCACCTTCAGGTTATCATCCGAACCCCCTCCAGTATTAAGTTACAAGCAACAGATTATTGCTTTACTTAATCAAGGTAAGGTAAATAACGATTGTTCTATGAACAAAGGATTGTTGTTTTCTCCCTAGTAGCAACAAAGACATCTAGTACCTTAGAGATTTCTCACTTCCCAGACATTACCAGAGGCATGAACCCACTATCGAGCATAAATACTAACTCTTGGAGTTGCTAGCATCTACTTGGCCAAGATAGCTACTAACAACGGAAAGCATGCAAGATCTCAAATAACAAAGACATCATAGAATCAATAATCAATCTAAAAAAGCATCTCAATATCCATCAGATCCCCATAAGCACAACATGTATGGATTACAAATAGATGATCTTGATCATGAACGGAGCTCACAAGATCTAAACATGAAAGCACAAAGGAGGAGAAACCAGCCATCTAGCTACTACATGGATCCGTAGTCCAAGGATGAACTACTCACGCATCACACCGAGGCTTGCATGGTGATGAAGAAGGCCTGTGGTGAATTCTCTCCGGCAGGTGTCGAAGAGCTTTAGATCCCTCCCGATCTAGGGATGGAGATGACGGCGGCTACAGACTCTTTCGTGGATTTTTGATCGGGTACTTAGGGTTTTTGTCCTGAGGGCAATATATAGGCGGAAGGAGAGGCCGAGGGGGTGCCGGGAGCCACCACACCACCCCCTGGCGCGGGCCAGGCCTGGCCACGTGGCCAGGTGGTGTGGCCGGCCCCTGGCCCCTCTCCGTCTCATATTCTGGCACTTGATCCCGTCCAGAAAAATAAGCACTTTGGCTTTTGTCCGGTCCAATTCCAAGAATATTCATTTTCTGACTTTCCGGTACCGTAAACAGCGAAACAGCAAATTGACTGTGGCTCTTGTTAATAGGTTAGTCCAAGAAATCATATGAAAAGTACTCCAAAGTTGGAACAAAACACAAGAAAGTGAATAAAACTAAGCATGGAACATCAAAAATTATAGATACATTTGCAATGTATCAGGAAGTAGCGTGAGAACGTGTCCAAAGAAGGAAAGCTTCCATTTGCCATTCCTCTAGGAAGAACTATTGCTTCCAAGTTTGCCATATGTGCAAAAACAGTCTGGATTGGTATGCCTATCTTCCCCCGCTGGAAATAGTACAAGGAGAGGCCGCATGTTAGAGAAGAGTTCTACGACAGAGTTTCTGTATGTTCTATGACTCAACTGACCTTTTCTTCTCATTACTGTTCAAGCAGAGGCTAATGCACAATGTTTTATTTCAGCAAAACATTTTCATGGATGCATCACACTCAGATGTGTAGGTTTCTTGCAACCAGCAGTTAATGAGGCACGAAAGAATTTGTTGGGGAGGTAACCCTGGATAGGGTAAAGACGGGGAAAGATGAAAGGGTGTTCCCCATCTAGTTTCCGAGTTACACTCTGAGTCGGCCGAATCCTGTAGAGGTCGGCCGAGATAGGAAAGGACAGGACCCTTGTGGTAAGGGCAAGGCATTACCCGGCCGAGATACAGCGTAAGTCGGCCGGGTTAGCCCAAGTAATCTTGATGCAGGTGAAGAACAAGCCGAAGTTACGCGAGGCAGGGCCGAATGATACGAAGCTTGCAGGAGAAGGAGAAGCCTAAAGTCAAACTCTAGTAGCAGGCTAGGAAGAATCAGAGCGAAGCCAAGCACTAGGGACAAAGGGGCAGAGCAACAGAGAGACAAAAGGAGGTCACGGAGGAGACAGTCCTGAAGCCCGAGGCACACAGGAGGGCCCCTCTGGAACCTTGCCGTCATTAGGGGAGCGACAGGGAAAGGGGGGCGCCGAACTACTATATCGGGACAAGCATATTCCTCGAATATGCTTGCCACATCAGCCCTAAGGGAACTCAAGGTCCTCCTTTATAAGGGCAGGTTTGGACCCTGAGGAAGGGATGGACTTATTCTTGGGACCGTTAGGCTGGTAAGGTTCTCTCTTTCTCCTTGTATACAGCTCAAGGAGCACTTGTAACTCAAGGAAGGAGAAATACAGATCTCTGCGTTAGCTTTATGTGTGTAGAATCCACTACATCTTCCCTCCCCAGATCCCACTAGCATCCATTGGCCCCTAACTTTAGCCTACCCATGGCATCTGCCGTGCCACCACCACGACAGTTGGCGCCCACCGTGGGGCCAGCAGCGGTGCTAGATGGAGTTATGATCCGGACGGGAAACTTCATCAAGACTGGCGAGCGCGTTGTTTCTGGCTTAGTCCAGATTTGGTCTCGTGATTATGTCACGACAATGCAGGAGCTTCAGGAAAGGCTCCCCTGTAATGGTGTTCTCATCAACTGGCGGGCACCAGGTTTATGTCGGCGTCGACATCTCCGGTGTTTACCCTCACCAAGTTGTTGTTGCGTAAGATCCACCTCTTAACGCTGCGCAGCCATCCGCTCGAGCACATCCTGCAGTAGTGTCGAGGTAATGGTCGTGGCCGGGTGCAACCGGAGTAGCGGCCACGGATCAGAAGAGAACCCGCCACCGGTGTAGGCGCCACAGCATGCGCCAATGCCCACCGAGGTAATCCCACCGGCAACCAACCCGACCGAGGTGCAAGACACCACCCCAAAGGCACCAAGGGTAAGAGGGCCACCTCTGGAAAGGCCAGAAAATATTCTTCAGGCGACCATAGAAAGCTTGACTACACCAGAAGCGCCGATACTTAACCCGCAAATGCTCAGCAGAGTTGGAAGAAACCAGGCAAAAGGTGCCGATAGAGGCAAAAAGGTATCGGCCTTGCGGAGTCCTTAAACAGACCTGCGAGAGTATGCCAAAGCAATAAGCTTGACGTCAGCGCTTAACGGTGGACGAACTAAGATTGAGAGGGAAGAACCTCATGGATGACATCAATAAAGAGCATGAAGCTCATAAAGCAGAATCAGAGGATTTAGGTTTGCCGAGGTACAGCACCCCGGCAAGAAACCTAAGAGCGGCAAATGCCGCAGCTTTAGAGTTAGAAGGGTTGACCGGAGAGGCCCGGCAAAAACAACAAGAAAGAGTAAACGAGCTGGTGCACATCGCGAACCAGCAGAACGAGGAAATGCTCAGAGCAAACCCGGCGAGGCCGGGGGCCTCGCGAATGGTCCATTCGGCAGGAGCAGCACCAGCTCTGTCTGTGGCAGCAGCATCTTCACCCGGAGATAATGCTCAAAGGGACAGAGCAGTAACCTCGGAAAAGAGGAACAAGCAGATTGTCCCGTATGATCCGGTAATGGCCGGAAAGGCAAATGAAAACAGAGGCAATGCAAGCCGAGGTAACAGTGGGGAGAGGAACCACGGCCGTGTGGAGAAAGACGGCGGAAGCCGAGGCAACGGAGACCTCGGCAGAAGAGAGCCCGCAAGAGGCAGTCATGAGAACAACACCCCGGTCGAAGTAAGGAGAGAACGGCCACTCAACCCGCAACCGAGGCATGAACCCCGGCAGGAAAGAGAAACAAGGCCAGCTCGCCACAATCAAATTAATGAGAGATACAATGATGGTTTTTCCGAAATGGAATATGCAATTCATGGCGGAAACAATCATTATGGAATACAGGACAGAGTTCTGTACAGAGATTTGCCATCAAATGATGCAAGGGTGAAGCTGGATCGGCTATACAGGTCCGAGTTATTGGAAGAACAGGGTCCACCAGGGTCGGCATGCTTTGGACCACGGATCATGAGCGAACCTCCTGTGCCGAACTTTCAGCTGGCAAGGGGCACGAAAACATACAATGGAAGTACCAAACCACAAGACTGGTTGATTGACTATGCCACTGCTGTAAAAATAGCGTGTGGAAACTTACGATGGGCAGTACGATATGTACCACAAATGCTGGAAGGACCAGCTAGAGTTTGGCTGAATAATCTACCGGTAAGATCAATCGTTGGTTGGATTTTGAAGAAATGTTTGTCGCAACTTTACGGTACATACAGGAGGCCAAACAGGCCACGCAGCTAGCCATGTGCAAGCGTTTAATGAAATGAGAGAGAATTTTAACTCGGTGGTGCAACCTGAGAAACTCATGTGAAGGAGTCATAGAATCGCAAGCAATAGCGTGGTTCGCGCAAGGATGCCGTTATGGCAGCGTTTTATGGCAACGTTTGCAGAGAGATATGCCGACCACATTGGCAGAAACTATCAGAATAGCGGACTCCTACGCATTAGGAGATCCTACGCAACCAGAATTAATGTCGGCAGATCACCGCGAGCAACAGGATCATTATGCAAGAGATTTCGCCGGGTCATCCAGGCGCGGTGATTTCAGAGGAAGAAGAAGAGAGGAAAGACCGGATTATAGATACAATTCGGCCCAAGTAGCGGCAGTAGCGCAAGATCAGCCGAATCACGGAGCAGCTCAACGGCAAAAGAATGGTCCTCAGCAGTGGACACCAAGGAATGAAGGGAAAGGGCAATGGACCCCCGAACAAAAGAAGTAGTGGCAGGAAAGGCCGAAATACACATTCGAATCCATGTTAGATCAGCCGTGTAAATTTCACACGTCAAACCCATCCAGACCAGCTAACCATACAACCCGCCAGTGTGCATGGATGAAAAATGCAATGGGTAACCCCGCAGCGGTTCAGGCACCCCACCAAGTACATCAGCAGCGTCAACCGCAATTGACTGGAGCAAATGCACAGCAACTAATGTTACTGCCCCCTCCCCTGAGTTACGATAACTCGGATCAGAGAGACGGTGCATCAAGTGATGAACCAAGTTCAGGATGGAAGAACAAACCGGCAAATACGGACGTAATGATTACGAGAACATCATCAGTCTTATTGCGTGTTCAACGGAACAGAAGACAAACAGAGTGTGCAACGCCGCATATGGAAGTAATGCAGTTATGCCGCAATATCGAGATATATGCCTTGGTCCGATCAGAAGTAACTTGGAGCATAAAGGATCATCCCGAATAATGCAAATCGGTCATATGCACTCGTGTTGGATCCGACATTTGTCGGACCAAGCATCAATGTGAAATTCTCAAAAGTACTCATTGACAATGGAAGTAGTATAAACATCATGTATAAAGATACCATGCATAAACTTGGAATATCGCAGAATATGTTGCAGTCTACAAGGACCACTTTTCATGGGATAGTGCCAGGGCTTTCATGTGAACCCATTGGTAAGGTCCGAGTCGATGTCTTATTCGGCACAAGAGATAACTGCAGAGCAGAAAACTTAGAGTTTGAGGTGGTGGATCTAGAGAGTTGTTATCATGCTTTACTCAAACGACCAGCATTGGCCAAATTCATGGGTAGCTGTCATGTAAGTTATCTGAAGATGAAGCTACCCGGACCACAAGGAGTGATAACAGTTGCAGGGGATTACAAGAAGTCAATGGAGTGTGCTTCAGCCAGGTCAAATTTGGCCGAGTCATTGGTTATAGCAAGAGAAAAAAGAAGGATTCAGGAGGTAGCAGCCCTCGCTCAGTCGGCGCAGCTGAACATGCCGGCACTAGCCAACCCGCATGGCAGTGTTTCTTTTCAGTCGACTAAAGAAACGAAGAAATTTCAAATAGATGAGCAATTCCCAGAGCGTACTGTTACTATTGGTGCAGGCCTGGATGCTAAATAGGAAAGCGAGCTCACCAATTTCCTCCGTGAGAATCGGGACATATTTGCGTGGTCAACTCAGGATCTGCAAGGTGTTCCGAGGGAGTTGGCTGAGCACTCTTTGAATGTAAGGCCTGGAGCAAGGCCGGTGAAGCAACCTCTCCGCTTCACGGAGACAGAGAAAAATAATAGGGGATGAAATAGCTCGGCTCCTCGCAGCCGGGTTCATCATGGAGGTGCTGTACCCGGATTGGTTGTCAAATCCGGTGTTGGTAGAAAAGAAGAAGGATGATCCAAATGTAGCTATTGTATGGCGAATGTGTATCGATTACACGAACCTGAACAAGGCGTGTCCAAAAGATCCTTTTCCATTACCTAGAATAGACCAAGTCATTGACTCGACCGCTGGTTGTGAGTTATTATCATTTGTAGACGCTGCATCTGTTTCCACCAGATACCGTTAAATCCGGCCGATCAAATAAAGACTGCATTTATTACCCCGTACGGGGCTTATTGCTATCGCACGATGCCATTCGGCCTACGAAATGCAGGAGCAACATATCAGAGATGCATGCAAAAATGTCTACACGATCAAATAGGGAAAAATGTACAAGTATATGTAGATGATGTGGTCATCAAAACCAAGGAAAGCAAAACCTTACTGGAGGATATACGCCAAACTTTCGTAAACTTGAGAAGATTCCGAATGAAACTTAACCCGGAAAAGTGCACGTTTGGCGTACCGGCAGGAAAATTGCTCGGTTTTCTTGTATCTAGCCGAGGTATAGAGGCCAACCCAATGAAGATAAAGGCAGTAGAAAGAATGGAATTGCCGAAATGCTTAAATGATGTACAAAAATTCACAGGTTGTCTAGCCTCGCTCAGCCGGTTTGTGTGTCGGCTGGGAGAAAAGGCACTACCACTATATCACCGATGAAGAAATCGCACAAATTCGCTTGGACTCCACAAGCGGACGGTAGCGTTTCATGAGTTGAAAAAATGCTGGTCACAACACCTATCTTGGCTTCTCCATTATCAAAAGAGCCTATGTTACTCTACATAGCGCCACAAATAGAGTAGTGAGTCTTGTAGTCATAGTAGAAACGACTCGAAAATAATAAGTCGATGCAGGCGGTATATTATTTGAGTGAGGTGTTGTCCACTTCAAAACAGAATTACCCACATTATCAGAAAATGGCTTATGGGGTGTATATGTCGGCGAAAAAGCTTAAACATTATTTCGAAGAGCATCCCATCAGAGTGATTTGTGAAGCACCCATAGCCGACATATTGAGCAACAAAGATGCAAGTGGCCGAATAGCAAAATGGGCAATCGCATTGTCACCTTACGCTCCACAATTTGATAGGAGAGATGCAATCAAATCTCAAGCAGTCGCCGATTTCTTCGTAGATTGGGAAGTGCAATATGAGCCACCATTACCAGATCCAAATTATTGGACGATGCATTTTGATGGTTCCAAACTAAGAAATGGTTTGGGGCAGAATAGTATTAACTTCGCCTAAAAGAGATCAGCTAAAATATACTCTGAGATACATTTCTTGCATCCAACAACGTAGCGAATATGAAGCACTGGTCCATGGATTGAAAGTAGCAAAAGAAATTGGCATACGCCAAATCCTATGCTATGGGGACTCAGACCTAGTGGTACAGCAAGTCTCTGGCAATTGGGATGCACTAGATGCTAATATGGCCTTATACAGATTTCATGTGCAAAAGATCAGTGGATACTTTGAAGGATGTGAGTTTCACCACATACCTCGGGCAGAAAATGACGCCGCAGACATATTGTCAAAGCTCGGATCAACCAAAATAATTCCACCGGTATTGCCTGAACACCTCGAAAACCATCAATAATCCCTTCACCGTAATCCGAATCTATCTTTATCCCGGCTAATTCAGCAGACAATATGCCGATGGAGGTAGATCGACAATATAACTCGGAATCCCCAAGAGAAGGACAAAGAGTAAGCACAATTATGGAGAAGGCCGAGGTAAATATGTCGGCAGAAAATATGGAAGTAGATAGTGAGACCATACCAGAAAAAGTCACACCACCATGGGCGCAACCCATATTCTCTTACCTTAAGGACGCGGTATTACCAAGCAATGAAGTATTAGCAAGACAAACCGTAAGGAAAGCGGGAAGCTTACGATCATAAACAATGAGCTATATAAAAGAAGTGTCACAAGCGTATTGCAGAAGTGTGTGAGTTCGGCAGAAGGCCGGGAAATCCTCCTAGATATACATCAAGGAGAGTGTGGACATCATGCCTCATCTCGTGCATTGGTAGCCAAAGCATTCAGGCATGGATTTTATTGGCCGACGGCGTTGAAGGAAGCCAAAGAGTTGGTGGGAAAATGCAATGGTTGCCAGAGATACGCAACCAAAATACGTATGCCATCGGCCGAGTTAAAAACAATACCCATCACTTGGCCATTTGCTGTATGGGGCTTAGATATGGTGGGACCATTTAAGCCGGCCCGAGGGGGAATGACCCACATATTGGTTATGGTGGACAAGTTCACAAAATGGATTGAAGTGAAACCAATAAGAAAATGCGATGGGCCCACAGCAGTGAGATTCCTCAAAGATATTATTTTAAGATATGGGTACCCACACAGTATCATTACAGATAATGGCACAAATTTTGCGGAAGGAGCCTTTGCCAGATTTTGTAGAGAAAAATACATAAGGTTAGATATTGCCTCTGGCTCACCCAAAGATCTAATGGACAGTGGAAAGGTGGAAAGGTCTAATGGACTAGTATTGTCCTAATAAAACCACGACTTATTGAACCACGCAAAGGTCGGCAGATGTTGGATTGAGGAACTCCCACCGTATTATGGAGCCTCGAACTACTCCAAATAGGTCAACAGGTACACACCATTCTTTCTAGTATATGGGGAGGTCAGCTTCCAACCGACATAATACATGACTCGCCAAGAGTTACTCAAGATACAACCTCGAAGTGAACGAAATAGCTCGGCAAGATACTGTAGACCTGCTAGAAGAAGCCAGAGAACTGGCACTATCACGATCAGCTATTTATCAGCAGAACCTACGACGATATCACAGCAAAAAGGTGAATCCAAGGGTATTCAAAGAAGGAGATTTAGTCCTCGTGGTACAACGCACGGCATGCACAAGCTGTCACCTCCATGGGAGGGACCATTCATCGTGAGCAAGGCATTACATAACGATGCCTATTATCTAATTGATGCTCAACCCCGGAAAGGACAAGGCGGAATAAAGTGGCGAAGAAACGGTGGCCATGGAACGTAGCCCTTCATCCATTTTACTCATAGCATAGTATTTCAAGGTCAAGGACCAATGAAGTATTAAACCTCGGCATCCGGAGCGTAACTCGGGACTGCCATATGTTATTTCAATTTCATGTTATGTATTGAACCTCGGCATCCGGAGCGGTGACTGGGACCGCCATATGTTATTTCAATTTCATGTTATGTATTGAACCTCGGATCCGGAGCGAGGACTCGGGGACTGCCATATGTTATTTCAATTTCATGTTAGGTATTGAATCTCGGCATCCAGAGCAGTGACTCGGGGACTGCCATATGTTATTTCAATTTCAGGTTATGTATTAAAACCTCGGCAGTCAAAGCAGCAGCTAGAAGACTACCATATACCGCCCCAGAGCTATGTTGAGCACCAAAACTTGACGCCCTGAGCAGCACCTCGGTGGTGGTCTTGTATTTTTCCGAAAGTTAGTTTGCACATCGAACTTCAGCGAACAGCAATCACTTTCGGACTGCCATGAATTGTTCCAAAGTGGTAGTCAATCTTTGATACGGAAAAGGGTATCACACTTCTAGACTCGTGATAAGAACAGATCAACCCGTATGATGTTCGAAGCTCACACACAGATTACTCAACTAAAACATGAGAAAACAAAGACAAAGATAAATTCTAACACCAAAATATGCAGGATATCAAAGCAAAAATTCGGATGGCAACCAACTTAAGCAAAGTTATAATAACTGCAAACTTATATGTCGCAGCAATGTACGGCAAAAGGAGATTCAAGGTCATACAGGAAGTAAAAGTGTATTCCACGGACATCGTACGCCCGACATACCAGGGGTAGAAAATGACTTAAACGTTTTTCACTGGAGAGACGGCAACCTGGTCAGGGGCTGGGGACTCCGAGGTAGGAGGAACTTCGGCCGAGGTTACCTCGCCCTCCGCAGACCTAGGTGCAACCTCGGTCGAAGCCGAGGCCGAGGAGCATCAATTTGTGCAGTGGAATGCCCGGTACCCTTGGAGGAGGATCGCGCGTCGTCGTTGTCATCAGAGCTCGAACTGGAGTCACCAGAAGTGGCCGAGTCATCTTCATCTACCCCCTGCTCAGCCGAGTCATCTGAGGCGTCCTCGACTACGACCTCCTCGTCCGGGTTTGAAAGAAAACTCGGCCTTCATTCCAGGTGTGCACGTCGGCATACTCGACGAGTTGAAAGGCGCGAGCTTGCCGAAGAGCAACAAAGGTGGGATCCTCAACCCAACGGGAACACAGCGAAAATTCCTCAGATATCAAGAGAAATGTCTTCGTACCATGACATGATAACGGTGAGGGCCATATCCGCCACCGCCCAAGTGATTCCCTCCAAAGACTTAGTTGCTTTTCAGTGGCATTCAATCTAGTCACCAGCAATTCGATCTCGCTGATCTTAGGAGTTCCAGAGGTATTCGGCCAGAGAGCACGGTAGGCTCGAATAGCTGCCAGCACCAAGTCCCTGCCCATAATTTTCACCGGACCAAGGGCAGCGCCGGCAGAAACCAAGAAATCTTCTATTGAATATTCAAAGTTCACGTCAACAGGGAGACCTCGGCGCGCACGAGCAGCAAGGACCGCTTTAGAGCTCACGGGTTTAGCCTCAGGAAAATGACCTGCGCAAAAAAGGGAGGCGTCAGAGGGCAGCAGAAGGAAGAAAGATAATCCGGCTGTGTTAAGATGCTTACGATGAATGAAACTCATCATCAGCTGAAGGCCCTTCGCCTGCATAATCTTGTTCTTCTCAAAGCGAGCAATTTCTCGCTCATTCCTCGAGTTTTCAGCTCGGCAGCCTCTAAGAGCTCTTTATGCTTTTGCAATTCCAAAGCCACGGTTCTTCTCCTCGGAGAACTCTGATCGACCTTCTCCACTCGGATTTCGAGAAAGCTTAAGGACCTCCACCTCGGCGTGGCGAGCTATCTCGCTATCCTTTTCTTTTAGTCATACTAATGGGTGGCGCCTTGTTCTAACAAATGCAGCATTACAGGCATGGGCGTACAATTTTGGTGAGATGATGCAAAGGTTCATATCTCGGCTTGATCAAAGCCAAACAAAGTAAAAGAAACTTAGTGCACGTCTTAGAAAAGGAAAAGTACGAGGTAGATGGAAAACTAACCTTCCAAGCTCTTGACTTTCTTCTCAAGACGAATGTTGAGATTATTGATGTTACCTGTTAACCCACAAAGTAAGCCGGCATCCCGCAGACAAAACAATGACAATAATAGAGATGACAAGGAAAATGATCGGGCATACCTGCTTTTTTCACCACAGGAATAACTTTTTCATATTTTTCTTCCAACTTCTTGTGCGAGAACAGCAGTCTTTGAAATTCAGCAGTCCACGGTCATGCAACCTGAGCAATGGAACAAACAATGAATGGATATTCAAAGCCAAAGCAGATCCGAGCTAAGCGAAAACTTAACCCGGATCTAGGTGGCTGGATATTCAAAGCTAAAGCAGATCCGAGCTAAGCGAAAACTTAACCCGGATCTAGGTGGCTGGATATTCGAAGCAAAAGCAGATCCGAGTTAAGCGAAAACTTAACGCGGATCTAGGTGGCTGGATATTCGAAGCTAAAGCAGATCCGAGTTAAGCAAAAACTTAACCCAGATCTGGGTGGCTGGATATTCAAAGCTAAACCAGATCCGAGTTAAGCAAAAACTTAACCCAGATCTAGGTGGCTGGATATTCAAAGCCAAAACAGATCCGAGTTAAGCGAGAAATTAACCCAGATCTAGGTGGCTGGATATTCAAAGCCAAAAGTAGATTCGAGTCAGGCGAAAGCTTAACCTAGACCTATGTGGCTAGACATTCAAAGAACAGCTAGGGAAAATTTAAGCAAAAGTTTAAGATAGATCTACTCGGATATAGGCTCGAGTCATAAATTAAGTAGAACTAAGTATAGCACTATAAAAACTTCCAAGCGAATAACAAGTTACTCGCTTGCAAGTTTGAGGACTAATGTATATATAATAGCATATGGAGAATCAGTCTAAACCCAGAAGTAGCAATTACCGCGTTCATCTTGTTGCTATCCGTAATGATCTTGGCAGCTTGATCCAAACAATGCGATGTCGGAGAGTTGAACGGCCGGTATTTTGATTGCCCTCAAGCTGATCAGCGAGATTCCGCTTATGAGCATATTCCACCAATGAGCCGAGGCTGTTCCCACTAGCCGTCCGGTTAAGACTTTACCTCGGACATGTTGTGTAACCACCGCAGCAGTTAGGCTTGTATGAAGAGCAAGTGGGTGTTGGCGTGAGAGGTAATAGAGGCTTTAGTAGGCTAGCCTTTGGCGCAAGACGTCGGCAATACTAGGTGAGAAGAGCCGCAAGACCTTTTGGGAAGTGGAAGTTTTAGTGGGAGCAGTTTTCTTATTGTGGAGGCACCAGCAAGGCCGATACCTCGGCGAAGGGGAACAAGTGCCCTTAGAAGCGGTGAGGGATTACAGGCCGAGGCGCCGGGTATTATCGACCACGGCTGCGGTGGGGTTATAGTAGGAGCTATCGAGGTAGAAAGAGGCTCGGTGGACAGGCTCGGATTCAAGGAGGGCAACGGGTTCAAGAGAAATCTCAGAGGCGCCGAATATCAAAGTGTCGTGACAAGAGGGTGACATAGGTGGAGCTGGAGGAGACGAGCAGGACTAGGAATCCTAGTATCTTCAATAGGCGGAGGAGACGGCTGCGAATCGGTGACTAGTCATGCTAGGACCGCCAGCTTAACGGAGCGAACCTTGCGAAAATAAGAAAGAAAAAAGGGGGTCAGGAGGAAAAACAGAAATAGGGAACCAAGAGATACGAGCAAAACGAACTTACCCTGCAACCCCAGGCATGGTCTTGCGCCTGGGAGGGTTCGGAGCAGACTTCTTCATTCGCTTCTTGGGGCCACCCTCTGAAGCACTAGTCAAGCCCCGCTGCTTCCCGAGGTAACTGGCGGGATGCAATAGGCTCGGCGTCGTGTACTGACCGGCGGATTAGTGAGAAAGTAGAAGCCGGAAATGCATAAGAAATAGGCATTGCAACTACCTCAAGAGCTTGGACCTCGTCCGAATCACCTTCCTCCTCATGGACCAAAGTTTTGCCACGAACGCGAGCCGTAGCAGGATCCGACTTAGGGACGAATTCTTCGGAGTCCGGCTCCCCAACGTCCGGGGTATTCCGATCCGCAGTCCATGGAAGCGACAAAACCTCGGCGTCCTCGTCCTTTTGCTCCGCGAACCTCTATGAGGCGAAGGAGAAGGAAGGTTAGGGAAAACATCTATGAAAACAAAGGAGAATCAAAGCGTTGAGGGTTAAAACTTCATGCGGAGGAGGACGCCATGGTAAACGGTTTCAATCCCCAGGTCCAATCTTCAGGCATCTCCGTCTTAAATATAGCTCGGACGCGCTTGAAGACAAGGTAATTGTCCAGCTCGACGGTCGAGACTCGGTTGGGATCAAGCGGACCACTCATGTAGCAAAGTTTGTGCGTCCTTTTCTGGAATGGGCAAATTCGGCTACTGATGAAGGTAGCCATCAAGTCCTCGCCGCGTAACCCGGCCCGGATCAATTCTTTGAGCCGAGTCTCGAAGAGCTCGGCCAAGACGTGGCTCCTCCTTGGATTGTAAGTCCAATTTACCTTGGAAGGTGGACCAATGGAGAAGGCAGGGAGCCGAATCTTGTCTTCTGTTCCTCTGTTCTTGACGTAAAAGAAAGATTTGTGCCACTTCTTGCACGATTCTAACCCGGTGACGCGAGGAAATACAGACTTCCTCCGAGGTGTAATGGATGCCGCCCGACCGAGTAAGCGCTTTCTAAGGGTGCGTAGACTTGTCCGGACCACATTAGAACGAATCTGGAAGAACTTCGCCAGACGTGAACGGACGGCCATAGAAGTATCCCTCGAGGCGGAGATGAATGCGTAAAGAGAAGCGATGTCGTCATAGAAGATGATGCGGTCAAGGCCGTAGTCGAAACTCTCTTGCGAAATCGCTAAGAGGGAGACCGAAGCCACGCGAGAAATGTGACATAAAAACTACATACTCACCCTCCCTGAGTTCTGGAGATAACTCATTGCCGGGTAAACGACAAGAGACCTCAGCGGGAATCCTCCGGGTTCGGATGAGCCACTCGATCTCATTGGTAACGGAGGAGCCGCCACGAGCCCCGCTCAGGCCCAGAGCCAGCATCATCATCCTCAACCAATGCACCACTAAAGGAACTAGACATGATTTCGCCGGAAAGATCGCCGGAGGAACAGCTCGCGGCGGAGGAAAACTTAGAGATACGAGGCCCCGTCGCAGTTCTACGCAAAAATAGCGGCGAACGAAGATGTAACCGCAGCACAAGCAAAGAGGAAACGAAGAGATCTAGAGGGAAGTCTAGGCGACGACCAAAAAGAACTCACCGGCGACGACGCCGTAACAGGTGAACGGGCGAAAGGCAGTGGAGCAAGACGGAGTCCCCTCGCCGCAGAATCAGCTTGAGGCGGCGAACCACTTAACAAGCGAAAAACGCGAGGAAGAAGAAGGGTGCGGGCGAGCGAGAAGGGGAAAAAAGAAACTCCCAGGCGCCGCGCCCCCTTTATAACCAAGCCGCAGACAAGGTAGTGGGATCGTGGTGTAGCAGTTGGCGCGGATCGCAAAGCGCAGACGACCACACGTCCGCTGAGCGGAACCACACCAAGGTCACACGATTGACCAGGAACTCACGATCCCCAACAAGAACGGCGACGAGGCGCCACAAGAACGGGCGCGACAGTAAAGAATCGTAGCTAGTCAAGAACACCGAGAGGAACAAAAAACTAGATAAATAGTGATGAGAATGACACGTGGGACGAGGCGTGCGCTACAAGATACAGCTCTATCACCACGACAATATAACTCGGAAACAATACATAACGAACGTCGTGAAACTGATACGACCCGGCCGAGGTTATCGGCGGGAACGTACCAGCTTCGGGACTAATGTTGGGGAGGTAACCCTGGATAGGGTAAAGACGGGGAAAGACGAAAGGGTGTTCCCCATCTAGTTTCCGAGTTACACTCTGAGTCGGCCGAACTCAGAGGTCGGCCGAGATAGGAAAGGACAGGACCTTGTGGTAAGGGCAAGGCATTACCCAGCCGAGATACAACGTAAGTCGGCCGGGTTAGCCCAAGTAATCTTGATGCAGGTGAAGAACAAGCCGAAGTTACGCGAGGCAGGGCCGAATGATACGAAGCTTGCAGGAGAAGGAGAAGCCTAAAGTCAAACTCTAGTAGCAGGCTAGGAAGAATCAGAGCGAAGCCAAGCACTAGGGACAAAGGGGCAGAGCAACAGAGAGACAAAAGGAGGTCACGGAGGAGACAAATCAAGCCCGAGGCACACAGGAGGGCCCTCCGAACCTTCTTGGTCATTAGGGGAGCGACAGGGAAAGGGGGGCGCCGAACTACTATATCGGGACAAGCATATTCCTCGAATATGCTTGCCACATCAGCCCTAAGGGAACTCAAGGTCCTCCTTTATAAGGGCAGGTTTGGACCCTGAGGAAGGGATGGACTTATTCTTGGGACCGTTAGGCTGGTAAAGTTCTCTCTTTCTCCTTGTATACAGCTCAAGGAGCACTTGTAACTCAAGGAAGGAGAAATACAGATCTTTGCGTTAGCTTTCTGTGTGTAGAATCCACTACATCTTCCCTCCCTAGATCCCACTAGCATCCATTGGCCCCTAACTTTAGCCTACCCATGGCATCTGCCGTGCCACCACCACGACAGAATTCAAAGGCATCTCCTGAAGAAGCAGTTTTTTGACCCCCTCCCACTGAATGAAGTAATAGGGATTTCTCCCGTTGAACACATGAACAATGCAGAGTGGTGCAAGCTTGTTGATTCTTGGACTGACCCCAGGAACCAGGTCAAGTCTTGTCTACTCAACTTCCCCCTGTTTGTGTTTAACCAGGACTGCCTCTTATACTCTATGATCTCTCTTTGTGTAGGCCTGTTGTCTAATAAATAGGCAAACAAGAAATAGACAACCTTATTGCAGTGACTTGTTTTTCTGTAACAGTCGGGGCTTCTCCAATCACAGTGTGAAAAAAGCAACAGTAAGCCCTTCAGAATACTTTTAATCTTTCTCAACTTCCAAAATTTCAATGCCATATTTGTCTCTGAAATGAGTATGATCATTTGTTATTTGCTGGATATTTTTCGAATGTTGATTCTATTCCTAAAACTCAATAGGAAACCAAGGAAAGCAAGATGGTGCCTAATGGTACAAAAGATATCACTGAGGCTGAACAACCTCCTTCCACCAACACAGTGCACTATGCGCTGTCGCAGGACATCAACATCCATTCTTCAAGACCAGCCAAGACTCTCCTTGAATCGTAACTCAGGGCTCAGAGAGAAGGGAATGTGATACTATGCAGTGCCATTGTGGGGTTGCAGACAGAGAGACCAGATGGCGAGGCAGAATCCCTAAAGGAAGCGCAAGAAGTGTGGAAGAAGCTATACCAGGTCCATCTTTGTCATCTTCGTATAATTCAATACCCTGTTTGTCCATGAAGATGTGCTTGGAATTTGCTTGCTACTTTTTTAACGTTTGCTTCTATAACTGTCAGGCACCCATTGGAAGGACGGTGGTGCCATCTGCTGCAGAAGATGGCATTGAGGATCAACCCCTTGCTTCCACTGATAAAAGCATCCATGCTTCAAGACCAACCATCTCTCTCCTTGAAGCACAACTTTTGGCTGAGAGAGCAGCTAATGAGGCACTGGGTAGACACATTGCAACATTGCTGAAGGAGATAGAAGCAAAGAATGAAGCGCGAAAAGCACTTGTGAACTTCACATACCTTATAAATGCATCACTTCAGCAATTCTTAGCTATATTGCGTAAGTGAACTAGTGGTGCGACTAAAAGCTTGTTAGGCTATTTTTTTTATTTTGTTGAAAACTTATGTGCGAACCTATTTATGTCCTGTGAAACATGTGCCCTGCAATTTCTGTCATTTTGATCTGGACGGTGCAATCTAGCAAAGTTGCCAGCACTCTTCTCCGATGTAAATGAAAACGTCATGCTTGTTTAGTTGACGAAAATATTTCCGTCACCGATAGACGCCTACATGGCGCACTTCACTCGTCAACATCCTCGACGAAATAGGAACATCATCTCTTCTGTCCTGAAAAATTGAGTTCGTCATGCGTTGGAGATACGCGTCCAACTCTCATTGGTACACGATTCACACTGTAGATGGACCACATGTTTCCTTCCTATTGGTCCACATGTCGCCCTGACGATCAGCCACGCGTAAGCTGGCCAGCTTATTGCCGTGACGAAAACGAAATTCGTCTCCACCAGCGTGACGAAATGGGAAGGATGATATAAGCAAATAAAAGGATGACATCACAAAACGTTGCTAGTGGAATCAGGCCGTGACTGAAAAAACGTCAGGAAGTCGATAACGTCGTAGACGATGAACATGACGTCAGCAAACGTTGCTGACGGCCACCTGCGGTGCCGTCCGCCACGTGGCATCGTTCATGATGAAACAAAAACATCATGAAGGACCGGGCCTGGGCCGGGCCGGTCCAATTTGCCACGACGAAATTGGAGGAATGTCACGGACGGGCCGTGACATTATCAGACAGAAAAATGTCACGGATTGAATTATGACGTGAGGTCCGTGACCTAATTTTTATCGCATAATTCGTCGCGGATGGCCATCTACGACGTTTTGACCTCATCCACGACAATATCAGATCGTCATGAACCGCCCAGATTCTTATAGTGGTACAATCAATCCATAGTTACGTGAATAACGGAATGCATGGGGATAAAAAAGAAAATGCAGATTTTCTATTAAATCCTTTCTAAGACGGTACAACACTCTACGAGGAATGCAATGGAATGGATGGTAGAGGGGTGCCTGTGCCAAAAAGCGATGATTCACTTGTCCCCTTGCCTATAGGGACTAAAGAAGGTATTTAGCGCAAAGAACTTCTTCCGCTTTTAGGGATTCCACTAAGTGATGGAAGGAAGTGGAACAGATCCACGTGCAGAGAATGTTAGGTAGATGTAGATGGAGGGACATTTGGATTGCTGCTAGAAGGGTTTACGACGTATAGATTGTAGGAATGGGTCAGGAAAAGCAGTCATCCATGGCGGTATGTGGGTGAACCAAATTTCAAGTGAATTGATTTTTCCATTCAAGGGATCGACAAGGTGTTGGCAAGACTTCTGAATACTCCTAAGATGAAAAGTTCTTAATGTTAGTTGAGTCCCGGACTCTCCAATTTATTGACACCTACGACTTCTCCCAATGGATAATATCCAAAGACACAAGTCTAACTAGTTCCCTAAACTTCAATAAAATTAAGAAGAAACTAAAGAAACCGCAGAAGAAAAGCAATAGTTGTTCGGGGATAGGTCTCGCAATGAAAGTATTAATAAATATAAAATAGATTGGCAAGAAAGAGCAGTTGGTCGACGGGGGTGCCAATTGCTAGCCTCTCCCGGTCCTTTCGCATGGTGCTTCGGTGCCGAAGTGTTCGGTGACCCAGTACAACAAGATAGTGCACAGGTAGTACACTGCCAGAACACCATGCCGTGCACTGCAACCAAACACAATGCACGTGCAGTGCACTGCGAGGACACCTTGTGCACTACAACCGAAGGTAGTGCAATCTAGTACAATAAGACAGTGCACGGGCGGTGTACTACAAAGCATTGCGCCGTGCACTGCAAGGCACCGCACCGTGCACTATAACCGAAGGCAGTTCAACGCGGCACAACAAGGCAATGCACGGACGGTGCACTGCCAAAATGCCGCGCTATGCGCGGGCAGTGCACTGCCTGTGTACCACCCTGTGCACTACAATAGAAGTAGTGTGGTGAGGAACAATAGTGCATGGACAATAGACTACTACGCACTGTCCCGTTCATTGAGAACATGAGGCAGTGCAATCTAGGGACCGAAGGGGATGCAAAAAAGTTTGTCAGAACTTATCAATATGGGATCAAGTTTTGTAGAACTCTATGCGACTAAGACAATCGTGATTTGGACTCTCGGTTCGAGAGATATTTCATTTTCCGTGAGCGAATCTAAAAAAAAGAAAAAACAGAGTGTTGCCCTCCCTAGCTCACACGTGGCGAGCAGGAAAAGGAGCGCGCGGAAACCGGAATGGACCATGTGTTGCCATGTGTTGTATCCAGAAACAATGAGTCGCGTACTCCCGGGCGCGCCAGCTTTTTCTAGTGTTTTTGGTCCAACATTGTGATTTCAATCCATGACATGTGAACCAGCAATTTTTTGCCATTTAAGTACATTTTAGTTCAGAGTGAGTTCTTGTTTTCAGGTAAACATGCATGATGCATCATCGGGTAAGGAAGAGGAGGGCATTAGTAAAATATCACTCTTTTTATTTGTTTGGGTACGTTATTATTGACAATCGATGGTTTAACATTAGCACATTTTACATAAATTTGTGATTTCGTCATTTGTAGTGCAAAACCAAAAGCTCAAACCGTAGGTTGAAATTTTCTGTTTCAAATTGTGATAATTGGATTATCCTTGGGGCTAGTTCCTTCGAAAATGCTATTAGATGGGAAAATTTGTGTAATATGCACTCATACTTGGACGATTACTTTTCTTTAATGTGTAAGTTTGATTTTTCTAGCCATTGAATGTAGGTCAGTTTCGATCCACTTCTCCACCACTCTCTATATAAATCCTAACGTGCCCAATCCTAACCCTCAACTCCCCACCCGGGGTCTTGTCACACTATTGGATGTGACTACTAGGGTCTTGTCAAAGTTCTTTATTGTCCTTGTTCTTGTCTTCTTGTGCTTGTCATTGGCATCTTCTAATCACTGATCTTATCCTCTCCTGAGGATAAGAAGACATCTTGTACTTGTCGACGTAGCACATGTCGGTCTGAGCTAGGGCGTCCAAAGACCGGCATAGAGTGAGGAAGAACTTGGAGGTGGCTTCACGTAGACCGAGGTAACTTGACGTGTCGAGGTAGTAGTAGAGCTGGGGCAGACCATGGAAGAGCATAAGGTTGGTGGAGAAATTCGAGGTAACATCGATGGATGAGGCCTTGCCGGGGTACAGCGTGGCGTCGAGGAGGAAACCTGGGGCAACGAGGCAACAATGCCGAGGTAGTGATGAGGAGCACCACATAGCCTCGGGGGATAATGTTAGGGAGAGAGAGAGATAAATAGATAGATAGTTAGATAGATAAATAGATAGAGAGAGATAACGATGATGACCGAGTCAAAACGAGAAGTCATGTCTCGTGTGCAGCTGGGCAACTAAGGGTGGAGAGATTTAAGGAGATATTTGTTCTCATAATGAGGTGCAATACTGCAAATTTTATTGTGATCGCTGCGCCAAATCTCTTCCTAAATAGCTATGGCAAATTTTTTACGCCTTTTTTTCACATATTTTTTTATGCCTTAAGCATGAAAACCGAGGGATATATTTATAATTCTTAAACACTTTCGGTAATTATTGGAAACACTTTTAGTGACTCTACAACATGAAATCAACTCCAGAAATATTCCAATGAACCTAAAAAACACTTTTGATGATTCTGGAACCAACTTCCTAGTTTAGCTCATGTCGCCGGGACAGTTCAGTTATTTCTCTAAAACTATTTCAATAACTCTGAACTTATTTCGTGGTCTCCGGAACTTAAATCGGATTACTATCTCAACCACATATCATATATGAAAATGTCACAACTTGATTGTAAGACATTAAGCGTGTGACCCGGTTGTGTACGGTAATATGCAGACATGCCTCTAAAAAGCTCTTTCAGATCAATAACCAACAACAGGACTTGAACATCCATGATGGCTCCTTTATATTACACGAAGTGAACCTATGAATTATACAAATATTAATCCTTCTGCTTCACTATATTTGTGAATGAGATTATGATACCCTTTGTGACTTTGTGAGTCAACCCCTTGATCACTATATGTATGTTATCCTCCTTTCAATTCCACTTTCTTTAACTTATCTATATTCTAATGTCCATATGATCAATATCATAACTTATCTGTGCAAATGATAGAATGATATTGTAATACCGAGTAAGCCTAGAGTATCTCTCTCCATCACCAGGAGGAGCAATATCCCATTCTTGAACTATCATGTGCCTAGACATACATTTCAAATGTACCTGAAGATCTAGCTACTTGGTTAAAGGCAACATTTGACAATCAGGACACACCTTTCGGTATGAATACATCTGATATTCTCATGGTCTAAAGATATTTATGCATAAGATAATGATGATTAACTATTAACTTAACACAGCGATTTGATATCATAGTTAATAATTTGTTGGATCAGTTCATTGCGCTTATTCATCCAATAATGTATTCTCATTGTTGCTAGTATCCCTTGTTAGTATAACAGTTATAGCCACGATAAGGAAACTAGATAATCGCATAACAAATGAACTAATCCTAGAGGCATGACTAGGAACAACCTTGTGTTCATCTTTTTATACATGCATATGAGTTTTCCTTTGATTCTTGCAATCAAGACACATATCAGTTTTAGCTTATAATGATAAACATAAATAATGAACTTAGAGTTATATAATAGTTATTATTACTATTGCCTCTAGGGCACTAACTCCTTGAGGAGTTGATCACATAATGTTCTATTTTTTTTGTCAAAGGCACTAAATAAGTTAGCCAATAATTAAAATAATGCCAACTTCTACAGTGAGATCAACTATTTATAGGTGCCACGAAAATGGTTGTGCCCTTCTTTTGGTTTCATATAATAGTTGGATCTAAGCCATATAATGACATGTCTAATGCAAGTCGTACAATGTTTAATTGCTGGCTCATCTTGAGGTTTTGGGCTTCGGAAAATTCCATACATGTTTGCCACACACAATAATACGGTTAGTTTGTTTGAGATACTTCGATTAATTGCTTTTCTCCATACCAGGTAAATGATTAGTTTAAAACAATGGCACCGCCTTACAACATAATTGTGTAAGCAACCAATGTTGATGTTCTTAAGGTCATATTGTCTTGTTTTGCAAGAAGCAACCACGAAGATGAAGCATGCCAAGGTATGTGATAGCATGATAGGAGGAGGCCACCTGATGTCCAAGTTTTCGCAACGATATACCGGAGGATGAATGCACGATTTGGTAAGCACTCTCCCTTTATCTCATTGGCTCACCTATGAGCTCATTTCCAACACAATGATTCGATAAAAAGTGTTATACGGCATACCATGAATCATACGCAATAAATGTGAAAAATATATTTAGTATTCTTATAAAATAACACAATTAATGTATTTCATCTCTATCTCTCCGACCGGGGCAGGCCCTGGCCTGTATATACTTTCGACCCGATAAAGATTGCCACAATTAATGTCTACAAGGCGCTGACCCGTGGGTCCTACCAGACACCATATATACACAATATAAATGTGAAAACATTATCAGTAATAGTCTAAAAAACAAATTAACGTGTCCATCTCTATCTCTCCGGATGACACAGTATATACATGTGACCCGGTAAAAGATTGCTACCAGCCGCTGACTCATGGGCCCCACCGCACATAATAAAACATGATAACAAGAATGCCAAAATCAACACAAAGCCCCACTGGCCCTCCCCTGTGACACGCGGAGCCCGCCGCTCCCGCGCCCCACCCGAGGCCGCCATGGAGGAGCACGAGATGAAGTACGCGCCGCCCTGCTCTCGCGTCAAGAATGACCCGTTGGTGCCCATCGTGGATGACCGCGCCAGGCAGGAGGTCGGCACGGGTCTCCTCACGGAGCAAGTCGACACAGCATGGCCACCAGCAATGTAGCTCCCACCATGGCCACCTATGCTCCATCCCGCAACTTGGACGAGAGGCAGGGGCAGGGCATTTCCCCAATCCTTCGATGTTTTCTCTAGATCATTTTCGAGTTCATGATCTTCTCTTCTTTCTAGTTTTCTTCTGCACAAAATTTTTGGTTTCAGATTTTTTCCTTCCAACTTGTTGTTATCTCTAAAGATCAAAGATTTATGCATGATTTTGAAGTGTGTAGTTTGTACGTGATCCATGTCTGATTGAATTTCTTTTCTTTTATCATAAGATTTGGTTGCATTGCCTTTCGTAAAAAAAATTGGAGACACTAACGGAGGAGCTCCTGGTTGCCGCAGAGATGTGGTCTGCAGGGGATGCGGGTGGAGGCATGTCATCAATAGAGGAAATATCTAATGATACCACCCCATATATGATACCATGGTACCATTGTTTATAATTTAAATTTTCATGTTCAAATTGTTTTTAAATAAATTTGTGAATATTGATAAGAAGTATGTTTACCATAGCTAGCATTTGCAGAACCCAATTTAAAATACACGCAGAGAACCAAAAAAGACAAATCAAACATGAATAGGTCGCAAAAAGACAAAAACACAAAATAACACTATTCAATAGTAATTTATCTTTTTATTTCTCTATGCATATTGGGAATTTGGTTCTGAAAATGCTAGGTATTGTAAACATACTTCTTGTGAACACCTAGAAATTTATCTCAATTTTTTGACAAATGTAAATTTGATTTTTGGTAAATGGTATCATGTGAGGTGTGGTATCACTAGATATTTCCTCGTCACAATACTATGGAGAGTAGTAATGTAACCGTAGAGAAGAAAATTAAGCATACAAAGAGGAGTTAATATGTGCTGCTAGACGACGAGCTCGACGCAACACCACCTCTGCACTTCCTTCAATCTGCAACAACATGAGGAGGGAGCCGTCCGGGTTGTCCTTGTAGTCCACATCCGCTCCCATGTTCTTGTTAGAGATTCGAGATGTAGGTGAAGGGTAACAGGAGGCCCGCCGACGGTGGAGGGAGAAGGCGATGTCGAGGCCGAGAATCACGGTCTTTCTGCACCGTCGCACTATTGGAGAATCTTGAGCATCAGACTTTAACAATGCAACAGAAGCCCATGATTGTGCAGTTCAATGTGCTGGGTGTTCTGAACATTGAGGTTAGGACTGGAAAGACATATTACGGAATATTTTATCCGTGTGGAGAAGATGCTGGGATCCAGCCGTGCACGGCCTAAAAACTTTTGAAACGAATGTCGAACGACTCAAAAGCACACTATATAAGGTAAACATACCTTAGCTGCAACAAATGAAACACAAATCACTGAACAACATCCAACGCTGTAGGTGCGTGCACAACTATTAACCTAGCCAGCAAATCCGCGTCGTTATTACTATTGCCTCTAGTGCACTAACTCCTTGAGGAGTTGACCACATAATGGTCTAATTTCTTTTTGTGTTGAAGGCACTAGATACGTTAGCCAATGATTAAAATAATGCCAACTACAGTGAGACCAATTATTTATAGATGGCACAAAAACGGTCGTGCCCTTCTTTTGGTTTCATATAATAGTTGGATCTAAGCCATATAATGACCTGTCTAATTTATGCGAGTCATACAATGTTTTCATCTTGAGGTTTTGGGCTCCGGATGTTTGCCACATACGTTAATATGGTTAGTTTGTTTTGAGATATTCCGAGTAATTGCTTTTCCCCATATCAGGTAAATGATTAGTTCAAAACAATGACACCGCCTTACAACATATCGTGGAAGCAACCAATGTCCATGTTCTTAAGGTCACGTTCTCTTGTTTTGCAAGAAGCAACCACGAAGATGAAGCATGCCAAGGAATGTGCTATCATGATGGGAGGAGGAGGCCACCCAATGTCCAAGTTTTCGCAACGATATTACCGAAAGATGAATGCATGATTTGTTAAGTACTCTCCATTTATCTCATTGGCTCACCTGTGAGCTCATTTCCATACACAATGATTCGGTAAAAAGTGTTAGACGATATACCATGAATCATACACAATAAATGTGGAAAATGTATTTAGTATCCTTATAAAACAAAACAATTAATGTATCTCATCTATATCTCTCCAACTGAGGCGGCCCCCCTACCTGTATATACTTTTGACCCGATAAAGATTGCCACAATTAATGTCTACGAGATGCTGACCCATGGGTCCTACCAGACACCCTATATACTCAATATAAATGTAAAAACATTATTAGTAATAGCCTAAAAAAATAAATTAATGCGTCCATCTCTATCTCTCCGGCTGACAGAGTATATACTGTGACCCGGTAAAAGATTGCCACAATCAGTATCGTACCAGCCGCTGACTCATGGGTCCCACCGCACATAATTAAACATGTAACAAAAACGCCAAAATCAGCACAGAAGCCACATCACCCAAGCGCCACTGGCCCTCCTCTCTGACACGCGGAGCCCGCCGCTCCCGCGCCCCACCTACCTGAGGCCGCCGTGGCGCCTCCCGGAGGAGCACGAGATGAAGCACGCGCCGCCCTGCTCTCACGTCATCCACCACATCCATCCAGAGCGGCCCGCCCACCGCCAGCAGTAACGGACGTCTCCTTCCCCAAAAGGCCAAACCTTCCCCCTCTCCCGTCCACGGTTCCAATTCGGACGGTACCCCACGCCACACCCCGCGCCCCCTCCCTCCACCTCCACCTCCACCTACATGCCCATCCCCTCCTCCCTCCCTCTCCCCCTCCCCGGAATCTCCCAGCCATAAACCCTAGACTAGAATTTTTCCCCTCTCCCGCCCAATCCAAAGCGCGAATTGGAGGCGCACCAAGGTAAGAGATTCCTCCCTTCCCGGTCTCCACTCCTCCGTGATGCTCTCTGGTGCTGCTCTCGGCCGCTGGCTGTTGCTGGGTTTTTGGCCAGCGGTGCTCGCTTTGCTGCCGGCCAGGGAGGCCGCCCCTGGCTCCCTAGGCGGTCTCCCACGGGGAATTTCCCCATCCCGTTGGTGCTGCGGAGGCCGGGATCGTAGAAGATTCCATCTTTTTTCTAGTTTATTAGCTGCTCTGTAGGCGCATATGTTGATTAGGGCGAGAAAGGTGGGATTTTTTTTCGCTAGTCTTCCTGGGTGTATTGGTACGAACTTTCCAGTGCGCTGCTCTTGTCTAGTCTAGTCTCCATGACAGCACCTGGCAGTCCTACTCCTGCTGCTGATTTCCATGCCAACGAGGAGATGCGGCCTTTTTCATTTACGGCTCCATCTACCTAGTTCTGTGCCACACTGCGGGCTGGGAATATGATCTTGCGCAGAGATTACATTTTTATTGCCCCTTTTTTAGAGGTTCTCTATTTGTGTGTGAGCAATCAATGTTGGTCTGGTGAGTGAGTAAGGAGCATTCAAGCTGATATCTCTGGAATTTTGGCTCCCTTTCTATTTTACTTGTTTGTATAGATGCTTAGAGCCTACCATTCTGTGTAATGGCATAGTTGCAGTTAACTCATATTGTTCTTAGTTTCTCCTTAATTCGTGGTATAGTATCTGACCGAGGACTTATAATTTGTTTGTCCATCTGCTGTTTCATCTAGAAGTGGATGTTCCCCAGATATTTCTTGGCACATTTTCCATGCTAGTTTATCTTTTTTTCTCATGGACTGTATGTATCGACATAAAAGGAAATTCTGTACAAGGGAAGGCATGTGTGCTGCTTTCATCATTACCATATTATTTTAATGCTAGCTTATTGTTTCCTTGTACCTTTTCATGTCTCGTTTTATAAAGGTCACTGATTTTCCTAATGTGCTTGCGTATTTTGTAGATTTCTGTTTGATGTGTGACATCTGGGAGTTTCTTAAAGAATAGGCCAGGGTACCTAAGATGAGCACAGGGTTCAGCTCAGAGATCTTTGCGCAGAAGCTTGCCAAGCTCAATATTTCACAGCAGAGTATAGAGAGTATCCTTACTTTCATCCAGCATTAACTTGGTGGTTCCTTTTCTGGATGTGCTTTAGTATAACTATGGCCCAGCTAGCGTTTCTCACAGAAGAGACTGAGTTGGATTTTTCTAGTTACACTCTGTACAACACACAAATACAGCACAAATCAATCATTTTCATCCTACTTTTTCAGTTGACTTGATCTGGCAATCCACTGGCTTCTGTGGTTTTGGAAGCAAAACTCAGAGCCGACAACTTATGGAAAAGGCTATTACTGACTGTTTTCTTAGTTGTTACTGTTAGCTTTTACTGATCATTTAATAGCACTATGCTAGTCTTTCGCCAGTGCTTGCTCAAATATGCACATTCCTGAACTGTGCATAAGTAGACTATTTTCTGCTGGTTTGTCTATTTTGTTATTAGCTCACTGCTCAGCCTGTCATTTTGCTAATAACTTATTGTTATGCTTAACAAAAGAAAGCTTTATCACACTGGTGCGTCTTTCATCATCGTTGCTGCCAGCAAGTTGTTGAAACATGGGATAGAGATTTTCACTCTGCTCCCCAAGAGAGAAAGATATCTTTGCTGTACCTTGCAAATGATATTATGCAGAATAGTAAGAAGGATGGCATGAGATATATACATGAATTCTTCAAGGTCATTGCTGCTGCCTTGGATGACTTGTTCACCAACGGTGATGAATATGGACGGAACGTCATACAAAGACTGGTATGTAAATCTTATTGATGTTTATTTACATAACCACTTATAGAATCTCACATTCCTTCAAACCTACCATTTTTAGCTATTATCTTATATTGTAATTGTTGTGTCTTTGGGGCAAGGCTGCTAAATTGTTGAGTTTAGCTATCTCAGTACGTTTTTGTGCATATAACTGATATGCATGCAATAGGCAACCACCTGTTGCTTTCCTTTCAAAATTATAAATCTGAAGGCCAAGTAAAAGTGGGTGGCTTTTTAGTCAATCACTTGGCTATTAATCTATAACTAGAAAGGTTCTTGGGTTCAGCTGAGTTTAACAAAAGACCAGGCAGACCAGTTGCCTATTTCCTAATTTCTAAAATTACCCATCTGTCAGCATGCATCCATTAACTTCCATGTTCCCGTTTTTCTGTTATATAGGAAACTGCACTAGGTAAGAAGGATGTTTGTGGATGACGGGTCAGATTATCCACCAGTTAACCTACCTTATATAGACTTGGTACGGGATTCCATGATCAAGATCTTATGTGTGCACACAGTGAAAAACATACGTCCTTCTAAAGTGAATGACAAGATGAATCCACTCGTCAAACCTCTCAAGGTGATAGCGTACTGAATCATGCAAATGGAGGACTTCATGGCGAGGCTAACCCTTGCTTGACCACAATAGTTTTTTATGGCCTTGACATTTTCATCCCGTAGGTGCACTTCACAATCTCATTGGTGTGCCATGCTACTAAAATAGTCTTTGACAATATGTATTTGAGATGAGATGCCATGGGATCACTAGTAGCAATGTTGTGATTACCATTGTGGCGAAGCATCAAAGATCACCATATGGGTGCATCAAAATAGATCGATTACTGGGAGGACTTAATGTTAAATGCATGTAACGACGACACAAAGGGAGTAGCAATTAAAGCCCCCCATGTTCAAGCATGTGGTGGGTTTGGCTAGGCTAGCCTAATCACTTCTCTTTCTTTGCCTGTTTTGGACATTTCCCCAAATCATCATATGTTACTATATTTGAGGGGTGTTGTTCCTTCATATGCAAGTATTGGACGTGTAGATATACTCCCATCGTTTCACTATATTTGTCCCTAGCCTTGAGAAACTCTAATTAAATATGTCAACCATTGTGGGAAACGAGAGTGTACATATTGCAATCTTTTCACTTTGTGCCCTCATTTAATTGCTTTGGTAATTGTTGATTGGTTGCAGTATGTCATTGAAGGTTGCCTTGTATTAGAATTCTTCTTAGATTTATGTACACCCTAGAGTCCTACTCGTACGCCAAGAGGAGACCTGCTTAGAAGGAAGGAGGACCCAAGACCTCGCAGGAGGACTAACTTCTTCAGATCCACCGAAGCTCAGGCCTTCAAGTCGCCAGAATCCAATATCGATCTAGAGCTCTCTGCCTAGTTCCGTCGTCATAAATTCATCGAGTTGCCCATTCAACTCACTGGTTTCACCTCTGTAACCCCCATTGTACTTTGTTCTCGATATAATATAAATCAAAGGTAGGGCTATTACCCACACAAGGGGGCCTGAATTGGGTAAAACTCGTGTCCAGTAGACACATGCTGCCGCAAGTGTATCTCCATGACTAAGAGATCACGTACAATCATCGTACCCTTGCAAGGTTCATTTAATCCCCGACACCTTTCCTTCTTCGCGGCAACTTTGGGGTCTTTGTCCAACCCATTGCTAATGGAGTTGGGTTAGACTAGACATTGTTGAGGAGCAAATGACGGTCTAGACCTCTTGAGTCTAGTGAAGACACAATCCTTGTGTAGGTGGGCCATGGTCTCAAGGAATTACAAACATATTACAAAGTGACTAGTGCGATCAACCTCTTTAGCCTATATTAGCCATCAATAGTCTTTTTCTATGAAGCATAATCCAAGCCAAAAGCGCTGATTGTGCATCTGTTGGGATGTTTATCTCTCGTAGGAGCCTCATTGTGCTAGCCAATTGCTGCCACATTTTGTGTACATTTTTATCTAGTTTTTTTTGGCTCGAGCGGTTGCAAGCGAATCTCTAGTAGGGAAAGTTAATGATCCACAAGCTCCCTCAACTAAGCGGTTGTGCTTAGCCTTGCCACCATTTTTATCTGGTTGTCGGTTGACATTTCTAGTTCCTTTCGTTCAATCCTCCCTGTCCATGAGACGATCTTGAAAAGTTTGAGAACTTGTCATGCCAAAACAAGGGCTTGCTGGTTGTCAGAATTGCTGATCGTAATTCCCATAGAAGGCTATATGACCGCATTATCCACATTGTTGCATGGGTAAGCCTACTCATGGTAAGCCCGAAATTCCCGAGCTAGGCTTGGTTAGGCCACACTACCGGGGCTGGCTCGGGCCTAAAATTGCAGCCCAAACATTGGCTTAGCCAGGCCGGGGCTTGCAGTTTATGTGCCATATAAGGAAGGCTCGATCCAACCATCCTTTTCCTCTATTTTGGACAGGCTCGAGCCTAGAAAACATGGATCTCCGTCGAGCCAATCTTTTTTCGGCCCAACTCGATATATGGCCAGGTTTAGTTATGAGTCCCAGTTCTTTCATTTGCCAAGTTTGCCTTCCTACTCAAAAAGGGCCAATGCATGTTCAATACTCCAACCTACTCTATTTGTCTACTACATGCACTTCTTGTGCCACTGATGCGGAATGAGACGTTCAATCGGTACCATCGGTACCAACGGTTTGCTTATTTTACTTCCAATTGGACCACAAGACCTTTGATTGTTGCCATACGGGCAAGCACTTACTCTTTCGAGGTGACATGTGCAGATGATCATTCTAGGTCTGGTTAGGCAGTGTTCTCGTGCTCGTTATACATACAATGGCCATGAGTTTCTCACTTTCGCTATTCTGGTTCCATGGGCAATTTTTCAGCTCGGACCTCTTTAGCCATAGCAGGAGCTTTCAACAACTTTAGCTTGCAATGGTTGCATAACTAATTCTCGGACCCATAATACTCGCCTATTTACAAGGAGCGCATTTTAAGACCGGTGAACTAATGAATTATTCAATACTTTTTTCCATGATAGATACCACCTTTCTAGAACCAAAGTTGTAGTTTTGGACTACTATTATGAACAAATGTTGGAGTAGCATCGGTAGTTGGAAAGATCTCTAGTTACACGTGTGGTGTTGTCGTCACTCTCTCTAGTAGGTCTTTGTAACTTCCTTAACAACAGACCAAATGCTGAATAATAGATGAAGAGAAAATGAGCGTGGGGAGGGAGAGGGGGTGGTTTGTTGGGTTTAGTCCCACATCAATTGTGGGATGGGTTAGAGCACGACTTAGAAAGTTGAGGGTGGCCCCTGGCTTAGAAGGGTGGGGCAGTCTCTATTACCAGGCTAGTCTTTTAGGTGGAGAGGGCCCAGGACCTCTTATAAACCTATGGTACTATTTGGTTGGGCCGAGACATTGGGGCTGGAACGCTGGTTTAGCGAGCCCACGGTTGTGTAAGAAGTGGTATCAGACCGTAGGTGCTCGGATATAAATCTCAATGGGCTTGGAGTTGCAGGTCACGATTTCGGGGTGTATATCCCGATAGTTGACCTATATGTGGGGCAGATTTGTTAGGTTTAGTCCCACATCGATTGTCGGAGGTGGCAGAGCATGACTTGTAAGGGTGATGGTGGCCCTTGCTATTGCGCTAGCCTTGTAGGGGTATATGGCCCAAAACCTCTTACAAGTCTATGATACTATTCGGTTGGGCCTAGGCGGGCCCAACCACTGGCATAGAGGGCGGCACAACAAGGGCTTGGATACTGATTTGGGTTGCGTAACCAGGCTCGCCAATTGATAAGTTCCGAGCAAACCCTAGCCACCAGGCGCCAACGTCCTACGCTAGTCCTATTCATCCCCGGCAACCTTCTAACCGCTAGGAGGACGGGGAACCCCGGATCTTTGCATTGCATGTAGTTTTTCCTTTTTTGTCTTGGTTTTGTGTCTTTAGCGGCAATGTCTCAGCGGTGGAGACGATGTTTTGTGGAATAGTGGTCTCTCCGTGTGGCCTTCGGGGCCGATTTCGGGGAGCTAGCATGTCTTAGTTTTTCCCATTTCATCCTATCACCAACATGGTCCTATGCTTCAATGGTTTGGTGATGAAACATCAGTTATCTCTGGCAACAGTGTGTTTTAACTGTCAGTTTCTCACACCTTGTGGTGGGTGGCTCATGTGGCTATTAAAACCTACAAGGTTAATCAAGCTTGTGTATGTATGGTCTTCTGGGACTTATTTGACGGTGCATGGAAGAACATCGATATGCGATTGCCAGATTTAGAGATGGCGACTTCAAAGTGCTTTGATGTAAATTTAGGTTTTGTCAATGTTCTATGTTTGCCACTTTTTTTTTTTTTTGGATCTGATGTAACGTCTTCGATTGATTAATAAAGCCAGACCATTGGTCTAAAAAGACGGGGTTATTTAAAATGACTGGTGGTACTGGGAAAAAACATCTTTCGGGTGTATATACTGAATATGAAATACATAGATTTAAGATTAGTAGTTTATAGTTTTGGTGTCACTAAATCTCCCTCACCTATAATGGGTTGGAGATGATTGATATTTTTTCCAGGTGGTTGGAGATGAAATGACTAGCAAGGAAAGTAATCAATTTACTTGAATTGTAATCATTTCTTGTGCCATTAGGTCATGCGGACAATAGGAAAGTGCCATAGTGCTGTGAATGAAACAAAATCTGTCCATCGGAAACCTTCCCAAGGATGCAATGGTGTCTGTGGGCCCTTGCTCTTCGTTTCTGTTTAGCCAGCATCTCTTTGGCAACAAATGCACCTACCAAATATAGATGAGTTGCACAACACATTGACATGTCTGCGGGGAACAAAAGTATCTGGCATCTGCAAAATGGCAAAATATGACCCGCATGTTCCTTTTTTTAGTAGCTCATATATCACGGGCACGGGTATTTGGTAGTAGAGGATTGAGGAAGGCGTGAATTGGGGTTTGATCTGGATGGGCATGGAGACTCACCGCCGTTTGTATGGTTGGGGCTTGTCCCTTGTTATAGCACGAGGCTCTGATCTTTCAAATAGCCAGGAGCAGATTTTTGGTTATTTATCTCATTGCACACCATCCCTTTGTATGTTTCTTATTTTCTTGCTTCTGGTCATTCAATTTTGGTCATTTATCTCTTTGCATGTTGATGTATGGTCAAGGCATCCCTTCGGATGTTTCCATTTTTTTTCTTGCTTCTATTCATTCTCCTTTTCACCTGTGCTGCCTGCTATAATCACCATTTCATGATTATCTTTACTCTTTCTTGCTTGGGCCACTTATGCTTAGGTTTATTGAAAAGCACCGTGACCTTTGCAAGACCATCGTTGAGGGGCCGTCGATGTGCAACCGTGTAAATTTACATTAGAAAATATTGATGTCTTATGACATTCTTGTGTTATTACACCCTGGTTAAGTACTGCGGGTAAAAGCAGAGAAATAGTCTGTGCTTGTACATCTCAGGTCTTAGAAATTCACTCACTTTTGAAATTATTGGGTTTGCATTTATATGTGACAGTGACACCTCATCTTGCTACTTTACAGTGTGTTACACTAGCATATAATTATTTACTAGCTCATATTATTGCACTTTGGAGTTAACTATTTTGGTGAAGCGAGTATGACACACACAAGTGTGATCTACGTGGGTGCTGGAATTGGGGCCCTGTGGTGTTACATTATGTCGCCCTTTCCGCTGTTCAGTTTCATGATTTTGTGTAAACGTTGCAGGTTGACATATGGGAAGATCGCAAGTTGTTTGGCACCCAAGGACAACTTCTAAAGGAAAAATACACGCGCAAATTTAAGGAGCTAAAGTTGGAAGTAATATGAATTATTTCTTTTGATATTCATATCATTCCTGTATGCGTTTGTATGTACTGTGCACAACTTATTATGGTTCCACGTATTTACAGAAAAAACCTGGTGGGGAGCTAATGGAGAAGGTCATATCGAGCTACAAGCATATGCTACGTGCACCTATAGATGAGGACAAGTTAATGAGAAAATGCAACAGTGCTCTAAGCTTTGTTGACAACCTCAACAAAGAGTATGGAAACTCGCACTTAGGTAAGATGTATGTCTATTAAATAGTATTATTTTACATCACATCTGGTATTCAGTATTATTCTGTCGCTGCGCAAGCCGGTTTCAGTATTATTCTACATATCGTTCCAGCTTTTTGTATTATCTGGAGCTTCAGTGTTATTCTGTAGCTGTGTGTATTATTAACTAATGGCCTGCTTCACATGTGGGTTGAAGAATGAGACGTTTGTCTCTTTAATTATGTGGTACTATATGAACAGCAGTCTGCTGTCCTTTGGATATCATTACAGTATTTGTCTCCTACCTTGGAAAAATGTAGCTTCATAGGTGGCGTTTGGTCCTTTTCCTAAAAATTAGTCAACCTGTCAAAATTTTGCTGGCATGACAGAACACACTGGCTAGTTCTTCCGTACCAATCCATCTAAAGCCAGCCAACCTGGGTGTATCCAGCTGTGTATGACTGAACACCCCTAGACATCAGTAGTTACGTTGTAAGGCTGCAGTAATCATAACTTTGTATTGTCCTTTCCATAGACTCCCTCTAGTTATCAGTATTGTACTCTTTGTAGCTCAAATATCTTCACTGGCATATTGTCAGGGAGCAGTAATGGATCTAGCTATGTGGAGGAGCTGCAGGAACAACATAGTATCCTGAGAAACACCATTGAACAATTCAGAACGGCTGAATCACTCAGGGCCACTCTGGTTTCTCATTTGAAGGAAGCACTCCATGAGCAGGTGTGTAAAAGTAAATGCCAATGCAAAGTTTAAGATCTATTTGATCGAACGATTTACTTATTTCATGGATATTCAAATGCTCCTTTTAATGTTTGAGTTGTTTTCAGGAGTTCAAAACGGAACTAGTCAGACACCACCTTCGGGTATGTTATTTCTTAACTTATCTGGTTCTGCTGAATTCGAATTATAGACCACTTAACGGAAAAATAATTTCAAAAGAAATAAAAATTGTATTTCATAGAGATAAACGTTTTACAGCATAAAAACATCAATGCATGGCTGGGTTCTCAGGTGTTGTGTGCACTAGAATATTACCTCCTTGTTCCTAAAACCTGGCAGCCTGCTTCCCTCTTAAAAAATGGATATAATATGTGCGTTTTAGGGCTGAAACGGGAGCCCCAAAATGGGCTATTGCCTCCTTTCTATGACATGTATAACTGGAATATTCGTTTGCAAGCATCTGGCACCTTTTTTATAAGCATGTTTCTTCTAAGTAAAGAATTAAAGCTTCTTAAGTCCTGATCTTGGGCCAATTGGTATCTTTTGTACTAGGGCTGTACATAATGGTTTATGCCTAATCTGTTCAAAATCAGGCTAGTAAGCAGCGGAGCTGAGTTCTCTCAGCAAGGCAGCCAGTTATGCATGGGTTCTTAAAACCTTGTTTGAATAGCCGTACTTTGTACTAATGTTTCCATTATTTACCAGGCAGCTCAGGTCCGATATAAGAAAGCTGATGACCTCTGCCAGAAGCTTGGAATAGATGTAGCAAGGCAGGAGCCATCTAAAGGGCTTGAGAACTCCAGTTTCTCTGAAGTGCCTGTTACTTCTTTCCCAGTTTCAGCTAATGGTGATTCTTTTGAGAAGAGACAATCGACTGGAGTTATTTATTCACAGGAAGGAGATAGAAGCGAGCACGAGACTCTTAACGGTGTTTTTTCTCCACAAGGCACCAGGGATAACATTGAGCTGAAAATAGAAGAGCACTCTTCTGGTAATAAGAGGCAGAAGCTAGAGAACGGTGTATCTGTTCCTCAGCCTCAAGCACCACCACCGCCGCCCCCATTCCCGTATCCTGATTTTGAACAGCCACCACCACCGCCTCAGTACCCTCCATCGCCAGAGTCTAGCCCACCACCACTTCCACCTTCAATGCCGCCCCCGATCCCACCACCACCACCTACAACAGATGTATTTATGCCAGTTCCTGCTGCTCCAATGGGAGGAATGCCATACAGCGTTTTCCCACCATTTCCTCCGACTGTAAACTACCCCATGATCAGCATGCCACCGCCTTTCCCTGGTGCTCCAAACCCTCCTCATCTGGGTTTCCCTGGATTTGGGGGTCCCTTCTATGGCCCGCCTTTCCCGTCGGCCCCCCACCAATAAACAGAAGTTCCATATCAGCAGATTAGTAGTGCCAGTCAGCCAGCCAGCATATGAGATCGTGGTACATGGAGCTTTGGACGGCCTGTCATAGGTTCCATTTCACTCAAGAACATGGTTCATGATGATTCATCACTGTATGTGTGTTGTGGAGCTCGCAAGGCTGTCCCAGTGTTGTACATTTTAGTCAGTTAGCCAGATATTAGCTTGCTCAGACAGTTAACTGATCTAGCTGTTCCTGCCTCCGTCGTGGGGTGAATATAGATTTCCATGTGTGTGGATTCTGTTGCTCTGTCAGGCAGAAGAATTGTGTATCTGGCAGTCAGAGGAAAGATGATGTCTAGCATGACATGTGGTAACTTGTTATAGCATGTGTTGGTGGTTATAAGATTATGGGAAATTAGAATACATGGCTGTTCCTGTGGTGTTACTTGTGGTAGGTAATTCTACTGCTTGGTGAGCGCTGCTGTATCTGAATCTTTTGCCCCCTTTAATTTCCTTTCATGCTCATTTCTGTGCTGGTGGAGTGCCTGGTGCGTTTCGCGCCTATTTATGCTATGCTTCTCGAGTCGGTCTTTGTTATTTTCTGTTGCTTCAGTCTGTCTTGGTTTTTTGCTGGCTTCATTGGGGCAGGGATGGTAGCTTCAGTTGCAGCAACTGGAATACTGTTTTGTGTAGATACCTGATGCAGGTTGCTTGTCGTCTTTCCTGTCTGACTTCTGCGGTAGAATATCGTGCTCTTTAAACCATGCTATTAGCCATTCTGATTTCTGATCAATCCACTTTCTTTGCTTGGTAATTTGTCAGAGAGTGCTTCTGTATTGCTCTGTTCCTTTGCCACGGGTTTAATTCTGGTTGATGCTCTTAAAAACCCAGGTGTATAAGTCCAACACCACATAACCTAGACCACATTAGGTCCTTTTTTATTCGCATGATTCTTGAAAAGCTATGGAGTAGAAACCTACATGGATGTTAATCAAAGGAGTGTTTGACACCACATGAAAATCAAAGGAGTTCTATCAAGAGGTTCTTCCACGCTTTGTCGAACCTCCACGCAATTTGGAAGTGACGAAACGTTCTGCAAATCGACTCCTGTACGCATTCAACTAATACGGCTGCACTGTGTCAAGCACAGAGCTTTCAGGCCCTGCAAATTGCCAATTGCTGCCAAATGTTTCCTCCTTGAAGTCATGTTTCATCTCACACTCTAGCTAGCTAGCAGCATGTGCCTGGCAGTGGCACTATCTACGTGATGTGTGTGTGTGTGTGTGTGTGTTGTCTCACCATCAGCACACAGCCTCTTTGTTTGACACACAGAATCTAGCTAGCTAGGTTTCACAGTCATTGGCACTTGCAAGTCATAGCAACAATAATTTGTGGATCGAGGGAAAGCAACACTTCATGAAAGCCAGATTGTTTCACTTTCACACTTTTTCAAGGTGGCTCCATGATTGCCTTTAGCAGATATAGAGGGCTACATACTGCCATCGACTATTGGACTGTTTGGGTCCTTTACATGTAATTACACACGAAACTGATACATGAGAACACTAGGGACAACGATGTTTTTCTAGATTTAGCTAAATATTCTGTATGCACCATCGAACACCACCGATAGTTGGAAAAAATGGATATGTTTCCCATTTGACAGTCCAAATCATAGTTTCTATTCATATTGCTGCGGGTTTGCTGATGGGAACAGCGGAGCGCCCCAAAAGGCATCCTTTGCACATAAAGTCCATTAATCAAATATTCAAACAGTGACATCGGAGACATATGAACCAAGTCAAACATATACATTTGACACTGACAAATGCAGGGCGTGGGCAAATGCATGTGCATCTCTCCATTAATTCTCCACCAATTTGTGGTTCAACTGCAACTTTTTTTGGGCACTTTCTCAACCGCAAGCTAGGCTTGGCCTCCTTGTGAAAAAGCAGATCATAGTGCTCTCTGCAGTGCACATCACTTGCTTTTACCACTCACATGACCTTGAAGACACTGACATTCTTCTTGGAACCACTAGATTCCCTGGATTGGTTTTGGTCAAAGATCATGCGCCACTTTCGACGAAAAGTGCTTGTAGCAAATCTTAGGATATAGCTTTGGGGATGACTCCATCTCTTGTACATATGGAGTACGAGTATTGCTTGAGACAAGTCTTGGTGCACCCATACATAGTACTTAATTGAGATGTTGTAACTTGTATGGTGTCTCTTGTTCCCAGACCAGCGGCGGCTATGGTTAAAAACTTAGAATCCACAAAGTTCAAGCCTGTTTTTTTTTTGGTAGAATGTTCATACACAAGAAAGTACTCCCTCCATTCCAAAATATAAGATGTTTTAGTTTTTTTCTAGGATACACCCTGGAAGGTGTACCAAACATATAGAAGGAGCTGCCGACGGCAGTTACAACACCGCGACGCGGCGGGTCACGTCTACCAACAGAGAGGGGGTGGTAGCTCCCCCAACACCTAAGCCTACTCTCCCTCTAACACTACGTTCACCGGCTCTGAAAAGCCAAACACTTCGGATCGGAACAACCTAGCTAAGCGTCATTGCTGGAAGTCGTTCCGGATCTTCGCCTTGATGGTGGCCACCGCTGGTCGCACGCCGTTGAAAACCACGTCATTTCGGTGCCTCCAGATGCTCCAGAAGACCAGGATGATGGCCGTCCAGAGGTCTCGTTGTTCCGCCTTCGAACATGTTCTCGTTGTCCACCAGAGAAGCAGGCCCGTGTCCGCAGCGGGCATCCACTGTGGTTTGTTCTACCATCTTAACGCCCAGTCCCAGACCTCCCGGGCCACCACACATCCAATTAGAATGTGTTGGATGCTCTCAGGCTCCTGATCGCAGAGAGGAGACCTGGGCGGCCGTGGGAGGCCACGTTGCTCTAGGCGATCCGCCGTCCAACATCGGTCCCTCGAGGCCAACCACGCGAAGAACTTACAACCATGCGGCGCGCGCGAACGCCATATCTGTGTGGCGGCCGGAGCTCGAGTGGTGCCCGCAAAGAAGGCGCCATAAGCTGACTTGGCGGAGTACCTCCCATCATGTGACCATCTCCAGGTCAGCACATCCTCGCGCTCTGGGTCAAGCCTAATCCCAGCTAGCGCATGCCACAACAGGAAGAATTCGGGAAGCGCCGCTTCCCCAGGTCTGGGCCACAGTCCCTCAGCCACGTCCCGTCCAGCCCCTCGCGGACTGGACGTGCCCTCATTTTGCTCGGGGGGATCACCGCAAGGAGGTTTGGGGCGATCTCCGCGATCCTGCGGCCATGTATCCACGGATCCTGCCAGAACTTAGCTCTCTCCCTGTTGCCCAGAGTGTAACAAGTGGCAGCGTGGAAGAGCTCCATAGACTGCTGTGGCAGCACCAGGTCGAGCTCCGTCCAGGGCCTATCGGGATCTACCCTTTGCAGCCACACCCATCGGCACCTCAGTGCAAAGTTCAACAAGCGTAGGTTGGGAATGCCTAGCTCGCCAAACTCCTTCGGCGAACATACCTTCTCCCACGCGACCAGGCAGTGGCCGCCCTTTGCCTCCCTTCTGCCCTTCCACAAGAAAGCCCGGACAATCTTGCGGAATGCCACGAGCGTCTGGGGAGGAACGTCCAGTGACATGAGAGCATGGACCGGGATGGCCGAGAGCGTGGTCTTCACTAGGGTGGTACGCCCGCCCCTGTTCATGAGACCCGCACACCACGGCTGTAGTCTGTTAGATGCGTTATCCACCACAAATTGTAGTTTTTTTTTCTGAAACACATGTATCTAGAACCTACACACTAAAAAGGCGTCTAAATACACGCATTCCAAGAAAAGCTAAAACATCTTATATTTTAAAACGGAGGGATTATAAAACAAGGAATACATGTTGCTAACCATGGCTATGCCCACCTGGTTTATTATTCTTCTGTTCCAAGTTTCCATGTTTTTTCTATGTAACATCTATATTTCTATTCCGTTTTTATTTAAGTACCCTTTTTTGGCCAGGATTTTTATTTATGTACCCTAGGGCGTAGCTAATCGATTACGTATCTCCGTCGATTGCTGAGAAAAAATAACCAATCTGGTGAATCGAGTCTACCCACCTGGTGTATTCTTCGGTTCAAAGTGTCCATACTTTTTTCTATGTCTATTCCTGCTTATTTCATTATTATACCTTGGGCTTAGCTAATCGTTTACACACCAGCATCAATGTCACTGTCTGATGTACTCCCTCTATGCCAAAACGTAGTGCATATAAGTTTTTTTTTCAAAGTCGAACGCCATGTACTTTGACCAAATATATAGAACGGTGTATCCACATCTATAGTATCAAACACCTATGATATGAAAGTATATTTCACGGTGATTCTATTTGAATTTTTTTGGTGTTATATATATATATATATATATATATATATATATATATATTGATATTTTTCTATATACTTGGTCAAAGTTCATGAAGTTTGACTTCCGCAAAAACCAGTGCGCACAGTATTTTGGCATAGAGGGAGTATAGACTATGGTATCTGTCTTCCTTATTTGGAGATGCCTTAAGTTAATTACTAGCAAACATACCCGTGCGTTGCATTGGAAGACAAAACTTCTCGACGAGAACTGATGCGACCCAAATTTTACCCTAAAATAGATCGACCATGGTAACCCTAGCCAATGAAAGTCTAATGGTTTGAGTCTTACATTAATGTTCTCACAAACCCTCCAATTCTGAATACCCAAATTCCCTATGTTGATTTCTTATAGCACATTTCTTTTCTTCTACCTCATGTCGATCCCTTTTTTTATCCTCTACCAGCTCCGTCGTAATGGCCCTTCGATATGGCTGTGCCAAATCGAGTGGCAAGGCTATGTATCCTCAAAACTTGGAATGCTTGGTCTCGATGGAGGGACTGAGACGGCGTCGCAGACACGCAGTGCCGATGTTAGTCGGTTGAGGGCATGTAATCATCTGATATGCACAATGTTATTTGTTGATAAAACTCGGTTGCGGGCATGTGTCGTGAGTGAAGAGTAAACGTAAATTTATAAATGTTGCTTAATTGTTAGTGACGAGGGTTTAACTCATCAATGCCCATTGTTATGGACTTGGGTTTTGGAGAAGGAGAGAGCGCTGGAGACATCTATCGGCTAGCAAAAAAGCACACAGGAGACAAAGGATTTACCCAGGTTCAGGCCTCGTAGAGGTCCCTACTTCTGCTTGTCTGCTCGTGGAATTATCGAAGGAGTCGAAAGTTACAATGGTGCGCAGATGCAATCTGGCGAGGGTTGTGGAAACTAGGGTTGCGTGTGTCCTCCTCGCCGCCCCTCCTAGCCTTTATATAGATAGGCTAGGTCTCGGGTAGCAGGTCGAGTCGGTTACAAGTTAGGGTTTTCCCCTTCAAACTTTCTATCTTTAGCTTCTTCTTGTTCTTCAAGTAATCGAGAGTCCGCAAGTCACTCGAGTCCTTTCATCCGGGCCTTGGCGACACCGTGGGCCTGTATGTATTTGGACCGTATATACCAAGCTCGAGTACCTGTAGGGTATACCCATGTCAGTAGCCCCCCGAGTGTCCAGTGGAATCGCAGATTCGACTGGGGACTTTTGAAGTCTTCGAGTGCTTGATTGAGTACATTTCGACTGCTTTTATTTGTGCCATAGGGATTGTTGATATACGTGCCTGATATAACCGAAGTACCGGTATCAGTTAACCACCTTAGGGTGAAACAACGCAATCTACTCGAACTCGAGTCCCCAGACTCGAATCTGGAAAAGTGCTGGCGTAATTCGACTCAGGCCGCGGAGGTCTTACATGGGTCGAATTCTAGTTATACGGGTGTAAGCACTCGACGCGTCCGTCAAGGCATGTTCATCGTGCCTATAGGCACGGATATATTTCTGATAGTGCGTAGCTAGATGCGTTGCCAGACCTTATTCAGGTCTTACCTTCACGTTGTAAGCGCGGCATCCGAATTTTATCATCACGGAGACGATTCGGGTGACCTAGAAGACGTAGTCTCTTTGTAGGGAAAAATTATGAGGTGGTGTCGCCATGAGCTGCGAGTGCGGACGTTATCCACACACAGTTTTCTGTGCAAATAATCATAGGGTGCGCGACCAGCGCTCCCTATGGGAGTAGCCCCCGAGTGCCTGGTTGAGTCGAAGACTCAGGCAGGGACTAAATAACGTTTGCGACTGCCATCGTCTTTTGGTTGCTTGTTTCAGTCAAAATTTTCCAGCGCTCCCTATGGGAGTAACCCATGTCCATAGTCGAATTGTATTTCGAATAGTTTGGGTTTGCTTTTGATTGTCCTTGTTCCTGCAAAAAGAAAAGAAAATCGTAGGGTGCGCGGCCAGCGCTCCCTATGGGAGTAGCCCCCGAGTGCTTGGTGGAGTCGAAGACTCTAGCAAGGACTAAAGAAGTAGAATTTTTTCACTGCGTAGCTTTGATGACGTCAGTGCTGACGCTTGTATGACCTCAGTTTCCGGCGTGAGCGAATTTGACGGGACATGACGAGCGGTGGGTCCCACTTCCTGACTTTGATTTGACTGGACGTGCGTAATCTTTATTTTAACTACGCCTCCTCGATTTCCGCGCGTAATGGGAGTAGTGGAGGGACGGTTCGCGCTTCCCCTTCTCCACGTGTCCAACACGATGTGTGCCACGCGTCCAGTAGGGTTTTTCTGAGCCGTTGGGTTGCATCTTCTAGGGGTTAAGTAGCGATGCTACGGCGATAATTTCCCATCTGCGCTCTTTCTTCCTTGCTGCCATCGCCATTGCTACTGCTTTGCTGCTTTTTCTTGCGCTCGTTTCCGAGCTACTTTCTGCGCTCGCATCGCCGCCGTTCGATGGGGAAGAAGAAATGAGGCGCTGTTGCTGATTCCACGGCCATCGTCGCTGCGGCGAAGAAGAAGGGTGGCTCCGCTGCTGCGGGCACCAGCACCGCAGCCGGCGGGAAGAAGAAGGTCGCTGGCACCCGCGTGACAAATGGTGCGTGGCGCCCTTCCATCATCAAGGCGTCGGATCTCCGTCTTCTTCGCCAAGACGGAGTTATCTCCGCAGCAGTCGCCGATGCGCGTGTCCCCAGCGGTGAGACCATTCCTGTTCCTCCCGCTGGTTTTCGAGTGATGTTTCTTGCATTCATCATTCGCGGTCTTTCCTTGCCTCTCCACCCCTTTCTTAGGGGTCTTCTTTGTTTCTACGGGCTCCAGCTCCATCAGCTGTCCCCAAATTCGATCCTCCACATCACCTGCTTCATCACTCTTTGCGAGTGCTGGCTCGGAATCGAGCCACACTTTGGTCTTTTCAAGCGCATATTTAAATTGAAGCGTCAGTCCGCATCTGGCTCTTTAGTTTATGACGTAGGTGGTTGCGGAATCCACGTCGATCCATCCGCCACCTACTTCGACATCAAGCTCACCAAGTCCGTCCAGGGATGGAGGGACAAATGGTTCTATGTCCGCGATCAGAAGTCCAAAGATGAGCACTTTGGACTCGTGCCCTTCAATCCCGCGACTCCCTGCAAGAAGATGCGTTCCTGGAAGAACGTAGTTATGCTTGGCGAACTCGCGGAGACAGACGTGCTGTATCAACGCGTTTGCGACCTCGAGAGTCGCATAGGCGCAGAAGAGGGAGGCTGCACCCTTATCCGAACCTAGCTGCGCCGTTGCATCCAACCCCTTCAAGCCAGAGTTCATCCCATGTTTCAATGGGCTGGCGCTGATGATGCCACTCGTGTGTCTGCCGATGGCATGTCCGTGAGTGAGGTGGATAAGAGGGTTCGATTGGTCACTAAGTACACTGGCAAGGATGTGCTTCTGAGTGAGCCAGTTGTTCCTCCTCTTGATGCTTCGAATCCTCCTCCTGAGGTATAGTTGTGCTACGCAGTAGCTTATTTTCTTGACTGCTTTTCTGTTGCTTACTTGTTCTTTTTGCTGATCTTCGCTGTCTGTATGCAGGATTGGGCGGTGTCGCCTTGTATGCCCCCTCTCCCTGAGGGGATTATTCCTCGCGAAGCTCTGGAAGAGGACGAGGCTGAGTCGACTGTCCCTTCTGATGTGGAAGAGGAAGCCCCTGAGTCCGAGAGCCCGGATACTCGCAAGCGTTCGCGCAGCAAGAATTCCGATGCATCGTCTCCTTCGACTCCAGAAGGCACGACTGTTGGCGTGGAGTCTCCAATTCCCGCCGCTCCTGTGAGAGCTGTGGCACCATCTTCTCGCAAGAAGATGCGATTGCCTAAGGAGTCTTCATCGGAGTCGGTGGAGGCCACATTTGATTTTGACAAGTTTGACTAGTAAGTTTTCGAGTTCATTTGTTCTTCTCTGTTTTCTTCTTGTTGGCTTTGCCCTGCAGTTTGCCCTTTCTTAATGTGGATTTTGTGTTGTAGTCAAGAGGCATCGTCATCTTCTGGCGACGTCAAGTTTTTGAAGGAATCAGGAGTCGCGACCTCAAGGGCCAAGGAAGAGGTCGAGCGCGTTCCTTCCCCTCCAGTGGCGGCCCACTCCGGGCACAATTCTTCGAGCTCTCCTCACGTAGGGGAGCATTGAATGGTTGCTCGGATGAGGTACAACAAACCTCTTCGGAGTCGTTGGAGGATCATGTAAGTATATCTTTCCTTCTTTTTAGTGTGGCAGTCGACGCTATCCGTTGCTTTCACTGATTCCTTGTTTGTGCGACAGCTCCTTGTAAAGAAAGCCGCGCAAGTGGCAGAGCAGGTGATGGCGATGGGTCGCCAGCATGCTGAAGGAAATATGCCCTGAGAGGCAATAATAAAGTTGTTATTATGTATTCCTTGTATATGATAGATGTTTATTTTGCATGCTATAATTGTATTGATAGGAAACATCAATACATGTGTGTTTAATAAACAAAAGGGTTCCTAGTTATGCCTCTCTTATAGACTAGCTTGTTGATTAACAAGATGATCAAGGTTTCCTGATCATGGACATTGGATGTTGTTAATAACAAGGTCACAACATTTGTGAAATGATGTGATGAACATTCATCTAAAGTATAGCATTACGATCAAGTCATTATGTTTATATTTCTATAACATCATACAAAGTAGTCTTAGTCCTTAGACCATGAGATCATGTTAATTGCTAACACCGGAAGAGTATCTTGATAACATCAAACGTCACACCGTAACAGGGTGACCATAAAGGTGGGTTCGGTGCTATGAAGGTGTTATGTTGAGGCTCATGGATCAAGAGTGGAATTTGTCAATCCCGATGACGGATAGATATACTCTGGGCCCTCTCGGTGATATCACATTAAGATAGCTTGCAAGTAAGTGATGTGATCACTAGAATGTTATATCACGGGAACAAGAAAAGAGTGCATGTCGGTAACAAGATCAAACTAGGTATTTGGATACCGATGATCGAATCTCGGACATGTATTATATCATGAGACAAAGGGATTAAATTGCTGACGTTAAAGGTTCTCACGATCACAGAAGTCATCGTTGAATATGCAGGAGTCAGTATGGATCTCTAGGTCCCGCTTCTGATTATTGATCCGAGAGGAGTCTCAATCATGTCTGCATTATTCGCGAACCGTAGGGTGACACACTTAAGGGTTGCCGGACACCATTTAGGAGCACATATGTTCCAGACAAAAGGTTTGCAAAGCGCAGGAAATGTTTCGATAGAAACATGAATTGTTTCGATAGAAACTGGAATTGTTTCGGGTGAAATTGCAGAAAGTGGTTCTGCATGTGATATTGAAATGTTGCAAGGGGTTTTATGTGAATGTTTGTTAATTAAAGTAATTAACAAAATTCTGAATAAAATAAATAAATGAGTTTTATTAATTGAGAGTTGCATTTAATTTGGTGGAAATTAAATACATGTGAGTGGGATTTTGGGGGGAGGCCATGTTTATGTGAGTGGAGGTTCACCACATGAATGAAGGAGGGGAGGAGTCCCCCTCATGCGCGGCTATGGGAGGAGGGTCTCCATCCTCCTATATAAAGCCCCCTCTCCTCTCACAAAACACACCTCCTCGTGAAGGATCTCTCTCCCTCTAGATATTCCCCATGGTCTCGGATTAGCGAGATACATGTTCCCAGTGGCCTTGCGTGCGGAAGGAGTTGCTGCTTCGCTGATTCGCTGGAGCGAGGAGGTGGAGGTTGTCCGGTGGCTTGAACATGTGTGCGAGGACGGATGCGCTGCTGATTTGCGGCGCTCGGACTTCCACACGATCTTGAGATCGGCAAGCGTACGACTACGTCAACCACGAGTTCCTATTTGTTAACAAAACTCGTTGTCTTCGAGGGTAAGTTCTCCATGGATGTATGTCCACCCGTTGCTCTGTATCTAGTAGATAGATCTTGGCGTATAGTTCTCATCGTAGGATTTTTTTTGTTTTCTATGTCATGGACCCAACAAAGGGTATCGAGCCTGATCTATGCGTAGGTGCTTTGCACGGGTAGTACACATATGTTTATATGTGGGCGATGATGATCATGTTATTGCATCTTCTATGTACTTTGGATATTGGTGGCATAGTGGGATGAAGCGGCCCGGACCAACCTTACATGTCATCGTACATGAGATTGGTTCCACGACTGACATGTAACTAGTTTTGCATAAGTGGCTAGCGGGTGTCTATCTCTCCTACTATAGTCAATATCTGATTTACAACGAGTTGCTAATAACTTGGTTATCCTCGTTGTGGTTCATGTTCGTAGGTAAGACCGGTTCTATCTCCGAAAGCCCTAAGCCACGTAAAACTTGCAATTGATAAATTAGAGGCGTCTAGTTTAGATCGCTTTGGGCTAGTGTCTTGATATGGTATTGTTGTAAGTAGATATATGATAGATACTCTTACAACTCACTTAACGTGTAAGTTCCATAGACCTTGGCCTTACACACAAAGGAATGATAGAGATCATACCACGATGCAAATGATAGAGATCAAATGCATGGACCATATCACCTCACTTCACACATTAGATGTTAACATCTTATATTGCTAGTTTGGCGCTTTTGGTAGCATTATAAGATGATCCCTCATTTAGATATCAAGATAAAAGGTGTTCTTCCTTAAGTATGCACCGTTTTGTGGATCGTGTTTTGAGGCATCACGTGATGATCGGGTGTTCTCGACTCTACGCTTTCATACAACGGGTGTAAGACAGTTTTACACACGTGAATACTAAGGTTCTTACTTGACAAGCCTAGCATGTACGGACATGGCCTCGGAACACGGACCGAAAGGTTAAGCATGAGTCATATAGTTGATATGATGCCCATATAGATGCTCGCCTTTAAAGCTACACCGACTCACGTGATGATCGGACTTTGTGTAGTGGATTTGGTTCATGTAATCACCAAAAGGATACGAGGGATGTCGTTTTTGAGTGGGAGTTAATTAGTAATTTGGATTAGTTGAACTCAATCTATCATAAACTTAGTCTAAATATATTTTACAAATTCTGTTGTAGATGGCACCACCTGCTTTTAATTTCAATGTGTTCATGGAGAAAGAGAAGCTTGCTGCGAATGGTAGCAACTTCACCAACTGGGCTATGAATTTGAGGATTCTCCTCACTGCTGCACAAAAGCAATATGTGCTAGAGGCGCCGCTAGGCCCCCCACCAGCTCCGGATGCCCCTGACGAGGAAAAGAACGTCTATATAACTCGTCAGGAGGACCACAACTCAGTTCATTGCGGCATACTGTATGGGCTAGAGCCAAAACTTCGAAAACGTTTTGAAAATGGCAATGCCTTTGATACCATGGGAGAATTGAAAATGATTTTCGATACCCATGCTGCCGTAGAGAGTTATAATGCTTCTGAAAAGTTCTTTAGCTGCATGATGGAAGAGAACGGCTCTGTTAGTGAGCACGTACTCAAAATGTCTAGGTACGCCGATAAGCTTGTGTCCTTGGGAATAACGATTCCCATTGACTTAGGCATACATCGTGTTCTCCAATCTCTGCCACCTAGCTACAAGAGCTTCGTGATGAACTATAATATGCAGGGCATGAAGAAGTCTCTTCCCGAGCTTCTGTCAATGCTTAAGACTGCATAAGTGGAGATTAGGAAAGAACAACAAGTGTTGATGATCAATAAGACCACCGGTTTCAAGAAGGACAAGAAAGGCAAGCAGAAGGGAAAGAAGGGTGGCAAAACTGTTGCCGCGCCTGAAAAGAAATCCTGAGCTGGCCCTAAGTCTGACACCGAGTGCTACTATTGCAAGGGGATCGCCATTGAAGCGAATCCCCAAGTATTTGGCGGACAAGAAGGCCGGCAAGGCAAACAAAGGTATATGTGATATACATGTTATTGATGTGTACTTGACTAGTACTCATAGTAGCACCTGGGTATTTGATACGGGATCGGTTGCTAATATATGTAACTCGGTTCAGGGGCTGCGGAACAAGCGACAACTAGCAAGGGTTGAGGTCACGATGCGGGTCGGCAATGGATCAAGAGTTGATGTTATCGTGGTCGGAACGCTGCCTCTCCATATGCCGTCGAGATTAGTTATAAACCTGAATAATTGGTATTTGGTGCCTGCACTGAGCATGAACATTGTATCCAGATCGTGTTTGATGCAAAGTGGTTATTCGTTTAAGTCTGAAAACAATGGTTGTTCCATTTATATGAATAATATCTTTTATGGTCATGCACCTGTGTTGAATGGTTTATTTCTGTTGGATCTCGATAGTAGTATTACGCATATTCATAATGTTGATGCTAAAAGGATTAAACTTGATAATGATATATCTGCATATATGTGACACTGCCGTCTAGGTCATATTGGCGTTAAACGCATGAAGAAACTCCATTCTGATGGACTTTTGGAATCACTTGATTTTGAATCATTTGATACATGTGAACCATGCCTTATGGGCAAGATGACTAGAACGCCGTTTTCCGGTTCAATGGAACGGGCGACAGATTTATTAGAAATCATACATACTGATGTGTGTGGACCAATGAGTGTGTCGGCGCGAGGTGGATATCGTTATTTTGTTACTTTCACGGATGATTTGAGTAGATACGGGTATATCTATTTGATGAAACATAAGTCTGAAACCTTTGAAAAGTTAAAAAATTTCAAAATGAAGTGGAAAATCATCGTAACAGAAAGATCAAATTTCTGCGGTCCGACCATGGAGGAGAGTATCTTAGTTACGAGTTTAGCACACATATGAAAGACTGTGGAATAGTTTCACAACTCACGCCTGCCGGAACACCACAACGTAATGGTGTGTCAGAACGTCGTAATCGTACTTTATTGGATATGGTTCGATCTATGATGTCTCTGACTGACTTGCCACTGTCATTTTGGGGTTATGCACTGGAAACCGCTGCATTCACTTTAAATAGGGCACCATCTAAATCTGTTGAAAAGACACCGTATGAATTATGGTTTGGAAACAAACCTAAGCTGTCATTTCTTAAAGTTTGGGGATGCGATGTTTATGTGAAGAAACTTCAACCGGATAAACTCGAACCCAAAGCGGAAAAATGCGTCTTCATAGGATATCCTAAGGAAACGATTGGGTATACCTTCTATCACAGATCCGAGGGAAAGGTCTTTGTTGCCAAGAATGGATCCTTTCTTGAGAAGGAGTTTCTCGCGAAAGGTGTGAGTAGTTGGAAGGTAGAACCCGAAGAGGTTATTGAACCTTCTCTTCATGAAATGGCGAGTAGCACAGCACCAGAAGTTGTTTCGGAGTTGACTTCACCTAATGAAAAGAGAGCTAATGATATTGATCATGAAACTCCGAAAGAGGACACTACCGAACCTCGCAGGTCAAGCATGACACGTGCAACTCCTGAACTGTATGGCAATCCTGTTATGAATTTCATGATTGATAAAATAGATGACTCTGCGACGTATGAAGAAGCGATGATGAGCCCTGATTCCAACAAATGGCTAGAAGCCATGAAATCCGAGATGGAATCCATGTACGAAAACTAGGTTTGGACCTCGGTGGACTTACCTCACGATCGAAAGGCCGTTGAGAATAAATGGATTTTCAAAAGAAAAACTGATGCTGATGGTAATGTAACCATCTATAAGGCTCGACTTGTCGCAAAGGGGTTTCAACAAATTCAAGGAGTTGACTACGATGAGACATTCTCTCCCGTAGCGATGCTTAAGTCGGTTAGGATTATGTTAGCAATTGCTGCATATTTTGATTATGAAATATGTCAGATGGATGTCAAAACTGCGTTCCTCAATGGCAATATTGAAGAAGAGTTGTATATGATACAACCTAAGGGTTTTGTCGATCCTAAGGATGCTGATAAGGTGTGCAAACATCAGCGATCCATCTATGGACTGAAGCAAGCATCTCGGAGTTGGAATCTCCGGTTTGATGAGGTGATCAAAGAGTTTGGATTTGTCCAAACTTATGGAGAGGCTTGTATTTACAAGAAAGTTAGTGGGAGCAATGTGGCATTTCTGATATTATATGTGGATGACATATTATTGATTGGAAATGATATAGATCTTTTAAATAGTGTTAAAAGTTATCAAAACAGCAAATTTTCGATGAAGGACCTTGGTGAAGCTTCATATATATTAGGCATTAAAATCTATAGAGATAGATCAAGACGCCTAATTGGGCTATTGCAGAGTACATACCTTGATAAGATATTAAAGAAGTTTAATATGGACGGAAGTAAGAAGGGGTACTTACCTATGTTGCAAGGCAAGACATTGAGTAAGACTCAAAGTCCGGCTACGGCGGAAGAAAGAGAGATAATGGATAAGATCCTCTATGCCTCAGCCATAGGCTCTATAATGTATGCCATGCTATGTACAAGACCGGATGTGGCACATGCTATTAGTTTGACTAGTAGGTACCAATCTGATCCAAGTTCGAAACACTGGATAGCGGTCAAAAATATCCTTAAGTACTTGAGAAGAACTAAGGATATGTTTCTTGTATACGGAGGTGAAGAAGAGCTAGTCGCTAAGTGTTATGTCGATGCTAGCTTTGACACTGATCCGGATGACTCTAAGTCTCAATCCGGATACGTATTTCTCTTGAACGGAGCAGCAGTTAGTTGGAGGAGCTCCAAACAACCTGTGGTGGCTGGATCAACGCATAAGGCGGAATATGTTGTCGCTTGAAGCGCATGAAGCGGTTTGGATGAAGGAGTTCATAACGGAACTAGGTGTGGTTCCTAGTGCGTTGGACCCAATGGTGATCTATTGTGACAATAATGGAGCCATAGCCAACGCCAAGGAACCAAGGTCTCACAAGAATTCTAAGCATATTAAGCGCTGGTTTCACTCCATCCGCGAGCATGTCAAGGATGGAGATATAAAGATTTGTAAAGTGCACACGGACCTAAATGTAGCAGATCCGTTGACTAAAGTACTCCCTAGGGCAAAACATGATCAACACCAGAACTCCATGGGTGTTAGATTTATCACTATATAAACTAGATTATTGTCTCTAGTGCAAGTGGGAGATCAAGGAAATATGCCCTGAGAGGCAATAATAAAGTTGTTATTATGTATTCCTTGTATATGATAGATGTTTATTTTGCATGCTATAATTGTATTGATCGGAAACATCAATACATGTGTGTTTAATAAACAAAAGGGTTCCTAGTTATGCCTCTCTTATAGACTAGCTTGTTGATTAACAAGATGATCAAGGTTTCCTGATCATGGACATTGGATGTTGTTAATAACAAGGTCACAGCATTTGTGAAATGATGGGATGAACAGTCATCTGAAGTATAGCATTACGATCAAGTCATTATGTTTATATTGCTATAACATCATACAAAGTAGTCTTAGTCCTTAGACCATGAGATCATGTTAATTGCTAACACCGGAAGAGTATCTTGATAACATCAAACGTCACACCGTAATGAGGTGACCATAAAGGTGGGTTCAATTGCTATGAAGGTGTTATGTTGAGGCTCATGGATCAAGAGTGGAATTTGTCAATCCCGATGACGGATAGATATACTCTGGGCCCTCTCGGTGATATCACATTAAGATAGCTTGCAAGTAAGTGATGTGATCACTAGAATGTTATATCACGGGAACAAGAAAAGAGTGCATGTCGATAACGAGATCAAACTAGGTATTTGGATACCGATGATCGAATGTCGGACATGTATTATATCATGAGACAAAGGGATTAAATTGCTGACGTTAAAGGTTCTCACGATCACAGAAGTCATCGTTGAATATGCAGAGTCGATGGATCTCTAGGTCCCGCTTCTGATTATTGATCGGAGAGGAGTCTCAATCATGTCTGCATTATTCGCGAACCGTAGGGTGACACACTTAAGGGTTGCCGGACACCATTTAGGAGCACATATGTTCCAGACAAAAGGTTTGCGAAGCGCAGGAAATGTTTCGATAGAAACTGGAATTGTTTCGGGTGAAATTGCAGAAAGTGGTTCTGCATGTGATATTGAAATGTTGCAAGGGGTTTTATGTGAATGTTTGTTAATTAAAGTAATTAACAAAATTCTGAATAAAATAAATAAAAGAGTTTTATTAATTGAGAGTTGAATTTAATTTGGTGGAAATTAAATACATGTGAGTGGGATTTTGGGTGGAGGCCATGTTTATGTGAGTGGAGGTTCACCACATGAATGAAGGAGGGGAGGAGTCCCCCCCTCATGCGCCGTCTATGGGAGGGGAGGGGTCTTCCTCCCTCCTATATAAATCCCCCGTCTCCCCTCTCACAAAACACACCTCCTTGTGAAGGATCTCTCTCCCCTTCTAGATATTTCCTCATGGTCTCGGATTAGCGAGATACATGTTCCCGGTGGCCTTGCGTCTGGAAGGAGTTGCTGCTTCCGCTGATTCGCTGGAGCGAGGAGGTGGAGGTTGTCCGGTGGCTTGAACGTGTGTGCGAGGACGGATGCGCTGCTGATTTGCGGCGCTCGGACTTCCACACGATCTTGAGATCGGCAAGCGTACGACTACATCAACCACGAGTTCCTACTCATTAACAAAATTCATTGTCTTTGAGGGTAAGTACTCCATGGATGTATGTCCACCCGTTGCTCTGTATCTAGTAGATAGATCTTGGCGTATAGTTCTCATCGTAGGAATTTTTTTGTTTTCTATGCTGCGGACCCAACACATGCAATGCTGGAGACGCGTCACCGCGTGGTCGAAAGTGAGTGTTCTACACTTATTCTTTTTCGTCTTCTCCTTTTTTGGTATAGTAGACTAATAGTCAACTTTTGATTGCCGTGTAGCTGAACATAACACTTTACTGTGCAATGTCGCCACCTTGGAGAAAACGCTTGCCACAACTGTGAAGGGTCGCGACGAGGCACTCGCAGCTCGTGACGAGGCACAGAAGCGTGAGGAGGATCTGCGTGCCTCCTTTGCGGCCAGGGAGAATTTGTTCGAAGAACAACTGTTCTCAGTCGCCAAGGCTCTCTTAGGTACCTTTTACTTGTGGATATTGTTGTCCTTCTCTACCCTTAGTGTTTTTTGCTGGTAGCGCTGAAGTTTTTGATCCATGCATGGGTTCATGTGCAGATGCTGACGATCTGAGCTTTGACCCGCAGGCCCTTCGTCGCGACGATGCTCTGGCAGGCGCGGTGTCTGCAGTCGAGGACCGTAGCGCCGCTGTCCAAGATACGCTTTCCAAGGCCAAGGTCACCCTCAGTCGCCTCCGGGAAGAGTTGATGCCGAAGGCTGAGCTGATCGATAACATGGACGAGCTGGTGGAGTCATTCGCCGGTGGTGTGCCTTCTGCCTACAAGAACTCCCTCCGCGCGGCTGGCGCGTCCATGACACTCGCGATGGTGCAGGCCCACGAAGCTGATATCGATCCTTCCGCAGTGTCGAAGGCGATGCCTATTGGCGCGGATGGTCAGCAGGTAGTCTTTGCTCCTTTTGCGACTTCCTATGCTAAATATGGCCATCACTTGATAAATACTATTGCGAAGTACTCAGAGGAGCTCCAACGTGCTAAGAAGGCGGCGAAGCCTCGGCCTCAGGGGCCGGCGGAAAGTCAGTGGCGTCTGACACTGCCACAGACTTGATGAAGCCCCCGAAGCCGTCGAAGTCGAAGAAGCCAGCTGCTCCATAGTTATCTTTTGTAATAGTTGATTGATTGTTCTTTTGGTTTAAGAACATGCCTGCTGGCGAGTGTGTCTGTGAATACTTATGCCGATCCTGAATGCATCTGTTCCCTTTGCCTTTGTGTTAATTTGGTCGCCTTATTTGCCTCTATCTTGACTTCTGGTAGGGTACATCAAGTGATCCCGTGGGGAGAACCCAGGACTCGCCATCTCTTGATGATACAGTGGCACCACCGCGCTCCAGGGTAGAGGAGCTATCCTTGCTTTCGCGACTTCGTGACCGCGTGAAGCAGCTGGAGCGCGAGTTGCCCGTGATCCGCGGTAGCGCAGACGTGTGGAAGTCGAAGGCGGAAAAAGCCGCCGCCCACGAGCAATATCTTTTTGGTGAGGTAACGCAGTTGGGCGACCAGTTTAAGTGTTAGTTTGCTTATTCTCATCTTTTCCTTTGTAGTTACTCGCAGCGGTACGTTGTACTCATGCTATTGATGCTGCTTCGTGTAGTTGTTAGCGCGCGCCATCCGCAGGAGGAGAAGGATAGAATTGCCATTCACCTTCATGATCTCACCCAGGAGCAACTTCAAGAGAGTGGATACTTCTGGGTAGATCATGATCGTGTGACTGCGTTGGCGACCCTGCAGGATCGTGCATCGCGAGTGCTGCTCTTCCTGAAGAAGTCGCAGTCGTGCTTGAAGAACATTTATCGGGCGATGTTCCCGCTGGACAACACTCCATCAAGCCTGCTGGCTCTTCTTGCCAAATTTCAAGACCTGTCAGCGGTTCACGAGTGCGTGAGGCAGCAGTTGGTGGCTGATGCCAAGGCTGCCCTCTCAATGGTGCGATTGCATAGGCCTGACGTGGATGTTTCCGCCATTGCCTCTGGGCCGCCAGCGCCACCAACAGGATCTGCCTGGAATATGGTACCGCACTATCAGACGGTGGACCGTCCAGCAGAGGAGATCGTCGACTTCTTCGAGGAACAAACCAATGTTCTTCTATTGCAAGAGTAACCAAATTTGTATCCTGCACATAAGTGTACTTGTGTTGTAAAGTTTGTATAACTGTTGTAAATTTATTGTCGAATGTGTATAAAGAGCTTTGTGAGCGTGAGGTGCGTTGCACTATGCGAGTCCTTTTCGTTTAGCCTGGCCATCCTTTATCTCAGTCCCTTGTCAACCTGTCAGGTGTGTTGCAGCTGGGTTGAGTTTGTGTTAAGGGGTTCGATTGATGTGCCAGCTACTCATGATATCGCGTTTTTGGTTCGAAGAACAGATGTATGTAGGGTGGCGTAGCCCCCGAGTATAAAAATTGACAAAGTAAAGGAGAACACGGAGTTTTGGGGCACTTAGCTTTTATTTATTCGAAGAACAGTACGAGGTACAATGTGCGGCTAAGTAGCCTTGGCTGAGCAGCCTTATTTGCGATGTAAAGTAAAAAACGACTAGGGGTAGAAGCATCATAGTTGTGCGACGTTCCAAGGGTTGGAGTATGCGACTCCTGTCTCTAAATCTTGAAGGCGATAGGCGCCACCTGGAATTACTTCTGTAATCACGTACGGTCCTTCCCAGGGGGACTCGAGCTTGAGATGCCCCTGCTGCTTCAGTCGCAGGACCAGGTCGCCTTCGACGAAGGATCTGGGGCGAAGCCTTCTACTGTGGTAGTTGCGCAGGTTCTGCTGGTAGATCGTGGATCTTTCTGCGGCGATTTCTCTTGCTTCGTCAAGGAGGTCGACGGAGTCTTCGAGTGCAAGGGATGACTCTTGTTCGCCGTAAGAGACCACGCGCGACGCCTTGTACCGTACTTCGGCGGGTAGTACTGCTTCTGCTCCGTGCACCATAAAGAATGGCGTGTAGCCTGTGGCGCTGTTTGGAGTTGTACGTAGGCTCCAGAGTACGGATTGCATCTCGTCTAGCCAGCAACCCGCGGCTTGTTCGAGTGGTCGGAGGAGTCGCTTCTTGATGCCGCTGCAGATGAGCCCGTTTGCTTTTTCCACCTGACCGTTGGTCTGTGGATGCGCTACTGAGGCATAGCTGATGTTGATCCCCAGGTTCTCGCAGAATTCTTGGAACTCCTTGGATGTGAAGTTCGTCCTGTTGTCGGTGATGATGCTGTGCGGCACGCCGAAGCGGTAGACGATGGACTCGAAGAACTTGACTGCGCTGTGCCCTGATTGGTTGGTTACCGACATGGCCTCGATCCACTTGGTGAATTTGTCGACTGCAACCAAGAGGTAGACGTAACCTCCGCGCGAGGACCTTGGAAGCTTGCCAACCATGTCGAGCCCCCACTGTGCGAAGGGCCAGGCCAATGGAATAGGCCATAGCTCTGCGCCTGGTGCGTGTGGCTTGTCCGCGAATCGCTGTCAAGCATTGCATTTTTGGACTATGTCCTTGGCGTCGCGCATGGCCGTGGGCTAGTAAAATCCAGCTCGTAGAGCTTTGGCAACGAGGGCGCGACTGCCAGCGTGGTGCCCGCAGGTCCCTTCATGGATGTCGAGGAGAACTGCTCTTCCATCGGCCATGGAGACGCATCGTTGTAGCACTCCTGTGATGCTGTGTTTATATAGTTCGCCGTTGATAACGGCGAATGCCTTGGAGCGCCGCGCGATGTGCCGTGCATCTGTCGGGTCGTCCGGTAGTCTCTTGCTGAGGAGGTACGTAATGTACGGCTGCGTCCAAGATTGCTCGATCATCATGACGCTCATTGGTCCCTCGAGTCCTGTGTCCAGCTCCAAGTCACCGAGTGCCATTGGCTCATTGGGTGGCGTAGCCCCCGAGTCCGTTGCTGCGCTTGTTTTCTTCTCTGCGGCCTTTGGCTTGATGGAGCGTTCACATATGCGCTCGAGAAATACCCCAGGTGGTATGGGGGCGCAGGTAGAGCCTATGTTGGCGAGTGCGTCCGCCTCCTCGTTGCTTTCGCGACCTACGTGTCGCAACTCGCAACCATCGAAGTCTCCTTCAAGTGTATCGTAGAGGTCGCGGTACGCGATCATGTTGTCGTTCAGTGCGTGGCACTCGTGCATTGTTTGGTTGACGATCAACTTGGAGTCGCCATATATGATGAGCCTCTTGGCGCCGCAAGCTTTTGCCATCCTTATCCCGTGCAACAGGGCCTCGTATTCAGCCTCGTTGTTTGAGGCTGTGAACTGCATTCGCAGGATATGCTTCAGCTTGTCCCCTTAAGGTGATGTCAGTATGACACCTGCGCCTGCTCCGTCTTTCCGCTTGGACCCATCGAAGTGCATTGTCCAGAGGTAGGACATATCTGGCTTGTCCGGGAGCTGGTTCTCCATCCAGTGCACGAGAAAGTCAGGGAGCACTTGCGACTTGATTGCGCCGCGTTTTTCGTATGTGATGTCTCATGGAGACAGCTCTATTCCCCAAAGCGCGACTCGCCTCGTGGCGTCGGGGTTATTGAGGATATGTCCCAACGGGGCGTCGTTGACTACCACGATTGGGTGTTCCTGGAAGTAGTGGCGCAGTCGCCGGGCGGTCATAAAGACGTCGTACGACAACTTCTGGTAGTGCGGGTACCGCTGTTTTGTTGGCATGAGGACCTCGCTGAGGTAGTATACCGGGCGTTGTACACCGTGGACCTTGTTTTCCTCAGCTCATTCGACGACGAGCACTGTGTTGACCACCTGGTTGGTGGCGGAGATGTACATCAACAGTGGTTCCCTTTCTCGTGAAGTCACCAGTACTGGCGAAGTGGATAGCAGGCGCTTGAGATCTTCGAAAGCTTTTGCGCTTCATTGGTCCACTCGAACTTTTTAGCTTTGTGGAGGAGCTGGTAGAAGGGTAGTGCCTTTTCACCCATCCGACTGATAAATCGACTGAGAGCCGCGATTCGTCCGGCCAGCTGCTAGACGCCTCTTATGTTCTTCGGCTTCTCCATGGCTAGTATGGCTTTTATCTTTTTCGGGTTTGCCTCGATTCCTCTCGCAGAGATGAGATACCCGAGTAGCTGCCCGGATGGTACGCCGAAGGCGCATTTGTCCGGATTGAGCTTGATCCGGTAGCGATCGAGGTTGGTGAAGGTTTCACGCAAATCGTCGATTAGAGAGGCTTTCTCCTTGGTCTTGATTACTATGTCGTCGACATAGACTTGGATGTTGCGACCCAGTTGTTCCTTGAGGCAAGCCTGCATGCACCGCTGGTAGGTGGCTCCTGCGTTTTTTAGCCCGAAGGGCATTGTGTTGTAGCAGAACACACCGAAGGGCGTTGTAAATGCTGTTTTCTCCTGGTCTTCCTCCTTCATTCGAATTTGAGTATAGCCTGAGTAGGCGTCGAGGAAGCAGAGGCGCTCGCATCCAGCGGTGGAGTCGATGATCTGGTCGATCCGTGGCAACGGGAAGTGATCTTTTGGGCAGTGCTTGTTTAAAGAAGTGAAGTCCACGGACATCCGTAGGATATCCGTGTCCTTTTTTGGTACCAACACCGTATTGGAGAGCCAAGTGATTTCCTTGATATCGCGTATGAACTTGGCCTCGAGGAGTCTGTTGATCTCCATTCCGACTGCCTGCGCTCGTGGCTCAGACAGTCGCCTGATTGTTTGCTTGACTGGCCTTGCGTCGGGGTTGACGTTGAGTGCGTGCTCGGCGAATTCCCTGGGAACTCCTGGCATGTCCGCAGGACACCAGGCAAAAATTTCCCAGTGCTCACGGAGGAATTCGACGAGCGCGAGTTCCTATGCGGGACTCAAGTTGTTGGCGATGAGGGCCGTCTTGGCGGGATCCGATGGATGGACCTGCACCTTCTTTGTGTGCACAGATGAGTCGAAGGAGAGGTCAGGTGAGCTTGGCCTACTCAGGGGAGGCAGACTGTTGTCTGTCGTCTCTTTCAGTCTTGCGAGTTCCTCCTGCATGCCGAAGGACTAGGAGATTCTGTTGAATTCCCTGTCGCAACTATCAGATCGCTCAAAGCTCCCGTTGATCGTTATGACGCCGTTGGGACCTGGCATTTTCATCTGCAGGTAGGCGTAGTGGGGTACTTCCATGAACCTAGCGAATACGACGCGCCCAAGGATGCAATGGTATTGTGAGGGCCAGTCGACGACCTCAAAATCGATGCGTTCGTGCCGGAAGTTCTTCGGCGTGCCGAAGATGACGTCGAGGTTGATTTTCCCAGGGGGTATACGCCTTTCCCTAGGACGATGCCGTGGAACGTTGTGTCCGATGCCTCCAGGCAGGTTAGAGGGATCCTCATTGCTCGCACGGTACTCACGGATATGAGGTTGATAACGCTTCCTCCATCCATGAAGACGCGACTCATGTCGAAACCTCCAATTTGCGCCTCGAGTATAAGGGGGCAATGACCTGGGCGAGGTATCTAAGGCGGGTGGTCGCGTTTGTCGAAGGTGATGCACAACTTGCTGCCACTGAGGTACTCAATGGTGGATGGTGGCGAGTGCGTGGCCAAGTTGACTTGGCGAGTGATGGCCTTCTGCACCCTGTTGGAGGGGCGCCCCTTTTGGATCATCATGGTACCCATGGCCCGTGGGTACGGTTCGCCCCCGTGGTGCTGGTCCGGTGTGGCTCCATTCGGGGGTGGCCCAGGTGGTGGTGGTGAGCCATGTGCCACGGCGCCTGGAGAGGCTCCGTAGCCTCTTTCGACTGCATTGCGGTTCATCCGAACCAATCCCTCGTGTAGCTTGAGGAACTTGCGGCAGTCCTTAAGGAGGTGGCTGGACTTTCTCTTGCCATCATGCTTGTCGATGTAGAAGTGTACCGTGCATGGCCCGGACAATTTGTCCTCGATGGAGGTCGCGGGTGCTTCATCGCGAGTGTGGCGTTGCCATACTTGCGTGGTTTTCCCGGAGTCGCGGTATCCGCCGCTACGGTATCCGCTATTGCGGTTATCGTCGCGTCTATCGGCGTAGCCGGCCGCGACCCTGTTGACATTGTCGCAGTCATCGTAGATGCGCATGCGGCGCTTGCCTCGGCGGTCGCGTCTGCGTTCCAGTTCTGCCTCCTCGTCGGAGTGAGCGCGATTTTTTACTAAATCTTCTCCATCGGCCCACCGATTCGCGATCTCCATCAGGTGGTCGATGGTCTGGGGCTTTGAGCGGCCCAACTCCTCCCTGAGCTCTAGGCGACGGACACCACCGTTGAATGCATCAATCGCGTGGTCTTCTGAGATGTTTTCCGTGGAATTCTTGATGATGGACCACCTTTGGATGTAGGAGCGCAGCAATTCGCCAGATCTTTGCTAGCAACACCTCAGCTCTTCGATTGATGCGGGTCGTTTGTATGTGCCCTTAAAGTTGTGCACGAAGCTGTAAACCAGCTCATCCCAACTGTGAATGGATCCGCGTGGGAGGTTATTGAGCCATGCCCGGGCGGCGCCCTGCAGCTGTAGCTACAAGCATTGCCTGGGAGTACTTCAACTGCCTCCATGGAGCCTGACGGAGGAGATGTGGTCCTCCAGCCCGATCTTGGGGTCCTGCAGACCGTCAAATTTCGGGTTCTCCGATGGGAGTTTAAACCCTTTAGGCATTCGCTTCTGCCTAATGGATCTGCTAAAGCATCGAGCACCGCAGAGCTCCCCATCTTCTTCTTCCGTGTCAGTCGACCGAGCATGTCGTGCCCTTGATTTGTCGATCTTGCGCTGCGTGAGGTTGTCGCGTGCATCGTAGTCCCGGTCGTGTCGCCGTGAGCGGCGGCGTCGAGACAGGTCGTGACTGTCATCGCTAGATGAGGGCGAGGAGTGGCGCTTTGCTAGCGCTTTGTCCTTTTTTGGGTCTGGTACTGGCTCCTTGTCGAGGGCGGCCTCGATTAACCCCAAACCCGCGATCGTAGATCGGTGCATGGCAGTTCGGGGATGTCCAGCTGGCAGCTGGTTATTGAGGAGGTACATGGTGGCTACCGTCACCGCAGCCTGCGGCGTCCTGGGAACCATGTTGCCTCTCGTGTCGATTGTCATAGAGCCGAAGTCGAGGACTTTTGCGGCCTCTATGCGCTCTTGTTCGGTGAGGTGAGCCATCCGCGACTACCTCTTCTTGGCGAGGTGTTCGTTGCCTCTTGAGGAGGATCCTCCGCAGGAGGAGAGCCCAGCATGACGAAGGCTCGATTCGTCCACTGCCTTTTTACGCGCCTCAAGTTGCGCGATTGTTTGCAGTTGGCGCTTGAATTCTTCCTTCAGGATCCAGTGATAGCCCATCAGCAGTTCCTGCGGGGACCCAAAGGGTAGAGGTGTGCCCCGTAGGGCTTCACGGCAGCGATCCCACTCTTGCTCGTTGAGCTTGATTACGACGCGTTCGCCGGTTTGCTCATTGATTATGCTAGGAGGTTTGACTGCTCCTCCGTTGTTGACGGGAGCACGATTGCCTCCATTACCGCTGTTGCCACCGTTGCCGGCATTGGGTGGGTCGGTGCCGTTACCGGTGTTACCACCGTTGTCGCGATTGGCAGAGGTGTCGCCTGCGTTGATTACGGCGCACATGAAGTGATTGGGGAAGCTGTTGCTTCCACAACTTTCAGATCTGGAACCGTAGGTTCCATCTTCAGTGGCCAGATCGCTCAGATCGGAATCGCGACTGCTGTCGCTGATCGTATTCTCGACTACCACCGGGGCGTTGAGCTCGCTGAGGGTGCCGATCGATGGAGGGAACCATGATGCCGGGGCAATCGCCGGTGCTGTCGGCTGATCAGGCATGCGAAGCATGCCCATCTGACCAACTTGGATGCGGAAGCTCCCAATCGCCAGGCTGATTCCGTCACCCACAGACTCGAAGGCCTGGCGGGTGGCCGGCGTGTGGACGGTGAAGTCGAAGGCGCCGAAGAGCTGGCGAATCTCCGCTGTTGCGGAGTTGTAGATCACAGTTGATGGGGCCGAAGAAGCCGCAACATCAGCACTCCCAATTCCCACAGACGACACCAATTGACGAGGGTTTAACTCATCAATGCCCATTGTTATGGACTTGGGTTTTGGAGAAGGAGGGAGCGCTGGAGACATCTGTCGGCTAGCAAACAAGCACACAGGGGAAAAAGGATTTACCCAGGTTCAGGCCTCGTAGAGGTCCCTACTCCTGCTTGTCTGGTCGTGGAATTATCGAAGAAGTCGAAAGTTACAATGGTGCGCAGATGCAATTTGACGAGGGTTGTGGAAACTAGGGTTGCGTGTGTCCTCCTCGCCGCCCCCTCCTAGCCTTTATATAGATAGGCTAGGTCTCGGGTAGCAGGTCGAGTCGGTTACAAGTTAGGGTTTTCCCCTTCAAACTTTCTATCTTTAGCTTCTTCTTCTTCTTCAAGTAATCGAGAGTCCGCAAGTCACTCGAGTCCTTTCATCCGGGCCTTGGCGATACCGTGGGTCTGTACGTATTTGGATCGTATATACCAAGCTCGAGTACCTGTAGGGTATACCCATGTCAGTTAGCATGAGCTCGTGGTGTGCAACTGTATGTTGTAAAAAACAAAGCAACTAAATAACTTTGATATATATATACGTAAATATTAAGTGTGAGGTTTTTAAATTTAAAATTTGTTTGATCTCTTTTTGAACCCCAAAGTTTTTGAACCTTAGCCTTTGTGTTCAGACAGAAAAACGAAAGAAAAAGGTTAATGAGAAAAAAGGGGATCAAATGTCGGCCGAGCAATCTTATCCTAAACCGTACGAGAGGTGGAGACTCTTATCCTACATCGATGATACCTGACCCCGCTGACGCACCAACAACTTGCTTTCCTCTACATCTGCCCCTTTCTTCTCCGTTTTATATCATGCTTCTAGACCGCATCTGTGATCCGTATGTGTTTCTTTTTCTTCCTCAGCTAAAGGCCTTCTCTCCCTCACCGGAAATAGAAGTTCCATCTGCTAGACCCTCCACGTCCGCCACATCCACCTCGGCCACAGTAGCCTACTCCCCACTTTCTTGAACCTCCCACTGGATCCGATCTTTAGGGTTCAAATCAAGGCGGTGTCCTTGTTTATTCTAGAAGAGGCTGATTCAAGTCAATTTATAGAGGTATATAAATCGGTGAAACTCGGTTGAAGGGAGCAATGTGGGACTATTTAATACAAAATATACATACATCTCTCTTGTTTACGAATAGAATCCCGTATAATCAGAAGTCAGACAGTCGGCCCAAAGAAAGCCCAGCAGGGGCGCACTGCGAGCGATCGATCACAAGCCTGCCTTCACGTAAGGAAACACGTATCCAATCGATTCCCCATCTTTTTTTCTTCTGCTACTGTTCTTCGCTCAACCTACGCCCTCTATCATCTCCCGCTGCCCGTTGGTGAGGTGCGCGTACAGCTTCATGATCCTCTTCAGTGAGGCGTGGTGTCTCACCTCTTGGATAAATTGACATCACGGGGATTGTCAGCGACTTACAACACAAGAAGAAATACGACTGGGTGAATGGAACCAGGGGTGGGCATCAGTCACTTTGTCGCCTGGTCCGGGACGGCGTATGCTGCTCCCCCGTTTCCTCTGCTCACGTTTCCTACTGACACCCAATCTGCCCATTCTTCTTTCCCTACTCGATGAGTCAAATGGCGATGGTGGCAGGATGTAATCTGAAAATCCACCTGGGCGGCATGTACAGCTCGTGCCGATCTAGGATAGAACAAAAATTTCAAGCATACACATGCCTCTGATCGGATTAATCCATACATGGCGTTTGTGGGTTGAACAGAAAAAAATCAATCCTTTGAGCTCCGTACCGCCCCATCTCCTGCAGCGCGTACGGGACACCAATCACAGGAGCGCCTTGTACAGGGACTCGGTAGCGGGAGACCTGGAGCCCGGGGTCAGGGAGTTTTGGGGCTGTCATGGTCCTGTTCTACCGGCCGGAGGACGCGGAAGTTGCCGACGGCCAGAGATCAAAGTGGTGGCGGACAAACGCGGTTCTACTCTCGTCGGGATGATAGAGAACAGTTTTTTTCGACTTACTGGTGGCGTTGGCGTTGGTTGTAATTTACGGTTTGGTGGGAGGCTAAATTGGTCCAAAAAAGTGTTGAACCGGGAGAAACAATCCGTCCTTTATTATTAGGTATAGATTACGAGATTATTATGTCTATCTTGAAATGAGTAAATATAGCTAAGTACTCAAATAATGTATCTTTGTTTTTATTCCCAAGCACCTCTCAAAATATTTGTCACATGTATTAGTACGAGAAGGTTAAATAAAGTGAAATGCTTCCGATCAGTTGACCGTCGTTCCATCACACACGGTCTTTTGCTGCCCACGCGAGCTCTAGCCCACACGATCCTATCCACTTGCCACGGCCGTCAAGCCCCCTACTGCTCCGCCTTTGCTTCTCTACTCCATGCCTATCTCCTCTACGAAAGCCCCCCATATCTCAGGTACAACCATGGCCATGGTTGAGCTTCAAATCGAAGGTTGCCGAGAGCCTGGGAAAATGAGGAAGCAGTGGGAATGGAACTGGGGTCGCCTTCTCTAGCACCTATGGTACTCTGGCTACCCGGACTCACGACGACGACGTCGAATCACTGAGATCTGGTGTGCCATGGACGATTGTACAACTAAGTTTCTCCCGTAAATTTTTCCATGTTGCATGTGTTGATTAATTTTGTAGCAAACGACATGAGTTTTGTTGCTAATGCACATGCGAGATGTCACAAGGTTTTCTAGGTGTTTGCTACAAGTTTGTGTTTTACTTGGATTTTATCAATGATGGTTATGTTCTTTTCAAAAAGTTGCAAACGCATTGTTTTTTTCGTTGCCATCATGGGTGATTTTGTTGAAATAGTTGGCGGTTGTTGTTACAAATAAATATACACATTATTTCTTAACCACTTTTTTATTGCTGCAAACACATAGTTCTTTGTTATAACCGTTTGTGATTTTTGTTGCAAATGAATTGGGAGCAAACAAATTTGTTTGTTGATAGACACATGGCCCTTTGTTGTGTTATTTGTGAATTTTGTTAAAAATGTTGGTGATTTTTGTTGTTAATCATTCCGCAACATTTCTGTTGTTTAACCACTTTTATATTTTTTTAAAAATTGTTTCAACACGGGGTGAGAGAATTTGTTGCAGTGCTCGGGGTGACTTAGATCTTCCCTAGGGTAGTATTTTTGCTATAAATACCGGGAAGATAAGGGCCAAAGCTATATACCCTTTCGTTTTAACCAGAGAAGCTTAGAACTTCGGGTTGAATTTTCAAAAACTAAGGGGCCAAACCGGAGAGCATATGACGACCGATCATAGCTTCCAGACCGAGCAAGGCGTTCGCCGAAAAAAGTGCCAATTACCTAAAACTATGCAGAGTTACATATCCTACAATGTAATATACTTGAACCATCATGATACTATTTGGAGCTCTACTATTTACTACTCCCTTTCTCTGCCCCGCAAAATAAAACGTTTTGATACCCTAAAATAGCTTCTAAAACATCTTATGTTATGAAACAATGGAAGTATTTAAAAAAGAACCAAAGAGACAAGATGAGTCCGATTTATGCTTTTTTATATGTACTATAAATTAACTCGGAAACCATATTACCTAAAAAAACTCGGAAAACATCTTCAAAGTTTAGTGTGAAATATGCAAGGCCTTAATTAATTAGCAGATCGCTATGAAGCTTGTAACTTGAAGTGATTCTGCAGCGTCCATGAATTTGGGGAGTAACTAACAGTAGCATGCAGGGCTTCTAAATTCAGAATGTGTTGACCTGTTGACCATGGCTCCATAGATATCAGCATTCACTACATACAGTTACTGTCTATTTGCTAAGATCCCAACCACTAGATGCATGCAGCATACATGTGTATATTTCCTGATTTCCCTTTTCCTAGTAGCCACAACAACAAAACCACTTGCATAGAAAAAATGTGTTAGTACTAGTTTTTCCAACCATGCAGAAGTTTGCCTGACGCCGAAAACAACTTTGATATTTTTTCAAAAGAGGTGTTATTTATTGTTTGTAAATACATTGTTTCGCAATATATATAATACTATTCACTTTAGAGGATCGAGCCCTATTCCCAATCCCGACAAAACTAGTGACGGTCAACTTCACTGGTAAAGCATGCTCGCTGCGCTCGCACCAATTTGGGAGCAGATTTGTGTTAATGGAACCAACATTGATGTCGCAAATTTGTCTAGAGGCACATGTATACATATATATTTAGACGCATTTCGTATACATACATGAGAATCTAGCTAAATCTACTACAACTAATTCTAGTAGAAGGGGATACTCATATTAGCCACAAGACATCTACTGTATAAAACAATGTGACTAATATGTGTACTATATATGTGAGTAATTCTAAAAATATCTGATCCGGTTAGTACCCCAAATAATCACAGTGTACACTCTACTATTCAGTGTACAGTTGAGTAGAAAATGTCTTAGTTGTTCCTGCATCGATTGACCATTGACCAAATTATCGGAATCACGATTCTCAATCGAATTGGAACCCGTACAATAAGATCGCAAATCAGATGATGATAATTGTCTGATCCTAAATCGTAGAGTCGTTGAATCAGTCTCATCAATTTCATGGAAGAGATTCTATCCATGGCTAGCGGCCTACTCGCGATGCAGATGCGGTGCTCCTTGACCATGAGATCGAGCACATCAACTTCAGAAGGCCCGCATTGACCATGAGATCGAGCACGCACTTATCAATACAATTATTTCAGGATTTGATATGATCTCCTACGGTTTTCGAATGAAGTCCCCAGGTCAACATGTACCTTTCTGATTACCTTTTCCCCTACTGTGATCAAAAAGCCACTTGCTACTTCTTTGTCGATGGAATCGTGTCGTACGACACAAGCAACTGCACATATCTATACATCTTATTAAGCAAAATCATACTAACTATAATTAATATTACTTAAAAAACTATAATTAATATTAGTCTACCTATCCAGACAACAAGTTATCCACATCACCTATTCCTTTAGACAATCAATTGTTCATATCATCTCAAATTTATTAACGATGGACCATCTCGACATGCAAGGTATAGGTATCCATGTTATCAATATTTTCCATCCAATTATCCATATCATCAATTTTTGCCATCAAATGCAAACTAATTTCATATCAATTAAATTTAGCTCCTTTATTATTTTGATCCACGAAATCTTGCATATTTCTTTAAACAACTATGTATTTCGTGTATGTTATACACTTTCATTTATATGATAGAGTTGCTTAAAAGATTTTGGATGCAGACGTGGGAGGTTGTACTAATACTCTACCCCAGTTGATTAGCCCGGCAAGCACAATAAGTCGTTTAATTATACCATCCATCTCCGTATTTTTTGACAAATCTCACTGTGGGTAAAACTAATTTCTTGTCTGACCTTTTGGAAAACCTACTTCAAAATCCGACCCCTGCATTCGGCACCATCTAAAATGGAGCCGGAGTTGTGTAGGTCGGCACCAACGAGAAATATCAGGGTGGTTCGGCGCCATTTCACTTGGCGCGACCTCACTTTGACGCCATGTGGCTTGGCGCCGACCTCCTTCAGTTTGCTTTTCTGTTGTTTCTCATTGGCACTGACTTGTACAACTTTGACTCAATTTCATTTTAAATGATGCCGAACCCATGTGCCAGATTTCGTAATAGTTTTGCCAAAAGGTCAGATAAGGAATTAGTTTTGTCGATGGATCAGATTTGTCAAAAAAAAGAACCCATCTCCTCTTTTTCTCCCAGTCACCCATCTATAGCTGCACCATACTCCCGGCAAGTCAATGCCCCCACGTCAGCATGAGGTCTACGCACCATGTCACACCACTGCGTCTTCAGCTAGGCTACCGACATATACTAGCTAGCTAGCTTACTGTAACACTGTGAATAGCTCGCGATACTTATATACACGCGCTTGCATGCAGTAGCTCGATCCAGCCCTGAGCGACGGCCCGGGCCACCTTCATAACCCCACCAGCCGCTGACATCGATCTTGGTCACCCTCGGTGCTAACTAATTTGCTCGCGGCGGTATGGCGGCCGCAACGGAGAAGGGCGCGAGGAGGAAGAGCCTGGTGTCAAGGACGCTGGAGCGGTGCAGATCCGGGCTCAAGAGCGCCGGTGGGAAGCCGTCCACGGCGGCGGGGTGCTTCTCGGTGTACGTGGGGCCGGAGCGGGAGCGGTTCGTGGTGCGCGCTGACCGCGCCAACCACCCGCTCTTCCGGCGCCTCCTCGACGACGCCGAGCGCGAGTACGGCTACGCGGCGCAGGGGCCCCTCGCTCTGCCCTGCTCCGTCGACGCCTTCCTCGACGTCCTCTGGCACATGGACAACGACAACTACGCCGGTGATAGCGCGGTTGCGCCGACGTCGCCGATCTGCGGCCTCCAGCGCGGCGGCTATCGGGTGCTGAGCCCATCCAAGTCGTCGCCGGCCTTCTTCTTCTTCTCGCCCACGGCTTCTCTTCCGACGACGAAGGATGGCAAGAGGAGGTGATCGAGAGAGCTACTAGTGTCTGCTCGTGGTGCGTCGAGCAGTACCGTGCGTAACCTGCATATATTTAGTCTCTCTCACGCATACAACTTAGCTGATTTAGGTTGGTATAGGAGTCAAGAGGAAGAAGATCTCTATGCATCGTAAAAGCATGCATGTAAACGTCTCGATGTTTTTCTTTCCCATAAAGGGCATTTTAGACTCATAATGAAAGCATCAAGGATGCATACAACCAACACCAACACACACACAAAGCACCACGTCCCAAAGCTATGCATTGGCGAAAAAAGAAAAAAAATCCGAAGCGATCAGCGAAATGCAGCAACGGCCATCAGCACCAACATATCATGACGACACAAAGCAATAAGGTTCCCCAATAAAAATGCTCCAGAAATGGAATGACGCTTGAGCGCCACCGTCGCCAGATACAACCAACGGCGGTTTGATCATGGGATTTCACCATAAAGATTAGGCCCAAACAGACTCCAAGCAAAGGTTTCAACAAGGTAACAATGCAAAGCATCACCATTGCCTGGTATGACCAAGTAGGGTCAAACCTAGGGTTTTCACCCCAGAGTTTGAGACCAGGTACTAGAGAAGCACCACCATATTGAAGTCCTCGTGCCACTTTCCGCATCCCCAGCAACTACATACGTGCACACTCATGACATGAGGTCCACACAAGCGATGACCATACCCTCACAAGTAGGCAACTGAGCCCCGACAAAAGAGTTGCTCACCATCATCGTCACATGAGCGACAAAGCCATTGACAGGGGGTAAGGCCGAAATACCTAATTCAGTATGCTCTAGAAGTATCGCACCATCCGCCCAAGTGGCAGCCGGTGGCAAATCTGTATCAGACAACACCACCACGCACTACCATTTGTTGCATAGTTATCATTTCTCATCTATGATAGCCATCAAATTACCAGTCGACCATCTTCTCAAATACTTGCGTTACCACTGTCTTGCTACATTGCCGCCGCACACTCCAGCCTCTTATTCTTCCAAGCTTCACTATCATTTTGCTTCACGCCATGTCCAATCTCAACTTCATCAGGCTCAACACTTGGATCGTCTGGGAAATAATCATCAAGGCCCCAACCCAAGGTCCAGTTTTTAAGAATAATGCAACAAGCTAGAACCAGCTTCACTTGAGTCTCGTAAGGATGGAAATGTTTCTGATCAAGGACATTGAATCTATTTTTCAATGCAGCAAATGCCCTCTCAATAGTACTTCTAAGGCTAGAGTGTTGCAGATTGAATAACTCCATGGCATTGTACGGTTGGTTCCATGCAGATAACTCATTCAGATTGTACCTAGTTTTCCTGAAGGATGGCAGAATCTAGGTCGACATGCATATCGGGCATCTCCTGTATAGAACTTAGCCATCAGGGATGTGCAACCCATCAACTATAGACAAGCTATCAGCAAGAATGCTCGCATCGTGAGAAGATCCTTCCCAACTAGCTACCACATACGTGAACTTCAGACCGAAATTAGCATCCAGAACATTCTAGAAGGTGTAGTGATTCCCCCTATATGCTGGTGATTGTGATTTTCGCACTCTAGTAGTAACATGAGTACCATCTATAGCGCCAATACGAATAAAAAGTCATGTTTCTGAGCAATGTAGTCATTTCATAAAAATAAACAAGATAATTACTACTCACCCTAAAATATGGCATCCATCTTGGTCCATTTTGTATCTTGCTTGGTGTGCGACCACTTGGTGGTTTGATCATCTCTCCTCTAAGATCTACAATTGCATTACAAGACTTGTCTAAACTAGCGAGAAATAGTCTCTTTCAATCTCCTAAATGTGTTACAAATCATTCTAAACCTCTGGTCATGACCCATGGCATGATAAATGGAGCAACTTGCTCTTAAACAGAGGTGTGGATGCTATCTTCCAGCAATCTTCTTTCCCTAAAGGAAGGGGCTATTCTCATCCGAAGCATTTGGACAACCTCTACATCGTTGGAGTTGTAAATGTAATTCAGATTTCCCTCCTCTCTTAATCTTGAACCAACATTGGACAATATGTGAGCTTAGGGTAGGAAACACTCCTAACTGCTCTCTTGTGAAGCAGAAGGATCCAGGCATGAATCACAGCTATGTGTGCAACTGCCTAATGGATGAGATTTAGCTGGTTGGCCTAATCAAATGGATCTATGATGATTACTCGCTAAATCAATCCTACAGACTATCCAGTCCTGGTGGGTAAGAAAGAATAGTACGAGAGTGTGGTTTACCTCCGCCATAGGAGACGAGGGAGAAGAGTCGTGGTCAGGGAAGAAGGAGAAGATCCCTTTCTTTAGAACATAGTGACGGTCTGATGTCAGAGACGAAGGAGAGGAGCTCATCTTACAGATGACAGCGGTGGTCCAATGTTGGGGTAGATCTGCGTCCCAGCTGCTAGCAGTGCCGAATGGGAAACGGGATTTTTCTGGTATGCCTAGATGTCGGGAGGTCACTGAAAGGAGGTGATGCCGAGCTTTGTTACAAAGCATAGGCTAGATTTTTTGGTCCCACTGACGAGGGGTAACCTCGGTAATGTCCATTGTTATGGACTTGGGTTTCAGGGAAAAGAGGTGCACTGATGATTTCGTTAGCTTATAAGACAAACAAGGGAGGGGAGAATTACCTAGGTTCAGGCCCTCGTAGAGGAAACCCTACTCCTGCTTGTCTGATATTTATTGATGGAGAGTACAAAATGGCTGGGTTGTTAGATGCGATCTAGCTTACATCGGATTGCTATGACAATGTTACGCGTACCTTCTCCGTTGGCTCCTCCCATCCTTTATATGAGAGACTGGGTCCTAGAGTCTAACACGGATCGGTTTATAGTTTAAAAGGTAACTATGTTGGTTACACCTTGGGTTTCTGTCTTGATCACCACGTTTGGTTCCTAGGCTTCGGGTGCTTCTAGAACCTTCGACTCCTTATGGGCCTTACGGGTCTTGTCCTGGATCCATACCAGGTATACCAATAATGGAGACCCTGCGGATCATACCATCTCACCTACCATATCACGCCGAGCTCCTGTGCATGCGGTGTACCTGCTTTTTGCACTACCGCGGCCCTGTCCCTGAAAAAACTGTCGATTCGAGCATTCCTCTAGGGCCTGGCCTGGAGGTGCTTTAAGAACCGTGCGGGTCAGAACATGGACGGAGGCCAACCATCTAATTACCCGATTCATGCATCAAGCGGGCCCATCCAAAGGGGATGTAGCCTACCAAACACGCCCTTGTTGTCAAAATCTTAGATGAACCACATAGAAATATGGTATAAGAAAAGTTTCCTAACATAAGAACTAGGTATATTCGAACTCTGGATGGAACTTGATCAGACCGGAATGTCGACATAGACCTCATGATCCATCGCCCCATGGTGAACATGACAAAATAGTGCTTCTTCGACAACTTTGTCTTGAACACATGCAACGCAAAACGGTAACCACAACACCATAATGGTGTGTTCGATGGAAGTTGCTTTGGATTCTTCACAAAACCCTCTACATTATGCTTGGTGATGCTCTATCTTCGCCCACAAAAAATAACAAACAACGTAAGTCCTTCTCGGTCATCCTGGCAACTGGTGTACCTTTGTGAGTTGCCGTATCTAGATGTTGCTCCTGCGGACTATGAATCCTGCTGCAAAGGTCTTGCACTTGTTGCTAGAGAGGAAGATGGGTCGTTGCGAACAAGCTCGAGGGACCGGGTGGCAGAATGGAGGACATCAACAATGGCGATGCACACGAAAGGGCTCATCCCCCCTTTTCTTTCTCTCTCCTATACACAGTAGCTTGAGAGCCTCCCCCTCAGGTCTAGGCTGAACCGAGGCCCTCTCTGGCAGCGCCGCCGTCGGAGAGTGGCTGAGGCGACGCTCTGGATGTTTTAGTGTAGGTCGTAGTTGTAGGGTTGTTAGCTGCTTGCTAGTTTTGGGCCTTCTGCCCGGTAGATGGAGAGGTATTCTGGATCACAACAGCCAGATCCAGAGCTATTTAGGGTTTCTTATCCTCCTCTCTTTGCTCCTTCGATCAGAGCTAGTGGAGGAAGAGGGGAATGCCGTCTCCCTGAATAAAGTAGAGGTTGTTGACCGTCTGGTATGGTGTGGATGCCATGCTTTCAAGTTTCCCCCGGCATGCTGTGGTGGCGAGGGGGTGAGACTCTACGGCGTGGTGTGCGGTGCTCAGGCGTTTCTCCTGGCCGACCGTGGAGACGAGGAGGAGAGGCGGTGGGGCGTGTCCTACTCTGCTTTGCCGAGATGTGGTCTGTTTGCTGCGCAGCGAATCGGGTTTCGGCTGTGCTCTCCCCCTTCTCTGGTCACCATGGTGGTGACGAACAAGTTGGTGAGTTCGCTTCTCCTGATGTTGCTGCGCGGCGGGTGTTGGAATCTGCGCCCTCTTCTGCAACTCCTAAGCGATAGCAATGTGCTGTCGCTATCCTTGGCCATGGCGATGGCCCTGTAGAGCCCGATGGCAGAGTTCACTCGGGCGTCTCCTTCCTCCTTAAGTGGAGGATCTTTACGGTTCTTGTCGTGGCGGAGAACGCGGCTGCTCCTTCAAGTGGTATCGTCCCCGGAGGTGCTAGCGGTGGCCGGGACTGGACGTCATCGATCGTCGGCGGTGTGCTTGGATCTGATCGCGTTTCAGACTTTCTTTGTAGGGTGTTGTTTGTAAGAATGCAGGGTGGCGTTGTATTCCTCCTTTTCTCCAGGAACCTCCTTGTAATTGTACACCCTCCGCCGATATAAAGCAGATTCCAGGCCCTTCGGGGTCTTAATCGTTCAAAAAAATAATGCCGGTGCACGACTCTTGCTCGAGTGGTGCCGCGCTGCCCCAGCGGAGCGGCGGTACGAGCCGTACTGCGTCCACACGAGGCACACTACATCACAATATCAACTTAGGGGGAACTTAGAATCCCCCCCTACCCCCCACCCCCATAAAATCATTGAAGTTTCCCCTAATTATTTATGGAGGCACTTAAAAAGGTGTTGAATTGAATGGTGTTGGTAAAAACAACCGTTACAAAAGGTGCCTCTAAAAAGTTGTATTTTCATAGGCACTTTAGAACTGCCCCTAAAAATTTTCGGAGGAATTTTATAGAACTGCCTCTGATTATTTTGAGAGACATTTTACAGATGTGCCTCTAAACATTTTTAGGATCACTTTACAGATGCGCGCGCCTCTAATCATTTTAGCAGCATTTAAAATATTGCCTCTCTCCAGCTACTAAACAAGCTAGCATTCATGTTAGATGAGCAAGCAGAAAGACAATGAGATAAACATACATCAATGTTATACTGAATGGTCAAGCAACAAAAGATCCATATAACATTTGAGTGCAACATCAACTAATTTCTGCACAACTGAGCTACTTGAAAATGAAGAGAAGCATACAATTGGCAATCACCCGCTGAAACATTGGAGTTCATCTCAACCACATGCCAGATCTGAGTAAATACTACTCCCTCCGTTTCAAAATATAAGATGTTTTAGCTTTGTGAATGAAGTGTATCTAAACCCCTTTAGGCCTCGTTCGTTTCTCATTGGATTGAATCCACACCTGGAATCCATCCAGGCATGGATTGGGTGAATCCCAATACGCCACCCAAACCAGAATAATCCAGTTTAATCCCTTTCCCTAACCCCTTCTCAGTTTCTAGCTGTTCGATTAATCTCTACAATTCAGCCGCCGAGGTTGTCGCTTTGCAGTCCCGGCCTTCCCTCGCACTCGTGGAAATAATTCCACAGGTCTCGTGGCTATAATTTTTTTCCAGGCCGACTGAGTAGAGGATGGGCTGGATATGCTGGGCTAGAATCCAGTCCGTGCCTAACCGAAGACAACGTATTTGCTGTAATGGAATTTTTTTCTTGCTGGGCTGGAAAACTAGAAACATGCGACAATCCAAGTCAATCCATGCCACTCATGGACTAAACGAACGAGGCCTTAGTGTATAGGTTTATTTAGGTTTAGATTGAACCTACATACTAAAAGAGGTCTACATACACTCTTTTTATAAAACTAAAACATCTTATATTTTAAAACAGAGTGAGTACATATACTGATCTAGGCCGAGTGGCGCCACGCTTCCTGAGGGGAGCGGTAGTCTGAGCCGGACTGTGTCCACCCGAGGCTCAGGAGAAGCGGAGGCGCGTGACCACCACTCTAGGATCAAGAGGAGCATCCCGCGCCTGGGAGGCTCCTGGTCCTGGTCCTGGCCTGCGGACCGTGCCATTCATGCATGAGTGGTAGTGCTGTTATTTTTTCTGATCGATCGACTGGTTTTGCTTGGTAATTCGTCAGACAGTAGTACTGCTACTATTACTCTGTTCATTTGTCACTGGATCCTAGGTTTAGTTTTGGACCGATACACCATATTAGCCCCTGTTTAGTTCAAAAGATTCTAGAAAGAACAGGGAAACACGAGATTGGAGTGAGTATTTGAATTTGAATTAAATAGTGTTCGCCTTCGCCACCGCAGGGTGAACAAAGGAATTCTATCAAGAGGCCAGGTTGAGTGCAACTCCCCACGCACAGTAGCTTTCAGCCTTTATGTAACCCCCACGCGATTTGGCAGTGATGAAACATTCTCTAATCAAGTCATCTACGCATTCAACCATAGCAGGACTAATAGGACTCAACCGTGTCAAACATAGAGCTGTCGGGCTCTGCAAATTGCAATTCCTGCCAAATGTTCCTCCCTGAAGTCATATTTCATCTCACACTCCAGCTGGACAGTACACAGCCTCTTTGTTTGACACACACAAGAACTCCTAGTCATTGGCACTTGCAAGTCATAGCAATAATAATTTGGGGATTCAGGGAAAGCAACACTTCATGAAGACAGTTCGTTTTCCCGCCGGCTCCCTTTCGAACTTTTTCAAGGTGCCTCCATGATTGTATTTAGCAGATACAGTGCTACATTTTGCCATGGACCATCAGACTGTTCGGGTCCTGTACATGTAATTACACATGAAAATGATTTATGAGGATCCTAGCTACGGACCACGACACTTCAATATATATAGCTAAAGATTCGATATAGCACGCTGTTGTTGATTTTGTATCCCATCCACCCTGGATTTTGTAGTGCATTTATGTTAGCGTCCACTTGGCCCAGCCCAGTACTCAACCTACTCTCTGTGTTTATACGCACACAACCCAACAATAAGAAGAGAGCACACTCTATCCCAAAGCCCGAACTGAAAGGTGGAAATAATCTCTCTCTTATAAGTTGGGTGTGGCCTCCTTCCGTAGGCGAGGTGAGACTAAACTTCGTGTAGTCTCACCGGCCAACAATAACCTAACATCCCACCCCCGAGAAGCCCCTCAGGAAGGCATGACGATCGGTAGCTCTGATACCAGATGTTAGCGTCTACTTGGCCCAGTCCAGCACTCAACCTACGTTCTGGACGTTTATGCGCACACAACCCAACAATAAGAAGAGAGCCCACTCTATCTCAAAAGTCCGGACTGAAGGGAAAAAGGAATCTCTCCCTCAGGAAGGAATGGCGATCGCTAGCTCTGGTACCAGATGTTAGCGTCCACTTGGCTCAGCCCAGCACTCAGCCTACGTTCTGTACGTTTATATGTACACATCCCAACAATAAGAAGAGATGCCATTCCATCCCAAAAGCCCGGACTAAAGGGAGGAAGGAATCTCTCTCTTATAAGTGGCCTGCTCCTGTAGGCAAGGTGGGACTAAACTTCGTGTAGCCTCACCGGTCAACAACAGCCTAACAAATGGATGGTTTTTTAATGTGTAGATTGAAACAAGACATGCTTTTTTTTTGGTAACATATATGGAGATTTCTAGGTTGCATTTTACGTAGTGTATTTTTTTTGCGGAAAAAGATCCGGATCTATTTCATGAGTTCATAAGAAGTACAAAGTATCCTAAACATAATAAAAATTACATCGAGGTCTTTGGACCACCTAACGAATACTACTGCCGCCAGAGCGAGCCGCCGACGCGCCGTTGTCGCCGCTCCATTACCGGAGCCGGCATACCATTGTTGATGATAGTCGGGAAGTCTTCGTGCACGTGCCCCTAAGGACCAGCGTTCCAGAGATGAAGTTGTCGCCATTGAACCCTTGAATTGATCCGAAACTTGTAACACCAAACCTAAAACACACGTAGACTGGACGAGATCTAGAACACACGTAGACTGGACAAGATCCATCACTCCATCGAAGCGGCGACCAGACGAATCCCCACCCTCCTCAACGCCAGCAGCAGGATCATCGCCGACGAGGTGGAAGAGGAGGCGGGCATACCTTATTCTTGCCCCGCACAACGCCGCCATAGCCACCATAACGACGATGCCGGATGACCCCAAAAGGTAGTCGGTCTTTGCACATAAATTCCATGAATCAAATTTTCTACAAGTGATATCAGAGACATCTCAACCAAGTCAAACATATACATTTAACACGGAGACAAATGCATGTGCATCTCTCCATTAATTCTCCACAGTTGTATGCCAAAGTGACCAATCAAGGCAGCAATATATATGGCTCACATTCATCCCTGGCAGATTTCTAGGCTGTGGTTGAGCTGCAAGCTAGGCTTGTCCTTTCCCTTTCAAGCAGCACATAGTGCTCCCGGAGGTGCACATCACTTGCTTTGACAACCCACATGTGACACGACTTTGAAGACATTGACATTCTTGTGGAAATCACTAGATTCTCTGGATATGTTTTGGTCAAAGATCATGGGCCACTTTCGATGGACAGTGCACCAAATCCTAGGATAGCTTTGGGAACGATGCCATCTCTTGTAGATTTGGAGTAGTACTTGATATAGGGAGACAAGTCCTGGTGCATCCACACGCAATAATTGAGATGGTATGTACCTGCTCCACAAAAAGGGCAGTCTAATTTCTCACCTTGAGTCGGATGGTTTGATTTTGTCATCTTACTCACGTTTTGCAGAATCGTTGCTATCTACTTGTCAATTTGACTCGATTTTTTTCTAGACCAAGTTTGCCGTCAAATTGTGGTGACGTGGATGACATGTGGACATGAGTCCCCTGCGCGGGAGAGCAGAGCAGCTGCTATGGAATTTTGCATGTAGCCCCTCCCACATCTCAAACAATAATTAGCGCTCCCTGAAGTTCTGTTCGAGGGAGGGAAACTAAGCGACGGGGAGGGAGGAACAAAGAGGTGATGGTGGCGGCGATTGCTCGATCGGGACGACTAGCAACGGTCCGAGGAGAGGAGTCGATGTCGAGGCAAAACTGACGGTCACATTGACCGCGACTGCAATGGCCCCCATCCCCCGCCATGAAGGGGACCACCACCTTGTTTCGTTAAGCCTCTCCTCACCACGAATCATCCGCCGACATTTTGTTTGCAAAGAAATTGATTTTAGGATGACTTTCATATAGTAGAATTGACATGTGCATGTTGTTTAGTTTGGTTGATGATCTACGGAGAAATAAAGTTAAGATTTTCGTAAACATCAGACCACTTCTAGAAATTACATCCACCATGCTACATTACCAAATAAAAAAATCATCTCAAATTTCAAAATAACCGAGATGAAACTTGAAGCAGATTCAAAATGAGTTCATTCTGACTAATCGAATGATTAGGACACTTGAAGAAATCCATATTCTAATTGTCGTTTATGTCGGTGTGGGTGGTGTACTTCTTTACATAACGAAGATTGCATCAATCACACTTCACGATGGGCAGCTCCCTAGTGAGCACATGATACTCCTTTGTACTCAAACTTGAATCAACAAAGCCGCTCGCCATGCTCCAACCACAGGATCCGCTCCCTTATGGGACATCAGATAGGAGTACAATCAGGAGAACATGGGAGGAACATAAGATCTAAGGTTAGGGATTTCCCATGTGAGCGAAATTGAGTCAAATTGATAAGTAGATGACAATGATTCTGCAAAACACGAGTACGATGAAGAAATCGAACCATGCGGTACAGTACATGGATTATTAGTTTGTTTAAGAGTAAATTCCAGTTCTTATCCCCTAGTTTGATAATTGTGACACTATTTACCTCATTTAGTAATTTTTCATCCTAGTTATCCCATTTAGCAAAGAGTCATGCCAATTTCTACCCCTTTTAAAATTCTCACCGCATTTCCATAGCCGTGTCCCGACCAGCTGACGGAGCACATTGTTTTTCTCTTTTTTTTTGCAGGTGACATATTCATGTAGAAAAATCCATTCTTATTGTTCAGCAAATTTAGCTAATTGTACAAATCCAATGGCTCCCAACATAGTGGAGGGACGTTTTGATGTATGCTTGATTCAACGTGTGAGATATACAAGAAAAAGGCTAAATAATCGACACAAACAAGCAGCGCCTTGGAGCAGCTATCACATTCTGGTGCCTAGTGCTTGAAGCCTTGAATACATTTTTTCTTTGCCCCAGAAGTAGCATCAGTGACCAGCCTAAAGAAGAAATCAAGCTAAACTAACCTAACCAACGTTTGAAATAACAGAGCACCAAATCATACATGGGAGGGGATTCCGTTTTCATACCGGCGGTCACCTCATGGTCCGCCAATTGCCGGAAATCACCTCCGAGACCACCGTTACTCGACGCCTGATGAGTCGTCCCGCAATATCTGAACAAGCAAAACGATGTCATCGTGAGACGGTTCCAGAGCTGAGCGAGTGATTTGTGAAACCGTGCCAAAAAATTTAACCAAACTAATCGGTATCCACCGGTCATAATGCTGAAAATAGAGGGGGTAAAAAGTGGCACAATGTTTACTACATAGGGTAATTAGGATGAAAAAAATATTAAGTGGGGGTAATTACTGTGGCATCCCGCTAAAATCACTACTAGAAAATCGCTGTGTTTTTTGTGCATTGCATCATCATGTCATCAGGCCACATTGCATTTGAGCATCATCATCATCATGTATGGTTTTTATCTAAACTATTTTCGAAACGCCTAGTTTTGTTTTCTAAATATTCCCGCCTTTATTCCAAATAAAACCCCGGGCCTCCGGATTTTTTTTTTCTACAAAACAAATTACCAAAGTCTATTTCGGACAAAACTAAATAAAAATAAAATTATTTTTCTACCGGGGAGGCAGCCCAGCCGTTAGGCCAGGCCACCTACTACCCGGCCAAGAAAGGATACTAAATCTCGTCGTTAACTGAATTCAGAATCTTTCCATTTTAAAAACTCAAACACTAACTCCACGTCTCTCCCTAACCTAACCAGCCACCCCACCGACCAAACCCACCCGCCACCTACACTTGATCGCTCCACCCCTCTCCCTCCCTGCCAGCCAAACCCAACACCCCACACGCACACGGCACACAACGCACACACCCCAATCCCCACCAGCCACCTCACCCCGCCCTATCACATCGCGCCACATCACCCCTGGCCCAATCCCCACCCACTCAACCGCTGCCGCTTGTCCCCACCCTGGCCACACACACGCACCGATCCCACCCCAGCCCGACCACCCCGATCCCCGCGCCCGCTCCTCACGTCCCCGCCGCACGCTGCACGCCCGTGCGAGCAGGTCTCCAACCCGCCTGGCCCCACCACTACCGCCCTCCCTCGTTTCGATCCCACCTACCCCCGTGTCCCCACGATCCTCGCCTCTCCCTCTCGCTCGTCGACCGCCCCTGCTGCAGGCCGAGCCGCCCCTTCTCTCCTCCGCCGCCCCGCCCTCTCCTCTCCTACCTCTCCTCCCGCGCCTGCCGCCCCCTCAGGAAGCTCGCCTGCGCCCGGCTTCCTCGTCCATCTCCTCCCTGTCCCCGTGCTCGGCTCCGGCCGCCACCGCTGAGAGCACTTCCTCCGGCCTCCCTCGCCGCCCGTGCAGCACCCCCGAGCCAGAGCCGCCGTCGACCCACACCTCCTGCGAGCTCCCCCATTCCTCCGTCGAGCCGTCTTCCACCGAAGGCCGTCCGCGCGCCGCCCCTTGAGCTGACCCCGCCGAGAGCTCCTCGCGCCCGCTCTTCCCCGTCCTCGCCTCGCCATCCCCTCTACAGCGTCGCCGAGCCCGTCTCCCGCTCAAGGCCCCTGCCGCCTGTCGCCGTTCTCCATGGACGCAGTCCTCTTGCGACCTCCGCCTCGCCGCCACCCAGCAACCTTCCCCCGACGCAGCTCTCCTCGGGCCCGTGCCTCTTCGTCACCAAGGCGCTCATCCGCTGCCCCGCGTCGGTCTCCAGCGGCCCCTCCTCTGCTTGCAGTTCATGTGTGTGGCGACACTGTTTTTTTTATCGTGGCTCCGACCATACAACTTCTGGCCAGAGAAGTGTTTGGATACCCTCAAGCATGCACAGTAGAAGCCGCTCAACCGGTTTTCCGTGTGCACGTCCATCTCCAGTATCTAGCCTCTGTTGCATATTCTCCGGGCATGGCACCGTGTGGGTGTTGCCCTATGCTGCGCTTTGTGGTGGCCACATAAACCGACGAAGCGAGTTACCCAAGACCTCCGTAACAAGAGGTGACAAAGGGTGACGTTGTTGATCGAGACCTTCTGGCGAACAAGGACGAGAAGCTGGACCAGAACATCTGTGGCACCGACAAGATCTCCGGAAGACCGCGGAACTCCGAGATCTCCTTCCCGGAGCCCGAACCACAAGAACGCCAACTCGGAGCATATGTTCAAGACCTCCTTCCTGGAACATCAAGATCTTCCGGCGCCGAGACCTAAGACCGACACCGTCACCCGCGGACTACGACGAGACCGTCCCAACCCGCCAAGTTCGCCTACCCGGACACCGTGCGACAAGATCTACTTCGCGGATTCCGAAGACTCCCGGACGCCAAGATCGCCCACATGGGACGCCAAGTCCTTCTTTCCCGGAACGCCAAGATCTACTCCGTTGTCCGAGAACGTTCCTGCCGAGACCGATCCCCGTCGAACCCTGTCGAACCCCGAACCTCTCGGACCCAAGTTCTCCCGGACCCAGATGTGTGAACCTTTTTCCCTAAGCCCCTATTTTTTATAATATGACATTATCAACTGTGGCATAATTAATTCTTCATGCATGCATGGCTATCTGTGGGTTGGGGGCAGTATGCCGATTCACCTCATAATTAAATATGGAGTGTTTATGCAGGATATCTTTGTCTTATTCCGGACTCTATTTAAATTGGTGTAGCGAACCGATGCCATGTTTCACCCTGTTAATACAACATTTAAATTGCGGGGGTTCTAAACAACTTGAACCATATAATCATTTGTCGGGACCACGGTTCCGCTTAATATTGCCTAGTTGCATCGCATCTTTGCCATGCCATGCATCATATCATAAGCATGCTGGATCTTTTGCCGTAGTATTAAATATTGCATCCGGTGTTTCTTCTAGTGTTTGCTTCTTCGCGGATTAGGCCGATGAGTTGATGCGAGTATCGACAAGTTCTCCGGATATGATTCTTCGGCTATGTTTCCCAGGCGGGCATCTCTCCTCCTTCTACCTATTTTGCATTTATAGTCTTTATTTCCTCCTGTTGATCTATTGCTATCCGTGTCGCGATGCTTTAGTTTGCGAACACCAGTTATATCCCATGCAACCTCTATATTGCCTTGGACACGTCCTATTACCTGTGTTTGGTAGATAGCTGGCCTTGCGAGTCGTAGTTGCTTGCTCAGGTGCGATCTCGTGTTGTCAAGTACCACAGTTGTTGGAAGGTTGGCCGATGCTTAATGGTGGAGATGATCATGAATTTAAATACAACTATTAAAATGCTAGATATAACTAATGCAGAGGCATCGGTGGGCAATAGATGTTATTTGGTTCTTCCACGCTCACTTGTGTCCCGTAGGACCCCGAGTACTTGATACCTGTTCCTTGCTTTTTCGCACTATCCACATCCGGGAGGCCATGGACCCCCCCTGAGCCAGAGCTTGATTCATTTCTATTTCTTGGGGCCACAAACTAGTTTGGGGCTTTATTACTATCCTGTACTTAGGCCATGTTTACTGCTTTATTTAAGATTGTGCGTGGAGCACCTGTACTGTTTTGGATCGCGCCACGTTTTCGCGGTATCGACAAGCCCAGTCACACTTTCGGGTTCCCAGTCGTTTACAGCCGTCGTCGCAAACCCTGGGTCCGTTCCGGAGCCGGCCAACTTCGTTGCGGGTAGCTTAGTGGGGTGGCCCCCTGAAATATTTTATGAATCCTGTGATTGCTTTGTCGTGAAAGCCTCGTTGGGTTTTGAGTTGGTTTTTCCGAGGTTGATCGAGTGTGTGTTGCTATTTGTGCACCCCTGTAGGGTAAAACTTTTTGAAAGCCGTGTCCGCGGTTATGGACGACTTGGAACACAGTATCTCGATCATAGACAAGCATAACTAAAGTAGTGCTATAAACTTGACTTAATATATGACAATTCAACTATAACGGAATGGATATTAAAAATGCCAACAACTGCTGGATCTGGGTTGTTTTGATATATATGCCTAGTAAGTATTGCAACTCCAACAGAATGTGATAAAAGTGCCAACAACTGCCGGGTTTTGGGAATTCCTCAGGACAATTATATCTGACTAGTAAATGTTCCAACTACAACGGAATGGTGATTAAAACTGCCCACTACTTATGCTATCAGGATGACTCATGCTATCTATATCTGACTGGTAAGTGCTTCAACTATAATGGAATGAATAAAACTGCCAACTGTGTGAGTTCCTCGGTTTGACTTCCTCGTTTGGTCTCGAGGGGGAATACCAGGATGGGTATGTTTGGTGTTAGTATCAGGTAGGATCCGAATAGGTCTTTCTTACCCCTCTCTAATAGCCGCTAGTGATACCGAGTCTCTATAGGTTGTTTAGTGCTGTTGCGCTGCCGCTTCAGTCCACCATACCTATGTAGGCGAGAGCCGCCGAATTCTAGCCTCGCCGTGTACTGGCCTCAGTACCGACGCTCGTCTTTTCACTTTGCCCTTTGTCGGCACCCCTTTTGTTTTTAGCAGGTTTGAGATCGACGTCGTTAGCAGGGTTACCCTTCTGGCTTGGCCTGGGCAGGGTTATGGACGCCATTGGTTAATCTTCAGGGCTCTTAGCCCCATTTGCATCTTGTCCGTAGTCGGACGTTCTATCGTTTCAAGGTGATTTGGATCTTTGTATTGTATATCTGTATTCTTGACTCTTTGAATCGTTGTTGTATATATATCTGTTCTGTGGGTCCCATCGAGGACTGTTGTGTAATGGTATTACTTCGTTTTCCACCCGCACGAAAGTGCTTGGTGGGCCGTTACGTACTCCTCCCGTGAGAAAAAGAGGCGGCGGCTAGGGTAAAAACCCTAGCAGCCGCTACGATCTACTTCGTCCTCGCCGTCTGCGACCGAGCATCGACGAGTCCCCGCCTCCTCTGCTTGCCGCTCCGACGGCGGGAGGAGGTGGGGACCTCGGACCTGCGCTCGGCGTTGAGAAGGGTCCCTAAAGTTAGAGTTTGGTCATCCGGCATCGTCGTTATGGTGGCTATGGCGGCGTTGTGCGGGGCAAGAATAAGGTATGCCCGCCTCCTCTTCCACCTCGTCGGCGATGATCCTGCTGCTGGCGTTGAGGAGGGTGGGGATTCGTCTGGTCGCCGCTTCCATGGAGTGGTGGATCTCGTCCAGTCTACGTGTGTTCTAGATCTCGTCCAGTCTACGTGTGTTTTAGGTTTGGTATTACAAGTTTCGGATCAATTCAAGGGTTCAATGGCGACAACTTCATCTCTGGGGCGCTGGTCCTTAGGGGCACGTGCACGAAGACTTCCCGACTGTCATCAACAATGGCATGCCGGCTCCGGTAATGGAGCGGCGACAGCGGCGCGTCGGCGGCTCGCTCTGGCGGCAGTAGTATTCGTTAGGTGGTCCAAAGACCTCGATGTAATTTTTATTATGTTTAGGATACTTTGTACTTCTTATGAACTCATGAAATAGATCCGGATCTTTTTCCGCAAAAAAAGAAAGAAAGTGCCTGGTGGACGTCCTTGAATCGTTTCTATGCGGGTTTGGCGGAAATGACTAAAACTTGCATAGGGCCGATTCGAGGGTGTTACAATTACTATCAAAAATAACAAACTAGGGGGGTAAAAACTGGAATTTACTCTTTGTTTAACTCTAAAACCAATTACGCAGTGCCGCTGTAGCTAGAACATTGTATTGAAATGGTAGCAGGGTATTGAGTTTGGTCTTGAAATTATACATGACACGCGTAGAGTGCATCTCTTTACATGGAAACTTTCTTCACAACTTCATTGAAACTTTCAACATAGGAGGTTTCCACAAACAACCTGTGCTCAAATATTGCTTTCTTCACCCTTGCAATATAAATTGGACTTTCCATATATAATGCCTGGTTCGGCGTCACAATTACCAGTTACCGGTGTATACATCACAAACTATATATATGGTTGGGCCTAACGGGCCTAACGACGGCCACCAGCACCGTATGCTGTTGAGAGGGGTAGAAAAGACTAACAATGATCATACGGTGAGGATGCGACGTAAAGGCTCGATCCAACAGTCATAAATTGCTGATTATTGTGGTAAGCCCCATGACTCCCTCCTATTATACTTTTATAGATGTAGCCCGAGCTACATGTAGACCTTTGTTTTGAGAAATTTGAAAATAACATTTTAAAGTTTTAAAGAAATCTAAAAAAAATCCTAGATGTAAACAATGATGTATTATGTTAACGTTCAAAATCTCAACTCAAAATTATTTGTATTCTAGGCTGTGCAAAAATAAAATCTGATAAATTTTGGAGGTCCCAAAAGTTGCATTGTTCAGTTCTTCAAATTCTCACTTTTGTTATTTTTGCACAACCCAGAATATATAATATTCTCAGTTAATATTTTGCACGTTGATAGAATACATTAATTTTTATATCTAGGATATTTTTTCAGATGTTTGGAACTTTGGCTTTCGTTTTTTTCAGAAAGAACTATATGTAGCTCAGGGCTACATTATTTTGCCGCACTCGTGTATACATGCATTTTTATATAGCTCGTCTCTATGCAGGCAGCACCTAGGGATGTCTCTACTGAGACATGTTTACCTGAGGAAATTAAGTGAGACACGTTAAATTAAGGCAACCAAGTCAAGGATCATCTCTTTGAATTAAATAGGTTGCCATGCATAGTTCTAGACCTCCGCTGATATTTTCCAAAAGAGTAGGTTTCAGCTAATTATGCAAACTATTTCAATTCTATATACCTCGTAGCTAAACGAAATAATGTGCTTGATTAATCAGTTTTATAATTTTGTAGACAAAATAATGCGTTTGATTTATCCTGAAACAACCGTTGCATATTTTGATTCGGCATTCGTGTCAATCATACAATATACAAATGAGCATTTTGTTTCTTTCCTGCTTTCTTCTACTTAATTCAACACAAGAATTTTTGTTTGCCTTTGTTGAATGAAAAGTTTTTCGACAACTCCAGATTCGTCGGTTGACAACTTATGATAAAGGTTGATTCGGAGGAAAAGAATGGAATATTATATATCAACATGTTTATATATTTCTTAGTAACATGCACGTTAGCATTTATCCATGATGTAGAGATGAAGACTGCAACCTGGATTGCTGGAGTATTCCCCTGAAATAAATAAATAAATAGGTTGCCATATTCATTCAACCGAAATGGCATCTATCCATTCGATAGATAAACGGTTCATTCAACCGAATTGCATATATATTTATTTGCGAGAAACAGAAATGATGCATTTAGTTACAGAGTGGCTAGTTCGATCACCAGTATTGGCATTAGGTCAATCAGCATGGATTGCCTACGGTAACAAGAGAAGCCACCCCCACCGCTTCGCACGAAACTAGAGGCAACTCTTGGTCGTCTTCTCCCCGCAGCCAGGCCCCTCCTATGCGCCCTCGCCGGACTAGCTGGTGAGTGGTGGCCGGGAGTCGGTGCTGGAGTAGATAGGGCTAGGTTTTAGCTTGTTTGCTAGTTGTGGGCTTCATGCCCGGCGGCTGCTTTCTCCCATGTCTTGGCAGCCAGATCTGGGGATTAGGGTTTCGCCCCGCTGTCCCTCTGTTCTGATGGCCGGCGCTAGTGAAGATGACGGTGAGCATGGCAGTCTCAAATAAAGCTGCCCTATATCCTGGCGTTCTTGAGGTGGAGTGGGATGGTGCTGTGGTTTTTCTTCTGGCCAGCCGTGGCGGCGAGATGAAGCAGACTCTCGGCGGGCATTCCCCTTTGTGGAGTTGGGTGAGCGGTGCTACTTCTCTCCTTCTGGTCTGCCGTGGAGGCGAGGAGAAGGGGTGCTACGCATCCTGCTCAACCGCTCCTTCGAGACGCGGTGCTTTGCGTTGCCGGCGCTATCATGGCACCCTCATGGCTCCGTTCCTCCTCTCGGCCGGTCTTGGTGGCGAGGGGAGAAGGATTGGAGAGCTGCTGGGGTAGCCGTGGTGGACTGGCTCCTGCTGCAACGAGCGAATTACGCGGGTGGCATCTCGGTCACCGCGATCTTTGGCCGATATGGCGGCCCGTCTTCTTCCTCCTGCGTGGAGGCTCAGCGAATCCCGTGCCGGAGCTCGGCACCTCTTTTCCGCCAAGTGGTTCATCCCCGGAGGCATCGAGGTGGCCAGTGGCAGAGATTCTTCGTCAGAAGTGAGGGCACGAGCACCTTCCTCCTTGATCTCGGCGTCAGCGCCCTTGAGATCGCCGGCGACCGGTGGTGGAGACGTTGTAGGACCTGATTGTTTTTTAGATTTTGTCCTATCGGCTGGCGTTGACCATGAGATATCAGCACTAAGATATGCAATTATTGCCTATTTGATATTTCCTCCAGATTGAGTTCTCCACAACAGTATGCATCATGTACCTTTCTGATTCGCCTTTCCCTAGTAGATACAACCACAAAACCACTTGCAAATATAGTGATAGTTCTTCTGCCTCAGATCGATGCACATGCAGTACTCATAGTCATAGTCTCCTGCATTTCCCTTCTTTTTGCAATTGTATACACAGTTCATTAATTGACCCGAGCAAACAAAGAAATAAGTTTTTTTAAAGTTAACAAAGAAATAAGTTATACTACCATCTATCTCCACCTTCTCTTCCTCTTCCTCCAGGTCTCCCTGCCTCTGTTCATCAACCCATGCTCATTACTTCACCAGTAGCTAGCTGCACCATATGACCCTGTACTCCCAACAAGTCAGCGGCTCGTATCCACTCTTGTTCGTCCTGGGCAAAGCATTTGCCCCGTCTCAAAACAGAACTCTTCTTCGTCCGTTCGGACTTTGGGTGAACTGATTGGTGCATTCAATTCAATATGCTGACAATTCAATATGCTTAACCATGCAAAAAAAAAATGTGATTCATGTTTTTGAAAGAGTATCAGTCAACATTACATAATTATATCTTTGGTCCCTGACGTTTCACATAGTTTATTTTGGTTCCCTTGTTTTTTCCGTATACCTTTTGTCTCGCTTTTATGAACCAGATAAACTTGGTTTTTTACCCGATCCAAATGGGTATCCTTACTTATCATGACATGGTTTTCAACCACCTTTTATGTCTTCGTTTGTGGTGGCACATATGTATGAAACTTCACCTCAATATATGATGACTCATGAAACACACACAAAAGAAGAGGAGAAATAGGGCAGATGCGTGTGTCCATGGGGAGCCTGAGCGAAGGGACAAGAAACTAATAAAACACAACTACTCCCTCCATCTCAGAATAGAAGTCTTAGATTTATCAAAAATTAGATAAATCTATATACTAAACAATGTTTAGATTAATTCAAATTTTAAAAAACCTGAGACATCAATTTTAAGACCGAGGGAGTACATAAGTTATATATTACGAAACAATGCGAGTGATCTACTATTTCTGTAAATAATACTGGAAATTCCAACTCTATGCGTATTCCAGCTGATCATATAATATCCCTGTTCAGTATACAGTGAACAACGATGGTGCTCTTTCTCAAAAACAAGTCAAAGCAAGGAATAATTTTCCCTTGGGAGTAAAAAATGTCTCATTATTCCTGAATCGATTGACCATTGACGACCATATATGATAAACATGTTCACTACAAGACAAATAACGGAATTGTTCATGTCAACGAAATAGAGTAGTATACTCCATTCCAATGTGTGTATGTGTTAGTAACATGCACGTTAGCTCAGATCCATGTTCCGTTACTTTCTCCCTGATGTTGAGATGAAGACTACCTTTTCCTACCCTACTAGTACTAGCTTAGATTTTTTTTTGAGAGATAGTACTAGCTTAGCTTGTACAAGCACGATACGCAAATTCTAGTCTGAACTCTTCTCCCATAACAATAAACAAGTTGTCAGATTAATTCTACAGAAATGACATGTACTTCCTCTGTTTTAAAATATAAGATGTTTTAGCTTTGTGAAAACAGTTGTAGTGTTAGATTCACTCCAAATGTAAACACTAAAAGGCATGTAGATACATCCATTTCATAAAAGGTAAAACATCTTATATTTGAAATCGGAGGGAGTACTCGATAAATTAATTGATTGATGTTTATTTCAACAGAAGTGACATAATACTCCGTATTGAATAGATCGAATGGTGGCTGGATCAATTAGTCAATTAACTATCGAATCAGCCTTTCACCCCGTTACATTAATATAGCAACCAACACAATCCGGTACAACCACGAGACCATTGCTGAGGTAGACAGCACATCAAAGCCCACAAGGAAAAACAAGAGAAATAAAAGAGAAAAGAATGCCGACAACGCTGGATCGACAAAAACGCTGATAGCTGAATTCCCACCACACTCCTATGCCTTCGAATTGCCGTGTACCAAGCAACACCTTCAAGAAGGGGTGCGACGACGATGACACTGCTGCCCGGACTGGTCCTAAGATTTCTCCCGGTACACGGAAGGGAATGGGAGGAGGTACACCCAATGCTCTGCACAGGAAAGGTGGCACCCACAGGCGTCACCGCGTCGGTGCCGACAACGCTGACATGGATTTCTCCTAACCCCCAGAACCCACCACCTGGACAGTCCGAAGCGCTCCCCCAAGATTGGCTCCCACCAACATGCACCACAACGGTCTTGAGGACACCATCGCCGTCTCCGCGTGGCAAACAATGCGAGGCCGGCCAAACTGAAGATAAATAACTGTAGGCAAGGAGCGGCAGTACCACGGCCCCGTGGGAGGAAACAACCTCCACCGACATAGACGATAGACGGATGGAAGAAGCGGCAGCAGAAGACCTGGCCCCTGGGAGCCGGAGAGCGGCAACTGCAAAGCCATCTGGAGGGCATCCTCCACCACTGAAGGCGGGTGCTGGCCGCCCGCCCCTGCAAGGACACACCAAGTCGGAGGCCCGGCTAGATGCCGCTGCAAGGACACAATAGGCCGGTGTTGGGGGGATACCCCCGGGTAGGGTCACGCCGGGGTATAAAGGCCGAGTTAGCCGAGGTTCGGCAAGCCAAAGCGGATGCTGGCCGGGTCACCTCAAGGCAGGCCGAATCACGGAGTAACCCGGACCAGGAGGCGTTCGCCTAACTAAGTCTCAACCGACTTAAGCAGTAAGTCGGAAATGCATGTTTAACTTGTATGCAGGAACGAGTGTGGCCGGATCAACTATCATCCGGGTCACATCTAGCTTCTAGGAGAAGGAAGGAATCTCTCTGGTCAAAAGAAGCCTCTTGTACGCACTGCCTAAGCGAAGCAGACAAGGGCAGGACCACCGAGGCGTGGCCGACAAGGGTGAAGATGCCCATGTCGGCTGACGCGGGCGCCGCAGAGGCTCACGTAGCCTCTGCATGTGTGACGCGAGGGAAAAGTAACCTGGTCGGTTTACTACTTTGGGAGATGGCATATTCTTAGGAATATGCCTCCACGTATGCCCTAGGTGGAGACCTAGCCCCCCCTATATAAGGAGGGCTAGGGCTTCAGTAGAGGGGGTTCCGTTTTTTCTGATTTGGCTAGGGTTTTGAGGGCGTTCTGTGAGCGAGAGTAAGAGAGCTCCTTCTTCCTCCTCTCGCCAATACAGCTCTAGGAGCACTTGTAACCTTGGAGGCATAGCTAATATAAACTTTTGTGTGGAGAATCACTTCACTATCCCTCCCTGGATTCCCCTAGCGTGTATTAGTCCCTACCTTTAGCCTATCCATGGCATCTGCCGTGACACCACCACGACAGTTGGCGCCCACCGTGGGGCTAGCGGCGCTAGCAGGGGTGAAGATCCGGACGGGAAACCTCATCGGCACCGGCGAAAATCTCGAGCTCGTTCAGCGCTTTGGAGCGCTGGACTTCGTCAGTGACAATGCTGGCTGCTTCGGCACGCGCCCACTTCCGTGCAACGGCCTCTTCGTCAAGTTGGGTGCGCACAAGGTCTACGTTGCTGTGGACGTATCACGCGTTCATCCGCGGCACGTCGTTGAAGCAGGGGAACCACCCCTTAGCGTGGTTCACGGGGCGCGTATCGCTCGCTCCCCGGACCGTGCTGAAGTGATGATGACCGCGCCTGGTGCGGGCGCAAGCAAGGATCTGGCGCCAGATCCGGAGGTAACACCTAAGGCACCGAGGAAAGGTAGAGGACCTCCACTAGAGAGGCCCGAGAATGTACTGAGAGAAGCTATGGATAGCTTGGCAAACCCGGTAGCAGCAGTGGTAGATCCGACTCAGGCACATGCCGAGCTAGAGGAAACTAGGCAAAAAATTCTAGAGGGAGCGAAAAAGATTGTTGCGGCTCAGCAGTCGTTGAACATGACGATGCGTGAGTACGCAAAGGCAAACAAAGTAGATGCTGTAAAAGTGAAGGGGAGAAATCTCATGAGTGAAATGAACAAAGAAGGTGATACTCGGATTGAGGAGTCAGAGAACTGTTTGTCTGCCAAGCTGAAGACTCAGTGAAAAACCTCAGAGCAGCAGATGCAGCCGCATCCGAGCTAGAGGGTCTGACGGGTGAAGCCCGTCAGAGACAGCAAGATCGGGTCAATGAGTTGGTCTGGATCGCGAACAGGCAAAATGAGGAACTGCTCAGGGCAAACCCGGAGAGAGCTGGGGCCTCCAAGATCGTTCATTCGGCGGTGGGTAACCCGGAGAAATCCGCTGGAGCCACATCGTCTCCTCATGGTGGTCCAAGGAGAGAGGAGGTAGTAACCTCGGCCAGGAGAAACAAGCAGATTGTTCCGTATGACCCGACAAGGGCAGGAAAGGCAAAGGAAGTACAAAGAAACGACGATCGACGGAGTGTAAGCCGAGGTGAAGCTGGTCGAGGTAACCGTGACCAAGGCAATACCGCTCAAGGAAACTCTGTTAACGGCAATGCCAGACAGCACAACTCTATAGGGCAACCGTAGCAGCGGAATATACCAAGGCAAGAGCAGAGTGCCGGCCAAGGTATGCAACAGAGAGATGCGCCACGAGAACGAAACCGGTATGATGATGGAGATTCGGAAATGGTAAATGCAGGGTACCCAAGGCCGTACTATCATGTGATAGGGTCAAGATTGGGAAGCAGGGATTTAATGCCGGATGATGCCAGGTTGAAACTGGATCGACTGTATAGGTCGGAGCAGATTGAAAGTCAAGGTCCTCCGGGTCCTGCATGTTTTGGACCCTGGATCATGAAAGAGCCACCGGTACCTAACTTCCAGTTACCTAGAGGCACGAAGACGTATGACGGCCGCACTAAGCCGAAGGATTGGTTGATAAATTATGCAACGGCTGTAAAAATTGCCACAGGCAACTTGAGGTGGGCTGTACGAGACGTACCCTAGATGTTGGAGGGCCCGGCAAGGGTATGGCTGAACAATTTGCCACCCGGAAGCATTAACTGCTGGATCGATTTTGAGGAAATGTTCATCAGCAATTTCTCGAGTACGTATCAGAGGCCGAATAGGCCACAGACACTAGCTATGTGCAAGCAAAGACCGAATGAGACGGATCGGGAGTTTTTAACCCGGTGGTGTACCGTCAGAAACTCATGTGAGGGCATGATAGAATCACAGGACAGACCGTGGTTTGCACAGGGATGCAGATACGCAAGCGAACTGTGGCAAAAGTTGCAAAGGAAGATGCCCACCACGTTGGCTGAGATGATCCGAATTGCTGATTCGTATGCTCTGGGGGATCCGACTCAACCTAGGCTTGTGTCAAACGAGTCAAGCGATGAGTATTACCAGAGAGATGGAGTCGGATCATCCCGGAGGAATGACTACAGAGGAAAAAGAAGAGATGATAGACCGGATCACGATGCAGTTATAACAAGTTGCAGCTGTGAATCAAGATCAGCCCGGAACAGGAAGTAATCAACGTCAGAAAACTGGAGGGCAACAATGGACACCAAGAAATGATGGCAAGAAAACTTGGACGCCAGAACAGAAAAAACAGTGGCAAGAAAGGAAGGACCGTCCGAGGTACACTTGTGAGTCGATGTTGGATCAGCCGTGTAAGTTTCACACGCCAAATCCGAATAACCCAGCGGGTCACACAACGAGGCAGTGTGAGTGGATGCATAAGATAGAACAAGGTGGTTTGGGGAATGCTCAGGCACCCCGGAATGATCAACCTTGGCAGGAGTTATCCCGACAGCAATTGCTCTCCGGAGCGAACACGCAACAGCTAATGTTGCCTCCCCCTCCGCCGAGGTATGACAACAATGAGAGAAGGGATGCAGTGCATCAGGTGGAAAATCAGCACCAGCCGGATCAGAGGTATCCCAGAAATGAGGGAAGGAATGAGTACAGAGAACATCACCAGAGCTATTGTGTGTTCACAACTGAGGAAACAGATAGAAAGAGCTTGCAACGCCGACATATGGAGGTCAATGCGGTAATGCCAGCAGTGACGAGGTACATGCCTTGGTCGGACCAGGAAATCACCTGGAACATCAAAGATCATCCCAAGCTTATGCCGAGTCCTGGTTCGTATGCGCTAGTGCTGGACCCGACATTCATTGGGCCGAACATCAATGTGAGGTTCTCCAAGGTACTGATTGACAATGGCAGTAGCATTAACATCATGTATGCGGATACAATGCGCAAGTTGGGTATCTCGGAGAACATGCTCCAGGCTACAAGGACAACTTTCCATGGTATTGTACCAGGCATTTCTTGTGAGCCCATAGGCAAAGTCCGGGTTGACGTGCTATTTGGCACGAGAGATAATTGCCGAACTGAGAATCTGGAGTTTGAGGTGGTGAACTTGGAAAGTGCGTATCACACGTTACTCGGAAGGCCAACATTGAACAAGTTCATGGAGAGCTGCCACATCAGTTATCTGAAGATGAAGTTGCCCGGGCCAAATGGAGTGATTACCATTGCAGGAGATTTCTGACGTTCCATTGAGTGTGCCTCAGCCGGGTCTAACCTAGCCGAGTCACTCGTGATTGCGCAAGAGAAAAGAAAAATCCAAGAGGTGGCGGCATTAGCTCAGTCCGCGCAGCAGTATATGTCGGTGCTGAGTAACCCGCATGGTAGCGTTTCGTTCCAAGCCACAAAGGATACTAAGAAAGTGCCTATTGATGATATGTTCCCAGAGCGCACCGTAACAATTGGTGCCGGGTTGAATGATAAATAGGAAAGCGAGCTCGTCAACTTCCTCCGTGAGAATCGGGATATTTTTGCTTGGTCTACACAGGACTTGCAAGGTGTTCCGAGGGAGTTGGCCGATCACTCTTTGAACGTGAGACCCGGAGCGAGGCCGGTGAAGCAACCTCTCCGCCGCTTCACCGAGGATAGGAGAAAAGTCATTGGAGACGAGATAACTCGGTTGCTAGCAGCAGGATTTATCATGGAAGTACTTTATCCGGATTGGCTCTCTAATCTGGTGCTGGTGGAGAAGAAGAAGGATGACCCGAACGTGGCAGTGGTTTGGCGTATGTGTATTGATTACACAAACCTGAACAAGGCGTGTCCAAAAGATCCATTTCCACTGCCAAGGATAGATCAGGTCATAGACTCAACCGCGGGATGTGAACTGTTGTCATTCATTGATGCATATTCAGGTTTCCACCAAATACCTCTGAATCTAGATGATCAAATAAAGACCGCATTTATCACCCCGTATGGGGCTTATTGCTATCGCACCATGCCATTTGGTTTACGTAATGCAGGTGCAACGTACCAAAGATGTATGCAAAAATGTTTGCACGACCAAATAGGTCAAAATGTACAAGTGTATGTGGATGATGTGGTTATCAAGACCAAGGAAAGCAAAACGCTCCTTGACGACATCAGGCAGACATTCGTGAACTTAAGAAGGTTCCGAATGAAGCTTAACCCGGAAAAATGTACCTTCGGTGTCCCGGCTGGAAAATTACTCGGATTTCTCGTCTCCAGCCGAGGTATCGAAGTTAATCCAACTAAGATCCGAGCCATTGAATGAATGGAGCTGCCGAAGTGTCTTAACGATGTCCAGAAGTTCACTGGATGCCTAGCATCGTTAAGTCGGTTTGTATGTCGGTTGGGAGAAAAGGCATTGCCTCTCTACCAACTCATGAAAAAGTCGGATAAGTTCGTTTGGACGCCACAGGCCGATGAAGCCTTTACCCATTTAAAGAAGATGTTAGCCACTGCACCAGTGTTAGCCTCTCCACTATCAAAGGAGCCAATGTTGCTCTACATAGCCACAACCAACCGAGTTGTAAGTGCAGTGGTTGTAGTAGAGCGCGATGAAGAGGGTAAGTCGGTGCAGAGGCCAGTGTATTACTTGAGTGAGGTATTATCTGCCTCAAAGCAGAACTACCCGCACTTTCAAAAGGTGGCATATGGTGTCTATATGGCGGCAAAGAAGTTAAAGCATTACTTTGAGGAGCACCCCATCAAAGTAATATGTGAGGCTCCCATATCCGAGATAATGGGTAACAAGGATGCAAGTGGTCGAATCGCAAAATGGGCAATTGAACTAGCTCCTTATGCGCCACAATATGACAGAAGAAAAGCAATCAAGTCTCAGGCTGTGGCGGACTTTTTTGTAGATTGGGCCGAGGTACAATACGAACCACCGCCACCAGATCCGAACTACTAGAGGATGCACTTTGACGGGTCAAAAACAAAAACCGGGGTAGGCGCCGGAGTTGTGCTTACCTCGCCAAAGAAGGACCAGCTGAAATATGTGCTTCAAATCCATTTCACGGCATCGAATAATGTCGCAGAGTATGAAGCACTTGTGCATGGGCTCAAGGTAGCAAAAGAGATTGGGATACGTCGGATCATATGCTTTGGCGACTCGGATTTGGTGGTACAAATGCTCGTGGACTGTGGGACGCCCTTGATCCAAACATGGCGCTGTACAGATTTCATGTACAGAAGATATCTGGTTACTTTGAGGGGTGTGAATTTCACCATGTACCCCGGGTGGAAAATGAGGCTGCCGACATGCTATCGAAGCTCGGATCAACCCGACAAGCAATTCCACCGGGTGTAGCATTGGAACACCTCAGAAAACCATCTATCAGGCCGTCCCCAGGAACCGACTCGATCTATGTCCCGGAAGATACAGAATCCGGAGCTGAGCCCATGGACATTGACATGGGAGGTAGTGCGCGAAACCCGGGGACTGCATCAGCAAACCCGGGGACTGCCTCAGCGAACCCGGGGACTACCTCGCAGGACCCGGGGACTGCTCAGCATGATCCGGTTGAAGTTATGTCGGTGGATCAGATGGAAATTGATGAGGATGTGTTCCCTGCACGAGTAATACCAGTTTGGGCACTGCCTATATTTCAATTCCTGAAAGATGGAACGTTACCCACTGAGGAGGTGTTATCCAGGCAAACTCAGAGGAGAGCAAAGGCATACACAATTATCAATTCCGAGCTGTACAAACGGAGTGTGACCAATGTCCTCCAGCGATGCGTTGACCCGGAAGAAGGGCTTGACATCCTCCGAGATATACACCAAGGAGAGTGCGGGCATCATGCCTCATCCCGAGCCTTGGTGGCAAAAGCGTTCCGGTATGGATTCTACTGGCCCAGTGCCTTATAACAAGCAGAAGATCTGGTGAGAAAATGCACTGGTTATCAGAGGTACGCTACCAAGACACATATGCCAATGTCGGAACTCAAGACCATACCAATTACATGGCCATTCGCCGTATGGTGCTTGGATATGGTTGGCCCGTTCAAACCAGCAAGGGGAAATATGACTCACATTTTGGTCATGGTAGACAAGTTTACGAAGTGGATCGAAGTAAAGCCTATAAGGAAATGTGATGGGGCTACGGCCGTAACGTTTCTCAAGGATATAATCTTGAGGTACGGCTACCCACACAGTATCATAACGGATAATGGAACAAATTTTGCGGAGGGAGCATTTGCGCGCTTCTGCCGGGACAAGAAGATCCGACTCGACGTAGCCTCGGTAGCCCACCCCGCATCGAACGGACAAGTGGAAAGATCCAACGGATTAGTACTATCCGGGATAAAACCCCGGCTCATTGAGCCGCTGCAAAGATCAGCGGGGTGCTGGATAGAAGAACTACCAGCGGTACTGTGGAGTTTAAGAACAACTCCGAATCGATCAACAGGCTATACGCCGTTTTTTCTGGTATATGGGGCAGAAGCTGTATTACCAGCCGACATAGAGCATGATTCGCCTAGGGTCACCCAATACACAGAAGCCGAAGTGCAAGAAGCCCGGCAAAATGATGTTGATCTGCTGGAAGAAGCGAGAGAACTGGCATTGTCCAGATCCGCCATATATCAGCAAAATCTCCGACGCTATCATAGCCAGAAAGTAAGCCCCCGAGTCTTTCGGGAAGGCGATCTGGTGCTCCGGTTGGTACAACGTACTGCCGGCATGCATAAATTATCCCCCCATGGGAAGGGCCGTTCATCATGAGCAAAGCATTGCACAATGACTCTTATTATCTTATAGATGCAAAGCCACAGGAAAAGAACAAGGCGGACAGGTCCGGCGAAGAATCTAAGCGCCCATGGAATGTAGCTCTACTTCGTCCTTTCTACACTTAGCAGAGAAGTGTATGTATCCGAGTCTTCTCATATGTTGGTATGTATGCCGGCAATGAGCTTATGAATGAAATATTGGCACCTCGAGCAGTAACTCGGGGACTGCCTTAATAATATTTATTGTTTTTTATTATTTTTACGTCAGCTAGAGTAAATTGTTCTACTTAACTCGGATCAGTAATGTGTGAGCACCAAAAACCCAACTCTTCGACTTGCTGCTGTCCAACAAGAATTGGCTTCATGGCAAACAAGAGAACAAGTTTGGAATTGCGTAGCATATGAAAAACGAGTAAGGAAAAGAACTTAATCGAGCTGACGTTTGTTTTTCGGACTAATCCTGTATTTACTTTCAAACTATTATGCTAAATTATTTTGAGCTAAGCCTAAAAGTTTCTAAGTATTGTTAAAACAATTTTTGAAGCTCAGATTCGTAAGTCGTAAAACCGAATCAAGGTAGACACGAACCGAGCCAAAATATTGGACGAACAAGAAAATGAAACTCGGGGACTACGCCCAAGTTAATCCGGCATACAAGCTTAGTAGCAAAATATTACATAAGTATGGGATACATTTCCACCCGGCATACCAGGGATCTGATAAGTTTTCAAGTGTTTTTAATTAAGGAGCAGCAGGAGGAGGAAGTTCGGCGTCATCTTCGCCTTCTTCGATATCCGAGGCATCGTCCTCTCCATCCTCATCCGAACTATCTTCGACATTCTCGACCTCTTCGTCGCCAGCGGCTTCTAGGAAGCTCGGACCCTCAGTCCATTCGTGAATGGGAGAATATTCAACAAGGCTATGGGCGCAAGCCTGGCGCCGAGCTACCCATTCCGGGTCATCGGTCCACTTGGATCCGGTCTTGCGCTGTCGAGGTTGAGATCGATCTTCTCATACCACGTGAGTATGTGGTGAAGAACGGTCTCAGCTGCAGCACGTCTAGCGGATTCCCTCCAAAGGTCGAGCTGGGTCTCGATCTCCGACAACTTTTCAGCAAGAAGTGAAATTCTCTTCGGAGTGCTCTCACCGGGCCAGAACGTGTTGAAGACTCGGACTGAAACGTCGAGGAGATCCTTGCCGTAGTTCCTGATGATTTCCACGCGAGATGACAGGCTGACCAATAGGTCCTCCATGTCAAAGGGAATGCTCTCACCGTCAAGAGGGACGGGAGTACCCCTCTCTCGGCTGAAATTGGCAACAGCAGGGCTCGCAATAGGAGTACCCTCTGGAAAGTGGCCTAAAAACAAGGCAAAGGAAGAAGCTGAAGAAAAGACATATGAAGTAACCCGGAGAAGTATGTCGGATAAGGGAAAGGAACTTACGTGAAATGTGGCTGTAAATCCGGGTCAATTCATTGACGCAATTATCGCGTCTTTGGTGGAGCTGCACCAGTTCAGCGTTCGCCGACTCAAGTTTGACGTCGGCCTCCTGGAGAAGGTCGCGGTCCTTAGCAATTTGGAGGTTGAGGCGCTCACGCTCTTCGGTGTAGTCCTGGCCAGCCTTTTCAAGCTCGGTTTGGTGCTACGCCTTCATCTTCTTCACTTCTGCCTTCAGCTTGGCAATCTCGTCGTTCTTGGTTCGGAGGAGGGTAAGCTCATCGTCTTTCTTTTTGAGCTCGGCCTGATGCTGCCCTGCTTGTTCGAGAAAATGCAGCATCATGTCAGGCACGGGCATGCTATCTTCAAGAGATGCTGAAATAGCGTGTTGACCCGGCAGAGCCGAGGTATGAATGTTTGCCGAGCCAAGAAGAAAAGAAGATGGAAAGCAAAGCAGGGTCGGACAATAAGGACTTACCCTTGATCTGCTCCAGGTTCTTTCGCATAATCTTGTTCTCATCCTCCACACCAGCTGCGGAAACCAAATAATGAGATTAGTTCGGCAGAGGGAGTTGAAGGAAAACGGAGAAGCGCCAAGGGAGAAACTTACCCCTTTTCTCATGCTCAGCGAGATGTGCATTGTGCTTTGCGAGCAGCATCTTGTGAGTATCCAGAAGACGCTGGAACTCAGCACTCCAGTGGTTGGTGGTCACCTGAAAAGAATACGAAAATTTAGCTTAAGCCTCTCGCATATTCGAAGTGTACAAGATCTGGGCCAAGTGGAACTTAACCCAGCTCTAGGTGTGTGCATATTCGAAGTGTACAAGATCCGGGCCAAGTGGAACTTAACCCGGCTCTAGGTGTGTGCATATTCGAAGTGTACAAGATCCGGCCCAAGTGGAACTTAACCTGGCTCTAGGTGTGTGCATATTCGAAGTGTACAAGATCCGGGCCAAGTGGAACTTAACCCGGCTCTAGGTGTGTGCATATTCGAAGTGTACAAGATCCGGGCCAAGTGGAACTTAACCCGGCTCTAGGTGTGTGCATATTCGAAGTGTACAAGATCCGGGCTAAGTGGAACTTAACCCGGCTCTAGGTGTGTGCATATTCGAAGTGTACAAGATCCGGGCCAAGTGGAACTTAACCCGGCTCTAGGTGTGTGCATATTTGAAATTATGAAGGAGCTACGTTAGTTTTCTAAGGAGCATCCGGCCGAGTAACAAGTTACTCCCCCGGAGGCTCGGGGACTCATAGTTATATTGCTAGTGCATGCTAAGGAAAAGATGAAGTAACGTACCTCCATCATCTGACCCGCAAGGTTAATCGCCTTAGAGGCTGTGTTCATCTGGGCAGCGAATTCGGCGGGACCGAACTTCTCCAGAAGATCATCGTTATAGACGAACTTCGCCTTGTTCTAGTTATTCATAAACTCGATCAAGGTCGGAGGATATCGCTCACCGCTGAGCATGTGGGGCGCCACCAAGCCCTTTGCATGTGCTTCTCTCCTCTCAACCTGAGCAAGGGCCGGACTGCTGTGCAAAAAAAGTTGCTGCGCACTAGTTGGCTCGGCAGGGGCGTCCTTCGGTGCTAGAGCCTTCTGGGCAAGCATGGACGTGAGGGTGCGCTGTCCAGCCCCGGTGGACGCTGCCCTGGTGGCGTCAGGGGCTTTCTTGCCTTTGGCTTGGTGACAGGAGGAAGTGGTTGCGGCAGATTTCCCCTTAGGAACTGCCTGGGTACTTCCTCTCCGAGACTGAGAAGACTCGGACGAGGCGGAGGAGCTTGGCGCTGGTGCCCTTGTTTTTTGGAGTTGGTGCTGGTGCCGGAATTGGTGCTGGTGCTGGCGCTGATGTTGATGCTGGTATGGAGGTAGTCTCGGTAGTTGCTTGTTGTGGCGAAGCCGAAGTGGTGGATTCCGTTGCCTCGGCTGGATCCGTCTCCCCCGCTTCGGGGTTGCCCCCCTCTTGACGAGGCGGGCTGGAACCCAGAGCAGCCACAGAACCCTCTGGAATAGGGCTCAGCGGGCGTGACTCGTCGTCACGAGGGGGAGAAGAGCTAGGATGGAGCGGCGAAGAGATGCTAGATCCACTCTGAGGGACCTCCACCGCAGCCCTGCCAAATCAAATAATGTCAAAAGAGAAATTACAACAATGCAAGAAAGAACAAGTTGCAGAAGAAAAAGAGACTTACGCATCCGAGGTTTGGGGCTCCTTGGGTTTCCAAGCCCTTCGTGCTGGGGCCTTGCCTGCAGGCTTGGAAGCAGTTTTGTCTCCGGACTTCTTTCGCCTTTTGGAGGGCTGAGAAGGTCCGGAGGAGGAACTTGATGCAGCTCCACGCCTCTTCTTCGGCACTGCCGGAACAGGTTCACCCGTGGCAAGGGGAGGGTCCTCGTGGATCTGCCCACCAGGGTTAGCTGATGCCGGAAAAGCATAAGAAAGGGGGACAGCATCAACAGGTTCAATCACCTCGACATCCGAGTCATCTTCATCATCGGGCCAATCTCTAATAGAAGAGGGTTTACCGGTGGGTCGCTTCGTAGCGTCGGTCATCGGGAGGAACATCTCCTGGTTCGACTCTTCCTTGTCCGAGATCTCCCGGTCAGGTGCCCATTTAAGGGTCGAATTGGTGCCGTCCTCAAGGGTCTGCTGAAGGAATAGCTGAGGAAAAGAATAAACAACGGAGTCAAAAATGGAACAATGACCGACATATAATTAACCCAGAGTAAATTTGCACCACGAAGCTTACCGAGGGAGGGAGCCTATCCCGGCAGAAATGCTCAATTCCCCACGTCCATTCAGTGGAGAAGTCCTTGTGGGTGGTGAAGAGAGCCTTGACCCGGCGATAGATCTCCGAGTTGCTCAACTCGAAGGACGAGGTCCGGTTGGGGTCGCGGCCGAAGCTCATATGGCACACCTTGTGGGTGCGCCTCTGGAGGGGGGAGATTCGGTTGCGCACGAACGTGATCATAGCATCCTCGTTGCGCAACCCGAGCTTCTTCAGCTCCGCAAACCTCTTGTTGACCTGATTGGCCAAGGCTTTGGGTTTCTTGGGGACAACGTCCCACAACTCCGGGTTAGGCGGACCCGTAGCATAGGGAAGCAGCCGGATTAAGTCTTCAGTGCCCTCGTTCTGGACATAAAAGAAAGTCCGGGCCCATCCTTTGTAGGAGTCCAGCCCGGTGACTCGAGGGAAAACGGATAGCCTCCGGGGTGAGATGGAGGCAGCTCTGAATTGAGTGAGCTGCTTGTCCTCCGGATCAAGTTGAATATTCTGAATGACATTACGACAAAGGCCGAAAAACCGGATCCATAGCTCCTTCGTGGGCCATAATCCGGCGTAGCCCTCGATCGTAGAGGCAAAAGCACAGAGAGAAGTGATTGCGTTGGCAGGAAGGTGGTGCGGCTGGAGTCCGTATGTGGTTAACCAGTCATGGAAGAAATCGCTGACCGGCAAACCGAACCCCCGTTGGAAGTGCGACAAGAACACAACATACTCACCTGGATTGGGTGAGGGGGCGAGTTCGGCGGAGGCAAGGCGCATGATGACGCCGGCGGGGATGCGTCTGGTCTGGTAGAACCAGTCCAAGTCGTCTTGGCAGACCCAGGACCCGGCCCACACACCACGGTCCGCGGCGGCGGAGTCCTCCTCCATCTCTTGTTTAGCGACAACGAGCTCCTCCTCAGTCATCTGATAATCGCTGCCCTCGCTGGCGCTAGCGGTGGCGGGGGGCAGAGGCCTAGATTGTCAGCGACCCGTGGTGGAGGAGGCGCGTAGCGGTGGCAACGACGTAGAAATATGGAGGAAAAGATGCGGCGGGCGCGCTGCTGCTTGGGAGCACTAGCGGCGGCGCGGTCGCGAGGAAGATGAAGAAGAAGAGCAAAGGGCAGAGGGGCGCGGTGAGGGGAAAAATCCTAAGTGATGCGCCCCTCCCCTATTTAACCTCTCCCACGAGGAGAAAGTGGGATCGCGTCCTGCGGGCAAGCCACACGCAATGGCCGTGTACCACCCACATCAACCAATCAACAAGGAGCCACACCGAAGGCCACAGAGTGGAGTTGGTCCCGTGACGTGACGCGTTGATGCGGTGAACGAGGGGGCAGGCGCGACGTAACCTGTGCACAGTGATGAGTGGCAATTACTGCGGCGGTTACTGTGCTGGCCCTTAAAATGAGACAACATAATGATTAGCCTCCACGTGGGTTGGCGTACGAGAGACGGAAGCAAGACCCGAATAGGACCGTGGTAACCCGGCCAGCAAGTGAAAACTTGGAATGTGCAGAGGGAAAGTAAAGCATTGAGGTCCGAGTTGAAATGGTAACCCGGCCAGCAAGTGAAAACTTGGAACGGGCAAGGGGAACGTAAATCCATACATAATCCGAGACAAGGAGGTAACTCGGAAATATCGTCCAAAGCTCAAACATAATTGAACCTGATGTGGCCTTAGCGGCCGAGGCAGCTAAGACCGCACCAGCTTCGGGGACTAATGTTGGAGGGATACCCCCGGGTAGGGTCACGCCGGGGTATAAAGGCCGAGTTAGCCGAGGTTCGGCAAGGCCAAAGCGGATGCTGGCCGGGTCACCTCAAGGCAGGCCGAATCATGGGGTAACCTGGACCAGGGGGCGTTCGCCTAACTAATTCTCAACCGACTTAAGCAGTAAGTCGGAAATGCATGTTTAACTTGTATGCGAGGCAGGTGTGGCGGATCAACTATCATCCGGTCACATCTAGCTTCTAGGAGAAGGAAGGAATCTCGCTGGTCAAAAGAAGCCTCGATGCGCCTGCTGGAAGCGGAACAAAGGGCAGAACCACCGAGGCATGGCCGACAAGGGTGACGATGCCCATGTCGGCTGACGCAGGCGCCACAGAGGCTCACGTAGCCTCTGCATGTGTGACGCGAGGGAAAAGTAACCCGGTCGGTTTACTACTTTGGGAGATGGCATATTCTTAGGAATATGCCTCCACGTATGCCCTAAGTGGAGACCTAGCCCCCCCTATATAAGGAGGGCTAGGGCTTCAATAGAGGGGGTTCCGTTTTTTCTGATTTGGCTAGGGTTTTGAGGGCGTTCTGTGAGCGAGAGTAAGAGAGCTCCTTCTTCCTTTTCTCGCCAATACAGCTCTAGGAGCACTTGTAACCTTGGAGGCATAGCTAATATAAACTTCTGTGTGGAGAATCACTTCACTATCCCTCCCTGGATTCCCCTAGCGTGTATTAGTCCCTACCTTTAGCCTATCCATGGCATCTGCCGTGACACCACCACGACAGCCGGAGGCCTGGCCAGACCAAAGAAGGGTCCATAAAGTCCTCGCAGCCATGCTCCAGCATGTAGGCTTGCCGTCTCTACCCTCATGTTCAGCGCCCTAGGCTCGGCCGCATTGCTGTAGCAGACGTGGCGCCAGCGACACCACCCTCGTCACGATCTCTACCTCGGACCACCTCGGTCCAACCAGAGTCGGCGCAATAGGGCCCGACCTGGCCCATCCTAGCCTAGATCGGGCCTAGAGGGCCTACATCTAGGGAAGCAGCTCCACCATCACACCCCCGTCACTGCTGCCTGCACCACCAAGGGCAGCACCCGCCTCCTCGCCGCCACCCGTACCGCGATGGAGCACTGCACGCCTAGCATATGCCAGCCGCGCCGGCCGGCGAGCACCACGACCCTGCCAAGGTCGCTAGGGCCCTTGCCCCGCGTGCCTCCGTGCCACTCCTCAGCCACGCCAGAAGCTGGCCACCGCCAAGGCACCGCACCGCGCGTCGCCGCGCTCCCCGAGCTCGCGACGCCACCGCTCGGCAAGGGGAGAGGGGAAGCCCTGCCACCATCGATGCCGAGCGGCTTTGCCAGCGGCCGAGTGGAAGGGGAGGTAGAGGGGGAGGGTGGGGGCGCACGGGAGAGCCCCCGGTCGCTCGGGGGAGTGAACAGGGGGGCTAGGGTTCGATGTGAACGACCTCCTTCTGCTCGATTTTTCCTTCCTTCATTAGTGAATTAACTCAATGGAACTATATTATGCCATACTATGATGAATGAACAAATTGAATGCTGTATTTGTTAAATATTCACTAGTAGTAAATTCAACCGAAGTCACGATATTAGTTTAGGTGCTCATTAGTTTAATGTAGTATGATCGATCACCAGCAGTCGCCTACACCAGTACCAAACATCTTACACGTGTCACCTTCAGTTGATGAGAAAAATAACCGCGAGCTGGTGAATCGAATCTTGGTCAGTTGATATATATTTTCCTATATTTTTGCCTCCGTGAGAGTTGAGACCATTAAAAATGTGTACTGCTTTTCTGAATCGAATGTGTAGAGTACCTTTTTTTGATAAAAGATGCTTTACTATTTAAAAGGTTTATTAAGTATTACATCCAATCTCTGCATAGCGATGATGTACGTCAACCACGTATTGTTCAGAACAAAATAAAATATTAAAAGGCGAAAAAGATGTAATCACCAAAATTACAGAGCCCAGGGTCATCCCCATTTTTTTAAATGTAATCATCAAAAACCTACGTGACGTCCAAGGCGATGGAGATTCAATTCACCTACAAAGACAGAGAAAGGAGCTCTCCAGGAGGCGGCGGTAAACCCATCTAAGGTTCTTTCCCTCTGCCGGCGACGCCACCGGTCCGTCCCGTCTCCGGCGGCCTTAGGGCCTCGAAGACGTGGCGGACCACGGCCTCTCGTCGGCGGGAGGTTTCAGTGTTTTGTTTAGATTATTTTCAGTGTCTTCTTTAGGATGTTGAGGCGGCGGCTACGTCCTGAGGTCAGAATAAGGTCCTTTCCGCCCTATCCTCGCTCTGGTGGTGCTTCTAGCATCAGTGGAGGGCGCGTGGAGTCATGTGTCCGACGGATTCCTTGGGATCCGATCGTTTTTCGTATGTGTGTTTTAAGGTCAGTCTCTTCCGATCTACGTTGTTCATCTTCGACGATGGTTGCTGCTCTGGTGCGCTGGTCTTTTGGGGCCTTAGCATGACGACTTTCCGTTCGTCTACTACAACAAGCTCTATTACGACAAGATTTGCTCGGCTCCAGTGATGGAGGGGCGAGGAACGGCGGCGCGCCTTCGGCTCGTACCAGTGTTTGTAGTCGTCGCTAGGTGATCCAATGGCCTATTTGTAATTTTTATTACTTTTAGGACTTTTTGTACTATTCTTGATGATTATTAATAGATCAGTGGAATTTCGTAAAAAAAAAAGGGATAAACTGCCTAGTTGACCAGTGAAAATTCTACACAGAGCATAATTTATCAGGGCGCTTGGCATATAAGAAGATAAGCCTAGCGTACATGAGAACCATTCAGCATACATGAACGCTAGGCATATGAACTGTCTTTTTTTCGAAATGGAGGGTGCAAGCCCCCGGGCTCTGCATTGAGAAGATGTACACGACCTCTTGTTTTATTATTAAAACGATCAACAAAGTGCGGACACAGAACATACATCACAAAATCTGAAGTCACCACACAACACCTATAAACTTGACAATGGAGGAAAATCGTGTGTACTCGGAAAGACAACGAAGACACTCCACCAGTTAGGAACCGGTATTAATCACATACCCCGAGACACCCTCTAGGAGAAACGAGAGTGAACATCCAGATTAGCACACTCTTAGCGAGCACCTTGTGTGCACGACATAAAAGCTATCACTGCCATGGAACCTCTGAGTAGTCTTCACGGTTAAGATCCACATAAACTTTGCCCGTACTGCCGACGATGCCACCACGACACTAGTCAGCGCCCCCGCCCTGCACGAGTCCATCTCGACACGCCTGCCACTTAGGCTCCGCTGCACCACGCCACCGACACTCGCCATTGCCGACGAGGTAGATGTAGGCCGCTCCACCTTCTTGCCACCACCATCCAGCCACTGCTCCAAAAACGATGGCCCCAAGAGGGAGAGCGGCGCTCTCGTCCGATCCAGAATACACGGGTCTGGGGTTTCCCTCGGAGCAGCATGGGACAGTAGACGTCAGCTGCAACGCCAATGCATTCAACAAGGTAATGGCGAGAAGGCGCCGCTATCGCCTGCCATGAATGGTGTCATAGCACGGTTTTCACCGGTAGCCGCGCCTCCCCAACTCGTCGCCGGTACCGAAAGTAGGATCAAGGATCTGCCATAGCCAGCCGATCGACCACCTCCGACGGAGGAGGGAGCCACCACCACCATTCTAACGATGGAGCCCCAGGAGTCCTTGTGCCACAAACAGGGCCCGGGAAGACCACTGATTGTCATCGTTGTGCCTCACGAAGTGCAGCCACTGCAGTTGAGGATGCATCCGAGCCTTTTGGGCCTCGATCTGAGCCATCAATGCAACCACCGTGATCCACGCCGACCATTGCTACCAGCCGCTAGAGCTCCGCCTGACCTCCTCCATCCCGTAGCACCACTGATGGAGGATGAAGAGGGGACGCCGTCGCCTCCTCAGATTGAATACTGCCGGCCAAGGAGCACCGCCGTTGCCACCACAGCATATCTGCTTTGCCCGGCTCTGCCCCCAGTGACGACGACAATAGGGAGAGGGGCTGGACGTGACCGGTATGGGCTCCCCGGTGTGGCATGACGCCACCACATGGGGGCGAGGTTAAGTTGGAGGATCTTGTATATGAACTGTCCGCCGAGTGCTTTCTGACTGTACGCTCGGTGTACACATGTGTTTAGCATACACATGCTAAATATCGAGTGTTGCAATCGACCTGCATGGGTGCCATGTGTCCATCAGTATCGTTGGTTGACAGGATGTTTGGTGGTGTGAGGCAGTATGTTGAGCTGCACGTACTCTCAACATACTGCATGCCATGTTTTAAAAAAATGAATAATAATTTTATTAGTTCTTATATTACTTAGTACATAATATCTACTATCCCATCATCCTTTTTTGAAATGGAACATAGCTATTCCATTACTCGGAAGGCTCAGCAACTTCGCTAGACACCAGCACCATAACATAGTTCGACAGGTCGTTGTCTGCCCTTTACCCCTCACTTTTTCTGCTTAATGAAAGCTCCACTTCGGGTCCATAGGAGGGAATCATGAGAAAACCTGGAACCAAATTTGGTTTTTCATGTTCCTATGACCTAAATTGGACAAGGAAAGAAAAATTCCATTGATCCACCCTCTTTAGAAGTGAGTCAAAGGGGCAGACAACCTATGGCCCACAGCTCCGGGTTTGGCCTAAAATGGCGCCAGAGGGTCGGAACCCCTCCAAATTTTCAAGTGGTCCTAATATATGTATAAAGTGTGGACAAATTGTATAATCCTAAAGGGGTCTGTAGTAGAAAAAATTGCTAGCTATCGCAACACCAATGCCAAGATCTATCTATGAGTTAATGTAGTAACGAGGATGTAGGTTTTGGTGACATACTCTTCTAGACCGAACGTGGGAACGTTGGTGATGTAATCGTACTGGTAGATGACCTCGAGGTTGCGTTGCTCCTCACAAGTCAACTCCTAGTACTTCATGATAGATCCGGCGCCATAAGTGGTAGCTCCTCCATGGTTTCGCACACATACAGTGTCCGACGATGACACCCGTTCTCCCTGATCCAGCCGGGATGCGGAAGTTGACCCTCTGGAACTGGGATCGAGCAACGCGATGGAGTATCGGGGTGGTGTCATCTCTCACGTGCGTAGTTCTTCTAGGAACCACACTCACGAGATTCAACAGAGAGAGAGGGGAGAAATTCCTTAAGGAAAACCTCTTAGGAAATTTCCCAATTTAATTGTTGTATTTAATTCTCTTCTATTCCCATCTATTTATAGGAGAAGGAGGGACCCCCACCTTGCCAGCCTGACAATGTGGGACTAAAGGAGGAGGGGCATGCGGTTGCCAAGGGAGGCGGTGCCGGCCAGCCAGGTGGGCCCCACCCACGGTGCGCGCGCGACTCAAGGATGCAGTGGCGGCTGCTGGCCGGGGTGGGCCCCACCTGTCCTGCCTGCCTATCCCAGGCGGTGGCCCATGACCAGGCCCACGGGAGCCCTAGGAAGTGGCGGTGGGTGCCCCTTCGAGTGGCTTTCCCTCTTGGGCCTTTGGCCCATTAGGGGAGGCTAGACATTAAAAAAATAATTTTAAATATTATTTTATTATTAATTCCAATAATTAATATTAACACATATTTAAACATTTCCTCATGATCAAGAACTCCTTTTTGATCACTCCGAATGACTTCGGACTTTACCCGAAACGCTTCTGGTTTTCTCTATTCTTTCCATCCGTGATCACAACGCTTCCATAATGATCTCAGAACATCGTAAGACCCTTAAGTATGTTATCCTACAGTCCGAAAATGTCACAGACATGATCAATATCTCTCTCATATCAATGATCAATAGCGGGACCGGGATACCCATAATGACCCCCATGCATTCCATAATGCTTTATCGTCTGAACCATAAACTTCGAGTCTAATTCCTTTCGTTTCTTTGATATATGACTTGTCTGGGATTTGATCATCCTAATCTCGTTACCGACAAATCTACTTAACTCGTTACTGTGATACCGTATCCCAATGACCTAGTCATTCAGTTGCAACTTATTGGATACAATCTCATCGAGTGGACCTAGTGTATCTCCCGTCACGCGGGTGAACAAATCCTGATCTTGATGCATACACCTCAATCTGTCTCTCTAGAATACCCAACATGTACCTTTAGATCACCCTGTTACAATGTGAAAGTTGATACAGCCAAAGCAGCCGCGGGTGACAGCGATTAAATATGATCTCACGGTCTAAGGAGAATGTCACTTAGTTTCTAGCTATTACAATGATAAACCATGTGACTTGATCACGTAGTAATACTTATGTGGGTAATGTCCATCACATAATTCATCAATGATGTGACTCCATTGTCAACTGGCATAAATGCTCCATGATCAGGAAACCTTGATCATCTATTGGCCAACGAACAGGTTGTATAGAGGCTACCAGGGGTTGTGGTTTTTTTGTGTACCACACCTATATCGATGTTTCCGCTTGATACAGTTATAGCACGCTATAAAACTATTATGAACTAATAGAGATATGATAATAAACCTATTTATTATTTTCCTCTAGGGCATATCTCCTTCAAATTCAATATCCAACTCCCAATTGGAAGCCTCACTACAAAAATTCCCCGTACCCGACACTTTTTTGGGGCGGCATAAGCAAAATGAAATGATAAAAGTTAGATACACGGCGGATGTGCTATTCGCGGTGACAAGCAAGCGTGACGGTCGATTTTTTACCAGGGAAAATTTATGTACGGCATTAAATTGCGCCGCGCTAGTTGTCCATCGATACTGGTGTTCTGAGACACCTCAGTAACGCGAATCAGGGCAGCAATGATTCCGCCACGAAAAAGATGTGACGTTGACTGTGGGTCCTGTATGTGTGACTGCTCATGTTTGTCTCACTGACGAGTGAGCCCCACCGAAGTCTAGCCGTTGGCATCTGAATATTATAAGGAACGGACCCTCCTTACCACGATCGTAATTTCTCTCCCACGTCGCGCAAATTGTCATTTCTTCAACCTCTTTCTTGCTCTCTCCACGAAGATTCGAGCGGCGGTGGTGACGGAGAGAGTCAGCAGCGAGAATCGGCGGATGTTTCAGACATACCGCTATCATCCCATTAGACAAGCGCGATGCCGATACATGTAGTTCTTATTTTTCGATTTCATTGCCATTGAATTTGGCATTTGGCATTTTTGTTTCTCAGTTCATCCCCAAAATTTCTCGACCTCACCAATGTGCATTGCTATTTTTCTAGTATGATGTTCCTAGAGTACCGGAGCACATCCACGACCTGCAATGGCACGGGGAACACAATGAGAACGTGTTCTGTCAATGCCCGACCATGTAATTTCCTGGCGATACATGGCCTACGACAAGAACTTCACAGAGGACATCGGCCGCAAGTTCCTCTCGTGCCGTCGTCGGGGTGCAACTTTATGCTATTGGGTGCGATAGGTTGATCTAGAGCACCCAATCCACTTCCAACAATCGTTGCACGATCTCTAGTGGAGCGAGATGGAGGACAACGAACGAAGAAGGCATGTTGCGTACGACGAACACATGGAACCTGCAATCAGGGAATTACAGAATCAGGCGAATAATCACGTTGCAGCGCTGAGGGAGCGGAGCACTAGATTGGCTACCAGGGTACAAGTCATTATGAATAGGTTGGACAAGCTTGCTGATAGATGTAGTTAGAGTTAGAGTTAATTATGTTGCTAATATTAGTTCTTAGTACTAATTAATATTAGAGTAAATCAACTAATCTGCAGTGTTATTTTGATGGCTTCTTCATTATGAACACTGCAATGCCACGACTCGTGTGCACAAGTACATGTGTACTAATATCTCCCCATATATGAAAATTACTATTCCTCCTTTTTTTTGTGTTATTTTGTTGGTTTGCTAATCAATATGAATGTTAATCAAACAGAATGTTGGGGAGTATGCAACACGTTTGACTTGCTAAAATATCGATAAGGCAAAGTTTGGTTAAGAATCATACTAGTTCTTTCCCTTTTGTCCCACATAGGTCGCTCTCATCTTTATCCGAAGAAAATCACCCACCCCACCCCACCAACCCTAACCCTAGCCCCAGCTCCATGGCGGTGCTGACCCCGGCCGCGCTGACCTCTGTAGTTGCGCCGGACCCCACTGTCCTCCGCAGCGGCACTGGCCCGACCGCGCTAACCTCTACGCCGCACTGGACTGCACCATCCTCCGTGGAGGTGCTGACCCTAGCCGCGCTGACCTCTATGCCACGCTCGACCGCACCGTCCTCCGAGGCAGCGTTGACCACGGCCAGGCTCACCTCCTGCGCCACGCCAAACTGCACCGTCCCCCGCGGTGGAGATGTCCCCGGCCGTATATTTGTATTTCCCCAGTCCCTCAAACTATCATTGTTTGTATTCAGGCATGTAGATTTGTTAGGATATCATTTTTCTATGGTTTGTTGTGCCTTGGGATCTAAAAACTAACATTGGTAGGTGTTAGTCTTAATTTCCATGGTGAAAAACAACAATGTTGAACAACAACAGTAACAAAGGTCCAAGCTCTCAACATCCTATGGCCTCTACCATACGAGGTAAAGTTGCTCTCAGTATACAACTCTATCAATACAATACACATATAACTGAAAATATACACTCTTCGATATAGCTTTGGCAATGAAGTTAACATGACCAATTTTCTTTCACTTGGTGTTTCAGGTCCCAATATTCTATCACTAGAGAAGTACTCCCTTCAATATAGGTTTGGAAATAAAGTGGACATGAACAGCTCAAGAAGGAAGACTTTGAAGCGAATTGTTAAAAGTTATAGGCTAGAAATTCCTTACTATGTTTGCACCCTCAAGAAAACCACAGTCTGCAAAAGTAATATGGTAATTCTCTTTCCTATGTAGTACTGTAATTCTCTTGAACTCCAACCATGCCTAGAACTGTAACAACCTAAACTGTTCTTGTTTTCCATGTGTAGTGCTTCTCATCCAGTTTCGCTAGGAAGTATATTATACCTTACATATCTGGAGAAACTGTTCAAGCAAAGTCGTGTGATAATGAAGCTACTATTAGTTTCAGATCAAACTAGGGAGAATATATTCGCCAACACAATCTCCAGGAAGGTGATGTTTGTAACTTCTAGTTTGCAGTTAAATAGGGTTCTCTGATAGTGAAGGTGCATCTTTTGTAGTGGTTGGAACTTGTTTGAATTAGTTGCATCTTTTGACAGTTGTGAACTTGTTGGGTTGGGATGTAATGTATGTATATAATGAATGCTCCTATTAATTTAGCTAAAGTTGCATTATGTGTGTTATGAGTTCTTTGTTATGTTGTTTGTTGTATTGAGATGTAATATATATATTAGATATTTAATGGGGGCCAAATTGCAAAATTGCCATATATCATGCACCGATAGAGATATTACAAGGCATTGCTGTTATGTCGTAGTCTCACAGCTACCACGACACCTAGTCAGTGCTTCCCTACATGGGTCGTGACATACACTATTTGTTGCTGCGGAAGCGCTAGCTCGGTGGCTTACGTTGTGCCACGCCAAAAAATCCACCACAGTTGCACAATCCCCGACACAGTTATCCATGTCGCCTTTTTTGTCGTGCTAGCGCGAGCACGATGACTAAGGCTATGCCTCGGAGTCTATAAGCGCTTGTGCCCAGGCTCCACGTTGTAGTGCCTCTTCACAAATAGAACTATCATGCAAGAAGGTTCAAGACTTATAGAGAAGAATGGAACTACCACTTCGGTTCCACCAGAGGGAGTCCTTTAAAAACTTGGGCTCAAATTTGGTGTCCATGGTCCTTTGACATAACCACACACAAATAGAGATAGAACTCCATTGGTCCACCCCCTTCGAAGCGATTCAAATGGGTAGATGACCCGGGGCCTACGAATTAGGATTTTGACCAAAAAAACACTTCGAAGGGTCCTAACCCCTCAAAAACTTGCACGTGGTCCTAATATATCGAAATAAGTGTGGTGTGAAGTATATAATCCAATATTCAACTCCCAAGTGTGACACCTTTCACAAATATGATTATCACACAAGAAGGTTCGGAACTTATTGTTGGAAACTCCGAATTTGGGCCCACTAGAGGGAATTCTCTAAAAAATTGGACCCAATTTTGGGTTGCATGTTTATTTGACTGAAACTAACACAAAAAAGGGAAATTCCATTATTCAGCCCCTTTCAAAGCAAGTAAAAGGGGTATACAACCCAAGGGCCATGGATCAGGGTTTGTTCCAAAAAAGCGTGCTAGGGGGTCCTCCTAGACTTACATGTGGTTCTAATATATGTATATAAGTGTAGTGTGAAATGTATACGCCAATATGCAACTCTCATTGTGACCCCCTTCACAATCATAACTATCACATAGGAAGATTCTAAACTTATAGTGTGGAACATTGACTTCGGATCCACCAAAGGAAATCTTTTTAAAACTTGGGCTAAATTTGGTTTTCCATGTTTAACCTAACACAAACAAAGAGAAAAGTCCATCGATCAACCCATTTCGCAGCGAGTCAAACATGAAGATGAACGGGCCCACATATTAAGGTTTCGCTTGAAACAATAGGATGGGTGGTTGAAACCTCTCCAAAACTTACATGTGGTCCTAATGTATGCATAAGTTTGGCGTAAGAGGAATAAGACAATATACAACTCCCAAGTATGGCACCATACGTACATGTCTTCCCGACACGACATTTTCTGAAGTTAATGGAAAATGCTCGGCATACGACTATATGGCGAGCCAACCCCAATGCCGTCGAGCGTCATTTGCTGAGATTTCAAGCTTGAGATTAGTCTATGCCGAAGTGATTTGGCGCTCTGCTTATACACTGTATCCGGTAGTGAGAGAACCGTCATTTTCATTCTTACATGGAAGTATCTTGACCCTTAGAGCTCGTTTGGCTCCTATCATTTAATTTCATTTGGTAGAAATGAAATGAACTGACATTGATCATATCATTTCATTTGGCAATTCCATAAAAATGACAGGTACCAAAAGGAATTGATGTTAGGCATGAAATAAAAACCATAGAATTTGCAAATGAATTTCGTAACCAATTCTGTGGTAGCCAAATAAGTTGTTTCTTGGAATCACAAATGAATTTCTTGATTCCAACCTCAAATGATGGGAGCCAAACGAGCTCTTAAGGATAATTTCCTTACTTTTAAAGTACCCCATACCCGACACTTTTTGGGATGGTATAAACAAAAAGTACATGCAAAAGTTTTTTATCTAGCAGATAGGCATTCTCGATGCCTTTGAATGGCGCTAGAAAATTATGTGCCGTGAAATACCACATAACGACGCATAATCGTGTTGTGGTAGGTGGCGATCAAGAGCACCATTTTTATGTCACGCTTGGGCAATGGAGGCATTTTTTTAATGCGTCGTCCATTGATAGTGTCGTTAATTGTTGGTGTCACGCTGGAGAGTGGTCAAGCATATTCTTCTTAGTGGTTAGGCTTTTTTTACTGACTAGTGTGACCCACTAATGTGACCCAAGCTTGGCCTTTTATATGCGAGGAAATTACACATAACACCAACTACTGGGGATTTTGTTACCCAGAACCACAACTACAATTCATTTTGCACGGAACACCAACTGTTGGGATACTTACTTGCGAAAAACATAAAATCAGTCCTTAGCAATTTTTACAAAGAAATAACCACATATACCCACTTGTAGGAAGCCATAGTGGCTGCTGGAGACCGGCGTATGGGTCCTTTATACAAAAGCCACCAACGTAATTGGTCGTGATTGTTCTACAAAGCATAAAACATGCCCTAGATCTTACCAACTTCTCACCCGTTTCCTATATAACACAAGGAGCCCTTAGTCCCCAGTCTCCAGTCATTACTTCGTACGATGTTGTATTCCATGTTTATTGACTCCCAACCGGCAAGCCAAACCCTAGATCTGAGCATAGTCATTTCAAAAAGTATACTAGATATCACCAATTCCCATCTATGCTACTATTAGTCATCCCTACTCTGGTCATGCAAAGAAGATGGTGTGGAAGCTGAAGATGTCTAGGCCGGGTAGTTTCTCCCGATCTAGCGCATCTTTCACATCAGAGTCCTCCACTTGCTTTTGCCGAGCATAAGTGATTAGGGTTGCCTCTCTAGGGTTGGCCTGATCTTCACGAATTCACGGGGGATCCGAGGTGGAGGGGATAGAGAACATGAAGAACACAATGAAAAACAAACGCGCATGTGGAGATAAATAACAAAACAAACCCATATAATTGATCCCGGAAATAAACCCCCAACGGAGCAACCACTAGAACTAGAAAGACAAGCCAATGATCGCTCTAATTGAAACTGATTTCTTCTTGTAGGCCGGTCTACCAATCCGGTAGAACTCTAGCAAGTAAGAATATCAATTAATAGAACACTATGGAAAATTGGCACTACTAGAAACTTGGGAGAGACGATTGGCACATGCCATACTACAGTCCAAATGGGGAAAGAGTATGTAATACTATAATCCACATGGAGAAAAAGTAGCTATATGAAGAACCCGTAATAGGGGTGGGTGAGGGAAGCCATAGGTTTATCTCATCTCTTCATCTAAACCATTCTAGGATTTCTAGGAGGACGTCAGGCATATATATAGGCCAGCCACTTAAGTAGGGGTAGTTTGGACATAAACCGGGAGCGCTGGACAAATTGGGGTGTTACATGTGCACTGAGGCCCAACTTAGAGCTCACAGACCCATTGTGCCTTCCGGAGACTCCGGTGCATGTAGGCCAGAGATTCTGGTGTGGTTGGAGACTCAAGTATCGTCAGGGCGGAGATTCCAATCCGGCGTTGCGATGTCGAAGATTCCACACGGTCTCTGAATGGCCTCTAATCTAGTGTACTGCATGGTGTCACCACTAGCATTGCCAGTCTGGAAGAGGAGGGCTAGAAACTTCAGTGAGGTGTCATCAGAGATTCTGGTGTGGATACATTAAAGACTCTGGTGTGCAGAGGATGGAGACTCTGGTCTTGAAGCTCCTCCTTATTACGTCTTTTATTCCATGCTTCATGCTTGATTTTCTTGGGTGGAATGGTGATGGCCATATGCTAGGCTGCATCACTAAGGTTTTTTCATCTCATCTAGAGACCGTCCATGTTTTATCTTGTTCTTTTTATATTCGATCTAATCAATATGTTGTCTCTTTTAGATCCACGACGATGTCAGCAATGTAAGTTGAACGAAGGATGGCGATCATGCCATTGCGGCTGTCATGTATTGTGCACAGATGATGGAGGGCATTGAAATAACATTTCATGTTTCCTATGTTTTGCGTGTTAGATAACAATACTATGGAGACTTTTCATGTGTGCTAAGTGTGCAGGAAGTTTTGAGGAGGGCGGGATAATCCGCCCTTCCAAGGGCCGGATAATCCGGCCTACCTCATCTCTCAAGGAAGCGAAGGCGCGTCACTCTGTGTCCAGTCGGATTTTCTCCCGGAAAATCCGAACTGGGGCGGTTTTTTCTCCCCAGGCCGGATAATCCAGGTTTCGCAAGGGCTGGATAATCCGGCCCCCAGTTTTCGAGGAAAAGGAGACAAGGCGCGTCGCTTGGTATCCGGTCGGATTTTCTCCCGGAAAATCCGAACTGGGGCGGTTTTTCTTCCCCAGGCCGGATAATCCGGCCTTCACATAGGACCGGATAATCCGGCCCCCAGAAGTTGATCAAGGGCAAGCTCGGCGCGACGCTCTGTGAGGGGGCAGATTATCTGCCGGATATTCCGAGTCTGGGCGGTGTTTTCCCAGGCCGGATAATCCGGCCCTCACCTAGGCCGGATAATCCGGCCCCCAAAATGTGCAACGACTGGTTTTTGGAAGGAGGTATAAGTACCCCTTCTTCCCCAATAATCAGAACTCTTGATTCATTCGAAATTGACCAGACCTTGTGCAAGAGCTCTCATTCTCAATCTCCCACTTCAACCACTCGAAGGTCTTGATCTTTGGTGGAATTGAAGGAGGAGAAGTTCATCATCAACATCAAGAATCAAGCGCTTCAACTCCTCTCCATTCACTTGGAGAAATCCCTGATCTAGTATTCTTGTCAATACCTAGATCTTGTTATTGTGTTTGACAACTTTGTTCTTGTGGCAGCTTGTTGTCATTTCGGGAGCCTCCAAGTTGTTGTGGAGTTGTTGCCCCACTAGTTGTGTAAAGGCGTCGGTGCCTGCCTTGACGGGTACCTATAGTGGAAGGTGGATCAGGCCTGTTGTGGCGAGATCCATCGGAGAACAGGGTGAGGCATTTTGTGGCGTGGTGGTCTTAGTACCGCCCACCCCTCCAACGCAGACGTACTTCCCTTAACAAGGAAGGAACTGCGGTCAAACAAATCCTGTGTCTCCGCGTGCTTCACTTTGGTTCACTCGTTCCTCTTCCACTCGCTCCTTACTCGCTAGTAGATAGGTTTGTATATAGGGAAATTCCACAAATTAGTTTATCTAGAGAATTTACCTTTGTGCTAAGCCTAAAATTGAAAAAGAATTAAAAATTGGTGTAGCACCTATTCACCCCCCCTCTAGGTGCCCATACGATCCATTTCAATTGGTATCAGAGCCCCGGCTCTTAATTCAGGCTTAACCGCCTAAGAGTAGTATGGGTACCAAGGATGATGGAAATGAGGCTGTGGATGAGGTCACAATGGATGATCTCAAGTCGTTGGAAACAACCTTGTTGAAATCCTTTGAGGCCAATATGGAGGAGATGAATCAAATGATTGCTCGTCTTACATCATCGATAGCCCCATATCCATCCTCCTCTGAGGCTCCCTCACCATCATCTAAGGAAAATGGTAACACCGGATCCAAAGATGATGATGTGGAAGGTGAAAAACTAAATGGCTCCACCTCCAAAAAGGGAAGTGGTAAGGAGGAATATAGTGAGGTTCGCCACGTATATTCCCCCGACCCACCTATCCCTCATCCTCATATAAACAATAGGGGTGATCCACCCAAGCTCACTGCATCCTCTTTTAACCAATGGCAATTTCTAATGAAATCTCATGTTTGCAGCTCCTCTATTGAATTGTGGAGGATTATTGAAGAAGGTCTTCATATTGGAGATCAAACCAATCTAACAAGAAGGGAAGTTGTGGATAGCCAGTTGAATGCCACTGCTCTCCACATGATATCTGGGGTGTGGGTCCCAAGGACATGCCACACATTGAACATCTCAACACAGCTAAAGAGGCGTGGGATGCTCTTACAGACCTTTTTGTTGGAAATTAAAGCATGAGAAGAAACGGGTATGATGCCCTTAGTAATGAAGCTGAGGGATTCTACATGTTGGATGGTGAAAACCATGAGGACATGTATAGAAGACTCAAGGGCATCGCAACAACATTTCGGAAGCATGGGGCCACTCACATTGATGATGCATGGATAAAAAGAAAGTATGTGAGTGCCTTAATGCCTTTCGAACCAACGGATTTGAAGAGCTTGCAAGGTAGACACAACTATCATCAAATGACATCCAATGAAGTCATGCAAGAAATGGCGTCATTCAAAGTGGCGGCAAAGAATGCTGAAGATGCCCGTGCTCGGGCCATTGGAATGCAAAAGGGTGTCAATGTGGCTCTCAAAGCCAATGTTATTGAGCAAGAGGACGATGAAGGAGCTTTTGAGAGGATATCCATGGACTGCCCCGATGAGGTCAAACGTGCACATGGTGAGTACATGGCATTCTATGCAAGGAACTTTTGGAAGGACCCTGCCAAAGCCAAGTCTGAGCTTGAGCAGAAGCAGGTCAAATGGAAGAGAAAGTGGCCCAAGATTGAGAACTTGCTTCAACTGTGGAGATAGACTGCACTTTGTAGCCGAGTGTCCTTATGAAAATAGAGAAGACAATGGTGGCAGGCTCATTCTCAAAGAGAAATCCAAAGCTCCTAAGAAGAAGCCGTTTTCTAAGAAGAATGGCCCTTTCAAGAAGCAACCCAAGATGGTACTTGTAGCTCAAGAGGAATACTCCTCCGCAAGTGAAGATGAAGAGGATGATGATAGTTCCCGAGAAGTGTCTGCTATAGCCACCACATCGACTCCCTCCTCTCTCTTCGACTCGCCGAACGAGAACACCATCAACAACAACGCCACTTGTCTAATGGCAAGAGGATCCGAGGTATCAACTTCTAACTCCTCATTTCCTAAAACTAACATAATTTTGGATATGGATGATCATGACAGTCTTGAAATGAAAGAAGAAGTTATTGCCTTGGATACTTTTTTCACTAACCTACAAGGTGAGCACAAACTCCATTTTGATGCTCTTATGAGTCAACTTGCTCAAGCCGAAGATCTCCTTGAAGAAAAGGGCAGAACTGAAAGAGAAGATGCCTTGGAGATAGCCTCTTTGAAGAATGCTTTGGAAGAGGAAGAGGAAGCTCGAGTTTCTTTGGAAGAAAGACTCGAATCCCTAGAGGAGTCACAAGAGGAAGTTGTAGCTCAGCTTATTAAAGAACGTGATCATGCTCTTTCCAAGGTAAAGAAACTAAAGAAAGAAAAGATTGATTTTGGGGCTGTTCATGCTAGACTTTTGGAGAAGTTTGATGATCTTGAAAGTGCTCACAAGGCATTGAAGAGTGATCATTCTACTCTAAATGAGTCTCATGACCAGCTCCAAACTCAATTGAAATGGTATGGCGTGCCAAGTACCTCCTCTTCATCCCTTGGAAAAGAAGATCTTACAAGAAGTTCTCAACACAAAGGTAAGGGGGTTATTGATGAGATACTGAGCAGGCAAAGGACAAACCACAGTAAAGAAGGTCTTGGTTACATACCCAAGATAAAGAGCAAGAAAAACAAGAAGAAGAACAAGAACAAGACTGCTCAATCAAAGACTAGCAACATTACAAATGACAAGACTAATTATGATGGTTTTGCAGGGATCAACAATCCTAATTTTGAACTATATTGTGATTCTTATGGTGATGTTTATGCTAGTTATGTAGGGCCTTATGATTGTTACATTCCTTGGTCTATTTGGGTTCCCAAGACCCTTGTTACTAACATGAGAGGACCCATTGAAAAATGGGTACCTAAAACTAAGAAGTAATTTTCTTGCAGGGCTATGCTTCCGGTGGTTCTAAATGGGTACTCGATAGTGGTTGTACGAGTCATATGACCAGAAGCAAGGAGATCATCACGGAGATGCGTCCAAACCGTGATCACATTACCGTCTCCTATGGTGACAAGTCAAAATCTGAGGTATTGGGTCTCGGCAAAGTTGTGGTGGCTCACGATATCTCCCTCGTGGACGTCATGCTTGTTGAGACCCTCGGGTATAACTTACTTTCAGTTCGTGCCCTTGGTAAGATTGGCTTTGCAGTTTACATTGATGCTGATTTAGTGGTACTCTTGTGGAGCAAGTCTCTAAAAGTCACTTTCGTGGGATATGTCGAAAAATGACCTGTACGTGGTGGACTTTTCGGGGAAAACCAATACAGGCCCGATGTGTCTTTTCGGAAAGGCTGACGCGGGTTGGCTATGGCATCTCCGACTAGCCCACGTCAATATGAGAACTTTGCAAAGTCTCCACAAGGGTGGCCACATTCTTGGACTAAAAGAAAATGTCTCTTTTGCCAAAGATCGTGTTTGCAGGGCGTGTGTTGAAGGGAAAATGCATGATTCACCTCATCGAAGGAAAACCATTATCTCTTCAAAAAGGATCTTGGAGCTCCTTCATGTGGACCTCTTCGGACCTCCATCTCATGCAAGCCTCGGTGGGAAGAAGTATTGTCTTGTGATTGTTGATGATTTCTCTAGATACACTTGGGTTTATTTCTTCAAGTTGAAGAGTGAAACTCAACAAACTATCATCAACTTCGCCAACGAGGTTCAACGTCAACACAACGTCCCCATTCTGGCTATAAGGAGTGATAACGGCTCGGAGTTCAAGAACTACACCTTAAATGAGTTCCTAAGTGAAGAGGGGATAAGACATCAATATTCCGCTGCGTACACCCCTCAAAAAAATGGTGTAGCCGAGAGGAAGAATCGGACTCTAATGGACATGGCAAGATCAATGTTGGCCGAATTCAAATCTCCATTTCAAACTACTGGGCTGAAGCAATCTCTACTGCTTGTCATTCATCCAACCGTTTATACCTCCGCAAGATTTTGGACAAGACTCCGTATGAAATACTTACCGGTAACAAGCCAAACGTCTCATACTTTCAGGTATTCGGGTGTAAGTGTTTCTTTCTTATTAAAGGAGTTTGTTTATCTAAGTTTGAATCTAAGGCTCTAGAAGGTATTTTTGTTGGTTATGGTGCCGAATCCCACACTTATAGATACTACAATAAGCTCTCCGGAACTGTTGTAGAATCTTGTAGTGTGGTGTTCGAGGAAAATGAGTTCCGTCTTGAACAAGTTGGTGCTTGTGATGCAGATGTTGAAATACCCCAAGATGCCATAAGAAGAATGGCCGTGGGATTCTTCCGCCCCATTGAGGAACCCCTTGTGGCGGACCGGGAAGGACAATGCTCTACTCTTATAGAGCCCTCATCTACACATACGCAACATGCTCCAACCACGGGGGCAACTTCTACACCATCGCCATCAACTGCTGAAGGTCAAGATGCTCCAGAAAGCTCCAGGCCGGATTTTCGGGTGGACACCGGATTATCCGGCCAACCCGCTCCAGCTGACCTATCTGCTCCTGGTGGTGAAGATATCATCGCAAGCTCCAGGCCGGATTTTCCGGCTGACCCCGGATTATCCGGCTCCTCGCCCGTTCAAGCAAGTCCCAGGCTCCCTGATGAAGATGCTGCAAGTACTCCCAGGCCGGATTATCCGGCCTCTTCATCGGACGGATTATCCGGCCCTGACTCTCTAGTTCTGCAGCCTCACCTGCTGACTCTGGACTCACCTCAAGGGCATACATCTCCACCACCTGCTACTGATGTTCTAGTTACTGATCAAGGCGGAGAAATTACTTCCAATGCAGACTCAAGTGATGAATCTCCTCCACCAAGAGACAATAAACTTATTGAACTTCGTCGCAAGGCTCGTGCTGATCGTAACCTTGAGTTGAGGGGTCACACTCTCGACAAGGTTGTTGGTGATCTTCGACGAAGGGTTTCTACAAGAAGAGAATTGGCCAGTTTTGGTGAGCGTCAAGCTCATATCTCCATGGTGGAACCTAAGAAGGTCTTTGAAGCTCTTGAAGACCCAGACTGGGTTGTTGCTATGCATGAAGAATTGAATAATTTCGAGCGCAACAAAGTCTAGAAACTAGTGGAGAAACCCAAAGAGTGCCGCAATGTTATCGGCACCAAGTGGATTTTCAAGAACAAGCAAGATGAGAATGACATTGTTGTGAGGAATAAGGCAAGACTTGTGGCACAAGGTTACTCCCAAGTTGAGGGCATCGACTTCGGCGAGACCTATGCTCCTGTGGCTCGCCTTGAGTCCATCCGTATCCTTCTTGCTTATGTTGCCCATAACAATTTTAAGTTGCAGCAAATGGACGTCAAGAGTGCCATCCTTAACGGTCCTCTACATGAGTTGGTATACGTAAAGCAACCCCCGGGGTTTGAGGATCCTAACTTCTCGAACCATGTCTACAAACTCGATAAGGCACTCTATGGCCTTAAACAAGCCCCACGTGCGTGGTATGAGCACCTTAAAGAGCTTTTGTTAGATCGTGGTTTCGAAGTTGGGCAAATCGACCCCACTCTTTTTACTAAGAAGGTTAAGGGGGAGCTCTTCGTATGCCAACTATATGTAGACGATATCATTTTTTGTTCTACTAACAAAGCTTTTAACGATGAATTTTCAAAGCTTATGACTGACAGGTTTGAGATGTCTATGATGGGGGAATTACGGTTCTTTCTTGGATTCGAGATCAAGCAACTTAGAGAAGGAACGTTTATTAATCAAGCAAAGTACATCCAAGACATGCTCAAGCGATTCAAGATGACGGATCTAAATGGTGTTGCTACTCCGATGCAAACAAAGTGTCATCTTGAACTCAACCCTCATGGTAAAGATGTGGACCAAAAGGTATACCGGTCCATGATCGGCTCTCTTCTTTACCTCTGCGCATCTAGACCCGATATTGTGTTGAGTGTGGGAGTGTGTGCAAGGTATCAAATAGCTCCTAAAGAAAGCCACTTAGTGGCGGTCAAGAGGATCTTTCGATATTTAGTTCATTCCCCCAACTTTGGTCTCTGGTATCCCAAGGGCTCCAATTTCTCTTTATGTGGTTATACTGACTCAGATTGGGCTGGTGATAAGGATGATCGGAAGTCAACTTCTGGAGCTTGTCAATTCTTGGGAAGATCTCTTGTATGTTGGTCCTCCAAAAAGTAGAATTGTATATCTCTCTCCATTGCCGAAGCTGAATATGTTGCTGCTGCCAGCGCTTGTACTCAATTATTGTGGATGAGGCAAACTTTAAAGGAATACGGTGTCAATTGTGAAAAAGTGCCTCTTTTATGTGATAATGAAAGTGCTATCAAAATTGCATACAATCTAGTTCAGCACACAAGGACGAAGCATATTGAGATGCGGAATCATTTTATTCGTGACCATGTTGCTCGAGGTGATATTGATCTATCTTTTGTGAGCACGAAGAACCAACTGGCGGATATTTTTACAAAGCCACTTGATGAAGCAAGATTCTGCTATTTGAGGAATGAGCTAAATATCATTGATTCCGGGAGCTTGTATTGATTACCCATGCACCCACTCGTACATCTCAATCCTTGTTTGGTCTAGGTGTGGGCATGGATATAGGGGGAGTGTGGTCCTAACTTATTGGGCTAACCCTCCCCCCATCATGACAATATCAAGTTATATCATTTCTCTTAATATCATGTTGTGATATGTGAGCTTATTGATGAGTATTGGTCGTGAACCCAAGATATATCTTCGCGGTGTCACACCATACACTCCAACAAGGTGGCTTCGGCCACCGCCCTCTCCTTTGTGGAGAATTGGATCTTTTTGGATGTTATTTGCTCTCTCTTGTTCTTATGGGAATCACACTCAATCTTGGCTTTTATTTGATTTGTTTTTTTTTTGCAATTTTGAGTGTCTAGTACCATCTTAGTTTGGCTCTCTTAATCCTAAGCCTTCCCTACCTCTAAGCCATCTATTGTTTCACACAAGTCCCTTGTACACCTTGTGGGGGTGTTGTTTGGGGACGTGCGGGCCTGGTTCTGTGTATAACAGAATCCCAGAATTTAGGCCGGATAATCCAGCCCAAGTATTGGCCGGATAATTCGGCCCTGGCGGATTTGATCTTAAAGGGCAGGGCTCGGGGAGAAGGGCTCATAACGAGCAGCACTTCTCCCCCAGCCCCTCCTTCTCCCCAGCCGCCGCCTGCCGCCCCTCACCCTCCCCGGAGCCTCTCCGGCCACCGGATTTTCCGGGCCTCACCGGATCTTCTTCTCTGCGCCTCCGGGTACCTTCTCCGGCACGTTCTTCCTCCAATGAGTGAGGGTAACTCCCTCTCTCCCCATCTTTGGCTAGATGTGTATCTTGTTGGGTGGAACGTTGTCTAGAAGGATGTGTTTTCGCATAGAACTTGTAGTCTTGCAGTTTCTAGGCCCGGTCTACTTTTTTGCATGCAATCTTGGTGAAATCGAAAATTTCTGCCAGGGCCGGATTATCCGCCCCTGGCCAGGCCGGATAATCCGGCCTGACAGATTCAAGTCTGCTTCAATTTCACTATGGTGTATGTATTGAGTAGTTTGGAACTATGAACTTTTTGACTACCTTTTCCATGCTCTCTCCTGGACTTGTGTGTATGCTTATCCCCATGCTATCGCCCTTATTCTCCTCACAGGTGGTTCCGGTGTTTCCAAGACCTACAAGCGCCGTCCTTGCGCCAAGTACTTTCGGATTTGACAGGGTCACTTAGTGGACGAAGTTGAATTGAGGAGAAGGAAGAACGAAGAGAGGCGCATGGCTGAACAATCCAAGAGGACTCGGAAGGGGGTGTCCAAGAGGAAGGGAAAGGAGCCCAAGATCAACTACATGGCTCTAGATGCGGTCTCCTTCTCTGCCATCCGTCACCGTGACTTGTTTGCTGAGCTGCCTCGTGATGATGAGCTGGGGGATACCCGGTTTTGGTGTACAGAACAGAAAAGGGATTTATGAAGACATCTATGCCAGGCTGAACATTAGGCCTATGCACCCACTGGTACTACTTGCTGAGGCTTTGGAGAAAGCACATCTTGTGGATGCAATGTATGTGGCTGAGAGGATGGGGCTGCACCGTCTCATGTCTCTCCAATGCTCCTTTGACTCTGAGGTGGTGAAGCAATTCTTCTCCACTCTGGTGATTTGTGGTGATGAGTGCCGCACTATGAAGTGGATGACTCATGACAGGCCCATGACTGCTGATTTTCACGTGTTTGCTGAGGTTCTGGGGTACTCCTTCCGCAGCAAGGATAGAGCCAGTGGTCACCGCATCATCACTCAGCTGAAGCCCAACAAGGATGCTGCTCTCTCTCCGTGTACTGTGGACAATGGCATTGTGGGTACTGTGGCTGGTCTTGCTCCCATCTATGCTGCTCTGGTGGGTCTCTTCCGTGACTCTATTACACCAAGTGGGGGCAACAATGACAGCATCCGTGGTCACCTTGTTCAGCTACTTCAATTTTCTCATGAAGTTGCTTCTTGTGAGGATGAGTCAGTGCAGTACAGGCTGGATGTCATGGACTTCAATTACCATGAGCCGTGTGATGCTATGTTCAACCATCTGTCCATTCCCTATGCGTCCTACATTATTATGCTCATCCGCCACCTGCTTCCTGCTGAGGAGTTCCACATTGACTCGGTGCACAAGGCCAAGAAGATATACAACAAGGTTCGGAAGACCTCTCACCCCTCCTCTGCTCCTGAGGGCCTCATGAGGGATGCTCACAGGCCGCCTGTACCTCCCGTGGCCCGTGAGATCAAGCAGCTGGTTCCAGCGTCACATTCTCTGCATGGGCGTGGACACGCGCAAGGGTCAGTACGAGGCTTACAGGCAGTGCCATGAGTTGGCTCACTCCCAGCAGCTCATTCTCCACCATGTGTCTGGCGCTTTGGGTGCTCCTCTGGCTCCTAAACCTCCCACTCTGTATGCTCGGTGGAACTCTTCCTCCGGGCTGAACTATGGTGAGCTGGAGCGTCACTTGTTCCCGTCTGCGCCTGCTGCTGATGATGAAGATGAGGAAGGTGACACTGAGGAGCTTGATGATGAGGATGAGGAAGAGAATGAAGCAGAGGACGAGGACGCAGACGAGGACTACGATGAGTGATCCCATGGGGCGCTAGCATCGCTCTTCTCCCTTTTTGGTGTCTCAATGCCAAAGGGGGAGAAGTAGTTCTATTAGGTTGTTCGTGGATTTGCATGGGTCGGGCATAAGCACTTGCGCTTTTCTATTCGTTATTTCCTGCTTATGCCCATTTAGCGTTGAACTTTAAATTCATGGTTTGTGATTTGTGGTTGAGACTTTATGTGGTTATCTGGATGATACCTATGGTCTTCATATCATGGATTATGCTCATGGTTATATCTATTCATATCCTATTGCTGGAGGTTTATCACGGAAGGCGCGCACTCATAATGGTTATCCAGTAATAATTGTGATTTATGTCAAGGATGCCTATTCTCTACTTCGGTGGTATGTGTTTTTGCCCTTTTGTCTATGGAATAGATTCACCTATTTGTGTGCATTTGTATTCCAATGCAAAACTCTATTATGCACACATTGAGGGGGAGTCCCTTTCATAGTTATCTCTGTGTGTCTTGTGTCTTCTCCTGCAAATCCTGGTATTGTCATCTAACACCAAAAAGGGGGAGATTGAAAGAACATTTCATGTTTCCCTATGTTTTGTGTGTTAGATAACAATACTATGGAGACTTTTCATGTGTGCTAAGTGTGCAGGAAGTTTTGAGAGGGGCCGGATAATCCGCCCTTCCAAGGGCCGGATAATCCGGCCTACCTCATCTCTCAAGAAAGCCAAGGCGCGTCACTCTATGTCCAGTCGGATTTTCTCCCGGAAAATCCAAACTGGGGCGATTTTTCCTCCCCAGGCCGGATAATCCGGGTTTCGCAAGGGCCGGATAATCCGGCCCCCAGTTTTCGAGCAAAAGGAGCCAAGGCGCGTCACTCGGTATCCGGTCGGATTTTCTCCCGAAAAATCCGAACTGGGGCGGTTTTTCTTCCCCAGGCCGGATAATCCAGCCTTCACATAGGACCGGATAATCCGGCCCCCAGAAGTTGATCAAGGGCAAGCTCGGCGCGACGGTCTGTGAGGGGGCGGATTATCTGCCGGATATTCCGAGTCTGGGGCGGTGTTTTCCCCAGGCCGGATAATCCGGCCCTCACTTGGGCCGGATAATCCGGCCCCCAAAATGTGCAACGGCTGGTTTTTGGAAGGGGGTATAAGTACCCCTTCTTCCCCAACAATCAAAACTCTTGATTCATTCGAAATTGACCAGACCTTGTGCAAGAGCTCTCATTCTCAATCTCCCACTTCAACCACTCGAAGGTCTTGATCTTTGGTGGAATTGAAGGAGGAGAAGTTCATCATCAACATCAAGAATCAAGCGCTTCAACTCCTCTCCATTCACTTAGAGAAATCCCTGATCTAGTATTCTTGTCAATACCTAGATCTTGTTATTGTGTTTAACAACTTTGTTCTTGTGGCAGCTTGTTGTCATTTCGGGAGCTTCCAAGTTGTTGTGGAGTTGTTGCCCCGCTAGTTGTGTCAAGGCGCCGGTGTCCGCCTTGAAGGGTACCTATAGTGGAAGGTGGATCAGGCCTGTTGTGGCGAGATCCATCGAAGAACAGGGTGAGGCCTTTTGTGGCGTGGTGGTCTTAGTACCGCCAACCCCTCCAACGCAGACGTACTTCCCTTAACAAGGAAGGAACTACGGTCAAACAAATCCCGTGTCTCCGCGTGCTTCACTTCGGTTCACTGGTTCCTCTTCCACTCGCTCCTTACTCGCTAGTAGATAGGTTTGCATATAGGGAAATTCCACACATTAGTTTATCTAGAGAATTTACCTTTGTGCTAAGCCTAAAATTGAAAAAGAATTAAAAATTGGTGTAGCACCTATTCACCCCCCCTCTAGGTGCCCATACGATCCATTTCAGGCATGTCACCGCGGCCATCACAATAGCATGTTGATGCATGTAAAATTTATACATGAACTTTGTAGTTTATTCTCACATATTCCGACATATTTGCATCATTTATAATGCTATATCCATGTTTTACATTTATTTATCAGGATTTACTAATGATTCCTTTTATTTAGGTTATGACACTACAAAACAAGAAACTCATGTTTTTTGTATTTTAAAATTTTAGGGATCTAAATGAAGTTAAAAGGAACTGATATTTTTCGAGAATTGTTTTTTGCGAAGAGAGGGATCTGGAGCACAAGAGGAGAGGCCTAAGACCAAAAAGAACCCAGGTGGTGCGTTCCACCCCTGCCACGCCACCCATGCTCTTTTCCTCCTAGAGCATCGATATCCATCCATCTTTAGCCCTAATTCGAAGTCTTGACCTGAAAATGCCTATAAAAAGGTCCCTCGGGGGTGATCTAGAAAAAGGTAGAGTAAAAACACATAAACAGAGCTAGAACCAGCGAAGATTGGAGCGGGAAACGCTCCAGAGCCACCACCACCGGTTGGATCTCCGCCGTCATCAACATTGTCCCATGATGAAGAGGAATTAGTGCACCTTTGGACTATGAGTTTGTGGCAGTATCTACATATCTCTCATGCTATCATTGTTTTAGTACCATATGAGCTACACACCATGATTATAGTCATCTATATAATTTATATGTGATGAATCTTTGTTTTGTGAGATGATATTTGAGATTGGAATTCTATCAGGTGTAAGATGTATTGGTAGATGCATATATGTACCCTGTTTTTAAGTACTTATTTTGATCATACTTGTATGCAAGAATATGTGTGAGGGAACATGTGTATTATATGAAGTAACATGGTGGTGGAGATTGGGAAGTGACATAAAACTCGAGATCCAATATGGTTTTTACTTTTCTTTTGTTACCTCGCTAGGGATAAAGTGAATGCATGTGTTATTCATCTTGTGACAGCAAATATGTTCTTGTTTGGTTAAGGTAGCACATTTGTTATTGAAACATCATGTCAAAGTATCTAAGGATATACTCTGTTTATTCTTAATTCTAGATTGCATGGAGCTTTTCTTTTCTAGAGGAGCATAAGTGAGATATGTTGTATCATCTCTATATTAGGACATGATACTCATATGAATGCTAATCAAACACATAATAAAATTCCGAGTGATATTATATCATCCATAAACAGTTTTTATGTTTATTTCACCTTATGAGAGAGTAGACAAGTGAACCCATGAACCGTGATCCATTTTTTATTACAAGAAACACATTTTACACACTTTTATTGCCTTTTATATTTCCTGCATTAATTAAATCCGAAAATAAAAAACACATTTACTATTTACATAAATAATCATACAACCAAAAAGAACTTTACTTTATAATTTTTACTTTCTTCTCTGGTTATAGATTGTTTACTTTTATTTATTTATAGTTTTGTTTTAGTTTTACTAATACGCAATGTTGCGCTTCATAACCATACAAGTGGATTTTGAGAAACAAGACAAATACTTTGTTTTATAGGTCCATCTTCCACCTCCGTACCTGACGAGGATCCAACATCTCTGCACTTGTGGCATGGACCAGGACCACTAGCGACAGTCATCACCTAGTCCAAAAGACCTGGACGAACATTATGTCACCGCCTCGCCAACCTTGGACCCGCGTCGACGCCTCTATACCTTGTTGTTGCACCACCTCACGCCGTCGGGCCCCGCCGCACCTTCATGTCCCCGGCCATGCGTCGGTAAGCGCCTCCATGTCTTCACACCCCCGCACATAGACAACCCACGCCACCCTACCGAGCATTCTGCCTCCGCGTGTAGGGGACCTGTCGGGGCGCGCCGCCCTATTTGAGGCCAAGCGTGGCAGCCACACCAGTGGCAGCGGGCAGCGGCCCGAGGGGTGGACATCGGGCCAAACTTTTTTCTCTAGGGTTAGGGAACCTCCGAAGCTGCCCGTGAGAGACAATCCACGAGGGTTTTTTTAGAAGAAAAATATTCAATCCAGCAGCTGTTACATGTGTAGATAACATTGCTAGCAGTTAGCTTGCAATGCAAATAGAGTGCTCCTTCCACACATCACATTCGAAAGGCCGGCGTGGCCGCGTTGACCATGAGATCGAGCCAGCACTAATCAAGACAATTATTGCCCACGATATGATCCCCACCACAAATATCAACATGTCAACACGTACCTTTCCCGATTACCTTTTCCCCTAGCTAGGCACTGCAATCACGCGCACCACTTGTTGCTTCATCGCATATGCAGGGAGAGCTAGCCTCTGATTTCTCTTTTCACAAGTGCAAAATAATTTAGTCAATTATTAGTACTCACACACACCATCTCCGCTTTGTCTTCCTCCTCCTCATGGTCTCCCTTTTGTCCTCTCTCCTCTGCACAGCTATAGCTGCACCATATGACCCTGTGCTGCTCCCGGCAAGTCAATGGCCCCGCGTCAGGTCCACCAATGGGGCTATCCATGTCACGCTGCACGCCACACCACTACATCTTGGGCCAGCTACCTGCATACTTATATCAGCTCATGCATGCATCAGCTCACGCCTCACCTCATCACAACCCTGCCGGCATCGATCTTGGTCACCCCCCTCCTTGTTGAGGAGTTCTCGGGAGTACGTTCTCCTTGTTAAGAGCGGCATGGCGGCGAGCAAAGGCGCGAGGAAGAGCCTGGTGTCGAGGACGCTGGAGCGGTGCAGGTCCGGGCTCGCGAGAGGCGGCGGAAAGGTGTCGGCGGGGACGGCGCCCGGGTGCTTCTCCGTGTACGTCGGGCAGGAGCGGGAGCGGTTCGTGGTGCGCGCCGACCGCGCCAACCACCCGCTCTTCCGGCGCCTCCTCGACGACGCCGAGCGGGAGTACGGCTACACGGCGCAGGGGCCCCTCGTGCTGCCCTGCTCCGTCGACGCCTTCCTCGACATCCTCTGGCACATGGACAACGACGAGGACCAGGAGCACGACGACGCGGTCGCGTCGCCGATCTGCGGCATGCCGCGCGGCGGCAGCAAGGGACGGGCGGCGGGGTACCGGGTGCTCAGCCCGGCCAACTCGTCGCCGGCCTCCTTCTTCTTCTCGCCCAGGGCGTCTCCCGCCACCACAACGGATGGCAAGAGGAGGTGATGAATCATCGAGCGAGCTGCTAGTATCTATGCTGAATTAATTAGGTTGATAGGAGGAATCAAAGGGGAGAAGGTGTCTATGCATCAAAGCATGCGTGTGGCCTAAAAAAAAGAGATTACTTTTTATTTGGTGTTCTTCGATCCATACAACTGTAAAATTTGTTTTGTGGAGAAAGAAATCAAACAAGTAACTACGACTAGTGAACGGCCTATATATAAGGTATCGATCATACATCATGCCGCTCATGAGTCATGATCAGCTCGCCTCTTTCTTCAACCGCTAGCCACCCTTCTCCCTTCTGAATTTGAAGTTCTGATATCCCACGGCCGGGTCAGGTAGTTCATCCCTCTAAAACCTCGCACTAGTCTTGATGGACTCCGGCGGCCACGGCTGTTGGATCAGATAATTCATCCCTCTAAAACCTCCATTCCCCCCTCGCACTAGTCTTGATGGATGGCAGAATCATTTTACATGGTAAAATTAACACCTACGACTAGGTCGACTTCGTCCACAATAGCGCCTTCAAAACGGAAAACACCTCCTCGCTCAATATTGTTTTTTTTCCGGCTAGAAGGGCCAGGAAGTTGCAATTATAACAATGGCAGGTACATTTTACATGGAGGCCCTTTTAACATCACTTGCACAGAAAGACCAAAAATTCAAGATAAGGGCTTCCAACTTTACACAAAGGACCCCAGGGCAACAAATGGAAAAGCAATCAAGCCCTGGCCATCCTCCTCTGCCTTCTCGCCGGTGACCTCCAGGCAGCGCCGCCGTGCCACCGAGATTAGAGATGAAACTGCTCGGTTGGCTCTCTTTCCTGGGGAGGAGCCAATGCCACCTGCCGCCCAAGCTCGTCCGGGGACGGACCACTTGGAGAAGAAGAGGCGTCGAGCAACGGCGCACGGGCTCAAATGGGGCCTCTGCCATGGAGATTGAAGTAGCGCACTGGCTCCACCGACGCACTAGCTCAGATGGTATTCCTAAATGAAGGGACACAATTTCTGAACCCAATATCCCACATATAAGTACATTTAAAGTCAACATTATGTTAATATTAAGATAAAGAATAAATTGCAATAAGTTGACTTCGAGTGTAAGCGGGTTTGGCAGGTTACTCCCTTGCATCCTTACTTTGATATGTAGTTCCGTACAAATGTTATATATCATCCAAAAGATACAACTGTCACATATACTTTTTAGTGTACAAGTCAAGCAAGTAATTACAACTTATGATGCCCTTCTATATTGTGGGATTATATTTAGAACATGGCATTAATTATCTTGTGGACTCACAAGTTGATTTTGATCGCCGGGGATATAAATATATAATGGCTCGTCTTTTTCTTCGGTGTCCACCTCTCTAATATCTCTCCGCTCCTCCAAGGGCACCCTTTTACCTTAACCCCCCCAATCTTCCACCTCGAAATCCATCTCGCCTCCATCACCACCACCTCTGGCTCACACCAAGCATGGACACCACCTCGAGGAAGCACGAACCCCAAAGAAATCACACATGGCTGAAACTGACTTATATTCAGGCACAAAAAAGGAGTAGCCTAAGTTATAGCAAATGCATAATATTATACCTACCTATCTTGCTATGCAAGCTCTTACTTTTGCGACCAAAAGAATACGCATACATTGATAGTTCTTGAGCTTGAAATGACATAGATATGTATGAATCCTATCAAGTTAATACTTCAAGCATGTAGGCATATGTAAGTTCTCATTCACTTGTTGACCCCCACCAGTGGCTTAACAAGCCGGGAGACATAGCCTGGGCAAAGTAGCAAGGCTCCTGGCCAGCGGTATTTTGCCCATGTAAAAGTTGTTGAATCTTTCATTAGCAGATACAAGTTTAACAAAAGATTCTAGAGAGACCCCGGGCACTGCCCGGGCATGCCGATATGAAGCTCCACCACTGCCCCCACCCCTCCCTCCATCACCCCTAAAGATCATTGTAAGATATGCACGTTCTGTCAATGACATTTCCTTCGCCACCATCGTCATATATGTGGCTAGGGTTTGGGTCGCAGTTGTTTATCTCCCTCCCTATGACTTAAAGGGGTGGTTGTTGTAGGGGCATAAATCTGGTTGCGGAAGGAGAATGATAGGGTGGACGGAGATGGATAGGTGACTAATCAAGGTAACATGTGAAAGAGATGGTAAACGAAGGTAATGTTTCCACGAATAGAGAGAAAGTGGATGAGACAAGAACTTGCACAGGAAGGCGGGACTCTTCCACACCGTGAGGTAACTCGTGGCGATGGCAACCCGGTGCATGGGATATGGGAGAGGTAGGGCGAAGATGGGAAAGCCAATCTACCACCATTGGTATGCGACTTGTGAGTGCACACACGAACCATTTCATATACATTCATTGAAGTACTCGCAAAAAAAGATACATTCATTGAAGAATAGTACTCACGTAAATAAGTGGTCTCTTGTTTATGTTGAATTACCTATGCTCATCGGCTCCTAGCTGCACCGTGAATTACCTATGCTTTAGGGCGTTGGTTGGAAAATTTTTGTAACTTCTTGGTATACCCATGGATTGGCCAGTTCCTATTTGGAAGGTTGTAATTTATTTCTACCCCTGCCAATAGTTTAGCACACTCTTTGATGCTACTATTCTAATCAGATTGGATGGCAAAGATTTCTCATTTTATCTCCTAACTTGGCCAATTTTGAAAAACGAAGAATAGACCCCTACCCCTATTTGTTTATTATTTGAATAACTGATTCCTTTTTTCTTTATTCAGTGCCCTGGTTGGTAATAATAGAAGCTATCCAGATAATCTATGCAGCTTCAACTTCTCTTAGTCAACACTTCTCTTATTCAACGAAATTTCAGAAAAGAGGTTCGTCCTCAATGGGAAAATGGAGCACCTAACAACACATCTTCACAGACCAAGAACTATGAGATCATCCCTTTCATTTTGGGGTGATGGAGGGATTGAACCATTTGAGCCTTTTTTTCATGCTTGTCCCGGCATCTAGAGAAAGCAGGTTTCCGAAATAGTGTAATGGAAAAAGAAGTGCTTCGAATCACTGCTATTTGACTCAGACCTGTTCTGAAAAAGTCGAGGTATTTCAAATTGTTTGTTGACATGGACAAAGTAGGGGAAAACCTCTGAAAGGATTTTGAAACCAATAATTCAAGTCACACACTCCCATAATCCTCCTTTTTCTTTCTTAAAATTAACTCTTCCCCAATAAATAAACTAGCAACCTCCAAAAAAGTTTAATAAATTAATTACTAATTGATTTCATTACTATATTAGAATTAATTCGTATTTTCCCACTCAACTAGCAAAAATGCATTAACCCTGGGATCTTTTTTCCCTGGTCATTCTACCTTTGCTTTGCTCTTCTTTTTGGACACATTTGGCATGGAGATCGGACCTTGTTACAAGATGTTTTTGCTAGTATTGATCCACATTTGGATGCTCAAGTGGAATTTGGAACATTCCAAAAAGTGGGAGATCCAACTACAAGGAAACAAGCAGACATAAGTGCAAACTATATAAGTACTTCTCAACATAAGCATATTTATTCTCTATGGTGTAATTAGGAGAATTCAAAAATATAGTAGGACTCTTACTAATAAGGGTATCCTCATGAACAACAAGTATATCATTTTTATCTTCCCATAATCTAGTAACAATTTCTAAACATGGAGGATTATCAAGCAAGATAGGACCATCATCTAAAGATTTATCATATGGCATACCCAAAACAAACTTATTATCAACAGAGTCATTAGTTGGAACCTCAAAGTTGAAAATATAAGTATCATTATCAGATTCATCATAATAACAAGTTCCATAAAATACTAATTAGCTTTGAGTTTTAGAATTACTATCATATATGGGATGTCCCCATTCTTTCTCTTCTTCCTCCTTTTGCTCTTCATTCTTTATGTCCTTTTCTTGGAGATGCATGGACATCCCAAGCTTATATTTTCACCATCTTCTTCTTAAATCTCATCACTCTCATCTTCTTGGGAGTGCATGGGCATCCCCAACCTTAGAATTTTGTCATCTTTTTCCTGCAAAACATTAGTGCTTTCTATGGCACTTCTTTTATAAGCATTAGTACAAGGAGGAATATTCAAACTTTTAACATATCTAAGTAATGATTCTCTCATATATTTGGTACCAGGAGAATCCATTTTTTATTTTTATCTGTCCAATTTTTATGGGTTTTTGATATAAGGAAAAGCTAAATGAAAAACTAAAAGTAAACTAAACTAAGATGCAAAACTGTAAGTAAACAAAATAAAAACTCACAACCAAAGAAGTAGACCTCCCCAATCCTAGATGATTGCAAGATATAAAACAAACTTAAAATAAAACTAATAATAAACTAAAAGTAAACTAATGTCTAGTGCACACAAAAATAAAAATCCTAAGCGCTACACTCCTGGCAACGGTGCTAGAAAAGTATTTGATAACCGCCAAGAGCAGGGGATCACTATTGCACCTCTGAATTTTCAAGTAGGGCATCGATCCGCAGGAGCAAGTATTTACCCTCTCCAACTAGAGTGTCACAAGTTCTAGTTGTTTATGCACTAAACAAGTTACATGAACAAGGAGTTTGATTTAATACAAGGAACTAAAGTGCAACAGAACAGTAATGTAAAAGTGTCCCAATCCTCTTCAATGCAAGAGGACAAGGCAAATCTTTTCTCTTATATGAACAATGGACCTAGGCTCATGGGTTCACTCAATCCTCTCTCTCCATCTATGGTGATGATCATGCTATAGATAATAAACTTACACACAATTTTCATGTTTTAATGGTAACTATTATGATGGCTATAATTCCTAAAATACATAGTTGAATTAAGTACTCATATGTGTTGTTCTATCACCCCCGTAAGGTCAGCGTGTGGTTATTGTCAATCCACCATGGCATACTTCTCCATTTTTACTCCCAGATAAATGATGTTTCGCTGCATTGCTGCCAGTCAACACATATGTTGTCTATCACTCGTCCACCCCTTACCTATATACATCATACTCCTTAATGGTGAACACTCCAAACACTAGTGCAATGATTTATTTGTTATGCGCATTACCGCATCTCTCCTATCTACCTACACTTGGCATTGTCAAACACCTCATGGCATGGGTAAATATGAAATTATAAATAGAAACCACTACATGTACCATAGAAGTATCTCTAGAGTACGACAAACCATAAAATCCCAACACAACAGTAGATGCATAACAAGTATCATATCATTCAACAATATCCACCATAGGAATTACATAGATAGATCCATAATCTTGCAAGACACACAATATGGACTTTAACAATGATCATACATAGAGATATTGTATCAAGTTACCACCACAAAACCATAGTCAAGGGGTTTATTACTCCCCTCTCATGATGGAGAACGACGAGGAGACGTTGGTGAAGGAGGATAGGCTACCGGAGGCGATTACGGCAGCGGTTTCCCCTCCAATCTTCCTCCAGCGGTATCCTGCAGACTCTATGTTTTTTGGTTTTCGATCTCGACCTTCGTCTTCTCTGAGATCACACCGAGGACCCTTTTTATAGAATGTTTTAGGTCAAGATGAAGAGGATGGCGGTGGAATAAACAACATCCGAGCAACGAGGTGGGAAAGAGGGTAGGTGGTGTGCATGCATAGTACCTCGGGCCAATGGGCCTCTTTCCCAGCCCATTAAGCCCATGGTGACCTTCTTTGGCCTGCTAGATTCTCCTCAAAAATTATGAAGTGTGCTCTCTGACCTTAACATTTTTGGAGTCACGTAGCTCCCGTAATGTCAAAAATTGCTAAGACATGGTATTTTTTGCCAGACAAAGTTATAAACAAAGGAGAGGGGATTGTTTAGAAAATCACAAAAATCAATTTAAAATATGGATATAACATTCTATAAGATACAAATACATTAGAATATGTGTCAATAAACTACAGAGTTTATGTATGTATTTTACATGCATCAACATCCACAAGCTTAAACTATGCATGTCCTTGAGCATAAAGATGATAAAACTAAACACGGACATTAAAAAACTGCATAAGTCATGATTATTGCTACACAAGGTTAAATGGTTTACTCTTTAAAGAACTGCAAAAGTAGATGAGATATGAAGTGATATCTCTTATGTAATTACATCTATGCTTAATAATATATTAACTTTCATAATAATAAATACATGATAATATGTGTTAATAAACTACAAATTTTATTATGCATTTTACCTGCATCAAGATCCAACATAGGGAACCTCTAGGATACCCCAAAGCATTTTTTGTTTGGATTTTGAGACCAATATTTAGCTTACCTATAGTTTAAATTTTGAATTATCCAAACACTACTTAAGAAAAAAAGTATATAGTTCCACCTCGAGAAAAAATATCAATCTCACGGGAATGGCCATACGACCTAACCTACAATCTCATGCGGAACTCTTGCAACTCCTTTGAAAAAATACACTCAATATTCAAATTTTTAGACTCAAATAATGAAAAATCAACCTGACTACGCTACACTCATAGGAACTTTTCTTAAAATCGTGGACTCTTTAATCCTTAAACTAAAATAATGGATTTTATTTTCATCTGAGACCCTTTTACGCAGAATAGTAGCCCCTAGATGACTTACTCGATAATAATGAACAGGTGTCACGCCCGCCTCCTTCCACTGACACACTCCAAAATTCTGGATGTGACAGCAAGTCCTCGGAATAGAGAGCCAGCAAGCTGTCCCATCGACTTCGCTTTGTATTGATCAACAACATTGATTCTAGTCTTGCTTCCGCTCATCTGCCATATTAATCCTCGATCATCTCCTTCCTATTTAACTTATCACCTTCCCCACAATCTTAGCGCACCTCACTATCTTCAATCCCTCTCTCCATTGAAAAAATATCTCCGTCCCCAATGTTGGACCCATGGCCACCTTCGAGCTCCCGTACACCGTAAATGAGCTCTAAGCTTTGTTGTTCGGGGCCAGTGAGGACAATGCCTTGTGCATTTGGACCCTTACCCCGCAGAGGGGTCAGTGATAGATGGCATATGCCTTTATCGACGTGGGGTATGACAGCAGTCACGTGCGCTGCCACGAGCTCTACATGTAGGAGCTCGAGAAAAATGCCAACTCACACTGACGGTCCGCTCATGAACCCAAGGACACCACTTTGCTCTACAACCACGCCTACCACTATGGCTGCGAGATGGTGGTGTTCACCCGCGCCAAGCACCCACAAACTAGTGGGACTAGTTCCCCAATGAACAGAGATTCATCCACAATGTCCACCCGGAGATGTTGATGGTGCCGGAGGTTCAGGAGTTGCCGATGGCGCCACATGCCAAGGAGGTGGTGGTGGCGCCGCATGCAAAGGAGGTGGTGGTTGTGCCGCATGCCAAGGAGGTGGCGGTGGAGCCGCCGAAGATGGATTAGGAGTGTCGGACCAACACGAGCGCAAAACTGATGGGTGTACTGTCTGTTGTTCTGATATCTAGTAGTAGTTAATTAGTAATATAAGCTTATGATGGTAACAAAAATATATTTATGGTTTGTAACTCGTTCGTCAGATTTGCTTACTCTCTTTTCTAGTATTCCAGTTATGTCAGGTAAGTGACAAATCTTTTATATTTCAGTTTTGTCGAAAGCTGATAGTCAAACAAACCTAAACCATGTCCCTTATAATTATATATACACCTCTACTTGGTCCCTTAGCGTCAAACGCTAACGAACTTTCTCCTAGCATTGATGGGCTCGAACACGCGATTTAAAAAAATTGTAGTTTTTTCCTCTGCATCACCAACGCTCTTTTACAGTAATACACAATGTCACTAATCCCCTGATGATCGAGCCTCACTAATCCCATGTTAACTAGCTCTGTTTCGGGTCCAACAAACAGATGTATTTGTTTTTCATTGCAGCTGACGGGATAAATGGGAGGTACGACATGTAAGAAATTCAATCAACCAGACGTCAAGTTAGACCAACGTAATGGCAGCCGGCGTCAGGTCTGTCCAGGGGTACAGACGTAATGAATTAGTATCGGTCAATGGCATTTCTCCAATTGCCTGATTCATAGTGGCACAAACCCAATTTCATTATCCCATGAATCACACATACTTCACTTCTCAGGAAATTTATTTTTAACCCTGACAAAAATTCGATCCCAAATAAAAGAAATTTGAGATTGACATGTTCTATACACAACACAATATCGACGGCATATTGCAAAATAGCCACTCCATTAGGACCAATCTAGCTAGCAACATGAAGCGGTATGAATTAATTACACCGGTAGTAATAGAACTCGTCGCGCATGTGCATACACAATGCATGAATATATAGTGACGACTTTGCAATATAAATTTATTGCTGGAATGACATGTATCCGATAAATAGATTAATTGCTTGATCAACCGTTCTTATTTCAACAGAAATGACATATACTCCACACTGAATACATAGAAGTTGGTCCCTATATTGATAAATCGATTAATTCAACTGAAACATACTACTGAAGCAAAACAAATATGCAATGAAAGATTTGATTGCTAGATGAATGAATCAGTAGTTCGATTGGAAATGAGGACAATAGTTTGATTATAGTTTTTGATGGCTTTGATCCATCACCAGCAGTCACCTACACCAGTACACATGTCTCTACCAGTTGATGAGAAAATAATAACCTCGAGCTGGTGGATCGAATCTAACCAGTTGATGTATGTTTCCTGTGTTCTATTATTATGTATACTTCTGTTCTTTTTTTAAGAAATCGTGTTCTATTATTATGTAGGGAATCTAAAAACATATAAATATTAACACTCTTCGCTCTAGTTAATTTTGATATCCTCCTGCATTTTCAGTTCGTGTGTTCCGATCGGGACCTCATTAATCTATTAGGCTAATCTAAAAACATATAAATATTAACACTCTTCGCTCTAGTTAATTTTGATATCCTCCTGCATTTTCAGTTCGTGTGTTCCGATCGGGACCTCATTAATCTATTAGGCTCCGGATCAGCTGTCATTGTCCGGCGGACGTGAGTACTGCCAAAGGTCATTCTTATCCGGAAGTATCCTACTAATTTACAAGGAGTTCACTAACTATGTCTCTCTTTACACGTGTACCTTAATTAGCTATATAAATCATCTCCCTGTAAACTTCAAGGAAATTTTCTCATTGATGATCGGTATTAGCTAATTAGCTAACGAATCATGAGTGAAGTATCGTCGTCCATGGACTAAGTATATCCTTGCACAGTTGCACAGGAGAGATTCATTCCATCAGCTGTTACATGTGTGGCAAAGCTAGCAGCCTAGCAATGCAGATGCACTGCTCCTTCCACATCACACTCCAGTGGGCCCGCGTTGACCATGTGCTCCATCGCTGCAGCACTAATGAACACAATTATTGGCCATTTGACATGCATGATCGCCTCAGAGGCTCCGATTGAAGTCGATCCCCACCACAAAGATCAACATGTCAACACGTACCTTTCCCGATTACCTTTTCCCCTAGCTAGGCACTGCAATCACGCGCACCACCTGTTGCTCCATCGCATATGCAGGGGGAGTTAGCCTCTGATTTCTCTTTTCACAAGTGCGCAATTGATTAGCACAGTGAGCAGAATAAGTTACTCAATTATTACAACTTGCGCCCTACGGTGTCAAGTGGGATCCCGCATTTGAACTCGTATCTGAAAAGGCGAAAAGAGGAAACAAGTTCTCGCGACTTGAGTCGCTCCCGTGGGCAGCCGGGTCGCCCGCTGCCACTGCCTCCTCCAGCCCTCCCTCCTAGCCGTCATCGGCGTGCACCCTCGGGAAAAGCCCGTGCCCGTGCGGTGCCAGCGAAACAACTGGCTGGATGCTGCCTCGGCGCGGTGGTGCTCCGGAAGCGGCAGGCGGTGGTTAGTCGGCAGGTTTGGCATGAGCGGGGTGAAGATTGAAATTGATGTGGTTGGCGGCGGCGGTCTTAGTGTTGCAGCGCGGGGGAGGGGCTAGTCGGGCCAGAGGGGTCTGACAGGCCCCACTGCTGTGTCCGGTCGGCAACCACTTCCAGTGGTAGCGGATAGAGCTCCTCTGATTGACTGCGGCTTACGGCCAGAGGTCGGATCCTGAGCTGCGGGTTTGGATCTGACTGTTGATGGCTGCGGATTGCGACTAGCAGGGGTGTGCCTGCGGACTATGCTTATGCTGTCCAAGTGAGTTTGGTCCATCGCCGTCACTCGGCTGACTCGTCGATCTCATGGTGTGTTCTTTACTGCTCGAGCGACTACATGGGCGTCTCTACAGCGAGCGACATTGCGGCGTTGATGGCCCACCCCTTTGGTCCATATTGGTGGTGAGGAGTGAGCGTCGAGGGCTCTTGGTGTTGGCGGTGCTTCGGCATGGTCAGTGCTTGGATCGCGTGTTGAAAGCTCAGCTCGGGGACAGTTGGTGGCCCGAGGTACCAAGTGTGGTAAAGGTTTTCCTGGGCAAAAGGTCAACGCTCCGACGGCAATGATGGCGACGCCTGTGGATGGCATCACCCTTTTGAGGGTGTTATATATTGTGGCTACTCTCTCCGCATTAGGGCCTCGGGTGAAAACCCTAGACTTGCTGGTCTTGATGACGGGAGTGCTTTATTGTGTCGTTATCTTCTTGGGGACATTATCGTGGAGTTCGGGTTTACTAGGTCTCGATACGACGTCTCTTGTGGCAAGCTTGATGCTTCTTAGTTTTTCTCATCTTTCTTTGATCTGCTTGTAAGAGGAATCTCTCATCACTTGTATGCGTTTGGTTATTTGGATTTATTTAGAGCATCTCTAACAGCAACCCGAAATGGGGCTTGTCCCATAAAAACTACCAAATGGGGCAGTTTGGGACAAAAAAAAGGGCCTCCAACAGCTGCCACGTCGGTGTTTCGTGTCCTATATATTTTGAGACAGTGTCAGCTCATGCTGCACATATGGGGCTGCCCCATTTTCAATCCCACGATCCAGCCTCTCCCCACCGTCGGATTCATGTTGGGTGGGAAATTAATCCTATGAGACCCGGTCTATTATCCTGAAGGATAGACCCATCTCAATATATAACTGTTGCCCCATTTAATTTGTTGGGTGTCTCATTTTAGGGTAGCTGCTACGGCAGAAATATTTATCTTGTCCTAAAACCTTCTCTCCTATCCTAAAACCTTCTCTCCTGCCCTATTATGGGACAGTTGTTAGAGAATAGAGATGGTCACTAAATCTGCTTCGAGAAGGACTTTAGACACCATACATCTCGTCTTCCTCCTCCTCATATGGTCCCCCTATTGTCTAGACATAGCCGCACCATATGACCCTGTGCTGCTCCCGGCAAGTCAATGCCCCCGCGTGAGGTCCACGAATGGGGCCATCCATGCCGGGCTGCACGCCACACCACTACGTCTTCGGCTATGTACTCCGCCTCTAGTTTAGTGCTACACAGCTTGCATACTTATATCCGCTCATGCATGCATTAGCTCCCGTCTAGCCTCCTCGCAAGTCGCAACCAGGCTGGCACCGATCTTGGTCACCCTCCTGTTAAGGAGTTTTCGCAACCCACAAAGAGCTAGCTGCATGGCGGCGAGCAAGGGCCTGAGGAAGAGCCTGGTGTCGAGGACGCTGGAACGGTGCCGGTCCGGGCTCGCGAGCGGCGGCGGAAAGGTGTCGGCGGGGACGGTGCCGGGGTGCTTCTCGGTGTACGTCGGGCCGGAGCGGGAGCGGTTCGTGGTGCGCGCCGACCGCGCCAACCACCCGCTCTTCCGGCGCCTCCTCGACGACGCCGAGCGGGAGTACGGCTACACGGCGCAGGGGCCCCTCGCGCTGCCCTGCTCCGTCGACGCCTTCCTCGACATCCTATGGCACATGGACAACGACCACGACCAGGACCACGACGTCGACGCGGTCACGCCTTCCGCGTCTCCGATCTGCGGCATGCCGCGCGGCGGCAGAAAAGGCCGGACGGCTGGGTACCGGGTGCTCAGCCCGGCCAAGTCGTCACCGGCCACCTTCTTTTTCTCGCCCAAGGCGTCTGCGTCTCCCGCCACCACAGCGGATGGCAAGAGGAGGTGATGGATCATCGAGCGAGCTGCTCGTATCTACGCTGAATTAATTAGGTTGATAGGAGGAATCAAAGGGAATTAAGAAGGTGTCTATGCATCAAAGCATGCGCGTGCCCTAAAAAAAGAGATAAGTTTTTTTTTATTTGGTGTTCTTCGATCCATACAACTGTAAAATATGTTCTGTGGACAAAAAAATCAAGCAAGTAACTACGTTCATGCCTCACAACGCTCATGATCAGCTCGCCTCTTTCTTCGACCTCTAGCCAGCATCCTTCTCCCTCTTCAGTTACCCACAGCCACGGACTCCGATGGCTATTGTCATGCAAACTTGTTATTCATGCAGTTGGTAAGAAGAAAGTACATAGATCAGTACAAACATGTATCAATGTTTTTCAACCGACAACACGTGCACGTCTGTAAACTTTCAATTCGCGGAATAACATTCCTTTGTTATTATTGTCTTTAAATTATATATTCCATGTATGTGTTCATTTCCCCTCTCTCTCTCTCGATTCTCCATCTTTGGGCAGGTCGTATCCACTAGGGATGCAAGCCGCTCGTCCGGCGGACATGGCGGACAGTCCGTGTAATTATACTAGGGGCAAATTTGATTAAGAACTATATGGAGCAAATTGCATAGAGAATAAATTGGATGAGTAGCGGACAGGTCTCAATGCATACGCGGACGGCCGCTTGCATCCCTAGTATCCACCCTCTTCCCTTCCTGAGGTTTCTTCTTTGGCCAACTCCGTCAGTGATGTGGCAAAGTTGGGGTTTGGCTAGTTGCTCTCTGTCCTTAGTCCACTCAATCAACTTAGATGCTGGTCGGATGAGAGGGCGTTATGGGTTGGTGTTGGCACCCAATCGCAAAGGAAGGCAAGACTCGTACATGTTGATGAGGCAAAGATGACGATGTGGTGGAGCTACCAGGGTGAAGATAGATGAAGTCCAAATTGTATAGATCCAAAATTGTGACCTTTGACCAAATGAGATGAGATGTTGCTGAAATAGACGACCATGTGTGTGTTTTTCAAAAAGGAGGTTGAAACCCCCGGTCTCTACATCAAATTGATGCAGACATCCTTTTTTTACTAAGGTTGAGGCAAGGCAACGAGGCATGTGCCATCAACAAGCAGAGTACATAACATGGACAACTATGGTAGAACTATTACAAGATAAAATTAACACCTACGACTAGGTCAACTTCGTCCAAAGTAGCGCCTTCAAGAAGAAAAACATGTCCTCGCGCAATATTGTAAGCAATCCATTAGTATTGGGTGTCCCTAAATGAAGGGAGACAATTTCAGAACCACAATATCCCGCATATAAGTACATTTTAAGTCAACATTATGTTAATATTAAGATAAGGAAGAAATTGCAGTAAGTTGACTTTGAGTGTATGCGGGTTTGGCATGTTGCTCCCTTTATCCTTACTTCTATCCATAGTTCCATACAGATGTTACATATCTTCTAAAATATACAAATGTCACATATACTTTTTTAGTGTAGAATTCAAGCAAGTAACTAGAACTTAGGATGCACTTCTATATTATGGGATTATATTTAGAACATGACATTGTTTTGTGAACTCACAAGTTGATTCTGATCGACAAGGAGATAAATACAAAATGGCATGTCTATTTCTTCGACGTCCACACCTCTAATCTCTCTCCACTACTCCAAGGGCACCCTTAACCTTCCACCTTGAAATCCATCTCGCCTCCATCGCCACCGCCTCTGGCTCACACCAAGCTTGGGCACCACCTCGGGGAAGCACGAATTCCAAAGAAATCACATGGCTGATATCGGCTCAGATTTATATTACTCCCTCCGTTTCATAATATGAGATATTTTATCTTTTGTAAAACGAATGTATCTAGAATAGCTAAAACATCTTCTATTTCGGAACGAAGGGAGTATACCTACGTAGCAAGATGTTGCTCTGCAAACTCTTACGTTGTGGCCGGAAGGAAACACATGCATCCATGGTTCTCGAGCTTGAAATGACATAGTAGATATGTATGAATTCCCTCAAGTTATTATTACTTCAAGCATGTAGTCATATGTAACAGGAAAATTCACTTTGGCTCATAGATGTAGATGCACCCACCGCTGAAATGATGTATTTAAAAATGTTTAAATATTCAGAAGAAATACCTGGTATACATGTTGATATTCTATGTTAGTACACGAAGTTTCATGAAGAAAAGACATTTTATGTGGCTTGTATAAAAAAGACAATTTTGTTTGTTATAAAATAGCTTTTCACATGACATATTTTTGTCTTTTTTACACAGACCATAAAAAATATCTTTTCACCGCAGATACTTTGTGTGAGAACATAGCATGTCAAGATGTATACTCAGGATTTAGTCAAGATGTATACTCAGGATTTTGTTTCGGATTTTTTTCAACAATTTGAAATTCATATAAAATATTTTTTTCATAATAGATTCATCTAGACCTGGGAGCCAAAACGCCATGTCTATGTAACATCAATTCATGCGAAGCCAACCTGCGCCGTTGGTATATGACTCTGGTCCAATTCCGTCCAGATCCAACGTTTTGACCGTGACCAAAAGACAGATGCGCAGATGAGCCGGGAGTGCAAGAAAGGATTTGCATGCCGGCCGGCCGGCCAGATGCGCCGTTTTTGCTTCGTTTTGGACCTTGCCGGCGCAGCATTCAAAGTCAAGGCGTGCGCGCGCGTTTGCTAGCTAGCTATTGCCGTCGAAATGTCCATGTAGCGCGCCGCCCGCGTCGAGTCGAGAGCCGAGACCCGTATGTATGTATGCGCGCGCGCATCTGACTCACCAGATCATCCTCCTCTTTTCTATTCTTGTTCGTCGCTTTTTCCTTCCGCGCCAGCTGGGACCGGTCGCGCTCGCACAGTCGTCGTCAGTCGCACAAGAGTCGAGAGATGTCATGCTTCTGGAGAATCTGCATGCGACTTGTGCGTGCAGACACGAACCATCATCACCTATGCTCATCAGTTCCCAGCTCATAAGTGCATTCGTCGAAGTAGTACTCACGTAAATAATGTTGAAAAAAATAAGCAAATTACCATAATGTTTAATAAAAAAGCATGATTATAATCGCAAGTAACAAAGATAAACATATCACATCTATTCCAAAAGCTAGTACAAGAAACCGTAATAAAGACTGAAATAGATAGGAGCAGATTGCATACGGTGTTGCAGCCTTGCAGGAGGATTCACGTTTGTTAAAGTACGATCCAAATTCATTAAGGAGGCTAACTTCTGACGAGCGGAGCGAGGCCCGTCGCCGGAGGCTTGGTACGGATCGTTAAAGACCTAGGTTTCCACCGTTATATATACCTCTTATAAGCCGCCGGCTGAGATACGTTGCATCTATGAAAATCTCCGGCGTTGTTTAAACACTTGCCGATATAGTGAAGTTTTGCTGGCTGACGCTCGTGGTTTTTTCCTCTCTTTGTTGGAGAGGATTTTTCACGTTATATTTGTGTCCCCTGCTGTTATTTCGTTTTCATTCTTCGTTATCTTGTCGCGTTTATAACAACATTCGCGTTCAGGTGGCGTTGAGGTTCGCGTTAACACCTGCGTCGTCAGCCATTTCATCGATGTAGAGGTTGTTGATGTTCGGGAAGAAGTCTTCGTCGGGGAAGGAGTGGTCGGTCGATGTGATGCCGTCAGTAGTCGCATAGAAGCGCTCCCCAAAAACCTGATCGCCCTCACCCGTACAGCTTTACGAGAGGCGAGGTTCCGGAGGCCTACTGTCCCATCATTCGGTGCACGCCGGAAGAGGGGATGGAGAAGGTGTAACGGCGATGCAAGGATCTGGAGGCAGAGATAAGGATGTGTGTCACGTGATTAGGGTTTACACTTGAGCCTCTTATATAGCGCCGGTCGGGTAAGACGTGGGGCGCATCCCACATCCGAGTTAGTAACAACCCACGACCCATAAAGACCGGAAGCAGTTGATAGAAAAATAAGTCGCGCAGTAATTTTCCCAAGCAGCAAAAAGAAGATAAGCTTGGCACCGGGACACAATTCCACAAACCGCGGCGCGCGCGTGTCGCGACGAGGCATGGCGAGGGGCGGTGGAGGAGGAGGAGAGCGCGTGATACTAAACTTTGGTACCACCCCTTACTAGGCATGAATGGGCCTTGAAAATTTCAGAATTTGTATTGGACCATGGGCTAAAGCCCACATCCAAATTCCAACAATCATCCACAAAGTCTCATAGGCACATCTCATCACATCACATCAAACAGTTCGAGAACATTGTTTATATATACCGGTGCAAGGTGGAGACTATTAAGTTGAACTTCCACTAGAACTCCATGCTACACTAGATTGCAACTTGAGTAGTGGACTATGCCTTGAACTGCAAGTTTGGTGTGCACTAGCTTTACACAAAGTCTAGACCGATACAGGGCTGACACAAGGCTTCCTCATGGTTTGGAACTTATGCGTCATACTTCATGGTCTTTCACGAGTTTATTAGAGAGCACCCAACTCCCACATACTGCGATGTTTGACAGTTAGACCCATATAGGTGTGATCTTCAGAAGATGTTCTGCAGGACAACATCTTTGCTTTAAACAAGCCACTTAGAACATATTAAGATAAATATCAATCTGCCATGCAGAATATGAGAGTATTGCATCTATACAGAGTGGTGGTATAATATAAGAATACTCTCCTCCCAGCTGACCAACAACTTGTCTCCCAACTCTACTTCACGGGATCTCCGATCACATAGAGTGAGTTACCACTGTGGGGCAACTCAAAGTGTGGGTCTCAAACCCATCCCCCTCGATGAATTATCTATGAAATTATGTGATAGACCCTTTGTGAAGGGATCTTCCAAGTTTCTAGATATTTGGATATAATCCAACGCAATAACTCCAGAGATTCTCATTTTCCTGGCAGATTTCAATCTTCTCTTCACATGCCTTGATGACTTCATATTATCCTTAGAACTGTTTACTTTGATGAGTACAATTTGATTATCATAGTTCATCTGGATAGCGGGTATTAGTTTCTTAACCACGGATCAGTCCTATTGGGTCCGCAGCATAGAAAACAAAAAATTTCCTACGATGAGAACTATACGCCAAGATCTATCTACTAGATACAGAGCAACGGGTGGACATACATCCATGGAGAACTTACCCTCGAAGACAACGAGTTTTGTTAACGAGTAGGAACTCGTGGTTGATGTAGTCGTACGCTTGCCGATCTCAAGATCGTGTGGAAGTCCGAGCGCCGTAAATCAGCAGTGCATCCGTCCTCGCACACACGTTCAAGTCACCGGACAACCTCCACCTCCTCGCTCCAGTGAATCAGCGGAAGCAACAACTCCTTCCAGACGCAAGGCCACCGGGAACATGTATCTCGCTAATCCGAGACCATGGGGGAATATCTAGAGGGGGAGAGAGATCCTTCACGAGGAGGTGTGTTTTGTGAGAGGGGGGCTTTATATAGGAGGGAGGGAGACCCCTCCCCTCCCATAACCGGCGCATGAGGGGGGGGACTCCTCCCCTCCTTCATTCATGTGGTGAACCTCCACTCACATAAACATGGCCTCCACCCAAAATCCCACTCACATGTATTTAATTTCCACCAAATTAAATGCAACTCTCAATTAATAAAACTCTTTTATTTATTTTATTCAGAATTTTGTTAATTACTTTAATTAACAAACATTCACATAAAACCTCTTGCAACATTTCAATATCACATGCAGAACCACTTTCTGCAATTTCACCCGAAACAATTCCGGTTTCTATCGAAACAATTCCTGTTTCTATCGAAACATTTCCTGCGCTTTGCAAACCTTTTGTCTGGAACATATGTGCTCCTAAATGGTGTACGGAAACCCTTAAGTGTGTCACCCTACGGTTCGCGAATAATGCAGACATGATTGAGACTTCTCTCAGATTAATAATCAGAAGCGGGACCTGGAGATCCATACTGACTCCTGCATATTCAACGATGACTTATGTGATCGTGAGAACCTTTAACGTTAGCAATTTAATCCCTTTGTCTCATGATATAATACATGTCCGAGATTCGATCATCGGTATCCAAATACCTAGTTTGATCTCGTTACCGACATACACTCTTTTCTCGTTTCCGTGATATAACATTCTAGTGATCACATCACTTGCTTGCAAGCTATCTTAATGTGATATCACCGAGAGGGCCTAGAGTATATCTATCCGTCATCGGGATTGATAAATTCCACTCTTGATCCATGAGCCTCAACATAACACCTTCATAGCACTGAACCCACCTTTATGGTCACCCTGTTACGGTGTGACGTTTGATGTTATCAAGATACTCTTCCGGTGTTAGCAATTAACATGATCTCATGGTCTAAGGACTAAGACTACTTTATATGATGTTATAGCAATATAAACATAATGACTTGATCGTAATGCTATACTTCGGATGAATGTTCATCACATCATTTCACAAATGATGTGACCTTGTTATTAACAACATCCAATGTCCATGATCAGGAAACCTTGATCATCTTGTTAATCAACAAGTTAGTCGATAAGAGAGGCATAACTAGGAACCTTTTTTGTTTATTAAACACACATGTATTGATGTTTCCTATCAATACAATTATAGCATGCAAAATAAACATCTATCATATACAAGGAATACATAATAACAACTTTATTATTGCCTCTCAGGACATATTTCCTTCAGTGTCCCACTTGCACTAGAGACAATAATCTAGTTTATATAGTGATAAATCTAACACCCATGGAGTTCTGGTGTTGATCATGTTTTGCCCTAGGGAGTACTTTAGTCAACGGATCTGCTACATTCAGGTCCGTGTGCACTTTACAAATCTTTATATCTCCATCCTTGACATGCTCGCGGATGGAGTGAAACCGGCGCTTAATATGCTTGGAATTCTTGTGAGACCTTGGTTCCCTGGCGTTGTCTATGGCTCCATTATTGTCACAATAGATCACCATTGGGTCCAACACACTAGGAACCACACCTAGTTCCGTTATGAACTCCTTCATCCAAACCGCTTCCTGCTTCTTCAAGCGACAACATATTCGCCTCCGTCGTTGATCCAGCCACCACAGTTGTTGGAGCTCCTCCAACTAACTGCTGCTCCGTTCAAGAGAAATACGTATCCGGATTGAGACTTAGAGTCATCCGGATCAGTGTCAAAGCTAGCATCGACATAACACTTAGCGACTAGCTCTTCTTCACCTCCGTATACAAGAAACATATCCTTAGTTCTTCTCAAGTACTTAAGGATATTCTTGACCGCTATCCAGTGTTCTGAACCTGGATCAGATTGGTACCTACTAGTCAAACTAATAGCATGTGCCACGTCCGGTATTGTACATAGCATGGCATACATTATAGAGCCTATGGCTGAGGCGTAGGGGATCTTATCCATTATCTCTCTTTCTTCCGCCAGAGCTGCACTTTGAGTCTTACTCAATGTCTTGCCTTGCAACATAGGTAAGTACCCTTCTTACTTCCGTCCATATTAAACTTCTTTAATATCTTATCAAGGTATGTACTCATGATAGCCCAATTAGGCGTCTTGATCTATCTCTATAGATTTTAATGCCTAATATATATGAAGCTTCACCAAGGTCCTTCATCGAAAATTTGCTGTTTAGATAACTTTTAACACTGTTTAAAAGATCTATATCATTTCCAATCAATAATATGTCATCCACATATAATATCAGAAATGCCACATTGCTCCCACTCACTTTCTTGTAAATACAAGCCTCTCCATAAGTTTGGACAAATCCAAACTCTTTGATCACCTCATCAAAGCGGAGATTCCAACTCCGGATGCTTGCTTCACCATAGATGGATCGCTGAAGTTTGCACACCTTATCAGCATCCTTAGGATCGACAAAACCCTTAGGTTGTATCATATACAACTCTTCTTCAATATTACCATTGAGGAACGCAGTTTTGACATCCATCTGCCATATTTCATAATCGAAATATACAGCAATTGCTAACATAATCCTAACCGACTTAAGCATCGCTAAGGGAGAGAATGTCTCATCATAGTCAACTCCTTGAATTTGTCGAAACCCTTTTGTGACAAGTCGAGCCTTATAGATGGTTACATTACCATCAGCATCAGTTTTTCTTTTGAAAATCCATTTATTCTCAACGGCCTTTCGATCGTGAGGTAAGTCCACCAAGGTCCAAACCTGGTTTTCGTACATGGATTCCATCTCGGATTTCATGGCTTCTAGCCATTTGTTGGAATCAGGGCTCATCATCACTTCTTCATACGTCGCAGGGTCATCTATTTCATCAATCATGAAATTCATAACAGGATTGCCGTACAGTTCAGGAGCTGCACGTGTCCTGCTTGACCTGCGAGGTTCGGTAGTGTCCTCTTTCAGAGTTTCATGATCAATATCATTAGCTCTCTCTTCATTAGGTGAAGTCAACTCCGAAACAACTTCCGGTGTTGCGCTACTCGCCATTTCATGAAGAGAAGGTTCGATAACCTCTTCGAGTTCTACCTTCCGACTACTCACACCTTTTGCGAGAAACTCCTTCTCAAGAAAGGATCCATTCTTGGCAACAAAGACCTTTCCCTCAGATCTGTGATAGAAGGTATACCCAATCGTTTCCTTAGGGTATCCTATGAAGACGCATTTTTCCGCTTTGGGTTCGAGTTTATCCGGTTGAAGTTTCTTCACATAAACATCGCATCCCCAAACTTTAAGAATGATACTTAGGTTTGTTTCCAAACCATAATTCATACTTGTCTTTTCAACGGATTTAGATGGTGCCCTATTTAAAGTGAGTGCAGCGGTTTCCAAGCATAACCCCAAAATGACAAGTAAGTCAGAGACATCATAGATCAAACTATATCCAATAAAGTACGACACGATGTTCGACACACCATTACGTTGTGGTGTTCCCAGCGTGAGTTGTGAAACTATTCCACAGTCTTTCATATGTGTGATAAACTCGTAACTAAGATACTCTCCTCCACGGTCGGACCGCAGAAATTTGATCTTTCTGTTATGATGATTTTCCACTTCATTCTGAAATTCTTTGAACTTTTCAAAGGTTTTAGACTTATGTTTCATCAAATAGATATACCCGTATCTACTCAAATCATCCGTGAAAGTAACAAAATAACGATATCCACCTCGCGCCGACACACTCATTGGTCCACACACATCAGTATGTATGATTTCCAATAAATCTGTCGCCCGTTCCATTGAACCAGAAAACGGCGTTCTAGTCATCTTGTCCATAAGGCATGGTTCACATGTATCAAATGATTCAAAATCAAGTGATTCCAAAAGTCCATCATAATGGAGTTTCTTCATGCGTTTAACGCCAATATGACCTAGACGGCAGTGCCACATATATGCAGATATATCATTATCAAGTTTAATCCTTTTAGCATCAACATTATGAATATGCGTAATACTACTATCGAGATCCAACAAAAATAAACCATTCAACAAAGGTGCATGACCATAAAAGATATTATTCATACAAATCGAACAAGCATTGTTTTCAGACTTAAACGAGTAACCACTTTGCATCAAACACGATCCGGATACAATGTTCATGCTCAGTGCAGGCACCAAATAACAATTATCAAGGTTTATAACTAATCCCGACGGCATATGGAGAGGCAGCGTTCCGACGGCGATCACATCAACTCTTGATCCATTGCCGACCCGCATCGTGACCTCATCCCTTGCTAGTTGTCGCTTGTTTCGCAGCCCCTGAACCGAGTTACATATATTAGCAACCGATCCCGTATCAAATACCCAGGTGCTACTGCGAGTACTAGTCAAGTACACATCAATAACATGTATATCACATATACCTTTGTTTGCCTTTTTGACTTCTTGTCCGCCAAATACTTGGGGGCAAGGCCCAATGGCTATCCCTTGCAATAGTAGCACTCGGTGTCAGACTTGGGGCCAGCCCGGGGTTTCTTTTCAGGCGTGGCAATAGACTTGCCACCCTTCTTTCCCTTGTGCTTGCCTTTCTTGTCCTTCTTGAAACCGGTGGTCCTATTGATCATCAACACTTGATGTTCTTTCCTAATCTCCACTTCTGCAGTCTTAAGCATTGACAGAAGCTCGGGAAGAGACTTCTTCATGCCCTGCATATTATAGTTCATCACGAAGATCTTGTAGCTAGGTGGAAGAGATTGGAGAACACGATGTATGCCTAAGTCAATGGGAATCGTTATTACAAGGACACAAGCTTATCGGCGTACCTAGACATTTTGAGTACGTGCTCACTAATGGAGCTGTTCTCTTCCATCATGCAGCTAAAGAACTTTTCAGAAGCATTATAACTCTCTACGGCAGCACGGGTATCGAAAATCATTTTCAATTCTCCCATGGTATCAAAGGCATTGCTATTTTCGAAACGTTTTCGAAGTTCTGGCTCTAGCCCATACAGTATGCCGCAATGAACTAAGTTGTGGTCCTCCTGACGAGTTATATAGACGTTCTTTTCCTCGTCGGGGGCATCAGGAGCTGGTGGGGGGCCTAGCGGCGCCTCTAGCACATATTGCTTTTGTGCAGCAGTGAGGAGAATCCTCAAATTCATAGCCTAGTTGGTGAAGTTGCTACCATTCGCAGCAAGCTTCTCTTTCTCCATGAACACATTGAAATTAAAAGCAGGTGGTGCCATCTACAACAGAATTTGTAAAATATATTTAGACTAAGTTTATGATAGATTGAGTTCAACTAATCCAAATTACTAATGAACTCCCACTCAAAAACGACATCCCTCGTGTCCTTTTGGTGATTACATGAACCAAATCCACTACACCAAGTCCGATCATCACGTGAGTCGGTGTAGCTTCAAAGGAGAGAGTCTATATGGGCATCATATCAACTATATGACTCATGCTTAACCTTTCGGTCTGTGTTCCGAGGCCATGTCTGTACATGCTAGGCTCGTCAAGTAAGAACCTTAGTATTCACGTGTGTAAAACTGTCTTACACTCGTTGTATGAAAGCGTAGAGTCGAGAACACCCAATCATCACGTGATGCCTCAAAACACGATCCACAAAACGGTGCATACTTAAGGAAGAACACATTTTATCTTGTTATCTAAATGAGGGATCATCTTATAATGCTACCAAAAGCACCAAACTAGCAATATAAGATGCTAACATCTAATGTGTGAAGTGAGGTGATATGGTCCATGTATTTGATCTCTATCATTTGCATCGTGGTATGATCTCTATCATTCCTTTGTGTGTATGGCCAAGGTCTATGGAACTTACACGTTAAGTGAGTTGTAAGAGTATCTATCATACATCTACTTACAACAATACCATATCAAGACACTAGCCCAGCAACGATCTAAACTAGACGCCTCTAATTTATCAATTGCAAGTTTTACGTGGCTTAGGGCTTTCGGAGATAGAACCGGTCTTACCTACGAACATGAACCACAACGAGGATAACCAAGTTATTAGCAACTCGTTGTAAATCAGATATTGACTATAGTAGGAGAGACAGACACCCGCTAGCCACTTATGCAAAACTAGTTGCATGTCAGTCGTGGAACCGGTCTCATGTATAATGACATGTAAGGTTGGTCTGGGCCGCTTCATCCCACTATGCCACCAATATCCAAAGTACATAGACGATGCAATAACATGATCATCATCGCCCACATATAAACATATGTGTACTACCCGTGCAAAGCACCTACGCATAGATCAGGCTCTGATACCACTGTTGGGTCCGCAGCATAGAAAACAAAAAATTTCCTACGATGAGAACTATACGCCAAGATCTATCTACTAGATACAGAGCAACGGATGGACATACATCCATAGAGAACTTACCCTCAAAGACAACGAGTTTTGTTAACGAGTAGGAACTCGTGGTTGATGTAGTCGTACGCTTGCCGATCTCAAGATCGTGTGGAAGTCCGAGCGCCGCAAATCAGCAGTGCATCCGTCCTCGCACACACGTTCAAGTCACCGGACAACCTCCACCTCCTCGCTCCAGTGAATCAGCGGAAGCAACAACTCCTTCCAGACGCAAGGCCACCGGGAACATGTATCTCGCTAATCCGAGACCATGGGGAATATCTAGAGGGGAGAGAGATCCTTCACGAGGAGGTGTGTTTTGTGAGAGGGGAGAGGGGGGCTTTATATAGGAGGGAGGGAGACCCCTCCCCTCCCATAGCCGGAGCATGAGGGGGGGGGGACTCCTCCCCTCCTTCATTCATGTGGTGAACCTCCACTCACATAAACATGGCCTCCACCCAAAATCCCACTCACATGTATTTAATTTCCACCAAATTAAATTCAACTCTCAATTAATAAAACTCTTTTATTTATTTTATTCAGAATTTTGTTAATTACTTTAATTAACAAACATTCACATAAAACCCCTTGCAACATTTCAATATCACATGCAGAACCACTTTCTGCAATTTCACCCGAAACAATTCCGGTTTCTATCGAAACAATTCCTGTTTCTATCGAAACATTTCCTACGCTTTGCAAACCTTTTTTCTGGAACATATGTGCTCCTAAATGGTGTCCGGCAACCCTTAAGTGTGTCACCCTACGGTTCGCGAATAATGCAGACATGATTGAGACTCCTCTCAGATCAATAATCAGAAGCGGGACCTGGAGATCCATGCTAACTCCCGCATATTCAACAATGACTTCTGTGATCGTGAGAACCTTTAACGTCAGCAATTTAATCCCTTTGTCTCATGATATAATACATGTCCGAGATTCGATCATCGGTATCCAAATACCTAGTTTGATCTCATTACGGACATGCACTCTTTTCTCGTTCCCGTGATATAACATTCTAGTGATCACATCACTTGCTTGCAAGCTATCTTAATGTGATATCACCGAGAGGGCCCAGAGTATATCTATCCGTCATCGGGATTGAAAAATTCCACTCTTGATCCATGAGCCTCAACATAACACCTTCATAGCACTGAACCCACCTTTATGGTCACCCTGTTACGGTGTGACGTTTGATGTTATCAAGATACTCTTCCGGTGTTAGCAATTAACATGATCTCATGGTCTAAGGACTAAGACTACTTTGTATGATGTTATAGCAATATAAACATAATGACTTGATCGTAATGCTATACTTCGGATGAATGTTCATCACATCATTTCACAAATGCTGTGACCTTGTTATTAACAACATCCAATGTCCATGATCAGGAAACCTTGATCATCTTGTTAATCAACAAGCTAGTCTATAAGAGAGGCATAACTAGGAACCCTTTTTTGTTTATTAAACACACATGTATTGATGTTTCCTATCAATACAATTATAGCATGCAAAATAAACATATATCATATACAAGGAATACATAATAACAACTTTATTATTGCCTCTCAGGGCATATTTCCTTCAAGTCCATCAAGGGCTCATGAAGCCACTCTGCTTCAACAGTGGTTGTGTCTAATGATGTGAGTTATGCTTCCATTGTTGACCTCGTTAAGATGGTATGCTTGCAAGACTTCCAGGAAACAGCACCACCATCAAGTGTAAACAAATAACCACTCGTGGCCTTAGTCTCATTAGCATCAGAAATCCAGTTTGAGTCACTATACCCTTCAAGTACCCTTGGATACCTAGAGTAGTGAATCCCATAGCTCACAATGCCTTTCAAATAACACAAAACCCTTTCAAGGGCCTACCAATGAACATATCCAGGATCTGACACAAATCTACTCAATTTGCTTACATCAAAGGAGATGTCAGGCCTTGTGCCGCTGGCTAAATACATAAGAAAGCCAATGATCTGAGAATATATCAACTAATCTTTAGTGTCCTTAGGATCTCCCTGATTCTTTCGAACCAACATGCTACGATCATATGGTGTAGGAGAAGATCTGCAGTCACTATACCCAAAATGACTCAAGATCTTCTCCACATAGTGAGACTAAAGCAGTGTTAACCCACCATCATCATCTTTCAACAGCTTGATATTCAAGATCACATCAGCCACTCCTAGATCTTGCATCTCAAAGCAACAAGATAGAAAGTCTTTGACCTCCTTGATAACATCATGATTGCTCCTGAATATCAGTGTATCATCAACATACATACATAGGATGACTCCCTCGCCCCCACCATGGCGATAGTACACACAGTTGTCAGCTTTGTTTACAACAAATCCTTCAGCAGTTAAGGTTCTTTCAAACTTCTCATGCCACTGCTTAGGTGCTTGCTTAAGACCATACAAATACTTCAGCAACTTGCACACCTTTCCTTCTTGGCCATCTACCATGAATCCATCTGACTAATCCATATAAATTTCCTCATTTAACTCTCCATTTAGGAAAGTCGTATTAACGTCCATTTGATGAACAAGGAGACCACGCGAGGCAGCCAAGGATAATAGTACTCAAATGGTGGTTAGTCTAGCCACAGGTGAATAAGTATCAAAGAAATCTTCACCTTCTTTCTAGGTATAACCCTTGGCAATAAGGCGTGCCTTGTACTTCTCAATAGTACCATCAGGTCTAAGCTTCTTCTTGAACACCCACTTACATCCTACAGTTTTGCACCCATAAGGACGATCAATAATTTCCAAAGTACCATTTGCTATGATGGAATCCATCTCACTTTGAATAGCTTCTTTCCAGTAATCAGCATCTTGAGATGCATAGGCTTCTGAAATAGAAGTGGGAGTGTCATCCACGAGGTATACAATGAAATCATCACCAAAAGACTTTCTAGTCCTCTATCTGTTAATCCTAGTAGGATCTTAATTATTATCCTCCACAAAATTATCAAAGTATTCTATCGAAATGGTGGGTTCAGGAATTGTAATTAATTCTTGACTAGATGAACTAGGCATCTCCTGATTTGATGAGCTAGATGAATCTTTCATGGGAATGATGTCTTCAAAGAAAGTCCCATCATTCCACTCCATAATTGTACCAACATGCATGTCGGATATCTCAGATTTCACTATCAAATATCTATAGCCAATGCTATGAAATGCATATCTCAGAAAAACACAATCCACGGTTTTTGGTCCAAGCTTGCACTTCTTGGGTATCGACACATTCACTTTCGCCAAACAACCCCAAGTACGTAAGTAGGAGAGTTTCAACATTTTCCTTTCCCATTCCTCAAATGGAGTAATGGCTTTGTTCTTTGTGGGAACACGGTTTAGGACATGACACACGGTCATTATCACGTCCCCCCACCATACCTTAGATAGACCCGATGTATCTAACATGGCATTAACCAAATCAGTTAGAGTACGATTCTTTCTTTCGGCCACCCCATTTGATTGAGGTGAGTAGGGAGGCATCCTCTCATGGATAATACCATGCTCTACACAAAAGGAATCAAATTCGTTGGAAAAATACTCTCCACCACGATCAGACCTAAGCCGCTTAATCTTTCGATCAAGTTTGTTTTATGATTCAGCTTTATAGATTTTCAAGTGATTAAAAGCTTCATCTTTAGATTTCAGAAGGTACACATAACAGTATCGAGTGGAGTCATCAATTAAAGTCATGAAGTATCTCTTTCCACCTTTTGTCAACTCGCCATTCATTTTACAAAGATCTAAATGTATGTGTTCTAATGTTGCCAAATCTCGTACCTCAGCAGTCTTGTGAGACTTGCGAGGTTTCTTAGCTTGCACACACACTTGACACTTGGATCTCTTAAAAGTAGTAAATTTTGGAATTAAATTCATATTAGCCAGCCGTGTCATGCACCCAAAATTAATATGACAAAGTCGTGAATGCCAAATATTGGACTCATTATTATTGTAAACATGATTAATAATTCGGGTACATAAGTATGAAAAAAATAAGCGGAACAAGTCTCCACATTCATAACACTTTCCAACAAATTTTCCACATTTAGAAATTACAACTTTATTAAACTCAAAAACCAACATAAAACCATCTAGACATAAAAAGCGAGCCACTGATGGGATTCTTATTGATGAAGGGAACGTGTTGCACATTCTTCAGTTGGATGGTCTTCCCTGAAGTAAACTTCAGATTTACCATACCAACATCATGAATTGAAGCATGTGAGCCGTTTCCCATCAGCACGGAGCAAGTCCTTGCGACATGATAAGAAGAAAACATGGATATGTTAGAGCATTCATGTGTGTTGGCACCGTATCTATCCACCAACTAGGAAAGTTACATACTAAAAGGACAGTAGGAAAAATACCATACCCAGCGTCCTTCATCTCAGTATCAGCCATAACAACATTTGTGGTTTTGCCGCCGTCCCCATGCTTGTCAAAGCGATTTAGGCAATTAGGAGCCCAATAATAAGGATCACTACGGACGTGGCAAGCCCCTTTCTTCTTAGCAGCCTTCTTATTGAAGTTGGTAGAGTGTGAGGCCTTGTTCTTACCATCAAACTTGCCTTTGCCTTCAGGTTTGTTCTTGCTTTTCAACTTGTGGGGTTGGAAGTTTTTTTTGTACCATATTGGAACTAGAATCTCTCTCAAAACCTCGATCGCGTGTGCCCCTTGCTCTCGCCTTTTCTTCCACATCAGACACAATGCATGAATAGTGATGACTTTGCAATATAAATTTATTGTTGGAAATGCGCATAATGGTTTTATCACATATTTATTATTATTGTTATAATGTGTTTTTAATATACAAAATATGCGATAATAGACGCAAGAATTTATTATTATGGTCGAATGACACGTTAATTTTATCTATATTTGGAAAAATATGTGTGTTCAGTATGTCTGTAAGAAAAATAGACAATCATACATTCATGATTTGTTAATAACATTGGATTTTTTTAATTAATATATTATCCATTGTCTGTTTACATTTGTCATGATTTTTTCTCCTAAATATAAGAATTGTGGCCGAGAGAATCATCATGGGCTTCAATATCCATTGGTTCCGCACCTTCGATGGTAGATAAGGCACCTTCGATGGTAGATAAGGCATATGGATGCATGGAAACCATAGATTTATAGTTTGGGCATCTACTTTTTATGCTTGTGTGCTCTTAGAGACAGATGTCTTGGCAGATAGTGTCACCAAAATAAAAGTGTCTCATATGCATCATCTCCTTAGCGTGATTGTGACAGACTAATTCATGCTGCGGACAAAACGAATATTTTTGTACATTTAGATAATTATTTATGTTATGAGTTAATTCGTGTAGTCTGATCTTTAAATATTTTTGTACTGTCTGGTTTAGATGGACAAATTATTTTGCTCTGACTGATTTAGATGGATAAATCAGTGTAATTTTGTGCGTACTCTTAGCTAATATAAATTTATTGAAAACTTTGCTCGACATACACATTCGACTTGGATAGCCTGGTATGTATTTCCCTTGCACGTTCTAGTGTATATGGAATAATATGTTCTAGCATGATTTGTTTAAATCAAGACTCCGTTAATGCAAATCTTCTTCGAACAAAATTAGCTGGCAATAGGGCTAGCTTTTATCTGTTAATGAATTCTTAACCATAAATTATAGATCTCTAGGAAAAATAATAATAGTATCTATTCCCTGCACAAAAATAATATCTATGTTAATTTAAAATTATAAATTATGATTTTATTGCATATATATTTGGTGAGATTGGCATATATATGTAAATCACTCTACTTTAGAGTGCCTCGTATATTTTTCCAGGGAGGCTGTCATCAAGTCTTGATGAGTAGTTCTATTTTCTAGCACACACATGCCGACAACTTAAGCTAATTAATAGGTAGTAGTATGAGACTATCGATCAGATTTTGAGTTTTTCTCATCGTCGATTAGTTTGGAAGTGTTCTCTTCATGACCGATCAGCTTTTTCTTGTACTTATTGATCAACTTTGTTGTTTATTCTCATCACGAGTCAGCTTTTTGTTAGAGTTTTCACCTATGATTTTATCTCTACTATCTAAAAAGGAAGTGGAGGTTCCGTTTTCTGTCTATCCCACACTACGGCAACGTATCCAGTGCACCGGGGCTTGTGGTGCACCCGGTGCACCAAATCTTAGTGCAGTCTTCTACAAGTTGACAAAAATTTCGAATATAATTTTAGAACATAGACATAATATATCTCTAACATGGTGCAAAGTTTCAATTCAAATTCGCAAACATAGCTTCAGAAATAAAAAAGAGAAATCTGCATCTGAATAGTAGCTACTCCATGTTGGGCTAGAAATTCGGCCCATCATCAGTTTCCACGCTGAAGTTATTGTTTTTGTTTCGGAAACTATGATTTGAATTCGGAGTCAGAAATTTGTAGAGTGGTACAAACTAGTTGTTTTTATTGTCTTAATTTTGGTAGATTTTTTCAAAATTCATAAATATCAAAACAAAAGTCCGGTGCACTGGGTGCACCACAAGACCCGGTACACTGGATACATTCTCCCCACACTATGTCTCATCCTTCGTCCACCTTTCCTCTGCCGTGCGCCGACATGTGGGCCTATTTTCCTTCTCCGCTTGGATGACCCCCCTCGTCGTCCCTCTCCAAACCCCAGGTTCTCTCGCCCTCCGCCTAAGACCAGCCACCGCCCGCGCGCTCTCCTCTGCTAAGGAACGCCACACCACCTCGCCGGAGGTAGCAGCCTCCTTCACCAACCCTCCCTCCTGGTCCAATGGACCGGCGGTTGCGTCGCATGGAGCTCCGCCCGCCGCAGCCTACCGACCATGTGCTAGCTCCCAACGTCCACCACGCCCCGCCGACGAGTCCTAGCCTACTCCTCCTAGGGGTTCCCACCGTCCTCCTCTTCCCGGTCCCGCCGCCCGCCACCCCGATTTGAGCCGCCGTCATGATTTTGCTACTTGGATCTCGCGGGGTCTAATCCCATGAGATGAGTGAGGAGGGCTGGTCCGATTCTGGGCGTCTCGACGCTGATCGGACCGGAGATCCTCCTGATCCGGACCCCTAGATTGATTTGTTTTGCCGGTGAGGATCCTTCCTTGCCTGGATTGTTTTGTCGGTGACTCATGTGGGTAGGGTACTTTGATGGATTTGTTGTGAAGGCAGTAGATACATCATCTGTATGTGCTTGATCATATATTCGCTGCTACTTTGTGTGAGCCCACTCATGTGCTTCTTATGTGTTTGGAGTTGGCTTTTGGTTGCATAATAGTATACAGGATTTTGGATGTATAAGTTTTAGAGTTCAGACGTGAAACTAATGTTACTACAGTTTACCAAGTACATGATTATATTCATTTTTCATAAGTACTAATCCTTTCGTATGAGAGGGAAGCTATGCCGCTACAACTTCCATTTTTACAGTATCCTCATGTGGGTAGCACATCTTGACCTCTTTTCTTTGCGAACTTGTTTTTTTAGTTACGAAAACAGTGAGAGGTGTCCATCATCTTAAGCATATATATATATATATATATATATATATATATATATATATATATATATAGGACATATTCATACTATACTACACCCACACGTGTTTCACACTATATAGGCAGTATCTACCATACCGGAAGGTATGTACGCGTAGTATGAAGTATATAAAAATATTTGGACAGTATATATACTATTTTTTTGGTAGTATGTAATTTTTATTCACATACTCCTTTTGTACGTACAAATATGACGGTATTTTACATATATAGTTCAAACTATGGGTGCACTTACAATTTTTTCACCTAACTTGCTTGTAAGTATCTTAGATATAGTATATGAACATACTCAAATAGATAAAGTATTACAAATACTTCCGTAAGGTAGTATATGAGAGGTGGGTGTAGTTACACCCGGGAGTAAGAAGTATTTTTCCTATATATATATATATCATGCAAAACTTATGTCCTAGACGTTGTTGAAGGTAAAGAAATGGTCCAGTTCTGTCAGGATTTACTTAGGATGTTGCAACATTCTCAATCCTACCATTGGAGGCCATATCGTGTCAGTTCATCCAATAGATAGGTCAAACAAAATAACTTCTATACCCAATAGTATTTCGTATAAAGAAAAATTCTTAGAGGTGCCATTGTGGATGTTAAATTGCAAGTATCCTATTATTTGGGCCAAGTAACATTTTCAGTCTTAATTACCTGAGTTAACACTACCTACACTCAGACATTATCTTGTGCCAAACTAAGAAGATATGGTGTCACACTGCTTGTTCGATTGTTCCTTCGTCCTATGGTGTTTCATTTTGTGTCTATTGTCATCGACTTTGTTAGGGGTTCATTAAAGGAGGGAGTAAGAGGCATACAGCTTAGTGTTGGTACTATTCCTTTGCCCAAAAATGTTGAATGGAGAAAGGTTGGCACATGATCTGGAGGAGCTCGAGTGAGCCGCTTACATGCCCCGTCGACGCCAGGGTCGAGCCACTGATGACTGCAAGTGCACAGATCGTTTGTAGCTAGTTTCGAAATAAAGATATCGATCCCACAGGGACCAATAGGCGAAAGACTAAAATGCTTTTAACTATAACTAAACGAAGTACTTAAGAAATAACTTTAAGATGCAAGGAACATAAAGCTGTTTTTGGGTTTTGGTTGAACAAGGTAATTTAAAGTAAGCAAAACTTAATGCAGAAAGTAAGAATCGCGTGTGTAATAGAACTTTGGAACTACAATAGGAAAAATGCGCTCTCAGGGATTAGTGGATCCACCACTAGCAATTTAGACTAAGTAATTGAGATTATTATAATGGATATTCTCATAGTGTGTATATATGTGGGAGGAGCTCCATATATGGATGAATAGCCAGCAATCGCTGCACACATCATCCTCATAACCACAGCAGACAGTAACCGACAATCGTCATATTACCGCGCTATTAAGGGATCTCTACCGTGGCATGGACATGGCTTGATGAGTTCTTCTTGGTTCCCTAAGTTAGTACGTAAAGAATGACAACAGCTTTATAGTCACAGTAAGCGCTATCATTCCTCCGTCTACTAACAAGTAATCCCCTCCATCGAGTCCCCATAAGAGGCAAATATTAAGAAGGTGCATTTCTCCTTAATATCAAGATGAAGACAATTAACACGTACACATAATGATGTATAACATAATAATCTCTATCTCATCTCAGTCATATACTAGGGTTTCTCCATCTCCCCAAGAACTGAAGATCTACTCAGATAGGTGAATAGTACTTGTATAAATCCACAACGAGTATAGGAATTACAACAAGATCTAAGGAATATGTAGATGAGATGGATGGAGATGGATGGAGATGATGGTTGATGAAGATCGATGCCTTAGCCTCCCGGGGGTGAAGATGGATCATTGGCGGACGAGTTCCCCCTCCAGATGTCTTCCGGAGGTGAGGTTTCTGCGATTTCTGGTGTTCTGTATATCGTCTCTCCAAACCAATTGCACGGGGTGAAACTATTTGACGAGGCGGAGGTGGCGCCAACTATACGGCCGGAGCTATACAGCCGGAATATTTCTTCCGCCCGTATAGTTGGTCGTTATGCCCTCTGTCTCTTTTTTTCGCTTCTGGTTTTCTTCTGGTATTAATAATATTTCCCAAATAAGCGATTTACGTTGTTTTTTACTCCTTTTCTCCATAGTGCAACTGCTTCAATAATTGTATCCATTGGATCCATCATCTGTCCTGATCCTGGTGAAAACATACATAAAATATGCGCGCGAACACCGTAAAATATCAAGATCCTACATCTACAATGCAAAATAATAATATAAAACATGATGCAAATATGCACTCATCAACTTCCCCAAGCTTAGACTCTTGCTCGTCCCGAGAAAGCTCTAGCTTACTGGATGTGATCCTCATATTCATGAAGCTGAGTCGGTAAAATAAATGAGGCTATTGCAGCATGTGTTTATCATGTACGATACATAGGAACAAGTTCATGAATAGTACCTTGCTCGAACCATCAGAACAGTATTAGAAGGCTTCCACACCTTAGTGATCAATAGCTCATAAACGATGAATCTCAACATAATGTAAAAGAGTCCGGTTCAACTGAATGAGTTAACGAGGTAGTGAAGGAGATATTCCCTAGAGGCAAATAATAAATAGGTTTTTATTATCATATCTCAATTAGTTTATAATAGTTTCATATTATGCTATAACTGTGCCAAGTAGAAACATTGGTACAGGTGTGGTATGAAACAACCAAGTCCCTAGTAGCCTCTATTCATACTAGTTCATTGGTCATGAGGATGATTTGGGTTTCAAGATCATGGGCATTTATGCCAATTGACAACAGGGTCATATCATTGGAGAATGATGTGATGGACATTCCTCGAAGGATTGCAACATGATCAAGTCATATAGTTTATTGTTGCAACAGCTATACCTAGACTCCTTCTCCTTAGACCGTGAGCTCATATTACTCACTATTTCCCAAGGCAGCTTTGACTACATCAACCGTCATGGTAATACGGTGGCCATAAAGGTGTATGTTGGGTATTCCAAAGGAACAGTTGATGACATGTGACTGCAAGATCGGGATTTGTTCACCCACATGACGGGCAAAGATACATACGACCGGCTTGGTGAGATTACATCCATAAATGTTGCAACATGTGACTCGGTCACGGGGATGTAATATCACGGTAACAAGAAAACAGAACTTGTTGTGAACGAGATTGAACAAGGTATGGGATACCAATGATCGAATCTCGGACAAGTTGTATCGAGAAACAAGAGGAAGATGATGCTACATTTAGCGGTTCAAACGACATTGTCATCAGGATTGCATAGGGGTCACATGGATATCCCTGGTCCCTCTGTTGATCATTGATTTAGATCATGTCTAGGGCATTCCCGAGCCGTGAGAGGATACATTTAAGGGTACGATGAGAGCGATCATTCGTAAGACGGAATCACAGTAGAGAAAGAGAAAGCCGGAATCGTTCCGTAGAGAGATCCGAAGATGTTCGGAGAAAGAATAAAGGAAAAAGACCGGAAAAGTGTTTTCGGATAAATGGGAATTTGAATATATATTTATTATATGTTAATTATGAATTAATATATTCTAAATAATATTTAAGTTAAGATTTATAAATGTAACTTTCATATTAGGCCAAAACCCTGGAGCGAATTAGCCTAAGAGAAAATCTGCAGGAAAAAGAAAACAGCCCACGTGGGCGGCGGATAATATCCGCCGCACAGGGCAGGCACCAGCTGGCCGCCGCCGCTGCCAGGCCAGCTCAACCCGGCCCAAGAGGAGCTCGCGGGGAGCCGGCTGGCGGGCTGCACCGCTGGGCCGCCGGCGGGGCAAGCAGCCCACCCGGACAGGCGGGGTCTAGGCGGGACAGCCGAGCAGGCCGTGGGGGGCGCGCGTGGGCCGCGGGGTGGGCAGCCGGCCCACCCGGGCCACTCGCTCTAGGCCGCCGTGGGCGAGAGGCTGGCAAGCGCGAGGTGGGCCACGCCAAGGCCCACCTGGCCAACACCCTTTCTAGGCTGCTGTCTGCTGCCCCTTTTGGCTTTTGGGCTGAGATGAAATCGACCCATCCGGCCAGGACGAAAATTCCTGTGCATTTCCTTTTAGTATTTAGTCCCACATGGCTTAGCCTTTGAGAAAGTCACACCCCATTAGCCTATATAAAGGGGTGCCCGTGGGTGAGATTAAACACACCAATATATTTGGAGAAGTCCTTTGGTTGACTTCCTCCTTCCCTCTCTCTCTCTAGCCCTTGTGACCATGGCCCCAAGTTTGGGCTGTGCGATCAAGGCACACTTGCAGTACGCCATTGCGCTGCAGGGATTCCTAGCCGGATATCAACTTCCGCACTCCCGGCGGGATCGGGGAGCCGGAGGTCTCATCGTGCACCGAATGTGTACGAGGACACGAGGCGCAACACTTGGGGCGCTTAAATGTCGTGAGTCGGAGCTGCTGCACGATGAAGATGAAGAAGGAGCAAGGGGTGACCTGCGAGGAGCTTCGTGACCTTGAGGTCGGCTACGAGTACGACTACATCAACCACGTTCCCCGCGGAACGTTAACCGCGTACGGTCTACAAAGGTATGTATTCTATACGCTCCGGCCGTTACAGCATTACTACATAGATAGATCCTATGCAGTATTCGGGTTCCATCATAGGAAATTTTTTTGTTTTCTGCTGTGGATCCCCTTCAGGTAGTCCCAAGTGTTTTAGGATAAACGTATTCACTTGGGATTCAAAATCTCAAAAGTGTTTCTTTGTCATACTACAATACAGTGGTATATGCCTACTTGCTCTTTGCACATTCGCTCCTTTTCTTCTTTCTATTTTTTTCTTTTTTATGCTCACACTTTTGTTTTAAGTGTTGTGCAAAGAATCTAGCCATATATTCCACTTCATGTAGGAATTCAAAGTTCAACGATCTCAATTATCAAATTCCAACTGTATATGAAGCATTCTTATGACTTGGAGATTCTACCTCGACTTGTTCTCACTCTATTTAGATAGCACTTTATTTTCCTTCGTTCAAGGTTTCTTTTTCAACTTAATGGATAAATTTTTTCTTTTGTAAATCAAACCGTAGACCTACAACATATTGACCAAATTATCTTTAGGTGTTCTATTAATACCAACGGTGTGGAACACTCCTATTGCTATCATCAAGTGCAAGTAAAATTATACTCAAGCCATTCATATATCTATAAAGCAAACACAAACTCAATATTACTCCATATATAATAATAAACTCAGAATTTCATAAACGGGATCGACTATTCCTGAGGGAATCCTAATGATGCAAACCTTAATTTGTAGTTCGAACTAATGCGAAAATAGTAATAAAACATATCAGAAAGATTACAAGGTCTTTAAAGATCTCCCCAAGCTTGGAATCAAGCCAGGCGGGTGATACGTCGTAAACGTATCTATAATTTTTTATGCTTCATGCTTGTTTTGTATCAACTATCTTATGTTTTGTCTACACTTTGAGGCATTTTTATACATTTTATGGAACTAACCTATTGACAAGATACCGCAGTGCCAGTTGCCTGTTTTCTGATGTTTTTGGTTTTAGAAAAACTAGTAAAGAAATATTCTCAGAATTAGATGAAACAAAAGCCGAAGTTCCTATTTTTCCTGACATGACACAAAAGTCCAAAGCAGAGACGGAGGAGAGCCACGAGGCGGCCACACCATAGGGTGGCACGGCCCCCTAGGTGCATCAGGCCCTGGTGTGGGCCCCTCGGGTGGCCACCGACCTCGCCTCTTCGCCTATATAAACCCCCCGAGACGAAAACCCTAAAGGGAAGATCAGAATTCCACGAAAAGTTCCACAGCGCCACTGCCACTGCCACCGAAGAGGAGATTTGGGGGACAGAAGTCTCTATTCCGGCACCCTGCCGGGACAGGGAAGTGTCCCCGGAGCCATCTCCATCGACTCCACCGCCATCTCCATCGTCATTGCTGACTCCCATGATGAGGAGGGAGTAGTTCTCTCTCGAGGCTAAGGGCTTGATAACCCACAAGTATAGGGGGTGTATGGCAGTATTTTCGATAAGTAAGATTGTCGAACCATACGAGGAGCAGAAGGTGTTGACGAGTGACTTGGATCAGGAATTCTCTGTAAATACTTAGCAAACGGATTTTTAGGGGGTTTTGATAATGCAGATAAATAAAGTGTGAGTAAATAAAATATAATAATAATAAATGTAGCAAGTGGTCCAATCCTTTCTTTAGCAAAGGACAAGCGGGTTGTATTACTTAAGATGACCAAACATTCTCGAGGACACATAGGAATATCGTCAAGTGCTTTCGCTTCATATAGTTTATTAATCTTCTTTAGTTTGATAAGTGTTGTGTGGGTGAACCTGTGCTAATGTACCGACCTTCCTAGGACTAATACATACTTGTGATTATACCCCTTTCAAGCATCCACAAGTACAAGAAAGTAATTAAGATAGAAACCTAACCACAGCTTTAAACTCTAAGATCCTGACATCCCTTGTGCAAAGGTTTCCTAACGGGGGTTCAGGTTTCTGTCACTCCCGCAACCCCTACGATTAGTATCCAAATAAACAATGCATTCCCCTAGGCCCATAAAGGTGAAGTGTCATGTAGTCGACGTTCACATGACACCACTAGAAGAATAACACCATAACTTAAATAACAAACTATTAAATCTTTCTCAACACAATTCCACTACTAACAACATGACTTCTCCCATGTCCTCAAGAACAAAACGAACTACTCACAAGACATCCTATGGATCAAGATCAGAGATGATATAATGATAAGCAACAATCTGAACATAACAATAATTTAATGGTTCCACCCAATAGCATTAACTACAACAAGTAATCAACATCGGGAAAGTTTCCCCTAAGAACTATGCAAGATTCAACCCAATTGTTATAGCGGTATGAAGTGGTGATGATGGTGCTGGTGGAGATGATGATGATGATCCCGATGAAGTCCAGCTTGATGGTGGTGTTGATGGTGACGATCTCCTCTCTCTGGGAAGGAATTCCTGGCAGAATTTTGTCTGCCAGGGAGATCTTTCTCTCTCTGTAGTTTTCTGCCCCGCAGAGGCGACAGAATCTTTCTGTGGGTGCTCCCCAGGTATTATGGTTTCATGGGGATAATATACGCCAAAGGGGAGAGCCAGGAGTGGGCCAGGGTGGCCACAACACCTGGTGGTGTGGCCTAGGGTAGCCCGCGCCAGGGGGTGGTGTGGTCCCCATGTGGCCCATCTCCACTCCTCCTTCTGGCATCCTCCGTCTTTTTGGAAAAATAGGATTTTCCATGTATTTTCCTAGATTTTCTGATCTTCATGAACTTTGCCTCCAAACAGCCCCTTTTCCATTAGAATCCTGACTATAGCGGTCCATCCTCCAAAAGTCATCAACCATGCAAAAATAGATGAAATAACATAAGTATCATCTCTTAATATGAAATATATCAATGAATAACAGTAAATTATGATATAGAATAGTTATGCTAAATGGACGTATCAACTCCCCCCAAGCTTAGACTTCACTTGTCCCCAAGCGAAAATTGAGCTCAATAAACATGACCTCAAATTTATGGAGTGAAGAGTCGATAAAAGAATACGAACAAGAAGCATCACATTCATCAATACACAAATCATAATAGAAGACAACTCACTATTATATAACTTAACTTGCAATAAGTAAAGGAAACACAATAAAGATACATAAAGTAAATCATAATTGGTAATGGCAAACTTAGCTCTTGGTCAAAGAATAGTTAAATTTGCAGGAGTTCAAACATAATGGGGTTTCCAATGATAGCTTTCGAAGTAATAATCACTAAGATAAGAGTAGTGTGCAAAACTAGGAACATAAGAACATGATTGAATAAATCATCACATGAATGAATGAAACACAACAAGTCAAAATACTTGCTGAGATAGAAGGGAATAGGTTTACTGACTCAACTAAAAAGTAAAAGATAGGCCCTTCGCAGAGAGAAGCAGGGATTTAAAGTTTCATAAAGAGCTCCAAAAATTATGGTACTTATTAGCTTTCAGCTCTCATCTTTAGGTGGTTAAGGTTAAAGTGAGCAAACTATGGAGTATATGCTTGACAAAGTATAAGTTGGCAATCTCATGTCCCATGAATACGAGGGCCGCTCCTCATGCTACTCAAGTTTAGTTACCGGTAAGTTCTTGTCATAGTAAGTACATGTGTATCATAGAGAACCGCCAACGGGGTACCCCTTACCCGATGATACGGAAGAAACCCCATATCAAAATGACAAGGCAAGCAGATAATAAGCATCTCAACAATCTTCTTATTTACCATGGGAAAATGGTGCTTTTTCTCTCTTTTTTCTTTTTCTCAATCTGTATCTTTTTTATAAGTAGAATGCTTCATAGATTTCTCATTATGGTACGCTACAGGTTTCCACCATGATTAGGCATGGATTAGACCAGCGGCCCAGGCGTTTCTCTAACACACATACATAACTCCATGGACTTACAAGCTCCCCTTTCATTTCACACCGATGACATCCATAAACAAAAGAGCATGATATCAACTGGGTACAATGTACAAGTGCAATGTTGAAAGCGTTCCCCATGATAGCATGGTTCTACTAATTCCCAACGTATAAGTGCAAGCATATACAATTTACATGACACAATGGTTCAAGTTTATTAGGTGCAAGAAAAGTAAAGTGTTCCATCAAGTTCGTGAGAGCTCTAATCACTGATTTTCACATAACAAGTTTAATTCGGAAGGTAGATAAAAACATGAATTTACTTGGAATAGCAATCGTGCTAATAGGTAGGTATGGTGGACACAAATGGCATAGGTTTTGGTTTTAAGGATTGGATGCACGAGAAGCATTCCCTCTCAGTATAGGTTATTAGGCTAGCAAGGCTGGGTAGCAAGCATAAGAGTTGAAGGAAACAAACAAACATATAAGTGATAAAAACAAACATGCAATCTTCCTTGGAAGCACAAAAGATCTTAACTAGAGAATACTAAGCTTATGAGCAAATCAAGAAAGATGATGATGAAATTATATTTCTTTAAGAGTACTTTTTATCTTTTTCATTTAGTTCTCAAATAGTGTTGTCACTAACCAGAGCCAAGTTTGCCAAAACCAACTAAATTAACTCAATGATCCCAAAGTGATACCAATATTAATAACAAGATCAATCATATAATAGTAATTGAAAACTAATATAAGATATGCAAAAGAGTAAATGATAGAACTTCTCATTAATATTCCATAACGGCAACTCACACCAAGGGATACATAGATATCTAACGAGAGGGGGGACACTTCCATAATGCAAACCATCCTACATGATAACTTCTCTATTCATGATATGAAACTACTAACAAGGTAAAAGATAGAAGATAGTGATGTGATACCGCGGCACTCCCCCAAGCTTGGAACAAACCAAGGGGATGCCAAAACCTGATGACAAATTACTCCTTCGGTGGTGGTGGTGTTCTCTCGATGAGCTTTTCAATCAATTTCCTCAAGTCCTCAATCTCAAAGATGAGAGTACGAATCAACTCCGAGTTTTACTCAATGCGGTTCATGATCATGTTGGGTTGTGATTCCCAGCTCGTACGATTCTTTCCCCACTCTTCCTCCTTGAAGTCTTCTTTTCCTGCATGGTTAGAACGGGGCATGTCCCAATTGCAGGGTAGTTTCTCCTTGGGCATATTCTGGAATTGATGCTCATGGATAAGGGTATGGAAGGGATTCTTGGTGCGTGGAGAAGGTGACCGTGAAGCCAAGCGATGACGCAGAGTCTTCCCTCCAGTGGACATCTATGTAGTCCTTTTGACCCTGGCAGGGTTTTCCACCACTCCAATGCTTGCAATGGTGGTGCTGGTGTGCGGATGTCGGTCTTCCTTTGCCTCCTCTTCAACTTCACTATCGCTCTCCTCCTCCTGCTCAGAGTCTTGGAGATCTTCCTCCATAGGCTCCTTGTCCTTATCGTTGGCGGAGACCATTGTGCTTCTGAACTTTAAGAATAGTTCATGGCAGAAACAGATCAAAACGAAAACACGACAAGAACACGATATACGAACATCGAGGGATCCGAGGGATTATATATTACGAATTTTTACAACAAAAGGAAGGTACTCGGAGAAAACGGGTCGGAGACGGAGTCCGAGGTGGCCACACCACCTGCTGGAGCGGCTAGGGGGCCACGCCAGGGGGTGGTGTGAGCCACCCTGGCTCCGTTTCCGTCCCTCTTTCGCTTCATTGCTTTCCTTGTTGGATAAAAACTGGAAAAATATAACTTGATAGATTTTTCACGGAACTTTTCTTGCCAGAACTATTACCTATTCAAAAATGGACTCTGTAGGTCTCTAAACTTGGCATTTAATAAATTCTTCCGGAGTCACTGCTTGAATAAGTTCAAAATCTTCATCTTCATACACATATTGCTTGAGTCATTTAACCTTTCACTATCTTATTACACCATTTTCTCCACTAACCTAGAAATTTCTTTCACACAATTCTCATTAGCAACATTAGTGTAAGTGAGGTAATAAACCTTTTAGGTTCAATTTCAACTGAAATCCATCAAACATAAGCTACTGTAGCAACTCCTTCCGAAAACCCAAAAGGAATTCAAAATGGAAATCGATTTAAGAGGCAAATGCAAGAGTGGCACAAATCTGTCAAAACAGACCAGCAGGTAAAGATCAATTTTTTTTGAAAATCTTCTGTTGCTCAAATCAAAAAGTGCAAAACTAACGAAAGTTAAATAACAACCTGGGGCATAAGCACAAACAATTACAGCTCAATCCGACATACATAGATTTTTCACGAATTTTTATAGTAAAGCACAAAAATCTATTTCGGGACAACAACTTCCAAATCTTACTTCTCTCTCATTAGAGGTTGATCTTGACACAAAACCCCAAAAAAAGGATAAGGAGAGGTTATTGCCGAAACAATAACTTCCAAGACTCAAATAAAAAACTGAAAGCAAAAGAAATATATTGGGTTGTCTCCCAAAAAGCTCTTTCTTTATAGCCATTAAGATGGGCATGATAATTTCAATGATGCTCACATAAGAATATGAATTGAAGTGAAAGAGAGCATCAGGAAGCAAAAATAGACATGTTTAAGTCTAACCCACTTCCTATGCAAGGGAATTTTGTAAAAAACTAAATTGTTGAAACCAGAGATGTCAACACCCGGATTTTTAAGCCCAGATGCATGTTATGCCATACATCGCAATCCCAGGATTACCATTTTTGCGAGACATAACAGATTGGATATCACAGTACATCATCCATTACATACCATAATAAGGTCTTACACAAATAAAGGATCTCATGATCCATTCTTAATACAAACAAGTAGTGGAATAATAAGCCTAGCGGTGGGCTCCATCTTCAGTGTCACAGGCCATGCTGACGATGGGAGATGATCCTAGTTGTCGTAGCTATCATGTTGTCCTTCTTCCGGATAGTCCTCCTCATAGTCTGGCCACGGGAATAGCCAAGGACAAAGCCATGAGTGCTCTTTAAGTACTCGCAAACTATCACTAACAAGTAAGGTAGTTCTAGTAGGAATGCTAAGCTCTAAGTTTATTTGCAAAGCTAAAATTGAAACCTAAGCTGAGTTCAGAAAAAAGAAAGGTAAAATAAAGTTCTAAATCACTTAAGTTGGGAACTTAGTTTTCATAGTCACAACCCTGTTTTGGTCAAGTCAAGTCACAATTCATTTCACAAGTCATTTTGAAAACAACTGACGACGGAACAGTATGGCCACTCCAACTGTCCATGACCACGGACGCGGCTATTCGAATAGTTTGACACTCTGTAGAGGTGGTACACTTTCACCACAAAATTCGACACACCGTCAGGGATAACCCTGAATCATCATACTTAGTATGCAGATAATCAATCATAACCTTTCCTTTACACACTCTAGTATAAGCACCTCTCTTATGAGCTTGCCCTCCCAGCCATGGCCATCTGCCATACTGGGCACTGCATAGGTGGACAATCATCAAGAGGTAGCCTCAGCTCAAACCTCTTCCGTGAGGGAACCCATACTAACGCAAATAAACTTCCGGCTAAGCCTTACCCAATTCAAGTATTATGGTTGTACGGTAAAATTGGAATGGTATCACATCCGAACCCAACCATCAGTTTTTATAAAGGGCTAAGGCTAATGCCTCAACATTTTCATCATCATAAACCATTTGTGTTTCTCAACACATGTGAAAACATCTCAATAGAATGACTCATCATTCCAAGGTTTTCATAAGCATTTTGACCAAGTATTCCCATCTAGAGTGATCAAGTTTTATATTTAGCACTAGCCACTAAAGTTAAGAGTGTTCACTAAGGTGGGATGCTAATCTCAATCTCATGCCATAGAATGACATCTAGTATAGGCCAAGTTTTATACTATTTATGCTATCTATAATACTTTCCAAAATCTCACAAAGCATTCCTAAAAATAAAGAAACTTGGGTAAAGTAAAAGATTAAAGCTTGCAAGTAAAACTTGGGATGGGTATAAATCAAAAGGTATAACCAAAGCATGCCTAAAGCGTTTGTTAAGTTAAGGGGGCAAGTGTTAACTTGCTTAGTTCTAGCTTGCTTAGTAATGATGGCTTGCCTTGATTGGTGCAGTGATTGAAGTTCTCTTCATCTTCTTCGGGGTAGAACTCCTCCTCGTAGACTTGGTCGGTACTATCGTCTATAAATAAATACAGGATACACAATCACCAAACAATACTTAACTAGTCTATTTAGCACACTAATGCACACACTTGATGATCTAGCATCATTACACTCATCACAAGATTTAAAGAACTAGTTTCATTTATTTTATGTGAGAAAAGTAATTTCTACTCATTGAAAATATTTAAGATTTAATATTCTCCAATTAAAATATGGGATCATGTGGACACATGTCATCACCGCATATTCTAATACATGGGAATGTGATTTAAATGTTTGATCATATTTCAATAAGTTTAAGCTTAGCATTTAAATGATTTAAAGTGACTAGAAATGCCCTAATAGCATTATTTTGGTACTAGTCCAAAGTCACTGCATGCAATCCTAGATATTATTACATATTCAGATAGATATTATCAAATGTGATTTTTGAGAGTTGGAATCAACTCAAAAGCTATTATGGTTGATTTTTGAAAAATGTTTGAATGTAGAAAAGTCTCTGTCTTGTTATTTTTGCTATATGTGATCTCTAACTCCAACTGATTTAAATCCAACGGCCTTGGATAGATATTTTAATTATATTTCTAGCAAAATTTGAATCATGCCATTTGGTTAACTAAAACTCTCTGAAGAGATTTTTGAATCTAGGCACAGAATCTAGTTTAAACCTAAATGGAAAAACATTTATTTGAATCTATGGGATAGCGCGGGAAAACTAACGGGCCGGCCCAGTGGTGCTCCGCGGCACAGAGGGCAACTAACAGGGGGGTCCCGCATGTTAGCGACACATCTAACACGAAGCGGTACGGGCAATCTCAGCGCTACGATTAGAACGAGATCTACGGTCGTGGTTCACCGTTTCCGGTGAACAGCTCCGGCGAGAGAAAACCCTAACGTGGCACGGTGGGGGTACGTGGGGGCTTAACAGGGCTCCAGCTAGGCTTGGCGACAGGGGCGTTCGGGCTGGTAGACGACATCGGTTCTAGGCGTGGTCGCGGCAGCTCCTAGGGCAGCTCCAATTGACAGCACCTCTTCTCCTATGCTGCGGCAAGCTCCGGCAAAATTCCGGTGAACTGCAGCTCTATTGGCTCCGGGGAGAAGTGTGGGATGGTCAGTGGCGAGAGGGGAGTGAGATGGAGTGAGAAATGAGGCTGGGGGAGGCCTCCTTTTATAGGCTCAACGAAGGGACCGAGCGGCATGGTCAGGGGATGGTGGCGACATGGCTACGGGGTGCTATTGGCATGGCTGTGAGCGACGGTCAACGTAGTGCTCCCTGGCGGTCCTCTATGGCGTAAAAGCATGGCTAGGGGCGGTGGCATATGGTCGGGAGCGTCCGATGCTCTACGCGGCATAAGCGGCGTTCGACGCGGAACACGGTGGCTGTGGGTCAAGCGACAGCGCACGGGCATGTCTGGGCGCTTCCTGGGGTCGGGGCGAGGCAGTGCACGCGAGCTGCGGTCGAGGCGTGGTCTGTGCTAGCTTGTCGGGCGCGACGCTCTAGTGTGTGCTCGGCATGGCTCAGACGCGCGGGGCATGGTCGTTCTGCGGTGGTCCAGGGCTTGGCAGCGCTAGGGGAAGGGACGAAGATGGGCGGTAGGGTGCGGCGATCCTCCTAGGCATGGCGGGAGAGAGCGTGGCGGTCTGCTGGGAGCGGTCCATGCTCGACCGGCGGGCATGGCACTCGGGTGGCTCGGCACTGGTGCATACAACAATGGGGTGAGGTGCTAGGGTGCTGGTTGGGACTAGAGGGGACAAGGGGAGTGTAATGGGGCAAAAAATTGGACAAAGCATTGATCAAGAACAATAATAGTTAGGCAGTTAATTCTGTGATCACCAAGTGTTTGATAAAATGGCCGAAAGAAATTTATATTCGAATTTTGGAAAGATTTTTTGTGTGTGACCTGAACTTATGCTTGGTGATCTATGCTTGCTTGGGATTGTCAAGTGGAGTTGGTTTCGTGGGTTTTTGCAAAAGTGGGATCTTCACATATGTATTGTATTCAATTTTCAAATGTCATTTAAACTCAGTGGCTAAGTGTTTTGTAAGTTTGTAAAGTGGGCCTTGGTACATCTTTACTTGTACTAGCAAGGGGTGCAAAGATCTAGAATTGTTTCTGTTGGGAATTGACTTCTAGGAACACCTAAAGTGGCCCAGTGGATTAAAATGGTCAAAATAACCATTTGCATTATTTAATCTTATTTGATTTCTTTTTCTTTGGATTTTGTTTGTAAATGATCTAGATGATGTGGCATTCACCTTTGAACCATTTCACAACAATTAGAACATTCAAACATGTCATTTTCAAACAATTATACACTAATGCATACACACATGCATTCATAATTATTTTAATAATAAAAAGTTTTTGTTAACCATAAATTGGGTGATTAGGAACTTGATAACCTTGATTAAAGATTTGGGGTGTTACAAACCTTCCCCCTTAAACAAAATCTCATCCCGAGGTTTAAGAAAAACTAGGAACTAAAGAGATCTGGAAACTCGGTCCTAATGTAATCTTCTCTCTCCCAAGTAGCTTCTTCTTTGGTATGGTTGCTCCATTGGATCTTGAGAAATTTGATACTCTGGGTCCTGGTAGTTCTGAAAGCTTCTTCCAAGATACGGATGGGCACTTCACGATACGTCAAATCCTTGTTGATATCAATGGCTCGGTGATCGATGTTCTTGAAAACTTCGGTCTTCTCCGGCACTTCTAGGCATTTGCGAAGTAACGAGATATGCAACACATTATGGATGGGTGACATGTCCTCTGGCAGTTCCAGTTGGTACGATACTTCTCCTCGGCGATTCTGAATTTTGAAGGGTCCAATATATCTGGGGGCTAACTTCCCTTTCAGCTGAAAATGCTACATTCCTTTCAATGGCGAAACATTGAGATACACAAAATCTCCAACATTGAAAGTCAGGTCTCTATGTCTCTTGTCAGCATAACTCTTCTGTCTGGATTGGGCAGTCTTGAGGTGTCACGGACTTTGTGAACCTTCTCTTCTGCTTCTCGTAGGATGTCGGGTCCGAAAATCTGACTCTCTCCTACTTGCGACCAATTCAAGGGGGTATGACACTTCCTTCCATATAAGAACTCAAATGGGGCCATTTGCAAACTGGCTTAATAACTGTTGTTGTATCAGAATTCTGCGAAAGGCAGACAATCTTCCCATTTTGATCCATACTCTAACACACAAGCTCTCAACATATCTTCTAAGATCTGGTTGACTCTTTCAGTCTGTCCATCGGTCTGTGGGTGATAAGCTGTGCTGAAATTCAACTTGGTCCCTAAGCCTTCTTGGACTTTCTGCCAAAATCTCGAGGTAAACTGGGTTCCTCGATCTGACACTATGGTCTTGGGGGTTCCATGCAAACTGACAATTCGAGCAATGTACAACTCTGCTAGCTTCGAACTCTGGTAGGTTGTCTTGACAGGTATAAAATGGGCTACCTTAGATAGTCTATCGACTATGACCCAGATTGAGTCATTTCCCCTACTAGAAGTAGGCAAACCGGTGATAAAGTCCATTCCGGAATCTGCAATGGTTGCAATAGTCCTGCGGGTCTCTGATGTTCCGCCTTGACTCTTTGACAGATATCACACTTGGCGATGTAGCTTCCGATTTCTCTCTTCATCTTGTGCCACCAAAATTGCTCCTTCAAATCCTGATACATCTTTGTTCCTCCGGGGTGGATAGAATACAGAGTATCATGAGCTTCTTGCATGATAACTTGCTTCAGCTCCGAATCTGCTGGCACACAGATATGTCCTTTGTACCATAAAACTCCTTCTTCATCTTCGGTGAATCCAGGTACCTTTCCTGTACCAATACGACGTTTGATTCCGTCGATACTTGCATTTCCCTTCTGGGCTTCCTTGATCCTTTGCTAACTAGCTCTGTTCTAAACTGCTCCAACTCTTCATGCAAACTTGGCTGGTTCTCTTTGATCATGGTGTTTAACCTACACGGCAATCTGCTAAGAGCATCCGCTACCACATTGGCTTTGTCGGGGTGATAGTGAATGCAAGGTCATAATCCTTGATTAACTCTATCCATCTCCTTTGCCTCATATTCAGTTCCTTCTGAGTGAAAATATATTTCAAGCTCTTGTGATCTGAATAAAAATCTCATAGCGGTTACCCATAAGGTAATGACGCCATGTCTTCAATGCTAAAACTACAGCTGCAAGTTCAAGATCATGGGTAGGGTAGTTCTCCTCATGCTGCTTCAGTTGTCTTGACAAATATGCTATGACTTTGCCTTCTTGCATCAACACACATCCGAGACCAATCTTGGATGCATCACAATACACATCAAAAGGCTTCTTGATATCTGGCATAATCAATATTGGGGTTGAAATCAATCTCTTCTTGAGTTCTTGGAAACTTGCTTCACATTTGTCTGTCCATTCAAACTTCTTGTATTTCTTCAACAATTGGTTCATGGGTCTTGCGATGCTCGAAAATCCTTCTATGAACTTGCGGTAATATCCCGCTAATCTGAGAAATGCACGGACTTGGGTTTGAGTGGTTGGGGCTTCCCATTCTTCAACATCTTTGATCTTGGCAGGATCAACAACGACTCCTCCTGCAGACACAATATGTCCGAGGAATCCTACTTCTTTCAGCCAAAACTCACATTTGATGAACTTGGCATACAATTGATGCTCTCTGAGGGTTTCAAGAATGATTCTCAGATGTTGCTCATGGTCTTCTTTTGACTTGGAATAGATAAGAATATCATCGATAAACACAACCACAAATGTATCCAGAAAGTTCATAAATATCTTATTCATGAGATTCATGAAATAAGCGGGGCATTGGTTAACCCAAAAGACATGACCGTATACTCATACAATCCATATCTGGTGGTAAAGGCGGTCTTTGGAATTTGCACGAATCTTGAGTTGATGATAACCAGTCCTAAGATCAATCTTAGAGAATAATCTGGCACCAGTCAACTGATCAAACAGATCCTCTATCTTGGGCAGTGGGTACTTGTTCTTGATGGTGACATCATTCAGCTTCTGGTAATCCGTGCACAAACGGTTACCTCCATCTTTCTTGTCGACAAACAAAATGGGCGATATCCATGGCGATGCGCCTGGTTGAATCAAGCCTTTCTGTAGCATAGCATCAAGTTGCTTCTTCAGCTCCACTAACTCTGATGGGTTCATGCTATAGGGTCTCTGAGCTATGGGTCCAGCTCCAGGAATTAGTTCAATAATGAACTCGATATCCCGATATGGGGCATACCGGGCAATTCATCTAGGAATACGTCGGGGTATTCACAGACTACTCTGACTTGGTCTATGGTGGGTAGGGCTAGACTCTTGTTGCATTTGAATTGGTGGGGAAAGGTTTCAGATACATGCTCTACTGATACTCCAGAGCCACTGGTCATGGTTATGGCTTTTTTAGCACAGTCGATCAATCCTTTATGTTTCGACATCCAATCCATTCCTAGTACTACTTCCAAACCTCTGGTTCCAAGTACTATTAGATTTGCATAAAAATCTATCCCATGGATTCTAATAGGTACAGCCTTGCAATTTTTTCTAGCTTTGGTGGTTGAACCAGGTATTTGAACTATCATAACATGCTTCAATTTGGTTGGTTGAATCTTACTAGTGCATGCAAATTCTTCTGTAACAAACGAGTGTGATGCTGCAGAATCAAACAACACTCTTGCTAATACTGAGTTAACAGAAAACATACCCAACACAACATCTAGCACTTCTTGGGCTTCTTCGGCATTCATGTGGAACAGACGGTCGTTGCGGTTGAGCGAATTCTCTGGGCAAATCTTCTTCCAGGCTGAACACGACATTGCTGCTGAGCTGGGGCATTCACATAGGTGGTGGCGCAAGCTTCTTGGGACACTCGTTGGAGTAGTGACCCTTGACTCCACACTCAAAACAAGTAATCTGGGACTTGTCTTTGGCTGCAACAGGCACGGCATTGCTTCGAGTCCTTGGGGTAGTATTGTTGTTGTTGTTGGACTAGGCGGTGCATGGTTGAAGTTGTTGGAGTTGCCGGGGTTGTTGTTGTGGTTTCCTCCGGACTTCACATTTCCTCCGCTACGGTTGGGGTAGCTTGGGCGAGACATTGGGGGTCTATTGTTCCTTAGGGCATATCCTGCCGACGGGTTGGGGTGATACTTCTGGGTATTGTGGGACCCAGTCTGGTGCATCATTCGGCGCTTGCGGTTGTCATTTTCTTGGTTGATCTTCCCTTCCATCTGGATGGCAGAGTCGACTAGCTCTTCGAGATCATCAAAATGGATGTTGACTAACACCGTCTGCATCTCATCATGTAGTCCGTTCAGGAATCTTTCCTTCTTCTTGGCTTCAGTGTTGATCTCATCAGGGGCATATCTTGCTAAGGACAAAAATTTGTCATGGTACTCAACTACCGTCATCCTGCCTTGCTTCAGTTCCTGGAACTCATCTCTCATTCTGGTGACTAAACCTTGCAGCACATGGGTGCGGCTAAACTTGGTCTTGAAAGCTTCCCACGTCATCACTTGACCGTGGTTCATTGTACGGGTGCTATTCCACCAGGCTCTTGCATCTCCGGCTAGGTAGTGGGTGGCAAACATAACCTTCTCGTTCGCGTCAACTCCTATGACTTCTAGGTTATTCTCCATGGTTTGCAACCAATCATCAGCATCCAACGGGTCTTCAAACTTGCTAAAGATAGGGGGATTGGTATTCTAAAAGTTCTTGAGTTTGGATCCATGATGAACCTGATTTCCATGGCCTTGATTATTGTGGGCCATCTGAGTGATCTGTTGCAGGGTGGCTAGGTTGGCTTGGCGCTCTGATTTACTATCTTCACAGTCAGAAACTAGCATCTACAGAATCTGTAGCATCGGATCCTGCGATGAGCTGCTTCCTCCTTGGTTTCCACGAGTCATCTGAAGATTGAGATAGATAATGGGGTAAGAGGGAAAGTTCTAAGGTTCATGGTTTTGTTTTCAAAGCTAAAACTTTGAGTTTGAACTCAGGTTTTGCAAACTAACTCATTCTCATTCATTCATTCAATCAAAGCACACGATACAAACACACACACCACAACATGAAAGGAAAATAGATGGTTTTAAGAACCATTCTGTAAGCTAAGATACAGTGGGACCAATACATCTCACTCCTACGGTAGTGATCAAGTGCATCTACTCATCATCGATGAAGTTAGAGTCGTCATCATCGGTGTAGAAATCCATGGCATCATCCTCCAGGTAGTCGTTGTCATCACTGAGGTACGAGTGAATGTCTCCCTGGATGTCTTCACCTTCTTCCTCTTCTTCTTCTTTTGCTGCAAGCTGAGCTTCTTGTTCCTGGATGGTCTTCTCGAGGTCAGCCACCTTTTTGCAAAGACGAGCGATGGTGCGATCCTTCTTCTCGCGTTGCCGACAAAGTGACTGGCGATCCTTGACGAGCAGGGCAAAAGTCTGGGCCTTCTGGGCGGCAATGGCAAGGTTGTGGTTGGCATAGGCTCGAGCATTGTCCAATTCTTTCTGCCTATCATACAGCAAGAAGTCAAGATTCTCCACTTGGCGCTTCATCTCCGGGTGACTTGGCATCTCCAATGGCATTCCCATAGAATCACGCCTTGCATAATGGGCAAAGCGAGTTCCCTGGATCAAGTTGACATTCTGCCCACATAGATGGGCAAGAGCTTCATGCATCGCCCTGGCTAATCCATCTAGCTAGTTGTTTTCTCTCACGGTAAATTGGATCTTCTCGGAAAGGTGTGCCTCCATCTTGCCTCGAAGATCTGTAACTATCAGCCATTGTAAATCTCCTCCTGGAAAATCCTTGAGTTGAGCTCCAAAGAATTTCGGATGCGGGCGCCCAAGGTACTCAGACAGTGCATCAAGATCCCACTCAAAGATCAACTAGCCTCCATTGCCCAACTGGTAGAACTTGCAATACTGAACTTCCATCTATAAGAATTTAGGATGAGTAAGTTAGTGAGGTGATCAAGTGTGTCAATTTTTATGTAGTAATGTAAGAATTTTTGAGGAACATGAATTTTTTTGAAAGAATCTCAAGGATAAGAGGGGAAATAGGTTTTCATAAATACTCACTTCTTTGGTTTTGAAACTAAGTTTTTGTCGGACGTCCATTCTAACTAGGGTCTCCTATGGTCAGGATGGCTCTGATACCAACTTGTCAACACCCAGAGTTTTAATCCCAGATGTCTGTTATGCCATACATCGCAATCCCAGGATTACCATTTTGCGAGACATAACATATTGGATATCACAGTACATCATCCATTACATACCATAATAAGGTCTTACACAAATAAAGGATCTCATGATCCAGTCTTAATACAAACAAGTAGCGGAATAATAAGCATAGTGGTGGGCTCCATCTTCAGTGTCACAGGCAATGCTGACGATGGGAGATGATCCTAGTTGTCGTAGCTGTCCTAATGTCCTTCTTCCGGATAGTCCTCCTCATAGTCTGGCCACAGGAATAGCCAGGGACAAAGCCATGAGTACTCTTTAAGTACTCGCAAACTATCACTAACAAGTAAGGTAGTTCTAGTAGGAATGCTAAGCTATAAGTTTATTTGCAAAGCTAAAATTGAAACCTAAGCTGAGTTCAGAAACAAAGAAAGGTAAAATAAAGTTCTAAATCACTTAAGTTGGGAACTTAGTTTTCATCACAACCCTGTTGTGGTCAAGTCAAGTCACAATTCATTTCACAAGTAATTTTGAAAACATCTGACGACGGAACAGTATGGCCACTCCAACTGTCCATGACCGTGAACGCGGCTATTCGAATTGTTTGACACTCTGCAGAGGTGGTACACTTTAAACCACAAAATTCGATACATCCATCAGGGATAACCCTGAATCATCATACTTAGTATGCGGATAATCAATCATAACCTTTCCTTTACACGCTCTAGTATAAGCACCTCTCCTATGAGATTGGCCTCCCAGCCATGGCCATCTGCCATCCTGGGCACTGCATAGGTGGACAATCATCAAGAGGTAGCCTCAGCTCAAACCTATTCCACGAGGGAACCCATACTAATGCATATAAACTTCCGGCTAAGCCTTACCCAATTCAGGTATTGTGGTTGTACGGTAAAATTGGAATGGTATCGCATCCAAACCCAACCATCAGTTTTCATAAAGGGCTAAGGCTCATGCCTCAACATTTTCATCATCATAAACCATTTATGTTTCTCAACACATGTCAAAACATCTCAATAGCATGACTCATCATTCCAAGGTTTTCATAAGCATTTTCACCAAGTATTCCCATCTAGAGTGATCAAGTGTTATATTTAGCACTAGCCACTAAAGTTAAGAGTGTTCACTAAGGTGGGATGCTAATCTCAATCTCATGCCATAGAATGACATCTAGTATAGGCCAAGTTTTACACTATGTATGCTATTGATACATTGCAAATGTATCTATAATTTTTGATGTTCCATGCTTGGTTTTATCCACGTTCTTGTGTTTTGTCCACACTTTGGAGCACTTTTCATATGATTTCTTGGACTAACCTATTAACAAGAGCCACAGTGCCAGCTGCCTGTTTTCTGCTATTTTTGGTTCCAGGAAAGTCAGAAAATGAATATTCTCGGAATTGGACAGGACAAAAGCCGAAGTGCCAATTTTTCCGGAAGTCATCGATGTCGAATCACGAGATGCAGAGGGGCTGGGGCCACCACCACCTGGCCTCGCGCAGGGGTGGTGGCGCCCCGCACCCCCTCGGCCTCCCTTCCGACTATATATTGCCCTCGAGAAAAACCCTAAGTACGATCAAAATCCACGAAGAGTCTCAGAGTCAGCCATCATCTCCATCCCTAGATCGGGAGGGATCTAAAGCTCTTCCTAGCACCCTGCCGGAGAGGGGAATTCACCCTGGAGGCCTTCTTCATCACCATGCAAGCCTCCAGTGTGATATGTGAGTAGTTCATCCTTGGACTACGGATCCATGTAGTAGCTAGATGGCTGGTTCTCCTCCTTTGTGCTTTCATGTTTAGATCTTGTGAGCTCCGTTCATGATCAAGATCATCTATTTGTAATTATGCATGTTGTGTTTGAGGGGATCCGATGGATATTGAGATGCTATTTTAGATTAATTATTGATTCTATCATGTCTTTGTTATTTATGATCTTGCATGCTTTCCGTTGTTAGTAGCTATCTTGGCCAAGTACATGCTAGCAACTCCAAGAGTTAGTATTTATGCTCGATAGTAGGTTCATGCCTCTGGTAATCTGGGGAAGTGACAGAAATCTCTAAGGTACTAGATGTGTTGTTGCTACTAGGGAGAAAACAACAATCCTTTGTTCATAGAACAATCGTATTGTTTACTTTACACGCAGTTCGTAAAGCAATAATCTATTGCTTGCAACTTAATATTGGAGGGGGTTCGGATGATAAACTGAAGGTGGATTATTAGTCATAGATGCATTTGGATGGCGGTCTATGTATAATGTTGTAATGCCCAATCAAGTCTCAAAGGAGTCAAGATGATTAGTATATGCATGTATTGCTTTCTCGGTGTTTGTCAATTGCTTTCTCGGTCTAAGGAGAGCCACCTCTAGTGAACTATGGATCCCGGTCCTTTTCTTTTACATACAATCTACAAACTGTTTACTTCTTTGTGTTTACTTTCTGCAAACTTTTACTTCTTTCCATTCGATACGTTTAATCCTTTGTTTTCCGCAAAACACGGTGAGATTGACAACCTCATCGCAAGTTGGGGACAAAGTTATGTGGTTGTGTTGTGTAGGTCTCCACGTTGCTACTAGCACCAGTAGTGCGCCCTGCCAAGGCTCAGCTAGCAACACCTTTGGGGTGTTTCCTTGCTCCTACTGGTTCGATTAAACCTTGGTTTCATAACTGAGGGAAACTTGCTGCTATGCTCATCATACCTTCCTCTTGGGGTTCCCAACAAGCTCTCCATCAACCACGCACCAGCACTTTTCTGGGCGCCGTGCATTGAGCCATCAAGCATTTTTTTAGCGCTGTTGCCGGGGAGTCAAGGACATCTTCACAAGGGGAGTCCCTCATAACCAATCTCTTTACTTTGTTATTTTTGTTTTGCTTAGTTTCTTTTTGCTTTGTTTGCTTGTTTTGTTATTCAAAAACACAAAAAATTAGTTTTACTAGTTTGCTTTCTTTACCAAAAACACAAAAAAATTAAGTCTCTTTTAGTTGTCACCTCTTCCTTAGCTCACCATGTTGATCCCTAAATTCACCTTGAAAGACCTTTCAATTGGTAGTGGTTCTATAATTGGGAAAGATAATATTGAAGAATTTTTTAATCATGTTAGTAAAAATGAGGATACTGAGGATAGATCCCTTGCAGAATTTGCTCCAAACTATGAGATTGATGCAGCTTCTTTAATTCACATGTTGGAAGCTAGGTTTGTTAACCTCAACCCCTTAATGCAAGTAATGTTTCTTAAGCTTAAAGAAATTGAGGACCCTGAAAAGAGGGATTTTATTCTAGAAACTTTGTTTAAGGAGTTCTATGATGTTGCCAAGGAAGCTAGGAAAGTCTTTCAACATTTCAATATGGTAGGCTCATGTGTAGATGTTGTTGGTACGCGAGAAAAAATGAACGAAACCGAACCTAATGGGGAGGAACCTACGATATCAATACCCTTCAAACTAGTAGCAATACATGATGCCATAGAAGAGAATCTTGATTGGATTGTTCCTGCAAACCCTTTTGATGAGAATAGTGAACCTAAGAGCATTGAGAGAGGATCCTCTAGAACTTGTTTGGATGATATACCTTGCCTTGTTGAAAATATTTCTGGTACTGATCTTAATGCTTCTTCATTTGAGAACACTTGATTCTTTCTTTGCTTCTTATGCCTAACTTAAAGGCGTTAAGAAAAGTACTTATTGGGAGATAACCCAAAAGTTTTACATGAGTCCTGGAAGTTATTACTTCAGTAATAACCACTCCTTATCCTTTTTATTTTCTTTTTGTGCCAAGAGTAACCTCTAATGAGAGAGAAGTAATGATTCGGAAGTTGCTGTCCCAAAACAGATTTCTGTGCTTCACCGTAAAAATTCGTGTAAAATCTCTGAACGTCTTTTTGAGGCGTAAATTTTTGTGCTTCTACCCCAGGTTGTTATATAACTTTAGTTAGTTCAACACTTTTTGATTTGAGCAACAGAAGGTCTTCGAAAAAGTTCGTCTTTACCTGCAGGTCTGTTTTGACAGATTTCTGCCATTTTCTGCATTTGCTTCTTGTTGGTTCCTTCTTGAGTTCTTTTGGGGAATTGAGCTTTTTGAGGGAAGTGCTACAGTAGCTAGTGTTCTAATGGAAGTTTATTTGGTGTTAGAACTGAAGCTTAAGACTTATTTATCATGAGTGCACTAATGTTGCTAATAAAGATTGTGTGAAGTGTTGTATGAAGGAAATATTTCAGGTGTATGGAATGAATGAGTAATGAGATGAAGGATGGACTAAATCTCAAGCTTGGGGAAGCCACGTGTGTCACCCCAAGAAATATCCAAGAAGTACAAGCGTCAAAGCTTTGGGATGCCCAAGGCATCCCCCTCTTCATCAATAAAAATCCCAGGTTTCTTCCAAACGCTTCATTTTTATTGTTTCATGCACAGTTGTGTTGTTCTTGGAGCATCATCTTTTTCGTTTTTTTTTTAGTTTTTCGTTTGATTTGTTTGCTTCCTTTTCTGAATAAATTGGTTGGACCCCCTCTTTCATACATTTGGTTTGCAAATAGTTTGGTTTGGTTTGGAAAAGAGTAGGAAAGTTCATGCTTATGTGGTAAAAAGAGCTCGTTTTTTACTGTGGCCTATGCTTTGTCATGCCATGCTTGATATTGTTTTGGCTTTATGCTTAGTATTATTTGCTGTAGCATGACTTGTTATAAACAATTGAGATTGCTTAATGTGCATTGGATGAATCATGCGTTGTTTTAGCATATTAAAGCATAGTATAGTGGTATTCTCCTTTGATGCTTTATTTGGGTTGACTTGGCACATGCTCACGCCATGTTATGACTATCTCAAGTCACCATAGCCTTTACGATCCTTTAGTTTTCAACTTGTAGTATCACTTTATGCTTTGATCAATGATGTTTTGTCGCTCTGCCTGATTATGGCCATTATTGCTCTCTTAGTTTGTCGCTCCCAGTCTTTTGCTAGCCTCCACAACCAAGTATGAGTTCCACTCATGCATCCAACTCCCTAAACCAAGTTATTCCAAAGAGTCCACCATACCTACCTACTAGCTTATGCTATTCCAAGTATTTTCATGCTTTTGTTTACCTTCCAAATTAAACTTGTTATGAGAAAACTAGTGATTAAAGCTCTCACGAACTTGATGGCACACTTTACTTTTCTTGCCCTTAATAAACTTGAACCATTTTGTCTTCTATGTTGTATATGCTTGCACTTATTTGTTGGGGATTAGCAGAACCATGCTTTCATGGGGAACGCTTTCAACATTGCACTTGGTACTTGTACCTAGTTGATATCATGCTCTTTTGTATATGGATGTCGTTAGTGTGAAATGAAAGGGGAGCTTATAAGTCCATGGAGTTATGTATATGTGTTAGAGAAACGCCTGGGCCGCTAGTCTAATCCATTCTGACATGGTGGAAACCTGCAGCGTAACCATAATGAGCTGTCTATGAAGCATTCTTCTTATAAAAAAAGAGTCCTATATTGAGAAAAAAAGAGAAAAGGAAAAAAAAGATACTATGAAAAGAGGAAAGAAAGAAAAAAGCACCATATTCCCATGGTAAATAAGAAGATTGCTGAGATGCTCGTTGTCTGCTTGCCTTGTCATTTTGATATGGGGATTCTTCCGTATCATCGGGCAAGGGGTACCCCGTTGGCGGTTCTCTATGATACACATATACTTACAATGACAAGAACTTACCGGTGACTAAACTTGAGTAGCATGAGGAGCAGCCCTCGTATACAAGGGACATGAGATTTCTAACTTATACTTCGTCAAGCATGTACACCGTAGTTTGTTCAATTTAACCTTAATCACTTCAGGATGCTTATAATAGGGGCAATGAGAGCTGAAAGCTATTAAGTACCATAATTTTGGAAGCTCTTTATGAGACTTGAATCCCTACTTCCTTTTAAAAAGGCCTTTCTTCCACCATTATATTGAGTCTCCACCTTCTACCTTTATGCACCTACTTTGAGAGCATAGTGGCCATTCTTAGTTCTATGTGCATTGTCCCAAGACTAGTTGATTGATGCATAACTTGATATTGCTTGTTTTAAACTATTGTATCTAGTCACTCTTATGAACTTTGAAGGTGTCCTATGGATTTATATTTGCTACTCTTTGAGGGACAAGCTGAATACTATTATCCTATGTTTTCTTTATGTGAAACAAACAAATGTCTTGCAAAGCATTGTTATTCATGAATCTTTTGTTTGTGCCTTTTCATGTTCCATCATAGTTTCTTTGCTTATTGCTAGAACTTTGTCTTTCATGTTATGATTGAAGTACTATGATCCCAGCTTTGAATGTTTTGCAAATACTTTGATCAAGTCTTTGATGGTGCATGTCACCTTAAAAATTATTCTTTCTTTTTATCACTTACCTACTCGAGGACGAGCAGGAGTTAAGCTTGGGGATGTTGACACATTGCAAATGTATCTATAATTTTTGATGTTCCATGCTTGGTTTTATCCATGTTCTTGTGTTTTGTCCACACTTTGGAGTAGTTTTCATATGATTTCTTGGACTAACCTATTAACAAGAGCCACAGTGCCAGGTGCCTGTTTTCTGCTGTTTTTGGTTCCAGGAAAGTCAGAAAATGAATATTCTCGGAATTGGACAGGACAAAAGCCAAAGTGCCTATTTTTTCGGAAGTCATCAGATGTCAGAATACGAGACGGAGAGGGGCCAGGGGGCCACCACACCACCTGGCCGCGCGGCCCAGCCTGGCTCGCGCCAGGGGTGGTGTGGCCGCCTCCGGCACCCCCTCGGCCTCCCCTTCCGACTATATATTGCCCTCGGGACAAAAACCCTAAGTACCCGATCAAAAATTCATGAAAGAGTCTGTAGCCGCCGTCATCTCCATCCCTAGATCGGGAGGGATCTGAAGCTCTTCCCGGCACCCTACCGGAGAGGGGAATTCACCTTGGAGGCCTTCTTCATCACCATGCAAGCCTCCGGTGTGATGCGTGAGTAGTTCATCCTTGGACTACGGATCCATGTAGTAGATAGATGGCAGGTTCTCCTCCTTTGTGCTTTCATGTTTAGATCGCAAGTTGGGGACAAAGTTATGTGGTTGTGTTGTGTAGGTCTCCACGTTGCTACTAGCACCAGTAGTGCGCCCTGCCAAGGCTCAGCTAGCAACACCTTTGGGGTGTTTCCTTGCTCCTACTGGTTCGATTAAACCTTGGTTTCATAACTGAGGGAAACTTGCTGCTATGCTCATCATACCTTCCTCTTGGGGTTCCCAACAAGCTCTACATCAACCACGCACCAGCACTTTTCTGGGCACCGTGCATTGAGCCATCAACTATCTATACTACTTTCCAAAATCTCACAAAGCATTCCTAAAAATAAAGAAACTTGGGTAAAGTAAAAGATTAAAGCTTGCAAGTAAAACTTGGGATGGGTATAAATCAAAAGGTATAACCAAAGCATTCCTAAAGCATTTGCTTAAGTTAAGGGGGAAAGTGTTAACTTGCTTAGTAATGATGGCTTGCCTTGATTGGTGCAGTGATTGAAGTTCTCTTCGTCTTCTTTGGGGTAGAACTCCTACTCCTCGTAGACTTGGTCGGTACTATCATCTATAAATAAATACGGGATACACAATCACCAAACAATACTTAACTAGTCTATTTAGCACACTAATGCACACACTTGATGATCTAGCATCATTACACTCATCACAAGATTTAAAGAACTAGTTTCCTTTATTTTATTTGAGAAAAGTAATTTCTACTCATTGAAAATATTTAAGATTTAATATTCTCTAATTAAAATATGGGATCATGTGGACACATGTCATCACCACATATTATAATACATGGGAATGTGATTTAAATGTTTGATCATAATTCAATAAGTTTAAGTTTAGCATTTAAATGATTTAAAGTGACTAGAAATGCCCTAATAGCATTATTTTGGTACTAGTCCAAACTCATAGCATGCAATCCTAGATATTATTACATATTTAGATATATATTATCAAATGTGATTTTTGAGAGTTGGAATCAACTCAAAAGCTATTATGGTTGATTTTTGAAAAATGCTTGAATGTAGAAAAGTCTCTGTCTTGTTATGTTTTCTATATGTGATCTCTAACTCCAATTTATTTAAATCCAATGGGCTTGGATAGATATTTTAATTATCTTTCTAGCAAAATTTGAATCATGCCATTTGGTTAAGTGAAAATCTTTGAATGTATTTTTGAATCTAGGCACAGAATCTAGTTTAAACGTAAATGGAAAAACATTTATTTGAATCTGTGGGCTAGCGCGGGAAAACTAACGGGCTGGCCCAGTGGTGCTCCACGGTGCAGAGGGCAACTGATAGGGGGTCCCGCACGTCAGTGACACATCTAACGTGAAGCGGTCCGGAGCAATCTCAGCGCTACGATTAGAACGAGATCTACGGTCGTGGTTCATCGTTTCCGGTGAACAGCTCCGGCGAGAGAAAACCCTAACGCGGCACGGTGGGGGTACATGGGGGCTTACGAAGGCTCTAGCTAGGCTTGGCGACGGGGGTGTTCGGGCTGGTAGACGATGGTGGTTCTAGGCGTGGTCGTGGCGGCTCCTGGGGCAGCTCCAATCGACGGCGCCTCTTCTCCTCTGCTGCGGCAAGCTCCAGCAAAATTCCGGCGAACTGTAGCTCGATTGGCTCCGGGGAGAAGTATGAGGTGGTCAGTGGCGAGAGGGGAGTGTGATAGTGTGAGACATGAGGCTGGGGGAGGCCTCCTTTTATAGGATCGACGAAGGGACCGAGCGGCATGGTCAGGCGACGGTGGCGACATGGCTACAGGGTGCTATTGGCATGGCTGCGAGCGGCGATTGATGTAGTGCTCCCTGGTGGTCCTCTATGGCGTAAAAGCGCGACTAGGGGCGGTGGCATATGGTCAGGAGCGTCCGATGCTCTAGGCGGCAGAAGTGGCATTCGACGCGGTGCATGGTGGCTACGGGTCAAGCGGCGGCGCACGGTCATGTCTGGGCGCTTCCTAGGGTCGTGGCGAGGCAGTGCGCGCGAGCTACGGTCGAGGCACGGTCTTTGCTAGCTTGTCAGGCGCGGCGCTCTAGAGCTTTCTCGGCATGGCTTAGACGCGTGGGGCACGGTCATTCTGCGGTGGTCTAGGGCTTGGCAGCGCTCGGGGAAGGGACAGAGAGGGGCGGTTGGGTACGGCGATCCTCCTAGGCATGGCGAGAGAGAGCGGGGCGGTCTGCTGGGAGCGGTCCATGCTCGACCAGCGGGCATGGCGCTTGGGTGGCTCAGCACTGGCGCATACAACAATGGGGTGAGGTGCTAGGGTGCTGGTTGAGACTAGAGGGGACAAGGGGAGTGTAATGGGGCAAAAAGTTGGACAAAGCATTGATCAAGAACAGTAGTAGTTAGGCAGTTAATTCTGTGATCACCAAGTGTTTGATAAAATGGCCGAAAGAAATTTATATTCGAATTTTGGAAAGATTTTTTGTGTGTGATCTGAACTTATGCTTGGTGATCTATGCTTTCTTGGGATTGTCAAGTGGAGTTGGTTTAGTGGGTTTTAGCAAAAGTGGGATCTTCACATATGTATTGGATTCAACTTTCAAATTCCATTTAAAATTAGTGGCTAAGTGTTTTTGTAAGTCTGTAAAGTGGGCCTTGGTACATCTTTACTTGTACTAGCAAGGGGTGCAAAGATCTAGAATTGTTTCTGCTGGGAATTGACTTCTAGGAACACCTAAAGTGGCCTAGTGGATTAAAATGGTCAAAATGACCATTTGCATTATTTAATCTTATTTGATTTCTTTTTCTTTGGATTTTGTTTATAAATGATCTAGATGATGTGGCATTCACCTTTGAACCATTTCACAACAATTAGAAAAATCAAACATGGCATTTTCAAACAATTCTACACTAATGCAAACACACATGCATTCATAATTATTTTAATAATAAAAAGTTTTTGTTAACCCTAAATTGGGTGATTAGGAACTTGATAACCTTTATTAAAGATTTGGGGTGTTACAAGAGGCTACTAGCATAGGAAGGCAAAACAAGTGCAACATAAAGACTTTCAGCATAAAGCGAGGAAACTTACAATTATTGAGATGCATTAGAACAGTCTTCCCTCTCTCATAATAACTTTCAGTATCATGCATAAATTTAATGATATAACTATCACAAGGACCATTGTAGCAATGATCACTTATCCTAACAGAAAACACAGGGACACTAGCTCTCATAACACTACTTTGTGAAGCAATATTAGAAGTATCTTTAAAGAGGATAGTGTGTCCATCTTCTACATACTTAGTGGCAAAGTCTTTCACATTTGCTATTATAGATTCATCATCCATTTGTTTATCAGGTTCAACAGCTTTATTTGTACTTTCATTAACCATACTAGCTATCATAGAATGTTCCTTAGTTTAACTAGGAAAGGTATTTTCTCAATGTAAGGTTCAGGTAAAACATGATTAGCGGTATAAACTTCAGTATTTCTTGCAGGAACACAATTAGCAATATCTTTATATGGTTCATGATACTTATTCCACTTCTTTTTAGGAACTTCAATATAGGAAGCAAAAGCCTTAAAATAAGTTGCAATAGCTTGAGAGTCCAGACCATAAGCATTTTTAATATTTTGAAAGTCATCAGTTCCCATAAAAGATTCAATGCATTCATAATCATAATTTATACCTGACTTTCTTCCTTTATCATTTTCCCATGCTTCAGCATTATCTTGAATACGCTCTAGAAGATCCCATTTAGCTCATTCTTCCATGCGTGTAAATGATCCAACACAAGAAGCATCCAATAGATCCTTATCATGAAGAGAAAGCCTTGCATAAAAGTTATTGATATACAAATTTGTTGGGGAGCTCATGAATAGGACATTTGAGCATTAGTAACTTCAATCTCCCCCAAGCTTGAGTTGTACTCTCTCCATCAAGAGGCCAAAAGTTGTATATTTGATTCCGATCTTTATGAATCTCACTAGGAGGATAAAATTTTGAATAAAAGAGAGGCACTACTTCCTCCCATTCAAGAGCTTGACCATTCTTCAGCAGCTTATACCATTCCTCAGCTCTTCCTTTCAGTGATAAGAGAATAACTTCTTCTTGACTTGATCTGTTGTAATACCTGCACACTTGAACAACCCGCATAATTCGTGTATAAAGAGCAAATGATCACCGGGATGGACGGTTCCATCTCCAACATAATAGTTATCCATAACACGATCAATAATTCTTGTAGGTATTTTAAAAGTATCATTTTCAGCAGGTGGTGGTTCATCTACTACCTTAGCAGCGGTAGTAGCATTACGAAATAAGGAACTCAGCAAAATATCCATATTGAAATAAAGTAACTAACAGAAGTAAACAATACTCATAGTAAAAGTTTCCTTTACCAGTTCCACTCTCCAATAGCGCTTCACTCCCCGGCAACAACGCCGGAAAATAGTCTTGATGACCCACAAGTATAGGGGATGTATCGCAGTATTTTCGATAAGTAAGAGTGTCGAACCCAACAAGGAGAAGAAGGTGTTGACGAGTGACTTGGAGCAGGAATTCTCGATAAATACTTAGCAAACAGATTTTTAGGGGTTTTTGATAATGCAGATAAATAAAGTGCGAGTAAATAAAATACAATAATAATAAATGCAGCAAGTGGCCCAATCCTTTCTTTAGCAAAGGACAAGCCGGTTGTATTACTTAAGATGACCAAACATTCTCGAGGATACATGGGAATATCGTCAAGTGCTTTCACTTCATATAGTTGATTAATCTTCTTTAGTTTGATAAGTGTTGTGTGGGTGAACCTGTGCTAATGTACCGACCTTCCTAGGACTAATACATACTTGTGATTATACCCCTTGCAAGCATCCGCAAGTACAAGAAAGTAATTAAGATAGAAACCTAACCACAGCTTTAAAATATAAGATCCTGACATCCCTTGTGCAAAGGTTTCCTCATGGGGGTTCAGGTTTCTATCACTCCGGCAACCCCTACAATTAGTAGCCAAATACACAATGCATTCCCTTAGGCCCATGAAGGTGAAGTGTCATGTAGTCAACGTTCACATGACACCACTAGAAGAATAACACCACAACTTAAATAACAAACTATTGAATCTTTCTCAACACAATTCCACTACTAAAAACATGACTTGTGCCATGTCCTCAAGAACAAAACGAACTACTCACAAGACATCATTTGGATCAGGATCAGAGATGATATAATGATAAGCAACAATCTAAACATAACAATAATTCAATGGTTGCACTCAATAGCATCAACTACAACAAGTAATCAACACCGGGAAAGTTTCCCCTAAGAACTATGCAAGATTCAACCCAATTGTTACAGCGGTATGAAGTGGTGATGATGGTGCTTGTGGAGATGATGATGGAGATGATGATGATGATGATGATCCCGATGAAGTCCATCTTGATGGTGGTGTTGATGGCGATGATCTCCCCTCTCAGGGAACAAATTCCCCTGGTAGAATTCTGTCTGCCGGAGAGATCTTTCTCTCTCTGTAGTTTTCCACCCCAGAGAGGCGGCAAAATCTTTCTGTGGTTGCTCCCCAGGTATTAGGGTTTCATGGGGATAATATACGCCAAAGGGGAGAGCCAGGAGTGGGCCAGGGTGGCCACACCACCTGGTGGCGCAGCCTAGGGTAGCCCGCGCCAGGGGGTGGTGTGGGCCCCCTGTGGCCCATCTCCACTCCCCCTTCTGGCATCCTTCGTCTTCTAGAAAAATAGGATTTTCCATGTATTTTCTCGGATTTTCTGATCTTCGCGAATTTCGCCTCCAAACAGCCCCTTTTTCCATCAGAATCCTGTCTGCAGCGTTCATCCTCAAAAAGTCATCAACCATGCAAAAATAGATGAAATAATATAAGTATCATCTCTTAATATGAAATATATCAATGAATAACAGTAAATTATGATATAGAATAGTGATGCAAAATGGACGTATCAGGGCTCTACCGGTAGTTATGTGTTCATCTCTCTCCTCTATGCGTGATCTTATTGAGATCATGAGCTTTGTAATATAGATCTATTCTGCTACTCAAGTGTTTTAATTAATCTCTGCTTATCCCCATGTCTATGAAGTTGAAAGTGTGCACACCGTGTGGCACTTAAGCTAAGGTTACAGAAATACTTATCATGAGTACAATTGGAGTTGGATGTCTCTATGAGATTGTGGTGTTTGTTGGAACCATCTAGCGCTCAAGGTGACAGTGAGGGGTTATCTAGATGGGGAATGCGAACTTTAAGGTGTCTTATTATAGCCCTACATCGTCCAACCAGAGAGTAGTTCAGGGTAGCATAATGAAGAGAAGATATTTATATGAGAGTGTCCACTAGTGAAAGTATGATCCCTATGCCTTGTTTCTAAGCATTGAACCACCGTTTACAATCAGTCATGTTACATGTTTGCTTGTTGTCACTCTTATTTCAGATTGCAATTACCACTTATAATCATCCATATTACTTGTATTTCACTACCTCTTCGCCGAACTAGTGCACCTATACACCGGACAAGTGTATTGGGTGTGTTGGGGACACAAGAGACTTCTTGTATCTTGATTACAGGGTTGCTTGAGAGGGATGTCTTTGACCATTCCTCCCTGAGTTCGATAAACCTTGGGTGATCCACTTAAGGGAAACTTGTTGCTGTTCTACAAACCTCTGCACTTGGAGGCCCAACACTGTCTACAAGAATAGAAGCGTGCGTAGACATCAAGCTATTTTTTGGCACCACTGTCGGGCAGGTAAGGTAAAAGGTACTCACATCCTCTGGCTACTAAGCTATCTTCTAGTACTGTTGTTGGTGTGTGAGTGCTCGAAGTTGTTTCCTTTAGATTATGCAATTATATCTTTTTGTTTTTTGTTTTTATTTTCACTAGTTAGGCTTAATGGAAAACAACAACAAAACTATAGAGCTTTATAGTATTTATCTTGAGTTAGGACATGAGATGTAATTTTTTGTGCTTATGCCCCAGGTTATTACCCAACTTTAGTTAGTTTTGCACTTTTCGATTTGAGCAACAGAAGATTTTCGAAAAAATCGGTCTTTACCTGCTGGTCTATTTTGATAGATTTCTGTCATTATTTGCATTTGCCTCTTAATCGGTTTCTTTTTGAGTTCTCTTGGATCACTTGATATTTTAAAAGAAATTGCTACAGTAGCTTATGTTTCAATGGATGATTTACTTGAGTTGAAACTGAACCCAAAGGATTATTATTTTGAATACACTAATGTTGCTAATGAGGATTGTGTGAAGTTTCATATGAAGGAAGTTTTCAAGTGTAGGGAGAGAATGATGTGATGACATGAAGTATGGACAAAATCTCAAGCTTGGGGATGCCACCCATGTTACCCCAAGAAATATTCAAAAAGTACAAGCGTCAAAGCTTGGGTATGCCTTGGGCATCCCCTTCTTCATCAATAATCTCAGGTCTTCTTTCAAGACACTTTATTTTTATTACCTTATGCACTATGTGTTGTTCTTGGAGCGTCTTTGTTTTTAGTTTTCTTTTGCTTTCTTTGCCGCAATAAGTTGGTTGTATCCTAACACACTTCTTTTGGAGAGAGACACACCCCGTTATTCATTGCCTAGAACACTCTAGTTTTCACTCTTATTGTTCTGTGAGTGTTCTCCTTTGCTAGCACTGCGTTTAGCTTTACTTTTCTTATTCTTTTGGCTTAGAACTTTTTAGTTCTTCTTTATAGATGGTGAGACATGCTCTCTAGTCTTTATTGATTATTATCTTTGAGACTAGTTTCAAATAAGTCGATTGGTGTTGGAAAAGAGTAGGAAGTTTCATGCTAATAGTGGTACAAAAGGAAGCTTGTTTTGACTGTGACTTAGACTTTATAATGTCATGCTAGATGTTGCTTTGACCATATGCTTAGTGATTATTGTTGTAGCATGACTTGTTTCAAACAATTGAGATTGCTTAATGTGCCTTGAAAGAATCATGCGTTGTTTTAGCATACAAAAGCATAATATTGTGGTATTCTCTTTTGATGCTTTATTTCGGTTGACTTGGCACATGCTTACACCATGTTAAGACTATGAACCAGTCACCATAGCCTCTATGATCATTTAGTTTTTGACTTGCAATATCACTTTATGCTTTAATTAATAATGTTTTGTCGCTTTGCATGATTATGGCCATTGTTGCTCTCTTAGTTGGTCGCTCCTAGTCTTTTGCTAGCCTCCACCTGTACTGAGTATGAGTTCTACTCATGCATCCAACTCCCAAGAAACCAAATTATTCCAAAGAGTCCACTATAAATTCCTATGCATGGTGTGTTACACCATTCCAAGTATATTCATGTTTTTATCTACCTTCCAAATTAAACTTGTTATGTGAAAATTAGTGATTAAAGCTCTCACAAACTTGATGGCACATTTTTTTGCACTTAATAAACTTGAACCATTGTGTCCATCTATGTTGCTAATATGCTTGCACTTTATAAGTTGTGAATTAGTAGAACCATGATACCATGGGGAACGCTTTCAACATTGCACTTCTTATTCAGTTGATATCATGTTCTTTTGTTTATGGATCCCGGCGGTGTGAAATAAAAGGGGAGCTTGTAAGCTCATGGAGTTTGTATGTGTGTTAGATAAAAGCTTGGTTGGCTAGCCTAATCCATGCCTAATCATGGTGGAAACTTGCATCATAACCATAGTGAGCATTCTGTGAAGCATCCTCAATAAAAACATATGCAAATAGCAAATAAAAAGATCGCTGAGATGCTTATTGTCTGTTGCCTTGTCATTTTGATATGGGAAAGCTCTTGTGCCATGGGGCAAGGGGTACCCCGTTGGCGGTTCTCCATGATACACATGTACTTACAGTCACAAGAACTTACTTGTGACTAAAGTTGAGTAGCATGAGGTTCGGTACTCGTAAGCAAGGGGTATGAGATTTTCAACTTATAACTTGTCAAGCATATCCTCATATTTGTGTCACTTTAACCTTAACCACCTCAAGATGCTTATAATAGGGGCAATGAGAGATAAAAGCTAATAAGTACCATAATTTTTGGAAGCTCTTTATGAAACATGAAATCCCTGCTTCCACTGTGAAGGGCCTTTCTTTTTTACTTTTATGTTGAGTCTCCATCTTCTATCTTTATGCACCAATTGAGAGAGAATAGTGGTCATTCTTAGTTTAATGTGCATTCCCAAAACTTGTTGATTGATTCATAACTTTGATATTGCTTGTTCTTAAATTATTTGTATCTAGTTACCCTTATGAACTTTGAAGGTGTCCTATGCATTTATGTTTTGCTATACCATGAGGGACAAGCTGAATACCACGCTTATTATGTTTTCTATATGTGAAACAAACAAACGTCTTTCAATGCATTGTTATTCATGATCTTTTGTTTATACCTTTTCATGTTACAACATAGTTGCTATGTCTTGTTGTTAGAACCTATCTTTCATGCTCATGTTTAGAGTACTTTGATCCCAGCTATCAATGCTTTACAAATACCTTGATCAAGATTGTGATGGTGCATGTCACCTCAAAAATTATTATTTGTATCCCTTACCTACTCGAGGACGAGCAGGAGTTAAGCTTGGGGATGCTTGATACGTCGTAAACGTATCTATAATTTTTGATGCTCCATGCTTGTTTTGTATCAACTATCTTATGTTTTGTCTACACTTTGAGGCATTTTTATACATTTTCTGGAACTAACTATTGACAAGATGCCGCATTGCCAGTTGCCTGTTTTCTGCTGTTTTTGGTTTCAGAAAAGCTAGTAAAGAAATATTCTCGGAATTGGATGAAACAAAAGCCGAAGTTCCTATTTTTCCCGACACGGCACATAAGTCCAAAGCAGAGACGGAGGAGAGCCACAAGGCAGCCACACCATAGGGTGGCGCGGCCCCCCTGGGCGCGCCAGAACCTGGTGTGGGCCCCTTAGGCGGCCACCGACCTCGCCTCTTCGCCTATATAAACCTCTCGAGATGAAAACCCTAAAGGGAAGATCAGAATTCCACGAAAAGTTCCACAACACCGCCGCCACAGAAGAGGAGATTCGAGGGACAGAAGTCTCTGTTCCGACACCCTGTTGGGATAGGGAACTGCCCCCGGAGCCATCTCCATCGACTCCACCACCATCTCCATCGCCGTTGCTGACTCCCATGATGAGGAGGGAGTAGTTCTCTCTCGAGGCTAAGGGCTCTACCGGTAGCTATGTGTTCATCTCTCTCTATGCGTGATCTTATTGAGATCATGAGCATTGTAATATAGATCTACTATGCTACTCAAGTGCTTTAATTAATCTCTTCTTATCCCCACGTGTGTGAAGTTGACAGTGTGCACACCGTGTGGCACTTAGGCTAAGGTTACAGAAATACTTATCATGAGTATAATTTGAGTTGGATGTCTCTATGAGATTGTGGTGTTTGTTGGAACCATCTAGCGCTCAAGGTGACAGTGAGGGGTTATCTAGATGGGGAATGCGAACTTTAAGGTGTGTTGTTATAGCCCTACATCGTCCAACCGGAGAGTAGTTCAGGGTAGCATAATGAAGAGAAGATATTTATATGAGAGTGTCAACTAGTGAAAGTATGATCCCTAGGCCTTGTTTCTAAGCATTGAAACACCATTTACAATCAGTCATGTTACATGTTTGCTTGCTGCCACTCTTATTTCAGATTTCAATTACCACTTATAATCATCCATATTACTTGTATTTCACTACCTCTTCGCCGAACTAGTACACCTATACACCTGATAAGTGTATTGGGTGTGTTGGGGACACAAGAGACTTCTTGTATCTTGATTGCAGGGTTGCTTGAGAGGGATACCTTTGACCACTTCCTCCCTGAGTTAGATAAACCTTGGGTGATCCACTTAAGGGAAACTTGCTACTGTTCTACAAACCTATGCACTTGGAGGCCCAACACTGTCTACAAGAATAGAAGCGTGCGTAGACATCAGCGGGATCAATTAACTCCTTGTGGGTACCTATTCCTCCTCTTAGGTAGATAGAGCATCGCCTTCTTCCTTTACGTTGCTCGCTTTAACTATGCTTTCTAAGCAAATGCTGAGCTTGGCCATGTCGTATTGGAGCTTCAACATTTTCCTCTGGAGGAATTTCATCTCATTTGTTAACTCAAAGATAGTTTTAATCAAGAAACCAAATCTACCATCGATTGCATCGACCTTCTTTTCAAGGTCTTTGCTCATCATCCAGTAGGAGTCAATTCCTTCTCCAATTGTTTCCACGCATTCCTTAGTAGCCTTTTCTAACTCACAGATCTTATCATGAATCTCATCTTGCCGCACCTTCTTAGGTTTAAGAGGTGATGGTCCAAGAGGAGGTTTATAATAGGATCCATGTTATAACGGTAAGGATTAGGGAGGTACTCATCCTTGTTCCTCCCTCGCTCAGCTTGCCTCACCATCTCCATCCTTTGCGGAAACATGTCCTCCCAATTTGGGAGAGGCTTGATCTCTGAGCCGGATGATGACGACGATCCTTTTGGTTTGGCTTCTTCGATCCTCTTCACGGGCTTCTCTTCTTTCTTCTTCCAGATCTTTTTTATGTGGAAGGGTTGCATGGCTTCACTACACTGATATTGTTAAAGGGGCATGTATAGGGACAACGAAGATCTTTCGAGGCTGGAGGCTCTGGCTCTGCAAAATCTTAATGAAAAAGATTAGATGCGATCATCTTTAAAAGGAGGGGTCAAAAACCCTAGCCGCCTTGCGTAACGAGCAACTATACGGGCGCAGCCCGTATAGCTCCCGCTATATAGTTGTGAAACAACTATAGATTAAATCTATGGTGGATCTTAACTATACGGCCAAAACTATACGGGCGGAATTTTTCATTCCCGCCGTATAGTTAGTCGTTAAACTCTCTGTGTCCTGCGTACGAAATTTTTGGAGATGGGTCGACAACTATACGACTGCGACTATACGGGTGGAATTTTTAATTCTGGCCGTATAGTTGGTCGTTAAACTCTCAGTAACCCAGAAATTATTCTGTCAAAGGCATTTGAAAACTATAAGACCGCAACTATACGGGCGGAATTTTTATTCCGGCCGTATAGTTGGTCGTTAAACTCTCGGTACCTTTTGTGGACGGAAGTATTGATGTCGCAATAACTATACGACCAGAATTTTTATTCCCGCCGTATAGTTAGTCGTTAAACCTTCTGTGTCCACCAAAAAATTTCTGCTTCTCCAAGAATTCTTTATTAATCTGAAACTTAATGAAATATCGAGTTTTGACAGAGAAATGTCAGCTTAGATTTTCGACCAATTTTGGCATTATCAATTATTCCCTTCTCTTTGTTAGAGCATGAATTGTGCATCTTTTAATATAATACCCAAACTAAAAAATTTAAAAACTTACTCAAACCTTTATTTCACATGGGTTTCCTCCCATGAAGCGCTCTTTTATAGTCAATAGCTTGACCGTAGTACCGCTCATTCCGTCTTGAGTCCATTCTTCTTGTATTTTCGCTTTATTACTTCTTCGAGGGTGCTCAACTCTATAGTGATTGCACTTATATCTTCTTTTACCCGATAATGCTTCAGGCGTTGTCCATTTACTACCCACGCAAGAGTGGGTGTTTTTCCTTTGAGCTTAACTGCTCCCGACGGATAAGCTTCTTCCACTATATATGGACCTTCCCACTTTGATCTGAGTTTCCCTGGAAACAACTTAAGACGAGAATTATAGAGCAACACTTTATCTCCACTTTTGAAAGTCTTATTCTCTATTTTCCTATCATGCCATCTTTTAACTTTTTCCTTAAACAACCTAGTGTTCTCATAGGCTTCACTTCTAAACTCATCTAAAGCATGCATATCTAATAAACGCTTTTCTCCTGCTACTTTGAGATCATAATTTAAATTCTTGATTGCCCAAAAAGCTTGGTGTTCGAGTTCTAAAGGTAAATGACATGCCTTACCGTACACCATATTATAAGGTGTCATACCCATTGGGTTCTTAAACGCAGTACAGTATGCCCATAGAGTGTCATTTAACTTGTATGACCAATCTTTTCTTGATTTGTCCACCGTCTTCTCAAGTATGGTCTTTAGTTCTCTATTTGAGAGATCCACTTGACCACTTGTTTGGGGATAATATGGTGAAGCAACACAGTGAGTTACTCCATACTTGCTAAGGATTTTCCTGAAAGTCCCTTTAATAAAATGAGAACCACCGTCAGTAATTAAAAATCTAGGAACTCCAAACCTAGAGAATATGATGTCCTTGATCGTCTTCACTGAGGTAGCTGCATCTGCATGATTCGTTGGGATAGATTCAACCCATTTAGTAACATAGTCAACAGCAACAAGAATATGAGTATAGCCATTAGATTCTATAAATGGTCCCATGTAATCCATTCCCCATACATCAAAGGGTTCAATTATTAGACTATAATTCATTGCCATTTCTTGTCTCCTACCTATATTACCTCTTCTTTGGCAAGCATCACAATATTCCACATACCTGTGTGCATCCTTGAGCAAGGTGGGCCAATAGAATCCGTATTGAAGTACCTTTGCAGCAGTCCTTTTACCTACATGATGGCCTCCATATGGACTGTCATGACAAGCCTTTAATATCGCATTCATTTCGTGATTAGGAAAACACTTCCGAATCATTCCGTCAAGTCCATGACGATATAGATACGGATCATCCCAAAAGTAATATTTAAGATCATTAAAGAATTTCATTCTTTGATTTCTTGACATACCAGGAGGTAAAAATTTCGTTGCTAGATAGTTAGCATAATCCGCATACCATGGATCAGCAATCTCTACTTTTGCTAAATATTCTCCCAGAAATGATTCATTAATAGGTACGGGGTCATTAATTATTCCTTCCATCCTAGAGAGATGATCTGCTACCGGATTATCCTTACCCCTCCTATCTACTATTTGCAAATCATATTATTGTAGTAATAAGATCCACCTAATCAACCTAGGCTTAGCATCCTTTTTTCAAGCAGGTGACGCAAAGCTTGGTGATCCGTATGAATTATTACCTTAGAATTAATTATATAAGATCTAAATTTATCGCAAGCAAAATTTATAGCTATAAACTCTTTTTCCATAGTAGCATAATGTTTCTAAACTTTACTAAGAGGTCTACTAGCGTAATAAATAACATTTAAATTCTTTCCATCTCTATGTCCCAACACAGCCCTTAAAGCATAATCACTAGCATCACACATAATTTCGAAAGGTTCGTCCCACTTTGGAGGTTGCATGATACTACCTCTGTTTGGGATTATAGGTCCGAAGAGATTTTTTATATTGTTTGAGATTATAAGGGTTATCTCATTTATTAGAGTCTCTCTTCCAATGCATGTTCTCCTTTTCCTCTCACTTTTCTCATGCATGTAAGACTATTGGTGCATGCATAGATTAATGAGAGAAAGTTATGAAGTTTATTGGTATTAACAACTTGGCCCTTAGGACTAATAATCCCAAAGAGAGGTAGTAGGCTCTAAAACTAGTTTATATTTAAGGTTCTCAAAAGCTGCAATACAGTCATGTACTAAATAGAATAGAGTTTCTTTATCAAGAAGATTGGTAAGGGGCATAGCTAGTTTAGCAAAATCTTTTATAAACCGCTTATAAAATCCTACATGTCCTAGAAACATTTTTAAGCTTTTAATGTCCTGAGGTATTGGGAGATTTTCTATAGCATTTATATTAGCTTTATCTATTTTTATTCCCTTCTCCAAAACCTTGTGTCCAAAAACTTTACCTTCTCTTTCCATAAAACGGCATTTCTCCTAATTCAAAACCAAATTTGATTGCCTGCATCTTTGCAAAACTCTGGTCAGATTGTAGAGACAATTATCAAAAGTTGTTCCACAAACGACAAAATCGTTTGTTAGGACTTCCATAGTCTTCTCAACAAAATCATCAAAAATCTTTAGAACACAATCCTGAAAAGTTGTTGCTGCATTACATAAGCCAAATGAAATTAATCTATAAGCATATGTGTCATAAGGACAAGTAAAAGTTGTTTTCTCTTAATCTTCCGGCTGTATGGCAATTTGAGAATATCCAGAATAATCATCAAGAAAATAAAAATAAGAATTATTACTAAGTCTTTCTAAAATTTTATCCATGAATGGTATAGGTTTATGATTCTTTTGTGTCTCATGATTTAATTTCCTAAAATCAATGCACATATGATATCCTACAACTGGTCTCATAGGAACTAGCTCACCTTCCTCATTCATAGCAGCATCAAGACCATCTTGTCTTGGTATGGAATGAGCTAGGCTAACCCACTTACTGTCAGAAATAGGATATATTATGCCAGCATCAAGTAGGCGTATAACTTGTTTTCTTACTACTTCCTTCATCTTAGGATTAAGCCTTCATTGTGTATCTACTACGGGTTCAGCATCATCAAGCATGGTAATCTTATGTGTTACAATAGATGGATCTATTCCTTTAATATCACTCAATGTATACCCAAAGGCTTCACGATGCTTAACTAAAACTGAAATGAGTTTATTAGTTTCATTTTCTGATAGATTCTTGCTAATAATAATAGGACATTTATTTTCATTATCTAAAAACTCATACCTCATATTATCTGGAAGTTTTTTCAATTCTATTGGTGGAGGTTCTTCATCTCGTGTTCTTACCAATTCTTCATAGTCATGTGGATTTTGTGCCTCCGAAATTGAATCAACATAATCATCCATGTCTTCTTTCTTCTCATCTTCCGGCGCTTCTTCCCAATTAATCAACCTCCTTTCTAGCTCATCTTGTGGAGTACTAAAATGAATCGCCGCTAGCTCGGCAATCGTCTTTTCTTCCTTGATGTCCTCTACTTCATATGGCCTCTTTTTTAGTTTGGCAAAGTGGAACGTCATTTCTTCTTCCCCAAACTTCAGTGAAATGGTTTCCTTCTGATTATCCACTTGAGCTTTGGTGATGGAAATAAAAGGCATGCCTAAAATAATAGGGAAAAAAGAATCTCAAGGCATATCAACAATATGAAAATCAAGGGGGTACATGAGTGAGCCAATAAAGACATAGATATTTCTGATTATCCCTTTCGGTCTTATACTGGTTCTATTAGAAAATTTAATAACAGTGTCTACCGATTCAACATCCAGATTATTTAAGTTGTAGCGAAGTTCTTGATAAAGTGATGACGGCATAATATTTATGGTGGAAATCGGTCCACAAATTCCATATAAGAAAGTTCTCCACAATATATAGGGGTCATAGGTTTTGAAGTTTCGTTACCTCGAACCTTACCTCGAATGAATTCCAAAGTTTCGCGGTCTAACATAACCACTTCATCCTCCACTATTCGTGCCTCCATAAGGTCTTTTATTATAACATTATTTATATTTGTAGCTTCGGAATTCCTTTTTGGTTTCTTTAGTCTCTTGTTTATTTGTTCTTCCTCTCTTTGTCTTTTTTCAAAGACTCCCTGTATAGGTATCAAGGAGAACTTTTCTATTAGTGCTCTTGCACGCTTCTTTTCTTCGAGGGGTTTACGAGGTTCCCATTCTGTAGGTACCTGCAAATGCCCTGCATAATTCTCAATAATTTTATTTACTGAGTAAGAATCAATTCTGAGGGTTTTAATCATTGTATATGTCCTCTCATCTGCAAGGAAATCGTTGATGCAAGCATATTCTAAAAAACTATTTGTAATATTTTCCTTATCTTTAGAATTTTTAGTTGCTTCTTTCATTTTTATTATTAGATTCCAAGCCTCATCATAAGTATAAGATAGAAAACTGCCATTTGAAGCAGTGTCTAGATTCGTCCTATTTTCAATATTTATCCCTCCGTAAAATGTATGGGTGATTAACCAATCAAGTAAATGATGATGGGGGCAATTATCTAGGTAACTTTTATACCTTATATATCTTTCATAAAGTCCCTCACTAGGATCATTTTTTAAACTAATAATAATACCTCTCATCCTGTGAGCTTTGCTTTCAGAATAATATTTTGATAGGAACTTGGTTGTCAATTCCTCCCAAGTCCTTGGTGCCTCTGCACAAAAAGGTTTGTACTAGTCGTAAACATTATTAAAGAGAGTTTGTCTAAACAACTGGATTTTAACCATATCAAGATTACAGTCATCGAAAATAAAAGAACTAAGAATATCTTCAAAGAATTGTAAGTGTCCATATGGATTTTCTTCATTGATTCCTGCAAATTTCTTAGAGTGTAATAATTCAAATAATAAGGGATGGATCTCGACTCCATCTAGATTTATGCATTTGTTGACGGTTATAAAAGCGTCCATGGGCAAACCTATTTTCCTTACTGCCTCAAGCTGATTTAAATGTTGAGTGTTGTCCATTGTTGTGGTCCTGCAACTCAAGTAAAAATTAGTACAATGAAAGTAAATAACTAAAAGTAAAGTGACTTATAGCGCTAAGCTCCCTGGCAACGGCACCAGAAAATAGCTTGATGACTGCAAGTGCACAAATCGTTTGTAGCTAGTTTTGAAATAAAGATATTGATCCCACAGGGGGCAGTAGGAGAAAGACTAAAATGCTTTTAACTATAACTAAACGAAGTACTTAAGAAATAACTTTAAGATGCAAGGAAGATAAAGCTGTTTTTGGGTTTTGGTTGAGCAAGGTAATTTAAAGTAAGCAAAACTTAATGCAGAAAAAGTATTATAACAAATATTCTCACAGTGTGTATATATGTGGGAGGAGCTCCATATATGGATGAATAGCCAGCAACCGTTGCACACATCATCCTCATAACCACAACAGACAGTAACCGACAACCGTCGCATTACCGCGCTATTAAGGGATCTCTCATGTGGCATGGACATATCTTGATGAGTTCTCCTTGATTCCGCAATTTAGTACGTAAAGAATGACAACAGCTTTATAGTCACAGTAAGTGTTATCATCCCTCCGTCTACTAACAAGTAATCCCCTCCATCGAGTCCCCATAAGAGGTAAATATTAAGAAGGTGCACTTCTCCTTAATATCAAGATGAAGACAATTAACACATACACATAATGATGTATAACAAAATAATCTATATCTCATCTCAATCATATGCTAGGGTTTCTCCATCTCCCCAAGAACTAAAGATCTACTCAGATATGGAGGAAATCAATATCATGGCAATGGTAATGAGAACAATCATAGGTGAATAGTACTTGTATAAATCCACAACGAGTATAGAAATTACGACAAGATCTGAGCAAGATGTAGATGAGATGGATGGAGATGGTGGTGATGCAGTGGTGGTTGATGAAGATTGATGCCTTAGCCTCCTGGATCTACGCAGGGTGAAGATGGATCCTTGGTGGACGAGATCCCCCTCCATATGCCTTCCGGAGGTGAGGTTTCTGCGATTTCTGGTGTTCTGTATGTCGTCTCTCCAAACCAATTGCACGGGGTGAAACTATTTGACGAGGCGGAGACGGCGCCAACTATACGGCCAGAGCTATACGGCCAGAATATTTCTTCCGCCCGTATAGTTGGTCGTTATGCCCTCTATCTCCTTTGTTCGCTTCTGTTTTTCTTCTGGTATTAATAATATTTCCCAAATAAGCGATTTACGTTGTTTTTTACTCCTTTTCTCCATAGTACAACTGTTTTAATAATTGTATCCATTGGACCCATCATATGTCCTGATCTTGGTGAAAACAAACATAAAATATGCGCGCGAACACCGTAAAATATCAAGATCCTACATCTGCAATGCAGAATAATAATATAAAACATGATGCAAATATGCACTCATCAGCCACCAATGAGGAGAAGTTCAGGTCGAGATAATCGCCCATAAGAGAACACGACTAGCTAACAGCAATCAAGTATCGGTAACACTTCTTTTACCAGATTTCTCATGCCTGTCTAATTTCCACAGTAGTGCGTCATTCCCCCATTGTTTGTTCTTTGCTATGGTAGTAGTTGTTGTTAATTTTCCACAGTTTTTTTAGGATATATCCCTTCCCTATTCATCTTATTACTTCTACAGAACATTGTAGTCAGAGGTGTAAGGAAGCCAACTAACGCATCTCTTTGTGAACTTTTTCACGAAGGTAAATAAATCTTATGCTGGTAGCTGTTGTATCATATTGAAATACAGTTAGCTTCTACACACCTAAAACTTCTCTATGTTTCCATATGCGCTGATTACATAGTATTCCTGATTGAGACACTATTTTCAGTATGAGAGATCGCTCAGCTGTTGTAGGGTACATCCATAGAAACATCATACCCTCGCCCGTCGGCCTCCTCCAGCAGTTGGATACCATCCCTCCCTTCCATTAAGGTATTTCGTTGATTGACCATGTGCATGTCTGTGCTTGGTACAAATAAAGCTTTTTTTAATATGGTAGATTAATTCTTGCTCGACAAAAAAAATAGTTGTCATATCTCTTTTGTTTGCAGTTTAAGTTGCGTATGCTCATCTATACAGAATTACCGCATATTAGCTGGATGTAGCAATATTAGCTGTTATAGAGAAAAGGAATGTGTTAGCTAGAGTTTATGGTACTCCCTCTGATCCAAATTAATTGACTCGGATTAGATTCGGATGTATCTAGACATGTTTTAGTGCTAGATACATCCGAATCTAAACAAATCCAAGTCAACTAATTTGGATCGGAGGGAGTATTTCATGTCTATGCAGATAATTAGGTTGGCCTCTGATCATACGGAGTGGTTCTCAAGTTCTCGTCCTTTTTGATTATTCTAAACCACTTGTGAGTAGATTCTAACTTCTTAGTAGTTTTCAAAATCTTTGATCAGGCGGTTGTAGAATTTAAGGTGACGAGAGTGCAGAGTCTTCAGACAGGAAATATTGCATAACATGAAGAAAGCAGAATCTTGTAGGAGCTGTAGACTAGAATTTTAACATAAGCATGCTAGGTAAATGAATTCACCATTGAACTTTTTCTTTGTCTCATTTATTCTTTCGGTGTTCCATTTGTATATCAGAAAGCTAGAATAGTGGTAGCTTTTGGTACTAATGCACCAGTTAGTTAACCAGAATGCTTCAAAAACAATTCAGAACAATTCAAGATTGTCGAGCTTCGCATGAGTAAGTTAGGTATTGAGAAGGTGACATCCACATACCAGGATAGACTAATGTCAGTAAATAAGGTAGGCTTTTTAAGTGTGCATTTTATGTGAAAGTATACTGCTTCAGAAGCATAAATTGACCATTCATGGTTTTGAAAAATGTCATGTTTCTTATTTGATTGAAACAACTGTTGGCAAAAGAACTAGACTGTGGCGCTTGATTGTTATCTCCCAGATGCTCGAATCCGGTTCTCTGCCATTGAAAACGATTCTCGAGATCACGCTTTGGTCACACTATATGCTATTATTTTTTTAGGTTTTTTAATCCAGTGCATTTTCTTACGTGATATTCTTTTTTAATCCAGTGCATAATTTTATGTGATATTCTTTGCACGGCCTATTCCTGTCCCTAAGTAGTAATTTATAAACAATATATTGATATACTCGTTTGCCTTCTTAATATTAGTGTAACCAGTTTGTAAATGCCTAAGAATTGGTAGTATTGCACGATATTGTTTCACTTAGAATTTCACATGGATGAACTTGTCCTTGCCTGATTTTATTGTTAGCACATCAAAACTCTGAAGAGAGTTTTGATTATAACCCTGCCAGTTGGCTTGCCTTGGATCATAAACCCCCTTCTTCGTGAGTATTCATCTGATACCCCCTTTGGCATGTTAACAAATGTGTCAGCATGTAACCACCAAATATATACAAGAATAGACAAAAATATTGTTCGGTCTAAAATGCTTCTGGTCCTTTCTGGTTGTTCTGAATCTCTTATGGTAGCTTCTGACTTTTTAATGTGTTAACGCAGATGTCTGCAACATTCTTCATTTTACTTCTTAAATTGACAAGGGGCAAAATCGGAAAAGGACGTGTGAAGGACAGAAACCTTACGTACTTCATTATTAGGTATAGATTCTGATTTGAAAAGGACAAGTGATTGTGAATCTGCTCGTGTGTGGCTGCTCTTGTGTTGGTATGTTGAGCAAGTTATCTAACAGATGTTGAAAGTATCTCTAAACCATGCCATTACTGAGAGCGTATTTATGGGTTAATTTCATGCAGTACATCAAACCATGCCATTCTCTTACGAAGAGCGTATTTATGGGTTAATTTCATGAAGTACGTCAGTAGCTGACTTCATATTTGCAGTTTCTATTCCGATTATATGGTTTTGTTTTGGTATGGTGGTATCATAAATTTAGTTGTCTTTCTGCCAAAAAATATAGAGAGGAGCCAGAGGCCCATCAGTGTATTGATGCGCCGTGCGAGGTGGCTGGAAAACCAGTGGTGCACAGCTTGCCAAAAGTGCGGCTCGTCGTGTTTGTCCAGCCCTCTTGAACAAGCAGATGAGCTTACTCGACTTTTATGACAAAAGTTGCATTTTCAAACCGTTCATTGTTGAGAGTGCCCACTTATTACTGATCAATTTGATATGCCATCCTGAGGAATCGATGATTGGGTGTGAATGGAGTTGTTGTTTGGTTGTTTCGATGTGTTCGAGAAGCCGATGGTAATCAATGGGAAGGATGATACAACAAGGGGAGGGACAATCTTGATTTCTACCATGTTAGATATTGTACAAGGGTTGAGATAAGTTTCGCCACAAATATGTGTTTTAAAGGTTTGCTAGATTGATATTTCTAGATGTTATATTTTAGTGGAATGCCAGACCATTTTTAGTCCATATCAATGTATATAATGTGTTAATAATAGTTAGTGATGTACTGACATTGATAAAAAAATCCTGGTTATGAATTTAAGGATCATAATTTACTAGTCAACAATACACTTGGATCCAAACATGTGTTTAATATTCATATTCCAAGAAATCTTCCAACCGTTAGCTATTTATGATGCACCTTCAACTAAAATCGTTCTTCTGCTATTGGCTATGTTTAATTGTCTCTTAGGGAATATCTATTAGTTGATTTATGATCGATTCACTCGAGCTCTGCAAGGTGACCTTGTGACAATAGAGCAACATGGAGTGTAACATAGGGGGAAGCAAGAGGCGAGAAAGGGTTGTTCACATTTGTCATCCAAGGGTTAAATAGACATGAAAAACACAAGGATGATGCACTCAGCACACATCTATAGAAGTAATTTTTGTTTTCATATTATGTCGTAGCAACGCACGGGCATGTTTCCTAGTAGAGATAAAAAAACAATCTGGTGGATCCAACTTTTGTGCACACGAATTAGCTGTGGTGACTTGTTGGACGCGTTGGACCCAGACTTGTTTTACTCATATTTTTTGTTAGAGTTTGCCTCAGGTATGATTTCGTTAAAAACGGGTGGATCCAATTTCTGTGTACAGGAATTAGTAGTTGTGACATGTCTATAGCGTTGAACCCAACTTGTATTAACTGTTACATAAATCTCACGGTCATGATTTAAAATCTTTAGATCTAACCATCGTCATAATTTAGATTATGTGGCTCAACCTGGTGTCTCTATTAGACATCGTATATTAATAGCATTAGATTTTTTAATTAATATATTATCCATTATTTGTTTGCATTTGTCTTGAATTTTTCTCCTAAATATAAGAATTGTGGCCGAGAGAATCATCATGGGCTTCAATATCCATTGGTTCTGTCACCTTTGATGGTAGATAAGGAACCTTCGATGGTAGATAAGGCATATGGATGCACGGAAACCATGGATTTATAGTTTAGGCATCTACTTTTTATGCTTGTGTGTTCTTAGAGACGATGTCTTGGTAGATAGTGTCACCAAAATAAAAGCGTCTCATATGCATCATCTCCTTAGCGTGGTTGTGATAGACTACCTCATGCTACGGACTACACAAATATTTTTGTACATTTAGATAATTATTTATGTTTTGAGTTAATTCGTGTAGTCTGATCTTTAAATATTTTTGTACTTTCTGGTTTAGATGGACAAATTATTTTGTTGTGACTGATTTACATGGATAAATCAATGTAATTTTCTGTACTCTTAGCTAATATAAATTTATTGAGAACTTTGCTCGACATATACATTCAAATTGGATAGCCTGGTATGTATTTCCCTTGCACGTTCTAGTGTATATGGAATATGTCCTAGCATGATTTGTTTGAATCAAGACTCCATCAACGCAAGTCTTCTTCAAACGAAATTAGCCGACAATAGGGCTAGCTTTTATCTGTTAATGAAATCTTAACCATCAATTATAGATCTCTAGGCAAAATAATAATAATATCTATGTTAATTTAACATTATATATTATGATTTTATTGCATATATATTTGGTGAGATTGGCATATATATATGTAAATCACTCTACTTTAGAGTGCCTCATATATTTTTCCAGGGAGGCTGTCATCAAGACTTGACGAGTAGTTCTATTTTCTAGCACACACATGCCGACAACTTAAGCTAATAGGTAGTAGTATGAGACTATCAATTAGATTTTGAGTTTGTTCTCATCGCCGATTAGTTTGGAAATGTTTTCTTCATCGCCGATTAGTTTGGAAGTGTTTTCTTCATCACCGATCAGCTTTTTCTTGTACTTATTGATCAACTTTGTTGTTTTTTGTCATCACGGGTCAGCTTTTCGTTAGAGTTTTCACCTACGATTCTATAGAGATAAAAAAATCTGGTGGATCCAACTTTTATGCACACGAATTAGCTGTGGTGCCTTGTTGGATGTGTTGGACTCGACTTGTTTTACTCACATTTTTTGTTAGAGTTTGCCTCAAGTATGATTTCGTAACAAAACCAGGTGGATCCAACTTCTGTGTACATGAATTAGTAGTCGTGACATGTCTATAGCGTTGAACCCAACTTATACTAACTGTTACACAAATCTCATGGTCATGATTTAAAATCTTTAGATTTAACCATCGTCATAATTTAGATTATGTGGCTCAACCTGGTGGCTCTATTAAACATAGTATATTTCTTTTAGTATATGATAGATTAGCCTGGATGTTAGTGTTTTGATCTAGCTACTCTCGAGAAAAGCATGCCACCAATTTGTTATTCATCCCCGAGCTAACGACGACCCATAAAAAATCACAAAAACATGATTCAAGAGAATCAACGGTTCCAAGAGAAGATCGTGGCGGACATATCAGTATAGTAAATTACTGAGAAAATATTTTTTGAACTATGAGCAATCTGAGTTGGTCGTAGTCACATGGTTGCACACAACATATAGATGTGAGTAAGGTTGTAGATCACCTGGATTGAAGGGTAAAAATAAATGAAAGCACCACCTCTCTATATTGTAAAATGGTGAATGATGTTTTCGGACATATCGCAATTGACACGAGGCAACAAATTAAAATTGTTCTAATAGTTTTCAAATATATATTATTTTACTTAATATAACAAATTTGGTGGTCATAAAACTATATAATTTAGAATTTCATATTTACCTGGTAAGAAAACAGAGTGCGTCTGAAACTTGCAGTCCATAAACAACTATTACAACATCTAAGAGAGTTTGCAAAATAAAACTACGGGGTTCATCGCCCCATTTACAAGACTGATAATTAAGAAAACTAAATTTAGCTAATTCATGAGCCACTCGGTTTGCTTCTCTTGGGCAAGATCAGATCGATGTTCCGTTATATGTTGAGGTGCAGACTACATTTTCCTACCCTACTAGCTTAGCTAGTACAAGAAGACACGCAAACCTGATTCCTGGACTCTATCTTCTCCTAAAATGTAAACAGGTTGCCGGATTGATTCAACAGAAATGACATGTAGTATTCGATAAATAGATTGATTGCTGGATCAACCGGGTTCATTTCAGCAGAAATGACATATACTACTCCGTATTGAATTGTTTAATATGGTCACTGGATAGATTAACCATTAATTAATAGAAATATATGTGGTATGATGAATAAATAAATTGGTTGCTGGACTGATAAAATTAACTGAAGCGACATATGAATACATAAGTTGGTAGTTAATTCAACAGAAGTGACGACACTAGTTTAATGTAGCATGATCGATCACCAGCAGTCACCTGCACCAGTACCAAACATCTTACACATGTCGTTATCGGTTGATGAGAGAAATAACCACGAGCCGGTGATTTGAATCTAACCGGTTGCGATATAGTACTCCATACTGTACTTTTTTTTTTTTTTGCCCCCGTGAGATTGTGACAATGTCCAAACTGTACTTTTTTTTGTTTCTTTTTTGTTCTGTATTCTGTTGATAAACTGAGATTGTCCAACCTGTCATATGTTTCACATACACTCGTGTACATATTTTCCACCACATATACTCCAAGCAGTCACCTAGGGTCATTGTCTGGAGTACGTATGAGTCTATGAGAGAATTGTCAAGCTTATTCTTATCTGCAAGTATCATACGAGTAATTTACGAACACGTTAATACGTCTGTCTTGACGCGTATACCTTAGCTATACAACATGTAAACTTGAAGGAAAATATCGCCATGTAAATATCAGGACCAGTCTATAGCTGATGGGGCTATAATTCTTGCAAAAACTCCTCAAAAAACTCCCTCTAAGATTATTTGGTTAGACCGAAATAATCAATATATTTCTTCTCGAAATAGGCATTACCCCTCGCTTTATAAATAAAGCCAAATCCGTACTGTAATACACAGTACGACCACACTAAGGTATCAACAAGCTAAAAGAAAAGAAAAAGTCCGTTGGGGCCACAGCACATCATGCCCAAGGGTCCAAAATGAAAGATAAAAAGGAGTTGGCGAGGAGCTCGCTCTAGGAAATCGCAGGGGCACTAGCAGAAGCCGTGAAGCGCTGCGCCGACGCTTTGAGAGCCTGCAAGATGCCGCCCACGCTCTCCCGGTCCCTCTGCCTAGACAGCAGGTACCACTGTTGAAGGTAGGCAAACAAAGAAAACATAGAGTCAAAAGCACAGCGAGGCAAAATCCACTCTATCACCATCTTATTACAGATATTTCATAGTCCATGTAATGGCCGCAAACACCAATCAGAAGAGATGGCGCCTCGTACAGTTTGCCTCCTTCTTTAGGAACTCGCCGAGGTCTTGGGCCTGCCAAGAAGGCCCCAGCACTTCTTGCATAAAGTTTCACAGAAACTGAGCGGCAGAGCATGTGAACATAATGTGAACGCACGACAGGGCATGTGAATAATCAATATATTCTGAAAGCACTCAAGGGTTTTAAGTTAATAAAGCCTCATATGGCTAGTTTGGTACAATGATGTTGATGAACGACAATAAAGATAGATAGAATCCAAATTAATACAAGTTCATCTTATGTTATTATTGCAAAAATTACTTCTAAAACTAAACTCACAAATCCCTCTACTTCTAGAGCATGAAATGAGTTAAACTAGCAACGAAAGATAAAAGAATGAACTTGCTAACCTTTTAGAACCCTTGAAAAGATGGGGTTTCGCAAAATATTGATAAATCTTGAAAAAAAAAGACATGAACTCGAGTTTGAAGGAAGAAGAGAGAGGAGCCACCAGCTTGAAATGGAGTATGGCTCGGACAGAGAGGAAGATGATATAGGAGGAACATCAGTCCTGGTAATTGTCTCGAACCGGGACTAAAAGTCCATCTTTGATTCATCTTTAGTCCAGGTTCGTATAACAAAGCGGGGCTAAAGGCTGCAACCTTTTAGTCCCGGTTTATTACACGAACCGGGACTGGAGGTCCCGTTTAAACCAGGACTAGTGGGTGTCGTCCAGTGACCATTTTTACCCGTTGAAACCGAAATATTAGTCTCGGTTCGTAGCAATCCCGAACCAAAGACCAGTTTTTTACGAGTGTACCGTCATTTACCTAGGCCCCTACTCCGGGAGCGCAGAATTGCTGAAGGCCACCGTACCTTCTTGCATGCATAATTAGCCCAGCAAAAAAATAAGCTTAATTACACCGTGCAAGTCCTCTTTGTATTTCTCTTCCTCGTTCTCGTCCCGCTGTCGATAGCTGCACCGTATGAGCCTGTACTGTTCCCCGCAAGTCAATATATGCACCCACAACAGGTCAAGGAATGAGGCTGGGTATCCATGTGGCCCTGCACTGCACACGCCACACCACACCACAACGTCTTGGGCTAGCTAGCTACCTACATACCTTAGCTTAGTGACGCATAGCTTGTAGTATATTTATGTGCGCGCATGCATGCATTTTGCATTAGCTCCCGCCTCATCATAACCCGGTCGCCATCGATCTTGGTCACCACCGAATTAGCGGCGGCATGGCGGCGAGCAAGGGCGCGAGTAGAAAGGGTCTGGTGTCGAGGACGCTAGAGCGGTGCCGGTCCGGGCTAACTAGCTCCGGCGGCGGGAAGCCGTCCACCGCGCCGGGGTGCTTCTCTGTCTACGTGGGGCCGGAGCGGGAGCGGTTCGTGGTGCGCGCAGACCGCGCCAACCACCCGCTCTTCCGGCGCCTCCTCGACGACGCCGAGCGCGAGTACGGCTACGCGGCGCAGGGGCCCCTCACGCTGCCCTGCGCCGTCGACGCCTTCGTCGACGTCCTCTGGCACATGGACAACGACCGCCGCCACGTCCATGACGACGGCAGGATCGCCGCGGCGGCGGTGTCGCAGACGATCTGCGGCACGCAGCGCGGCGGCAGCGGAAGCAGCAAGGGGCGGGCGGCGGGGTACAGGATGCTCAGCACGGCCAAGTCGTCGCCGGCCTCCTTCTTCCTATCGCTCAAGGCTTCTCCGACCAGCACCACGACGGATGGCATGAGGAGGTGACCGATCGAGAGCGAGCTGCTTGTATATCTGTACGTGGCGCAAATACGGATCGATCGATCATCGAGGAGTATTGTACGTAATCTGCATATACGTCTCTTTCATGCAGTATGTACAGCTTATCTGGTTTAATTAGGTTATTATATGAGGAGTCAAAAGGAACAAGATGTCTATATATGCAGCAAAAGCGGAAATTGATCTCAGTGTATCTGCTCACTTTATAAAAAATACGCATTTCAAATTGTTAAAAAAATCTATACATTCTATGTGCTCACTTCAAATTTCGCAAATAACCGATATACTTTATGAGTAAGGTAAGGAAGGTAAAGAAATGTCTGGTGAAGAGCCTTATTTTAGCACCGGATTTTGTCTTTTCTATGTAGGCGGATGCACAAAAGTCGATTTTTAATAAAATGACTTTGGGCGCCTAGAACGTGGACATGTACGCGCCAATTTTTTTTTTAATTTTTACATTTCAAAATATATTTAAAATACACTTCAAATAAAAGGAGCATATGCAACCCAAGATCCAAAACACTGGGTAGCTTGCATGCTTGTGGCCTAGAAATTAACCGTTCATGCATGTGGCCTTCAAAAGAAAGAGGCTAATTTTGGGTGTCCTTCTATCCATACAATTTTAAAATATGTTTCATGGAGTAAGAAATCAAGCAAGCAGCTGCAACTAGGTGTGACCAGCCTATATGGGATTGCTCACAATCAATCATGCCACTTTTGATCTCCTCGTCTCTTTCTTCAACTTCTAGCCACCCTTCTACCTCTTCTGATAATACTCATCCATGCTTCTCTAATCACACACTTGAGATGAAGAATCAATAGGTATCAATTTTTTTCTACTGACAGCTTGTGCGTGTATGTGAACTTTGAACTTGCTCACACACAAACCCTCTCTAAGATCAACAGCCCAATGTCATCTCCGTACATGACATTTATGTCGATGTTAGCAATGTTAGGTTCCGGTAGTGTTCCTCTACCCCCCACACACACACACCACCACCACCACCACCTACTTCGAGGTTGGCGGGGGGGAAGGGAAGACATGAATTCTTGCGGCAAGATGAGGGCAATAAGGGATAGTCGGATAGACAGAAAAGACATGTCACCGTTGGAGAAAGCCGAGGAGATGCTGCATGAAAATAGGGTTTTTGTGGATGGAGAGATACTGAATGAGGAGGTGAGAACGTATCACACAGGAAGGCAAGACTTGCAGATGATGATGAGGTAAGGATATGCCGATGTGGTGGATACAAGGCGGAGATGGATGAAGCCAATGTGAGCTGTTGCATTTGGTCCAGTTGTGTAGATCCAAATATTTGACCTTGACCAAATGAAATGTAATCGAGAGATGCTTCTGAAATGGACAACCAAGTTCATGCATGCGTGCAATGTTTGAAGTGATTAATATTTGATGTTCCAAAATAAAGGGACGGAATTTTAAATGCCTGAAAGTCCACATATAAGTACATTAAAGTCAACATTATGTTGACTGACAGATAAGGAAGAAAATACAATAAATTGATTTTAAGTGTATTACAGGTTTGGCAAGTTGCTCCCTTGCATCCTTACTTCGAAGCATAGTCACATACATATGTTATATACGTCTAAAAATGCAAATGACCCAAATGCTTTATGGTGTAAAATTCAATCAAGTAACCACAACTTAGGATGCGCACCATTACTTTGGAATTATCTTTAGAACATGCATTTTTTCCTAAAATCACAAGTTGATTTTGATCAATGGTGATGTCCAAGATTAAAAAAAAAGGCTAGTCACTTTCTTCGGCATCCACCCATCTTCACTACTCTAAGGACACTCTAACCTTAACCCATAACCTTCCATATCGAACTCCATCTCACCTCCATCACCACCGCCTCTACCTCACACTAAGACTGGACACCACACCGGTGAAGCACAAATCCAAAACAAATCACATGGTTGAAATATCACTTTTGCAACAAAAAAAAAGTAGCATAAGTTCTAGCACATGCAATATATTATACCTACCGTACCTAGCAAGATGCTTCAAGTATGTACGCACATCTAACTTCTCGTTCATGCCCCCCAGCCACACACACCTCTCCGACGATGACACGTTTCATTCATGGTCGTCATCGATGAGGTTAGGGTTTGGGTCACGGTCGTTTATCCCCCTCCCTGGACTTATTAGAGGACTTGTGGCATGTCAAGGTAGACATCCATTGTTAGAGAAGGGCGACATCGATGGATAAAAGACATTCCACGGTAATAGGCGAAAAGAAGATACGCGACAAAGATATTGTTCTGGCTGATAGAGAGACAGTGGATAAAGGATGCCAGGACTTGATCACGCCGGAACAAAGGACTGTTCCACATCGGTGAGGCAGGCCATGGCGATGGCAACCCGACGAGGGACGGAGGAGGCGGGGTGAAGAATGAAGGAGCCAATCTGCGCCGTCGGTGTGACTTTGGTCCAACTGTGTGCGGATCCAACGTTTTAACCGTGACCAAAAAGTGGCGTTGAAGGAATTGTGCACGTTGGCCAGCTGCTGCTGCTTCTGTCTTGTTTTGGAGTCGTTTTTTCAGCGCGCGCAGTATTAAAAGTCAAGGTATAGCTGTCGACCTGTCCCTGTAGCTAGCGCGCGTCCAATCCAGACCCGTGTGTACGCGCGCGCCGTCTTCTCGATCGAATCGCGCTCGCATCTCGATCGTCCATTCTCCATTTTTCTTTCTCGCTTTTTCCCCGGCCGTCGTCTCGTCGGCCAGCAGCTGGGACCGGTCGCGCTCGCTCGGTCGCACAACCGTCGAAAGACATGCGGCACCGGCATGCATGGTTCGGGCGCCGCTGCATGCTAGTGCAGAATCTGCTTGCGTCCGTGTCCGTGTGTGCTGCACACACGAACAACCGGCGCAGATACATTCACTGCAGAGTATACGGTACCCCGGTGGATCGTGCAATGATAAAGCTCACTAGTTTTCGTCTTGTAGATGGCTGGAACCAATGACTTCATGGCACTGCCTAATGCCTACCATCCACGTCTTTCACAAGGAGCAGGACTTCCATGAGCAAATGCATAGCTTGCACTAGTAGAAAAGAGGCATTTGGTCCAGCCCCCAAAGCCATTCATCCCGGTTCGAATAACAAATCGGGGCATCGGTCCCGGTTCATGCCGCCAAGACATCAGTCATGGTTCATCTCGGGGTATTGGTCCCGGTTCATGCCATGAACCCGGACCAAAGGGTCCCTTTTTAGTCCCGGTTCGGGACATAAACCGGAATAAATTCTGCCGTGGCAGGAGAAAATCCAACCCCCCCCCCCCCCCCACCCCCCGAATCGTCTTCTAGTTTCAAAAACATGTCGCAGAAAATTGTAAAAAAATCAAAAAATAAAATCCTTTCAATTGTAGTTGTATTTAGTGATACACTTGTCATGAAAATTAACAAACTTGAATTTCGACTTATTTTGCAAAAAAAGTTATAAAAACTTCAGATGGCCGTCATTTGTGCATACGATGTCGGAAAAAAACGTATAATATATCAAAATGATCGGCAAAAAATTATGATACCGATGGCAACCGTCTTAGGCCGTTGCAATTTTTTTAGATTTTTGAAATTCCAAAAGAGTCAAAATTCACATTTTTAATTTCTTTAAAAATAATTCAAAAAAATAAAAAAATGACATATTTGGATTCCTCACATTTTTCTGATAATAATGGACATATTATTTGTGGAATTTTCATTTATAGATTTAAAGATATGAATTATGCCATATTAATGCAAAAATAATAATAAAACATATTTTATTTCTATATTTATTCAATATTAGTATTACTTAGTCATTTTTATACATTAAAATCATGTCTGTAACTCAAATTATAAGAATGTATTACTCACAAGATGCATGGGTAATATCATTAATAGCATAGTATAGACATAAGGTTACAAGTGGTACATAGGAAGGGGGATAGGAAGGAACCAAGATGTTAAACGTGCTAGGAGTGAAGTAGTGTTAGGATGGGTGACCGACCGGGAAGTTTAACCAAAGATTAGAATTTGACCAAAAACTAAGTGTGATTGAGAGGCTTCGGGTGAGAGATTAACCAGTCCAGATATTCATAGATTCAAAAATATTTGAAAAAAAATTCAAAAAAAATAGAAAAGACCTTCGGTCCCGGTTCATGCCACGAACCGGAACCAAAGGTCCTACTGTAAGCGCACGCGATGGCGGGCCACATGGAGACCCATTGGTCCCAGCATTAGTCCCGAGTGATTGGTCCCGGTTCAAAATCTGGGACCAATGGCCCTTATGAACTGGGACCAAAGGCGGGGGGGTTCTACTAGTGTTGTTGCACGTTTTCTTCTGACAGTCTAATTATATGTGCATTGTTGTGTCGATGCATTCTGAGGAAATGAGTTGGATAGATACGGGCTTAAAGGCACCAGGAAGTACCAATGCACAGCTAGAATTATAACATGTATACTCACGTCATATACAATAAAAAAGACAACCATATGGCTCCTCACAGCTACCATGCTCATCGACATGCATGTCGTGAAACATTACAAAACATGATCATCTCATACATCACAATTTCACAGATTAACATTGTTTTACCTATGCCACATCACATGCCCATGCAAAAAGAAGTTTTTGATGGCTCTACCTTATTTTTGCAAAACTTTCGTGTCTTATATGGGTATTAAAAGAACTGTTCTTACCAACAAAATGCCACAATGCTGATCACACAAGTTGCTTATTAAGTTTTGCAATTCTGTCATTGTAAATATGTTTTCAACTATAGTGGGAGATAGGGTTGAAAACGGAACGGGAACGGACGGAAACATGTGTTATCGTTTTTATTTCCTCTTGTGTCGTCGGAATCGAAAACGAAACGGAATACTTCGAAAACGAACACAAAATCGGAATCATCGGAGACGGATATGGAACGGATACGGGACGGATATGATACGAAAACGGACATTTGTCGGAATATAGTACTGGCATAATATTATGGTATGTACACCAAAAGAAACATATAATATACAAGGAATAGCTCACAACTTCAACTAGTAACACATATAATTCAACACTTTGACAAGTACATAAGTTTACATAAATAGTTTCACATGAATGCTAAGACACTCACTTGATTAGTATATAGACTGGGTTTGTATGTATTACATAGACCCAACTTATATTCTATGGCCCGACAAGAGCAATGGAAATTACTGATACAAAGTACTATTTCATCCATTGGCATGGATGGTTATATTACCGGAAAGTTTTCGTATTTATTTATCCGGAATTTCCTTACCGTTTCCGTTTCCGTCGGAGATGTCTCCCTCGTTTCCTTTTCCGTTTAAAAGATTTTGTTTCCGTTCCTTTTCCGTAAAATACCGTTTCCGTTTCCTTTTTAGCTCTCCATTTCCTTTTTCTTCGGAAGCGGACGGAAAGTTTCCTTACCATTTTCAACCCAGGTGGGAGAGACGCACACCCGCCGGTTATTTATGCAAAACAAGTTACATATCAAGCACATAACCGGTCTCTTGTACGTGGACAAGTAAAGTTGGTCCGGACCGCTTCATCCCACTATCCCGCGAAAACAAAAGTGCAAGTGGGAGGGTAGCAGCAAGAAGATCAAACACTATAAGTTAATATGTTGTACTTGGACAAACCATCCACGATAAAACCTGGTCCTGATACCATTGATAGGATTCGTAGTATTGAAAGCAAAAAAATTACTACGAGAGACTGAACAGAAGCTAGATCTAATCTAGGAGATACAAGTAATGAGTGACAGATTAGATCTATATATCCTTGTAGAACATGAGCGAACACGTTTTAGTAACATGGTTGGTAAAGATCTCCCTTTCGCAATCCAACCGATCCAACATCGCAACGAGCAGCGCCTCTGAGATATCCACAAGTACAGTGCGGCAACGATTCAGTTTTCTCGATCCAGCAAGAGAGAGTGAGTGGTAGATGGGATCTAGGCCCGCACTACGACGGGTGGTGGCTATGGTGGAAAGTGATTCGCGGACAGGGCTACACAGGCACGCCGAGATCCGGGGAGGAAGGAAGGAGGGACGAGGGAGGCCTAGCGGCTAATCCTTTGGGTGCCCTCCCCCTTGCGCCCCTTTCATTATATGGGGTATGGGGTTGGTCGGGTGGGGGGCAACTTTCCCCCCAAGAAAGCTGGGTGGCAGCCAAGAGGGGAAGTTTCCTCCCCCTTCCATATGCCCCACTAGGGTTAGCCCCCACCTTTGGCACATGGGCCTTGGGGTTGTGGCTCCATGACCCATGTAGGCTGGGGTTCCCCCATTCAAGTCCATTTAGCCCTTAGGGCATCTCAGACCCACCATGGGACCTCCCGAGTACGATACCAAAAAACGAGCTTCTCCAAAACCCTAAAAACAACTTTCCATGTATAATTATTTATCTCCGGACCATTCTGGAGCTCCTCGTGATATCCTGGATCACATTCGAGACTCCGAGTCAATATTCAATCTCATAACTACCCGAGCGTTACTGAACGTTAACTGTATGAACCTACGGGTTCGGGAATAACAAGTTGATAGACAAGACACATTCAGACGTTGCCCTCGCATTGATAGATAACAAGTCGTCGTCATAGGCGGAAGAGTGGTGCCAAACGAAGAAAATGTTCAGGCCGATGTAGGTGGTTGAGGAGGCGGAGAATTAATCGCGTTGTTGCCGGAACTTTGCCGCGCCGGTCAGGCGGCATCGGACGGCGACTTGGCAACAGGGGAATACGGTGGTGGAGGCGAGGTTAAGAACTCATAAGATGCACGGAGCAAGTCTGCGCCCGTCGGACTCTGGTCCAATTGCGTGCGCATCCAAAATTTTGACCCTGACCAAAAAGTGATGGAGGCCGGCAGATCGATGGCGCCGCAACCGTTCGGGCGCTGGTGCACACGAACGATTCTGCCAGTTCGCGGTCGCGGCCGCCAGATGCTCCTTACGTTCGGAGTTTTTTCTTCCCGGCCGGCGCAGAATTCAAATTCGGCGCGCGCGCGCCTTCGCTGCCGATCGATCTGTCCCTGTAGCGCGCGCGCATTCGAGACAACGGTGATACGATTCGAGAGAGAAAAGTCGAAACCTTCTAGAGCAGGTCTTAGGCAAAAGAAAATCACCGTCGCGTGTTGTTCTGACCATCTGACGAGAATAACCTACAGGACGGGAGTACAAGGCAGAAAGACTGCTAAAATTCAGTCTAAGTGTGTGCACGTGCACACACACGGAACCACCGAAATCCGTTCTTGGAAGGATTTCGGAACTGGTCCCGACGTTTGCTCCATCCATTTTTAGCTCGCCTTTTTCGCGAGGAGGAGGAACTATGTGTTGGTCTATGGCTCATCATCTTGATATCAGTATAGAGCTAATAAGGTAAGAAAAATCCTCATCTATTCGAAGTAGCGATAAAGCTCAGTAGCTGTAGTTGTGCAGACCTATCCCAGGACCAAGCTCATAATAACCAAGATATCATCTGCTATTAAGCTAGGGGAGGACAACAACTTCATGTCACCGTCTACCACACCCACGTTTCTTATAAAGAGCAAAGGCTTCACTAAGAAATGCATAGCTTATTTCTCCTTTTATTTCCTTGTCTTGGAATTATAGTCCAAATATGTGCATAGTTTGTTGTGTACGTGCATTCTAAGAAAATGAACTTTGATAGCTTGGGCATAGAAGACATCAGGAATTACCCATGCATCGCTAGAATTACAACATCCACTTTTTTGAAATCTGCCGCCACCTCGGCTCTCGCTCCTGCTCCAATGTCTCAACTATTCCTCCACTACCATGCCCATTTTCTTGCAGTATCTCCACCCACACCTCTAGGAAGGGCCGCAGAGGCTACTTTTTCAATCCGGACGGCAAAAATCAGTCTAGTCATGCTCCCAACTCCTTGATTTCATCTGGATTTGATCGAAATCCATCTTGCGAATACATGCCGAACCCAGCGTGCTGGGGTTGGCCTGGGGGTGCCGGATGAAGTGAAAGACGCGGGAAAAACTGCCCTATCAACATGGACCCGAGCTATCGGCGAGAGGTCGTCTTCGTCCTCATCCCCTCGGCTCTCGCGCGAGTTAAGGCGGTCACCAGCAGCCTTTGCGCAAGCGACTGACCCGTCGAGTCCCATCAAGTAACGACGACGGCGACTACACGACGTTCTACCGTCGCCTCGACATGTACTAGCCCGCCCTGTCGCGGCGAGACTCTAAATATTTGTTTTTAAGTGTTTTTAGTTAACTGTCGGCCAAACTTGTCTATATATTGTGGATCCCCGCCTATATATGAACCAATTTCGCCTAGATAGTATGAATGTTGGCCAATTTGTATGGAATTCCTCTAAATTTGTACGAATTTCGCCAAATTTCAAATGAACTCGCGTTTTCTCACCGGCGAGCCCTGTGCATACGACTGGGAACATATAGTCGTCATTGCACAAACTACTCAGTTTACTTATTTTTTTTACAAACCACCAACTATTACGTAATACATTGCACATAGGTGTAATCTAGTATTAAGTCAATTAACGGCACATATGACGACTGAATCCCACAAGGCAGTGATGATGAGGTATTGCGTATTCACTTGTCATCAGCTGCCGTATCTCAGATCTTTTTGAAACTTCTGAAGAAAAAAATATTTTTGTAACTTTCAAATGGTTTGTCCACATATTTCAAAATTTTCTATATCAGTTAGTTCATAATGTTATGATTGCTAGATGTTTTTCATTTTTTTAAAAGTTTTGAAATTTTCATATTTTTTAGCCAAATCTCAAATAAAAAATTCAAACAAGTGATATAAATTGTTAAAACTTCCCCAAATTAGTTAAATGCATATTGTTAGCTGATGAAGTGTGGGCCCTGGTCATTAATCGGCTTAATTTAAGATTTGAACCTCCGTGCAATCTATTGCACCAACGAGTTCGCTCTACCTAGCTTACCTTTTCTCTAAGAGAGAAGCAAACTACTCCCTCCATTCAGAAGTATAAGACATTTTAGCTCTGTGAGCCGAATGTAGCCGAATGTATCTAAACGTATTTTAATGTATAGGTTTTTTAAGCTAAAATGTCTTATATTTCTGAACGAAGGGAGTATGTGTTATTCTAGATGCATAATTTCAATATAGATGGAGAGAATGGAAGAGCGATAGAAATGTCTTTTTTTAAAATAAAATGCTGAGAAAAATCATCATTTATTTGAAGCAATGATAACGCTCACAGTGTGGTAGATGTTAACCTACTGGGGGCCAACCTTGTAACCAAGAGTTTTTTTTTGTTATTCACCTACCGAGGGAACAACGACTTCATGTCACTTCCTATCACCCACACATGTTATAAGGAGCGAGACTTTCCTTTGCAAATGCATAGCCTATTTATCATTTTATTTCTTTGTCTTGGAATCATACAACCCACATATGTGCATGGTTTGTTGAGTTTGTGCATTCTAAGAAATGATTTTTGATAGGTTGGGCATAGAATGCATCAGGAATTATCAATGTATCGCTAGAATTACAGCATGAACTCCCTCACTCATGATGCCACCGCGACTCTCACTCCTGCTCAAGCGTGTCAAATATTATCCCCTTGTCATGTTGCTTTGCTTATCGTAATGATGGCCTAATTTGGTCGTATTATACCCCTTGCTTGCATGCGAGCAAGCGGAATCAACATTCTTACAATTTCTGGCTTTGCTTGGAAAAATGAATTGTGAAAGATTCGTAAGGTTGGTTCGATGATGATAGGTAAAAAGTATGAGATAAAGCAAGAAACATGGCTTCTCGATAGTTTTAGAGGATCAACGCAGACAACTTTAAGATGTAAACGGATATAGAATAATTGGCAATGCATCTGGTGCGCATGACTCAGCTAATAGCTGTGATTTGTACAGGCTAGAGAGACCTGCTCTTAGCCGGATTGGAATGATATAAGTATAACTGGTTGTGCTCGTAGTTGAACGGGCCATTTTTCTATTTTTGGTATGGAGGGTTTGATTTCATGATTTTCTACTACAATAAGAACATGTGGTAGCTTTTGTATGTAGAACATCAGAAAGAACACTGATGTCACTTAGAGGGGGATGAATAGGAGATTTAGAAAATTATGGTTGAGTCTTAAAAAAACATAAAAATAAAATTAGCGTTTAATTTATCAAGAACAAAACCTCAATACAATATGCTCAACTATGTGCATCAACAACTTAAGCTAAGCAAGACAACCAACAAGGTGATATCAAGATATATAATTTTAAGCATGAAGGCTATCACAAAGTAAAGTGCATAATTGAAGATCTCAGGTACAGAAATAACCGAGGCACGCGAAGACAACGATGTATCCTTTCCAAAGAAAGCTACTCTGTGTTGGAGCGATGGGAGGCACAATGCTTATCCAAGCGCCACGATGGCTCGACATAGTCTCGTCGAGCCTTTCCACCTAAAGGGAAGTGCCTTGATCCACTATGGTACACTTGAGGGAAGTCATCAATCCATATAAAATTAGGGCAATCTCCACAAGTTAATTGGAGGCTCTTAAGCAAGCCACCGCACCAAGCTTTAGACCACAATGATTGAGCATCGTGGCACCACCAAGTCACCAAGCCATCTAGGGTTTCAAGAACCCAAGAGGAACAAGCTACGGGTACAAGCACCCGAGACTAATAAGGGAACGTACATTGTAGACGCTTAGGAAATGCGCTAGGAATTTATTCCCGGCCGTTTAGTGAAGTTTCTAGTAGTTTTTCTAGCTCTGATAGAAAATTAAGAGTCAAGCACTTAGAAATAGACTGCAAATTATGACCCACAAGCGGCTAGCGCTTGCTACACCTAGTAATCAACTTCTTAAGGGCCCTGTGTAAAATGCTAGCAATGTGCATGCCCGAAGCTTCTCAACTTTCACTTCCACGAATCCTCGTATAGAACTCAAACCAACGCAACAAATGTAATGGCAAGAACACAAGTGCTCAAATCTCACTACAATAACTAATGTTGTGGAGGAATATGAGAGGAAAAAACAATAGGGAAGTCACAAAAGACTCCAAGATCTAGATCCAATAGGTTCCCCTCACATAGAGGAGACATTGATTGGTAGAAATAGTAAAACTAGATCTCTTCTCTCTCTTTTCCCTCAAAAGGAGTAGGAATGAAGGAGGGATAGGGATTAAGCAAGCTCAAGAAGGTCAATAGTCTGGGGAAAAAATGAGCTCAACGGATGCCAAAAGGATTTGGAACCAAGGAAAGAAGGGCCTCTTAAATAGGTACCCCAATATCCAACTGTTGCATCCAAAACTCGCCCTGGAGAGGTACTATTTCTAGATAAGACCCGAGGGCATTTTTGGACGGTACTAGCACCGGTAGTACCGCCCCTAGGAACATCCAAATAGCTCGGTACAAACACTTCAAGAACTGCTACATTTGGACTCTGATTTGGATGAATTTAGGCTTGTTGGAATCACAACGAATAGATCTACACCTTCATGTAGAAAAATCATAGAACAAAAAAGTATGATAAAACCACAAGAATAAAGGTGTTGTCTCTCTAAAAAGGATGCACAAGTAAAATCTCCAAAATGAAAAAAACGCAATAAGTTTTTCACAAGAAATCCATTTATGATCAACTTGATATTTTATTGAAGATAACCACAACATCTAAGTACTCACATATAAAGATGATGTCAAGAATGTAAAGGTTTGAGATCTGTACGAACGAGGCCATTAAGCTGCTCACTTTGAGAGCCTTCTCTTTGGTAGTACGACTATTGATCATATAACCCGCTCACCTAACTGATACTAGTAAAAGAGAAAACCTATTAAGATCATATATTTGCCTTGCACATTACACTTGAGCTAGATGATGAGGATCTTTTCCTTCTCAATATGGAACACCTTTCTTGATCGTCTCTTGTTGATAAAGACTCGCAAATTGCTCCCCTATAAATTACTATGTGATATGCTCTCTTAGGCACATACACATGTCCATTATCCCTGAATGGGTGTCAAGATTCAAGCATAGAGAATTTCGAGATGTCCATCTTGAACTTGCACTTTGTCTTGATCAATCTTGAAACTTATATTCTCTCTTCATTATAATGTCTTGAAGTTAACTATGAAATCTCACACAATGTTCTTTCAAGACATTCATCCAATAGGATCAAATCTCATATAACCATCTTTAGATCACACCTTTAATGCCACCTTGATCATCACTTGATCTTCTTTACTTTTATTCTTATTTTTACCTTGAGACCAACATATGGTCTTCAAGCATTGCCAATGGACAAGCCCTTCAATTGTAACTCAATGAAAGCATTGGTCTATAGATATTATCATTAATTACTAAAAATCACACATGGAGGATCCATGCTCTTTCGAAATCTCTACTTACCATAAAAAGAAATATGCATATCATGTAATGTATATCCATACATGCATCTAGTGTTGGCAAACGACAAGACTTACTTAATATTTTGGAAGTGTAGATCGTTGTTTGAATTCTAGACTACTTAGTGCTTCCTTCTTTAGAAGGTATATGGTCATGGCTTTGGGATGTTCTCGACTGAAATGATTGGTATGATCGACTAGAGGGAAAGATTAGGAGACTAACAAGTTTTACTTTTTATTGCAAATGAGGCTTGACAAGAAAGTACATTGTCTAGATATGCAAACTAGGTAGACAATCCTATATGACAAGGTACAAGCAAGCAAGCAAGAAGGTAAAGAAGTAAAGGTATGAAACGAGATAACCACAATGTAGACTTGGAAATGTATTTCCATAGTTCTTTCCTTTTGAGGGAAGTACGTCTACGTTGAAGGGGTGTGGTGCCACAAAGTCTACCAATGCCACAAAGACCTCGCCCTATTATCCCGTGCGCACACCACGAGTGCAAGCATATGATCCACTAAGCGGATGCATTGAAGGCGGCGCCCGAAACCTTCGCAACAAGGTTAGGGATATCTCCACAACTCAATTGGAGGCTCCCAATGTGGCCAATGGGTTTTAAAACATCAAGCTCAAGCTCCGAGGGCACAACTTCTGTTTATGGTTTCAAAGAACGCAACAGTAACAAGATATGCTTCGGAATAGTAGGTGTTTCGAAATTCCTTTGATGGAAGTGTAGATATAGACCTCATCCTTCACTCCTCAAAGAATCAAGGTGTTTGGGCTCTAGGGAGTGGGAGATCTAGGAAACTTGAGGCTTGTATTAATGGAGGAGAAAGAGTGAAGCGCAACCTCCACTTGGAAAAGATGAAGGCTTTATATATGGGCCCTCAAAAATCCAACCATTAAGCACACTTTATTTACTACCGCTGGTCTTAGAGGTATTACCGTTGAGGACTTTTACAAGCACTTACAATACCTGCTGGTACTATCCTAGGCACCAGCGGTACTACTGTACCGCTGCGGCCAATTAATGAGCACGTAAGTAACCCGCAGGGTGGTATTAACGTAGCTAGTATCGTGGCCAGAACGCTTAACTCGACTCGAAAGGGTTTGAAATGGTACTGGTGGCAATACTATTGCTCATGAAAAGCACGCTCCAAGCACGCAGTGTACCGGCACAGGTACTACCACGGTCGGTACCACTTAACTCGACCCAAGAGAGTTCGAAATGTTACTGGCGTAGGCAAGGCAGTGTAGCTACTCTGGTGATACTAGCGCTGCAGTACAAAAAGTCTGTACATGCAGATTTGAGAGTGATCTCTCGACCAAATGGGATGGCTGGGGCTGCAATATTGTTTGTGTTGTAGTAATCCCCCATATATTACGTGCATCAACACAAGGAATTTCATTTAGCTATATACAAAGCAATAACATCTAATTCTAGGAGTTTCTTGCATTCTCCGGTACACTAAAGCTAACTAATTTACACCGTTTTAAAACATAAGTTGATTAATATTTGGATTTCAATTATTCCCCATACGCCTTTTTTATCGGGAAAAAAGTATTACCCACATCACTAAGAGCATCTCTAGCAACCCCCATACACTGTCAGCACATGGTGCTCCTATGGGGGGCGCCGGTTCCCAGGCACTCCCCCAAACATCGCCTCCAAATGCCATTTCGACCCACATCGCGAAATGCAAACAAATATATTTTAAAATGACACGGTCATTGCCGATGGGCGGTGAGAAGAGGGAGTTGAGTTGAACCCGTAGAGTGGATTGTCGTCGGGGTACTCAGGCGAGGAGAACCTCGATAGCAGTGTCGCATGCCCGTGGCCCTTGTGGAACATCGTTGGAGAGGACAAGAGGCTAGTCAGCGACAAGATGTTCCCGTGGCTCCCCCAAAGGGCGGGAAAGTATTGGCAAGACTGAGGTAGTATAGTCCCCTCCAAAGCCGCCTTCTCCATCATCGCCGCCTTGGCTTCAGCCTTGGCCTCCTCGCCCTGCGGTCAGACAAGAGCACCGCAGGGCGTGAGACGTCCCTTGCCCTCTCGGCGTTGGTCATGCCAGGGGTGTTGTTTTGGTTGCCTTGGCTTCTTCGTCGGCGAGCAAATCGCTGGGAGGGGAAATGCCAGGACTAGGGTGGCGGGGCAGGGATATGGGAGAAACTGAGGGAAAATGAAATTGGTGGAGGGAAAGTTTCCTCCATCTCGCCGAGAGACCTGGCCCACCCTCCTTTTAGCTCCATTTGGCACTCCGGATGAAAAACTAGGCCACAACGGATGGAACTAGGCTATGAGTAGCTGGCTAGGCGAGATTTTTGGCTCCGACGCCCCCAAAGGTTGTTTGGGGGGTGCTATAGGGGGCAGCTAGAGATGCTCTAAGTCCAATAAGACATGGGATTTTCTGATAATAGAAGGCATATGTGCTAACAGTTGCAGATTTTGATGAGACAAACTACTGTCTTTTTATGAGGTTTTTTTTTGGAAATGAGCATATATTAATATCACAAGATACCCATTACACCCATCCTCTGCAATAACGCATTTCCCTAGCGGCCATACGTATGCACACAGCTAAAAAAGAAAGAAAAATTACAAAAAATAAAAGTCCCGCTACAGTGACCTATTCATTGAAACAGCGGTACTACCATCACCAAGACAGCACTAGAAGTCCAGCTTCTCCAAAAGAGACGCCTCCAAGAAGAAAACAGTGCATAAACACCGTCATCGCCTGATCTTAGATCTTAGGTTTTCACCCTGAAGAAAGTCCACGCTCTCAAAACAAAACCTTTAAAAAGGTCATTGCCAGGCACAACCAATTAAGGCCAGACTCTGGGTTTTCACCCTGAAAGATAGGACTGTGAACCTCTCATGTGCAGTCGCTCCAACTTGCATGCCACTGCTCCAAGTCACGAGTCACCAAGCCAATTCCTCATCACCACCCAGACTCGAACTACCATTGTCAGTCCTCAGATCTAGGTCTCCATGATATTCCACATCAACACCATAGAACAAGAACATGCCCCATGATATTAACAACCAAGAGAGCTTCGAAGCGCTCCCTCTGAACCCAAACGGTCAGATTAAAACATGGGTGCGCACGACCGAATCCCTCTAATCCGGCAATCTCCAGGCATTATTCGCCCATGGGAGTTCGTCGGCGAAGCCTTCCGGAACTCGCCACTCCGACCAGATCAAAGAGGGCAAGCAACAAGTAGATCCTCGTCTTGGCGCGAGAGTAATCCTAGGACCGCCGCCATTATTTGCAGCAGACGAGCAGCCCCCCACGCCGCCCGTCATCTCCGTGTAGCACCAATAGAGGAGGAGAGGGCAACAACCGCAGGAGACCGTCATGGCTAGGCCACAACCTCACCCCCGGTGGTGTATGGCCACCGGCCCAAACGGCGGTGCTCCGTCATCCCCTTGTCGGCCTCCGGAGATCCTCAGGCCCCGGCCAAGACGACCACACCGCACCAAGCCTGTAACACCCCGTCCACTGGGCCCGGGGGGTGTCACTCCTGGCAGCTTAATAGGATATCTAGACTGGCCCCACAGACCAACACTAGTCTTTTCTGCGCACTTTGTCCTCACTCGTGCACTAGCACCCACTTCGGTCGGTTACCCATCCTAGAATTGCTCTAGGCCAAGCACGCTTAACCTTAGAGTTATTTTCGAATGAGCTTCCAGAAAATAAGTTGCAACTTATTTGTATGAGTATTCTATCAATCATATTAAGCCATGTGCCTGGTCTCACATACACCCACCCTTTAGAAGATCGATGCCCTCATCGATCAAGCACACCCCAGGAACGTTCCCTCTTGGCACGCGTTTGTGCATCTAGTGTCGGCACATGTGTCATGCCATGTCCACTCCGGGCCACACGCGCCATGCTCCACATGTCCCGTCACTGACCCGCACACACCGCACCCGGTACCCACTTCCCGGCCGGTCACTCATCCTAGAGTTGCTCTAGGCCAAGCACGCTTAACCTTAGAGTTCTTTTCGAATGAGCTTCCAGAAAAGAAGTTGCAACTTGTTTGTATGAGTATTCTATCACTCCTATTAAGCCATGTGCCTGGTCTCATAAAGCCCACAGCCAGCATCGCACCTCCCCCATGTGAACGCCGCTTCAACCCCCTCTCCTGCCCATCTTTGATGGACGGGGCGCCGCCACCGCCGCCGGAGTCGGCAACAGCGGCGGCTAACGTGGTGAGGGTTGGGGAGGTTCTTAGGGGAGGACGGAGAAGAGGCCCTGGGGGCGGCTCGGGAGAGGGTTAGGGTTTTCTTCTTTCGTCTCGATATCTGTGGTATACACCTTGAAAGTATATGTGGTGTTTTAGGGTATATATTTACCTTCAAATAGCTACCACTTAAACATAAATATCTAGAACTTACAAAAAATGTATATGTATAAATATATACCAAGCATCCATCATACATCCCTTCATATTTGTTGTACATATTCCTCTCTCCATCCCCAATAGGTGGCATATAAAAATTAGAGATGTTTCTCTTCACACCGCATATCAAGAGGCTCTTTCTTACATCAACAAAATGATTTTTATTTAGCCATATACAAAACAATAACTAACAAGAGCTTCTCGTGTTCTCTCTACTAGACTGGAGCTACCTAATTTGCACCATTTTAAAACACAAGTTGATTAATCTAAGTAAAGAAAATATGGGATTTTCCCTTAAGAGAAGGTATATGTGCTAACGGTTGCACATTTCAAATAAAGAAAATATTGTCTTCTCATGAGCTTACACCATATAAAGAATATGTGGTGTCTTAGGCTATATATGCCTTGGGAATATCACCCCAAAGGGCACATGTTGAAACGATTTTATTTTTCTTACATTAAAATGCATATTTAGTCGGCTAAACATGTCACCAAATTATACTATAGCTTAAGCCTGAGAAAAATCGATCCATGCACGTTTCTGGCCGTCTGATCTTCACTCTAAGTCATCTCAACCGTAGAGTTTTAGTTGTTGACCAAAGTCTTACGAGCTGGTCCATCCCGTCCCCTCCCCTACCCCTACCCCCATCCCCATCTCAATCCCGTTCAAATCCAACTGAGCTCCCGAGTCCTAAGCTCCTGCCCATCCTAGCCCCTCCCCCGTCTTCCCAGCAACGTGTGCCACTCCCTCCGTTCTCGAGGTCTCCCTCTCACCTCCGCTCCCTCCGACCCCTCCACTCACAAGGCCACCGCCTCCCATCCAACTCCCGCATCCAGCGTCGGCTGCTTGTGCTGCCCCGCCTCGAACCTGCCCAATACCGATTCAACATCGCCCCCGACCTCTCGCACCCGTCCGCCGCCACGTCTTACTGGTGGTGAGGAAGATAAGGAGGAGGTCAGCGCGTGGGATGATGGGTGAGAGAGAGAGAGGGGCAACGCGGGTAGATACGCTCCTATTCGGGACTACGCAAAAATGACGCATCATCCTCACCGCTTTGACTGGAAAAATCAGGGATGGATGGAAGAAAAAAGAAATTGAAAAGGAGAAGGCCCCTCCGCTCCTGAGCTCTCCCTCTCCACTCACAAGGCCGCCTCCCGTCCAGCTCCCACATTCAGCGTCGGTCGCCTTTGCTTCCCCGCCTCGAATCTTCCCAATACTGATTCAACATCACCCCTGACCTCGCGCACCCGTCCGCCGCACGCTTTGCCGGTGCTGAGGAAGATAAGGAGGAGGTCAATGCGTGGGACGGTGGGGGTGTGACAGAGGGGAGGCGCGGGTAGAGACACTCCTATGCGGGACTACGCAAATATGTCGCATCATCCTCACCGCTTTGACTGGAAAAATCAGGCATGGATGGCGGAAAAAATGAATTAAAAAGGAGAAGACTCACCAGGCATGTGATGACGCGACGTAGAGCGATTGATCGGAACCCATTATCTACAGTAGCCGTATTAAAGAATTGTTGAACGGAAATCGTGGAGCACTAACATGGCAAGAAATTGTCGCGCCTTGCGAGAACAGTGTTTCATGTCACTTCAATAATTAACATGTATGTATTTCTGAAACAAAGCAGAATAAGCTTATTTTGGCCTCTTTTAGCCTCTGCAACTGAATTTGCTTTTGAATATATTAGCATATCTCGAGAATATATGAGATGTATGTAACACCCTCAAATCGGCCCTATGCAAGTTTTAGCCCTTTCCGCCAAACCCGCATAGAAATGATTCAAGGACGCCCACCAGGCACTTTTGTGCGGGTGGAAAACGAAGTAATACCATTACACAACAGTCCTCGATGGGACCCACAGAACAGATAAATACAACAACGAATCCTTGAGTCAGGAATACAGATATATTATACAAAGATCCAAATCACCTTGGAAACGATAGAGCGTTCGACTACGGACAAGATGCAAATGGGGCTAAGAGCCCTGAAGAATAACCAATGGCGTCCATAACCACCTTGAGCCAAGCCGGAAGGGTAACCCTGCTAACGACGTCGATCTCAAACCTGCTAAAACAAAAGGGTGCCGAAAGGGCAAAGGAAAAAGAGGCGTCGATCTTGAGGCCGATGCAGCGAGGCTAGAATTCGGCGGCTCGCCTACATAGGTATGGTGGGTGAGCGGCGTAGCGACACTAAACAACCTATAGAGACTCGGGCAAGACAGCACCGGCTATTAGAGAGAGATAAGAAAGACCTATTCGGAACCACCTGATACTAACACCAATCGTACCCATCCTGGTATTCCCCCTCGAGACCAAACGAGGAAGTCAAACCGAGGAACTCACACAGTTGGCAATTTTTCTCATTCCGTTATAGTTGAAGCACTTACTAGTTAGATATTTATAGCATGAGACATCCTGAAGCATAAGTAGTGGGCAGTTTTAATCACCATTCCGTTGTAGTTGGAACATTTACTAATCAGATATAATTGTCCTAAGGAATCCCAAAACCCAGCAGTGGTTGGCACTTTTATCATATTCCATTGGGGTTGTAATACTTACTAGGCAGGTATAGTATGACACAGATCACCACAGATCCACCAGTTGTTGGCATTTTTATTATCCATTCCATTATAGTTGCATCTGCTTACTAGTCACATATTAAGTCAAATTTATAGCACTACTTTAGTTATGCTTGTCTATGATCGAGATACTGTGCTTCAAGTCGTCCATAACCGCGGACACGGCTTTCAGAAAGTTTTACCCTGCAGGGGTGCACAAATAGCAACACACACTCGATCAACCTCGGAAAAAAACCAACTCAAAACCCAACGAGGCTTTCACGACAAAGCGATCACAGGATTCATAAATATTTCAGGGGGGCACCCCATTAAGCTACCATAGCGAAGTTGGCGGCTCGAGACGGACCCAAGGTTTGCGCCAATGGTTGTAAACGACTGGGAACCCGAAAGTGTGACTAGGCTTGTCGATACCGCGAAAACACTCCGCAATCCTAAACAGTACAGGTGCTCCACGCACAATCGTAAATAAAGCAGTAAAGCATGGCATAAGTACATGATAGTAATAAATCCCCAAACTACTTTGTGGCCCCAAGAAATAGAAATGAATCAAGCTCTGGCTCAGGGGGGTCCATAAGGCCTCCCGGATATGGATAGTGCGAATAGTCAAGGAACAGGTATCAAGTACTCGGGGTCCTACGGGACACAAGTAAGCGTGGAAGAACCAAATAACATATATTGCCCACCGATGCCTCTGCATTAGTTATATCTAGCATTTTAATAGTTGTATTTAAAGTCATGATCATCTCCACCATAAACATCTGCCAGCATTCCAACAACTGTGGTACTCGACAACACGAGATCGCACTTTGAGCACGCATTCGACTCGCAAGGCCAGCTATCTACCAAACACAGGTAATAGGAGGTGTCCAAGGCAATATAGAGGTTGCACGGGATATAACTGGTGTTCGGAAACTAAAGCATCGCGACACGGATAGCAATAGATCAACAGGAGGAAATAAAGACTATAAATGCAAAATAGGTAGAAGGGGGAGAGATGCTCGCCTGGGGAACACTGCCGACAGATCATAATCGAAGAACTTGTCGATACTCGCATCAACTCATCGGCCTAATCCGCGAAGAAGCAAACACTAGAAGAAAACACCGGATGCAATATTTAATACTACGGCAGAAGATCTGACATGCTTATGATATGATGCATGGCATGGCAAGATGTGGTGCAATTAGTCAATATTAAGCGGAACCGGGGTCCCGACAATTAATTAAACGGTTCAAGTTATTTAGAACCCCCGCAAATTAAATGTTGTCTTAACATGGCAAAACATGGCATCGGTTTGCTACACCAATTTAAATGGAGTCCGGAATAAGACAAAAGTATCCCGCAGATGGACTCCATATTTAATTATTAGGTGAGTTGGTCAAATACCCCCGAACACATGAATATGTATGCCCTCATGAAAAACTTAATATGCATCAGACGAATGTCATATTTTATAAAGATAAGGGGGATTTTGGATAGAGGTCACACATTGGGGTCCGAAGATCTTGGTTCCAAAGGTTCAACAGGGATCGGGTACGTTCTCTGGGATAAGTCTTCGGACACCGGGAACAACGCACCCGGGGTCTCAACGAACTTGGTCTCCGGGTTCGGGGCCTTGGATCAGGGCCTTCAGCTCCGAGAAGGGGTCCTCGGTGTTCCCTGGTCTTCAGTCTTGTGTTGGCGTCCTTGTGGTTTGGGCTTCGGGTTCAGGATGAAGAACCGAGGATTGGCCTACGCAAACTAAACCGGGGTCGAGACGTCAGTGTGCCTGGAGGAAAAATTCAAACAGCACACTGCGGATAAATGCAGTTAGCAACACAACTAGCTAGCTGCAAGTGCTGTAGGAGCAAGATCGATACATGGAAGACGACGGCCTTGAAGGAGAAGGAGCGCTCCGGCGGAGGGGATGGTGCCATGGCGACCAGAGGCAGCAGTGCTCGGACGCTTGCAGGAGGCACGTGGGCGTTAGGGACGGGGCGAGGCCGACGAGCGACACCCGGATGAAGGGACGTGGGGACGGTAGCGCTGGGCACATGGCGGCCCGGAGGAGAACCACGACAAGGTGGTGGCGGCGGAAGGACAAAGGGGACCTGATGCGCCGGGGCTGTTGTTGGAGATATGCCCAAGAGGCAATAATAAAAGTGGTTATTATTATATCTTTGTGTTTATGATGAATGTTTACATCCCATGCTATAATTGTATTATAAGGAAACACTAATACATGTGTGTTTTGTAAACATAAAAGAGTCCCTAGTAAGCCTCTTGTGGAACTAGCTTGTTGATTAAATGATGATCATGGTTTCCTGATCATGGACACTGGATGTCATTAATAACAAGGTTATATCATTAGGAGAATGATGTGATGGACACACACCCATAGTAAGCGTAGCATAAGATCAAGTCATTAAGTTCATATTGCTGTAAGCTTTCAAATGCATAGTAACTTAATCCTTTGACCATGAGGTTATGTTAATCACCATCACCGGATGGGTACTTTGATGACATCAAACACCAATTCGTAACTGGGTGGTTATAAAGGTGTCATTGGGTATTCTGAAAGTATGTGTTGAAGCGCATGGACCAAGATTGGGATTTGTCCATCCATATGACGGATAGATATGCTCTGGGCCCTCTCGGTGGAATGTCATCTAGTTAGCTTGCAAGCATGTGACTAGGTCACAAGGGATGACATAACATGGAACGAGGAAAGAGTACTTATCAGTAACGAGGTAGAAGTAGGTATAGAGATACCGACGATCAAACCTCGGATAAGTAGAATATCGCGTGACAAAGGGAATTGGTTTCGTATGTTAATGGTTCTATCGATCACGAAGTCATTGTTGAGTATGTGGGAGCCGTTATGGATCTCCAGATCTCGCTGATGGTTATTGATCGGAGAGGTGTCTTCATCATGTCTGCATATTCACGAACCGTAGGGTGACACACTTAAGGTTCGAAGTTGTTTTAAGTAGATATGGAATATGCGTTGGAGACCGAATGTTGTTCGGAGTCTCGTATTGGTTCTTGGAAATCTCGAGGAGATACTGAATGGTACTGAGAATAAGATTCATATATTGGGGATCATTTTCTAAGTTAGGAAATGTTCCGGAGTGTTTGTATGGAGATTCTAGAAGGTTTCGGAATGTTCTGGAAGATTCTAGAAGAGTTCTTGGAGTTTGCTTGAAAACCAAGAAAGGGTCAAGGAAACCTTGTGGGGGTTAGACACGGATTCGTGGGGGAGGAGGACTCCTCCCCCCCTTCCCAACCTGCCGGCCAAGGAGGGGAGTCCTACTAGGACTCCCCCTCCCATGGCGCGCCTCCCTCCTTTAAATAGAGGGGAGGGGCGCCCCCTCCTAGCTCCCTCCCATAACAAGCCCTAGCCGCCGCCTCTATCCTTTTCCTTCGCTCTGCTCTGGCTTAGGCGAAGCCCTGCAGAATTCTCTCCTCCACCACCACCACCACCACACTGTCGTGCTGATGGGATTCCGTGGAGAAGATCTACTACCTCCAGCTCATTTGGAGCAGGAGAGGAAGGTGCCTTCGACTCACTTGCGTGTGTGACCGATTGTGGAAGCGGCTGCAGCAGGCGCCGAGATCGTCCACACGACCTTGAGATCGGCAAGTGATCGACTACATCAACCCCGAGATCCAATCTCCTAACGCTTTCGGTTCTACGAGGGTTAGTACAGATCTATCTCGTTGCTCATGTCTAATAGATTAGATCTTGGCTTTTATCTAGATTAGATCTAGGTTTTGTTCGTTCTTGCGGTAGAAAATTTTTGTTTTCCATGCTACGAACCCATCAGTGGTATCAGAGCCTTGTCTATGCGTAGATCTATTGCACGAGTAGAACACAATGATGTTGTGGGCGTTGGTGCTCGTGTCGTCTTTTGTTTTGTGTACTTTGCATCTTGAGGTATGGTGGGATGAAGCGGCTCGGGCTAACCTTACATGTAATCGGACATGAGACTTGCTCCACGCTTGACGTGTAACTTGCTTTGCTCAAGTGGCTTTGCGGGTGTCTGTCTCTCCCATCATAGTATAGATCCAATCTACACTTTGCACTTGATAGCACTTGTATCAACGTTGTGGTTCAGTTTCGTAGGTAAGATTCGTTCTTATTCGAAAGCCCCAAACCACGTAAAACTTGCAAGAAAATTAGAGGCGTCTAACTTGTTTTTGCAGGGGTTTTGTGATGTGATATGGCCATCATGTGATTGTGATTATATTTGATGTATGCAATGATCCTTGTTGTAATATGGCAACCGGCAGGAGCCTAATGGTTGTCTTTAATTATGTTAAGACATGCGTGTCTATTCATCTTGTAATAGCTTTATTCCAAGTAGTTGTAATACTTGCTGGTGATGATGGACAACCATGAAGCGGCGCCACTGACCTTGACACAATGCTGGTGATGATGGAGATCATGTCCGTGCTTTGGAGATGGAGATCAAAGGCATAAGAAGAAAGGGCCATATCATATCACACTAATTATGAATTGCCTGTGATGTTAATCCTTTATGCATCTTGTATTGCTTAGATCGCGACGGTAGCATTATAAGATGATCCCTCTCACTAAATATCAAGTAATAAAAGTGTTCGTCCTTAGTTGGCACCGTTGCTAAGACTCGTCATCTCGAAGCATCTCGTGATGATCGGATGTGATAGATTCTACGTGTGCATACAACGGGTGCAAGCCAGATTTGCACATGCGGAAACTAAGGTTAATCTTGATGAGCCTAGCATGTACAGACATGGTCTCGGAACACGGAATACCGAAAGGTAGAGCATGAATCATATAAGTGATATGATGAACATGAAGATTGTTCGCCGATGAAACTACATCTTCTCTCGTGAAGATCGGACTTGGTATAGTGGACTTGGTTCGTGTAATCACTAAGACAATGTGAGGGATGTTGTTTTGAGTGGGAGTTCACCTAGTTAATTTAAGAATTAAAGTAGAACTCAATTTATCATAAACTTAGTCTAAACTGCTTGCAAATTTGTTGTAGATTATGGCGAATCTCTCCATCAATTTCAATGCGTTCCTAGAGAAAGAAAAACTTAAGAACAATGGAAGCAACTTCACGGGTGGCTCCGTGGTGCGAAGATTGTCCTCGGGGCTGGTCGGATGACCTATGTGCTCGAAGCACCGCTAGGTGACCCACTGCGAGATGATGCCACCGATGGCGTAAAGAATGTTTACGCCACTGGAAAAATCATTACTCCACGATTCGGTGTGCCATCACATGCGGTTTAGAAAGCGGAGCTCGAGCGTTTTGAGCACCACGACCCGTTCGAGATCATTAAGGAGCTCAAGCTCATTTTGAGACTCACGACCGTGGAGAGCTATGAGGCCTCGAGAAGTTCTTTACCGCAAGATGGAAGAGGAAGCTCAGTTAGCGAGCACGTGCTCACCATGTGCAGGCACGCAAACAAGCTCCAAGAGTTGGGGATAACGATTCCTAATGAGTTAGGGATTCACCGTGTCCTCCAATCACGCCACCGAGTTATAAGAACTTTGTGATGAACTACAATATGCCTTTGCATGAACAAGATGTTGCTGAACTATCGTCCATGCTAAAAAGCTGCTGAAGTGGAGATAAAAAAAGAGCACCAAATGTTTATGGTCAAAAAAACCACCAATTTCAAGAAACAGGGCAAGCCTAAGAAAAAGGGCAACTTCAAGAAGGACGGCAAGAAAGCTGCCGCACCTACTAAGAAGCCCAAGGCTGGTCCTAAGCCTGAAACTGAGTGCTTCTACTGCAAGGGTGCTGGTCACTGGAAGCGTAACTGCCCCAAGTATTTGGTAGATCTGAAGAACGGCAACATCAAGAAGAAAGGTATATTCGATATACATGTTATTGATGTGTATCTTACTAGTAGTCGTAGTAGTGCCTGGGTATTTGATACTGGTTCGGTTGCTCAAATATGTAACTCGAAGCAGGGGCTGAATAAACGAAGGCGGCAAGAGACGAGGTGACGATGCGCGTTGGAAATGGCTCCAAGGTTGATGTGATCGCCGTCGGCACGCTCCCTCTACATCTACCTTCGGGATTAGTTTTAAATTTAAATAATTGTTATTTGGTGCCTCCGTTAAGCATGAACATTATATCTGGATCTTGTTTATTGCGAGACGGTTACTCTTTTAAGTCTGAGAATAAAGGTTGTTCGATTTATATGAGTAATATCTTTTATGGTAATGCACCTGAGATAAATGGTTTATTCTTATTGAATCTCGATAGTAGTGATACACATGTTCACAACATAGATGCTAAACGAATAAAATTGAATGATAATTCTACATACATGTGGCACTGTCGTCTTGGTCACATTGGAGTGAAGCGTATGAAGAAACTCCATTCTAATGGACTTCTTGAATCACTTGAAAGATGTGAAGCATGTCTAATGGGAAAAATGACTAAGACTCCATTCTCTGGAATAATGGAGCGAGCTATGAACTTATTGGAAATAATACATACCGATGTGTGTGTTCCAATGAGTGTGGCATCGCGTGGTGGATATCGTTATGTTCTCACTTTCACGGATGACTTAAGTAGATATGGGTATGTCTACTTTATGAAACATAAGTCCGAAACTTTCGAGAAGTTTAAGGAATTTCAAAGTGTAGTGGAAAATCATCATAACAAGAATATTAAGTTTCTGCGATCTGACCGCGGAGGTGAATATCTGAGTTATGAGTTTGGCATGCATTTAAAGAAATGTGGAATACTTTCGCAGTTGACACCGCCGGGAACACCACAGCGTAATGATGTGTCCGAACATCGTAATCGAACTCTCTTAGATATGGTTCGGTCTATGATGTCTCTTACAGATTTACCGTTCTTGTTTTGGGGCTATGCATTAGAGACAGCCGCATTCACTTTAAATAGGGCACCATCTAAATCCGTTGAAACGACACCGTACGAATTGTGGTTTGGTAAGAAACCTAAGTTGTCGTTCCTTAAAGTTTGGGGTTCTTGAGCGTATGTAAAGAAGTTACAACCTGATAAGCTTGAACCCAAAGCGGAGAAATGCGTCTTCATAGGATACCTGAAAGAAACAATTGGGTATACCTTCTATCATAGATCCGAAGGCAAAGTTTTCGTTGCCAAGAATGGATCCTTTCTTGAGAAGGAGTTTCTCTCGAAAGAAGTGACTGGAAGGAAAGTAGAACTCGACGAGGTTATTGAACCTTCTCTCGGAGTTGAGAGTAGCGCAGCACGGAAGATGTTTTTGTCGCTTTGCACCAATTGGAGAGGAAGCTCATGATGGTGATCATGAAACTTGAGCGAAGTTCTTGCTGAACCTCGCAGTCAACGAGGGTTCGTACCACTCACAGTGGTATGACTCTGCCTTGAACGTCATGTTGGTGGACAACATGATGACCTGCGGACGTATGAAGAAGCTATGGTGAGCCCAGATTCCGACAAATGGCTAGAAGCCATGAAATCCGAAATGGGATCCATGTACGAAAACCAAGTATGGACTTTGGTGGACTTACCGGATGGCCGTAAGGCTGTCGAGAACAAATGGAATTTCAAAAGAAAAACAGATCTTTGATGGTAATATTCTTGTCTATAAGCTCCACTTGTCGCGAAAGGGTTCCGACAAATTCAAGGAGTTGACTACGATGAGACTTTCTCACCGATGGCGAAGCTAAAGTCTGAGGATTTTGTTAGCAATTGCTGCATATTTCGATTATGAGATTTGGCAGATGGATGTCAAAACGGCGTTCCTTAATGGTGACATTGAGGAAGAGTTGTATATGGTACAACCCAAGGGTTTTGTCGATCCTAGTGATGCTGACAAGGTATGCAAACTTCAGCGCTCCATTTATGGACTGAAGCAAGCATCCCGGAGTTGGAATGAATGTTTTGATAAAGTAATCAAAAACTTTGGATTTATACAAACTTATGGAGAAGCTTGTATTTACAAGAAAGTGAGTGGGAGCTCTGTAGCATTCCTAGTACTATATGTAGATGACATATTGTTGATTGGGAATGATATAGAACTTCTTAATAACGTCAAAACCTATTTGAATAATAGTTTTTCAATGAAGGATCTTGGCGAAGCGGCATATATTCTAGGCATCAAGATTTATAGAGATAGATCAAGACGCCTAATAGTGCTTTCACAAAGTACATACTTAGACAAAGTTCTAAAGAAGTTTAGAATGGAAGAGAGCAAGAAAGGGTTCGTGCCCATGTTGTCGAGTAAGACCTTGAGTAAGACTCAAAAGTCCAGCTGGCAGAAGATAGAGAAAAGATGAATAAAATTCCCTATGCCTCGCCATAGGTTTTATCATGTATGCCATCTTTGTGTACAAGACCGGATATAGCACATCTTTAGTTTGACTAGCGGATATCAAAGTGATCTGGAATGGAACCTTTGGACAGCGATCAAGAATATCCTAAAGTACACGAATATGACTAAGGATATGGTTCTTTCTTATGGAGGTGATGAACGACTTGTTGTAGCAGTTACACCGATGCTAGTTAGAACACCGATCCGGATGACTCGAAGTCACGATGCGGATCGTATTTATTTTGAATGGTGCTGCGGTGAGCTGGAGGTGCCAAGCAAAGCGTTGTGGCGAAATCTTCAACTGAATCGGAATACATAGCTGCTTGGAGGCTGCACAAGAATCCATATGGATGAAGGAGTTCATTCTTGAACTTGGCGTGGTTCCCGGTCGTTGGACCCGATGGCCATCTCTTGTGACAACACGGTGCCATAGCTAATGCAGGAGCCAAGGTCACATAGCTGAAGCACATCAAGCTACGTTTCCATGCTATTCGCGAGTATGTCGAGATGGTGACATAAAGATTTGCAAAGTACACTGATCTGAATGTGGCGGATCCGTTGACTAAACCTCTCCCTAGAGCAAAGCATGACCAACACCGAGCATACATGGGTGTTAGGTATATTACCATGTAATCTAGATTGTTGACTCTAGTGCAAGTGGGAGACTGTTGGAGATATGCCCAAGAGGCAATAATAAAAGTGGTTATTATTATGTCTTTGTGTTTATGATGAATGTTTACATCCCATGCTATAATTGTATTATAAGGAAACACTAATACATGTGTGTTTTGTAAACATAAAGAGTCCCTAGTAAGCCTCTTGTGGAACTAGCTTGTTGATTAAATGATGATCATGGTTTCCTGATCATGGACATTGGATGTCATTAATAACGAGGTTATATCATTAGGAGAATGATGTGATGGACACACACCCATAGTAAGCGTAGCATAAGATCAAGTCATTAAGTTCGTATTGCTGTAAGCTTTCAAATGCATAGTAACCTAATCCTTTGACCATGAGGTTATGTTAATCACCATCACGGATGGGTACTTTGATGACATCAAACACCGCTTAAACTTGGTGGTTATAAAGGTGTCATTGGGTATTACGAAAGTATGTGTTGAAGCGCATGGACCAAGATTGGGATTTGTCCATCCATATGACGGATAGATATGCTCTAGGCCCTCTCGGTGGAATGTCATCTAGTTAGCTTGCAAGCATGTGACTAGGTCACAAGGGATGACATAACATGGAGCAGTAAAGTACTTATCGATGTGAGGTAGAACTAGGTATAGAGATACCGACGATCAAACCTCGGATAAGTAGAATATCGCGTGACAAAGGGAATTGGTTTAGTATGTTAATGATTCTATCGATCACGAAGTCATCGTTGAGTATGTGGGAGCGTTATGGATCTCGGATCACGCACGCTTGATGGTTATTGATCGGGAGGTGTCTTCATCATGTTCGCATATTCACGAACCGTAGGGTGACACACTTAAGGTTCAAGTTGTTTTAAGTAGATATGGAATATGCGTTGGAGACCGAATGTTGTTGAGTCTCGATTGGATCCGGACATCACGAGGAGATCCGGAATGGTCCGGAGAATAAGATTCATATATTGGGGATCATTTTCTAAGTTAGGAAATGTTCCGGAGTGTTTGTATGGAGATTCTAGAAGGTTTCGGAATGTTCTGGAAGGTTCTAGAAGAGTTCTTGGAGTTTGCTTGAAAACCAAGAAAGGGTCAAGGAAACCTTGTGGGGGCTAGACACGGATTCGTGGGAGAGGAGGACTCCTCCCCCCTTCCCAACCCGCCGGCCAAGGAGGGAGTCCTACTAGGACTCCCCCTCCCATGGCGCGCCTCCCTCCTTTAAATAGAGGGGAGGGGGCGCCTCCTCCTAGCTCCCTCCCATAACAAGCCCTAGCCGCCGCCTCTCTCCTCTTCCTTCGCTCTGCTCCGGCTTAGGCAAAGCCCTGCAGAATTCTCTCCTCCACCACCACCACCACACCGTCGTCTTCTTTGGGATTCCGTGGAGAAGATCTACTACCTCCGCTGCTCGCTGGAGCAGGAGAGGAAGGTCTGCCGACTCGCATGTGTGACCCATCTGAAGCGGCTAACGCTGGCGCCGAAGGATCGTCCACACGATCTTGAGATCGGCAAGTGATCGACTACATCAACCCCGAGATCTAATCTCGTAACGCTTTCGGTTCTACGAGGGTTAGTACAGATCTATCTCGTTGCTCATGTCTAATAGATTAGATCTTGGCTTTTATCTAGATTAGATCTAGGTTTTGTTCGTTCTTGCGGTAGAAAATTTTTGTTTTTCATGCTACGAACCCATCAGGTGCGGGATCCGGCGTGGGGTTGTGTTGCCGGCGAGCGTGTAGGACGCGGCGAGGAGGTGCATCAGGCGGCGGTGCTTTCGACCGGAGAGGCCTGGCGTAGAGAGCTTGGCGAGAAGGAGGACGGTGCTGGCGTCGGGTTGGAGGAGGGCGCCGCGGGTCGTGCCGTCGCGCAGAGGACGGTCGGCCGGAGGACAGGGGTCGAGGAGGCCAGCACGGCGTCGACGGCTAGGAAGCGTCCTGGCGGTAGGGTCGACGGAGGGGCGGCCGTTGGATGCGCTCGGCCCGGCGGACGGAGCTGCAGCAGCAAGCGGCGGCGGGGCCCTGTGAGGTGACGGGAAAGGAGACGGTGGCGGGTGGCTTGGAGGAGGAGGGGGGCCGTGGCGGAGAAGGGAGAGGCGAGAGGAGGAGGCCGGAGAGAGAGCAGAGGTGGCGTGGGGGACGAGCGGGAGGGAGACGGGAAGGACGGCCGCGTGCGTGCGGGAGATGGTGGTGGTTGGGGCCACTGCGGGGTAGGTGGCGTGTCGGATGGGGGAGGCGCGTAGGGACTCGGGGCCAGGATGGGCGACGTGGAGGATTGGGTCGGGGAAACTACAGGCGGCAGTGGGGTGCACGCCCAGGTGGGCTGAGGTGGAGTTGGCTGGGTGAAGTGGCGGCCGATGGTTGGCTGAGGTGAGGTGGAGGGTGTGGCAGGTGGCGCGCGGCTGTGTGTGTGCGCGTGTGCTGATGCGGCGGTACGTGCGTGTATGTGTGGTGCGATGTGCAGCGGGTTGTGACGGCGAGTGTGCTGGGTTTGGTAGGACCAGGGTTAGGGATAAAAAGAGGGGAAGGAGTATTTATATAGTCCAAAGTAGTCTAGATAGTACTAGTTTTGGACAAAACTTTGGACAGACTTTTTGTCACTTTATTATTTTAATAAAATAAGAAAACCATGTGGTCGTGTACGGACCAAAAATATTATTTTGTTTTAATTTAAAATAACAAAGAAAGATGACGGCTTGATATATATTAGACCGTATGGATATTTTATAAAAACAACATACGGTGTTTAATAAAAATACTTTCGCGCTTAGAAAAATGCAAGAAAAATATGCATGATGACATGACGATGCTCAAATGCAATGTGGCATGATGACATGAGCATGCGGTCATGATGATGCGCAACACAAAAACACCACGATTTTCTAGTAGTGGTTTTGGCGGGGCGCCACAATTCGACACCACTAACAATGGATCTCGCCCTCGAGATCCGCTTTGTGGTACCGGTAAGAAGGTCGGCGATCTGAATCTTCTCGCTTCGTGTAGATCCTCGTGACACCACTAACAAAGGTTCCTTCTTCGTCTTGAATCGGCGACACCACCAACAAGGGGTGATTGCTCGCGTTCGTTGAGAGAACACTCCGGAGAAACAAAGACGGAGATAAAGGTCTCAAAGGATAAGGCCACCTTTAACTTCCGTGGAAGGAGTGAAAATTGCATTGATCCTCCAATTCAATGTACAAAGCGAATGATAAGAGTAGTGGTATGGTCATGACTCCATCCTGCACTCAAAACATTACTCTGTATATGAATAGTTGAATTATGCAATCAACTCTCAAAATCAGACTGAAGATCTCAACAAGTGGGGTTCAGAACAAAGGAGTGATGCAGGCTCTTCATCGGATCTGGCATAGATGATGTCGTCGCGTCGGAAAAACACCGGAAGGCACAAACAAGGAACAGAGAGAAGTCCAACAGATAAAGAATCACTCCGATAGCGTGAAGACCGGATGTAGAAACACCGTTACCAAAAGAGGAAGCGAAGGTACGACGGAAAACCAACCACGAGAAATCCTGGACTAGAAGAAGGTAAGAGAGCAGATTCAAAACACGTGGAGGTAAGAGAAAAACAGCAGAGGAGTAAGGAGTAAAATCAGACCTAATCAGATCTATCCAACCGATTTTTTGAAAATAGTTTTGACACTCTACTTCGGCCGTTAGCTAGGTTATCCTACAGGCTGGACTTGTGGGGTATCGCAACTGCTGAGCTCTGATACCACTCTGTAACACCCTCAAATCGGCCCTATGCAAGTTTTAGCCCTTTCCGCCAAGCCCGCATAGAAACGATTCAAAGACGCCCACCAGGCACTTTCGTGCGGGTGGAAAACGAAGTAATACCATTACACAACAGTCCTCGATGGGACCCACAGAACAGATAAATACAACAACGACTCCGTGAGTCAGGAATACAGATATATTATACAAAGATCCAAATCACCTTGGAAACGATAGAGCGTCCGACTACGGACAAGATGCAAATGGGGCTAAGAGCCTTGAAGAATAACCAATGGCGTCCATAACCATGCCCAGGCCAAGCCGGAAGGGTAACCCTGCTAACGACGTCGATCTCAAACCTGCTAAAACAAAAGGGGTGCCGACAAAGGGCAAAGGAAAAAGAGGAGCGTCGATCTTGAGGCCGAGACATGGCGAGGCTAGAATTCGGCGGCTCTCGCCTACATAGGTATGGTGGACTGAAGCGGCAGCGCAGCAGCACTAAACAACCTATAAAGACTCAGTACAACTGTCGGCAATTAGAGAGAGATAAGAAAGACCTATTCGGAACCACTTGATACTAACACCAATCGTACCCATCCTGGTATTCCCCCTCGAGACCAAACGAGGAAGTCAAACCGAGGAACTCACACAGTTGGCAATTTTTCTCATTCCGTTATAGTTGAAGCACTTAGTAGTCAGATATTGATAGCATGAGTCATCCTGAAGCATAAGTAGTGGGCAGTTTTAATCACCATTCCGTTGTAGTTGGAACATTTACTAATCAGATATAATTGTCCTGAGGAATCCCAAAACCTAGCAGTGGTTGGCACTTTTATCACATTCCATTGGAGTTGTAATACTTACTAGGCAGGTATAGTATGACACAGATCACCACAGATCCACCAGTTGTTGGCATTTTTATTATCCATTCCATTATAGTTGCATCTGCTTACTAGTCACATATTAAGTCAAATTTATAGCACTACTTTAGTTATGCTTGTCTATGATCGAGATACTGTGCTTCAAGTCGTCCATAACCGCGGACACGGCTTTCAGAAAGTTTTACCCTACAGGGGTGCACAAATAGCAACACACACTCGATCAACCTCGGAAAAAAACCAAATCAAAACCCAACGAGGCTTTCACGACAAAGCAATCACAGGATTCATAAATATTTCAGGGGGCCACCCCATTAAGCTACCCGCAACGAAGTTGGCCGGCTCCGAGACGGACCCAAGGTTTGCGCCAATGGTTGTAAACGACTGGGAACCCGAAAGTGTGACTAGGCTTGTCGATACCGCGAAAACACTCCGCAATCCTAAACAGTACAGGTGCTCCACGCACAATCGTAAATAAAGCAGTAAAGCATGGCATAAGTACATGATAGTAATAAAGCCCCAAACTACTTTGTGGCCCCAAGAAATAGAAATGAATCAAGCTCTGGCTCAGGGGGGTCCACAAGGCCTCCCGGATGTGGATAGTGCGAATAGTCAAGGAACAGGTATCAAGTACTCGGGGTCCTACGGGACACAAGTGAGCGTGGAAGAACCAAATAACATCTATTGCCTACCGATGCCTCTGCATTAGTTATATCTAGCATTTTAATAGTTGTATTTAAAGTCATGATCATCTCCACCATAAACATCTGCCAGCATTCCAACAACTGTGGTACTCGACAACACGAGATCGCACCTGAGCACGCAACTACGACTCGCAAGGCCAGCTATCTACCAAACACAGGTAATAGGAGGTGTCCAATGCAATATAGAGGTTGCACGGGATATAACTGGTGTTCGGAAACTAAAGCATCGCGACACGGATAGCAATAGATCAACAGGAGGAAATAAAGACTATAAATGCAAAATAGGTAGAAGGGGGAGAGATGCTCGCCTGGGGAACACTGCCGATGGATCATAACCGGAGAACTTGTCGATACTCGCATCAACTCATCGCCCTAATCCGCGAAGAAGCAAACACTAGAAGAAAACACCGGATGCAATATTTAATACTACGGCAGAAGATCCGGCATGCTTATGATATGATGCATGGCATGGCAAGATGCGGTGCAATTAGTCAATATTAAGCGGAACCGGGGTCCCGACAATTAATTAAACGGTTCAAGTTATTTAGAACCCCCGCAAATTAAATGTTGCCTTAACATGGCAAAACATAGCATCGGTTTGCTACACTAATTTAAATGGAATCCGGAATAAGACAAAAGTATCCCGCAGATGGACTCCATATTTAATTATTAGGTGAGTCGGTCAAATACCCCCGAACACATGAATATGTATGCCCTCATGAACAACTTAATATGCATCAGACGAATGTCATATTTTATAAAGATAAGGGGGATCTTGGATAGAGGTCACACATTGGGGTCCGAAGATCTTGGCTCCAAAGGTTCAACAGGGATCGGGTACGTTCTCTGGGATCAGTCTTCGGACACCGGGAACGACGCACCCGGGGTCTCAACGAACTTGGTCTCCGGGTTCGGGGTCTTGGATCAGGGCCTTCAGCTCCGAGAAGGGGTCCTCGGTGTTCCCTGGTCTTCAGTCTTGTGTTGGCGTCCTTCTGGTTTGGGCTTCGGGTTCAGGATGAAGAACCAAGGATTGGCCTACGCAAACTAAATCGGGGCCGAGACGTCAGTGTGCCTGGAGGAAAAATTCAAATACTACACTGCGGATACATGCAGTTAGCAACACAACTAGCTAGCTGCAAGTGCTGTAGGAGCAAGATCGATACATGGCAGACGACGATCTTGAAGGAGAAGGAGCGCTCCGGGGGAGGGGATGGCGCCATGGCGACCAGAGGCAGTGGCGCTCGGACGCTTGCAGGCGGCACGTGGGCGTTGGGGACGGGGCGAGGCCGGCGAGCGACACCCGGATGAAGGTACGTGGGGACGGTAGCGCTGGGCACCCGGCGGCCCGGAGGAGAACCACGACAAGGTGGTGGCGGCGGAAGGACGCAGGAGACCTGATGCGCTGGGGCTGCGGGATCCGGCGTGGGGTTGTGTTGTCGGCGAGCGTGGAGGACGCGATGAGGAGGTGCATCAGGGAGGCGGCCTGCTCGCGAGAAGGAGGCGATGGCGACGGCTTGATGGCGGGGCGGCCGACGGTGAGACGGAGGCCGAGGCGGGGTGATGTCGACCTGGCCGGAACAGAGAGGCGCTGTCGGCGTAGAGAGCTTGGCGAGAAGGAGGACGGTGCTAGCGTCGGGTTGGACGAGGGCGCCGCGGGTCACGTCGTCCCGTAGAGGACGGTCGGCCGGAGGACAGGGGTCGAGGAGGCCAGCACGACATCGACGGCTAGGAGGCGTCCTGGCAGCAGGGTCGACGGAGGGGCTGCCGTTTGATGCGCTCGGCCCGGCAGACGGAGCTGAAGCAGCAAGCGGCGGCGGGGCCCTGTGAGGCGACGGGGAAGGAGACGGCGGCAGGTGGCTTGGAGGAGGAGGGGGCCGTGGCGGAGAAGGGAGAGGCGAGAGGAGGCGGCGCGGCGCGGCCGGCGGCGGAGAGGGAGCGGAGGGAGAAGAGGGCGTGGGGACGGGCAGAGGAGAGACGGAAGGACGGCAGCGTCGCTGGGAGATGTGGTGGTTGGGGCTACTGCGGGGTAGGTGGCGTGTCGGATGGGGAAGGCGCGTAGGGACGCGGGGCCAGGGTGGGCGACATGGAGGATTGGGTCGGGGAAACTGCAGGCGGCAGTGGGGTGCGCGCCCAGGTGGGCTGAGGTGGAGTTGGCTGGGTGAAGTGGCGGCCGATGGTTGGCTGAGGTGAGGTGGAGGGTGTGGCAGGTGGCGCGTGGGTGTGTGTGTGCGCGTGTGCGCATGCGGCGGTACGTGCGTGTATGTGTGGTGCGATGTGCAGCGGGTTGTGACGGCGAGTGTGCTGGGTTTGGTAGGACCAGGGTTAGGGATAAAAAGAGGGGAAGGAGTATTTATATAGTCCAAAGTAGTCTAGATAGTACTAGTTTTGGACAAAACTTTAGACAGACTTTTTGTCACTTTATTATTTTAATAAAATAAGAAAACCCTGTGGTCGTGTATGGACTAAAAATATTATTTTGTTAAAGATGACGGCTTGATATATATTAGATTTGTACGGATATTTTATAAAAACAACATACGGTGTTTAATAAAAATACTTTCGCGCTTAGAAAAATGCAAGAAAAATATGCACGATGACATGACGATGCTCAAATGCAATGTGGCAGGATGACATGAGCATGCGGTCATGATGATGCGTAACACAAAAACACCGCGATTTTCTAGTATGTTTTGGCAGGCTCCACAATGTATGTGTAAATTGATACATGTTCTATGTTGTTCTACAATTTTTACACGAGTTAATAAAAATTTCAGTGCACTTGACTTAGATCATGCTCTATAATTAATGAATAAGCGGGTTCCATTGACTATGTGGGTCCAAAAGAAATGTTATAACTTCTATTTTTCATTTTGATGTATAGAAATTATCGAACTTGATTACATATTAGATCTTGCTTTTATGTAAAGATTCGTAGCAACTTCCAGCCATACCATCTCTTTTAAATTTTATTAAACCAGTGAATAATTTGGAATATATTAAGTATACCTCCTGTATAAAATTAATATATATGTAATTTGGTTGTATATATTGACTAAACTAATCATTTAATAATCCATTCACTTAAAAGTGTTGAATACAAAGTTGTGACTTTCCTTAGAGCTCTGTAATCCAATAGTTGCAAACATCGATTTTGAGTAGTCGAACAAGGTTACCATGTGATCTTCACAAGTTAGCTTATTTTAACATCATTATTTTTTTGTCTTGATCATGTAACATGTCAGTTTTTTATGGTACTGAACTTTGTCTATTGCTCGATGTATTTTTGTTTGAAGTTTGCTCGATATACCTTTTTGTTTACTTAAAGAAACACGGATACCCTATGTTTCTTATGAGCTTCAATATGAAATAAGGTCCCGCTTCTTGTGTCTAAATGTCAGATCTCTCAGTTTTAGACATGTCTAACACATAAATGACACATTTATCTACCGTTAAAACACTCAACCCCGCACATGCTCATATATTTAATTTATGGTAAGACAAACAAATAAAATGTGTTACTAACAGTGAGTACAACACACCTAACATACTCTACCAAATAGATCGTAGGCGGCGCGGTCAAATCTTATTTGCCACCCCACTCCACAATCACGCTAACAAATCAAGTCTCAGTTGGCATGCCCAGAATATATCAATGGATGTCTAACAAACAACGGAACAAATTGCTCACCGGCTACTCGTTACTATCACCGTTGCAGCACAACTTGCTTCTCCACCGTCCATCTCTTTATGTGAGATAATCAACTCATCTCCATTCCAGCTACCCAAGTCTTCTCAATCAGGTACACGATGATCAATCTTATGCCTTCAGATAAACAAATCGTTGTATCACAGCAAGTACTACACGAAAAATAATGTTAGAACCAATCAAAATAGGTAAGAACTAAGAAGCCAAGAACATTGGTACATCTAACTTTGGTAGCATGGAAATTTATCCAACAATCATTTGGGTTAAAGACTTTTAATAAAATATAATTGGTTATTATTTTGATTCAGATTGCTCAACTCACATTTTGCTATTTTTAGTTCTGCAACCTATTGCTTTATACCCATCATTTAACCGGCATGGTAGAATATTGAACATTTCAGATTATGTGGGTCCATCGTTGCATTTCAAAGAAACAATGCGCCATGGAATCTTCAACCCCCTAAATGACATCCATGTATACGAGCTCCAGCTAGGCTAAGTAAGGAGATCCATGCACAGTGACTTTGAGCTCATATTTCACATGCAAGCAGAGACATGGGAAACAAATGTTTCAACAACTGCATTTTCAAAATGTTATTTATGCTCGCAGGTCATGTATGTCGTTCGTCCTTTCATGTTGACCTGATTTTTTACTCCTAGATTACACACAATCAAAGCAATTCAGATATATGCCTAACTGACTTTCCCTCAGTGGAATCTACAACTGTTGTCTTGCAAATAACATGTACTTATATAGTAGTATCATAGTACATCTTTAATGAATTAATTATTAACTAAAGCAGTCCCAGTTGTCCCTCTTTCCCTCACTCAAGTGGCCACTGTGCACCCCTTAAGCGTGAATGACCAATGTGCTGGAAAGAGGACCAATTGGTATGAGACAATAGTACTGGACCAAAACGCCAACTGCATGTGACAGATTGTTCCCAAATGCTGAGATTACAGAGATTCATGATTATTATGGACCATGGATAATTCTTCTTTGTACTCTTTCAGGCAATGTGCCAGATTGTTCCCAACATCTTTCATTTGTAGCTTCCAGAGCCAATGTTACCTGCAAAACCTGAAGACCCAGAGAAACCCAGTCAGCTCAAGGAATGAAAAATATAAAAAAATCTGTTTACTACCAGGAGGTGTATCTACTGATACAGTACAACCCAACTAATTAAGACGCCAGCACTTGCAGAACTCCTCCAGATTTCAGTCACATATTCCAATAACCTGCAGCAGGCATACCTCACAGCCACAATGCATGGAACATAATAATAAGCACCTGAAGAGACAACGCTATCAAACGGAATGCAAACACGCAAAAAGATAACACTGTTTTACATGGATAAATGCAACGAAACGACAGACAAATATTCTTGCATATTACAGTCAGGGCTAGCTACCTAATCAACATTTTAACAAAAACATCTATTGTACATGACCGGCAACTAGACTCTACAGGTCAACACCACAAGTCAAGCACAACAACCAGCCAGGCCACCACTGATTGGTCGTTGTGGTGCCACCATTGTACAGGCTCAACAGCCCCACAGAAACCTAGAACACCAGAAAAATACAGGAGCTTGGTCCAATCCAATCACAGCCAGCCAAACAGCTCAACTATTTCTCATCCTCATCAGGATCCTCCTTTGAATTCTCTTTCTTGCCATTTTCTTCTGCGTCTCCATCATTCTCTTCCTCACCTTCATCATCCGACATGCTGTTGATGACTTCCTCTATGATGCGCTTCACCTCAGACTTCCTATCCATGAGGTCCATCTTGAAGTGAGCTCCTGATGTGAGGAAAAAAATAGAAATGTCAGTGCATTTGTTCACCATGGCACAATACTTCAAATATTTTTCAGAGATGGACAGAACAAGAGGATACCTAATTTCCGGAGAATGTCTGCCAAAGTTGCCTACAAGAAGATAATTTAACCCAAGTTAGCATGCAAAAGGACCAAAAACATGCAAACACAACAATCTGAGTCTGCATACCGTATTGAAGTCCACTTCTTTCAATATGTCACTGACCACAGCATGCAACTGTTTAGTGGTTGGGGCTGACACAGCATCTGTCCTACCCTTGCCTTTTCCTGAAGGTGGAAAAGGGTTGAGCATTGGTTATGCAAGTTTCGCCAGTGGCATCTCATAAGATAAAACTCAGAAGTAAAATAAAGGCATCAAACTTGAAGTTGTTTTGAAAAGAAGTTTAGAAACATGTATTAGGTTATGCACATTTCCCCAGTGGCATCTCATAAGATGAAGTTTTAAGTAAAAAAAAGCCATCAAACTGAAAACTGTTTTCAAAAAAAATATTAGAAACATGTATTAGGTTATGCAAGTTTTCAGTGGCATCTCATAAGACAAACTCAAAAGTAAACTAAAGCCATCAAACTGAAATTTGTTTTCGAAAGGAAGTTCAGAAAAATCTATTATTGTAATTCTACCAGAAAAAAAATCAACTAACCCCTAGCACAATCCTAACAGAAAGGATGAATCAAAAGCAGCAAATAGAGATATTAGCAGCAAATAATATTCATCAAAATGAACTCAGTGATGATAAATGTGATTAATCAAATAGACATGACACTGAATACAATAAGTATGTTGAGGTCTTGTACCTTTATTTTCACTGGATGCCTTGGCACCTTGCTTCTTGCGTGACTTAGTGTTCACAGCACCAGAAGTATTGCTTTGGCTTTCTTTCTCATCCTTTTTTGGTTTAGAAACCTTCTTGTTGGCCTTATCCACAGGAGTATTAGTTTCCTTTGTTGAACTCTTTGTGGCTTTCTTGCCAGCTTTTTTGCTCTCTGGTTCTACATCTGGCTTTGCTTTTGCAGGTTTAGTCGAAGCCTTCTTTCCAGATGCATCATTTTCTTTAGCCTTGGACCCAGCTTCCTTCTTTCCTTGTTTCCCATCCGTTGATTTTTTCTTGGCTGGAGTCTCCTCAGGCTCTTCATCACTCCCAGCATCTTCTTGCTCTTCAGAGTCATCATCATCTTCTCCCATTGGTACATCTTCAGAACCAGCAGGACCAGCATCTTCTTCATCATTCTCTTTCTCAGCTTCAACTGCTTGTTTCCGGCTCTTCCTCCTTTTCTGTTTATAAAACCACATCAGGATTCTAGTACTACCCAACATAAAGGACTGTCATAGGAATTAAAAGTTCTGATCACTGAATACCACCAAATGCTAATTATAACAGTTTTGTAAGCATGTGGCATTTATACAATATGCTATAATCAGCTTGAAGTGGAATATCTGGAATTAAGGATTTTCCATTTCAATAAGCCACATATGCATATGGGGTGCGGAAAGAATGCGCAGGGAATATGCATTATGGTGTATTTACGACACAACTGAAAAACTTTGGCAGCAATAATGTGCTCACCTACTTAAGAGAACATTACTAAAAATCATGAAACATAAATAGCACAAAACTTATGTTGATATTTTTAGTAGATACAAATATATCAGCATATTTGCCAGGAATAACTTCATAATTTTTACAACAGAATTGAATTCATGATGTCTAAGAGATGCAACTGACAAAGTTAAGTGAAAAACAATGAAGGTGATTTTGGCATATGTACATGGTTATAAAATAGCAACACCAGCTTCTAAGTGAGCAACAAGAACCACGAAGGAAGCTAGCAAACACAAAGTGATAGCTAACAGAGTGTCAAATTATCTAGATAGTCCGAATGTAATAAGAAAATAAAGACAATGATACAAGAAGAGGGCACTATCTAGATGTTCTGACGACTTGAGCACAAAACATCAGGACACAGATGCTTTTCCAGCAGATCCAATGTTAAAAGGGTACTTTAGAGGCGCCCTGGGCATTTCAGGACATCAAGTTATTACCTTCTCTCCAGAAGCACCTTCAGCAGAAGCCTGGCCACTTGCTCTAGACTTCCTCTTGCCTTTCTTCCTTTTCTGGAATGGGAAAGAAAAGGATCAGTATTTCAGTTTGTTGCACCCCTGCTGTAAGAATACAAGTTCAGAAGAGCAAACTCAGCATCATTTAGAGGCCATACCTTTACATCAGTGAGAACAACATCTCTGGTAATGCATGGGGACTCCAAAAACTCCAGCAATTTGGCAGAAACTTCTTCCTGAAGCACATCAAAACCCAACTGTTACCACAGGGGGCACTGCTTAGATCATTAAAAGGCATGTGAATAAGAAATCAACCTTCTTTGTAGTCGCTTTGACATTAATATCAAGTATTTCACAGAAATCAAACAACTTCTCCTTGTTAAACTTGTCGAGCTTATCCTTTATCCTGGTTCGTTGCTTATCCTAATCAAAATTACAGAGATATACATTACAAAACACAATCATATTTCCCACAGCACAGTACAACTACACGAACTCACCTGATTTTCAGTCCAAACAAAACCAGAAAATTGGGATATATTCCTTTTCAAAAAGTGGGCCTGCAGAGCATCAACAAATAGTTAACAAAACAGATTTAACAAGTCAATCTAGAGCTACATAATGCAAAAGCCTTACATTTGATTTTCTCCCAAACATTACAGTATGAAGACTCTGAAGACTCTCATCTGCCTTTCTCTTTGACAGTTTGAAGGAAACTAATGAACACAAAGAAGAAAACAATTAATCCAAACTGGGGATTAGGATGTTAGCTTTTCCCAAAATGATATACTGAACAATGAAGTATCAGTTACAAGATTAGAATAGTTCATATTATCTTTTTATTTGTTCAACAGTGAATTAAGGACTAACAAAAGTACAAAACCAATCGTATCACTAGACAATTGCAGTAACATAAAGAACAGGGGACTAAAAACAGTATATATATGAGCATTGAACAAGCAGCAGCATAAATACAAAATCCATGAATATGTACTTGGAAAACAGAGCAGGTGAATGTGTGCAAGGAAATGAACTATAGGAAGTAATACATTGGTGCTTGCAAGGCCATGTGAAATATTCTACAGTACATATATGGAGGGACAAAGTTACTAAGATCACTGTGCAAGCAGATTGATTGGCTGGTAACATCATGGAAATACAGACTGGAGTGTGCAAAGAAACTTCTACCAGTCCCAGCGTATAACATCATGGAAATACAGAATGCAGTATGCAAAGAAACTTCTACCAGTCCCAGCGTATTTTCTTTTGTTATTATATCAGACATGACACCTGGACTAAGCAAAGGATACAGCATGATCAAATGATGGGCATACAGCATTTCAATTTACTAGTTGCTAGGCAGATTTCCTTACAACTCAATTTATGGTATCAGCAGAACATGTATAATCAATATCCTAAAGCCAAGCATCCACCTTGGACGAAATGTCCAATTCTGGTACTCTAGTGCATGGTAGGTTATAAAGGGAAATTATCAGGAGAACAGAATCATAGTTTTCATTCAGATCTTCAGCGAATCTGGCTACCTACTGCTTTAACCCTCGAATAGCATTTCAATTCACTAGTTGCAAGGCAGGCTTCCAGATGACTCAATTTTATGGTATCAGCAGATCACGTATAATCAACATCCAAAAGCAGAGGAAAAGTTCAAATCGGATACTCTAGTGCATGGTGGGATAGAAAGGTAAATGATCAGGAGAACAGTATCATTGTTTCCCTTCAGTTATTTAGCGTGTCTGGCTACCTACTGCTTTAACCCTCGAATATCAAAAAGGAACTTTGACATCCAGATATCTAGAGATCATTCAGGCCCATAGGCAAACAGATACATCGCATAATCGGACTCAAACTTATGTGGATCGTGACCAGGCCCAATGATGCCACGTGCACAACAGCTACATCAATCAGTAAAAGCAAGAAAACAAATGAAATTTCAGGGGCAAGGATGTACCGTTGGGGATCTCCTTCAGCTTCGTCCCAGAGCCCTGAAACACAGCAAGCAGCCCGAATCAGTAAATGAGGAAACTTCAGCATCAAGCGTAGACAAATGAACAACCTGAGTGATGGCGACAGTAAACCAGATCGCCAATATCCTAAAAAAAACTAATTTTGGCGTGCTACCGTCGCACGGCGGCTCGGGGGTGGGAAATACCAGCCCCGCGAGGGGACACACGACAGATCGGGAGCGATAGGGAAAGCGCGCATACGGGGGAGGAGAGGGATTTGACCTGGAGGATGGTGGTGATCTTCTTGGCGGGCGTGGAGCGCGGGGTGAGCTCTGCGTACCTCTCGACCGTCTTCCTCTCCCTGGAGGGCCTCTCGGGCGCTAGGGTGGGCCTCTCGGGCGCTGGGGTGGCAGGCGGCCGCACCTCCCCCGTCATCCTCTTCCTGCCCCGCTTCTTGGGCTGCGGCTTCTCCTCCTCATCCTCCTCCTCCTCGCCCTCGGCTTCCGCCTCGGCCTTGTCGTCCTCGGGCTCGGCGTCCATGGGGTCGTCGGCGGGCGGATCCTCCGGGACGGGGGAGGCGGGCTTGGCGTCCGTGGCCATGGAGGGCGGCGGCGACGGCGAGCTAGGGTTTAGGGGGAGGGGGGTGGAAAAGGGGGGGAAATTTTGGGAGGCGGAGCGGGACGGGGGCGTGGCGTGGTGCGCGTGTGCAGAGAGAATGGGAAAGAGAGCGGTTTTGGGAGGCGTCGCTCTCGCTGGGCGCTCGCTATTAAATTGGGGATCGGATGGGATCGAGGGGTGGATTGGATTGGGCATTATTCCCGCGCACGCCCTCTGCCTCAGCCCGGGAATCAGACGTGTCCTCTCTGCGAATTTTGGTGCTTTACCCTTTTGCCCTCCTCCTTACGGTCGATTTACTCCCTAGCCCTTACTTTTAGGGAAATGTCACATTGGCCCAAGATTGTCCATTTCTCCTTTGTCTTCCTCCCGCCGCCGATGACTACCGCTGCTTCAAGTACCTCCGTGGCTCGTCACTATGCATGGTTGGCGGTCCTTTTCTTATCATATGGGTTCGGTTTTGGTTGACGGTTGGTTATTTTTTCATGGTAAATGCCGTCGCTTTTCTGAAACGGGCAATAGTGAATCTCTTATCTCGCCCTCAAATTCTACCTAATCTAGTTGTCCAAGGGCCATAGAAAGTAAATAATCTTTTTCGTTGCTTAATAATCGAGTGGATCGAGCAATGGACAGTACTTCTATACATTTTAAGAGGGAAAGAAACATATCATGCATTGATCTTTTAAAAACTGGATGCACCACAACCATGGAAAAAATCCACAATTATATTAAAAGCGGATCAAAAATCCTAAAATCGATAAAATAAACAAGTGGGTCGAGCAAAATTATGATAAGTTTAGGACGATTCTATAAGCGACCTAAGTTAGCTAACTAAAGAGCACTTGAACTTTTGTTTTCGAAGATTGTATGAAACAGAAAATTTTGGTCATATATCAATCCACAGTTGCCTCCTTCCTTACTCCCATGGCAATCTCTGGTTCAAGTTTCTTGTGACTCCTCTTCAGGCACAGTTGCCAATCTTTTTCTAGCATGTCGGTCTGGACTATAACGTGGCTTTGATCGTCTAATATGATGGTTGACACTCTTCTTGCACGTCACGGGTCAAACTATACGCATTATTGACGCACGAGGAATAGTTATGTCATCGGTTCTTGTTTTGAATATGTGTAGGAGACACCGTTAATTCTCTATAAAAAAAGGGCATGATAAATTTCCTATCTTGCCTACAGTGACCATACTCTATCTAACCCGGCTATTCGAGCGTAAAACAAAATGTTTTTTATTAATAGAATAGAGTGGAGCGAGCGATTAGCAACACATCTACACGGTTTTAAGAGGAAATAACAAAAGTATGACGCATGAAGAAACAAAACATGAAACTTTCTATATCAAGAAACAAAATGTAATATCTTATTTTTTTTATCTCATGCTCGATTTTTTGTTGTTGAGGCGTGACTCATATTACAATTTGCTATACAGAAAATGGCCACTATTAAACCAAATCCTCCACCATATACCAAATGCAAAGCCTCCGGGAATAGGCTGGGGGCAGGACGGTAAATGCCTCCTCCACGGGCCCCGCGATCACCGGATCACATGGCAGGGGTGCGCCGCGGCGGCAAGCGAAAAATCCAGTGCGTGCGGCCGCGGGAGGCCTCGTCGTGGGTTCAAAAAATTCAGGACGAAATTTTCGGGCCTAGCGTTTCTCACCTACTCCTCAGATTTTCCCTCCGTCCCGCCAGCTGAAAACCGATCGGCCGAAAGTGTTTCCGGCGCGCGCCTTCCGTTGACGACAACTCTTGGGCCTCATCGAGCTGGCCCACTTATTATTGTCGAACAAAACAGGTGGCCCACTTATTGCTGCTGAGAGACATTCTGGGCTTCCTTCCCCACCGTTGCGTTGCGGCTGAAGAAGAAGAGAGAAAGCCACATCTCGAACCAGACCTTGCCCCGAGCCTGAGCACGAACCTAGGGTTTTGCCCGTGCTCTGAGCTAAACGCCGGCGCCGCCGCCGCCACCGCCACTTCCCGGGGGCGCTCTCCGCTGCCGCCTCCGGTCCTCAGCGTCCCGCGCACCCACTCCCACGCGCCTCCCCCTGCCCCCCCACAAATCAGCGACTCCCTGGCCTCTCTCCTTTTCGGGTAATTGGTACCAGCCGGCTATGGCACCAGCCGCCGCCGTCGAAGCCGACGGCGACATTAGAACCCAACTCCTCGTCCGGTAAGCCCACTCAGCCCGCAGTCCTCGTCGTTCCAGGGGAAGCAACAGAAGTCCTAAAATCCACACGAATTCGGGTTTGTTTTTCGCAGTGATGACGCCCCGAAGCTGCTCGCCGCCTTGAAGGAGATGAAGGACGGGCTCGACCTCGTCCGGAGCAAAGTCGAGTCCCTCACCCGGAAGGTACCACCCCACCCATAAACCGCCTGAATTCGGGACGACGGCCAAATCGAAAAATCCCCGGTCAGCTTCCCCGGTGGGCGGGCGGGCATGGCATGCGAGTGAGAATCGTGTTCATTTTCTCCATGTGATGGCTTGTGTTTCAGGTGCGGAAGAACCAGCTGCCGACGGGCGACGGGATTGGGTACCTCGAGGCGAAGCACCACCTGCTGCTGAGCTACTGCCAGGACCTCGTCTACTACCTGCTCCGCAAGGCCAAGGGCCTCTCCGTGGACGGCCACCCCGTCGTGCGCAGCCTTGTCGAGATCAGGCTGTTTCTCGAGAAGGTGTGCGTGTGTGCCTGTACACTCCGGTTTTGATTGCTAAGCTGCCAGCAGTCTCCATTTGTTTTAGCTGTTAAATTATTGATGTTGGTGTTATGTGTGGTAGATTCGCCCGATAGACAAGAAGATGGAGTACCAGATCCAGAAGCTCACCAACGCCGCGGACAGTGCGGCTGCCCAGGATAAGGTGCCAGATGCCGAGGTTAATAGGAAGGACGAGCAACAGGGTGACCAAGACCTGTTGAAGTATCGGCCCAACCCGGACATGATGGATCCCAAGCTTGCTCTTGATGGACAGGTGTTTTTTCTAACTAATAACGTATACTCGTTGTTAGGTCTCCTAATGTGCACACATAGATGGGACTACCTTTACCATCGATATATCTGCATTAAGTCTAGCAGCTACTTCAGACCAAAAATGAATGGATAAATCTTTCATAATTTGCATGATGTAAAATCTACCCATCCTTACCAGCCTGTTTTGTGTGATATTGTTGTCACTTGAAGTCAGAATGAGAAATCAGTACAATTCCACAATTTGGTAGAAGTTGTTATTTCGGTACCTTCAGATGAATTAGGGATTATTACTTGCCACATGATGGTTTATGTGTCTTGTTTTAAGTCATCAGCACTATCATAACTTGTAGTTTTGCTTCTGGAAATACTGCTCAAAGTGTTAATAAATTAAGTACTGACTTATTATTGCAAAAGGCTGGAGTGACTAGGCTATAGTTTTAAAGTACCCTATTTATGTTAGCATTATGATTAGGTTCCCTATCTTGTACATGACCGATTGTAACTTCACAACTAGTCTGTCATGTTTGGATAAATCTTTCATAATTTGCATGGTGTAAAATCTACCCATCCTTACCAGCCTGTTTCGTGTGATATTGTTGTCACTTGAAGTTGGAATGAGAAATCAGTACTGGACTATTCCACAATTTGGTAGAGTTGTTATTTGGGTACCTTCAGATGAATTAGGGATTACTTGTCACATGATGGTATGTGTCTTGTTTTAAGTCAGCACTATCATAGCTTGTAGTTTTGCTTCTGCTCAAAGTGTTAATTAATTAAGTACTGACTTATTATTGCAAAAGGTTGGAGTCACTAGACTGTAGTTTTATAAGTACCCTATTTCTGTTAGCATTATGATTAGGCTCCCTATCTTCTACATCAGCAATTGTAACTTCACAACTAGTCTGTCGTGTTTTGTTTATACAAGTTCATTTTGTGTGATGTTGAATTGCTTGACTTTCAGGGTAATGATGGTATCTACCGTCCTCCGAAAATTCAACCGGTTATCATGGATGATAAGCGTAGTAAAGACGATTCAAGGAGAGAAAAGGCATTAGCTCGTATGGCAACAAATAATCCTTATCTCAAGGAGATGATTGATGATGCCGCTGATAGGCCAGAAGAGGTTTGGATAGTTAGCTACTTGTGTAGATTTAATTAACTATTTGGTGTGCTATATTGTTGAGCCAACTAACATGTCTGTGCAAATCTTCAGTGGAAGGAAACAGCGGGTGATGAAAGCAAAGAATTTGTGAGTTACATGCGGCAGAGGGAGAAGCAAGAGAAAGCAGAGGAGGATCTGTTCACGCGAGCTCCTGTAACCAAACGTGAAAAGTACATGGAGAAGCAGATGAAGAAGCAACTTCATGGGTGTGTATACGTTTGTAGTTTATTTTTCACCCCCCTTGCAAAGTGAACCCATTAGCCACATTAGTGAATGATGATAGCTTCAGACACATTAATGGATGATGGAGCTTTAAGCTTGATGAGCTTGTCCTTTGAGATGTTTCACTATTATTACCCAACCTTATAAACTGTCATGTTTCTGTTTACAGGTTACAAGGCCTAACCGATGGATTTGACCTTGGAATGAACATGCTGCTCGACGGCGACAAGGAAGAAGACGGCAGTGGTTCTAGTGAGCCGCGTAGCAGGAGTGCGGGGCGGAAGAAACACCAGAAAGGAGGCAAGAAGAGGAAGAGACATTAGTTGGCAGTAGTCATATGAAATCGTCATGCTTTCAATGTGAAACAGAAATTTTGATACACGCAAAGCTCAACATTATGTATTGCACCATAGAAGCAGAGTGTAACTGTGGCTTAGAAGCAGCGGTTTTGTGCATCTGTCTAGAAAGAACTAGTTGGGTCCTTGAGATGGTTGTCACATGCTTAGTATACATCGTTTGTCTGAGTTTTGTTGGCAATCCTGTGTATGTCACCATGATCTGCTTATGCCAGTTGTGTCTATGGAATAGGCGCTCTGTTTAAGGAACAGACCAGTTGGTTTATTGCCGCCCTGGGGGTACTCATCAGCACTTTCTGTGGTCTCGAGGGCCGAACACGAAGTTGCCGGCGGTGTAGACCGCCTGCAAGCCATCCGGGCGAGTCGCGTACTCCCTGAACCTGAGCGGCGACGGCCGGTTCCGGCGGGGCATGACTGCCACTCCGCACGCTGCCCGGCGAGGCGAGTGTGGCACGTACACCACACAGTCCTTGCTCGCGAATGGCACCGCCTGGTCCGCCGTCTGGATCATGAAGTAGCCGTGCGCGTCCGTCATGCCCCACTTGGACAGTGCTTTGTTCCCTCGCCGGCACCGCAGCAGCGCCGCCGCGTCTGCACACGCACAGGGGCGAGAGAGAGAGAAAAAAATGAAATGTCAGTGTCGTGCGTGAGGCCAATGGGGCGTGTGTCGTGACTGGTGCGTACTCGGGAGGGGCGCGACGTTCTTGGACGGGACGTAGCCGGCGTAGCGGCAGTTCTTGCACCAGACGGCGCCGACTACGCCGACGGTGAAGTTGACGTCCGGCTGCGGCCGGGCCACGCCGATCGCGGTGCCGCGGGAACGGAGCTGGCTGCTGCCCATCGCCATGGCCGTGGGCGCGGAGAGGGTCCAGACCGAGAAGCTGAGCCAGACCAGAAGGCGTCCCGCAAGCCAAGCCATCCTTGTTCTTACTGATGAATATTGGTGGTCAGCTGGTGAGCAGAGCGCCAGAATATATGTGTCTGATGAAGATGTGATTCATGGCGAGTCTGACTGAGAAGAGGGCGCAATTTATGATCGGAGGCTCAGCTGGGTCTTTCTCCTCGTAGCAGCAAAGTGGCGCCGATGCTTTAGAGTGATGTGGATGCAAAGGGGTGTCATGATTCACCTGATCGTTGATCGATGCCGGCTTGATTAACTACATCACCTGCATAGGTTGCCGCCCCCACGAGGCCACGACGCACTCGCTTAGGCAGGTGAACTCCGAACATTTCAGCCGCTAGGTACCCCCTCAGTTCAGAAATATCAAACATTTTATCTTTGTATGTAAAATGAATGTATGTCTAGAAGTACGTCTCTACTACATTAGTACAGTAGTCTACAGGTGTACGCACGCACTTCGCTGCGGTTAACATGTTCCTGTGGAGGTGTTGATGTGTTTGCACGCGATGAGATAGAATCCGATTCGGCTCCAAGTCTACAACTGGGATGGATCACGATCTGGCGAGTTGGTGCCCCCAAAACATTTTCTACGGTTTTGGAGTGGCGACTAGCGGCGTGAAGCGATCTGCGATCTCTTCGGCGCAAAGTTGAGTTCTCGTGTGAATCTCTCGCATATTTGTGCTCCTGTCCCCTGGGATGGCAAGTTCGGTGGAGAGGGATGGCAAGGGAAGTGATGATGGGAAGGAAAATGCCATGGAAGATGGCGGCTTTACGGACAAGTTCAAGAAATTGGCATTGACGGAAAAGGAGAAAAAAGTTCTAAAGATGGAGGATATGGAGGATGAGGATGAGGATGGACGATGATCGATGTGTGGTAGGGAAAGTGATGGCACCATCAAAGTTTCATATTGACACCACCAAGAGTGCTCTCGGGCCTCAATGGGGTAACCCCAAGGGCTTGACGTTCCAGGCCATGGGTGACAATGTGTTTGTGGCGCACTTAGAAAAGGAGCAAGATCGGAAAAGGATCTAGGATGGGGCGCCATGGATGGTTGGGAATCATGTTGTAGTTTTGGATGATTTTGTGACTAGTATGAGGCCGTCGGAGATCGGTTTTGTAGGATCCCAATATGGATTCAATGTCATGATCTGCCTTTTAACTAGCTCGATGCAGAACAATCACAGAGTATAGCAAGCCAGATTGGAGAGTTCATGATGTGGTTCGAGAAAGAGATCTTCGCCCGACACCGGTCCTAGGGATTGCGCCAAACCGGCCACCATCGGTGTGAGCTATTGGCTTGTATCGTGTCTTTACGTGAGTGTGTTCATCGAGTTCTTCGTACGTGAGTTCATGGTGTTCATCCCCTCCCTCTTGCCCTTGCAGTTCTCCCTCGATTTTCACGAGAATTCGTGAAAGATCGGGCACCCCCGAGGTTAGCCCTCAACATATTGGTATCAAGAGTTCCGTTGCTCACGAATTTGCCCGCCAATTTTTCTTCTATCCACCATAAATTCGAGCCTCAAATTTGCCTTTGGATCGATCTCTTAATTTAGAGTGTTATTTGTGATTTTGATCCAACCAAATCTTGTCTTAGGTGTTGGTCCAGCTTTATCCTGCATGGCCTCAGCCCAATTTGGATAATTTTTCGCAGATTTGAGGCCCCAAGGCATGGATTTCCGCTCAATAACACAAGCAGTTCGAGCTGTTTTCCCCACACCGGAGTCTCCAGCCCACAACACCGGAGTTTCCGGCCTACAGACATCGGAGTCTCCGGCCTACACTGGAGTTTCCGGCCTCAGACCCCGGAGTCTCTGGCCCAGACGCCTGATTTTGACTTTTTGTCTCTTATTTCGCATTGGCTAATTTTCATCTTGTTGTTTGTGTCCCATGTGCGTGTCGTCAACTAACAACAGGCTTCCGCATCTTCAACCTCCGTGCTCGTCAACACCACGGCACCTGAACATCATCCTACACCACCGACCGCAAGTTCATCATCACCAACGAAGGTATAACTTGTGTCACCTTGTTAACCCTATCTTCCTTTGCGTATACCTATCCCACGAGAGTGGCTCATCTTGTGTTTGCTTGAGCATTGTGTATTTATCCTTGGATAGTGAGAGTGCAAAAGCAATAGCAAGAATGACTTGGTAGCATCAAGGGAGAGCAAAAAAATAGAAAACGATACATAGAAAAAGAAAAATAGTCTCCATAGCAAAAGAGAGTCTCAGGCTTGTAAGCAAGAGAGAAAGAGAGCGCCCAAGGCAAGTGTACAAATACGTTGCTCATTTTTCTCTTTGCAAACGAGCCACCGTCTCTCCTTGTATTAGCACGACAACCGAGCTTAGTCTTTGTTAGGAGATTTTGTTGCTCATTTTCATAGTCGTGTCAATCCCAATAATCTCCACGTATGTGTATATAGTCGTAGGTTTCCATCATCCTTTTGAGTTGTTGACATTTACCTTTGACTTGAGTTTTGTTGGATTTTACCCACTTTTGACTATTCCTTTTCTTTTGATTGGTTCTTTGGCATTCCACAACATTAACCTTCCACCAAAAGCTTTTGAGAGTCTTAGTCCTTTCTTTAGTATGAGGTTTTTTGTGATTTCACTTTGCAAGCTAATAGTTCTCTCTTGTGGTTTCTAGTTCGGTTCATTCCCCAAGGTGAGGTAAAAGTCTACCACCCACCATATATTACACTTACATATACAATCCTTGTGTGTTTTGCATGATGGATATGCACGGTGAGTCGAGCCAATTGATACGTCCATAACGTATCTATAATTTTTGATGGTTTTATGCAAATAATATGCTTTTGACACACCTTTTTGTATAAAGTTTATGATTTATTTGAACTAACCTACTAATAGTTGCAAAAGTGCACAATGTTCTTGTTTTACACTTTGATATGTAGGAATTACCAAGAATACAAGTGGAAACCTTGTTGGAGTCAAATTGAGATTTTTCCAGAAATCTGTCTCAGAACTCTTTTTAAAGATAGTCACGTTTCGGGTCGAAGACGGCGTCAAACAAAAAACTCCTCAACTTCTCCCTCCGACCTAAATTAATTGACTTGGACTTGTCTAGATTCAGATGTATCTAGACATGTTTTAGTGCTAGATACATCCGAATGTAGGCAAATCCAAGTCAATTAATTTGGGTCGGAGGGAGTACAAAGTTGTTGGCAATTTCACGACAAACATTCTGGACATAAAATTTAGCTGATTCCGAGTCCGGACGGGCCTTTTAGGCCCGATTTACTGCAGCCCAAGATGGGGTGACGGGAATCCGAGAAGCTATATAAAGGGAGGAAACCTAATTCGCCCAAGGCCGCTCCCCGCACGACTTTGCAGCCACCCAAAAGCCACGGTGTTGCCTCCCCCATGGATCCCCTCGCCCTGGGGGAGGCTCTAAGCCATGAAGGAAGGGGCTAAGGCGGTGCTCCCCCATGATACCGGCGGGAAGGAGTCCCCAGCGTGCCATGGCCGCCACCGCCCTCTTCACCATCTTCACCGCCATCTCCATCATCTAATCCTCCTAGTATGCAGTGGTTCATCCTCCCACACACCTCTGTACCGTCCTATGTAAACATGGTGTTTGATGCTATAAGTTATAATCCTATGATCTATGTCATGTTTGCGTAGTTTCTTTGTTCTTAGATTGAATGGTTGGACGTATTTGGTTCATTAGAGTTGTATGTTGATATGGTACAGTCCTTTGGTGTCCATTATATTTGTGCGTGCATGGATTAAACATCATAGGGTTTGTAGTATGTGTAAGAGGAAAGGGGGAAGTTCTGCCGGAGTGACAGAAACCTAAGGACGCGAACCGGAACGTTGCACGTATGGGAGTAAGAGAACCATTAAACTTAAGGCTATGGTTGGGGAAACCTTAATACATTGATTAGTACTTACGGATGTTTGCTAACAATCCAATCATATAGTACATGTAATTCCAAGTAATATCTATTCGCTATTTAAACTTGGACAAAGCCACCACAATTACCACCACTCTCATGGTTCTATTAGTTTAGTGTATTTTATTGCTGCAACAACTAGCTTTACTTTCTTGTTATTTATTATCATGCAGAGCTATCTCTATTACTCGTATTGTTGCTCTAGTTTTATTTCCTAGATAATGCAAACGTTTAGTGTACGTAGAATTGTATCAGTGGTTGATAGAACTTGAGAGAATATTTATCCTATCTTTAGCTCCTCGTTGGGTTCGACACTCTTACTTATCAAAAAGGCTACACACGATCCCCTATACTTGTGGGTTATCAAGACCTTTTAAAAGCGCCGTTGCGAGGAGCAATAGCGTGTGGGTGAATATTCTTGTGTGCACTTGTTTGCTTTATCTCTAAGTAGGTTTTACTTTCAATTTTAAGTTGTTCTCTATCTTAGTATGGATAGGGAATGTGAATTATAAAAAAAAGTTGTACTTGTTACCTAAAAATGTTTTTAAAAAGGAAAGTGATTGGAAAGATGAGTAATGGTTAAGTGGGGGTCGACCTTGAACACTTGTGTTCATGCCTATGAAACCAAAACAAATCTTTCCATGGAAGCTTTTCAGTTAAAAACTTGTAGGAATGCATGAAGCCTTGAAAAAGAAAGATATTTCTGGTATTGATCTTAATGCTTATTCATTCGAAAATACTTGAATCTTGATCCTATGCCTAACTTAAAGGCATTAAAGAAAAGTACTTATTGGGAGATAACTGAAAAGTTTTAGTTGAGTCTTGGAAGTTATTGCTTCAGTAATAACCTATCCTTATCCTTTTTATTTGCTTTTTTTGCCAAGAGTAACCTCTAATGAGAGAGAAGTAATGCTTGAGAAAGTTGCTGTCCCAAAATAGATTTTTGTGCTTCGCTGTAAAAATTTGTGTAAAATCTCTGTATGTCGGTTTGAGCTTTATTTTTGTGTGCTTCTGCCCTAGGTTGTTATCCAACTTTCATTAGTTCAACACTTTTCGATTTGAGCAACAGAAGGTCTTCGAAAAAATTGGTTTCTATCTGCTGGTCTGTTTTGACAGATTTCTGCTATTATTTGCATTTGCTTCTTGTTGATTCCTTTTTGGGTTCCCTTTGGGGAATTGAGCTTTTTAAGGGAAGTGCTACAGTAGCTTGTGTTTTAATGGAAGTTTTATTGGTGTTGAAACTGAATTCAAAGACTTATTATCTTGAGTACACTAATGTTGCTAATGAAGATTATGTGAAGTTTTGTATGAAGGAAAAATTTCAGGTGTTAAGGAAAGAATGATGTAATGAGATGAAGAATGTATTAAAGCTCAAGCTTGGGGATGCCACCCCGTGTCACCCCAAGAAATATCCAAGAAGTACAAGCGTCAAATCTTGGGTATGCCCAAGACACCCCCTTCTTCATCAATAAAAATCTCAGGTTCTTCCAAACACTTCATTTTTATTGTTTCATGCATAATTGTGTTGTTCTTGGAGCATATTCGTTTTTGGTTCTCATTTGCTTAGTTTGCTTGAATAAATTGGTTGGACCCCCTCTTTCATACATTAGTTTTCAAATAAGTGTGGTTTGGATTGGAAAAGAGTAGGAAAAGTTCATGCTTAAGTGGTAAAAGGAGCTCGTTTTTTACGGTGGCATATGATTTGTCATGTCATGCTTGATATTGTTTTGGATTTATGCTTAGTGATTTTTGTTGTAGCATGACATGTTATAAACAATTGAGATTGCTTAATGTGCCTTGAAAGAATCATGCGTTGTTTTAGCATATTAAAACATAGTATTGTGGTATTCTCTTTTGATGCTTTATTTGGGTTGACTTGGCGCATGCTCACACCATGTTATGACTATCCCAAGTCACCATAGCCTTTATGATCCTTTAGTTTTTGACTTGTAATGTCACTTTATGTTTTAATTAATGATGGTTTGTCGCTTTGCATGATTATGACCTTTATTGCTCTTTTAGTTGGTCGCTCCCAGTCTTTTGCTAGCCTACATAACTAAGTATGAGTTTCACTCATGCATACAACTCCAAATAAAACCAAGTTATCCCAAAGAGTCCACCATACCTACCTATTAGCGTTTGCTATTCCAAGTATATTCATGCTTTTATCTACCTTCCGAATTAAACTTGTTATGTGAAAATTAGTGATTAAAGCTCTCACGAACTTGATGGTACACTTTATTTTCTTACACTTAATAAACCTGAACCATTGTGTCCATATTTGTTGCGTATATTCTTGCACTTGATAAGTTGAAGTTGGCAGAACCATGTATCATGGGGAACGCTTTCAACATTGCACTTATATTCCGTTGATATCATGATTCTTTTGCTTATGGATCCCGGCAGTGTGAAATAAAAGGGGAACTTGTAAGATCATGGAGTTTGTATGTGTGTTAGAGAAACGCCTGGGCCGCTAGCCTAAGCCATGCCTAATCATGGTGGAAACTTGCAGCATAACCATAATGAGCACTCTATGAAGCATCCTCAATAAAAACCTATGCAAATAGAAAATAAAAAGATCGTTGGATGCTCATTGTCTGCTTGCCTTGTCATTTTGATTATGGGATAGCTCATGTATCATGTGCAAGGGGTACCCTGTTGGCGGTTCTCTATGATACATATGTACTTACAATGACAAGAGCTTACTTCTGACTGAAGTTGAGTAGCATGAGGTTTGGTACTTGTAAGTAAGGGGCATGAGATTTCAACTTTTAACTTGTCAAGCATATCCTCTTAGTTGTGTCACTTTAACCTTAATCACCTAAATATGCTTATGATAGGGGCAATGAGAGCTGAAAGATAATAAGTACCATAATTTTTGGAAGCTCTTTATGAGACTTGAATCCCTGCTTCCTTCTAAGAAGTACTTTCTTTTACTTTTATGTTGAGTCTCCATCTTCTATCTTTATGCACCTATTAAGAGAGCATAGTGGCCATTCTTAGTTTAATGTGCATTGTCTCAAGACTTGTTGATTGATGCATAACTTTGATATTGTTTGTTCTTAAACTATTTGTATCTAGTCACCCTTATGAACTTTGAAGGTGTCCTATGCATTTATGTTTTGCTACTCTATGAGGGACAAGCTGAATACCATTCTCATTATGCTTTCTTTATGTGAAACAAACAAACGTCTTGCAAAGCATTGTTATTCATGAATCTTTTGTTTGTGCATTTTCATGTTACAACATAGTTGCCATGTCTTATTGTTAGAACTCTATCTTTCATGATTCATGTTTAGAGTACCTTAATCCCAGCTATCAATACTTTCACAATAATGATGATCAAGATTGTGTTGTCTGCATGTCACCTCAAAAATTATATTGTTTTGATCGTTTACCTACTCGAGGACGAGCATGAACTAAGCTTGGGGATGTTGATACGTTCATAACGTATCTATAATTTTTGATGGTTTTATGCTAATAATATGCTTTTGACACTCCTTTTTGTATAAAGTTTATGCTTTATTTGAACTAACCTACTAATAGTTGCAAAAGTGCACAATGTTCTTGGTTTACACTTTTATGTGTAGGAATTACCAAGAATACAAGTGGAAACCTTGTTGGAGTCAAATTGGGATTTTTCCACAAATCTGTCTCATAACTCTTTTTGAAGATGGTCACGTTTCGGGTCAAAGACAGCGTCAAACGGAAAACTCCTCAACTACAAAGTTGTTGGCAATTTTGCGAAAAATGTTCTGGACATAAAGTTTAGCTGATTCCGAGTCCGGACGGGCCTTTTAGACCCGATTTACTGCAGCCCAAGATGGGGTGATGGGAATCCGAGAAGCTATATAAAGGGAGGAAACCTAATTCGCCCAAGGCATCTCCACCCACGAATTTGCAGCCACCAAAGCCACGTTTTTGCCTCCCCCATGGATCCCATCTCCATGGGGGAGGGCTCCCAAGAAGCCATGAAGGAAGGGGGCTAAGAGGCGCTGCTCCCCCATGATACCGGCGGCAGGGAAGGAGTCCCCCGCGTCGCTGTCGGTGCCGCCGCCGCCCTCTTCACCATCTTCACCGCCATCTCCATCATCTAATCCTCCTAGTATGCAGTGGTTCATCCTCCCACACACCTCTGTACCGTCCTATGTAAACATGGTGTTTGATGCTATAAGTTATAATCCTATGATCTATGTCATGTTTGCGTAGTTTCTTTGTTCTTAGATTGAATGGTTGAACGTCTTTGGTTCATTAGAGTTGTATGTTGATATGGTACAGTCCTTTGGTGTCCATTATATTTGTGCGCGCATGGATTAAACATCATAGGGTTTGTAGTATGTGTAAGAGGAAGGGAGAAGTTACGCGGAGTGACAAAAACCTAGGGCCTTGAAGGAGCGTTGCACGTATGGGGAGTAAGAGGACCATTAAACTTAAGGCTATGGTTGGGGAAACCTTAATGCATTGATTAGTACTTACGGATGTTTGCTAACAATCCAATCATATAGTACATGTAATTCCAAGTAGTGAAGCGCATGTATATTTAGCCTCTCCCACATAGAAAACTGCATCGAAGACAATGAACCCGATCTATTCGCTATTTAAACTTGGACAAAGCCACCATAATTACCACCACTATTCCACACTCATGGTTCTATTAGTTTAGTGTATTTTATTGCTGCAGCAACTAGCTTTACTTTCTTGTTATTTATTATCATGCAAAGCTATCTCTATTACTCGTATTGTTGCTCTAGTTTTATTTCCTAGATAATGCAAACGTTTAGTGTGCGTAGAGTTGTATCAGTGGTTGATAGAACTTGTGAGAATATTTATCCTACCTTTAGCTCCTAGTTGGGTTCGACACTCTTACTTATCGAAAAGCCTACACATGGTCCCCTATACTTGTGGGTTATCACCAACCACCTTCCCAAGAAGAAGAACAAGGCTCATACATGACGCGTGCAAGCCACTACATCATCCGACATGAGTTCCGTGAACGTTGGAATGCTCTTGAGTCGCGCCAAGATGAACAATTCGGCGAAACTAAAGATGAATTCAAGAGCATCGACAACCGCTTCGATGGCCTACAACAACAAATGCATGAAATGCGGCAAGGCTTCTCCAACCTTCATCAAGAGACGAGGGCCATGCACATTAACTTCGCCAACCAAAACGAAGCACTACAAAGGTCGATGGCCAAGCTCGCGCGCAATACAAGACCATGCTCACGCGCAATAAGCTCGTCAAGCTCGTCGTGTTACTGTTCTCCTCTTCGTCAAGATTCTCATCCAAGTGCTCCAAGATGTAATGACGCCCCCGTGATTGAAGATGGAAGCTCTTCACACTATGTACCTTCCCCACGACATGCCGCAACATCAACTTATGATGGTGATTTCTCCTTAAGACCTCAAGCAAGGCACGAAGGACATCATCATCACGCAAGGGCACTAATGATCCAACAAGACCAACCATAATTGGAACCTCGAGTACAACCTCAAGTCCAACGCCATCGCCCTCGACACATACTCAGCACCACGAGTGAAGACTTCAACTTGTAGGATCAAACTTGTGATCACCGTCATGAACATCCACGCTGACACCATGGTCATCACGAGGCGCGTCCTCCACCACATCAAGACATGGAGCATCAAATTGTACATGTTGAGCGATGTCCACCATGTCATGAGGCTCAAGACCATGATCTTCATCATGAGGCCCAAGTGCCTAACCCACAACACCAACCGAGGAACGAGCCTCCTATTCGTCAATGACCGCGTCAAGAGGATCCACATCCTCAACACCCTTGTGAGGCCCAGGAACCTCAACCTCATCATCAATCGCGCCAAGAGCAATAGAAAACTCCTCAACAACATCGCGAGAACCGAGTTCCACCTTCCCAAAATGAGGCTCCTCCACCGCAAGGTCACCAAGCTCGTCGCAATGATTGCATGGAAGATGAAGACCGTCACCATCATGGCAACCACCTCCACCATGACCGCAACGAGGAAGAAACCTTCGGCTAGCTCAAGTTCATGATGCCCAAGTTCACCGGTTCAAATGATCCCTAAGAATACCTCTCATGGGCACTCAAGGTCGACAATATCTTCCATATGCATAACTATAGTGATGAGAAGATGGTCTCCATGGCTTCACTTGATTTTGATGATTACGTCAACTTTGGTGGGAACAAGTTCAAGTCGCTCATGACGAGAGAGAAGAGCCTCCAATCACAACTTGGCATGACATGAAGGCTTATATGAGATCTCGCTTTGTTCCTACGCACTACATGTGTGGCCTCTTCAATAAGCTACAATCGCTTAGTCAAGGAACAAAGACCGTGGAAGAGTACTTCAAGCAAATGGAGGTCAACATGATCCATGCCAACATTAATGAGCGCGAGGAGCAAACAATGGCACATTTCCTCATCGGCTTGAACCATCCAATCAAGTGCATCATCGAGTTCCAAAAGTACAACGACATGGTTGAGCTTGTGCACATCACAATAAAAGCCGAGCGTCAAGTACAAGAGGACATCAAATACAACAATCCCAAGATGTACTTTACCTACAAGCAAGCTTCAACCGCTACAGCAACAACCTTCAATGGAAGCTCCTCAAGTACCTCCAAGCCTTCCTTCAAGCCCACACTTCCTAAAAAACCCGCCCCAAGTGGCAAATATATAAAGGATGAATCGCCATTCAACGGTGAATGATACAAGTGTGGAGGCAAAGGACACAATTCAGCCACTTGTGGAAACAAGAAAGTATTGTTCATCCATGACAATGACGACGAGGAATACTTGAGTGAAGATGAATTTGATGCAAGAGTCAAAGAAGCAATGACAAGGCGACGTGTGGAAGATGACCAAGAGCTCCTCATGTGTGAACATGACACAAGTCCATCGCTTGTCGTCACAAGGATCTTGACTACTCAAGCCCAAGAACATGAAGATCAAAGATCTAACATCTTTCAAACTCGTGTTGGCATAAATGGGAAATCAACCAAAGTGATCATCGATGGAGGGAGTTGCCACAACCTTGCAAGCACCGAGTTGTGTGAGAAGCTCAACCTCACCCTCCATCCTCGCAAGCACCCCTACCATGTCCAATGGCTAAGTGACCAAGGGTCCGTGAAGATCAAGCATGATGTCTCGGTAATATTCTCTATTGGCCCATACAAAGACACGGTGGAGTGTGATGTAGTCATAATGACGGTTTGCCACATGTTGCTTGGTCGACCATGGTGATATGTTGCAAACGTATCTATAATTTTTGATGTTCCATGCTTGTTTTATATCTACTTTCTTATGTTTTGTCCATACTTTGGAGTATTTTTATACACTTTCTAAGACTAACCTATTAACAAGATGCCATAGTGCTAGTTGCCTGTTTTCTGCTGTTTTTGGTTCCAGAAAATGAATATTCTCGGAATTGGACGGGACAAAAGCCAAAGTCAATATTTCACCGAGGGGAACACGGAGCCAGAAGATGAGACGGAGAGGGGCCAGGGGCTGGCCACACCATGTGGTGGCACGGGTCCCCCCTAGCCGCACCACCAGGTGGTGTGGGCCCCTGGTCCACCCTCTGACATTGCCCTTTCGCCTATAAGAAGCCTCTGATGCAGAAACCCTAAAGAATCGAGCCTCCAGCCACGAAAAGTTCCACAGCACCGTCGCCACTGAAGGGGATATTCGGGGGACAGAAAGTCTCTGTACCGGCACCCTGCCGAGACGGGGAAGTGCCCCCAGAGCCATCTCCATCAATCTCCACCACCATCTCCATCGCCGTTGATGATTCCCATGATGATGAGGGAGTAGTTCTTCCTCGAGGCTAAGGGCTCTACCGGTAGCTATGTGTTCATCTCTCTCTATGCATGATCTTATTGAGATCATGAGCTTTGTAATCTATAGATCTATTCTGCTACTCAAGTGCTTTAATGAATCTCTGCTTATCCCCACATGTGTGAAGTTGATAGTGTGCACATCGTGTGACACTTTGGCTAAGGTTACATAAATACTTGTTATGAGTTATATTTGGAGTTGGATGTCTCTATGAAATTGTGGTGTTTGTTAGAACCATCTAGCGCTCAAGGTGAAAGTGTGGGGTTACCTAGATGGGGAAAGTGGACTTTGAGGTGTGTTGTTATATCCCTACCATGGATTAGAGTGTCCAACCGCAGAGTAGTTAAGAGTAGTATCATAAAGAGAAGATATTAATATGAGAGTGTTCACTAGTGAAAGTATGATCCCTAGGCCTTGTTTCTAAACATTGAAACACCATTTGCAACTAGATTTGTTACATGTTTGCTTGCTTCCATCTTTATTTCAGATTGCCTTTAGTCTCTTCCCACGTCAACCACACGCCATCAAAGCTATTTTCTAGCACCGTTACCACTTATAATTATCCATACCACTTGTATTTCATTATCGCTTCGCCGAACTAGTGCACCTATACACCTGACAAGTGTATTGGGTGTGTTGGGGACACATGAGACTTCTCGTATCTTGATTGCAGGGTTGCTTGAGAGGGATACCTTTGACCACTTCCTCCCTGAGTTTGATAAACCTTGGGTGATCCACTTAAGGGAAACTTGCTGCTGTTCTACAAACCTCTGCACTTGGAGGCCCAACAACTGTCTACAAGAATAGAAGTGCGTAGACATCACATGGCAATTTGACAAAGGTGCTCTACATGATGGTCGCACAAATGTATACACCTTCAAGTGGCTTAACAAGACATGTGTGTTGCAACCGATGACTCCTAGCCAAATAATTGCGGACATTGCAAAGGCTTTAGCAAGGGAGCAAACCACAACACCATCTTGTGAGAAGAGTGGTGAGCGAGAGAATCACCATATAGCGAGTGAGAGCCACAGACCTAACTCGAGTGGAAAAACTAAGAGTGTTCTTCTTGCCACCAAAAGTGAGATGAGAGATGTGAGGAATAGCCCATCCATCTTACACTATGTCCTTGTTTGCAAGGGACTAGAGCAAGAAACTAATGACTTGAAAAATATTCATCCCTCTTTGATGGCTGTTTTGCAGGTATTCAAGGATGTGTTTCCCGAAGAGCTTCGTCATGGACTTTCTCCTCTTGATTACAGGGTTGATTGAGAGGGATAACTTTGACCACTTCCTCCCTAAGTTCTATAAACCTTGGGTGGTCGACTTAAGGGAAAACTTGCTGCTGTTCTACAAACCTCTGCACTTGGAGGCCCAACAACTGTCTACAAGAATAGAAGTGCGTAGACATCAAGCTATTTTCTGGCGCCGTTGCCGGGGAGGTAAGGTAAACGGTACTCACATCCTCTGGCTACTAAGCCATCTTATAGTACGGTTGTTGGTGTGTGAGTGCTCGAAGTTATTTCCTTTAGATTCTGCAATTATATCTTTTTGTTTCTTGTTTTTATTTTCACTAGTTAGGCTTAATTGAAAACAACAACAAAATTAGAGAGCTTTATAGTATTTATCTTGAGTTAGGACATGAAGTGTTTGAAGAGAAAATTAAAAAACCTATGGAACTTTATTTGCGTGCTAATAACAATGCTATTAGTATGAATTCTTTGAACACCTTTATTACTAATGCTATGGAAACGTCTAAGCTTGGGGAAGTTAGTTTTTATGAAAATGATCTTTTTAGTCCCCCAAGCATGGAGGAGAAAATTTACTTTGATGATACTATGCCTCCAATATATGATGATTACAATGATGAATATGATATTTTCCGTCCACCTAGTATTGAGGAGAAAATTAATTATGATTACAATATGCCTCCTATATTTGATGATTATGGTGATGAGAATAATAATGATAGCTATTTTGTTGAATTTTCTCCCACTACAATTAATAAGAATAACTATGCTTATGTGGAGAGTAATAATGATTATATGCATGTGGCTCATGATAAGAATGTTTTATGTGATAGTTATATTGTAAAATTTATTCTTGATGCTACTTAAAGTTATTATGAGAGAGGAAAACATGGTTTTATGTATTTCAACAATATTAAGTTTCCCCTCTTTATGTTGAAAGTCTTGAAGTTACACTTGTTTTACTTTACTATGCTTGTTGCTTTGTGCTTTCATGACTTGTTTCTTTATAAGATTCCTATGCATAGGAAGTGGTTTAGACTTAAATGTTCTTTGAATTTGCTTCTTGATGTTCTCTTTTACTTCAATTCATATTTCTTATGTGAGCATCTTCTCAAACTATCATGCCTAACTTAAAGGCGTTAAAGAAAAGTACTTATTGGGAGATAACTCAAAAGTTTTAGTTGAGTCTTGGAAGTTATTACCTCTGCAATAACTGCTCCTTATCTTTTTTGTGTGGTTTTTGTGCCAAGAGTAACCTCTAATGAGAGACAAGTAATGCTTGGGAAAGTTGTTGTCCTGAAACAGATTTTTTGTGCTTCACTGTAAAAATTTGTGAAAAATCTCTATACGTCGGATTGAGCCATAATTTTCTAAATAAATCCCCCAGGTTGTTAGCTAACTTTCGTTAGTTTTGAATTGAGCAATAGAAGGTCTTCGAAAAAATCGGTTTTCACCTGCTGGTCTGTTTTGACAGATTTCTGCCATTATTTGCATTTGCCTCTTTATCGATTTCTTTTTGGGTTCTTTTTGGTGAATTGATCTTTTTGAGGGAATTGCTACAGTATCTTGTGTTTTTTTAATGAAAGTTTTGTTGTTTTAAAACTAAACCCCAAAGGTTTATTATCTTTTGAATGCACTAATGTTGCTAATGAAAATTGTGTGAAGTTTTGTATGAAGGAAATTTTCAGGTGTAGGGAAAGAATGATGTAATGAGATGAAGAATGGAAAAAAGCTCAAGCTTGGAGATGCCACCCCATGTCACCCCAAGAAATATTCAAGAAGTACAAGTGTCAAAGCTTGGGGATGCCCAAGGCATCCCCTTCTTCATCAATAAAAATCCCAGGTTTCTTCCAAACACTTCATTTTTATTGTTTCATGCACAATTGTGTTTTTCTTGGAGCATCTTTTTGTTTTGTTTTTAGTTTTCATTTGCTTAGTTTGCTTAAATAAATTGGTTGGACCCACGCATTCATACATAGTTTCAAATAGGTTGATTTGGATTGGAAAAGAGTAGGAAAGTTCATGCTTATAAGTGGTATAAAAGGAGTTTGTTTTTGACTGTGACTTAGACTTTATCATGCCATGCTTGATATTGTTTTGGCTTTATGCTTAGTGATTTTTGCTGTAGCATGACATGTTATAAACAATTGAGATTGCTTAAAGTGCCTTGAAATAATCATGTGTTGTTTTAGCATATTAAAGCATAGTATTGTGGTATTCTCCTTTGATGCTTTATTTGGGTTGACTTGGCACATGCTCACGCCATGTTAAGACTATACCAAGTCTCCATAACCTCTATGATCATTTAGTTTTAGACTTGTAATATCACTTTATGCTTTAATTAATGATGTTTTGTCGCTTTGTATGATTATGGCCATTATTGCTCTCTTAGTTGGTCGCTCTCAGTCTTTTGCTAGCCTCCATACCAAGTATGAGTTCCACTCATGTATCCAACTCGAAATAAAACCAAGTTATTCCAAAGAGTCCACCATACCTACCTATTAGCATTTGCTATTCCAAGTATATTCATGTTTTTATCTACCTTCCGAATTAAACTTGTTATGTGAAAAATAGTGATTAAAGCTCTCACAAACTTTATGGCACACTTTACTTTTATTGTCCCTAATAAACTTGAACCATTGTGTCATCTATGTTGTATATGCTTGCACTTATACGTTGGGATTAGAAGAACCATGTTGTCATGGGGAACGCTTTCAACATTGCACTTGTACATTGTACCCAGTTGATATCATGCTCTTTTGTTTATGGATTTATTCGGTGTGAAATGAAAGGTGAGCTTGTAAGTCCATGGAGTTATGTATGTGTGTTAGAGAAAGCACTTTGGCTGGTCTAATCCATGCCTAATCATGGTGGAAACCTGCAGCATAACCATAATGAGCAATCTATGAAGCATTCTTCTTATAAAAAAGAGATAGAGATTGAGAAAAAAAGAAAGAAAGAAATGATGAGAAAAGAGGAAAGAGAGAAAAAAACACCATTTTCCCATGGTAAATAAGAAGATGCTGAGATGCTTATTGTCTGCTTGCCTTGTCATTTTGATATGGGGATTCTTCCATATCATCGAGCAAGGGGTACCCCGTTGGCGGTTCTCTATGATACACATGTACTTACTATGACAAGAACTTACTGGTAACTAAACTTGAGTAGCATGAGGAGCGGCCCTCGTATTCAAGGGACATGAGATTGCCAACTTATACTTTGTCAAGCATATACTCCATAGTTTGTTTACTTTAACCTTAATCACTTCAAGATGCTTATGATAGGGGCAATGAGAGCTGAAAGCTAATAAGTACCATACTTTTTGGAAGCTCTTTATGAGACTTGAATCCCTGCTTCCTTCTATGAAGGCCTTTCTTTTACTTTTATGTCGAGTCTCCATCTTCTATCTTTATGCACCTATTAAGAGAGCATAGTGGCCATTGTTAGTTTAATGTGCATTGTCCAAGACTTGTTGATTGATTCATAACTTTGATATTGCTTGTTCTTAAACTATTTGTATCAAAGTTTAAGAACATATAAGTTATGAATCAATCTTGTTCTTAAATTGATTCATAACTTTGATATTGCTTGTTCTTAAACTATTAAGAGAGCATAGTGGCCATTGTTAGTTTAATGTGCATTGTCCAAGACTTGTTGATTGATTCATAACTTTGATATTGCTTGTTCTTAAGCTTGGGGATGTTGATACGTTGCAAACATATCTATAATTTTTGATGTTCCATGCTTGTTTTATATCTACTTTTTATGTTTTTCCATACTTTGGAGTATTTTTATACGCTTTCTGGGACTAACCTATTAACAAGATGCCACAGTGCTAGTTGCCTGTTTTCTGCTATTTTTGGTTCCAGAAAAGTCAGAAAATGAATATTCTCGGAATTGGATGGGACAAAAGCCAAAGTCAATATTTCACCGAGGGGAACACGGAGCCAGAAGATGAGACGGAGAGGGGCCAGGGGCTAGCCACACCATGTGGTGGTGCGGGTCCCCCTGGCCGCGCCACCAGGTGGTGTGGGCCCTGTTGGGGATATACTTTCCGGGTATCCTCACAGTTCCTCACTGACTAGGGTGGCCCACTTCGGGTTAGAGCTTTGCTTCACGGGCGGCCTAGTCAGGGAGAAAGACGGAGTCCAATCCGGCTACGGGAAGGCCCAGAAGACTTACCGACTTAGGCCCATTGTGTTACTTGTAGTTCAAGATGTACTCTGTAACCGACTCTTAGTCGTAGTCGGATAGATCTCTCTTGTAAACCCCAGGCTGGATATCTATATAAGCCGTCCTAGGGACAGCCTTTAGGGCACCCAACACTTTAGACTCTCAACTCGCACAGGCGAAACCCTTGGTACCCATATTTCGGCTCTGCCGTATTACTGGATTGCTAGCAGGAGTAGGATCCATCCAAAGCCGGCGGATTCAAACCTGGGTAAACTTGTGTGCTCACCGTCCTAGAATACCGTATGTCTCACACTCCTCTCTTTCGCACGCCTTGAGGACCCCCTCATGGCGTACTTTTCATCAATCCGACGACAGTTGGCGCCCACCGTGGGGCAAGTGAGCTTCGGATCTGCGTTCTGAGCGGAATCTGCAAGAATCGGAATCGGCGAGACTATCGTCGTCGGTCGCATCCTCTACACCAGTGACGTCCCTCTCATCGTTCTCGATGAGACTTGGATTCCAGCTAGGGAGGTTGTGACTGCCTACACAATCATGTCTTTTGGCGAGATCGATGTTTACATCGGTTTCGCTGAACCTGCCCCACCCACCCCAGCGGTGATGATAGAGGCAGAAGAATCTTCTAGGTCCCCTTTGTCCGCGGAGGCGGTAGAGTTCTGGATCTTAGAAAACCCTAATCCCACCCAGCCCGCACCAGCTGCGGAGATAGTGGAGAAATCCGAGCCTGAGGAATACCTAGCGGTTCAAGCCGAATCTGGAGTGGATCTCCTCGGAGAGACCGTATCCCAGATCGACCCACCCGTGGAAGTTGAAATCTAGGAGGAGCATATCAACGACACTGATTCCGGCTCTGATGATGCCGGGACAGAGAGGCCTTTCCTAAGGTACACACTACGACGTATGATAATGCAAGATGCAAGCGCAGATGCAATTCTCGAGACCATCAAAAGTTTCGACATGGTTGATCGCGAGAGCCGCAGGTACCTTAGGAAGCACGCGTCGCACTTTGTCAGGTATGTGGGATCCGGATCCGACTCTGCCGATGCTGGAGAAAACACCGACTTTGTGTTGGAGGCAATTGGAACAAACACCGACGTACCCGCATCCTCGGATGAATCGATGACGTCAGCAAATTTCCGAAAGTTCTCCACGGAATATGAAGAGGAGTACAACTCTAAGGCTACAGAAGAAGGAGAAGCCATGGATGAAGGATCCGGGGAACACTCTCCCAAAGCGCAGGATGACATGGACGTCAGAGATAATCTCGAGGTCCAGATGTCCGAAAGTACCGATCAGAGCTTGACTCTAGGAAATGGACCCAAAGCCGTCTTTGCTACTGGCGCTACCAAGAAGGCAAAGAAGAAGAACAAGAATAACAAGACCCCAGGAAAATACCCTCTGACATAGGAGGTGATTGCCGAGGAATACGAAGAAGACTCGGATGGAGCACTTATCCCAGAAGAGCCGAAAAAAGAAGTGATCACTGAAGGTGCGCGTAAACTCATCGATGCTGCATTAACCACACCTATCCCTACAGCTGTAGAACTTACTGCTGAAGAACTGGACGAAAGGGCCCAAGCCCTAGAAGCGCGTCGTCAACAACTCCTAGATGAGGCCAAAAACATCAAGGAGGAGAAGAAATGCATGGCAACTAAGGATTACATATCTCGATTGCATCAGAAGACACGGAAGCGTCACACTAATGACGACCAATTCCCACATATCCGTGCCGTCCTTTTCGGAGATGAGATGGGGAAGCCACGGAAAGATAGCAAAGGATATTGGGTATATCCAACCCAAGTACAGAATACCGTGGCGGCCCGAGAAATTATATCGGCTAATCCAGGACCAGAGGAGATCCGTTTGGGTACCAAACTACTCAACAAGGGGACTAGAGCAGCAAAAGGTCGCCCTGTCTGGAAGTCAAAAATTGGTTTCGGATTCCGACCAATGTCGCACAGATTCGGCATGGGCTGACATAAGACCCCACCGTGTTCCGGAGCAGCATCATCGCCCCGAACGACGGGAGGACAATTATTCGAGAACCGGATCGTCAGGATAGCATCGCTGGACTACGCGTGACTGGAGCAACGTCGTCCCAGCGGCTGAGAAAGAGGCCATTGCTGCACTGAATTCGAGGAATCCTCCCTGACGAGAATCCAACGATCGAAGGGGAGAAGATAAAGAGAAACGTCGGGAGGAGGATTGTCAAAAAATGCCACCTCCTAGACATGAAAGCCGTCCGGCTGAGCCTCACCATGGTGGGAACAACGAACAAGGAAACAATGGAAACCATGTCGGGACAAGCCGGCAGGGGGCTCGTCGTAGTCAAGACCCTCCCCGGAACCGGAATAATGACGTTCCGGACGGAGGCCGGCGATCAGCCGGAAACTATCTAGCTGCCCCACCCTCTCCACCAAACAGTCATCACAACGGCTCCCAAGGAGGGCAAGGAGGACGACATAGCGGAGGAGGTGGTCGTAGAATCCGAAGTACGGCTCCAAGGCACCACAACCACAACCGACATTCGGGACGATCTTTATCCCCGAACGACGCAAGGCGCAGGATCAACTCCAACATAGAGGTGCAGCGTTATGAAAACGATGATATCTACGTGGGCCCAAAGTGCTTCAGACCACGCATCAGAGCTACAAGATTCTCGGAAGGATTTGCTATCTCAAGACACATCCAAGCCTACGACGACATTGCTAGGCGGATGCACAGCTGAGTTTCTTCAAGCTTCGCATCGCTAAAAGCGAAAGCAACTGGTCGCAACCCGATATCTCCCACTTATGTTGCGGAAGACGGCACGATCATGGCTCAATGAACTTCCGGAGAACACCATCCATAACTGGTATGACATGCAAAGTGCATTCTTTCGGAATTTCGTAGGCACATATCAGAGGCCCTGTACGGTCGGAGACCTACAGTGTTGCACCCAGAAGGCCGGAGAAACTTGTCGGGATTACCTCGGACGATGGATCGACACCAATAACTCCTGTTAAGGAGTAAATGATCAAACTGTGATTGAAGCTTTCATTGCAGGTCTCCCAATTGGTCTACTGCACCATTGCTTGAAGTGTGACAAGGTCACTGATTGGGGAGAGATGATAGAAACAACGAGCAAGTATGCAGATGCTGACGACGATGCAGAGGGATTGCTCAATGCCCTAGCTGTGCCTCAGTCGGCAAAACAACCAAAGCAACAAGCTCAGAAGCGCAAAAATACCTCGGAAGAAAAACCCAACGCGGAAACGGCAGTGGTCACTGCTACTTTCGGGTCTGGAGGACGAGGAGGACGCGGTGGAGGCCGCGGGCGTGGGCGTGGAACTTTAAGAGTCCAGGGTAGAGGAGACCAGCAACCAGGCAAAACCTACTCTTGGGCCGACATTGCCAATAACCCATGTGTGCATCACCTAGACGCTAATGGGGGATCATCCCACACCAACGCCGAATGTCGTTTCAATGATGACATCAAAAGGGATGACACCGCGGGCTACAAAGCTAAGCGGAAGAAGGGAAAGAAGAATCCCGAAAAAGAAAAAGAGACCAAGGAAGATTCCGACTTGGAGGAAGCTGATGCTTCAAATCCCAAGCCGGAAGGGAAGAAAACTTTCCCCACCAAGAAGGACACTTATGTCACTTTCCTCGGATCTCAACCAGCAAAGGTCAAAAAAGCAGTTCTACATGAGCTCAATGCAACAGTTCCGGCTGTCCCCCAGTACCTGGACTGGTCGGAAGTGGCAATCACATTTGACCACGCTGATCATCCGCCTAAGTTGCACAGGCGAGGAAAATACGCTTTAATCGTCGATCCACTTATTGACGGTTATGGTTTCTCCAAGACTCTCATGGACGGTGGTAGCAGCATCAATATTCTCTATGTCGAAACGCTACGCCGGATGAAGATCTCGGAAACTCAGCTGAACCATAGCTCTGTGATCTTTCACGGAGTTGTCCCAGGAAGACAAGCCAATTCCCTGGGAGAGCTCACTTTGGATGTTACCTTTGGAACTCCAAAGAACTATCGAACAGAAGCACTTTCCTTCGAAGTGGTCCCGTTCAAGAGCGCGTACCACGCTATATTCGGGCGTCCGGCTTACTGGGCTTTTATGGCTCGTCCGTGTTACATTTACAATATGATGAAAATTTCAGGTCCCAATGGCATGATCACCAGCAAGGGAGACCCGAAGAAAGCGCGAGAGTGCAAGGATGGAAATGCCGCCTTTGCCAAAGCCGTGCTGCACGCCCAGGAGTACCTGGAAATCAAGAAAAGCATAGATCCGTCCGAGATGCCCGCAACGAAGAAGGAGGTGACAAAGCCAAATCCGGAGTTCAAGGCATCAGAAGAGACGAAGAAGACGCCGTTGAAGGATGATGACCCCTCCAAGGTGACCCAGATAGGCGTAGGCCTAGGTAGCGCATAGGAAAGCGCGTTCGTCAAGTTCCTCCAAGCAAATCAAGATATCTTCGCATGGCAGCCATCTGACATGACCGGAGTACCTAGGGAACTTGCCGAGCACTCTCTAAATGTAAACCCGAACGCTAAACCCATCAAACAGTCCCTACGACGATTTGGCGATGAAAAGCGTAAGGCAAGAGCTAAGGAACTAGCACGGCTCGAGTTAGCCGGATTCATAGAAGAGGTCATCCACACTGAGTGGTCGGCCAATCCTGTAATGGTCCCTAAAAAGGACACTACTGATTTAAGGATGTGTGTTGGTTATACCGCCTTGAACAAGGCTTGTCCAAAAGATCTGTTCGCTCTGCCTAGAATTGATCAAGTTATCGATTATACGGCAGGCTCGGAACTCCTCTGTTTTCTCGACGCATATTCCGGTTATCACCAAATCCGGATGAAGGAATCTGACAAAGTCAAAACTTCGTTCATAACCCCCTTCGGAACCTTCTGTTTTGTTACGATGCCCTTTGGGCTGAAGAACGCAGGAGCTACATACCAGCGCACGATGCAGCGTTGCCTCCATGACAAACTTGGACGCAATGTACATGCATACGTGGATGATATTGTTGTAATGTCCAAAAAAAAGGAAACACTGATTTCCGACTTGGAGGAAACATTTGCCAACCTACGAAAATACAACATCATGCTTAACCCGAAGAAGTGCTTCTTTGGAATACCAGCCGAAAAATTGTTAGGTTTCATCGTGTCTTAGAGAGGCATAGAGGTGAACCGGGACAAAATCAAGGCTATACTCAATATTTCCAGGCCAACTCGCCTGAAGGACGTACAAAGACTGACTGGTTGCATTGCTGCAGTCAGTCGGTTTGTAAGCCGACTTGGTGAAAGAGCCGCACCATTATACAAACTCCTGAAAAAGACCAAAGATTTTGGTTGGACTGATGAAGCTAAAGCTGCACTACAAGACCTGAAGAAAGTACTCTCGTCTGCTCCTATCCTTGTAGTGCCGGAACCTCAAGAACCGATGTTGCTTTATCTTGCTGCGACAAATAAGGTCGTTAGTATCGTCATGGTAGTGGAGAGACCAGAGGAAAATCAGGAGCACCTAGTGCAGCATCCGACTTACTTTGTTAGTGAAGTCCTAACAGAGTCAAAACAGCGGTATCCGCATTATCAAAAGTTGTCTTACGGTGTTTTTCTAGCATCTCGTAAGTTACGACACTACTTTCAGGAGCATCCAATTACCATGGTGAGCACAACTCCCATGAGAGATATAATCAACAACAGTGACGCAACAGGACGCGTCGCCAAATGGGGCATAGAACTTTCAGCTTTTGATATTGAGTATAAACCTCGGACAGCAATCAAATCCCAGATCCTTGCTGACTTTGTCGGTGATTGGATAGAGACGAAGGAGAACATGATCCTCCCGGAGTCGGAATATTGGACCCTCTATTTTGACGGGTCTAAGGCTCGCGGGGGCTCGGGGGCTGGCGTGGTGCTCAAATCACCCCAAGGAGATAAACTTTTATACGTGTTGCAGATCCACTTCATAGCGACAAACAATATTGCCGAGTATGAAGCACTGCTGCATGGAATCCGGATTGCTAAGGATATTGGCATCCAACGTTTGATGTGTTACGGATATTCGGATCTTCTTGCTCAACAAGTGTTGGATATTTGTAATGCAAATAAGCACATGGCAGCATATAAAGCTGTCGTGGATGATCTATCTAAATCGTTCGAAGGATTTGAAGTTCAACATATCCCTCGAGCAGAAAATGAGGAAGCAGACACACTGTCTCGGATAGGTTCTGCACGGAAAGAGGTCCCGGATGGCGCTTTTTTAGAGCACCTCAAAGTTCCCTCAATAAAGGGAGTAGATGAGGAATATCCGACCAAATCCGAATCACCTTTGATAGCAGTTCTGGCTATAATTCCCAGTTGGACTCAACCCTACCTCGATTATTTGGTAGATGGCAAATTACCCGAAGACGAGGTTCTGAGCCAGCAGATTATCCGACGAGCAAAAGCCTATACTATTGTTAAAGGTGAGCTCTATATGCGGAGTGCTTCTAGGGTTTTTCAGTGCTGCGTATCTTCAGAAGAAGGAGTGGAAATCTTAAGAGAAATCCACAAAGGCGAGTGTGGTCACCACGCTGCAGCCAAATCTTTAGTGGCAAAAGCTTTTAGACATGGATTTTTCTGGCTTACAGCTCGACGGATGCGAACGATTAGTCAAGGCGTGCAAAGGCTGCCAAAAAAATCGCCAAACAAGCTCATGTTCCAGGTGATCAGCTGAACAATACCTATAACATGGCCCTTTGCGGTGCAGGGCTTGATATGGTAGGACCTTTTAAAAGAGCTCCAAGTGGATTTACTCACCTCTTAGTGATGGTGGATAAATTCACCAAATGGATTGAGGCTAAACCTGTCACTAGTTGTGATGGAGCAACAGCCAAAAGATTTGTCGAGGATGTTATAATCCGGTATGGTTATCCACATAGTATTATCACGGACAATGGGAGTAACTTCTCTATGGGAGAATTGGCCAAATTCTACAACGAGCAAAATATCCGGCTTGACATTGCGTCAGTCGCACATCCACAGGCTAACGGACAGGTCGAAAGAGCAAATTGTTTAGTCCTACAAGGCCTAAAACCGAGACTCGAAGCACCACTACGACGTGTTGCGGGGGCTTGGGCAGAGGAATTACCCTCTGTAATATGGAGTTCTGACGACTCGACAGGTCAACGAATACACACCTTTCTTCTTGGTCTATGTGCGAGCAGTTCTTCCTAGTGATTTGATTCACACTTCTCCTAGAGTGGCCGCGTATATTGAAGAAGATGCCGAGATTTCTCGACAAAATGATCTCGACTTAGTCGAAGAAGTTCGCGTCGTTGCTGAAATGAGATCTACAGCCTATCGGAAGTTACATAAGTATCATAGCCAGAGAGTCCAAAATAGATCTTTCAATAAAGGTGATTTGGTTCTCGACGTGCAACAAAAGCACAAACTTTCCCGGTATGGGAAGGGCCCTTTTAGTTAGTCGAGTATTGCACAATGGATCGTACTACTTAAGCGACATGAGGCCGATCAAAGAAAGACCTGCTACTAAGAAGAAAAGAAATGGGCGGTACAAATCCGGATGAGTTAGACAGACCGTGGAATATTGCTCAGCTACGCTCCTTTTATTCTTAGTTTATCCTTCTTTGTAAACATATATATGTACATGTTCTGTGAGAAATAAAAGTTTTGGTTGCCTCAATTTTTTCTGAGAAGTTTTTACCATCTTATTTCTGAATGATCATGTCATAGTCGAAAATCCCAGAATGCTTGAAAGTACTTTATGCTCATGTTCGTTCTGGTTTAGATTTCTGATTCTAAAACTGCTACCCTCGGGTATAACTCTAAAGTTTCTAGTTTTTACTTTGGTTATTTGTCTAATTGCTGGATGCGGGCATTTTCTGAGTAGTGAATTGTTGGTACTGGAAACCGGCTTTGTTTCCGAGTTTAAACTGGTTTAGTGATTGAGCTCCGTTGCTCAGCAAAGTTTCCGGCAGAAGGTTTAGCCGGCTCACAAAAGGAACAAGGCGGAAAGCCAGATAAACGATAAGTATAGACGAAAAAATACAAGTGCTTGTGTAAACATTTCAGGCACACAAAAATTAAAGCCAAAAGTGCTAAATAGATCAAAAGCTTAGCACTAGCAAAATTATAGTACTGCATATTTACAGGCCCATCATGTTTTTTAGAATAACACAAGTATTTCTGTTAATCTATGATGCAAGATAGGAAGGAGCTGCCGGCTCGCTGGATACACTGCCTTGGTATCGTTCCGAGATGTCCACATCCGAGGTGGTGCGTTCATCGTCGGAAACTTCTGCTGATTCTTCTGGAGGAGGAGGCGGAGTATCCACGCGGGTGAAGAAACGGGTCTCGTAGCTTGTCAGATCAACCACGTGACACCCATATCCGGCGTAGGAGTGCATGATGGCTTGAAGGTCCTGCTCCTGGCCATCTTCGTCTACTTTGCAGTACCCTCTGGTCACTTGCCATATTTCCATGTTTCCATGGTGGCTCATGACCATGGTGAGAGCGTTTTGCGCCGCAGTCCGCGCGTAAGACATGTTCCAATCCCGGACAAGCTGCGGCATATCCTTTGCCTTGTCCCGCACCTAAAAATCCAACATGCTGTGCATATCCGGAATCTTGAGAGCTTCGCTGATGTCCTTAAGGGATTGGTGGAAGTCATGAAGCAGGTCACCGACTTGGGTAAGCCAGTGGGTGCGAGGCTCGGTGGAGGAAGAGTCCGTCAAGTTCAGAGGACCTATACACAAAATAAGTCAGGAAAAATTCGACATTGATAGAAGTCGAAGAAAGCGGAAAAGTCAGACAGATGGAACGTACCGAAAATGATGTCATCGATTTTGGTCTTCTCTTCCCGAAGACTCTGGAGTTCAGCCCGGAGCGCCTCGGAAAGGTCCCTCTCTCTGCTAAGCTCATTTTTGAGGTCTGAGATTGTTTTATCTTGAGCAGCGATCTTGCGATCACGCTCATCAGTAGCCATGGAGGAGGACTCAAGGACTTGAGTTATGCTCTTTTCATGATCCGCCTTGAGCTTATCCAGCTCTTGGCGAAGCTCCTTGTTCTCCACCACCAAGGTCTTGAGGTTCTCGGCCTCTTCAATCATGGCACAGGATTGTTTTACCAGCGTTGTAAGTCAAAAAGAACAACAGTTCAGAAAAAGTTCGACTATGAAAACATGAAAGACAAGGCTTGAGTCTCGAAATGTTTACCTTCAGCCTCATCCTTGGAAACTTTAAGTTCAGCATTTTTAAGTCGGAGAGCCTTGATCTCTCTCCGCTTATCACAGACATTCTTCAATAAATCCTGGTTATAGGAACATACTTTCTGTAAGTCAGAATACCCACAGTCAGAAAGCTACTAAAGACTCGGGCTAATATTTTTGCTAATATCAGCATGAGCCTTGGGGGCTACACTAGTTCGTTCTTTAGCATCCTAATGAAGCATAAACCCGGAATTTTATCCTACTTCATGCTTGGGGGCTAGAGGATATGATATGAAACAAAGGAAAAAACAAGAGTTGGAATTCTGACTTACATATTGTTCGCGAGTGAGTTTATCCAAACTCGCGTTCACTTCAACGGCAACCTTCTCGGCGAGAGTCAGAGGAATCACTGGTGCTGTTGGAAGCTCACCGGCCCTTATCCTCTCGTGGCGAAGGTGCACCTGGGCAAGAAGGTCGGAGAACTTGATGTCCTCTGCCTCTTGTGCTTCTTCTTCGGCAGATAAGTTTCTTTTCTCCAGGCATTGCCTGGCTAGCCGTTGGATTTCTTCAGCAGATTTCCAGGACAGGCCAAACTTGGCAAGTCCCGGATTGCTGATAAGGTTTTCGGTGAAGGTTTCTGTCGAGGGATCATTACCCAAAGAGGGTTCACCCTTATCTAAATCTGACTCACCCATGGTGAAGTTAGTTTGCGACTCAAGGTTCACAGGCTCCGTTGAAGGAGCTGGATCTTCTGCGGCATCTGGAGAGATCACCGGTGTTGCGGAAGGTTGAGGGGCAGGAGTCGAAGGAGCCACGGCAGGAGAAGCTATGGTAAGCTTCTTCTGACGCAAGGGCTTCGAAGAAGTTCCCTTCCCCTTACCCTTGATGAGCGGTTTTGCTCTGAGAATGTAGTAAAGTCGGAAACATTACATCTCGAAAGGAAATTCGAGTAAAGTGTAAAAGCGGAAGTTGTGATTGAAAGTTACCTCTTCACGACGGGCACCTCCTTTGTGCCAATAGCCACTGTCGGAGTCCGGCAATGGAACCACCTCTGTCTCCTGAGAGAACTCCGGAGGATATCCTTCGAGCGGAGCAAGTTCCGACTCGGGGAGGTCAGCAAGCTGAAAAGAAGAAAACATATCAGTATTGCAATAGAATTCAAAGATTGAAACATATAAAAAAGGTGTATTGTTAGAAGCTTACCGACACTACGGGATTTTTCACCATATGCATATCCAGAGAAACCTCCGGGATCCTCCTCTCAATCCGCTCCCTGATCAGCCACTTGATCTGGCTTATATAGCCTTGTGTGGTGTAGGCTTTAGGGCTGATGCGGAGGGACTCTTTCTTGGACAACGTGATGGAGTGCATTAGTCGGGTTCCGTGGTACTGAAGGGGTTTGATCCGGCATGAGACCCAGCATTGGACCAAGTCGGATCCCTTCAGTCCCTTGTGTTTGATCAAGTATTCGATCCGCCTCTTAGCGAGGATCAGATCGTTAGTGAGAGCCGGAGGAGCCTCGTCCCAGGACGGTTGGGTCGTGGCAGCTCCGTCGATGAAAGCCGGCAAAGCAGTGGCTTTACCGGGAGCCGGAATATCCTTATGGTAAAAGAATGTGGCTGGCCATTGCTTGACCGAGTCACTGGCTAGGATTTTGGGATATGCGCGCTCGCGTCTAAGCGAAAAACTAATAGTACCGGTGATGTAAGGAACACCGGCAGTAATAGAGTTTCTCCGGACATGAAAATAGTACCGGAATAAGGTCAAACTCGGCCTAATGCCAAGAAAGCCCTCACACAAAGAAGCGTAAGCGCTCATCTCTAAGAGAGAGTTGGGAGGAAGATGATGGAGTTGAACTCCATAATGATCAATCACCTCGGAGAAGAACTCCGAGGGAGGAAATGACAAACCTCTGTCGAGGTGGGTGTCGAAGTGGACCCGCTCGCTGGCGCACGGGTTGGGGACGGTTTCCTCGAAGCCGCTCCGCCAGTCGCCGGCGCGGAGGAGCCCTTCCTTCTCCACATTCTGGAGCTTCTCGTTGTCGAGCACGCAGGGGATCCAGAGCCCGCGGAAGCTTTCCTTCTCCGCCACCGCTTCCATCGCTGTCGTCGCCGCCGCTGCTGCCAAGCCAGAAGAGGAAGAAGAAGCCATTTCTCTAGCAAGCGGTTGACCTAGAATGGGCGGCTCTAGGAGTTTTTTGGGGGAGGAAGGAGGAGCTCTCTGTGCGCAGCAAGATTGGGAGGAGAAGAAAAGGCAAAGGACAGGTGAAGAGAGAAGGAGAAGATCCTAACCCCTTATATCCACCTAACTATGCCAAGATTCGTGCAAATGCTACAGTGTAACCGCCACACGTCGTGGAAGGAACTGGGAAGGACCCACGTGATGATTACGTCGCCTCGATCTCCACGCACGCATTGAAACGGTGCCTCGGTTCCGCGAAACGTGGACCCACCAACGGTCGTGCTGACGGAATGCCTGCTAGATGACGTGACTTGACCATGACTTGTGTCAGGTGGCGTTTGAGATCAAGTTCCGGCTTAGTTTGAAATCAAGCTGAAAAATCCGAGTAACCTGTTGATAGGTTTGACTTATTTTTTAAGACCCAGATCGTATTTTTTGTTGTGAAGTTTCAGGAACCCTTCAAGATTCTGCAAGCCGAAGATTAAGCTAGACGATGATAAATCCGACTTTGGATCTTGGAGGCCTCCGGGGGCTGCTGTTGGGGATATACTTTCTGGGTATCCTCACAGTTCCTCACTGACCAGGGTGGCCCACTTCGGGTTAGAGCTTTGCTTCACGGGCGGCCCAGTCAGGGAGAAAGATGGAGTCCAATCCGGCTACGGGAATGCCCAGAAGACTTATCGACTTAGGCCCATTGTGTTACTTGTAGTTCAAGATGTACTCTGTAACCGACTCTTAGTCGTAGACAGATAGATCTCTCTTATAAACCCCAGGCCGGATATCTATATAAGCCGTCCTAGGGAGAGCCTTTAGGGCACCCAACACTTTAGACTCTCAACTCGCACAAGCGAAACCCTTGTAACCATATTCTGGCTCTGCCGTATTACTGGATTGCTAGCAGGAGTAGGATCCGTCCAAAGCCGGCGGATTCGAACCTGGGTAAACTTGTGTGCTCACCGTCTCAGAATACCGTACGTCTCACACCCCTCTCTTCTGCATGCCTCGAGGACCCCCTCATGGCGTACTTGTCATCAATCCGACGACAGGCCCCTGGTCCACCCTCTGACATCGCCCTTTCGCCTATAAGAAGCCTCTAATGCAGAAACCCTAAAGAATCGAGCCTCCAGCCACAAAAAGTTCCATAGCACCGCCGCCACCGAAGGGGAGATTCGGGGGACAGAAAGTCTCTGCTCCCACCTGCCAGACGGGAAGTGCCCCCAGGCCATCTCCATCGATCTCCACCACCATCTCCATCGCCGTTGCTGATTCCCATGATGATGAGGGAGTAGTTCTTCCTCGAGGCTAAGGGCTCTACCGGTAGCTATGTGTTCATCTCTCTCTCTATGCATGATCTTATTGAGATCATGAGCTTTGTAATCTATAGATCTATTCTGCTACTCAAGTGCTTTAATGAATCTCTGCTTATCCCCATGTGTGTGAAGTTGACAGTGTGCACACCGTGTGGCACTTTGGCTAAGATTACATAAATACTTGTTATGAGTTATGTTTGGATTTGGATGTCTCTATGAAATTGTGGTGTTTGTTGGAACCATCTAGCGCTCAAGGTGACAGTGTGGGGTTACCTAGATGGGGAAAGCGGACTTTGAGGTGTGCTTTTATAGCCCTACCATGGATTAGAGTGTACAACCAGAGAGTAGTTAAGAGTAGTATCATAAAGAGAAGATATTAATATGAGAGTGTTCACTAGTGAAAGTATGATCCCTAGGCCTTGTTTCTAAATATTGAAACTCCATTTGCAACTAGATCTGTTACATGTTTGCTTGCTTCCATCTTTATTTCAGATTGCCTTTAGTCTCTTCCCACGTCAACCACACACCATCAAAGCTATTTTCTGGCACCGTTACCACTTATAATTATCCATGCCACTTGTATTTCACTATCTCTTCGCCGAACTAGTGCACCTATACACCTGACAAGTGTACTGGGTGTGTTGGGGACACAAGAGACTTCTCGTATCTTGATTGTAGGGTTGCTTGAGAGGGATACCTTTGACCACTTCCTCCCTGAGTTCGATAAACCTTGGGTGATCCACTTTAGGGAAACTTGCTGCTGTTTTACAAACCTCTGCACTTGGAGGCCCAACAAATGTCTACAAGAATAGAAGTGCGTAGACATCACATGGCAATTTGACAAAGGTGCTCTACATGATGGTCGCACAAATGTATACACCTTCAAGTGGTTTAACAAGACATGTGTGTTGCAACCGATGACTCCTAGCGAAATAATTGCATACAATACAAAGGCTTTAGCAAGGGCGCAAACCACAACACCACCTTGTGAGAAGAGTGGTGAGCAAGAGAATCACCATATAGCGAGTGAGAGCCACAAACCTAACTCGAGTGGAAAAACTAAGAGTGTTCTTCTTGCCACCAAAAGTGAGATGAGAGATGTGAGGAATAGCCCATCCATCTTACACTATGTCCTTGTTTGCAAGGGACTAGCGCAAGAAACTAATGACTTGAAAAATATTCATCCCTCTTTGATGGCTATTTTGCAGGTATTCAAGGATGTGTTTCCCGAAGAGCTTCGTCATGGACTTTCTCCTCTTCGCGGAATCGAGCATCGCACTGACCGCATACCCGGCGCACCTCTCCCAAACTACGCCGCCTACCGCATGAACCCGGAGGAGACGAATGAGATAGAAGGCCAAATCAACCAACTCATCTCCAAAGGTTTGATCCAAGTAAGCACTAGTCCAAGTGCGGTACTGATGACTGCAAGTGCACAGATCGTTTGTAGGTAGTTTCGAAATAAAGATATCGATCCCACAAGGAGTAGTAGGCGAAAGACTAAAATGCTTTAAATAAAACTAAACGAAGTACTTAAGGAATAACTTTAAGATGCAAGAAAAGTAGAGTTGTTTTGGGGGTTTTGATTGAATGAAGCAATTTAAAGTAAAGTAAAACTTAATGCAAAATGTAAGAATCGCGTGTGTAAAGGAGCTTGGAACTGCAATAGGGGAAAATGTGTTCTTAGGGAGTGGTGGATTGATGTCTACAAGTGCATAGATCGTTTGTAGCTAGTTTCGAAGTGTAGATATCGATCCCATAGGGATCCCAAAGGTAAGTGTTTATGAGTGAAGTCTTTGTCACACCCAAAGTTGTCACAGGTCTTCAAGTGAATTGACTACAAGTGTTGAAATGAGAATGCAGTTTTGATTAAACTAGGCGTGTTTAAATAAAACTAAAATATAAACTTCAGAAATATAAAGCATAAAAGTAAAGAATGATTCTGTCGTTTGTTGTTTTCTACATATGATAAAAGAAGGCGCGGGGAGATTCAGTTCATGGTGATAGTGACTATGACAGGTGGACGAATGATAAGTGTAACAATTATAATATTATAAGTATATGTGTAGGCGAGCAACCCATAATTAGCCGGAACTCCTCTTGGTAGATTTCGTCCCAACTTCTATAATCCTACTAGTCTTTACCAAAACCATGGTCAGACACTAGATGATTAAGACCCATCAGGTCGCTTAGCGATTAAGCAACTTGGATTAGACTAATGCAATAAGAACGGTGGTTCCTCGTTATCCTCGAGTCTACTAGTGGTTTTCTGTTGATATCCCCGTGTCACTCGGGGGTCACCGTATAGTTGCTCGTTAAAGCCTCTGTATGCTCCCCTCGATTGCTTTCAAAGAGAGACTTGCTTGTTTTCATCAGAATATTGTGTTTCTCTAGTTAAAACCTTTTGTTGACATTCAGAACCTCAAACACACATTAAAAACCAAATTTTCTTTGCTACCGAAGTATTAGCGTTAGGTAAAGCTGGAAAACAATCAAATCCGATAGAAAACCGTCAATAAAAACCATCAAAAATGTGTTGAATCTCATAGCTATCAACTCCCCCAAGCTTAGATGTTGCTCTCCCTCGAGTGACAAGGAAATAAGGAAGAATAGCGGAGATTCGAGACTGAAATAAAAGAACTTACAAGTTCGATATAGTGTCAAATTCTTTTCTTCACAATCCCTACAATCTTAAACATGATCATACAAGTATTCACAAGATTGCACCGAGTCCACTTCCTAACCACGTATATCTTGTTAGCAAATAAATCATATGCCCAAGCAAGTGGCAAATGTTTAGCTAGGAAAGTGAGACAAATTCTTTTGGTGTCTCTCTTTGTTGAGAGATGAAAATTGTTTGCTCTTATTTCTTTAATCAATTAAGAGTAGTCAAGTTGGCACCAAAACATTCAATTTAAGAATAACTCATCTATTCCCATGTCAAAATTTCAAGACTCTCAAAGTACCTTTTTTCCTTTCTTTGCCTTTCAAAAACTTCAACTCTTTCATAGAGAAATCATGCCACTATTTTTAACATATTAATTGGGACTGTGTTGTGCACTCGTGACCATGCCAATAAATAATTGTTGAGCAATAATGGGTCAGAGGAGTACTACAACTTCACTTGGAACGTGAAACCACGAGGAGACTAAAATTTTACCCGTCATAGCATTGCTGCTACACACATTTACATAACTTAATAGCCGAAATCAAGTGGTTTCCCACATTTAGATCGTTCGTTGGCCAGCGGAGTTAATAGTTCCACATGGAGCATGACAGCGTTGCAATGACACGTGTAAAGCAATATCTTACGGTAATTATTTAGAAAAAGTAGTGGCATAATTTATACTACTTAGAAGCATCCATTTTATCAAACAATTTCATTCAAGGGTACTATCGAGTCTATTTATATTAACCTCAAATGGGATGGAGTAGTTCTAAGATCAAATTCTTTGGGCTAAACATGGACTCAAGTCATCTTTCAGATGCTTTTTCTATTGTAAAGATGTAGGAAATATTTTCAACCAAGTTCATTGCTCATTGTTTCAAAGCTAAAAAGGAGACACTAGCATAGGAATAGAATTTATAGGATAACAAGCTAAGTGGGGAGTGACTCTAGTGCAAGTGAGTAAATAATTGTAGGATCAATTTAAGGTTGTAGAAAGGGTGATGAAAGTAATGTGATACCTCCTCTTGCTTGCTTCGTTCTCGTATTTGAGTCGAACCCCCTCTGTATTTCCATATTGCCAAGTCACCTGAATTTGAGCAATCTCTGAGAGAAACAAAGAAACGAACTTGCAATAAAAGTTACAACTATTTTTTTTGTATTTTTGGTTTAGGAATGCAAACTGAAAATAAACATGCAAATTTGAAGAAATAAAATAAATCAAAAGAAGAAATTAAAACATGAATGCAAAGTTTGGAGGTTTTCAAACCTCCCCCAAGCTTAGGCTATTGCCAGGCTCAGTTGTTGTCGTGATTCGGTGGCTGGTGCGGATGCTGCTGGTAGTAGTCGGGGAAGTGGGTCATGAAGTGACTGAAGTTGTGAGTCATGGCACTCACATCTTCATTCACTCCTTTAAGAGTGTGGTCAATCTCCCCAACACGCTGGTTAAGCTGCTAGAATTCTTGATAGGGGACGTAGTTGTACCCCTGCTGCGGCTGGTTGGGCCACGGGTCCCAAGCTCCCCCTTGTTGCTGCTGCTGTCCCTCCCAAGCAGGGTTGTATCCCTGCTCATCCTCATGCTCCTGCTCATCCTCATCTTGTTTCTCTCCTTCTTCATCTTCCTCTTGATCAGGCTGGAGTTCAGCCATGATCTCCATCACTTGGTCCTTGGTGAGGATCCAAGTGTCCTTCTCCACAATCGAGAAGGCTTGGGTACAGGGCAACGGAACCTGCTCACCCTGTGCATCACCAAGTTAACTAAACTGATATGCTCGGAGCCTCCGTTTAGCTTGGTAAACACCAAGGAAGCCACAAGTAGTTAAATACTTGACGTCCATAAGCTTGGAGCCATCAATAGATTGCATAACAGGTAATGTAATATTTAATGCATGGGCAAGGTGGGTTACCAATCCACCAATGTAAATATCACCTTTCGTCTAGTTGCTTTGGTGGTGAAAGTGCTAGATGAGTAGAGTTGCAGGATTGGGACTTTGCGATGTAGTGGGAAAGAGAGCCTTGGTGATCATTGCCATGTCTGCATTGGCCATTGAACCGGTATCAACTCTTCCCAATAGTGTGTTGGCGAGGAACAAGGCGCAGTAGAGAATTGTTGGGTTCTGAATGGTGGACATCTTCTTTTGGTAGAGTTCGGTGCCACCATTAATAGAAATAGCCTCCTAAGTTTCTCCGCTTGTGACGTTATAGAGGTTAGTAATAGTTGACTCCCCAACATGAGGGAAGCCAAAAGCATCACAAAATTGTTCAAAGGTTATTTCATAGTGCTGTGATGACCCATAAGTATAGGGGTCTATCGCAGTATTTTCGAGGGAAGTGAAAACCAATTTATTGATTCGACACAAGGGGAGCCAAAGAATATTTATAAGCCTTAACAACTGAGTTGTCAATTCAGCTACACCTGGAAACAATCTTGCTCACGAGTTTATCGAGTAGCAGTTTGTAGTAGGAATAGTAAAGTAAAGACAGCAGTTGCAATAGCAGTAAACAGTAGGATTCAAGTGCGGTAGGCATAGGGATGGATGGATGGGCGTTGCATGGACAAGAGAATTCACATGGCAATCAAAACATAGGGCAATTGCAGATAAATAAGATAAAGCATCCAAGTACTAGATAATCCTAGGCATGTGTTCTATATATAGTCATACGTGCTCGCAATGGAACTTGCACAACATCTTTTGTCCTGCCAGCCCGTTTGCAGCGGGTCCTCAAGGGAACTACTGGCAATTAAGGTGCTCCTTTTAATAGAGCACCAGAGCAAAGCATTAACACTCCGTGAACACATGTGATCCTCACATCAAAGCCTTTCCCTCCGGTTATCCCGATTTCTGTCACTTCGGGGCCATTGGTTCCGGACAACAACATGTGTATACAACTTGCAGATAAGACCATAAACAATAATATCATAATGAATCAATAACATGTTCAGATCTGAAATCATGGCACTCGGGCCCTAGTGACAAGCATTAAGCATAACAAGTCGCAACAAAGTCATAAAGTACTAATAGAAGATACTAGGCACCATGCCCTAACAATCTGATGCCATTACATGAATGATCTCATCTAATCCCTACCATCCCCATAGCCTACAGCGGGGGATTACTCACTCATAGATGGGGGAAACATGGATGGTCGATGGAGAAACGATGGTGGTGATGATGATGGCGATGATCTCCTCCGATTCCCCATCCCGGCAGGGTGCTTGAACGGAGTTTCTGGTGTTGTTTCGTGGAATCTGGTGGTGGCGGCAGAGCGGAACTCCTTTTGGAAAAACGTCGACCCCCCCTGAGTTTTTAGGTTAGAAGGCAACTTATAGGCGAAGAGGGAGACCGAGGAGTTCTGGGCGGCGGACCACCCCGCACGGCTGGGCTTGTCCAGCTGGACTAGGTGGTGTGGCCTGGGCCCAGCCCCCCTCCGTCTCGTATTCTGGCTCCGGGAGTCTTCTGGTGAAATAGGATTTTTGGCATATTTTTTGGGATTTTTCCTGATAGTTGATTTTCTACACAAAAAGTAGACACCCAGGCAATTCTGCTGAAAACAGCGTCAGTCCGCGTTAGTTGCATCCAAATCACACAAGTTTAGGGGAGTAACAATAGCAAAAGTGTTCGGGAAATTAGATACGTTTTGGACGTATCAACTCCCCCCAAGCTTAGCTTATTGCTTGTCCTCAAGCAATTCAGTTGAAAACAGAGTGCGATAAAAGAACTTTCACGAACACATTTGCTTCATATGATGTATATATTCTCAGCATGTGATCAACTACTTAGACAATTCATAATAAGGAATATGCAACTAAGTTTACTTAATAGGCATTGCAAGCTATGAAGAGATTCCAACTCAAAAATAACAAGTAGCATGAAGCATAAACATAAGCAACATTACAATGCTCATAACAAGGTATGATAGAGTAGTATCTCGCTTGCCTTTGATTATGAATGCCAAGGCACCTCTGAAGTTCAAGTGATGACTAGAAGTAAAGATATCAAAGATACAAGCATCAAAGTCATAACACAAATAATCAAGTAATGAGACAAGCACAAAGAATGAAAACTATGCTCTCAAGAAGGTGCTCGGAGAATATGTGGAGACTCAACAAGTAAAAGAAAAGGTTTTGAATAATTTGAAAGGCTTGCAAATGTTGAAAGTATGGTACTTGTTAGCTTTGAGCTCTCATTGCCCCTATCATAAGCATCTTTAAATGGTTAAGGTTAAAGTGACACAACTAAGAGGATATGCTTAACAAGTTATAAATCGAAGTCTCATGCCCCTTATTTATGAAGACCGATCCTCATGCTACTCAACTTCAGTCATAAGTAAGCTATTGTCATTGTAAGTATATACGTATCATAGAGAACCGCCAATGGGGTACCCCTTGCACATGACACAGGAGCTATCCCATAATCAAAATGACAAGGCAAGCAGACAATGAGCATCTCAGCGATCTTTTTATTTACTATGTGCATAGATTTTTATTGAGGATGCTTCATAGAATGCTCATTATGGTTATGCTGCAAGTTTCCACCATGATTAGGCATGGCTTAGGCTAGCGGCCTAGGCGTTTCTCTAACATACATACAAACTCCATGATCTTACAAGTTCCACTTTTATTTCACACCGCCGGGATCCATAAGCAAAAGAACATGATATCAACGAGGTACTAAGTACCAATGAAATGTTGAAAACGTTCCCCATGAAACATGGTTCTGCTAACTTCAACTTATAAAGCTCAAGCATATACGCAACAAAGAAGGACGCAATGGTTCAGGTTTATTAAATGCAAGAAAATAAAGTGTGCCATCAAGTTTGTGAGAGCTTTACTAACTAATTTTCTCATAACAAGCAAACATTTTATTTGGAAGAAAACAAGGCATATTGAATATGCACGGAAGTAGCAAATGATGCTAATAGGTAGGTATGGTGGACACTTTGGCAATATTTGAATTTAGGTAGTTGGAAACATGAGTGAAACATACTCGGTGAATGTGAAGGCTAGCAATTGTAAGGGAGCGACAAACGAGAGAGCAATAGCTGTCATAATCATGCTTCCAACAAAATAGGACTAATCATGGCATGAAAGTGATTCAAGATCCTCAAGGCAAAATAATTCATCGAGGCTTAACTGATTATTACAGTCATGTGCATGCACGAGCATGTGCCAAGTCGATTCAAATGAAACATTCAAAGGAGGATACCACGGTGTCATACCAAATTATGAGTAGAGTAATGCAAGCAAACATTCATAAGACATGCTACAAACTATTAGCAAGCTGGAACTAATCATACGAAAGCAAGAACTACTAAGCATCCAAAGATAACATACACCTTACACGAACAGACTAAGCACGCCCACAGTGATGAGTATATGTACAAAAATGAAAAGAAATAGAGTTCGTTACCAGCCTCTTACCACGCCTCAAGTTGTCATTAATCCTCATTATTGCTCTTCACTTGTGTGGCTTGAATAAGAATATGAAACCAATATCCACTAAGGATTGATGAACCCTGTAGCAAACTCACAAAACCAAAGAAGAACGACAAATATTTTTGTTGTTTTCGATTTTTAAAACAAGAACCAAAAAAGGAAAAACAAGCAAAGCAAAATCTTTTTGGGGTTTTCGAAAAGTTGAAACAAAGCAAAAAGGGAAAAACAAACCAAGGCAAAAAGAAGAAGAAGCAAACCAAAGAGAAACAACAGAAATATTTTTGGTCTTTTTGTGTTTTAGAAAGCAAAAGCAAGGAAAGAACGAAAACTAAAAAGAGAACGAAACATGAATATACAAAGTACCGACGCAACATGATAAGGAGATGAGTGTGATGTCGGCGTACCTCCCCACAAGCTTAGGCTTTTGGCCTAAGTGGGTATCAATCCCAAGCCGGCTAGGATGATGTGTCACCTTAGTATGACGAGGAGGTCCCCTCGCCCTGGTGCGAGCTCGAGTACGTCCCTCCGTAGTGAGCGGAGTGATCTTAGGAGGGTACATCCTCCTGGTGCTGCTCGTGGAAGCCCAGCAAGCGAAGCTGCTCATCCACCTCCTCCTTGGAGCGCGACCACGGTCTCCTATGAACACTAAACAAAGAAGACTGTGGCAAAGGGATCTCCCTTTCATCCCCGTCAGTGAAAAGCATCCTATATATACTAGACTGTTCAAATTAGAAGTAGTAGTGACAAAGTGATGAGTTTTCATAGCAACAAGGTCAAGCCTCTGTGGTGCCAGTACAGTATCATTGGGGTCCACTAAAAGGCCTAATGCATTGACCATACATGAGGCAATGATGCCCCCATAGATAGGCCCCCTAGCAGCTAGGCGGTGAGAAATAAGCGAGCCAAGGTTGTACCGAGTATCATTGTTAAGCGCAGCAGCAAGGAAGGCTAAATGATAGTTGGAGATATTACTTGTGTTCTCCCTACCTAGTATGCTAGTAGCAAGATAATATGCAAAGTATCTAAGAGCAGGGAGTTGGATATTTCTTATCTTTCCGCTTTTCATGCCGATCATCATCATTGGTCACTCCTCGGTAAAGCTCCAGCAAATCAGCGGGTCGCCCTTGAATTTTCTTCACGGTCCCTGTCATGCTTACACCTATAATACGGCAAAATCTCTCCAAAGGCATGGTAAAGGGCAGATTATAAATTTTGAAAGAGACAGCCGACTGATAGGATGTGTTAGTAAACGTGAAGCTCTCAACAAAGGTTTTGGTGAGCATAGCGTATTGCTCACTCTCATCTTGAATATATGTGGTCAAACCAACCCTCTCAATCAGTAGCAAGAAATCATCAAGAATTCCTGCAACTTGTAAGAAAGTAAAACAAGGAAAAGTGGATGGGTGAGCATCCCCATCATCCCTTTCATTACCAATACGAGTTGCAATGAGATATTCGTTGTATGATGGCCTAAACTGAGAGGCTGATCTTGAGGGCCTCGACCTCCTAGGTGCATCACTCTCAAATATCTCTCCAAAGGTATGGTTGTTCATGCTTGGTATTCTGAAATTTAAACACCTATTAAACAAGTGATTGCAAAGTAAATATAATGAAGGATTCTACTCATAGGGACTTGTAAGAGGCCTAAACATGCATCAAAACTATATCTCTAAACATCAAACAATCTTACAAGCTCTCATAACCTGTCACCTACAGCAGCAAAATACTCAATATATAATCCACTAAACACAAATCTACTTGGACAAGGGGAGGAGTCACATACCAAGGAATAAATGCTCCAAATTTCAGCAAGAAAGATGGGCTAAGCAGGGAGATCGAAAAAAAACAAGAGCAAGCACAGCAAGAATGCGATTTTGAGCAATGAACTCGAGCTTACTCGGGAGAGAGAAGAAAGTGGCAGGTGAGAGAGTTAGTGGAGGGCCAGGGTGGCCCACACCATGGCATGGGGCCACCCAGGGCAGGCCGCGCCACCAGGTGGTGAGCCTGCGTGGTGGGTCCCCCTGGCACCTCCCAGGCACTCCTCTGCCCCTTTTTTCTCGTAAAAATTTAATATGAATTTTCTGGAATTTTTGGAGACACTTTATTTTTGGGCATTTTTCAGGAATAGAAGAATGATTTTTTGACAGACAGATTTTTTTTGAAATGATGCAATGACAAAACAAGGCTAGAACTACAGAAGTTCTAAGACACTCTAACATGCAAGCAACTAACAACAAAAAGAAAACTAAACGAAAGCAAAAACTAAAATGGATAGAATAGAAGTAAACAGAGATAATCATGGTGAAAACATTGTTTTGTTCAACGAAATCCTTTTGTTAACAAGGTTGATCAGGTCTTGCTACCAAAACAATTCCATATGAGACAAAACTTTGTATTCCACTAATGATTATGTTACCTCAATCTTGATAGCAATGGTCCCAATCATAATAGTTTCAAATTTTTCTCTTGGTATGGGACAATATATTTCTCCAACTTGAATGCCTTCAACATGTTCAATTGAATTCAAATCATAAGTCCTTTCAATCTTCTTGGGGAAATAGACAGTATGTTCCTTGTCATTAACATTGAAAGTCACCTTTCCTTGATTGCAATTAATAACAGCTCCTGCAGTATTAAGAAAAGGTCTCCCAAGAATAACAGACATATTATCATCTTCAGGCATTTCAAGCACAACAAAATCAGTTAATATCAAGCAATTATGAGCCACTTGAACATGTACATCCTCACATATACCAACAGGAATAGTGGTAGATTTATCATCCATTTGCAAAGATATATCAGTTGGTATTAATTTTTCTAGTTGAAGCCTCTTATAGAGAGAGAAAGGCATAACACTAACTCCAGCTCCCAAATCACACAAAGCAGTTCTAACATAACTGTTCTTAATAGAGCAAGGGATAGTTGGAATCCCTGGGTCTCCAAGTTTCTTAGGAACCTTACCATTAAAGGAATAATTAGCAAGCAAAGTAGAAATTTCTTCATTAGGGATCTTACTTTTATTCGAGACAATGTCCTTCATATACTTTGAGTAAGGAGGCAATTTAATAGCATCAGTCAAAGGGATTTGCAAGAATAAAGGTTTCATCCACTCACAAAACTTATTATAGTGTTCATCTTCCTTTGACTTGTGTTTCTTATCAGGGAAAGGCATAGGTTTTTGGACCCAAGGTTCTCTTTCACTACCACGTTTCTTAGCAATAAAATCTTCTTTAGTGTATTTAGTATTCTTAGTGTGGTTTTCAGGTTCTTCTTCAACTTTTTCTTCATTTGGAACTTAATTTTTTTCATTACCACTTTCAGTTTCAGCATCAGAGATAGATATACTATTAGGATCTATAGCAGGTTCGGAGGGTTCTACAACAGTTTTATGTTTCTTTTTCCTTTTCTTACGAGTAGAGCCACTATTTTCAGCTTGTTGAGAATCCTGCTCAATTCTTTTGGGATGGCCCTCAGGATATAGAGGATCATGAGTAGCAGCACCACTTCTAGTTCTAATTTCATAAGCATGTTTTTCTTTAGCAGCATTAACTAGCAAGTCTTTTTGCACTTTAACGAGTTGATCTATTTGAGTTTGAACCATTAAGTGTTTAACAATCATTTTAACATCATTAGAGGTTCTTTCCACAATATCTTTCAACTCAACAATAGCTCTAGTGTTTTCCATTAGATGATTTTGCACCCTTTTATTAAAATTATCTTACTTCACAATAAAGATATCGAATTCTTCTAAGCATTGATCAGGAGGTTTAGAGTAAGGGATATAACCTTCATCAAAGTGTTGGAGAGAGTGTACCTCGATAGTGGATGAGTAGGGAATAGGCTTACATAATTCTTCTATAGGAGGTAAATTCTTGACATCTGCAGCTTTAATTCCCTTCTCCTTAAGACATTTCTTAGCTTCCTTCATCACTTCATCATTTAACTCAATAACTCCCCTCTTCTTTGATGTTGCAATAGGCACCGGAATAGTAGGTTCAGGTACAATTACTTCAGGTATAGCTGGTTCAGGAGGAGTCCAATCTTTATAGTTCTTGCTTATTTTAGCCATTAATTCCTCAGCTTCCTTTGGAGTGCTATTCCCGAAAACACAATCAGCACAACTATCTAGGTATGTCCTAGATTCTTCGGTTAGTCCATTATAAAATATACCAAGAAGCTCATTCTTAGGTAATGGACTTCCAGCTTGTGCATGAATCAAAGCATAAAACCTTGCCCAAGATTCGGGCAATATCTCTATTTCTCCCTATTTAAAATCAAAAAGTTCCTGCAAAATAGCATGTCTAGCACTAGGAGGAAAATATTTCTGTAGGAAAGTACTAATCAAGCAATCAGGGCTATCAATAGATCTAGGAGGTAAATTACTAAACCAAGTTTTAGCTTCTCCTTTTAGTGAGAAAGGGAAAATCTTAGCAACAAAGTAAGTACGCATCTTATATCATCAGAAAACAAGCACTCATGGCAGAAAGCTCATTCATATGTGCTACCGCACTTTCATTCTTAGTCCCACAAAAAGGTTCTTTCTCAACAATAGCTATGTAAGATAGATCGAGAGAGAAATCATAATCTTTATCTTTAATGTTTATGGGAGAAGCAGCAAACTTAGCAATAGGAGACAATTTGGGTCTAATAGTACGCCTCTCAAGGAGACTCTTAGCAGTGCTCCTATCATGGGTGTTTTTACATTCTTTAATAAATTCATCGGTCATCTCAACATAACCATCTTCAATATCATAACTCTCACTTGACTCAGGTGAACTAACAGGTGTGGTAGTGTCTTCATTAGGAGATTCAGTATTTCTAGCTATAGTTCTAGCAATCGTAGCATCTAGGAAAGGACCTAATGAACCACTCTTATCAAGCATAGTAGAAGCAGCATCATAAGCATCAGAAGTTTCAGATTCAGTAGTAGTAGCAGTTTGTGTAACATGTGTATGTCGTGGTGTAACGAGCTTACTCATAACAAACGGTGAATCAAGAGCAATAGAGGTGTTCAGAACCGTACATCTTCTAGTAGTGGAAGGTAAAATAGGAACCTTTCCATCACGAGACTTACCCATGATGGATGGATAGCAGCGAACAATAGAGAATCCAAGTGAACTTGATAAATAAAGCTATGCTCCCCGGCAACGGCGCCAGAAAATAGTCTTGATGACCCACAAGTATAGGGGGTATATCGCAGTATTTTCGAGGGAAGTGAAACCCAATTTATTGATTCGCCACAAGGGGAGCCAAATAAGATTTATAAGCCTTAACAACTGAGTTGTCAATTCAGCTGCGCCTGGAAACAATCTTGCTCACAACAGTTTATCAGTAGCAATAGTTTTGTAGTAGGAATAGTAAAGTAGCAGCAGCAGTAAAGTAAAGACAGCAGTTGCAATAGCAAGATGTGAGGATTCGAAAAGTAGGCATAGGGCTGGATGGACGGGCGTTGCATGGATAAGACAATTCACATGGCAATCAGAACATAGGACAATTGCAGATAAATAAGATAAAGCATCCAAGTACTAGATAATCCTAGGCATGTGTTCCATATATAGTCATACATGCTCGCAATGAGAACTTGCACAACATCTTTTGTCACCTTGACCCGTTTGTAGCGGGGCCTCAAGGGAACTACTGGCAATTAAGGTGCTCCTTTTAATAGAGAACCGGAGCAAAGCATTAACACTCCGTGAACACATGTGATCCTCACATCAAAGCCATTCCCTCCGGTTATCCCGATTTCTGTCACTTCGGGGCCATTGGTTTGGACAACAATGTGTGTATACAACTTGCAGATAAGACCATAAACAATACTATCATAATGAATCAATAACATGTTCAGATCTGAAATCATGGCACTCGGGCCCTAGTGATAAGCATTAAGCATAACAAGTCGCAACAAAGTCATAAAGTACTAATAGAAGATACTAGGCACCATGCCCTAACAATATGATGCCATTACATGAACGATCTCATCCAATCCCTACCATCCCCATAGCCTACAACAGGGGATTACTCACTCATAGATGGGGGAAACATGGATGGTCGATGGAGAAGCGATGGTGATGATGATGGCGATGATCTCCTCCAATTCCTCGTCCCGGCAGGGTGCCAGAACGGAGTTTCTGGTCTTGTTTCGTGGAATCTGGTGGTGGTAGTGGAAGAGAACTCCTTCTAGAAAAACGTCTAACCCTCCTGAGTTTTTAGGTCAGAAGGCAACTTATAGGCGAAGAGGGAGACCGAGGGGGAGTCTGGGGCGGCCAGACCACCCCTTGGCGCGACATGGGCTTGCCCATGCGGCCAGGAGGTGTGGCCTGAGCCCAGCCCCCCTCCGTCTCGTATTCTGGCTCCGGGAGTCTTCTGGTGAAATAGGATTTTTGGCATATTTTCCGGGATTTTTCCTGATAGTTGATTTTCTGCACAAAAAGTTGACACCAAGGCAATTCTGCTGAAAACAACGTTAGTCTGTGTTAGTTGCATCCAAATCGCACAAGTTTAGAGGAGAAACAATAGCAAAAGTGTTCGGGAAAGTAGATACGTTTTGGACGTATCATGCTGCCGGTTCATGGTAAAGCTTACCCTGCACACATTACCTTTCTCCCTGTGGTCGTCGTAGAAGGAGGCAAGGAACTCATAGGTTAAGCTCGGTGTAGGTGTTGTGGCTTGCATAGCCGAGTATCGTTAGCCCGGCCTTGTTACACATGAGGTCGAAGTCTGCCTTCAACCCCGCCGCGATGAGAAAGCTATGGTCGACCCAACATGTGGGCAGCACCCTCCTAGATGAAACTATGGCCAACCTGGGGTTGCGCTTAGCTCGGGATCCTGAGCCCTCGCCATGTTGGCACTTGCTCTTGCGAAAGATGTTACCGACTTTGTTCATCTTGATGCACTAAAAAATTTCACCATAAAACCTTAGGCATATAGTTTCTACATGATATACGAACGATCCTACGTGGAAAAATTCAATCCTAATGTGAGAAATCAATTGGAAAAACAAAATAAGCTTGAGTTCATCCACTAAAGCAATGTGAGAGTTTCAACCATGGGAATCTGAAAATAAAGAATGGATAGGGAGAGAAACTTACCGATCTGTTGATTCCCCCACTCAAACGAATGAAATGCGCGAATAATCAAGAGTTCTAGGTGGGTTCTGAGACGTTTGGAGAGAGGATATGAGAGAAAAAGTGAGGAAGGAGGAGAAACCTAGCCACCCCGGCCCGATTTTGTGGTCGCGCCGAACTATACGGCCGGAACTATACGGGCGGGATATGTTGTTCCGCCCGTATAGTTGTGGCGGAGCCGCCAACTAGAGTTTCTTTATGCAGAACACAGCTATACGGACGTGACTATACGGCCGGATCACAATGATCCCGTCGTATAGTTGGTCGTTAAACCGTTTGTATCCTCGAAATAAATTTCTAAAACAGGCATTGATATCTATATGACCGGAACTATACGGCCAGAATTTTTATTCCCGTCATGTAGTTGGTCGTTAAACCGTCAGTACCTTCGAGATAAATTTCTAGAACAGGCATTGATAACTATACGACTGGAACTATACGACCGGAATTTTTATTCCCGCCGTATAGTTGCTCGTTAAACCGTCAGTACCTTTGAGAAGATATTGTACGAAGGCATCGATATCTATACGATCAGAGATATACGACCGGAATTATTATTCCTGCCGTATAGTTGGTTGTTAAATTTCCTGTTCTGTCGAAAGAAAATTTGTTGACGGTAAAGATATCTATACGACCGGAGCTATACGGCCGCCGGAATTTTTATTCCCGCCGTATAGTTGGTCGTTAAACCATCAGTAGTCATAAAAAATTTCTATTTCTTCGAGAAAACCTTCTTATCCTGAAACTTAGCGAAGTACCTTATTTTGGATAGAAAAATGACAGAAGAAACTGTCGACCAATAGTAGCGTATGAAGAGTAGAATTTTAGTCCTTGTAGATAAAACTCAAACTTTTATTTTTATTCTTATTCTATACTCATTCAATCGATGTTTCTACTATTTTTTGACAGCTGCATCTTTACGGGCGCGCTTCCACAAGAATGTCTATGAAGAAGTGTAGGAATGCGACGAACTTTTTATTTTTCAGTTTATTTTATTGATAAGATGGGTTGACTCCCATTAAGCATTTAATTAAGAATGGTTGAATAACTCAACCCCTTCTCTGTTCTCGAATTCTTACCTTAGGTTGCCCTTGTCAAAGGCACTTACCACATGAACTCGTTTTGCCGGTGGAATATATATTTCTCCTGCTTCTAGCTTCTTTGGAAAATACCGGATGATTTCAGCATCATAAACATTGAAGATTATCTTTCCCTTAGCACAATCAACTGATGCCCCTACAGTACTAAGGAAAGGTCTTCCAGGTATTATGGATAATTTTTCATCTTCTGGCATCTCAAGAATAATAAAATTAGTGGGAACAATGATGGCTCAGGATACGTTGAGCTCGTTGGTAACCCCAAGAGGAAGGTATGATGAGAACAGCAACAAGTTTCCCTCAGTTATGAAACCAAGGTTATCGAACCCGTAGGAGCAAGGAAATAACCTCAAGGTGTTGTTACCAACTTGGAATCCTGCACAACACAACCACAGAACTTTGCCCCAACTTACAGTGAGGTTGTCAATCTCACCGGTTTTGCTGAAAACAAAGGATTAAACGTATTATGTGAAAGATAGTAATTGCTTGCATAAAGTAAACAGTAAATAGTAGATGGTATATCAATGGTAAAAGAATGGACCGGGGTCCATAGTTCACTAGAGGTGATTATCCTTAAGATAAATAACATGTTGGGTGAACAAATTACAGCGGGGCAATTGACAGACTCGAGAAATCATACCATGCATATACTAATCATCTTGACTCCTATGAGATTTGATTGGGCATTACAACATTATACATAGACCGTAATCCAACTGCATCTATGACTAATAATCCACCTTCAGTTTATCATCCGAACCCCCTCCAGTATTAAGTTGCAAGCAATAGATAATTGCATTAAGCAAAGCGTGTAAAGTAAACAACACGATTGTTCTATGAACAAAGGATTGTTGTTTTCTCCCTAGTAGCAACAACACATCTAGCACCTTAGAGATTCATGTCACTTCCCCAGATTACTAGAGGCATGAACCCACTATCGAGCATAAATACTCCCACTTGGAGTTGGTAGCATCTACTCGGCCAAGATAGCTACTAACAACGGAGAGCATGCAAGATCACAAATAACAAAGACATGATAGAATCAATAATCAATCTAAAATAGCATCTCAATATCCATCGGATCCCCGCAAACACAACATGTAAGAATACAAATAGATGATCTTGATCATGAACGGAGCTCACAAGATCTAAACATGATAGCACAAAGGAGGAGAACCAACCATCTAGCTACTACATGGACCCGTAGTCTAGGGATAAACTACTCACACATCACACCGGAGGCAGTCATGGTGATGAAGAAGGCCTCCAGGGTGAATTCTCCCCTCTGGCAGGGTGCCGGGAAGAGCTTCGGATCCCCTCGATCTAGGGATCGAGATGGCGGTGGCTACAGACTCTTCTGTGGATTTCTGATTGGGTCTTTGATCGGGTACTTAGGGTTTTTGTACCGGAAGGCTTTTATAGGCGAAGGGGCAAGGCCGGTGGAGCACTAGGGGGCCCACACCCCCTAGTGGCGTGCCCCCCAGGCCGCGCCACCACCAGGTGTGGCCTCCCTGGTGCGCCACTTCGTCTCCCCTGCGGACTCCGTGTTGCTTTGGGTAAAATATTGACTTTGGCTTTTGTCCGATCCAATTCCGAGAATATTTCCTTACTAGCTTTTCTGAAACCAAAAACAGCAGAAAACAGGCAACTGGCACTGTGGCATCTTGTTAATAGGTTAGTTCCAAAAAATGTATAAAAATACCCAAAAGTGTGGACAAAACATAAGAAAGTAGATACTAAACAATCATGGAACATCAAAAATTATAGATATGTTTACGACGTATCAACATCCCCAAGCTTAACTCTTGCTCGCCTCGAGTAGGTAAGTGATAAAAAAGAATAATTTTTGAGGTGACATGCACCATCACAATCTTGATCAAGGTATTTATAAAACATCGATAGTTGGGATCATAGTACTTTAACATAGCATTAAAGATATAGTTCTAACAATAAGACATAGCAACTATGTTGTAACATGAAAAGGTACAAACAAAATATACATGAATAACAATGCTTTGAAAGACTTTTGTTTATTTCACATATAGAAAACATAATAAGAATGGTATTCAGCTTGTCCCTCGTGGTATAGCAAAACATAAATGCATAGGACACCTTCAAAGTTCATAAGGGTGACTAGATACAAATAATGTAAGAACAAGCAATATCAAAGTTATGAATCAATCAACAAGTTTTGGGACAATGCACATTAAACTAAGAATGACCACTATGCTCTCTCAATAGGTGCATAAAGATAGAAGATGGAGAATCAACATAAAAGTAAAAAGAAAGGCCCTTCATAGAAGGAAGCATGGATTAAAGTTTCATAAAGAGCTTTGATGGCCCAAAATATATCAAGCTCGTCGGAGAACCCCAAGAGGAAGGTATGATGAGCACAATAGCAAGTTTTCCCTCAGTTATGAAACAAAGGTTATCGAACCATTAGGAGCAAGGAAACACCTCCAAGGTGTTGTTTCCAACTTGGAATCCTGCACAACACAACCACAGAACTTTGCCCCCAACTTACAGTGAGGTTGTCAATCTCACCGGTTTTGCTGAGAACAAAGGATTAAACGTATTGTGTGGAAGATAGTAATAGCTTGCAGAACGTAAACAAAAAATAGTAAATAGTTCTAGATTGATGGTAAAAGAAAGGACCGGGGTCCATAGTTCACTAGTGGTGATTCTCCTTAAGATAGATGACATGTCGGGTGAACAAATTACAGCGGGGCAATTGACAAACATCGAGAAAGCATACATGCATATAACATTATACATAGACCGTAATCCAACTGCATCTATGACTAATAATCCACCTTCAGGTTATCATCCGAACCCCCTCCAGTATTAAGTTGCAAGCAACAGATAATTGCATTAAGCAAAGTGTGTAAAGTAAACAATACGATTGTTCTATGAACAAAGGATTGTTGTTTTCTCCCTAGTAGCAACAACACATCTAGTACCTTTGAGATTTCTATCACTTCCCCAGATTACTAGAGGCATGAACCCATTATCGAGCATAAATACTCCCTCTTGGAGTTGCTAGAATCTACTCGGCCAAGATAGCTACTAACAACAGAGAGCATGCAAGATCACAAATAACAAAGACATGATAGAATCAATAATCAATCTAAAATAGCATCTCAATATCCATCGGATCCCCGCAAACACAACATGTAGGATTACAAATAGATGATCTTGATCATGAACGGAGCTCACAAGAGCTAGACATGGTAGCACAAAGGAGAAGAACCAACCATCTAGCTACTACATGGACCCGTAGTCCAAGAATGAACTACTCACGCATCACACCGGAGGCTTGCATGGTGATGAAGAAGGCCTCCAGGGTGAATTCTCCCCTCCGGCAGGGTGCCGGGAAGAGATTCAGATCCCTCCTGATCTAGGGATGGAGATGATGGCGGCTACAGACTCTTTCGTTGAATTTTTATCAGGTACTTAGGATTTCTGTATCAGAGGCATCTTATAGGAGAAAGGGGAGGCTGAGGGGGTGCCTTGGGCGGCTACACCACCCCCTGGCGCGGGCCAGGCCTGGCCGCGGGCCCAGGTGGTGTGGTCTTCCCCTGGCCCCTCTCCGTCTTGTATTCTGGCTCTGTGTCCCCCTCGGTGAAATATTGACTTTGGCTTTTGTCCCGTCCAATTCCGAGAATATTCATTTTTTGACTTTTCTGGAACCAAAACAGCAGAAACAGGCAGCTGGCACTGTGGCATCTTGCTAATAGGTTAGTCCAATAAAGTGTATAAAAATACTCCAAAGTGTGGAAAAAACATAAGAAAGTAGATATAAAACAAGCATGGCACGTCAAAAATTATAGATACATTAGCAACGTATCAACATCCCCAAGCTTAACTCCTACTCGTCCTCGAGTAGGTAAGTGATAAAAAGAAAGAATAATTTTTGAGGTGACATGCACCATCATAAACTTGATCAAAGTATTTGTAGAACATTGATAGCTGGGATCATAGTACTTTAACATAGCATGAAAGATATAGTTCTAACAATTAGACATAGCAACTATGTTGTAACATGAAAAGGCACAAACAAAAGATTCATGAATAACAATGCTTTGCAAGACGTTTGTTTGTTTCACATGTAGCAAGCATAATGATAATGGTATTTAGCTTGTCCCTCATAGTGTAGCAAAACATAAATGCATAGGACACCTTCAAAGTTCATAAGGGTGACTAGATAAAAATAGTTTCGGAACAAGCAATATCAAAGTTATGCATCAATAAACAAGTCTTGGGACAATGCACATAGAACTAAGAATGGCCACTCTGCTCTCTCAATAGGTGCATAAAGATAGAAGATGGAGAATCAACATAAAAGTAAAAGAAAGGCCTTCATATAAGGAAGCAGGGATTCAAGTCTCATAAAGAGCTTCCAAAAATTATGGTACTTATTAGCTTTCAGCTCTCATTGCCCCTATCATAAGCATCTTGAAGTGATTAAGGTTAAGTGAACAAACTATGGAGTATATGCTTGACAAAGTATAAGTTGGCAATCTCATGTCCCTTGAATACGAGGGCCGCTCCTCATGCTACTCAACTTCAGTCACAAGTAAGTTCTTGTCATAGTAAGTACATGTGTATCATAGAGAACCGCCAACGGGGTACCCCTTGCCCGATGATACGGAAGAATCCCCATATCAAAATGACAAGGCAAGGAGACAACGAGCATCTCAGCAATCTTCTTATTTACCATGGGAAATGGTGCTTTTTTCTTTCTTTACTCTTTTCTCATCTTTTTTTATTTTTCTCTTTTTCTCAATCTCTATCTCTTTTTTTATAAGAAGAATGCTTCATAGATTGCTCGTTAGGGTTACGCTGCAGGTTTCCACCATGATTAGGCATGGATTAGACCAGCGGCCCAGACGTTTCTCTAACACACATACATAACTCCATGGACTTACAAGCTCCCCTTTCATTTCACACCGACGACATCCATAGACAAAATAGCATGATATCGACTGGGTACCATGTACAAGTGCAATGTTGAAAGCGTTCCCCATGGTACATGGTTCTGCTAATTTCAACTTATAAAGCGCAAGCATATATGCAACAAAGAAGGACCCAATGGTTCAAGTTTATTAGATGCAAAAAGTAAAGTGTGCCATCAAGTTCGTGAGAGCTTTAATCACTAGTTTTCTCATAACAAGTTTAATTTGGAAGGTAAACAAAAGCATGAATATACTTGGAATAGCATAAGCTAGTAGGTAGGTATGGTGGACTCTTTGTAAAAACTTGGTTTAGGGAGTTAGATGCATGAGTGGAACTCATACTTTGTTGTGGAGGCTAGCAAAAGACTGGGAGCGACAAACTAAGAGAGCAATAATGGCCATAATCATGCAGAGCGACAAAACATCATTGATCAAAACATAAAGTGATACTACAAGTTGAAAACTAAATGATCATAAAGGCTATGGTGACTTGAGATAGTCATAACATGGTGTCAGCATGTGCCAAGTCAACCCAAATAAAGCATCAAAGGAGAATACCACTATACTATGCTTTAATATGCTAAAACAACGCATGATTCATCCAAGGAACATTAAGCAATCTAAATTGTTTATAACAAGTCATGCTACCACAAAGAATACTAAGCATAAAGCCAAAACAATATCAAGCATGGCATGACAAAGCATAGACCACAGTCAAAAACAAGCTCTTTTTACCACATAAGCATGAACTTTCCTACTCTTTTCCAAACCAAACCAAACTATTTGCAAACCAATGTATGAAAGAGGGGGTCCAACCAATTTATTCAGAAAACTAAGAAAACCAAGCAAACGAAAAAACAAAACGAAAACGAAAAAGAAGACGCTCCAAGAACAACACAACTATGCATGAAACAATAAAAATGAAGTGTTTGGAGGAAACCTGGATTTTTTATTGATGAAGAAGGGGATGCCTTGGGAATCCCCAAGCTTTGACGCTTGTACTTCTTGGATATTTCTTGGGGGGACACGCGTGGCATCCCCAAGCTTGAGCTTTAGTCCATCCTTCATCTCATTACTCATTCCTTCCATACACCTGAAATTTTTCCTTCATACAAAACTTCACACGATCTTTATTAGCAACATTAGTGTACTCAAGATAATAAGTCTTTTGGTTCAGTTCCAACACCAATAAAACTTCCATTAAAACACAAGCTACTGTAGCACTTCCCTCAAAAATCTCAATTCCCCAAAAAGGAATCAACAAGAAGCAAATGGAAATAATGGTAGAAATCTGTCAAAACAGATCGGCAGGTAAAAACCAATTTCTTCGAAGACCTTCTGTTGCTCAAATTGAAAAGTGTTGAACTAACAAAAATTTTATAACAACCTGGGGCAGAAGAAAAAAATCACAGCTCAAACCGACGTACAGAGATTTTACATGAATTTTTACAGCGAAGCACAAAAATCTGTTTCGGGATAACAACTTTCCCAAGCATGACTTTTCTCTCATTAGAGGTTACTCTTGGCACAAAAACCAAATAAAAAGGATAAGGGGAGGTTATTACATAGGTAATAACTTCCAAGACTCATCTAAAATTTTTGGGTTATCTTCCAATAAGTACTTTTCTTTAACGCCTTTAAGTTAGGCCTAAGAAGCAAGAAAGGCATCAAGTATTCTCAAATGAAGAAGCATTAAGATTAATACCATAAATATCTTCAACAAGGCAAGGTATCTCATCCAAATAAGTTCTAGAGGGTCCTCTCTCAATGCTCTTAGGTTCACTATTTTCATCAAATGGGTTTTCAGGAACAATCCAATCAAAATTCTTTTCTAAGGCTTCATGCATTCCTACAAGTTAAAAAGGTATTGGTATCTTAATTTCCTCCCCATTAGGTTCGGTTTTGTTCATCTTTTCTCGTGTACCAATAACATCTACACATGATCCTAGCATATTAAAACGATCAAAGACTTTTCTAGCTTCCTTAGCAACATCATAGAATTCTTTAAGCAAGATTTCCAGAATAAAGTCTCTCTTTTCGAGGCCCTCAATTTCTTTAAGTTTAAGAAACATTACTTGCATTATGGGATTAAGATTAACAAACCTAGCTTCCAACATGTGAACTAAAGAAGCTGCAGCAATTTCATAATTTGAAGCAAGTTCTGCAAGGGATCTATCCTCAGTATCCTCATGCTACCTAACATGGTTAAAGAATTCTTCAATATTATCTTTCCCAATTATAGAGCCACTACCTATTGAAAGATCTTTCAGGGTGAACTTAGGGATCAACATGGTGAGCAAAGAACAAAGTGACAATTACAGAACAGGTATCTCCTCCAAACCGCTTCCTGCGCTGCTTCTGAAGCAGCAACATATTCCGCCTCCTTCGTTGATCCAGCCACCATAGGTTGTTTGGAGCTCCTCCAACTAACTGCTGCTCCGATCAAGAGAAATACGTATCCGGATTGAGACTTAGAGTCATCCGGATCAGTGTCAAAGCTAGCATCGACATAACACTTAGCGACTAACTCTTCTTCACCTCCGTATACAAGAAACATATCCTTAGTTCTTCTCAAGTACTTAAGGATATTCTTGACCGCTATCCAGTGTTCCGAACCTGGATCAGATTGGTACCTACTAGTCAAACTAATAGCATGTGCCACATCCGGTCTTGTACATAGCATGGCATACATTATAGAGCCTATGGCTGAGGCATAGGGGATCTTATCCATTATCTCTCTTTCTTCCGTAGTGGCGGACTTTGAGTCTTACTCAATGTCTTGCCTTGCAACATACGTAAGTACCCTTCTTACTTCGTCCATATTAAACTTCTTTAATATCTTATCAAGGTATGTACTCTGCGATAGCTCAATTAGGTCTTGATCTATCTCTATAGATTTTAATGCCTAATATATATGAAGCTTCACCAAGGTCCTTCATCGAAAATTTCTTTGTTTAGATAACTTTTAACACTTTAAAAGATCTATATCATTTCAATCAATAATATGTCATCCACATATAATATCGTAAATGCCACATTGCTCCCACTCACTTTCTTGTAAATACAAGCCTCTCCATAAGTTTGGACAAATCCAAACTCTTTGATCACCTCATCAAAGCGGAGATTCCAACTCCAGGATGCTTGCTTCAGTCCATAGATGGATCGCTGAAGTTTGCACACCTTATCAGCATCCTTAGGATCAACAAAACCCTTAGGTTGTATCATATACAACTCTTCTTCAATATTACCATTGAGGAACGCACTTTTGACATCCATCTGCCATATTTCATAATCGAAATATGCAGCAATTGCTAACATAATCCTAACCGACTTAAGCATCGCTACGGGAGAGAATGTCTCATCGTAGTCAACTCCTTGAATTTGTCGAAACCCCTTTGCGACAAGTCGAGTCTTATAGATGGTTACATTACCATCAGCATCAGTTTTTCTTTTGAAAATCCATTTATTCTCAACGGCCTTTCGATCGTGAGGTAAGTCCACCAAGGTCCAAACCTGGTTTTCGTACATGGATTCCATCTCGGATTTCATGGCTTCTAGCCATTTGTTGGAATCAGGGCTCATCATCGCTTCTTCATACGTCGCAGGGTCATCTATTTCATCAATCATGAAATTCATAACAGGATTGCCATACAGTTCAGGAGCTGCACGTGTCCTGCTTAACCTGCGAGGTTCGGTAGTGTCCTCTTTCGGAGTTTCATGATCAATATCATTAGCTCTCTCTTCATTAGGTGAAGTCAACTCCGAAACAACTTCCAGTGCTGTGCTACTTGCCATTTCATGAAGAGAAGGTTCAATAACCTCTTCGAGTTCTACCTTTCGACTACTCACACCTTTCGCAAGAAACTCCTTCTCAAGAAAGGATCCATTCTTGGCAACAAAGACCTTGCCCTCGGATCTGTGATAGAAGGTATACCCAATCGTTTCCTTAGGGTATCCTATGAAGACGCATTTTTCCGCTTTGGGTTCGAGTTTATCCGGTTGAAGTTTCTTCACATAAACATCGCATCCCCAAACTTTAAGAAATGACAGCTTAGGTTTGTTTCCAAACCATAATTCATACTGTGTCTTTTCAACGGATTTAGATGGTGCCCTATTTAAAGTGAATGCAGCGGTTTCCAGTGCATAACCCCAAAATGACAGTGGCAAGTCAGTCAGAGACATCATAGGTCGAACCATATCCAATAAAGTACGATTACGACGTTCTGACACACCATTACGTTGTGGTGTTCCGGCGTGAGTTGTGAAACTATTCCACAGTCTTTCATGTGTGCTAAACTCGTAACTAAGATACTCTCCTCCACGGTCGGACCGCAGAAATTTGATCTTTCTGTTACGATGATTTTCCACTTCATTCTGAAATTCTTTGAACTTTTCAAAGGTTTCAGACTTATGTTTCATCAAATAGATATACCCGTATCTACTCAAATCATTCGTGAAAGTAACAAAATAACGGTATCCACCTCGCGCCGACACACTCATTGGTCCACACACATCAGTATGTATGATTTCCAATAAATCGCCTGCTCCATTGAACCGGAAAACGGCGTTCTAGTCATCTTGCCCATAAGGCATGGCTCACATGTATCAAATGATTCAAAATCAAGTGATTCCAAAAGTCCATCAGAATGGAGTTTCTTCATGCGTTTAACGCCAATATGACCTAGACGGCAGTGCCACATATATGCAGATATATCATTATCAAGTTTAATCCTTTTAGCATCAACATTATGAATATGCGTAATACTACTATCGAGATCCAACAGAAATAAACCATTCAACACAGGTGCATGACCATAAAAGATATTATTCATATAAATCGAACAACCATTGTTTTCAGACTTAAACGAATAACCACTTTGCATCAAACACGATCCGGATACAATGTTCATGCTCAGTGCAGGCAAATAACAATTATTCAGGTTTATAACTAATCCCGATGGCATATGGAGAGGCCGCGTTCCGACGGCGATCACATCAACTCTTGATCCATTGCCGACCCGCATCGTGACCTCGTCCCTTGCTAGTTGTCGCTTGTTCCGCAGCCCCTGAACCGAGTTACATATATTAGCAACCGATCCCGTATCAAATACCCAGGTGCTACTGTGAGTACTAGTCAAGTACACATCAATAACATGTATATCACATATACCTTTGTTTGCCTTGTCGGCCTTCTTGTCCGCCAAATACTTGGGGCGATTGCTTCAATGGCCGATCCTTGCAATAGTAGCACTCGGTGTCAGACTTAGGGCCAGCTCGGGGTTTCTTTTTAGGCGTGGCAACAGATTTGCCGCCCTTCTTTCCCTTCTACTTTCTTTTCTTGTCCTTCTTGAAACCGGTGGTCGTATTGATCATCAACACTTGATGTTCTTTCCTAATCTCCACTTCTGCAGTCTTAAGCATTGACAGAAGCTCGGGAAGAGACTTCTTCATGCCCTGCATATTATAGTTCATCACGAAGCTCTTGTAGCTAGGTGGCAGAGATTGGATAACACGATGTATGCCTAAGTCAATGGGAATCGTTATTCCCAAGGACACAAGCTTATCGGCGTGCAGGACATTTTGAGTACGTGCTCACTAACGGAGCTTCTCTTCCATCATGCAGCTAAAGAACTTTTCGTAAGCATTATAACTCTCTCTGGCAGCATGGGTATCGAAAATCATTTTCAATTCTCCCATGGTATCAAAGGCATTGCCATTTTCAAACGTTTTCAAGTTCGCTCTAGCCCATACAGTATGCCGCAATGAACTAAGTTGTGGTCCTCCTGACGAGTTATATAGACGTTCTTTTCCTCATCAGGGGCATCAGGAGCTGGTGGGGGGCCTAGCGGCGCATCTAGCACATATTGCTTTTGTGCACCAGTGAGGAGAATCCTCAAATTCATAGCCCAGTTGGTGAAGTTGCTACCATTCGCAGCAAGTTTCTCTTTCTCCATGAACACATTGAAATTAAAAGCAGGTGGTACCATCTACAACAGAATTTGTAAAATATATTTGGACTAAGTTTATGATAGATTGAGTTCAACTAATCCAAATTACTAATGAACTCCCACTCAAAAACGACATCCCTCGTGTACCTTAGAGATTTCTGTCACTTCCTCAGATTACTAGAGGCATGAACCCACTATGGAGCATAAATACTCCCTCTTGGAGTTGCTAGCATCTACTCGGCCAAGATAGCTACTAACAACGGAGATCATGCAAGATCACAAATAACAAAGACATGATAGAATCAATAATCAATCTGAAATAGCATCTCAATATCCATCAGATCCCTGCAAACACATCATGTAGGATTACAAATAGATGATCTTGATCATGAACGGAGCTCACAAAATCTAGACATGGTAGCACAAAGGAGAAGAACCAACCATCTAGCTACTACATGGTCCCGTAGTCTAGGGATTAACTACTCACGCATCACACCGGAGGCTTGCATGGTGATGAACAAGGCCTGTGGTGAATTCTCCTCCCACAGGTGCCGAAGAGCTTCAGATCCTCCCGATCTAGGGATGGAGATGATATGGCTCTGCACTCTTCGTGGAATTTTGATCGGGTACTTAGGGTTTTTGTATCGCAGGCATCTTATAGGCGAAAGGAAAGGTCGAGGGGTGCCCTAGGCGGCCGCACCACCCCCTGGCGCGGGTCAGGCCTGGCCACACGACCAGGTGGTGTGGTCAGCCCCTGGCCCCTCTTCGTCTCGTATTCTGGCTCCGTGTCCCCCTCGGTGAAATATTTACTTTAGCTTTTGTCCCGTCCAATTCCGAGAATATTCATTTTCTGACTTTCCTGGAACCAAATACAGTAGAAACAGGCAGCTGGCACTATGGCATCTTGTTAATAGGCTAGTCCAAGAAAGTGTATAAAAATACTCCAAAGTGTGGACAAAACATAAGAAAGTAGATATAAAACAAGAATGGAACATCAAAAATTATAGATACGTTAGCAACATATCAAGCTTCCAAAAAATATGGTACTTATTAGCGTTCAACTCTCATTGCCCCTATCATAAACATCTTGAGGTGATTAAGGTTAAAGTGAACAAATATGAGGATATGCTTGACAAGTTATAAGTTGAAAATCTCATGCCCTTGCTTACGAGTACCGAACCTCATGCTACTCAACTTTAGTCACGAGTAAGTTCTTGTCATTGTAAGTACATGTGTATCATAGAGAACCGCCAACGGGGTACCCCTTGCCCCATGATACAGGAGCTATCCCATATCAAAATGATAAGGCAACAGACAATGAGCATCTCAGCGATCTTTTTATTTGCTATTTGCATAGGTTTTTATTGAGGATGCTTCACAGATTGCTCACTATGGTTATGCTGCAAATTTCCACCATGATTAGGCATGGCTTAGGATAGCCGCCCAGGCATTTCTCTAACACATATACAAACTCCATGAGCTTACAAGCTCCCCATTTATTTCACACCGCCAGGATCCATAAGCAAAAGAACATGATATCAACTAAATAATGTGCAATGTTGAAAGCATTCCCCATGGTATCATGGTTCTACTAATTCACAACTTATAAAGCGCAAGCATATACACAACATAGATGGTCACAATGGTTCAAGTTTATTAAGTGCAAGAAAGTAAAGTGTGCCATCAAGTTTGTGAGAGCTTTAATCACTATTTTTCACATAACAAGTTTAATTCGGAAGATAGATAAAAACATGAATATACTTGGAATAGCAATAATGCCAATAGGTAGGTATGGTGGACTCTTTGGAATAACTTGGTTTTATGTGGAGTTGGATGCATGAGTGGAACTCATACTTAGTACATGTCGAGGCTAGCAAAAGACTAGGAGCGACCAACTAAGAGAGCAATAATGGCCATAATCATGCAAAGCGACAAAACATTATTAATTAAAGCATAAAGTGATATTACAAGTCAAAAAATAAATGATCATAGAGGCTATGGCGACTGGTATGGTCTTAACATGGTGTGAGCATGCGTCAAGTCAACCCAAATAAAGCATTAAAGGAGAATACCATAATATTATGCTTTTGTATGCTAAAACAACGCATGATTCTTTCAAGGCACATTAAGCAATCTCAATTGTTTGGAACAAGTCATGCTACAACAATAATCACTAAGCATAAAGTCAAAGCAATATCAAACATGACATGATAAAGTCTAGGCCACAGTCAAAACAAGACTCCTTTTGTACCACTTATAGGCATGAACTTTCCTACTCTTTTCCAATCCAAATCAACTTATTTGAAACTATGTACGAATGTGGGGTCCAACCAATTTATTTAAGCAAACCAAGCAAAAGAAAACTAAAAACAAAACAAAGACGCTCCAAGAACAATACAATTGTGCATGACACAATAAAAATGAAGTGTTTGGAAGAAAACCTGAGATTTTTATTGATGAAGAAGGGGATGCCTTGGGCATTGATGTCTACGCACTTCTATTCTTGTAGATAGTTGTTGGGCCTCCAAGTGCAGAGGTTTGTAGAACAGCAGCAAGTTTTCCCTTACGTGGATCACCCAAGGTTTATCGAACTCAGGGAGGAAGTGGTCAAAGGTATCCCTCTCAAGAAACCCTGCAATCAAGATACAATAAGTCTCTTGTGTCCCCAACACACCCAATACACTTGTCAGGTGTATAGGTGCACTAGTTCAGCGAAGAGATAGTAAAATACAAGTGGTATAAATAAAAGACAATGGTGCCAAAAAATAGCTTGATGGCGTGGAAGAGACTAAAGGCAAACTGAAATAAAGATGGCAGCAAGCAAACATGTAATAGATCTAGTTGTAACAAAGTTTCAATGCTTAGAAACAAGGCCTAGGGATCATACTTTCACTAGTGAACACTCTCATATAAATATCTTCTCTTCATGATACTACTCTGAACTACTCTCTAGTTGGACACTCTAATCCATGGTAGGGCTATAACAACACTCCTCAAAGTTCGCTTTCCCCATCTAGATAACCCCACACTGTTACCTTGAGCACTAGATGGTTCCAACAAACACCACAATTTCATAGAAACATCCAACTCCAAATATAACTCATAACAAGTAGTTGTAATCTCTAGCCTAAGTGCCACCATGGTGTGCACGCTGTCACTTTCACACACATGGGGAGAGCAGAGATCTATTAAAGCACTTGAGTAGCAAAGTAGATCTACTTGACTACAAAGCTCATGATCACAATATGATCATGCATAGAGAGAGATGAACACATAGCTACCGGTAAAACCCTTAGCCTCGAGGAAAAACTACTCCCTCGTCATCATGGGAATCAGCAACGGCGATGGAGATGGTGGTGGAAATCGATGGAGATGGCTCCGGGGGCACTTCCCCGTCCCGGCAGGGTGCAGGAACAGAGAATTTATGTCCCCCGAATCTCCCCTTTGGTGGTTGCGGTGCTGCGGAACTTTTCGTGGCTGGAGGCTGTTCGATCTAGGGTTTTTGGCCCAGGGGCTTCTTATAGGCGAAGGAGAGAGGTCGGTGGCCGGCCAGGGGGCCCACACCATGCCCTGGCGCGGCCTAGGGCTGCCCGCGCTAAGGGGTGATGTGGCCCCCCTTCGTCTCTCCTTCGGACTCCATGTGTCTTCCAGTAAAATATGAACTTTACCTTTTGTCTGGTCCAATTCTGAGAATATTCATTTTCTGACTTTCTTGGAACCAAAAACAACAGAAAACAGGTAGGTGGCACTGTGGCATCTTGTTAATAGGTTAGTCCAAGAAAGTGAATAGAAATACTCCAAAGTGTGGACAAAACATAAGAAAGTAGATATAAAACAAGCATGGAACATCAAAAATAATAGATACGTTAGGAACGTATCAACATCCCCAATCTTAACTCCTGCTCGTCCTCGAGTAGGTAAGTGATTAAAAGAAAGAATAATTTTTGAGGTGACATGCACCATCATAGACTTGATCAAAGTATTTGTAAAACATGGATAGCTAGGATCATAGTACTTTAACATAGCATGAAAGATATAGTTCTAACAATAAGACATAGTAACTATGTTGTAACATGAAAAGGCACAAACAAAAGATCATGAATAACAATGCATTGAAAGACGTTTGTTTGTTTCACATATAGAAAACATAGCATAGTGGCATTCAGCTTGTCCCTCATGGAGTAGCAAAACATAAATGCATAGGACACCTTCAAAGTTCATAAGGGTGACTAGATACAAATAGTTTAAGGACAAGCAATATCAAAGTTATGCATCAATCAACAAGTTTTGGGACAATGCACATTAAACTAAGAATGGCCACTATGCTCTCTTAATAGGTGGATAAAGATAGAAGATGGAGACTCAACATATAAGTAAAAGAAAGGCCTTCATAGAAGGAAGCAGGGATTCAAGTCTCATAAAGAGCTTCCAAAAATTATGGTACTTATTAGCTTTCAGCTCTCATTGCCCCTATCATAAGCATTGAAGTGATTAAGGTTAAAGTGAACAAACTATGGAGTATATGCTTGACAAAATATAAGTTGGAAATCTCATGTCCCTTGAATACGAGGGCCGCTCCTCATGCTACTCAAGTTTAGTTACCGGTAAGTTCTTGTCATAGTAAGTACATGTGTATCATAGAGAACCGCCAACGGGGTACCCCTTGCCCGATGATACGGAAGAATCCCCATATCAAAATGACAAGGCAAGCACACAATGAGCATCTCAGCAATCTTCTTATTTACCATGGGAAAATGGTGCTTTTTTCTCTCTTTCCTCTTTTCTCATATTTTTTTTTTCTTTTTCTCTTTTTTCCCTCAATATCTGACTCTTTTTTTATATAAGAAGAATGCTTCATAGACAACTCATTATGGTTACGCTGCAGGTTTCCACCATGATTAGGCATGGATTAGACCCATGACCAGTGCGTTCTCTAACACATACATAACTCCATGGACTTACAAGCTCCCCTTTCATTTCATACCGACGACATCCATAGCCAAAAGAGCATGATATCAACTAGGTACAAAGTACAAGTGCAATGTTGAAAGTGTTCCCCATGACAGCATGGTTCTGCTAATCCCCAACACATAAGTGCAAGCATATACAACATAGATGACATAATGGTTCAAGTTTATTAAGGGCAAGAAAGTAAAGTGTGCCATCAAGTTCGTGAGAGCTTTAATCACTAGTTTTCACATAACAAGTTTAATTCAGAAGGTAGATAAAAACATGAATATACTTGGAATAGCAAATGCTAATAGGTAGGTATGGTGGAATCTTTGGAATAACTTGGTTTTATTTGGAGTTGGATGCATGAGTGGAACTCACACTTGGTTATGGAGGCTAGCAAAATACTGGGAGCGACCAACTAAGAGAGCAATAAAGGATCATAGAGGCTATGGTGACTTAGTATAGTCTTAACATGGTGTGAGCATGCGCCAAGTCAACCCAAATAAAGCATCAAAGGAGAATACCACAATACTATGCTTTAATATGCTAAGACAATGTAGGATTCTTTCAAGGCACATTAAGCAATCTCAATTGTTTACAACATGTCATGCTACAGCAAAAATCACTAAGCATAAAGCCAAAACAATATCAAGCATGACATGACAAAGCATAGGCCACAGTCAAAAACAAGCTCCTTTTACCACTTAAGCATGAACTTTTCCTACTCTTTTCCAATCCAAACCAAACTATTTGAAAACCAATGCAAGAAATAGGGGTCCAACCAATTTATTCAAGCAAACAAAGCAAACAAATCAAACGAAAACTAAAAAAATGAAGATGCTCCAAGAACAACACAATTGTGCATGAAACAATAAAATGAAGTGTTTGGAAGAAACCTGAGATTTTTATTGATGAAGAAGGGGATGCCTTGGGCATCCCAAAGCTTTGACGCTTGTACTTCTTGAATAATTCTTGGGGTGACACGGGGTGGCATCCCCAAGCTTGAGCTTTAGTCCATTCTTCATCTCATTACATCATTCTTTCCTTACACCTAAAAATTTTCCTTCATACAAAACTTCACACAATCTTCATTAGCAACACTAGTGCACTCAAAATAATTAGTCTTTGGGTTCAGTTTCAACACCAATAAAACTTCCATTAAAACACAAGCTACTGTAGCACTTCCCTTGAAAAGTTCAAATGATCAAAGAGAACTCAAAGAGAAAGAGATTAAGAGGCAAATGCAAATAATGGCAGAAATCTGTCAAAACAGACCAACAGGTAAAAACCGATTTTTTTGAAGACCTTCTGTTGCTCAACTCGAAAAGTGTTGAACTAACAAAAGTTGGATAACAACTTGGGGCAGAATCACAAAAAACTACAGCTCAAACCGATCTACAGATATTTTTCACGAATTTTTACAGCGAAGCACAAAAATCTGTTTCGGGACAACAACTTTCCCAAGCATTACTTCTCTCTCATTAGAGGTTACTCTTGGCACAAAAATCACACAAAAATGATAAGGAGAGTTTATTACTGAAGCAATAACTTCCAAGACTCAACTAAAACTTTTGGGTTATCTCCCAATAAGTACTTTTCTTTAACACCTTTAAGTTAGGCATGATAGTTTTGATGATGCTCACATAAGTAATATGAATTGAAGTAAAAGAGAGCATCCAGAAGCAAATATAAAACACATTTAAGTCTAACCCAGTTCCTATGAAAAATAATCGTGTAAAGAAACAAGTCATGAAAGCATAAAGCAAAAAACATAGGAAAGCAAAACAAGTGCAACTTCAAAAAAATTAACATAAAGAGGGGAAACTTAATATTGTTGAGACACATAAAACCATGTCTCCCTCTCTCATAATAACTTCCAGTAGCATCATGAATAAAATTAACAATATAACTATCACATAAAATATTCTTATCATGAGCCACATGCATATAATCATTATTACTCTCCATATAAGCATAGTTATTCTTATTAATTGTAGTGGGAGCAAATTCAATAAAATAGCTATCATTATTATTCTCATCACCATAATCATCAAATATAGGAGGCATATTGTAATCATAATTAATTTTCTCCTCAATAGTAGGTGGACTAAAAATATCATATTCATCATTGTAATCATCATATATTGGAGGTATAGTATCATCAATGCAATTTTTCTCCTCTAAAGATGGGGGACTAAAAAGATCATTTTCATAAAAACTAGCTTCCCCAAGCTTAGACTTTTCCATAGGATTAGCAATAATGATGTCCAAAGAATTCATACTAACAACATTGATATTAGCATGCAAATAAAGTTCCATAGGTTTTTTAATTTTCTCTTCAAACACTTCATGTCCTAACTCAAGATAAATACTATAAAGCTCTCTAATTTTGTTGTTGTTTTCCATTAAGCCTAACTAGTGAAAACAAGAAACAAAAAGACAAAATTGCAGAATCTAAAGGAAATACCTTCGAGCACTCACATCGGAGGATGTGAGTACCTTTTACCTTACCTCCCCGACAACGGCGCCACAAAATAGCTTGATGTCTATGCACTTCTATTCTTGTAGATAGTTGTTGGTCCTCCAAGTGTAGAGGTTTGTAGAACAACAACAAGTTTTCCCTTAAGTGGATCACCCAAGGTTTATCAAACTCAGGGGGGAAGTGGTCAAAGGTATCCCTCTCAAGCAACCCTGCAATCAAGATACAAGAAGTCTCTTGTGTCCCCAACACACCCAATACACTTGTCAGGTGTATAGGTGCACTAGTTCGGCGAAGAGATGGTAAAATACAAGTGGTGTAGATAAAAGACAACGATGCCAAAAAATAGCTTGATGGCATGGAAGAGACTAAAGGCAAACTGAAATAAAGATGACAGCAAGCAAACATGTAACAGATCTAGTTGCAAATGAAGTTTCAATGCTTTGAAATAAGGCCTAGGGATCATACTTTCACTAGTGAACACTCTCATATAAATATCTTCTCTTCATGATACTACTCTGAACTACTCTCCGGTTGGACACTCTAATCCATGGTAGGGCTATAAGAACACTCCTCAAAGTTCGCTTTCCCCATTTAGATAACCCCACACTGTCACCTTGAGCATTAGATGGTTCCAACAAACACCACAATTTCATAGAAACATCCAACTCCAAATATAACTCATAACAAGTATTTGTAATCTCTAACCTAAGTGCCACCATGGTGTGCACGTTGTCACTTTCACACACATGGGGAGAGCAGAGATCTATTAAAGCACTTGAGTAGCAAAGTAGATCTACTTGATTACAAAGCTCATGATCACAATATGATCATGCATAGAGAGAGAGATGAACACATAGCTACCGATAGAACCCTTAGCCTCGAGGAAAAACTACTCCCTCATCATCATGGGAATCAACAACAGCGATGGAGATGGTGGTAGAGATCGATGGAGATGGCTCCACGGGCACTTCCCCGTCCCGGCAGGGTGCCGGAACAGACTTTCTGTCCCCCGAATCTCCCCTTCGGTGGCGGCAGCGCTGCGAAACTTTTCGTGGCTGGAGGCTGTTCGATCTAGTGTTTTTGTCCCAGGGGCTTCTTATAGGCGAAGGGGCGAGGTCGGTGGCCGGCCAGGGGGCCCACACCATGCCCTGGCGTGGCCTAGGGCTGCCCACGCCAAGGGGTGGTGTGTCCGCCCTATGGCCCCCCTTCGTCTCTCCTTAGGACTCCATGTGTCTTCCGGTAAAATATCAACTTTGCCTTTTGTCCGGTCCAATTCTGAGAATATTCATTTTCTGACTTTCCTGGAACCAAAAACAGCAGAAAACAGGCAGCTAGCACTGTGGCATCTTGTTAATAGGTTAGTCCAAGAAAGTGTATAGAAATACTCCAAAGTGTGTACAAAACATAAGAAAGTAGATATAAAACAAACATGGAACATCAAAAATTATAGATACGTTAGCAACGTACCAGGCATCCCCAAGCTTTGACGCCTGTACTTCTTGAATATTTCTTGGGGTGACACGGGTGGCATCCCCAAGCTTGAGCTTTTGTCCATACTTCATCTTATCACATTATTCTTCCCTACACTCTAAAATTTCCTTCATACAAAACTTCACACAATCTTCCTTAGCAACATTTGTGTACTCAAGATAATAAGACTTTGGGTTCAGTTTCAACACAAGTAAAACTTCCATTAAAACACAAGATACTATAGCAATTCCTTCTAAAAGCTCAAGTGATCAAAGAGAACTCAAAGAGAAAGAGATTAAGAGGCAAATGCAAATAATGGCAGAAATCTGTCAAAACAGACCAGCAGGTAAAAACCAATTTTTTCAAAGACCTTCTGTTGCTCAAATCGAAAAGTGTTAATCTAACAAAAGTTAGATAACAACCTGGGGCAGAAGCACAAAAACCACACAAAAAGGATAAGGAGAGGTTATTATAGAGACAATAACTTCCAAGACTCAACAAAAAAAACTTACTGAATAAAAATTTGGGTTATCTCCCAATAAGTGCTTTTCTTTAACGCCTTTGAGCTAGGCATAAGAAGCAAGATTCAAGTATTCTCAAATGAAGAAGCATTAAGACCAAATTTCTTGCCCTACCTTTTTTTTAGGGAATGTATGATTGTTTGGTAGAGAAGAAAAATGCATGATTCCTTTTTTCACATCTATTATTGGTCCAATGAGTTTTAGTAGGGATCTTCCAAGTATAATTTGTCCTTTCCCTACACATTCAATAACAAGATAATCAGTAGACACCACTTTCCTTAGGATCTTTGTAAACACTCCTTCAGCTATTCCAATGGGTAATATTGTGGCATTATTAGTTAGAGATATTTCTTCTCCTCCTTCAGAAAGTCCCCAAAAATTTAAAGATTCATCGACATCTTTAGGCATAAGACAGAATTCAGACATGATATCACAACGAGCATAAAAAGTTTCATTATTTATAACAACTTTTATTGTAGGAAGCCATTTTGAAGATTCAGAATTTATTGGAACATATTCATTATGCTCTCTAAGCATGTTATAGCATTCTTTTAAACTTGATGTGTTGGTCTCAAGAGTGTTCAATCTAGCAATAATCTTTGTAATGGAGGAATCAGATTTGCTAGGCAAGTCATATGTTGCAACCAATTTTTTTATGGCATTAAAAGCTTCACCCTCATTGCATTGGAGGAAATCCCCTCCTACTACAACATCCAAAGCATATCTATAGCAAAGAGCAAGTCCAAAGTAGAAACTGCTAGGAAACAAGCTTAGAGTCATTTTAGGTTCAATATTTTCATGTAAACCAGAGATTCTAGACCAAGCTTCATTGAAACTCTCTTCAATTCCTTGTTTGAAAGTAAAAATCATTTCCTCGGACGACATAGTGATTGGAGCAATGCTAGACATAATAGCAGCTTGAGATAGAATTTTTTGTGTGTTTTTGATATAAAAAAGCAAACTAGTACAACTATTTTTTTTTGTTTTTGATAAAAGAAACAAGCAAACAAAGCAAAAATAAACTAAGCAAAACAAAAAACAAAGTAAAGAGATCAATTGTGAGAGACTCCCCTTGTGAAGCTGTCCTTAACTCCCCGGCAACGGTGCCAGAAAAAGGCTTGATGGCTCAGGATACGTTGAGCTCGTTGGGAACCCCAAGAGGAAGGTATGATGAGCACAGTAGCAAGTTTCCCTCAGTTATGAAACCAAGGTTATCGAAGTAGTAGGAGCAAGGAAACAACCCCAAGGTGTTATTAGCAACTTGGAATCCTACACAATGCAACCACAGAACTTTGCCCCAACTTACAGTGAGGTTGTCAATCTCACCGGTTTTGCTGAAAACAAAGGATTAAACGTATTGTGTGGAAGATAGTAATTGCTTGCAGAAAGTAAACAGTAAACAATAAATAGTAGATGGTATATCAATGGTAAAAGAATGGACCGGGGTCCATAGTTCACTAGAGGTGATTCTCTTTAAGATAAATAACATGTTGGGTGAACAAATTACAGCGGGGCAATTGACAGACTCGAGAAAGCATACCATGCATATACTAATCATCTTGACTCCTATGAGATTTGATTGGGCATTACAACATTATACATAGATCGTAATCCAACTGCATCTATGACTAATAATCCACCTTCAGGTTATCATCCGAACCCCCTCCAGTATTAAGTTGCAAGTAACAGATAATTGCATTAAGCAAAGTGTGTAAAGTAAACAATACGATTGTCCCATGGATAAAGGATTACTGTTTTCTCCCTAGTAGCAACATCACATCTAGCACCCTTAGAGATTCCTGTCACTTCCCCAGATTACTATAGGCATGAACCCACTATCGAGCATAAATACTCTCTCTTGGAGTTGCTAACATCTACTTGGCCAAGATAGCTACTAACAACAGAAAGCATGCAAGATCACACATAACATAGACATGATAGAATCAATAATCAATCTGAAATAGTATCTCAATATCCATCGGATCCCCGCAAACACAACATGTAAGATTACAAATAGATGATCTTGATCATGAACGGAGCTCACAAGATCTAAACATGAGAGCACAAAGGAGGAGAACCAACCATCTAGCTACTACATGGACCCGTAGTCCAGGGATGAACTACTCACGCATCACACCGGAGGCAGTCATGGTGATGAAGAAGGCCTCCAGGGTGATCTCTCCCCTCCGGCAGGGTGCCGAGAAGATCTTCGAATCCCCCCGATCTAGGGATCGATATGGCGGCGGCTACAGACTCTTCCGTGGATTTCTGATTGGGTATTTTATCGGGTACTTAGGGTTTTCGTCCTGGGAGTCTTTTATAGGCGAAGGGGCAAGGTTGGTGGAGCACCAGGGGGCCCACACCCCCTGGTGGCGCGCCTTTCAGGCTGCGCCACCAGTGTGTGGCTGCCTGCGCGATTGCCTCCCTCCGGACTCCGTGTTGCTTCGGGTAAAATATTGACTTTGGCTTTTGTCCGGTCGAATTCCGAGAATATTTCCTTACTAGATTTTCTGAAACCAAAAACAGCAGAAAACAAGCAACTAGCACTATGGCATCTTGTTAATAGGTTAGTTCCAGAAAATGTATAAAAATACCCCAAAGTGTGGACAAAACATAAGAAAGTAGATACTAAACAAGCATGGAACATCAAAAATTATAGATACGTTTACGACGTATCAAATAACATGCTCATATATTCTAAGTAGAACAACCTCAATCATACCAATGGGTTGTAAAGTGATAGTAGTAGGAGAATACTCTCCTAGTTCTAACCTTTTATAGAGAGAGTATGGCATTACACTAACTCCTGCACCTAGATCACACAAGGCATTCTGAATATCAGTTTTACCTATTGAGCATGAAATAGTTGATATTCTGGGATCTCCAGATTTAGACAACAGCTTCTCATTAGCAGGATAACTAGTTACCATGGCAACAATTTCAGTTATTTATTTCTTTCTACAAAGAATATCACGAAGGAATTTAGAATAGGTAGGAACTTTGATTGCATCCGTGAATGGAATTTCCAGGCAAAGGTCACCAAGTGCTTTTGTAAAAGAATCATAAATTACCTGATCTGGTGCTTTCTTTTTTCGATTTGGATAAGGAAGCTTTTCTCACCTTTCTTATTCTTGTCTTTTACCTTTTGTAGGGGGTTGGGCTCTTTTGTTGCTTTCTTTTGTTGTTGCTTATCACTTTTCTTATTTTCTACTACAACAACTTCATCTTCCTTGCTTATATCTTTTTTCTCTTGCATCAACTATCTCCGCATCAGAGTCATAACGGTCATCCTGAGCATCATCTTGGCCCTCCTTGGTTTGATCTTGTGTTTCTTTGGCAGTTTCATCTTGAGGATCCACCAGTGTATCATCTTCTTGGCTAGCTTTGAGTAAGGCTTTTTCCTTTCGCTCTTTTTCAGCTTCATATTCTGGTGGTCCTAATGGTCCTGTAGCAACTAAACCTCTTCTTGTAACAACATTAGTAGAAACAGGAATGTCTTTATCATCTTGAAGAAAATTTTGATAACCAGATGCTATTTGTTCACACTAGGTTTCAATCATACTAAGATACTTGTGAAATAATTTTATTTCTTGGCCAATCTCATCATGATTTTCCGTGAGTTCTGCCAAAATATTTTTATGTTTTTGAAAGTGCTTATGCAAGTTATTATGAGATTTTGCTTGGCGATGTTTTAATTATTGAAAAACTTTTCTAGTTTCATCTTCTTCATTTTAAACTTGTAACAAGTCTACTTTGTTTTCCTTAACAAGTTCAGAAGGTATACCTTTTTCCTTCATAGTTTTGCGTACTTCAGGCATAAGATCAGGAGTTATCCGAAGTATCCCTTTTTCTAGCTTAGTGCCAAAATCAGGATTATATAAAGATTCATTCTTAGCCCTAGTAGACATCAATTCCAAACATTCTTTAATAGTTAAAGTATTTATCGATCCTCCTGTTGAGAAGTCAAGCAACTCTCTACATTGAGTATTAAGACCGTGGTAAAATAAATGGCAAATAGTTGATTCAGAATAGCCATGATTAGGAATACTATTGATCATTTCCAAGAATCTATCCCAGACTTCTGGGTAGTATTTTCCCATGTTCTGACTAAAGTTGAGTATACTATTTCTTAGTTTAGTTACCTTTTAAAAAGGATTAAACTTGTTTATGAATTTAACAATGCAATTTCCCCAACATTTAATGTAATGGCGAGTGATACGTTGTTAACGTATCCATAATTTTTTATGTTCCAAGCTTGGTTTTATCTACTTTCTTATGTTTTGTCCACACTTTGGAGTACTTTCTATACACTTTCTTGGACTAACCTATTAACAAGAGCCACAGTGCCAGCTGCCTATTTTCTGCTGTTTTTGGTTCCAGGAAAGTCAGAAAATGAATATTCTCGGAATTGGACGGGACAAAAGCGAAAGTCAGTTTTTCACCGAGGGACACACGGGCGAATCACGAGGCGGAGAGGGCTGGGCTGCCACAACACCTGGTCAGGCCAGGCCTGGCCGCCGCGCCGTGGTCCTGGCACCCTCGGCCTCCCCTTTCGCCTATAAGATGCCTCCGATACAGATACCCTAAGGACCCGATCAAAATTCCACGAAAGAGTCTGTAGCCGCCGTCATCTCCATCCCTAGATCGGGAGGGATTTGAAGCTCTTCTCGGTACCCTGCCGGAGGGGAGAATTCACCCTGGAGGCCTTTTTCATCACCATGCAAGCCTCCGGTGTGATGCATGAGTAGTTCATCCTTGGACTACAGGTCCATGTAGTAGCTAGATGGCTGGTTCTTCTCCTTTGTGCTACCATGTTTAGATCTTGTGAGCTCTGTTCATGATCAAGATCATCTATTTGTAATTCATACATGTTGTGTTTGCAGGGATCCGATGGATATTGAGATGCTATTTCAGATTGATTATTGATTCTATCATGTCTTTGTTATTTGTGATCTTGCATGCTTTCCGTTGTTAGTAGCTATCTTGGCCAAGTAGATGCTGGCAACTCCAAGAGTTAGTATTTATGCTCGATAGTGGGTTCATGCCTCTAGTAATCTTGGGAAGTGATAGAAATCTCTAAGGTACTAGATGTGCTATTGCTACTAGGGAGAAAACATCATTCGTTTGTTCATAGAACAATCGTATTGTTTACTTTACACGCAATGCGTAATGCAATTATCTGTTGCTTGCAACTTAATACTGGAGGGGGTTCGGATGATAACCTGAAGATGGATTATTAGTCATAGGGGCAGTTGGATTACGGTCTATGTATAATGTTGTAATGCCCAATCAAGTCTCAAAGGAGTCAAGATTTGTAGTATATGCTTGTATGCTTTCTCGATGTTTGTCAATTGCCTCGCTGTAATTTGTTCACCCAACATGTCATCTATCTTAAGGAGAGCCACCACTAGTGAACTATGGACCCCGGTCCTTTCTTTTATCATCAATCTACAATTGTTTACTGTTTCTGTTTACTTTCTACAAACTGTTACTTTCTTCCACACAATACGTTTAATCCTTTGTTTTCAGAAAAAACGGTGAGATTGACAACCTCACTGTAAGTTGGGGGCAGAGTTCTGTGGTTGTGTTGTGTAGGTTTCCACGTTGTTGCTGCCACCGGTAGTGTGCCCCGCCAAAGTCTAGCTAGCAACACATTGGAGGTGTTTCCTTGCTCCTACTGGATTGATAACCTTAGTTTCATAACTGATGGAAAACTTGTTGTTGTGCTCATCATACCTTCCTCTTGGGGTTCCCCAACGAGCTCGATATATTTTGGGCCATCAAGCTATTTTTCTGGCGCCGTTGCCGGGGAGTCAAGGACATCTTCATAGGGGGAGTCTCTCATAACCAATCTATTTACTTTGTTATTTTTGTTTTGCTTAGTTTACCTTTTGCTTTGTTTGCTTGTTTCTTTAACAAAAACAAAAAATATTAGTTTTACTAGTTTGCTTTCTTTATTAAAAACACAAAACATGACTACTCTTGAAAATACTAAGTTGTGTGACTTCACTAGCACCAACAACAATGATTTCATGAGCACACCTATTGCTCCACCGGTTCCTGAAGCTACTTTCTTTGAAAATTAAACCGGCTTTACTCAATCTTGTTATGAGAGAACAATTTTCTGGTATTGGTAATGAAGATGATGCTGCCCATCTAAATAACTTTGTTGAACTTTGTGAGATGCAAAAGCATAGGGATATAGATGGAGATATTATTAAGCTTAAAAATTTTCCTTTCTCTTTGAGAGGAAAAGCTAAAGAATGGTTGAATTCCTTAACTAGGAATAGTATTGATTCTTGGACTAAATGCAAAGATGCTTTCATTGGAAAATACTATCCTCCTGCTAAGATTATATCTATGAGAAGTGAAATAATGGAGTTTAAACAATCTGATAATGAACATGTTGCTCAAGCTCGGGAAAGAATGAAATCTTTGGTAAAGAATTGTCCCACTCATGGACTGACTGCTTGGATGATTATCCAAACCTTTTATGCAGGATTGAACTATTCTTCAAGAAACCTATTGGATTCTACTGCTGGAGGTACCTTTATGACCATTACTTTGGGTGCTGCAACAAAGCTTCTGGATAATATGATGGTTAACTATTCTGAATGGCATACTGAAAGAGCTCGACAAGGTAAGAAGGTAAATTCCATTGAGGAAACCTCCTCCTTGAGTGATAAAATTGATGTTATTATGTCTATGCTTGTTAATGGGAAAGCTCATATTGATCCAAATCATGTTCCTTTAGCCTCTTTGGTTGCTCAAGAAGAGCAAGTTGATGTGAACTTTATAGAAATAATAATTTTAGCAACAATGCCTACAGGAATAATTTTGGTAATAATAGTTATAGGCCATGTCCTCCCAACAATGGAATGCTTATGGAAATTCCTACAACAATAATAGGAGTGCTCCCTCTGAACTTGAAGTTATGCTTAAAGATTTTATTAGTAAACAAACTTCTTTCAATAAAACTATTGAGGAGAAACTCTCTAATGCTGAAAGAAATATAGCATCATTGGCTGAAGCTCAATCTTCTTTGAATAAAATGGCTGCTAAACCTAAAACTAATGATAATCCCTTTGCTACTATTAATGCCATACAAGTTAGAATTGATGAAAATGTTAGACTATTAGCTGAATTGCATGCTAAGTGGGAAAGAGAAGATGAAATTGCTAGAACATTAGTGTTTCTACTATCACTACCACTAGCGTTGAGGCTAGTAATAGCTCTACTACTTTAGATTATAATTATGATTTTGATCTTGATGGTTGCAACATCTCTGAAGTTATTAAGTTCCTACAAAAGCTTTCTAAAAGTCCTAATGCTAGTGCTATGAATATGGCCTTTACAAAACACATTACTAATGCTCTCATAAAAATTAAAGAAGAAAAGATGAAACACAAAGCTTCTATTCCTATTAAACAAGAAGATGGTTGGGAACCCATCATTAATATGAAAGTGAATGATTTTGATTTTAAAGCTTTATGTGATCTTGATAGTAGTGTTTCTATTATGCCTAGAAGGATTTATGATATGCTTGATTTGCCACCATTGGAAGATTGTTATTTGAATGTCCCACTTGATGATAATGCTAAAAAGAAACTCATGGGGAGTATTAATGATGTTCTTATTATGGTTAACAATGCCTATGTCCCCGTTGATTTCTATGTTTTGGATGTTGAATGCAATGCTTCTTGTCCTATTACTTTGGGAAGACCTTTTCTTAGAACTGTTTGTGCCATTATTGATATGAAAGAAGACACCATTAAATATCAACTCCCACTCAATAAAGGTATAGAACACTTCCCCAAGAAGTGAGAGAAGATTTTGTTTGCCTCTCCTATGAAAACAAAATTTGCTCTTAATGCTTCTTCATTTGAGAACACTTGATTCTTTTTCTTGCTTCTTATGCATAACTTAAAGGCGTTAAAGAAAAGTACTTATTGGGAAATAACCCAAAAGTTGTAGATGAGTCTTAGAAGTTATTACTCCAGTAATAACTGCTCCTTATCCTTTTTATTTGCTTTTTGTGCCAAGAGTAACCTCTAATGAGAGAGAAGTAAATATTGGGAAAGTTGTTGTCCTGAAATAGATTTATATGCTTCACCATAAAAATTCGTGTAAAATCTCTATACGTTGTTTTGAGGTGCGAATTTTTGTGCTTCTGCCCCAGGTTGTTATCTAACTTTCGTTAGCTCAACACTTTTCGATTTGAGCTTCTTCGAAAAAATTCGTTTTTACCTGCTGGTCTGTTTTGACAGATTTATGCCATTATTTGCATTTGCTTCTTGTTGGTTCGTTTTTGAGTTCTTTTGGGGAATTGAGCTTTCTGAGGGAAGTGCTACAGTAGTTTGTGTTTTAATGGAAGTTTTATTGGTGTTGAAACTAAACCCAAAGACTTATTATCTTGAGTGCACTAATATTGCTAATAAAGATTGTGTGAAGTTTTGTATCAACGAAAAATTTCAGGTGTATGGAGAGAATGATGTAATGAGATGAAGAATGGACTAAAGCTCAAGCTTGGGGATGCCACCTCGTGTCACCCCAAGAAATGTTCAAGAGGAACAAGCGTCAAAGCTGGGGATGCCCAAGGCATCCCCTTCTTCATCAATAAAAATCCCAGGTTTCTTCCAAACACCTCAATTTTATTATTTCATGCCCAGTTGTGTTGTTCTTGGAGCGTCTTTGTTTTTTTTTGTTTTTCATTTGCTTGGTTTTCTTAGTTTGCTTGAATAAATTGGTTGGACCCCTATTTCTTGCATTGGTTTTCAAATAGTTTGGTTTAGATTGGAAAAGAGTAGGAAAAGTTCATGCTTAAGTGGTAAAGAGAGCTTGTTTTTTACTGTGGCCTATGCTTTTTCATGCCATGCTTGATATTGTTTTGGCTTTATGCTTAGTGATCATTGTTGTAGCATGACATGTTATAAACAATTGAGATTGCTTAATGTGCCTTGGAAGAATCATGCGTTGTTTTAGCATGTTAAAGCATAGTATTGTGGTATTCTCCTTTGATGCTTTATTTGGGTTGACTTGGCGCATTCTCACACCATGTTATGACTATCCAAAGTCACTGTAGCCTTTATTATCCTTTAGTTTTCGACTTGTAATATCACTTTATGCTTTGATTAATGATGTTTTGTCGCTCTGCATGATTATGGCCATTATTGCTCTCTTAGTTGGTCGCTCCCAGTCTTTTGCTAGCCTCCATAACCAAGTATGAGTTCCACTCATGCATCAAACTCCTAAAACCATGTTATTCCAAAGAGTCCACCATACCTACCTATTAACATTTGCTATTCCAAGTATATTCATGTTTTTATCTACCTTCCGAATTAAACTTGTTATGAGAAAATTAGTGATTAAAGCTCTCACAACTTGATGGCACACTTTACTTTCTTGCACTTAATAATCTTGAACCATTGCGTCCATCTTTGTTGCGTATATGCTTGCGCTTTATAAGTTGAAGTTAGCAGAACCATGTATCACGGGGAACGCTTTCAACATTGCACTTGTACTTTGTACCCCGTTGATATCATGTTCTTTTGCTTATGGATCCCGGTGGTGTGAAATAAAAGGGGAACTTGTAAGATCATGGAGTTTGTATTTGTGTTAGAGAAACGCCTAGGCCGCTAGCCTAAGCCATGCCTAATCATGGCGGAAACTTGCAGCATAACCATAATGAGCACTCTATGAAGCATCCTCAATAAAAACCTATGCAAATAGAAAATAAAAAGATCGCTGAGATGCTCATTGTCTGCTTGCCTTGTCATTTTGATTATGGGATAGCTCCTGTATCATGTGCAAGGGGTACCCCGTTGGCGGTTCTCTATGATACATATGTACTTACAATGGCAAGATCTTACTTGTGACTAAAGTTGAGTAGCATGAGGTTCGATCTTCGTAAGTAAGGGGCATGAGATTTCAGCTTATAACTTGTCAAGCATATCCTCTTAGTTGTGTCACTTTAACCTTAATCACCTAAAGATGCTTATGATAGGGGCAATGAGAGCTGAAAGCTAGTAAGTACCATAATTTTTGGAAGCTCTTTATGAAACTTGAATCCCTACTTCCTTCTATGAAGGCCTTTCTTTTACTTTTATGTTGAGTCTCCACCTTCTATCTTTATGGACCTACTTTGAGAGCATAGTGGCCATTCTTAGTTCTATGTGCATTGTCCCAAGACTTGTCGATTGATGCATAATTTTGATATTGCTTGTTCTTAAACTATTTGTATCTAGTCACTCTTATGAACTTTGAAGGTGTCCTATGCATTTATGTTTGCTACTCTATGAGGGACAAGCTGAATGCCACTATGCTATGTTTTCTTTATGTAAAACAAACAAACATCTTGCAAAGCATTGTTATTCATGAATCTTTTGTATGTGCCTTTTCATGTTGCAACATAGTTGCTTTGTCTTATTGATAGAACTTTATCTTTCATGTTATGATTGAAGTACTATGATCCCAGCTATCAATGTTTACAAATACTTTGATCAAGTTTATGATGGTGCATGTCACCTCAAAAATTATTCTTTCTTTTCATCACTTACCTACTCGAGGACGAGCAGGAGTTAAGCTTGGGGATGTTGATACGTTGCTAACGTATCCATAATTTTTGATGTTCCAAGCTTGGTTTTATCTACTTTCTTATGTTTTGTCCACACTTTGGACTACTTTCTATACACTTTCTTGGACTAACCAATTAACAAGAGCCATAGTGCCAGCTGCCTGTTTTCTGCTATTTTTGGTTCCACGAAAGTCAGAAAATGAATATTCTCGAAATTGGACGGGACAAAAGCCAAAGTCAGTTTTTCACCAAGGGACACATGGAGCCGGAATACGAGACGGAGAGGAGCCAGGGGGCCGCCACACCACCTGGTCGCACGACCAGGCCTGGCCCGCGCCAGGGGGTGGTCTGGCCGCCTCGGGCACCCCCTCGGCCTCCCCTTTTGCCTATAAGATGCCTCCGATACAGAAACCCTAAGGACCTGGTCAAAATTCCACGAAAGAGTTTGTAGCCACCGTCATCTCCATCCCTAGACCGGGAGGGATCTCAAGCTCTTCCCGGCACCCTGCCGGAGGGGAGAATTCACCCTGGAGGCCTTCTTCATCACCATGCAAGCCTCCGGTGTGATGCGTGAGTAGTTCATCCTTGGACTACGGGTCCATGTAGTAGCTAGATGGCTAGTTCTTCTCCTTTGTGCTACCATGTTTAGATCTTGTGAGCTCTGTTCATGATCAAGATCATCTATTTGTAATTCATACATGTTATGTTTGCGGGGATCCGATGGATATTGAGATGTTATTTCAGATTGATTATTGATTCTATCATGTCTTTGTTATTTGTGATCTTGCATGTTTTCCGTTGTTAGTAGCTATCTTGGCCAAGTAGATGCTAGCAACTCCAAGAGTTAGTATTTATGCTCGATAGTGGGTTCATGCCTCTAGTAATCCAGGGAAGTGATAGAAATCTCTAAGGTACTAGATGTGATGTTGCTACTAGGGCGAAAACAGCAATCCTTTGTTCATAGAACAATCGTATTGTTTACTTTACATGCAATGCGTAATGCAATTATCTGTTGCTTACAACTTAATACTGGAGGGGGTTCGGATGATAACCTGAAGGTGGATTATTAGTCATAGATGCAGTTGGGTTATGGTCTATATATAATGTTGTAATGCCCAATCAAGTCTCAAAGGATTCAAGATGAGTAGTATATGCTTTCTCGATGTTTGTCAATTGCCCCGCTGTAATTTGTTCACCCAACATGTCATCTATTTTAAGGAGAGCCACCACTAGTGAACTATGGACCCTGATCCTTTCTTTTATCATCAATCTACAACTGTTTACTGTTTTCTGTTTACTTTCTTCCGCACAATACGTTTAATCCTTTGTTTTCAGCAAAACTGGTGAGATTGACAACCTCACTATAAGTTGGGGGCAGAGTTCTGTGGTTGTGTTGTGCAGGTTTCCACATTGTTGCTGGCATCGATAGTGCGCCCCACAAAAGTCCAGCTAGCAACACCTTGGAGGTGTTTCCTTGCTCCTACTGGATTGATAACCTTGGTTTCATAACTGAGGGAAAACTTGCTGCTGTGCTCATCATACCTTCCTCTTGGGGTTCCCCAACGAGCTCGATATATTTTGGGCCATCAGTGAGGGAGAGAATATAACCAGTCTAGAGCCTTACCTTTAAGAGACCAACAAAATAATTTTAGACGAGAGAAGTCTCTTGGCAAACCTTTTGGTCCCTGCGATGTTATCACATCGTCGAACTCTCTAAGATGTCTTCCTGGGTCTTCATCTTCCCTTCCACTGAAAGCTTTTTCCTGCGAAATTTTAATAATTCCACCATCAAATCGATATTCTCTAACTCCAGGATTAGGGAATTCTATTGGTTGTTTAAGAAATTCAGAACTTGGAGCGTTGTATTATCTGAGAGTTTTCTCATGGTTCTTGGGAGTTGTCCTATACATAGACATGATTTCCATAATATCACTCAGGTTTTCAACTTCAACTTTATTCGATCTTAAAAGTTTTTCAATAATTTCTTCTCACCTCTAAGTAGGCACGCTATCAATATAATCCGGTATATAGGTCCTACCAGACTGTGTAGACCCTTTGTCTCCTAGGGAGAACATTTTGTAGTAGCAACACCTGAAATGTCAAGAGACAAACACTTAGCGCTTAGCTCCCCGGCAACGGCGCCAGAAAATAGCTTGATGTCTGCAAGTGCACAGATCGTTTGTAGCTAGTTTCGAAGTATAGATATCGATCCCACATGGAGCCCAAAGGTAAGTGTTTATGAGTGAAGTCTTTGTCACACCCAAAGTTGTCACAGGTCTTCGAGTGAATTGACAACAAGTGTTGAAATGAGAATGGAGTTTTGATTAAACTGGGCGTATTTAAATAAAACTAAAATATAAACTTTAGAAATATAAAGCATAAAAGTAAAGAATGATTCGGTTGTTTGTTGTTTTCTACAGATGACAAAAGAAGGCGCAGGGAGATTCAGTTCATGGTGATAGTGAATGTGTCAGGTGGACGAATGATAAGTGTAACAATTATAATCTTATAAGTATATGTGTAGGCGAGCAACCCATAATTAGCCGGAACTCCTCTTGGTAGATTTCGTACCAACTTCAATAATCCTACTAGCTTGTTACCAAAACCATGGTCACACACTAGACGATTAAGACCCATCAGGTCGCTTAGCGATTAAGCTCCTTGGATCGTACTAATGCTATAAGCACGGTGGTTCCTTGTTATCCTCGAGTCTACTAGTGGTTTTCCATTGATATCCCCATGTCACTCGGGGGTGGCCGGTCTGCTAGAGAACAAGATCCTATCTATGTAGAACAAAGCATCATGTTGTCCGGGCCCTTAATCGGACAACAAGCATTAGGCATCCCACAGATAGTCAAGCGCACATAATATAGTAATTAGAATCAATCACAAGCTAATGGAAAATATATGGAGGCACATCATATCTCACCAATCCCTTACATCTCCCACGCTAAGGGACTTACTCACACATGAGAGAAGAACGGATCATCGATATAATTAAATAAAGGGAGTTCTTCTTGATATTACCGTGGAGATCCACAATAAGAATAGAAAAGTAATCCAACACAATTCAAGATAGGAAGAAACAATCTCAAACCCTAGTATTGCAAGGTGAAGATCCCTCTCTCTCTCTCTCAAGTACAAGTAATGGCTATGGGGGTATATTGGCTAGGAGGTCGAAGATCATGGAGCGAGATGAAGAACGTATTCCCCTTCTTCTACGGATCTCTTCTATCTTCCTTCTGGATGGGATGCCGGTTGATGTGTTGTGTTTTCACGTCTGGCCTCTTCACGGAAGTTGTCCCTTTTGACAAGACGGAGGCGGCGGTAGCTATACAGCAGGAACTATACGGCCAGAAAAATATTCCCGCGTATAGTTGCTCGTTAAAGCCTCTGTATGCTCCCCTCGATTGCTTCCAAAGAGAGACTTGCTTGTTTTCGCCATAATATTGTGTTTCTCTAGTTAAAACCTTATGTTGACGTTTAGAACCTGAAACACACATTAAAAACCAAGTTTTCTTTGCTACCGAAGTATTAGCATTAGGTAAAGCTGGAAAAAGATCAAATCCGGGAGAAAATCATCAATAAAAACCATAAAAATGTGTCGAATCTCACAGCTATCATGGATACACCGCTAGCAATTTAGAATAAGCGATCAAGATTATTATAACAAATATTCTCATGATATGTATGTATGTGGGACGAGCTCCATATGTGGACAAATAGGCAGCAATCACTGCTCACATCATCCTTCATAACCACAGCTGACGGATAAACGACATCAATCGTATTATCCCGCTATTAAGGGATTTCTCCCGTGGCATGGACATGGCTTTATGAGTTCTCCTAGTTTCCCCAAGTTAGTACGTAAAGAATGAAAACAACTTTATAGTCGCAGTAAGTGCTATCATCCCTCCATCTACCAACAAGTAATCCCCTTCATCGAGTCCCCATAAGAGGTAAATATTAAGGAGGTGCACAACTCCCAACATCAAGGTGAAGACAATTGACGCATACACATAATGATGTATAACATAATAATATCTATCTTATCTCAATCATATGCTAGGGTTTCTCCATCTCCCCAAGAACTAAAGATCTACTCAGACATGGAGGCACAATGGTAATGGAAGCAATTGTAAATGAATAGTTCTTGTTTAAATCCACAACGAGTACAGAAATTACAACAAGATCTAGATGGGATGAATGGAGATGATGGTGGTACAACGGTTGACGAAGATGAAGATCGATGCCTTGGCCTCCCAGATATGCGTAGGGCGAAGATGGATCCCTTGGGCAAGTTCTCCCTCCAGATGCCTTCCTGAGGTGAGGTCTCGGTGATTTCTCGGTGTTCTGTATGTCGTCTCTCCGATCTAGTTGCACGGGGTGAAACTATTTGAGGAGGCGGTGGTGGAGCCAACTATACGACCAAAGCTATACGACCGGAAAATTTATTCTCGTTGTATAGTTGGTTGTTGAACCGTCTGTATGCCTTGATTGCTTTGGGTTTTCTTCTAGTGTTACTGATATTTCCCAAATAAGCGTTTTATGTTGTTTTTTACTCCTTTTCTCCCCAATACAACTTCTCCAAGAATTGTGTCCGTTGTATCCATCATCTGTCCCGATCCTGGTGAAAATAGACATAAAACATGCACGTGAACGCCGTAAAATACCAAGATCCTACAACTACAGTGCAAAATAATAATATAAAACATGATGCAAATATGCACTCATCAGGTACCTATGCTTCTTGTTCTAAAAACGGATGATATGTTGCGGTTATGCATGGACTGCCATCCAATCAATGCTATCACCATGCGTTATCAACAGCCCATACCACCTCTTGATTACATGCTTGATGAGTTGTGTGGAGCCACTATTTTCTCGAAAATTGATCTTCATAGTGGTTACCATCAAATACGTATGGCGGAAGGTGATGAGTGGAAAACCGCCTTCAAGACCAAACTTGGTCTATATGAATGGTTGGTCATGCATTTTGGCTTATCTAATGCCCCATCCACCTTCATGCGCCTTATGAATCATATCTTGTGTTCTCTCATTGGAAAAGGTGTTATTGACTATTTTGATGATATACTTGTTTATAGCAAGTCACTCGAGGAACATGTTACATATGTCAAGGAGGTCTTACAAATCCTTCGACATGAAAAGATATATGCTAATCTTCCCAAGTGCACTTTTGCTAAATACAAGTTGATTTTCCTTGGTTTTGTTGTTTCTTCCAATGGCGTTAAAGTTGATGTTTCTAAAGTCAAAGACATTTGAGATTGGCCCATCCCCACAAATGTGAGTGAACTTCAAAGTTTTCATGGGTTGACCGGTTTCTATCATTGCTTTGTGAAGGACTTCTCTACCATTGCTTGCCCTCTCAACGAGTTGACCAAAAAGAATGTCACCTTCATGTGGGACAAAGCACAACAAAAAGTGTTTGATGAGCTTAAAAGGAGACTAACCAAAGCACCTCTTCTTGTGTTACCGGATTTCACAAAAACTTTCGAGATAGTGTGACACTAGTGGTATTGGCATTGGAGGAGTCCTTATGCAAAATGGACGTCCTATAGCTTACCATAGCGAGAAACTTGATGGCGCACGCCTCAATTATTCGATTTATGACAAAGATTATTTTGCCTTAGTACATGTCCTTCAAGTTTGGCAACACTATCTTTGGCTGAAGCAATTTATCATACATTCCGACCATGAGTCATTGAAATATCTCAAAGGCCAAGCCAACTCAAGTAAAAGACACTCTAAGTGGGTTGAGTTCATGGACTCTTTTCCTTACATTGTCAAGTATAAGAAGGGCAAAGATAATGTAGTTGTGCATGCTTTGTCTTGCAAACACACAAGCCTTCTTACTCGACTAGAATTAAACGTGTTGGGTCTTGATGAAATCAAAACTTTGTATGCTTCTGACCCGTTCTTTGGACCAATTTTCGCAAAGTGCTCCATTTACCAAAGGTGTTGATGATTTCTATTTGCATAAGGCTTTTCTCTTTAAGCAAAACAAGCATTGCATTTCGAAGTCGTCTCTTCAACTTTTGCTTCTCCAAGAATCACATGGTGGAGGCCTCATGGGTCACTTTGGCCATGACAAGACACTGGACATGCTTTCCACTCATTACTATTGGCCCAATATGAAGCGAGACGTGGAGCACTACGTTCAACGATGCACGACATGCATTCAAGCTAAGTCCAAGTCTAATCCCTTTGGTCTTTATATGCCATTGTCTATTCCTTATGCACCTTGGTCTGACATTAGCATGGACTTTGTTTTAGGATTGCCTAGGTCTAAGCATGGTCATGATTCTATATTTGTTGTCGTGGATCGCTTTTCCAAAATGGCACACTTCATATTGTGCCATAAGACCGACGATGCTTCACATGTTGCCAATTTGTTTTTCAAGGAAATCATCCGTCTTCATGGTGTGCCAAGAACAATCGTCTCCGACCGCAACGTCAAATTCATGAGCTACTTATGGAAGACCCTCATGGCCAAGCTCGGCGTCAAGCTCCTCTTCTCATCTACGTCGCATCCGCAAACCGATGGACAAACTAAGGTCGTCAACCGAAGCCTCGGAACTCTCGTTCATGTGTTGATCAAGAAAAACCTCAAGGATTGGGAGGAATGCATTCCCCACACTGAGTTCGCCTACAATCGAGCCAAGCACTCAACAACCAAGATGAGTCCATTCATGATCATCTATGGCTTCGAGTCCCTCACCACGCTCAACATCCTACCACTTCCTCTCCACGAGCGCACCAACATGGACATCGACAAGCACGCACAAGCTATGAAGAAGCTTCACGAAGAAACAAGATCTACCATCAAGCAACAAGTCCTTCGCCAAGCATTGAGGCTGAACAAGGACTAGAAAGAGATGGTCTTCGAAGAAGGTGACCTTGTGTGGATACACTTGAGCAAGGATCGCTTCCCCAAGGAGCGTGACTCCAAGCTCAAACCAAGAGGAGAAGGTCCCTTCAAGGTCCTCAAGCAAATCAACAACAACGCATACATCATCAACATACCAACCTCTAAGTATCTCGTGAGATCAACATTCAATGTCAAGGACATTTCACCCTACCATGGAGATGTACAAGATGACAACCATGAAGAGTCGAGGATGACTCTTTCCCAAGGGGGGGCTGATGCAGCCCGTCCTACGGACGTCCCTACATCTACACCAACAAGTCCCCCAAGTGGACCAATGACTCGCGCCCGAGCCAAACTCTTACAAGCTAAGGTTAACTCGCTCCTCTCCTCATGTGACTTTGATACATCCTTTGATGGCTTCCTACTTCATACAAATACTCTATGCATTATCAGCTATGAAGCCCCAATGCATCACCAAGCCCCGACGGGTGAAGAACAAGGAGCCAGATGAGAAGGAGACACTATTGTGGTTAAACACACCGTAGTCTCCGGTCCTGAAGACCGGAGTCTCCAGACCGTCACCCCGGAATCTTCGGCTGGACTCTGGACTAGCCTCCGGACCGAGGCCTGGGACAGTCTGAACCCCACTCTGGAGACGACATCGGAGATAGACCGGAGTCTTTGGTCCGACCGGAGTCTCCAGTCCGACCAGAGTCTTCGGCCCATGACACCGGAGTCTTCGGTGTCCATGACACCAGGCATGTGAAGGCCTTTGGGCCTTTGGCCCATGTAACCCCAAATTCATCCAGACTTTACCCTTTTTATGCCTAAAGTACCCCTGAACTAGTGGCTGGCCTATAAATATCCCCCACCTCTATTGTAAACCCTAGACTGGATATTGGAATTAGAATACACCCTTGTGGATCTCTCTAGTTCTTGTCTCATGCTCCTTTTTGAAAGGAGCACCAAATATCCCTCGCCTCATTAGAGTTTACATCGTGCCTCCCTCGTTGTACAAGGTCTTGGCATCAAAGCCCTTTGCCAAGACATCAAGATGTCACCGAGACTCCCACTCGCTGTGCCGGTTCGAGAGAGAGATCTTTGCCCGATGCCGATCCTAGGGATTGCGCCAGACCGGTCGCCGCCGGCATGAGCTATTGGCTTGTATCGTGTCTTTGCATGAGTGTGTTCATCGAGTTCTTCGTGCGTGAGTTCGTGGTGTTCATCCCCTCCCTGTTTCCCTCGCACTTTCCCCTCGATTTCCACGGGAATTCGTGAAAGACCGTGCACCCCCAAGGTTAACCCTCAACAGTTAATTAGGTCGGACACAATAGGGAACAACATAGGATGGGGTCAAAACCTATGAGCGAGAATCTACATGAACATTGAAGAACCTATCCAGTGTTGTATCCTTATCAATTCAAACAAGCAGAAGGAGTTGATCCATTACCCTATTTTGTATGAGAAATTGCCTTATTTCTACTTATCTTGTGGTATATTAGGGTACTCAGCCTCGTTCTTCCCTACGCCGATAGAGAGGGATGAAGATGGTAATTGACCCTATGACTCATCGGTGTGTGCATCTGGTTTGTGGGAAGGTCAAAAAGTTACCAAGTATGTCAGCCGGAGGAAAATGTATTAATGATGGAGCTAACCTCAAGAAGTCTCAGTTCAAAGCCCAAACGCAACCGGTTAATCCGTTTGTTGGGGTTACCAAGGAAGCTACTTCTAGCTCTGACAATCATATGGTGATGCAAATTTATACTCGTGGTAGGGGGTGTAGAGGAGCAAAACCACCGGCGCAGAGACAACTGGCCTTAGGGCAGACGATGTATGCACCCAAAAAACAATTGTGGCTAATCCTGAATCTTATGGGCATGGTACAAAGCGCAATTCTTTTCTTAATTCACCTATCAAGATAGACAGTGAAGCCATATACTTGAAGAAAAACAAGTAGTGGGAGGAGATATGGTCAATACAGATTCATAAGAGATGAATGATTAGCCTTGTGCATCTGAAGGAATAGAAAAGGCGGATGTTGCGATGCAGCCCCGCTAGTAACAATGAGTTGCCTAGGGTTGAACTACCGAGGGTTTGGGAACCTGGGACAGTTTGAGAGCTTCGCAACATTGTGAGGCAGGAAGCGTCCATCCTCGTTTTTATTATGGAGATAAAGATCGGGGGAGAGAGCAGAAGATTTTAAATACACTCTCGGTGTCAAGGGTTGTATTGCTATTGATAGAAATGGTTTGTGCGGTGGTATTGGCCTGTTTTGGTCTGGTGCTATTAATGTTGAGTAAAAGAGTAAAAGTGATGGACATATAGATGTGTATGTGTATATGGTTGACGGTGGAATGCTTCTTGATATTTTATTGGTTCTTATGGAGAACCAAGAGCGGAAAATTGTTATCATAGCTGGAGGTTCTTGCGAACTTTGCATGCTGCTCAGCAGAGACTATGGTTGTGTACTAGGGGACTTCAATGAGACTTTGTTTGGCGATGAACATTTTAGTACTCATGCTAGGCCGGAGTGGCAGATGCGAACGTTTCTTCAAGCTATCGATGATTTCTCGTTGCAAGATTTAGGGTACACTGGTGTACCTTTTACATGGGATTAAAAGCAGCAAGGAGTAGCAAATGTTAAAGCTAGACTCAGGTCGCTCATTCATGAATTCTGAGTTCTTGCGATTGTTTGCTTTCTCTAGAGTACAACATATTAGTTCAGCGGAGTCTGCTCATTGTTATGTGCTTATGGAGTTGCAGAAGTTAGATTCGACGGTCTAGAGCAGCACACGCAGATTTCGGTATGAGAATGTGTGGCAAAAACATTCAGAACATGATGATCTGGTTAGTAAAACCTGGAAGCGTGGAGCTAGCCAACAAGGACTTACTGGAATTGTTTCAGCGCTAAAGATGTACAAAACACATTGAGTAAATAGGGAGCCCGGGAGTTTGGTTCTGTAAGGAAAAAAGTACGTAAACTGTAGAATAACCTGGAGCGGCTTCGGTGTGCATCAGTAGGAAGTGGTACTTCTGATGAGGAGAGGGCAGTAACAAAGCAATTAAAAGAAGCCTCACGACAGGAAGAAATCTAGATGAAATAGAGAAGTAGGGTGCAGTGGCTGAAAACTGGCGATCGCAATACTACATATTTTCATGCCCAAGCATCCCAGAGAAAGAGGATTAATTGCATTACTTCCACAAAGAGTGTTGATGATGATCATGTTTGTGATCATCCTGAGGAGGTGAATGAGGAGATCCAAAAGTTTTATTCGGCTCTATATCAATCACAAGGGTAAGTAGAGATGAATGTCTTACTAGATATAGTTCAGCTGAAAGTCACTGAAGAAATGAATGAGTTTCTAGCTAGAGAATTTGTGACAGAGGAGGTGAAGATTGCTTTATTCGAGATGGCTCCATCAAATGCTCCAGGTGTGAATGGTTTTACAACTAGTTTTTTCTAGAGACATTGGCACATATTGCAAGATGATGTGGTACATGCAGTTTTGGAATTTTTGAGTGGGGGAGAATTATCTGCAGGAATTAATGATACATAGATTACTTTAATACCTAAGGTGAGATCTCCCTAATATATTTTTTAATATAGACCAATCTCTCTATGTTAAGTGTTATATAAAATTGTAGCGAAATCAATTGCAAACGGAATGAGAGGTTTGTTGAATGAAGTTATTGGAGAGGAGCAAAGTGCCTTTGTTTCTGGATGTTTAATTACGGATAATATGCTGGTGGCTTATGAAAGTGTGCATGCAATGAGAAAGAAAAATAAATGCAAGATAGCATATTGTGCGGTTAAGCTTGATATGATGAAAGCCTAAAGCCTACCATAGAGTCGAGTGGCATTACTTGGAAGCAATGATGATGAGGCTAGGGTTTAATGGGGATTTTGTCCGTCTAATAATTAAGTGTGTCTCATTAGTATAGTTCTCCATCAGAGTTAATGGATAGTTGTTTCCTATTTTCTCACCCACGAGGGGACTCAGACAAGGTGATCCGATATCGCCCGCTTTATTCCTGATATGTGGTCAAGGTTTTACTTCACTCCTTAATAATTGTGGGGCATAGGAGGATAGGGTAATACGTGTAAGTGTGCGGTCACCATGAGTAAACCATCTTCTTTTAGCTGACGATAGCTTGATTTTTATGAGTGCAAGTGTGTCTAGTGCTGAAAGGATTAATGAGGTTTTGATCATCTATGTTGAATGCTCTGGCCAGAAAATCAACAATGAAAATATCTCAATTTACTTCACTTCAAATGCATTGCAACCTTTACGTGAGAGTATCAAGACTACTCTCGGAGTTTCGGTGGAAGCTTTCATTGAACACTATCTAGGTTTTCCCATGCTATCTAGGCAGGAGTCTCGTTCGACCCAATGTTGGCTGTTCTTCAGCTAGCGTTGGAACGAATTTTACTCTGACTTAGCGTGCGCGCTCCTACCGATAAGCAATCGTTGTCACAGTGCCTTTGTATGTCTTTTCCTCTTAAAGTGTGTGCGCGGACGCTATCCGGCGGTATGTTTGTTCGTAAGATCTCAATTTACGCATTACATTTTTCCTGATTATTTTGAAACACATTTATTTCTCGCTAATGTTTCTTTCTTTGCTTTTATGCGGATTTACTAATCACTCATTTGTTCGCTTTGTTCTTCCATAGGATGCGTCTGTGCACGGACGTTGTTTGAAGATATGCTTTTGCGTTAAAGTTGTGAAAGGGACCAAAGGTAATCTGTAGTTCGATCTTTACGTGTGTTTCCTTCTCGCTGTTATTTTACTGTTAATTTTTTGGTAGGTTTCTGATTGCTCATACATCTGCCTGATTTTTCCGAGGAAATGTGTGCGTGCACGCTTGCACTATCATCGAGGGGATTCTGCGTATAAAGGACCCAAAGGTATCCTGTAGTTTTTTAGGCGTATTTCTTTCTCGCTACCATTTTCTATTTTTTTGGGCAGATATACTAATCGCTAATACATCTTCTTGTTTTTTTGCAGGTGATGCACATGTACACGGTTGTTGTTCATCCAAAGGCTTCTGTGTTTAAAGACAACTTAAAGTGTAGAGTAGTTATTTACGTTAGATATGTTGGTGTAGCGTAGTACTTTAGGATATGTGTGTTATCGTAATCTATGTCTTATGTGTGTGTACAAACATGTTTAATGTAATCATTAAGAAATAAAAAATAACTTCAGTTTTTCGTTCTTCGTCGTTTGTCATGTTATGTGTTTATACTTCCTATAATAAATAAGCGATGTTTTTTCGTACTTCACATCTTTTCACGATGTTTCATAGCTCATGCAGCTTCAGGGTCGGCTCCGTGTGCGACAATTTTATATTCATATTCAGTTGGAGCCTCTAAGGCTCACTGTGTACCGTAAGTGCCTCTTCAGTAACGTTCTTCGTACGCTACTCTCCGAATACTTATATGTCCTTTTCTAGCACATGTGTCTGCATCATACAAGGATCTTGCGTTTCCTCTTCTCCACTCTCTTCGTTTTGCTAAATTCTGCAAGAACATCCTCTTCCATGGCCTACTTACATGCCATACCTAGGCGTCGACGCATTAGAGGAACCTCTAGATCTTTGTCGTCTGTCCGTACTCACATGCATGACTCTTTGTTGGTTCGAGAGCCACCGCCTGCGACTTTGATGGTAAGTCATAGCCATCATAAAGCTCGCTCTCATATGCCTTCTGAGGAATGGGACGAGGAGGTTTTGGAGTGTTTGTGGCTTCTGGCTCACCAACACTTTTTGTATCTCATCAGGTGCTATAAATACGGGTGCGGAAAACATCCGTCGGAACACAAGCTTCAGCGAGCTCACAGTAGGAGTCGATGAGGCATTGATGAGCACCGACGACAAGCCTAAGAGAGGGAGTTGGTCCAATGACGACGGTGATCCTCGGAAACAGTCCATCTGGAAAGATGTCGCGAATAATTAGGTAGATGTGGTGGATTTTTTCTCCCTGTAATCAACTTTTGTATAGGGTTTCCGCTGTGTTTACATTCTTATGCATGTAGGATTGAGACTCTTTCGTTTGTTTCAAATAAATTGTATGATGACATGTTTGAAATAATTGTATGCTTTCGCATTTTGGAACGGTTTGTACGCTGTTCCGTTTGAAATAATTTGTGTGTTGGTGTAAAAGTGAGTATAAAACGTTCTGCATTATGTATGGGTTTCAGCGTGCATCAGAGAAGTAAGATATGTCTGTTTTGTCTACTTTTAATGGTTCAGATTTTTATGCAACTAGACGTGTATGCGAGAACGCATATGTTCTGTTTCTTTTGCTAGGGACTCCCCAATATGTTTTTCTTGCGTGATACCGAGTATGGAACAGACTTATGTGTGAGTGAATACATTGTGTGACATGTTCATGTTTCTCGGCACTGTAATCCATCTGTCTCTGTAATCGATTTCCCTCAATATGCGTTATGCCTACTAGCCGCGCCCCGGAGGCGCAGAGATAAGTCTAGTTTGTTTTATGCAACTACACTTTATGAGAGAATAGACAAGTAATCCTATGAAACCCCGATTAAACTTTTATATAAGAAATAACCTTTATTTACGGAAAATGTGTTTTGGGTCGCAGGTCTAGATGATCCTATTATGTGGACCAATGCTTCACATGGAGATTTAGAGTGTCTTCTTGTAGCCGTGTTTGTATACCGTAGTATATTCCATTTTAACACAGTGCACGGACCCACAAAAAAGTACCGTTCATGTTCCAAAATGCCGTCTACGCAGCGACACCACATGATATTTCCACAGATCTTGTACCGCGACATAAAATCCTATACTGACAGCCGCCGGCGCATTTATTGCCACAACAACCGTCTTCCTCCTCTAAGAGCTGCCCTCTCTGTCTTGCTAATATCGACTACAACCTCGAACACCTTTCTGGTAGCGGACACTACAACGCCTCCTGTGTTCGTCATGACAACGACTTCAGCTGATACCTGCAGGTGAGCAACGTAGCGTCAGCCACTTAACCTGGAATGGAGAAACCAAGTCACAAGTGGGTTGCCAACAAATACCTTTTCTCCAAGCACACCAGATCCGAAGCCATCGCTACATATGAACAACTGAGCAATGGTGGTGCTGCTAGCATTGGGAGCCATCTGAACTAACTTGGCGACTAGCGAGGGAAGTTTGAGTCTCTAGGCTAGGTGCATGGTGATGACTAGAAATGACCACCAAACACCTTTTTATAAAGAAATGGAGCTTGGTTTCCCTCCAAAACGAGAAAGGGAGGTCTTCAAATTTGGAATTCGAACTAGAGTTGGGGCACTATGGATGCTTGGCAACTTCTAATGATGCGTTGGGCATTGGTCTGCCCTCACCCACACATTTTTTTTTGGAAAGGAGCATATATTAATATCAGGAGATACCAAATACACCCGACCTCTGCAACAATGCAATACCCTATTGACATTATGGATGCACACAGTCGAAAAAAGAAAGAAGAATTACATGAAAAGAGTCCCGCTACAACGACCAGTTCCTTAAAACAGTGGACAAAACACCACCAAAATAGCACCAGAAACCCAACAACTCCAAAAGCGATGCCTCCAAGAAGGGAACAATGCTCAAGCGCCATCATTGTCCTGATCAAAGACCATAGGTTTCACCCTGGAGAAAGTCCACACACACAAAATAATGCCTTTAACAAGGTCATTGTCAGGCACAAACAGTTAAGGCCAGACCTTGGATTTTCACCCTACAGGTTTAGACACTGAATTCCTCCTGTACTATCGCCCCCACTTACCAATTGAGCTTCTCCAAATCACAAAACACCAAGCGAGAATCCCTACATCCTTAGGATTCAAACTTCCATTGCCATCCTTCAGTTCCCGACTTCCATACCATTCTCTGCGTCTGACTTCACCGTGGAACCAAGGCATGTCCCATAACGACAATAGACCGCAAAGCTTCACAACGCCACCTCTGAAACCAAATGTCTAGCAAAAAAACATGGTTGCATGCGACCGAAACACCGTCCGCACCGACTAACTCCAGGCATGTCGTCCATTTGGAATTCACCGACGGAGTCTTCCGGAAGTATGTGCACACCCTCACACAACTGTTCCAAGCCCTCATGTGGGATGTGGAAAACCATAAATGTGAGTATGAAGATCGCTTCAAGAAGATCGCCAATGTTGCATCCACCAAGTTCAATGATCCACCGCTGTCCTTCTATAATGGGAGGCCCTATCCTTGGAAGATCAAGGAGTGGGACGCCTATTATGATGAGAACGACGCCAAGGAAGAAGACACGGCGACAAACCTCTAAGCTTGGGGGAGTTCCATCATACTTTATGCTTTTTAGTTATCATATTTGAATCTAGTTCATGATCATTAGGGAGTTTTTGCTTGCATCCATTAGGTATCGATTTTCCCAGTGCTTGAAAAGCTCTTAAGCATTATCATGTATCCTTGGTTGAGTGGTTTTGAATGAAATATAAAGTATGGTGTCATCCATGATTCTCTTACTTGGGACTTATGGGTAACACTCATGCAGATGTGCGCACCATATGTAGAAATTTCACTTATATCTTGCCTTGAACTAAATTAACTTAAGCATGTTGGACAAGCATAGAATTACGCAATAGGCTGAACTTGCAAATAAGAAAAGATCCATGCAAGGTAAGCAACACTTATTAAAAAAGGAACATTATGAATTTATGGTGAGATAAAAGTCTTATAAAATAAATAGTTGGAAATTGGAGGATGACAAGGGGACATGAGATACTCTTATTCTACTTAGTAATCAACGAGTAAACTGAATGGTTGTCATGGGTATTTTAATACATATGCTTTATGGAAAAGTGCTTGAAAGGTAGGCACCCGAGGATTCAGCTAGCCATGGAAAGTGAAAGGAAAAGTTTGTTTAGAGCATATGACATGATTGAAAGACCCATAAATAAGATTTATACTAGTTACTAAGAGAGTAAGACTGTTAACCGATGCCATGAAAAAAGTGGTGAAAGTTCTTGACCAAAGTCAAAATAGTCATATCTATCTGGTTGTTTAAACAATTCTATTTTCCACTATTTGTTTTATGAGAAACTTATCTTTATTGCAAATGCATATCTAAAGGGTAATTAAAAGCTGGTAAAAAGCCATGCAAATCTATTTATAAATAGCGAAGTGTATGATAAATTTGACACTTGTTCAATTGTTCAACATGCAATGGTTAGTTTTTGTTCAAAAGTAAGGGGTATATGATAATTTCTATCTATGTAGTCCAAATTTGCATGGTTGTTAGTTCACATTTCTTTTGGACAAGTGAATATGCATAAGTTGATGATGCCATGCTCGTATTTTCTTGTCAACCATAAGCTCATTGATGCATGATCATGATCTATTCGCTTATTTGCTCGAGGACGAGCAAAGGTTTAAGCTTGGGGGAGTTGATACATGTATTTTGCATCATCATTTTTAAGATTTATATGCACTGTTTAGAATCATATTTACCATAATTCATCATTATTTATGCATATTTAGATGATTTACGGGACTTCCCTACAAAGTCCCCTCCATTGGTATTTAATTTGTGGTAGGCAGAAAACCTCCCTTTTCATGTTTGGTTGTTTCAGGAACCTTCTGGACATCTAAAAATCAGAGGAAAAATACCTGATGAGTTTTCACCTCGAGAATCAACTTGGGTCAAAGAAGCACGCGAGAAGAGCCCCGTAGGCCAAAAGAGTCTAGAGGGCGCGCCCACCACTGGGCGCGCCCTACAGGCTCTTTTGGGCCTCGATCATCGTCTCAGCTCCTCCTTTTTATAGACGCATCCGTATCGCCAGAAAAACCTACGCCATATTTTCCCCATGATTTATAGAGGCGGAGGCAAAAGTCCTCTCCTACTCCGGGAGAGGGCAAATCCTGCTGCACCGGAGCCTACGGTGAGGGGGAAATCGACGCCATCGTCATCACCACTCCTCCTAGGCGTAGGGGAGGCCTCTCCATCAACAGCTCCATCAGCACCATCATCATCACCATCACCATCACCATCTCCAAGATCCATCTCGTTCCCCTCATAGTTTGTGATTGATTGAACCCCAGATATTGTATTAAGGGCTATTTGCATATTTGTGATTGGCATCTTGTTGATGGAGAGATTATATTTTCAAATTGTGTTATAATCCATATGCCACTGATCCATATCATGTTTGCCACTTGCGAGTAGATCCCCATGTTTCTGAGGGCATATGATGAATTGGTTATGATTTTCATATAATATGCAATGAATATGTGGTCGAGTTTTTATCTTTTATATTGTTCTATGATAGTTTTATGCGAACGACGACTACATATTATTTCACATATATGGGCTCATAGGAGAATACTTTGATGCAATGATAGTGTTTGGAAGGGACGGAATTGACAGAAACCGTTTTCCAATACTTTGAGTTACATTGGAGGGATTATATGTCAGAGACCAATGAACTTATTTCTATGGGGGGCATTTATGTCTTAATGATTCTTAGATGTTCATGTGAATGGATCTAGGACTCATCATAAGTGGTGTATTTTGCTCATATTTATGGCTACACCTAATTTAGGCTCCATCCTAAGGGAATGGAACTTGACAACATATTCACCATATTTTGTATAAATCTTTATGCTAAGTAAATCCATACCGTCCTCGGGAATACTTGTCACGTATAAGTTCACACACACTTGAGCTTGTCCTCTTGCTTCATAGAGGATTGGGCTTTCTCTCATTAAGAGCATTTACTTATTGCTATTTACCTTCAGCACTTATATTCTTGCAAATTATAAACCCCAAAACACCAAATCTACTGCATTTACTATTATTTTCTTTATCAAACTTGCTAATCAATACCCTCAGCTCCTCGTGGGTTCGACAACCTTTTTTTATTGAAAAGTACTATAATTGATATCCTGCACTTGGGAGCCATCAGCCGCCCCCAACCATCTCTACAGCCGTCTCTGTCCTCCTTCGAGCCTCCCAGCCATGCACTGTAGCGCGCCGCCGCCCCATGGTCGCGGCCGCTGCCTTTCCTCTGAGAGAAAAAGTGAATAAGTGTAACTTGACCGCATTAGAGTCGATGTCTTTTATACGCATCATGTCGCATATTTCAATAAATATATTTAAGTGCAAATCTGAGTCTTAAGTAGTTGAGCTTTCAAATTGATTATGTTGGATCGAACTTAAAAGATTAGGCTTAATTTCATAGTTCTCCGTTGTGAAAGCGGACTGAGTGATAGGTGCACGAATAAAATCATCAGTAGGAGTAGCATTTTTTATATTTTAGATTATGATAAACAATAATAGAAATAAGTATTAGGGGGAGGGGTCAATAGAAAATAAAAAGTAAACTAATAACAATAATAAAACTAAAACAAAAATTAAACTAACTAACAAGGTCTCTAGTAATCTTATCAGGATAGCCAAATTGCTTCCTCGGCAACGGTTCCAGAAAAAAGATTAATACATTCGATCTGAATTACAGATATAATATAGTAGTTTTTTTTCCTAAAAGACCTAGATTTATCGAACTTTGAGAAACACTTGCTGATGGTTAATGAACGTCTACATGACTTGCTAGTTTGTTTAATCTTACGTTTACCAGACCTTTCCAACTTAATTTGTATCTAGGTTTGTGTTGATGAATGGACATAGACCTGAGTTGAAGATTCACCTGCAGCTATGCATACATATGGGATGAAGATAGTGTTAAACACATTCATGTGTAAATAATCTAATATAGATAGGATTTGTGAGCAACACATCCATAATTACTAGAGCCCAGAGGAGCCACACGCATAGCTAAAGTCTTTCAGTACAACCGTTAATACCATGAAGCATTGGGCTATGAACGATTATTCAGTAAATACAGACCAACATATTAAGATTTGTGATATTGTTGTTGTTCCCAAATGGATCACTAAACGAATATTGTACTCCCCTTGTCGTCAGTAGGTTTCGCGTGTAGACGCCATTCACCACTCATCTTACCTTAAACCTTGATTAATCTGTGGGATCTTGGGTACCTAACAAGTCCTCAGATCGAGATATGAGACAAAAATAAAATATACATATCTTCTATGAAATCACCATAAAATACTCTCATATAATTAATTAGATGCACATAATCACTGCGAGGCTATTCCTCAACCTGCAACTCATGAGGACTACTTACTCATAGTAATAAGATCAAGGATAAAAAATATTATAGAAATTTTTAGATTAAAAACAAATATTCTTACAATAATCGCCAATCACGAGGATATCTCAAATAAAAGTTTGTCACTATGGCTATGAAGGGGATTGAAGATGGAGATAATGAACTATGATGGTGGTGAAGTGGTGGATCTTCCTTGATTGTTTTCTGATGCAATCTGAGAATGGCTAGCTACTCTCTGCGTGGTGGCTGGAGTCTCGAAATATATGTAGGCCTTCACAGAAGTTGTTACGTTTGACCTGGCGAAGGCAGTGCCGGGTGGTACAGTCGCACGGTACATGCAGGGCTTGCCTATACCAACGGCCGTTAACACTCCTGGAGCCTGCAAATCGACCCAGTTGACTTGGCCGTATTGACAACGTCTTAATCTTCCACAATTGCTCCTATCTCTCCCTAAAGTGTTATTTCATGTATCATACAAAAAAGACCAAGGTTTGCATATCTCTACAATAATTAATCATTAATGGCAAAACTAGAGAGTTATTTACTCAATTGCTTGATATAAAACAAGATTTAAACACGAATAAAGATGGCTATTTCCACAACCATTAGTGGGTCGCGCCTCTAGGTCTCATTCGGCCCTCGTGGCCCCCTCAAGTGTTTTCATTGCCCATTGTCCTTCTTCCGATGAAAAACTTTCGTGTTATTTTTTTCTAAATTAATTGGTGTCCAAAAAGTCCTTTAAACATCAAATTACAAAAAGGAGGTTTCCCGCCTCTCAGAAATTAAATACCAAAACAAGAAACTTTGTAGAAAAGTCACACAAATCATCTAAAAGGCACAGATAGTGATATATCAATGCAAATAACAGAACAAATTAGTCCTATATATGACTATTACGATGATATAAAGTGCAAGTATCAGGTCACCACAGCTGTATCGAAGCAATTGTTTTAACTTTAGGTTGGAAATATAGTAAGTGGACTAAACATGTAGGTAGTAGGGGGGTTAGTGTCAGCTGTAATGCAGTATGTAGTATCCCAGCTGGTAAATGGTGAAAATATTAGCAATACTAAGGTACTAGGAGTAGTGCTAAACAGAGGAACCATAGAACATACTCCAACTACACTTCAACAAAGGATTACCGAATCCTCTAACTACACTTCATGGTCACTTTCCTTGTATCTTTAGTACCATACTCATTATTTATTTATTCATTGCCACTTCTTTCCTTGTACTCACGCTCAGGGGCGGACCCATAAACAAATTAGAGTGGGGGCAAATCATTGGAGTGGGGGCACATGTTGCTTAAATCTAACAAAATTTGGCAACTTTCTTTAAAATTTCGAAGGAAATCTCATAGAATTTGAAATTTGAGTGGGGGCATTGGCCCTCACTAGCCTCTACTTGGGTCCGCCCCTGCTCACGCTTGTTTAGGATCATGCGATGGCTAACTGACAATATAGTGAAGACTACAACGTGAGTACTAGCCGTAGGAATATTGCTCGCATCCTGTCACAATGTAAGGTACAAAGTAACCTGGATGAGTAAAGCAGATGCCGCAAAGAAGAGGCACACCTTGAGATAAGCTATCAAGCTACATGGTCATCATCCTCATCTTCGACACAGTCTTGCCGACGATGCTTCAATGGGCAATGATCAATGTTGCAATGGGCCCCAACTCTGGTTCCCGTGCTACATGGACATGGACTGCTTTGCCCGCTTCCGCCTGCGAGCGAGTCTGTGTTGCTACCCAACGACAATTTTTGGTGTGGCAGAGATAGCAGAGCCATCAGTGTAGATCACGACGACACGCGTATCTCCATCATCTACAGAATCAATTAGTTTACGAGGTCCACTCCATCTACGGAATCAAGTAGATTAGGAGGTCCTCTCCATCTATGGAATCAAGCAGCGACTTCCTAGAATGTGGGTGGCACACCATCAACACAAAGACAGGTCGAGGTAGAAGTACCTGTTGGAGAAGTCGCCGGGACATAAGGGCCACTGCCGCCGGAGCGTCAAGTCATGCGCTTTGCAGGAAAAGGGATCCCTTTCCTCTTGATTCCCCTCCTTGTTGCGTTCCGGTTGGTCGGAAAGGAGGAAGGAGGTTGTTTGGTGCAGGAGCGGGGGAGCAGGCGGCACGGGTGAGGGCGTGGTGGCTGGCATGAGAGCGGCAGAGTAGGCGGCGAGGGAGAGGAAATCGAGGGAGAAAACGACTAGAGCTTGTCCAAATGGGTAAAGAGAGATGTGATCGGGTTGGTCGGATTTTAGTACATGGGGTTTTCGCAAAATGGACAACTGGTTTATTAATTTGGCCCGGAGGGAGTAGTTGAGCGTTAAGTTGGAGTTTATGGACTAAGGCTACAATACCACGTTTTTGTTAGAGATCGACGTGTAAAATAAAGTTATCCTAACAAGCTTCCCAATTTAAGAACACACTGTATTTAATAAGAAAGCAAAAAAGAAGATAAAAAGGTTCACTAAAGTACAATTTTATGATTTCACCCCATCTCCCTCGGCCCTCATCATCCCCCCTGTGCCCTCCCTCCGCCCCTTCGCTCGCCTGCCCGTCTCCTCCCACAAACACACAGTTCCCATCCCCGTTCCCAAGTCCCAACCCAACCCGCTCCCCCGGCCTCCGGCGACCACGCGCCTCCCTCTCCCTCAAAACCCTAGCCTCCCCTCAGCCGGTAACCCTCCCCCTCCGCCGGTGCCGCCGGCTCGCCCCCGCTCGGATCGCGCGGTGCCCCGCCGCCGCCACTCCCGAAACCCTAGCTCACTCCCTCTCTCCTTCCCCACCCTTCGCTTGGATCCACGATGGCCGAGAGGAAGCTGGATCGATTCGCAGCGCTCGGGAAAGGTGAGCCCGCCTGATCTGCGCTCCTCCATCAGGCCGGCCGCGGGAGATCCGATCTGCCGCGCCCGTGGGTTGGCCCCAGCCCAGCGTGGATAGATCTGTGTGATTGGCGTCCCCTGATTTGATGTGTGGTTGTTGCGTGCGCAGATGGGCTGTCGCTCGGGATCGAGGAGGACAGGACAACCGCCGCCGCCATGGGTTTCGTCGACGAATCCAAAGGTCCGTACCGTTTCTCCCCGGAACCGCATACATCATTGTAGCTTCCGCTCGGATTTCTGCTGGCTCAGCTGTTGAGGGATCGTTACGGCACGCAGGCTGTTTTCGCTGTAGTAGGTAGGATTTGGCTATGAGAAATGGAATAGTTGGCTATTGTGTGCTCGCTCGTTTGTGCACGTGTGACTCCACGCTTGCCTTTGGGTGGCAGTCTGAGAGCCTGTTTGTGAGTGAGTGCGTGCTTGCGTGTGTGATAGATAGCATGGCTTACTGAGTCGTTGACCTTGAAAGTGTTCTGCTCTGCAGATCAGCAGCACCTGGAGAACAGCATACCTCTGTCCCCTCAGTGGCTTTATGCCAAACCCAGCGATGCAAAGGTTTGTCACCTGTCTCCTCTTTGTGTATCCATTCAGACGTGTGGCTGTTGTAAGGAGTATTTAGTCAGTGCTATTTACTTTGGGAGTTTACTGGTTCATGGTACAGTTGTGTACTAACTATGCAGACCACCTGTTTGCAGATTTCAGTGCCTCATGGGTCCTTGCTTGATCCTGCTGAGAAAGATGTGAGAATGCTGGAAGGGAATGGGGATAAGAAAGAACGCCGGCGGAATGCATTTGATGCTGACAGCAGTCTTCGTTGGCTTGAGGAGGAGAGGGAGACGAGCTTACTTGGCAGGAGGGATCGCAAGAAGGAAGTGGACCGGGATGTGGAGAACCGTAAAAGTGACCGCCGACCTGACAATGTTTCTGCAAGGGACAACAACGATTCACGCGCGCCTCCTGCATCCGAAAGGTGGAATGATGGCTCCACCCGGAATTCAGGGAATGAAGCTAGGCGTGATGGAAAATGGTCATTAAGATGGGGACCTGATGACAAGGAGAAGGACTCAAGACCAGAGAAGAAGATCGATGCAGAAAAGGATGAAACTCATGGTGAGAAACAGACCTTACCCGCAAGATTGCTGCCTGAGTCAGACTCCCGTGATAAGTGGAGACCTCGTCACCGGCAGGAGACTCAGACTGGTGGTACAGCAACGTACCGTGCTGCTCCAGGATTTGGATTGGAGAAAGGACGTGTGAAGGAATCCAATGCTGGTTTTGCCCCTGGAAGAGGCAGGGCAAACCCCAACTCAGTTACATCTTTCAGCCGTCCATCATCTGCTGGACCAATTGGTGCTCCACCTGTGTATGGAAGGCGTGCGGCAACTGCTGGTGCTTTTCGCTACCCAAGGGGTAAACTTCTTGACATATATCGGCAACAAAAGATTGTGCAGTCATTTGACGATGGCCGGCGAATTCTGGAGGATGTTCCTTCCGTAACACTCTCTACGGCGGTTAAGCCACTCGCCTTTGTCACCCCTGATAACAGTGAAGAGGTAACACCTTAGCTATCTCCCTAGTTTCTTCTGTAGCAGCATTCACTAGTAAACTTTGTCACCGCTTGCATATTTACTGATCTGTTTGTGTGCTAAATAGGCTGTTTTGGAAGATATAAGAAAGGGAAGGGTCATCAGCAGTGAAGCGACGAATACAACTGCACTCCAAAAAGAAAGGAAAAAAGAGCTTGAAGGTATGCACTTCATGGGACATATATTACTGCCTGTCACATGATTCTTCTGTTCCTTTTGTGTGTCATCTGATATCACAATTATTTCAATCCAGCTTGTGGTATTGATGACAACAAGGATAAAGGCGCTCAAATATTTAGTGGGTTAAGCCATGAAGGATCTGCTGCTTTAATATCGGAGAAGGATGCGTTTTACAATGAAGGGATGTTTGCAGGTGGTATTACAGGACCATCAAAGAAGCTCACCGAGGAAAATGCTCCCAGTAATCCAGGCATCAGAGAAGACACAAAGTCTGATGAGGCCCACTCAAGTGCTGATATCGATCCTAGCACTAAGCTATCTGACAATTCAAATTCCCAGTTCAATGTTAATGTTGACTATCCTACTGGCCAGGCTAGTTACACAGACAAAAAATCTAGTGGCCAGGATAGTTATCCAGAGGAGCTGACACTATACTATCTGGATCCCCAAGGTGGCGTGCAGGGTCCATTTATGGGTACTGATATAGTGTCCTGGTATGAAGATGGATATTTTGGTTTGGAGCTACCTGTTCGTCTATCTCAGGCTCCAGATGAAGCTCCTTTTCGCCCACTTTCTGAACTCATGCCATACCTTGGACATAAGCCCCAATCGCTCCCACCTGTAACCAGTGTTGGAAGTGCTGAATCTAAGGATTCTGTACATAACAATTTTGAAGATGCACTTCCTACTTCTGGTTCTTTTGGGAAGAGTGATCAGATATCTAAAGGGGACTCTGAAAATTACGGAGTCAATCCTAAAAGAGGTGACCAGGAAGCATCAGTACAGTCACGTACTAGTTGGTTCCCTTCAGCTGAGGCAGAAAAGGCTGAGACAAACCTAGATATCCGTCAGCAGCGTATTCCTGAAACTGTTAGTCAGGATGCTGAAGGTTAGTCTCCTTTCCTTTCAGTATTTCATAATCCCTTGCTCTGTGTGCGTTTGTGCTCAGTTAAATGCTCACATCTCTTTTTTTACTTGCTACAGAGGTGTTGTACACTGGGAAGCCTAACAGCAGCATGGGTCAATCACGACAGGATTTTGATAATGACCGTGCAGATTTCCAGTTGACATCACTTGATTCTCGCTCTGGGGTGGGCGAAGCTAATTTGCCCAAGCATGATGCTCCTAGAGAGAATGAACTCAGCCCTCTTGGCTTATTTTGGTCTGAGCTGGAAGGAATGCATCCGAAGCAGCCTCTCTCATCAAATGTGCTTGGTGTAAATGAGCGGAGAAACCCCAAAACTACAGCCCCCAAGGACATTCCACCTGCAAATATGAGGCATGGGCCGCTTAGCAGGATGAATGAAGCCCCTGTTGTGCGTGACGAGTGGTCTGCTAACCTTGGCCGGCTGGATAGCATGAATGATGCAAACATTTCAGGTCTAATTCCCCAGGTTGAACCTGAGCTAGGTCATCTGAATTTTGAGGAGCAAATGCTACTTACACAGATTCGAAGGGAGCAACTGCAGCAGGAACAAATGATGGCACGTAACAATCTGGAGTTTCCTGGACAATTTGCAGGGCATGGGTTTGATTTGTTGCACCATCACAGACAGTCGATGAATCCACCGGCTCCTGAGGTGGAGCATCTTTTGAGAGTCCAGTTTGAACTTGAACACCAGCAGCAGCGTCGCCAACAGCAACAGCTTCAGCAGGAGCAGCACCGCCAGCAGCTTCAGCAAGAGCAGCACCGCCAGCAGCTTCAGCAAGAGCAGCATCAGAGGCAGATGCAGCAGCGCCAAGCTCAGCTGCTGCAACAGCAACAGCAGCAACAGCAGCAACTGATTCTTGAACAAATGCTGCAGCAGCAGTTGCAGAGTTCAAACTTTGGGCAAGCTAACATGGTTGATCAAGTGTTACTTCGGGAACAGTTATTGAATGACTTGCATCACCAACCACATCATTTTCAAAGGCAGCATGATGCAGCTATCGAACAACTCATTCAAGCAAAATTTGGGCATGGCCATCACAGGGAGCAACACAATGATATGTTAGATGTTCTCTCACGCTCAAATCAGAGGCAAGTGCTTCCTATGGAGCAGCAAATACTTTTAGGGCTGCACCACGATCAGCTTCAAACACAACAATTGGCGAATGCTATACGGCAACATGTCGGCAGGGAGGAAGAAAGGCATTTAAGTGGGGTCTGGCCAATGGATGACCCTAGCCAATTTATCCGTCCAGGAACTAGTCCAAATCAAAGCCATGCCTCCAGACTTGGTCAATTCGATCTTCTGCAGTCCCTTCAGAGGTCTTCATCTGTAGAGCATCATGACCATCTTGACAGAACCCTATCTATGCATGAAAGATTGCACAGGGGAGCTCAAGGTATTCATTCCCTAGAGCGGTCTGGCTCTTTGCCTGGTGGTGCTCCTTCACCAACTCCAGATATTGTTGCCCTAGCACGTCATCATGGCCTTGGTCA